>OX419750.1:82500-1332500 GCA_948477245.1 Thumatha senex | reverse complement strand
TGGTCACAGGGGAGGGGAAATGGTCCCGTAGTGGTTGGCAAGAGGGCTCAAAACGGTATGTTTAGCCTTTTTCCTCAATTTACTTCGAAGTCTACGGTTCACAGAACCACTAGTACCTCATCGGCTGCTTGAAATATTTCAAGAGCAGGTCGCCACAATCTGCCCCTGTCTAATTCTGTTATAATTCTATTCTCTATAATATAATTGATGGAATGTAGTGACTATTTAATATGTTTACATAAGATATTGTACATCGTTTCAAATAAACTATCGTGATATATAATAAGTATACTAATTATTATCGGGGTTAAAAGCGGTTATTTCACTTTATATTGAAAGTGTTTATTTTTATAGTGTTTATATGTTCTACCGTTTATCGTTTATTTAAAATCTAATGGAAGAAATTGTTTTTTAACCCGGCAAGTTACAACAACAATAATACACAAAATCTGGTATTATTTAGTCTTTATTGATCAAATATGAAAGAGTCAATAGTGTATAATAATCTAAATTACATAAACATTCAAAAAGTCGTATCCCAGTCGTGTCATAACCTCTAAATGGATTTTAAAAGTTTATTCAGAAAATATTGGCTGAAGTGCAGTGAAAGCCTTTCGACTGGCGTTCGGGAGCTGAATTAAAATGTCCCCGGTGTCTGCGGAGGAAGGCTATTCATCACTCCCAAGATATACCGGCACTGGATGTGACTAGGGTATATAAGTAGATCTTGTTGGCAGGAACGTGGGGTAAATATAGCTTTATAAATATTTTATAGCCATGTATGTTTACTGATGGTTGGTATGCAGTTTAAAGCTTGTTTAAAGAACGATATACTAAAACTATATTCAAACTCGATTAGTTTGAATATAGTTTTAGCAGATCGTTCTTTTGTAGAACAAAAAGCCTCGCCCCGTCTTCGCTCGTTTATCAACAATAAAAGAAAATCACATAAATTGGCGTTAATCGTGCCTTCTGATAGGGTAAGATTTTTAATATAAATTCAATAGTGTCTGAAATAATTCGTAACAAACAAAAATGAGATCGTTCTTATTAGTGTGTTCTGTGCATTAGGAAAATACGCTATTGCAGATCCTGAGATGGAACCAGTTGCCAGTAACATGGCATACGTTTATCAAAAGAAGCCTGTAACTTTCGCCAACTTAGTGTTCTTTAAACGTATTATAACTTTTGCTATAGCTGGTCCTTGAATGGGTGACCGCTTTGTGGCATTTATATTCACGGGCGTTTCCGTACTTCGTGCACGTAAAACCGTAGGTGCTGGTTTTCAGTAACATGACAGTCGTCAAGCTTAGTTGAAGGCCTTGTCGGCGGCTAGATAGTTTTATCGAAACAGAAGGTTACCACAAGCTTTGCCTGTACGTTTTAACATGGCAATGGAGTCGCCTGTTACGTTGGACATAAAAGCATTCCGTGAAATTTGGGCATATAGTGTGCCACTACCTACCCCTTCGGGACAATATTATAACAATATGTATATGCTAGTACCTAAATCCTAAGTATACACAAGAAAACCCCGAGGCTCATAAAACAGATTTCAAATTATAATCCCTTACAAAGTAATTGAATTAATAATCCTTAAACAATTTTGGGAGCTGCATGTATTTTTAAGTACATTTTAAGATTTAATGTTTTCTTTAGATCTCGGCGTGATCAAAGGCATCGCGTCTATTTGATGTTGCCGCGCATCTTTGTAGCTTTGTGAAAATGTCGTGTTCATTTTGAGAGTATTTAAAATATACTTAACAATAAATAAATAAACTCTTTTTCATAAAATTCTTATAACTTAATTCAAAATACTTTCAAAATTATAAAATAATTAGTAATACAAACATGTAAAAACATATTTTTTTAAGAAAGTTAATAGACGTAGAAGTTATTAGAATATTTTCATTTTATCGATTGTGGGACATTTTTCACACAGCGCCACTTAGCCCAAAGTAAGCTAATATAAGCTTGTGGTATGGGATTTAGACAACTAATAAACATAATTATATATTTCTAATTACATACATATTATAAATATGAAACACCCTTACTCCGAAACGAACATTTGTGGATCACACAAATATTTGTTTCGACCCAAGGAAAATACCTACCTACTACTAGGTCGCCATAGCCTACGCCTGTCCATTTCAACATAGCTATGTTTCACCACCTGTTAAGTTTGACAAAAATGCATACGGTGAAACGTGGGCGTATAGTATACATCTGCCTACCCCTTCGGGAATAAAGACAAAATACAATATGTATGTTTGTATGTTATCCTTTTCCACCACCTGTTAAGTTTGACAAAAATGCATACGGTGAAACGTGGGCGTATAGTATACATCTGCCTACCCCTTCGGGAATAAAGACAAAATACAATATGTATGTTTGTATGTTATCCTTTTCATAAAATTTTTGGGACCAGCATACACAACACCGCACCGTCTAGGCTATATTAAGTTAATATTGGCTGGTGCTATGGGATTTAAGCAGGTGTAAACATAATTATATATCGCTATTTACATACTTACATTATTATACATAGTAAACACCCAAACTCCGATACAAAACATTTGTACGTCGCACACACTACCATTTACGACGCCAAGGCAGTTATACTCGTACTAACTGCATAATATACTGAAGAAATGAGGGCGTATGTAGGTACAATATACATTTTTTGTAACAATATTCCTATAGTATATTTTGTACAAAACAAACAAGCAATATTGTAAAAGATACAACACTTTAACCAACTTCGCAAACGGAAGGATATGTCGTACACATATCACGGTTGTGCAGAGAAAAATGCACTTTTATACGGTCGATTTATTCTTTATATAAGCTATACATTGCCGGCTTGGTGTGTACAGGAAACGCTTCACCGGAACTCTACGTACAATGGTTATGAGGCATTGTGTTACGAACGATAACACTAAAGTGATATATACGAACATGGACGAATTTATTGCGGACGTGTAAAACTGTTTTTTATTTGTCTCGCTTGTTTGAAAAGTAGTTTTGTGTAAAATTAGCTATTATAGATATATTATTATTATATTGTTAAGGCATTGAGCTCACCACCAATTACGTAGGACCGGAATACACACGGTGAAAAGTGGGCATATAACATGCCTCTGCCGCTCCTTCGGGGATAAGGCGTGATGGATAAATATTGTTATAGTTAATATTAAGAAGATTTCGGGGTTCAAGGCACTGGTCAATGGAAAACGATATAGACGCCTTGAAAAGACAGGCAGTCAAAACTCAAATGATATCTACTCCAGAAACCAATCAAATTGAACCACAAATTTCAAATCCAAAATCAGTCCTAGACTACCAGAACTTTAATAGGTCGTGCTAATTAGTGTCTCGCACATAAGACCTTTTAGCCTTAATGTTAACACCTCACTAAAAAGGCAACGGGTTCAAAATTTCTTCCAAATTTAACATCTAAAATTGACACTTTTTATATTATTTTATTAAATTTATCCAGCCCTTTAGACCCGCCCCAGTTCCGTGCTTCGGAAGGCACGTTAAGCCGTTGGTCCCGGTTGCCAATAAAATGGCAGTCGTTAATCCAAGTTGAAGGCTTTATGGGCGGTTTAGGCTTGGTATTCCTGCCGAGGCCACGCATTTGAGTTTTTTAAAACAATGCGAATCGTAGAAGAAAGAGTTTTTGATTTTGAAAAAGAGATATATGTTAGTTAAGGATTTAAGCTAGTCAAAATGGCTTTCTGTTACAAAATCTAACCCACCACCTTTCGAAATGTTTTTTCAATGCCAAATCTAAACTACAGATAATTTTAATAAAATTTTAATACACAACTACAGCTACTAAATATTTATAGACATAATGACTTACTTTGACTATATACAGTGATTTTGATAGAACAAATGTTTAAATAATATCAGATTCGCGACGCTGAGGCCTGATCAGTCGCGCGCTGGCGCTTACTGAGGTAGGACCTGTGTTAGGTTTTTTCGTTGCGCTCCCCTTGCTATTTTTTTCGCAATGGCACAGTATATTTATCACAGCAGTAAGCATTCTATCATCATCCGAGCGTCTGTACCAGTTGCATTTCGCGACGCCCGGAGTTAGCTTTATATAGTGTATATATATGAGAGTTATATACGTAAAACTTCATCACGCGTCAACTTGTATATCATAAACCTAAAATAAAATCCAACACAATAACAGAGATGTTCCATTTCGATTGCTACTGCCAATCATTTTTACTGTGGCGTGCCAGCAGAAAATACATTGTCGATCTATCTTGGCGGGGGCTGAGGAAGCGTTGTGGGGCCTTAGCGACTAGGCCTACCGGTCCTTAAAAAAGTCAGGTTATATGGACAGCCTGCGCCTGTCCATTTCAACACGGCAATGGGCTCACCACCTGTTCCGTGGGACAAAAATGCATACTGTGAAATAGTAAAAAAAATAACTTTATTTCGCATAGACCATTTTAACGGCGCTTACAAAACGTCATACACTATTTAAAATATTTAAAGCGACCACCGGTTAGGAACGCGGCCCACCTGTGAAGAACCGGCAAGAAACTTAGGAAGGCTTTTTTTGATGGCCTATTTACAATTTAATATTATTTCACTTTGCCAGCAGATCATTTCCAGGCGTCTCTGTTCTGCAAATAGTGTGTAATGTGGGCGTTTATTATGCCTCTGCCTATCCCTTCAGGGATAAAGGCGTGACAATATGTATGTATACATGTATGTAAACTTCAAATCCAAGTAGGATTTGAAAGCTACTGGAAATACACTCATATCAAGAGTACAGGAGTTTATAGTTTGCTGTTTCAATAAATAGTAGTAATATCGCAGTTTTTTTCCGTTGAGAACTAAAAGTAGAATAATAAATATCAATCGAAAAACAAAAACATATCAAATCAATCATGTTTAATGCACAAAATTCCGGAGTAATGTCCCATGCACAAGATGAAAACGGTTATTCTTGAGGCCTACTTTTACGTATCGAATTCTCACGAAGCCTTCCACAATG
This sequence comes from Thumatha senex, assembly GCA_948477245.1. NCBI lineage: Eukaryota > Metazoa > Arthropoda > Insecta > Lepidoptera > Erebidae > Thumatha > Thumatha senex. The sequence continues at coordinate 1,327,477 of OX419750.1, read as the reverse complement.
AAAATGTCAAAGTGCAAAACAAATATATTATTTCATTATTCTACGAATGTTACAAATAACACATAAATAACTAATTTATATTTTGGTATAATTTACTAAAACTGTCGACAAAAGGGTATAGCTATGATAAATATTCAGAAACCTGCACGGAATTGCCCATAAATGGTTTATGGTCTTATTGTTCGGAGGGTCAGATGAACCCGTAGTGTTGTTAAGAGCCACTCTTGGACAAAAGACGGTGATTACGAAATTGGGGTTACGTTGCATGTATATAAATATACTTATATACATGGAGAGAATAATAATAATAATAATAAATTGTGGGACACTTTTTACACAGCGCCATCTAGCCCAAAGTAAGCAATATTAGCTTGTGTTATGGGATCTAGATAACTGATAAACATACTTATATATTTCTAAATACATACATATTATAGATAAATAACACCCAGACACAGAATAAACCATCGTGCTCATCACACAAAGTTTTATCCTGAGTGGGAATCGAACCCACTACCTCTTGCGTAGCAGTCGGATGCACTCCCACCGCGCCACAGAGGCAGTAGAATAATATATTAATATGCGATTCAACAACATTGTACTCTTTTTAGACTTCTAAATCCTATTTAGAAAAGTCTTATAAGATGACTTAGTCTGTTTGTTCGTCCGTCCATCTCCATAAATACGTTTTTGAAGTTTAGAAGTCGTATGATTCCTTTGCTATGATAATGTAGGGTGCGTTATTTGTTTAAAATAAATGTGCCAACGGATGAACGTGAAATTTGACATAGTTAATACATACATACATATCGTCACGCCTGTCTCCCATCGGGGTAGGCAGAAACTATGGCTGTCCACTTGCTACGATCTTTCGCTTCTTTCACTTTCATAAGTGTTTTCATACACACACGCCGGTTAAGGGTACTCTTGACCTGACCTTTTTCCAAAATGTCTTCTAATTGATTGACATATGTACGTCGAGGTCACCCCTTACCAGTTTGCAAATTCACTCTCTTCTGATAAATCTGTTTTGTAAGTCTACCTTCATCCATCCTATTTAAGTGGAGAAGAAGTACATAAAGTTTTTTTTTGAATTATATATACTAAAGTATTAAATGTAATCTTAAAAAAAATTAAAGTCAACCTCAAAAGTAGATTATCTCAGAAGTAGGACACAATCAATCCATGATCTCGTTAGTTAGTCAGCTGATGCTTCTTTTGCAGGTGAGGCTAGACCTCGAAGGAGTCCCCTTCCAAAGAAACCTCATTATACTAGTTGGCAATTTCAAGAAAAATATGTCTGCTCACCCCAACGCAATTCCTAGTCGTAAAGCTGTTTGCTTTTGGTAAACAACTCATTAATATTTAAATAAGATCCTAGGAAAGTCGGTTGCGCATGAAATTTAATTAATTGTTAAGAGCCTAAACTAACATTAACTCAGCCGATGATGTGAAAAGATTTTTATATTTTTTATGTTCAGCACAGTTTATTTTCAAGATATACTTAGAAAATAATCTTAAAAAAGGTAAAATATTAAATACTCTGGGGGTAGTCCACATAAGGTCCAGTCTGCATAACGAGCTATGGAGCAAGCTATACTTGGAATGTCTTTCAGGGAGGAACACCAAAACGAGGAGCAAACGAGTTCTGGAGTGGATACCGCGACTCGGCAACCGTACGGTAGGACGACCCCCTGTTACTAACTAACTATCTTCACTGTGTACCCCCGACGGGGTAGTCAGAGAGGACAGATCGCCAGGCTTCAGGATCCATGCACACTTCTATCGCTTCTTTCAAATTCATCAATCGCTTCATACATGCACTTCTGGATATCCGAGTACTTTTGACTTTTCCGTTACTAAAAGGATAATAATAAAAATCTAATTCTATTATTATCCTAATCTAATATATTTGCATTCAAAAATTTTACATAGTATGTAGTTTACGCTAATACATAATTTCAAATTATTATTTTTTGCGCTAAAAGTACTAAGACTAAATTCCAAACTAGGCTGATGCCTGTGTTTTGGAAGATAGTGTCCGTACGTGGGAAACGTTACTAAATTATACCTTTGATGTGAAAAGCTGAACTGTCGCTGTTTTAGTCTGGTACGTTCAGCATCAGAGCAGACATTTACACGAAAACTAAAGTCACAGAAAAAAAATATTGCACGAAAACTACATACTGACTATATTTGGTTTTAATTAGGTAATGTTCTGCTTAGCCAATAGATTTTACTTTGCTGCCTGTACCATAATAAGGCCTTTATGATTTTAAGATATACAATAAAGAAATAAATATATAGTTAGTAATGAGTGTGCGTTTGTGTGTGTGTGTGCGTGTGTGCGCGTGTGTGTGTGTTTGTGCGTGTGTGTCGTGCATGTGCGCGCGTTTTAAAATGAATTGAATAACAACTGTAATCTTAAAAAGATCCATTTTATTGTAAACAAAATGAGCACAAATACAAGTCTACTGAAAGTCTGTAATTTTTTTTTTGGATAAGACCCTTAAAATTTTGATGCATGTGGCCTAGTGGCTGATGAAGATGATGATATTCCGACAAATAATGATAAAATCATAATAGAGACATTGATTTTATTTTGTAAAAGAAAAAAAGGACGAGATGATGCGAATGATCAGAACTCCTGAATGGACCTATACCTGACCTGACCTTACCTGTCTTTGATCATGTAAGAAGATAAAATTCAAGTACCATTTAATGATTTTATTCTCCGTGCTAAGAGATTATTGGCTCTCTAAATCATAATTCAAAGATATCCTTTTTCCACTGTTGCGCACATAAATACATAAGTCTCACGGCTCACCACCTGTTACGTGGGACAAAAATGCACACGGTGAAATGTGGGCGTTTAGCACACATCAGGCTACCCCTTCGGAAATAAAGGCGGGACAATGTGTATGTATTCTAGTTATTTTAACACATACCTATTTTAATAGTTCTGGTAAAGGGGAAACATATGAAGTATTCTCTTACTTAGGTAGAATGTAGGATATACCATTTTAGGTATTTATTATCACGATTATTATTTCACCAATGTAACTACATACTATTAGAATGAATCACAGTGTAAATATTGTTATTAACTAGTTGGCAGTATAGGCGTTTAAAATTTTAACTTCTAAAATTATTTGTTAATTAACACAAAATGTAAATAATTTTATCCTAAATACACATAAACCTTTATTATAAAGGAGTGTTAACAATATCAGAAAAGATTATTTTATTAGTATTTAAAAAAAATGTAGATAATAGAGTTTTTTTACACGTACTACAGACGGGCTACTATAAAAAACTTTACTTTATTTTTTTATTACGTCTCTTTTATTGCTAAGGACCTTTGAGGTGAGCTATCATATGACAGTGACTGCCGTCTGACCTCAAAACACCTAAGGGTGCCTGCGTCGTTTCCTGGTCCATTAGTTAGCCGGTGCAACTAGCAGGTAAAATAGTTTGGGCCGGAGATCTTTATTGGGTAATTAGCGACTTTATAGTGAACACTGAGTAAAATAAAAAATAAAAAAAAAGTGTATAAAGTCGCTAATTGTGTGATTTTATAACTTATATTCCTGGTAGAGTCCAAAAAAACCGTGACAAGCGGTTATAAAATAACAAAATAATAATAAAACTACATAAACCTGCTCGTTACTGCATTTTTTTTTTATCCACGCCATATTAAATCATGGATACAACAACAAACAACTTTAAGTTGCCCGTCTACACAAAACTTATTTTTTCACAATCCCTGAAAGCCGGTATTTTTCAGAAACGTGCGTAATTGAGGCTTATATAGAGGAAAAGGAAATATATTTTTTTCTTCGAGGTCTAAGCCAAAGGTATTAATTAATACTTTCACGTTAAAATTAGCGCCACAATTTGGAGGGTCTCAGAAATGTTTCTTCATTTTCTTGCCCAAAATTTAGCTTATTGCCTTGGGTGTGTTAAACTTCGCAGTAGGAAATTGGTGGGTTGTTTTTTAACACTTTTTTTATGACGCTGTACTTTAAATACACCTTTTTATTATATATATCCAAAAGTGCCTATCCTGTTAAAGTATTAAAACGGACATGTACAGGCTGTCACAAGCTGCTGTTGAAAATTTTTGAACCTTCCATTAGAGCCTTCAACATGGCTTAATAACTACCATTTTACTGGGTCCAAAGCTTATCGTGCCTTATGCAATGTGTTACCTACGGACACCTAATGGAGATCGCCGACTCAGCAGTCACCAAACTTTACGCAAGAACATAGCAACGACAGCGATGACATCCGTTCTACAGCAAATTGACGACTCAGCATCCTCGTGTAACCGATTACCAACCACGAAGCAAATTTACCTAATTAATCAATTATTATAATTTAGCATTCCTTGTGCATACTTCGAATAGGTTCCACTTATTGTAAACGTTATAGTTTTCTATTTAATTAAATTAATTATAAGTAATCTCGGTTTTTTTTTCGTACCTCTGGCTGCAGATTCTATAATTAATGCAATGCAAATATAATAAACGGTCTAATAAAAGTGACCTTAGCGCAAGATGTTTTAAGCCTAACCCCAGATTTTTACAGGGTAAGCTTATATGCAACGTCAATGAAACAAAAAAGCTCTCAATATTAAAACTTATTATTTCTTATGTGAACGAAAATACACTGTGCTAACGTCTGTATTCCTTTCTAACCTCGGAGCCAATCAACTACTTTGGGTATTAATGAAACAAATCCAAAAGGACCTTACCTAACCTGGTCCATAAAAGAATCTGGACCAGGTTAGGTCGGTATAGACAAGACCTTTTGTACATATCATCAGTTACTACTAAATAAATTAAGAAGATCGCTTACAACAAACAAACCGAACCAATATCCTCATAAACAAATGGGACAGTCTCAAATAATCCACACGAAAATATATAGTTTGCACTCAAGAGTCCAATAATATATAGCTCGGCCATTTGTATCATAAAAAGAAGTATGTTCTAATGTTCGACAAGGATGAATATACCGGAAATAACACGTGTAAGAGTGGGACATGATATATTACACCTCAGCTGAATTGGTTGGCTCGAGGCGGGACAAACGCAATATCCTAGGGCCCAGAGGCGATATGTAGTGATGTGACTTTTATCGATGTTTTAATTAAACTTTTTCTGAATTGTGTAGTTTAATAGGCCTAGTGGTTAAGCCTTCTATTAAAAACCCCGACGGAAAACGAGGGCTGCTATTAGTTTAACCTGCACATTTGGGTCATAGTTCCCGAACGGATGATCAATTTTGATGTGGATTTTTTGTTTGATAGCCGATGCGATCGAGATAGTTATTAGCCATAAATATTTGAGATTATGCGATATCCTTCTAAAAGATTAATATCTTACAAGTCCGATGAATTTGAAATGTTGTATATTGTTAGTTTGATGGTATTTCTACAACATTATAACTTAAACTTACTGCTGCAAAAGTAATAATAATAATAATATGCTTTACTTTAAAGCATATTATTATTATTATTACTTTTGATTTTACTTTTATGGCCAAGAATAAATTTTAAAAAATAAGAAATCTTTTTTATCTATAGTAAGTACAATGGGCGGCCTTATTGCAAGCAGCAATCTCTTCCAGAAAGCGTTTAGAAAATTAATCTGGGGTATAACCAATTCCTCAAAAATTAGAATTTTACATCATGTTTGAGCTTATAAGGTCTCAACGAGTAGTTGTTGTTGGTTCGGGAATATTTTAAATGTTAATGATTATATAAAACATGGGTCGGCAGCGCTAGTGCTGCACCTCTGGTGTTGCAAACGTCCATAGGCTACGTTGACCACTTTCCATCAGGTGGGCAGGATGCTTGTCTGCCACCTCGGTGGTATAAAAAAACATTACAGGCGCCAGTTAAAATAACATCGTAATATGTTGATAGGTAGATCTTATAAATTATTCGTCATATTTTAATCAAATCAACCCATTGCAGTCCTGAACTGGAAGTAGTCCTCTCCTCCTCTCCTCTCCTCACCTCTGGAAGGTGATTAGCATTAACACGTTGGCCAGACGGGTTGAAACAAGGTTTTATTTCCAGTCTTCGTTTTCCTCACCTATTACCCACTGGTAATAAATACGAAAGATAATATAGTACTATCTTCACGCTGTATCCCTGACGGGGTAGTCAGAGAGGACGATCGCCAGGTTTCGCTTCTTTGAGATTCATCAATCGCTTCATACACGCACGTGTGGGTATCCGAGTACTTTTGACCTTTCCGTTTTCGAGCAATCTGCTCACGTGGTCTTCATATGTAAGTCTCGGCCTACCCTGACTCCTTCTACCCTCTACTTTTGAACAATATATTTTCTTCGTCAATCGTTCCTCAGATAATATAGTGTCACCGATAAACCCAGACACACAGCTATTAGTCAAAAACTTGAATTCAATTCAAATGTAAAGAACTATCGATACTAGAATTGCACTCACTAGTAGACCGTCCTCTTCTGATTGGCTGTCATGTTGACAAAACTTATGAGACCGATAAATCTGTCCAATTCCTCAGTGACAGTAGCACCTTGTTTTAGGTATATAACTACTTAGGGTGGATTGCAACATCCAACTATAACAATAACCAAAGCCAAACCAATAACCAAACTCAAATCTCAGGTCAAACAATATTTGGATTGCACCATTCTCAATCTCAACAATGATTAAATTGACGTCACAACTGACGCTAACTTAACAAGCCCATAATTGATAATTAAAGTTATACTAACAGTAACAGACACCATGACGTAACAGTCAACTTGACACTACAATCTACAAACAATAATCAAATATTATTGCTAATATTGCTACCGATTGTTTTTCTGTTTGAGTTAATTTTAACGGAAACTATAACCAACGCTATGGTGCAATTCACACTTACTGATTTCTTATAAAGTAAAATTATAAATTAATAAAAAAAAACAATAATTATATATTACTTAGATTTTATCTGTGGCTACAACTGTTTGTATTTAAACACGTGTTTTTAGCTCATGGTTTCAACAGTTACAAATTTAAATTCGTTGAGATATTTGGTCTTTTAATTTCAGTGCACGCAAAAGCAGCATCGTATTTGATTAACGGCCGGTCTCAATAACCTATCTATCTTTTCCTATTGTCTAAAATAATGTCAAAATAGCTACCATCGGTACGTATCGACGAAAATTACGGTTTAAATAACCAAAGATAGATATAAATATTTACCTTCCATTAATCATAAAGCGGACCGCGGGCATCGCGAGACGCAACTGGGACAGACGCTCGGATGATGATGAGTCACAAACTACGGATCTATAGGTTGTATGTAATATAACAGAATATATATTTTATTAGATTATTTATACTTTTGATTGCTGACACTTGGTGAAACTTATTATTTTAAACCACTGAGGTGGCAGACAAGCATACGGCGCACCGGATAGAAACTGATCACCGTAGCCTATGGACGTTTGCAATATCAGAGGTGCAACACAGCACTCGCGCTGCCGACCCTTTAAAAACCTTCTAAGACCCCTTTTGATGAACCCCATACTGTCGACGTTCGGGAAATCCCAGGCAGGGTTCCTATACATATGAAATAATACCACTTGAACTGTTCCATAGTATCTGCTTTGTGAACCAACCGGTTTCGCTTCACCGTATTCTCAATATAATATTAGATGTCAGCTCAAGTTATCAACTGAATTACTCTCCCGTGTGTCGAAATAATAGTGATTGTAAAAGTATTATGGTTTACTTCTTTATGATTGACTTTTGAAATGAGGTGCTTAGGTATACCCCAATTTTATTAAACTCACATTTATGAAGCACCTTTTTATTTTGTTTATAGATATTAGTGATTTTTATTAGTTTAAATAAAAATACTTATAATATTATCTAAGTACTTACTGTAAGTATGGAAATCGGTAATCTGCACGGTGTTGCAATCCTCCCCCACTTGGAGATAGGTGATCTCACATCGGTATACCCCTTCATCCTCAGGCTGCACCTCGCTGATGATGAGCTCAGCAAATGTGGAATTCTTCAAGTATGATATTGTTATTCTGTGGGCAAAAGAAAAACATCGTGAGAAATAAAAATACAGTTAATTTTACTAAATGAAAAAAAAAAAACCTTAGAAGCGCTCGTAGTCCCACTAACGCAGTGTTCTGTAAACGATTACAGCGTTAAGCAACTTTCGCTGGTTACGTATGGGTGACCGCTTAGTGGAATTTCCATTATGCGCGTTTCCATACTTTGGAAAGCACGATACGCCGTTGGCCCCAGTAGCCAGTAACACGGTATCCGTTAAGGCCTATCCGCACACAACAGTGACGTTCAATGCGTTCAGTGCGCACTGTCACTGACGAGTGCCGATAGCGTCGTACGTACGTATGTATGCAACAATATAATTTTTCACTGACTCTGATGTATACGTTACTGATCGGCACGTGTCGGCACTGTTGTGTGCGGATAGGCCTTAATCTAAGTTGAAGGGTTTACGGGCGGGTTGAAAAAAATCAACAGCAGGCAGCCACAGCGTCTGTCTATTTCAATGCAGCAATAGAGTCACCATCTATTACGTGGGATAGCAGTTGCACATGGTGAAATGTGGACAGTACTCAAATATGTGATCTTTCAGGTGTAAATTAAGATCTGGAGTGTTCCACAAAAGGTAGCGGGTTAACTTGTGAGACAGGACTAAGTGCTAACGGGAACATCTCGATTATTTATAGGTGTAACAAGGAGGCGTTCACTAATTCAAGGTAGACAGCAGCTCGATCAGGTTAAGGTGGCGATATTCCTTACTTATTCTTTACTCAGTTCAAAACTGACCATAGTCCTACACACATTTAGAAGTCTTTTTAACAAAACACAGCTGCAACAAAATAAATCTACCCAACTATTCATCAGTTAAAATCTCGAAACTTCATTACGGAACAACTATTTACGGTTTTTTGACCGAAATTCTCCTATAATGGGAGGACAGTGAGAGTGCAGAACCCTTGGTAATGTGGTAACAGTTAATTAAGTGGTCCGTCTACTAGATTGATAGCCCTATGCCTTGGGGAGGAATCTGTTTTAATTTGGGCCAAGTTCTTTCGACATTTTTGTTAGTGTTCGTATGGGATGTTTAATTAATGGATGTTAAGTTTGACCTAATTACTTGCGCTTATAGGAAAAGGCAGTTACTTTAATGTTGTACACATTAAAGGAAAAGCTTTTGAGGTAAGGAAAGTAAAAGAGACAAAATAAATACTATAACTAGGTAACATTATTACGAAAGGTCTTGTGCACCATGTTAGGCATCTTACGTTACTCAAACCGTATCGAATCAATTTGAAATTCTCCACCATATTTTAACCGTCATTTAAAGAGTATGACCAGAGCCATATATCGAGCTAATGAACAACTCGATACCAATGAACAGTGTTGCAACCATTTTTAAATATTGATGCAATGGACTACACTCAGTCTATGGATAAATTTGTAAAGCAATTATTATGCTACATTTCTCATACATTTTTAATAAAATGGATAAAGACAAATCGATTATCGAGAATTCGATATAGTTCCATATCTCAGGCCTGACCATAACGTAAGATGCCTGATGATGCCTGAGATGATGAGTGGTGTCATTTTTATTTACGAGCGTTTAGTACTTCGTATTGTGTATTAAGCTGCTGGTCCCGGTTATCATTAACATGGTTCAAGTAAAAATTAACTTGAAGGCCTTATAGGCGGCTTGGAATGTTTCAATCACAATCTACGCCGGTCTGTTTTCACACTATATAGATAGCTCTAAAACCAGTATCTTCTTCAGTAAGGCTTAGAACTCACAGAGAATACACTAAGATGAAAAGAAGAAGGCTTAAATTTCAATTTTCAATTTATTTATTAACTCATTTGATTAAATTAATACATAATAATTTACAGTGACCCCACACTAGGCAAGCCTGTCCTGTGGGTGTCAGCTAAGAAAAAAATTTATAAGTTGAAAAATCCTTCCTTAACAATTCTTAATAAAAAAAATACACAATATAAAGAATAAAATATCTATAAAAATTTAGTCAATACTTTAAAAGAAATAAATAATTTTTAAATTAAATTCATACTCCTGCAAAAACATGTCGAAACATATAAAAACTAATCCTTATGTCAAAGAAAATTAAGTTACAAAATTAACACATCCATACGAGTATACATCAAATAGAAGTATATTAAGATTTTTATAAGATAAATGTATGAAGCGCTCGTGGCCCCGCGATATCAGTGTTCTGTAAACGATCACTGAGTTACGCAACTTTCACTATAGCTGGTCCTCGGATGGGTCACCATTTTGTGGCATTTACAAGCATTTCCGTGCTTCGGAAAGCACTTTAAGCCGTTGGTCCCGGTTGCCAGTAACATGGCAGTCGTTAAGTCAAGTTGAAGGCCTTATGGGCGGCTTAAAAAAATTCAATAGCCGGTAGCCACAACCTGCGGCTGTCTATTTCAACACGGCAAAGGGCTCACCACATATTACGTGGGACAGGAATACACATGGTGAAAAGTGGGCATAGAATATGTATTCCCTGCCACCCGGGGATTCGGGGATAAGGCGTGATAGATAAACAAATGTATTGTCAAAGTATAGAGCCCTTTGTGTCACTATGGAACCTGGTGGGTGACGCCGTGACTTGCCGTCTGAGATACCAACCATTTTTGTGGGCGTCGATTCTGCTGAGAGGATCGACCTTTTTTGAAGAACATTTCTACATAATAGCATATTTAATAAAATTTGTAGGAATCCAATGAACTAAACATTTCATAATTTATTAATAATTTTATTCAGTGCATCGTCGTTAAATATTAATATCAGATTTATTGTTCAATAAAGTATCTTCAGTTTTGATAATAAACAGTACAGTCGCGAACAATATGAACTATAAACGGAGGTATAATTCTGTACAATTATTTTTATAAAATTTAAGTTGCATCTGGTGGTATAAAAGTTTTAAAGATGTTTTATATTTACTTCGCGTGAAGCTTAATGCTTTCTTAATGAAGTATTTAATAAAACGCGGTCAAATCTTTAGAATTTATGTGAAATATAACTGCCTCTGTAGTGCAGTGGGAGTGTATCAGACTGCTACGCAAGACGTGGGTTCGATTCAAATGTTAGCAGCTTTCATATTGCCCCATAAATACCTTATCCATTTATTTTTTCCACTTCTCTATCTTGGTCAATACATCTCCTTATAATGATGTTTTTTTTAAATTTTTAACATAATTTTAATACAAAGCCTTCTTTATGCACAAACTTAATAAAAGGCCATAGATAACAAAATTAAAACCAATATCTCAATCTGCCCAATAAATTACGTAAATAAATTGTCTCCCCACCTGTACTACACAGCGCGGGGCAAATAAAAAATGGCTTCCGAGGCAGTTCATTTGTCGCTGCCAACGCCAGCTCTAAAGATCGTTTTAATTGTGCGATGTCCTGCAAACGCCAACTCTATTGTGTTTTAGGTCTGTGCGATTAATTTCTTAAAAGTAGTTGAAAGTGCGATGATTAATGAGTTTTTTAATTCAAAAATAACAACAGTGGAAATTTTACGACAAATATGAAGAAGATATATTCTTATTTATATAATTATGTTAAGATTTCTATTTTTCTCTTCTTACTTTATTATACTCGTAGTAAGTAAGCCGGCTGGTCAAACTTACCAGAGCAAATATGGGGCTTGTCATAGAGATCATCACTGGACACTGTCGCCTCAACAGGCATCTAGCAGTGATAGGAGTAATGGATGACCCAATATGCCCGGAATGCAAGGAGGAAGAAGAAACCAGCTTCTACCTACTAGCTGAGTGCCCCATGTATGTGTTAACAAGATTGGAAATTATGAACACACACAGACTAGGAAAAGAAGATATAGAACATCCGAAGGTGGATCAGGTGGTAAGCTTCTGCAAGGAAACAAGAAGGTTCACGGGGCGCCGTGAAGACTGCTGGGATACCCAATCCAAACCGCAAGAAGGAGATCCGGGGAAATGAGCGAAGTGGGCAGCAAGACATGCGGTCGGATCGTTCGCTCGGAGGTGCCGGCGTCCCCAGCAAGAAAATAATAATAATGCTTTATTATAGTAGAGTCGTTCTGAAGACTGGTAGCAACAAACAAACAGGGATAGTTTATAAAATGGGGTTTTACTTGAGATGTCCTATAAATACTTTTTTTTAAACTTCAAATAAAAACCCATTTTTAAAGTTTTCCTGTTTGTTTGTTACTATCAGTCTCCGGAACGCCTATTCCGATTTTGACGGAACTTTTATGCTGAAAGGAGCCAAAACTTCCACCGAGTGGAAGAGGACCGGTGATGACCAACATTCCGGCTCATACCTGGTAGGAAGGGCCATTGCCAATCAGTGAGGTAGTACAGCCAGTATTACGGGCATTTACATTTTACTAACTGACTGGGCAATAGTTATTTTGCCATAAAAATGGTCACCCTTTTCAACTAGGAGTTTAAAAATTATTTACACATAAAATAAATGAATTCATTAGAAATACAATATGCAGTAAAAAAACACATTTTAAAAAGCAAAAGTAAATAAATATCAGTGCTTTACTTTTTTATTTACTTTATCTTTACTATATTTTGGAGAAATTTTGATAACAAACTTTATAGAATAGACCTACATACACATACATGCATACATAGTTTTTTTTACCAAGTTCAGCAATTGTGCAAAACACCTAGAACAAGAGTGTAATTAATTACACGCAAAATAATCCCAATAGTATATTCCTCCATATTTTTTATATGCTAAATGTCACTTAACTTACTATCTGTAATAATGAATATTCTTAATACAATAACAATACAAGCAGTTTTGTTCAATTAAACAAACAATACACTCACCAAGTATTCCAAAAGCTTACTAGCTCTAGTTTCAACAATAAGAAAATACAAATAATATACACATTGCAACAGTTAACATGATGAAATCAAATACAATCCCATATTGCCCCATAATTGCACTTGAAAACTTACTAGCTCTTTCCAACAAAAAGCTTAACAATGTACGAAGTTGCCACAAGTACAGCAACCCGCACAATGCGCCGATACAAACTTTGTATTGTTCAAACAACAATGCACAATGCTAATGTACATTCTCCACCTGCATTGCTTACTGTACTCAATAATTTATTGTTATATTTGGATTTAGTTTATCTGTGGGCTGCAGAGTTGGCTTATTATTATTTGTTATTCGGATGGATGTAAAATTAATTCATCCGGATACTGTATAACTACGAAACATTGAATACTAGACAACGCCCACGGCTCTACCTTCGTAATAACACGTTATCCCACAAAAATGATATCCCTGAAGAAAAAGATTTTCCGGGGTAAAAGCTATCACTCGCAAATCTAGCCTAGAACTATATATATAATCATACAATCTATTGCTTCCTTACACTGCCAGTGAAAGAAGGATAAGCTAAATTTTTTTATAAACACTTTCCAGACATAACTTATTTTAATTTATTTTTAAGTGTGGAAATCATCATATATTATGCTGGCCGGACTCCAACCGACTAAACCCACACGTTACCCTTCCATCTGTCGGAGTCCCGGGCAAGTCCTCGGAAGGATAGCCCAGGGCTCCCAGCAGGCTTCTTATTGACAGGCGTACGCGTAGTTATCACGTCACGCCACCAACCAGGGCCTGCTTCTGTAAGGATGGCGACCAGCTTACCCTCTCTGACAGACGCAGCAGCGTCCCACTGGCTCTCGCCGGAGACCATGGCTTTTATTATGGTCTCCAGCGTGAGAAAGTCCACACCCAGATCCGCAACGAGGGTTCGGCGCTGCAGCGCCCACGCTGAGCACTCCGCCAGTGTATACAGCAGTGTATACAGTCCCCACAGTGCTGGCACTCTGGTGTTATCTCCCGGTTTATACGCCACAGAAATTTACCGAAGCACCCGTGTCCTGTAAGTATCTGTGACATCCGGTCGTTGAGGCTGCCATTTTGTCTCTCCAGCCACTGCTCCATGACCGGCTTCACCGCCTCAATGGTGGTGTGTCCCCGCTTAGGTTGCTCAAGTCCCAACTTCCACGTCTCCATGAGCTTATGGCGGAGCAAGGATTGCTAGGACTCGATTCCTCGAAGCACCGGCCTGTAGTCTCGCTCCAGCGCCACCTTGCGCCATTGTTACAACGTCCTTACATCCCTGCTTAAACCTATGGAATGTAATAGTGAGATTACGGCCATCCCGGAATTAAACTATGAAATACTGGGTAAATTTGGTTATACTAAAATACCTATTAATGTTTATCCATCATATCCATCACGCCTTATCCCCGAAGGGGTGGCAGAGGCATATTATATGCCCACTTTTCACCGTGTGGATTCCTGTCCCACGTAATAGGTGGTGAGCCCATTGCCGTGTTGAAATAGACAGACGCAGGATGTGACTACCTGCTGTTGAAATTTTTTCAAGCCGCCCATAAAGCATTCAACCAGGCTTAACGACTGCCATTATACTGGCAACCGGGACCAACGGCTTAACGTGCCTTTCGAAGCACGGAAACGCTCGCAAATGTAAATGCCACAAAGTGGTCACCCATCCGAGGACCAGCCATAGTGAAAGTTGCGTAACTCAGTGATCGTTTACAGAACACTGAGACCGCGGGGCCACGAGCGCTTCCAATCAATCAATGTTTATCAATCACGTTTTATCCCTGAAGGTGTGGCAGAGGAGATATTCTACGCTCACATTTTACCCTGTGCATTCCTGTCCCAAGTAATAGCTATTAAGTAGTAGTAAGTAGACAGAGGCAGGTTGTGGTTACCTGCTGTTGAACATTTTCAAGGCATTCACCTGCCACGTTACTGGCAACCGGGACCAACGGCACTGACTTCCAAAGCACAGAATTCGTAAATGGAAATACTACAAAGCGGTTACCTATCCATAACCAGCGAAAGTTGCTTAACGCAGTGATCGTTCACAGAACATTAAGTCAGCGATGCCAAGAGTGCTTCAATCTGTTATTATTATAAAGATTGAAATATTTAAATCTGCATTAAGTATACCTATCCACTTTGTATGTAGTATTAAAATAGTTTAGTACTCCAATATATACTATGAAAGCATCTAAAGCAGACGCCACATAAATGAAAACTCTAGTGAAAAATTTTAAAAGCAAAATAAACACTAAACTCATGTTTAAAAGATGGTTGTAACTCAGAACTTGGGTGGAATAAGTATACCATTTTTATGGAAGAAAAGTTATTGTATTGCTTGCAGAAGGTAAGTAAACTATGAATTAATTGTGTCCGTGTTATGTATATATACAGAAATCCCTGGGACCATATCCCGAAAACGGGTCATGGTCCCTGGGATTTCTGTGTCAGGTTATCGCGTATAACAGTTTTAGGTTTTTTATTTCGTTTGGAAATCCTCATAAATGCTATGCCGGACTCCTAACGACTAAAAAACCACACGTTTCCCTTCCATCTGTCTATAGCCAAGAGTCCCGGGTGAGCCATCGGAAGGATAGCCCAGGGCTTTGGCAGACAGTCTTTATCCGCTACCGCTTGCTCGTTTAGGGTGGTTCGGGTGTTATCCTGCCTCTTTGGGGGGTTATCTCGCTTCTTTGGGGGGTGTGGGTGTTATACCACTTCCTTGAAAGGGTAAAGGACGAACACTCACGCCGCGCCACTTTCCATGGTACTCAGGCCCCTGGTCAAGGAGGCCAGTCTTGGGTAACAGCTACAGGTAGTTCTAAGATTCAGCTTGTTCTTTATAGATAGTGGTAATATTAACCCATTTCTATAAGAGACACAAACAAGCCTCTGCTTTTGTTACTGGCCAAAAATCCCTTTTATTCTTCAAAGTTCTCTTAGGAATCTACGCACATCACTCCCACTGCAGAACAATTGCTTCTGTTGTAAAACTACTTTGAGAGCGACATCAGCATGACTTCGCGTAAGGTACTAGTCAAGAAGGTAAAGATCCTATGCGGACCATCAAGTAATAAATGTCTTGACGGGGTTGTGATTAACCATGACTTTGACTGCCTCTGTTGCGCGGTGCGAGTGTATCCGACTACTACGCAAGAGGTCGTGGGTTCGATTCCCACCCAGGATAAAACCTTCTGTGATGAGCACGATGGTTTATTCTGTCATCATCATCATCATCAGAGCGTCTGTCCCAGTTGCGTCTCGCGACGCCCGGGGTCCGCTTTCCTACATTGTTTCCTCTACTTCACACGGTCAACGATGGTTTATTCTGTGCCTGGGTGTTATTTATCTATAATATGTATGTATTTAGAAATATATAAATAAATATCCATCACGCCTTATCCCCGAAGGGGTGGCAGAGGCATATTATATCCCCACTTTTCACCGTGTGGATTCCTGTCCCACGTAATAGGTGGTGAGCCCATTGCCGTGTTGAAATAGACAGACGCAGGTTGCGGCTACCTGCTGTTGAAATTTATTAAGCCGCCTATAAGGCCTTCAACCGGGCTTAACGACTGCCATTTTACTGGCAACCGGGACCAACGGCTTAACGTGCCTTCCGAAGCACGGAAACGCTCGCAAATGTAAATGCCACAAAGTGGTCACCCATCCGACGACCAGCCATAGTGAAAGTTGCGTTCCTCAGTGATCGTTTACCGAACACTGAGACCGCGGGGCCACGAGCGCTTCTTTTTCGATTTAGATTCGAAATATATGAGTATGTTTATTAGTTATCTGGTTACTGTAGTACAAGCTCTGCTTAGTTTGGAATCGGATGGCGTTGTGCGAGTCGTCCCGACGATATTTATTTATTTGTAATTTGTTTATTTACTTTGCATCCGGCGGGCTGCGTTATTAGGTAAAACATATAAATAAAAGAACATATAATTTATAGTAAGATACGTAATAAGTAATAATGAGCATTACGTATTTATACTTATGAAGTTACTGGGTGACTCACTCACTCACCTATCAATACCCAGCTAAATCTCTTACACCTATATGCTTATACTGTCTAAACAAAACTCCGAAAAAAACATTTGCAGATCACACACATATATGTTCTAACCTCAGCAAACAGCGTCATATATACTACAATTGCGCCACTGAGGCAGTCAATTAAGTGAGCCGTACGGTTATTTTCATTCTTAGTAATATAAAACATCTTTATATGAACTCTAAGAAAAAAATGTGTGTGAACCAGAGTACACAGGTAAGAAGTGAAATTTCTTTATGACATTTTTTTAGTAAAATTTCTCTCATACGTCGTTAAAGAAGTTTCACTTATGATACAGAAGTTTCATTTTAAAACAACGTGGCGTGTAATCGAAAAACGTGTCAATTTTTTTTAACAGCTGTAAAATTTCTCTCATTATCGATAAAGAAATTTCACTTCGAAAATCTATATACTCGTAAATGAAAAGCAAAGACGAAAATCTAAGATAATATTCTCAAAATTTCCATCGCAGTATTCCAGCGCAGGTGTGTGACTGGAGTGCTGAGACCGCACATCGTTCTTGATGACGTCACACTTTGTTAGAAAGCCGCAGACAGACAGCTTCTTGTAAAGGGGATGAGCTTGCGTTTTAGAGGTTGGCCTGAGCTCGAACAGAAATACCGAGCAGTTTGCTTTTATAGATATAGCCATACTTCCATACTTGTATAGTATTACGGGCAATATAGATAATTCGAATACGCTAATGTTTGTAGTAATCGACTAGAGTAAATGAGTATTTATCGACTTATTACTCGATCAATAATTATACCGAACGTTATCAATAATGATTATATATACTGTTGATTGATGGCGCTTGGTGGATCTTGCTACACATATTAAAACATAAAATAAAAACCTCACCGGTTTCGCCTCACGGCATTCTCGTTAGTCGTCATATTGTGTACCTTTGAGAATGCCGTGAGGCGAAACCGGTCAGGTTTACAAAGTAAATGTTGTGGAACAGTACAAGTGTTGTTATTTAATATGTTATTAATAATGATTTTAAGACTACTAAACCCTAAAGTTTAGAAAAATCGTATAAAACAGTTCAATATATCCGTCCGTCCGCCTGTACGCATCTATTTCTCAGGAACCTTAAAAGACAGAGACAAACGGTTTGCGGCATATATTGATTCCTTCGCTACAATAATAGCGCGTTACTTGTTTTACATAAATCTTAAAGAAATCATTCAAAGAAACAATTTCCCGTAAGCACTAAACTTAGTCGTATCAATGACAACTATGATACGACTAAGTTTAGTGCAAACGTATAGATTGAACCATTTTATACGATTTTTTCTAAACTTTTACCAATAGTTAAAAAAACATTGCACCAACACTAGGTGTATCTTAATACGCTAAGTCGATGCACATGAAATGTCAACATAGGCGATACTTAGACCAGTTATTAAAACTAATATACTATATCTTTCAAATCCCAGTTTTAATTCATCAAAGACGTTCAATACTTTCGTCAAAATTGTATGTATCGATGTATAAATAACATTCAAAAGTTATTTATAAAAAAGATGTAATGTCATAGGTAGGATTGACTTAGTTAGTAAAGCGATAAAGCATCGTAAAAGAAGCACGAATGGCGTTTCATAACGCAGTGCTAGTGCCAACTTTGCTTTACGGTAGTGAAACCTGGGTATGTCAGCAGATGCATGAAAGTAAATTGAATGCTGTGGAGATGCGATCACTTCGAAAATTGTGCGGCGTTACCTTGGCCGACCGAATACGTAACGAAGTGATACGCAATATGGCAGGTATGAATGAAAGTTTCAGCGTTAAGCTGGAAAAGGGCGTGCTCCGTTGGTTTGGACACGTCCAACGAATGAGTGAGGAACGATTGACGAAGAATATATTTTGTTCAAAAGTAGAGGGTAGAAGGAGTCAGGGTAGGCCGAGACTTACATATGAAGACCACGTGAGCAGATTGCTCAAAAACGGAAAGGTCAAAAGTACTCGGATACCCAGACGTGCGTGTATGAAGCGATTGATGAATCTCGAAGAAGCGAAAGAAGTATGCATGGATCGCGAAGCCTGGCGATCTGTCCTCTCTGACTACCCCGTCAGGGATACAGCGTAAAGATAGTTAGTTAGTTTTTTTTTAGGATTGACTTAAATTGTGTTCAGTGCAAATAGGCATAAGTATATTAAACTATCCCTACTAATATTATAAATGTGAATGTAAATTTGTTTGTTACGCTTTCATGTGAAAACTACGTACCTAACCGATCATCATGAAACTTTGTACACAATCATATTCTTGGAGGTATTAGAAGTAACAAGGGATACTTTTATTGATACAAAAAATTTTTTTTATGAAATATAAAAATAAATGTTTATCACTATATATGATTTTCTAAAAGTTTAGGTTTGCGTACGAATTTCGAATAGGAAAACTTAACACGGGGGCGAAGCTGCGGGCATCAGCTAGTATAATATAAAACTCTTATGAGTGTAGGTCAAAGAAAACAATCGGGCACCTTCGGACGATTTCGTGCCCCATCGGAGCGGAACGAATCGAGCTGAAATACTATTGGCTTATGTAGTAGCAGTCTTGCCAGTATTGAATTAATTTCCCAAAATTGATCCTTTTTCTATGCAAACAAAGAACTTCTGTTCATTAGTATGTGATAATCTCAAAATGATAAACTTAGTAATTTTTATATTTGTGTACGTGTAAAATTCCTCATGGCCGAACGTTCGTTTGTCAGATAAGACAGTAAAGCATAAAAATCTCATCTTCAGTTGCATATTTTATAGGTGCCAGAAAATCACACGGTCCATCTGATGCAACACCAGAGGTCCTCTCTTGCTGCTGACCCTGTAAAACCCTTCTAAAATCCCTTTTGAATTCCAAAAATTCCACAATCTAAGGGTACGTAGAAGAAAGCTCCAAAAATACCGAAAACTAAAAGTCTAACAAAAGCTATTCCTTGCAGCCAATTTAGACCCCAGACTCCGCATTCAGGTCGGATTTAGAAGTGACTGAGAATACACTTAGATGATGAGGAAAGGATTAAATAACTTTTGTTAGGTAAAGTGTATAAAATATGTGTTAACCTTTGAAAATTCTGTTAAATCTAAAAGTAAATTAATATAAATATCGTTAGGACAACTCATACAACACCATCTAATTATAAACTAAGCAGAGCTTGTACAATGGTAACCAGATTATAGATAAACATAATTATAAATTTCTAATTTCTAAATACATACATTTTATACTCGTAGATAAATAACACCCAGACACAGTATAAACCATCGTGGTCATCACACAAAGTTTTATCCTGGGTGGGAATCGAACCCACGACCTCTTGCGTAGCAGACGGATACACTCCCACCGCGCCACAGAGGCAGTAGATACTTAAGTGAAACAGTACAAGCGTTTTCATTCAAGACATTTTGCACGCCTCTTAAGCGAAGCATTATGGTGGGTACTACTGTCACTTCGCGCAAAACATCTGATTTTTCAAACTTAAAATGTCTCTATTTATCATATAGTGCACTTGTAGAATAATATATACACACACACATATCAAGAAAAATCACTATTTTTAACACTCATGATATTTTTGATGCCATTTTTGTTATTTAAAATAGTTATTTAAACTTTTTAAAAACGTTCCGTCTTGGACGTCCGTTGGTCTGTATGTTACGGATATTTTTTGTTAACAACGATAACGACCGAAATACTTTACTAATCGAGTCTTTTTTTTCTCTTACGCTTCAGTATAATTAGGTGATGTGGTTTCATCGATGTGGTTTAATTGTTATTAAATATTAAATAAATAATTTTAGCACAGCGCCATCTAGCGCAATTTAAGCTAACTAATCCTTAAATTTTTTGGTTAGAGGGATCATTGGTCAAAATTTAAATTAAAACGAAACCATAATTTTTATAATATAATAAAAGCGCGAGAGGCGTGCACTTTTGGATTTTCCAAACTTTTTATAAGTTTATTGTAAAGGAATGAGAAAATGGTGTAAAGTATTTAGCGACTAAAGTTTTGAACCTAAAACAAGAAAGTCTTTGCTGGCTATACACACTTCTTTAGTGTAAAACTTTTCCCCTAAACTGTCCAGTTTCCACCTCTTGAAAAGAGTTCTGAGACCGTAAATGAACTCAAAAGGTTAAACTTTTTGAACTTCTGCTTTTTGCTAATTAAGACCTACATGCTTAGTCTCACTGTGACATCAAATATTATTATTCAATAGTTGAATTGATTTGAATCCTACTAATATTATAAATCTGAAAGTTGTATTAATGTATGAATATAGGTTTGTTACTCCTTCATGCAAAAACTACGAAATAGATTTTGATGAAACTTTACATTAATATAGCCGTGAACAAGTTCCTGTGCGAAACGGGAACGGGAAAACTTCTCATCGCGGGCGCAGCCGCGGGCGTCAACTATTAGATGATTATTTAATCTGAATGTTAATCTATACTTCTATTTAGATATACCTATTCAATTAATGTGTCTGTTTGTAATATTAAACTAGCAGCTCTTCATAAATGTATATGAAAGTTTTATATGGAACCAACTTACATAAAAAAATGTGTGTGTACGAGAGTACACAGGTAAGAAGTGAAACTTCTTTACGACATCAAGGCGCGTAACCGATAACGTGACGAATTTTGTACAGCTATAAAATTTCTCGCAATATAATAGGAGAGAAGTTTCATTTCAAAAATATTTTTTCTCTGTCTGTCAGTATGTCTGTCTGTATTTTACGGCTAATCTCTGAAATGGCTGGAACGATTTTAACAGGTCTTTCACTGGTAGTATTAGTAGATAATGTCATTTTATTTCCATGTTCCAGGGACAGGCACTACGCGGGTGAAACCGCAAAATAGAAAAAGAATAAGGAAAAGACAGAAACGCAAATAAAACATCGTCGCAAACGCTAATAAAACAGCAATAAAGAAAATGTCTCCACAAAGCATAAAACTGTATTTTTATAGGAAAAGTATACTAACCATTTAAACAATCATTTCCATTCCCAACAACCTTAGAAAACATTACAAAGTTCTACCTAACCTCTCGTAATGGACTCCCTGATATTTTCTTTCTTGTAAGTTGAACGCTAATATTGCCAATGCCAATGTTAAATTACCCTGATATATATTTTTTAACCCCAACCATAAAGATGGGGTATTAAAACTAGGCGCAGTTGCCGTTCCCAGTAAGTCTAAATGGAGCGTAGCGTTTTGCCGTCACCATTTCCAAACACGAACTTTCGGTGATTATTCCTTCATGATATGTCCGATTGTAGATTTTATTTTTTCTAAGCCATCTATGGCTAGATGTCGTATTATGGGTCAAATTTGGTAAAAATGTATTGTGTGTAGTGGTTTGGGAGGAGTTCGAGGACAAAGCGAAAATCCAAATCAATTAATTATAATGTATCTTTTTTATTGTCCCGGTGACACAGTGATATTCTATTACTGAGGTCTCGGGATCGAGTCCCCGGGTCGGACTAAATATTTGTGTGATCCGGAAATCTTTGTTTCGGAGTTCGAGTTTTAATCAGTTATCTAGGTCACATAGCACAAGCTTACAGTAACTTTATTCGGGCTAGATAACTTTGTATAGAAATACCCCACAACATTTGTTATTATATTATTAATATACCTATATACAATATGTTAAGAAAAACCCTGTCCGATCTGTGAAGGTATTGGTTGGTATCGAGATGTGATTTTATTCGTGTAATCCTTTTCAGAAATTACCCCAAAAAATTCGCCTTAAAAATTACCCCAAAAATTTACCCCGAATAAAATTACCAAATAATGAAAAATTTATAAAATGTGGTAGCTTACATGGCAACACAGGAAAAGGGCTATTCGGAAATGCAAGTTCAAAAGGTCAGCTGCCGTCGGCTTCTTTTGATATCACATACACTCGTTGCCGCATGCCAACGAAGGTATGGTCAGTTTTTGAAAATTTGCTATATTTTAAGGAAATTGGACTAATTCTGATACTAAAAACACGCATAATATATGCCTACTTTTCACCATGTGTATTTCTGTCCTACATAATAGGTGGTAAGCCCATTGCCGTGTTAAAAATAGACAACACAATATAATAGACTTTTTTTTAAATATAACCACTCAATCTGTTTCCAAATATATCGTAATAATTTAAGGAACGGGTAGCTTTCGTAGGTACAATAAAATCCATTAAATGTCCCAGTGGACACAATTAGTTTAGCCCTGACGTGATGATTACTTAGATATAGTTTCTTATACCCGTCAAGTATACTTCGACTAGACGGTCCACCTAATGAAAAGTGATCACCGTCGCCTATGGATGTTGGTATCCACCTGTTGATCCTACATAAAAATACAAAATTATACAAAAATACTAACATCTCTTTTAAAAAATGGGAATGAAGTAGTAAGTAGAATGAAAAATACTTTACGACCTACTTAAATAAATTCATTCAAATTGATCGAACCGTTCACAGGAGTGCGTCTAAATAATGTGGCACGTGACATTTTTATATTACGCTATTAGTAAAATCACAACTAGGTATTTATAATACGAACAAATATCTAATTAAACAATAATAATTCAGCGATACCTGATCTGTAATAATTAGCAATTCGATATAATTATCTAATTATTGCTGCATCATAATTAATAAATAATAAGCATGATATGAACACAGTTATCGTTTTATCGCTGGAATTCACGCTAGCGTAGTGCTCTGTAAACGATCACTGAGAACTTCTGCTAAACTTGGTCCTATGATCCAATTACGAGTGTTTCCGTGCTTTAGTAAACAATACAAATCATTGACGTATAGTTGCCAGTAATAAGTCAAGTGGTGGGTCTATAGGACATGCAGTATTTCACAAGTTATAATGACGTTGTAGTTTTTGTCCTTTTTTGAATTTCGCGAGAAGATTAGGCGCGCCCATTATGAAGTCACAGTCTGGCACGGCCTGCGACAAGGTGCGGTGCGGGTGCAAACGAGAGCGCGACTGTCGAATGAGCAGGGTTGTGACGTATGTGGTCTCCCGCGTTATACGCACTTTGATCGTAAATTTTTTTGCCCATTTTTTTTAATAAAAAGACGTAAAAACACCGTTTTCCCGTATTTTTTTTTTGTAGTTTTATTTAGCATTTAAAGTGAAAAACGTTTGTCAGACGCATTGTTAGAAGCGACTGTTGTCGGACCTTCATACCCCGTAAGGATATCTGCATCATTGCCTTATCCGTTAGTCAGCAGATGCACCTCTAGCAGGGGAGGTCACTTGTGTATCAAAGATCTTGGAGAGGCCTTTTACACCCTAATCTCAATCTTTGCAATGACTTTTAAGGTTTGAATTCGAAAAATTGGTTCCTGTATCACACACTAGTCATAAACATTACAGAAGAATAACAGCATTTTTCTCCCGCTATTCTGGTCTACCATTTTATTGGGTAATAATAAAAAATACTAGTTAAAATAATCTTTTTGTTGAAAACTATAGAATTTTTATGTCATCGCATTTTATGGCGCCAGACGTAAACTTAATGCGGGTGGTACGTGAGGGTGTTACTAGTGCTTTTAGGAATTTTTATGAAGGGCTCGTGATAAGGTCGTAGGTAGGTATAAAACCTTTGAAAGGTTTCACGAGTTTCACAACAAGAACCGTAAAAACCAATTAAAGGTAAGTAACTAACTATCTTCACGCTGGTAACCCTGATGTGGTAGTCAGAGAGCACAGATCGCCAGGCTTACATATTTGGGGACCGAGTCTACTATGAAATATAATAAATAAATAAATATTGTGGGACACTTTTCACACAGCGCCATCTAGCCCAAAGTAAGCTAATATTAGCTTGTGTTATGGGATCTAGTTAACTGATAAACATACTTATATACTTCTAAATACATACATATTATAGATAAATAAAACCCAGACACAGAATAAACCATTGTGCTCATCACACAAAGTTTTATCCTGGGTGGGAATCGAACCCACGACCTCTTGCGTAGCAGTCGGATGCACTTCCACCGCGCCACAGAGGCAGTCAAAATGAATGTAGACTGCCAAAAATGCAAATTAAAAGCTACTTACAGGCGATACTCAGGTGTTAACAACATTCTATCGGCCGATACAACGTAAATAACATTTGTTAAGCCAAGTTGAAGGCCAGATGTGCGGCTTGAAAAATTACAACATCAACTCACCACAACATACATTGCATATATAAACGTTCAATATTATTTCATCTAGTATATTTAGACACTAAATTTCTACAAAACAATACCTGACCTGCATGTATTATTCACGTTCACTCGTCCACATACTGCTAGTTCTCCATATTCAGCCTAGACTTTAAGCGCTGAGTCTCGAGATCATATGATATGTTTAGTTTATGACATTGTAGTAAATGCAAGAGAACGTCAAATATTCAGACGATATAAACGGTGGTGGAGGTCATAAACTGTTAACCTGATTGACCTCGGTTACAGAGGCACTTTTAATTTTTTTGCTTCGTAACAAGCTTCGAAGTGCTCGTGGCCCCGCTGACCTAGTGTTCTGTAAACGATCACTGCATTCAGTAACATTCGCTATAGGTGGTCGCTATATAAGTATGTTTATCAGTTATCTGGTTACCATAGTACAAGCTCAGCTTATTTTGGAATCAGATGGCGTTGTATGAGTTGTTCCAACGATAACGATATTACGATGATATGATAATTTGTACTATGTAAACTTAAATTTCAACATATAAATTGAATCTACACAGATAAATAAAACTGAAGTGTATGTTTGTAATGTGACATTAACAGCGAAGCCTTTCGATCTATTCTCTATGCCCACCGTGTCAGGCATACAACGTAAAATAATTAATTAGTTAGCTTTTCACTAAATGCATGTTATGAACGTATGGTACCTACTTACGTATTTTTGTAATTTTCTTTGTCTGTTGTTCCGGCTAATCTCTGTAGCGGCTAGACCGATTTTAATGGGACTTGCGGACGGAACGGGAGCTGGTGTTATAAAGAATAACTAATGCTACATTCTGTACACGCTAGTCGTTATGCAGCACTACTTGTAAATCAATTTTATGAAAAAGTTAACTTACCCAGATCACGCTTTATTTGGCTTTAGTTTTGTAAATCATATTGGATTGAAAGGAAAAACCTCTTCAAATTGGTAGTTAAAGTGAATATTCACGAGAGATTGTTGTTAGAAAAATGTGCAAGTTTTATTTAACCCTTCATAAATAAAACCTCTTCATTTATATAACCTCAATATAAAAAAGTATTACCACTTAAGGAAATGTTGTAATACCTGCCCTAAGGAAACAAGACCAGTCATTTTTATTCAACACACAGCCCTTGACACTGCTATCCTCAAACACCATAAAAGGCCATCATCCCTTATGGAAATATAAAATCAAGTAGTTGTATGGACCAAGGGCGATATACTTTATAGCTCTATAACTTACTAAAGACATTGACCATCTTCGCCGTTGTAATTTCAACCTTATCACTAATAGTTTAAGTCAAAATTTGAATGATGAAATTCAATTTTATATCACAATGTTCTTGAATCAATTTGGACTATATTAACTCAAGATTCGGTTCATATTTGTTTGGCATAGTTGTTATATATTTGCTGACCAATATAGAATGTGGTTAAATAAGTAGGTCAGATGAATGACGGATGGGGTCGATCTAGTTTTTGTAATGATTAACAACATGCAAGTTGTAAAGGGAATTGGTACTTACACGGAAAATTTAGAAAATGTATTCAGGAATTATAAAAAGAGTGAAAAGTGCGAGGCAAACTCGCCGACGGAAGGTTCTATAAAATACGCTTTAATAAACGGCCATAACTTTGTTTATCAATCACGTTGTATCCTCCGAAGGGATGGCGAACCCTTTGCCGTGTTGAAATAGACAGACGCAAGGTGTAGCTACCTGCTGTTGAACTTTTCAAGCTGCCCATGAGGCTTCAACTTGACTTAACCACTGCCAGTTACTACCAACCGGGACCAAAGGCTTAACGTGCCTTCTAAAGCACAGAAATGCTCGTAAATGGAAATAAAACAAAGCGGTTACCCATTCGTAACCAACAATAACGAAAGTTGCTTAACGCAGTGATCGTTTACAGAACACTGAGTCAGCGGGGCCACAAGCGCTTCAAAAGTTTTTTTTTTAATTTTAAGTCCTCGTACACTTTAGAAGTATAATTTTGCTCAGCTTCAAGGAATCGTAGAGCTAAGTATATCGTTTTTAATTTAAATTCGATATCTTCACGCGTTCCCGAGATAAAAGGCATTTACAAATAGACGAACGGAGCCAGATGGATGTACTACAAAGTGATCCTACAATGTTTTTTTTGTCGCGGGCAGGGATGGTGTGCGGGTCTCCCGGCCCTTGGGGGCCGTCCTACCCAGTAAACTCTGCGGTGTTCCGCCTTCTTCCCAACTGGGTCGCAGGATGGGCCGCAGTTTTATTTTTATTTTGAGGCACGGATCCTGAAAAAGAACTTAATGTAACCTTCAAGAGCTCTTTATTAGACACAACCAAATAAGTCTAAGCTCAACAATTCGTTGAAACACTACAAACCGTTATATCGAACTATAAAAGACATGGAAATCGGTGAAACTCAGTTCGATTTCAATACAACACGTAGGTACCGGTCAGCAGAAACAGCTTTCAGCAAATGTGGCAAATGTCAAGTTTAGTGGTACTAAAACTAAAAGTAATACTAAGTTTATGGTGGAGCGTAGTTTCAGGAATTCGAAGTGAATCGTAATGAACGGACTTTGGAATCTTACATTGAACTCTGAGCAAACTAAATAAAGCGCTTAATGTAATGTTGGATGAATGAATTGAATTTCTATTCCGTGTAAGTATGTGCTGATGAGAGTAAAAGTTATCTGATAGCACCGGTGGTGCAGTGTTAATGAATGAAATAAATAAATATTAAATGAATTTTTTTTTCACACAGCGCTATCTTGACTAAAGTAAGCTAATTTAAGCTAGACAACTGATAGATACACTTATATAGTTCTAAATACATACATATTTTACATAAGAAACAACTAAACTCCAAAACAAACAATTGTGCATCACACGAATATTTGTTCCGACCCGGTAATCGAACCCGGAACCTCAGCGTGGCAGTCGCATACACTACCAAACTACCGAGGGACTCAACAGCTGATGTTCCAGCTGATGTTTCGAATTCGATTCCTGGGTGGGAATAAAAGAATTGTTTGAGTAACGTTTGTTTAAAAGTTAAAGCTTTTTGTTTGTAATACGTAAATTTATCAATTATATAAATTCTATAGTACAAGATTATAGTAACTTAATTTTGAACTAGATGTCGCTGTGTAATAATAGCTAAATATTTGATGTATTAAATAAAAAAAAACAGCTCGTAACAGCCGTAACCCGCTAGCACTGTGATCTGTAACCATTCACTACGTTAAGCTTCTTACGCTTTAGTCATTTCTCAGACGGGTGACCGCTTGTAGCATTTCTGTATACGAGGTTGATCCCGGATGTTAGTACGCCAAGTCACATTAGAAATTTCAACAGCACATGGCCACTAACAGTATCTCTCGGTTTTAACACGGCAATGCGCTCACTACATACAGATTACACGGGACGAAGTGAATAGCCATGACGCCTTCACGCACCAACAAGAGAGGTACACTCAAAAATCACATAAAAACTCACCTCTGACCTTTATTCCCCGAAGAGTTTTTTTGTTGACCCGGGGAATGCTTTTACGCGCCTTGCTGCAAGGCAAAAAGTGGGTCTCCCAACATATTCGGAGACAGATCCATCCCAACGTTATTGAGGGCAATACATGGGCCATCCTTAGTCGTAAACGACGAATTCATGCTCAGCCGTGTTTACAGCGCCGATAAGGCGGAATCCGGCTTCATACCCACCAGCTCTCACAGGCATTTACTTTTAAAACAACCAAGCCCTGTGAGAAGCTGAGTGAGTTGTTACGTCGGAGTACCATGCGCCCTTTCAAAAACTTACAAATTGTAAATAATGATTTAAACAGGTCCTACGAAGTTTGTCACAGGCGAAGCCTTGGATCACGACTAGCTTTATAAATCTATTTCTCCCCAAATGAAGTTAATGTACGTTTTATGTATGAAAACTCGGTGTTGAGGTGTAGTTTTCAACATAAATAAATGCTGATACGAAATTTTACGACCAGATCAGCGTGGAAACACTTGCACAAGCACATTTATTGCTGGTTTTACGGCCCTCATAAATATACGGACCCTGTTCTAGAAATGGTGGGTAGACGTAAATTTGTACGTGTCACTTTTGTTATACCTCATTAGTTCAGCTGTACCTTAAACCTTCAACTATTTTTATGGAGCTTTTTCTATGCAAGTGGAGGGGAACAAGTGTTAAGCCTCTAACACCCCACCCCCAATATAATGGACTTACACACAATATTTATGACACATATTTGTAAATTTGCAATGGAGACCTATCGAAATATTTATCGTCCAAGCCCGCTAAGGTACATTTCAAAGGTACACATTATACATATATATATTTTAACAAAAATATGTGGCAACTTTTGAAAATACAATTTGAACATAAATAAATGCTAGCCATTGAAAATGCCATAAGTGGAACAGTACTAGTGATTGCATTCAAGAGCTGTATAAAGACTCTCATTATCCCAGTTACGGAGATTATCACATAATATATAACCTTACTAAATACTATTAAGACGTCTAACGTAGCAATTGCCCAAAAAGATGAAAAATGAAACATCTGCTTAATATTATAATCTCTCACCTAAAATCCCACAAAGAAGGGAAAAACACTAATGACACGACGTTTCCAACAGAATTCTGTGTAAGCTAAAAAATATCACTGGTGCGGTACACCAACATGACAAAACCTTCGCTGTGTCGACACGGTGGCGCAATTTTTAAGGATTTACCATTGGAGCACTTATCGCGCGCGGGCTGTAAGGATTAGCTGCAAGTGTGGACTTTAAATAAGCGATTTTTTAAACTGTTCTTTAGTTTTGTAATAAGCGGGCTTAGCTATATGATATTCTACAATCGTATTACACTCTCGCACGAGCCACGAGATGAGCTGCGAGACGAGCCGCGAGATCGAAAAAAATGAACCATAATACAGTATTTACACTGGCGGATCGCGGCTCGTCTCGCAGCTCGTCTTGTGGCTCGCACGAATCTGAAAATGAGGTTTAAACCTTATTAAGCTTTTATTAGCTTACTTTGGGCCAGACGGCAGAATGTAAGATGAAAATATAATTGTCCCACATAATATATTAAAAAAAAAAATTATGTTCAGAAGTAGAATTTTTGCAACATGCAAAATTACTAATCCTGCTTCAAACTGCCTCAGTGGCGGAGTGGTAAGCCTGGTTGAAGGCCTTATGGGCGGCTTAAAAATTTTCAACAGCAGGTAGCCACAACCTGCGTCTGCGGCAGTGGGCTCACCACCTATTACGTAATAATAAGTATAAATAAATATCCATCACGCCACCCCTTCGGGGATAAGGTGTGATGGATATTTATTTATTTTCATTTTATTATTTTCGGTTTATTTCCTTTACGTGTGCTATAAGACCTTGCTTCTAACCAAAATTGACATATCTCAACCGGAATTACCTTATAGGTTTTGGGTCGAAAACCTAAATATTAGTTCCCGTTGACCTGGAAACACGAAATTTAGCAAAAGCAAGGTCTTATAGCAAAAATTAAGGAATAATTCCAAAAAAATAAAACAAGCTGAACATTTTGGGTTAAACATACATAGTAAAACCAATTAACATAGACCTCTAAATTGTTCGGATTGCTCATACAATTTGGAGGTCCAGCTTAATTGGGTCTATATGGTGGTATTATAGATTGGTGCAGAACCCTCGGTGCACAAGTTCGAGACTCGAGCTTGATCTTTTTTTTTTAATTTGTCGTCTGTGGCGCTGTATAAGACTAATTCATCGTCGCTCAAACAGTTGATCGAATTTGGCTGGATCTAATAAGGCCAAAGTTTTTTACATATTTCTTTATACACCCCTGGTTTTAAAACCTGGGATCACAACAAGTTCTACTTATATTATAAACGCGAATGTTTATAAGCATGGATGGATGTTTGTTACACTTTCACGAAAAATCTACTGAATGGATTTTGATCAAACTTTACAATAATCTTGCTTGCACTTCCGAATAACTCATAGACTACTTTTTATCCCGGGAATGAGTTCCTCTGGGAAACGGAAACGGGAAAAATTAATCACGCGTGCGAAGCCGCGGGTGTCTACTAGTATGCAATAAAGTTAAACCTATCATTATAGCACATCACTATTTGATTAAGTGAGGAAGGGGTATTCACAAACTATTAACCATTTCAAAACGAAGATAGCGATTGCTCATCCGCCTGTAAAGTCGCTTAAAATTATCGCTGTTTCTAAAGCTTGACAAAATAAATAAGAGGCTTTGTCTAAGGATTATCTCTTTAAGAATTGCGTGCCTATTTGAGCAGGTTTAACTAAATATGACAGGAGAACATCCTGCAAATGAAAATGAGGTAATTTTATAATGCTTAAGAATTTTTTACAATTGTAAATTAAATTTTCTTAATAAATATTTACAGTTTATTTTTCAAATATACCTTATATTTTCAAAAAGAAAATGGGAATTTATTATTATTATTATTTTTATACTACTGAGTTGGCAGACAAGAATTTGGCCCGTCTGATGGAAAGTGGTCACCGTAGCCTATGGACAGGCGCTGCGGACCCTGTAAAAGCCTTCTAAGACCCCTTTTTACTGTAGACATTCGGTAAAACCCAGGGAGCTCTTCACAATTCTAGCGTACGCGGAAGAAAGCCCCTATCGGACCTAACTGTATGCAAGCGCTCCGGACGCAAAGTGTGAGAGTAAACACCCCACCACCACGGGCGAGTGGTGGGAATTATTTTTAGGTCACCAAAACGCTCTTGATTATTAAAAAAATGATTTTGGTAGGTACTAAACTACTTAATTTGAAGTATTTTTACTACTGCCTCTTGTGAGTCCAAATAAAATATTATATTATTCTTAATTACTCTAAGCTTCGCTATAAAAATTATACCCACGCTAGCTGCTAATTTCAGACAAACCGATTAGGCTTCTTTTTAAGTTCAGTTGGCCAGTTCAATTCACTGAACTAGTTCAACCAATTGAACCAGTGTGAAAGAAAATATTATTTCAGTTAATAACATGATATTTTATACATTTTGGTAAAATATTTATATTTTTAGAGTGTGAAGTCACGATAGCGTTCTAAAACTGAGTGCAAAGTGCTCCACTACCTATACCTACCACTTTACAATTTTTGAACTAATACTTCTTTTGGCGCGTTAGGGAAAAATATTAAAGTAAATTTTACCACGCACGCGCAGATCGTAATGAAAAACCGACACCAAGTGTTTCCATGACAACTTAAAAATACATTAAAAGTAGTTTTCATTCTTTAAATTTTTTTTTTTAATTTTACAATCCTGTTATAAACAATGAATTGTGGTATATATGATTAAATCTTATTGTTCTAAAGCAATTTAACTTCTAACGCGTGTACGTACTCACACATTTTTTTTGTACTATTGCACATATTGGCTGCCGTGTTTATGCTTCACCAACGATAAGTCAAGTTAACATCCATATAATTTTAGGTCCGTGTTACTGGTATATAAATAAACCACAGTTGAGTTTAATATTCTTCTTATTTTAAGAAACAAAGCATTTGATATTCTAAATCTTCATTCTAAGATAATATTTCCTATCAAATAAGCTCACTTTTTACCTACTTTTCCTCGTAATGCTGGCTGTAACGTAAGAGGCTTATAATTTATGCAGGCGCGACAATGTCGCTTAGTATTCTCAGGGGTGAGAATGTGAATTATTACGCCCACGCAGAGAGAGATATGAGAACAGTCGGATAAGGTACGTTCTCAAGGATTATACGTACAAGCTATTAAGGATATTCCGACTCCCAATGGAGTATAATGTTATTGTATTTGTATATGACCGTATCTATATCTCATTATGCAATATTTTAAGACAAGGTACATAAGAATTTTTTTCAGTATTTTAAAGCAGTTAAGTAGCCATTTTTCCTTCATATAATATTGTATAGAACTTCGATAAAATTATATGAAAGCTTTTATTTTATTATAATCAAAGATTACTCAATGCAACTTCGCTATTATTTTAGACTAAATATAATATTTAAAATAGAAGTATTGAATCATCATCCAAGTGTTATTCGCGTTAATCACAGGCAAAGCCGGAAGTACAGCTAGTTCTTTATAAGGTAATTAAAGTCTTTTCAGGTATATAAACATGACGCGGCGTGAAACCTTAATTCGAGGAACAAATCACAATGGAGTTCATTAATAACGATTTTCATATGCGAAGAAAACATTAGAGGTTATAACGTGAGACGGGTAATAATCACACACCATTGTAAATAATGAATAATAGTGTTTTTGAATGGCTTTTTTTTTCGCATAATAGCATGACTATTTCTAATTTATTTTAACACTAGCTGATGTCCGCGACTTTGACAGCGCGGTGAATTTTTTGTACCAATTCCTTACAGCAATTTGTTCCTTGTGTATAAATAGACTACTGACGTATGAGTTTTGTATACAGAGGAGCTAGCACTCGTTATGCGCTGTATTCGTTTCTCCGCACTCAATGGATTACATACATACATATTGTCACGCCTTTATCCCCGAAAGGGTAGGCAGAGGCGTACTATACACCCATATTTCACCGTATGCACTTTTGTCCCACGTAACCGGTGGTGAGCCCATTGCCGTGTTGAAATGGACAGGCGCAGGTTGTGGCGACCTGCTCTTGACATTCTTCAAGCCGCCCATAAGGCCTTCAACTGGGCTTAACGACTGCCATGTTACTGGCAGCTGCGACCAACGGATTAACGTGCTTTCCGAAGCACGGAAACGCTCGCAAATGTAAATGCCACAAAGTGGTCACCCATCCAAGGACCAGCCATAGTGAGTTGCTTAACGCAGTGATCGTGTACAGAACACTGAGTTCGCGGGGCCACGAGCGCATTTATGGATTAAGTCATATGATATTGTGTAGTTGTTTATGTATTAATGTTATGTGTTACCTGGTACCAGACTAAATTATATAATGTTATCAAGAAATCATTTTACATATTTCCCCCTGACTACATAGAAGATCCCTACATTATTAATCCTACACCAAGTTAAAAGTAATATCCAAATTTCAGTCAAAATGGTTCAGGAGTTAGAGCGCGATTTTGTTTCAGACAACTTCATGAACTTTATAACGCTTATTACATTAGTAGATTATCAAGATGGACCAAGGTGTTCGGGAACCTTACCAGCCAGTGGTGCACCATCTGAATAACGACTGACGACCCAACGGGTTGGGAGTTAAACAGCAATCGCTCCAAACAATGCCAAAATTTAAAAGTCTAACTAGCTCCAAGCATTCCAATAAAATTAAATCCTAAAATCCAAATCTAGGTAGGCTTAGAAGCAACTGGGAATACACTGCGATGAAGAAGAACATTAATTAGGATTTGCGTACTAAAAATACTATATGCTTATAGTCTCGCTCTCTCAGGATCACCCAAGGAAAATATAGCCTTAGCCTCGAAAGCAGGTGGGGTTAAAATTCATCACCATCATCTCGATGTATCCTCAGATTCTAAATATACCAAAAACATTAGAAATAATTTTGAAAAGCAATTAGTATGCTAACGTTTTCTAAATTTAAATTTTAAAGTGGAAAAAATTTTCAGTTGCAGTCACAAGCTGGACTCGAACCAGCGTCTTCTGGTTCAACGCACCAAACGCGTTACCAACTACACCACCGTGACCTGCTCGTAACTGACGAATTAATCCACCTCTTTACGTCTTAAGGAAAAAAAATTCCACTTTAAAATTTAAATACCAAAAACATCTACACAGAGCAAGTCATACCTACTGATATCCTACTAATATTATAAACGCGAAAGTTTGATGTTTGTTACTCTTTCAACCAAAATCTACTGAATGGATTTTGATGAAACTTTACAATAATATAGCCTACACATCAGAATAACACATTGGCTACTTTTTATCCCTGGAATTATTTATTGTGGGAAACGGGAATGGGAAACTTTACCACACGTGCGTAGCCAAAATAAATTCTTTTTTGGCCTACTAAAACAAGGCTAATACCGGAACGCATCCTGCAATTACAAATCCTTCTAATATGATATAAATCTTACCGGAATTGAACAGGGTAGATGTCGAATGGCGGAAAAATAAAATTTATTCACCGGTCCGTAAGACGCAAATGTTGGGAGTCTCGATTTACGCGGTGTAATTCATGCGATGTAGCGTAAATGCAATTCCCATCACTCTATTCTGAACTCTTATCCAGTCTTAAGACTCTGGTGCGACATTAAAAAAGCATATCTACCCGTTTTAGTACCGGTTAGTACCGGTACTAAAACGGGTAGATACGCTTTTTATACTAATCTGGATTTAATAGAACAGTAAAAATTCTTTTCAAATTGTGTGAATTAAAAAGGACTATGTTTTTCAGAAAAAGAAACGTGTATATAATTTTTGCAATGCAATTCCCATCACTCTATTCTGGACTCTTATCCAGTCTTAAGACTCTGGTGCGACATTAAAAAAGCATATCTAAACCGGTTAGTACCGGTACTAAAACGGGTAGATATGCTTTTTATACTAATCTGGATTTAATAGAACAGTAAAAATTCTCATCAAATTGTGTAAATTAAAAAGGACGATGTTTTTCAGAAAAAGAAACGTGTATATAATTTTTTATTTAAGTGAGAAAAGACAACTTGGGAATGAACCCGTAACCGTTGTCTAACCAGGGCAATGTTCTAGCAACTGAACTACCCGAGCCATACCGAAACAAGTTGAAATATTTTACTA
Organism: Thumatha senex; assembly: GCA_948477245.1. Taxonomy (NCBI): domain Eukaryota; kingdom Metazoa; phylum Arthropoda; class Insecta; order Lepidoptera; family Erebidae; genus Thumatha; species Thumatha senex. The sequence continues at coordinate 1,291,461 of OX419750.1, read as the reverse complement.
TATTTTAATCGTCATTTAAGAGTATGACCAGAGCCATCTATCGAGCTACTCAACAACTCTGATACCAATGAACAGTGTTACAACCATTTTTAAACATTGATGCAATGGACTCCACTCAATCTATGGATATTTTTTAAAGCAATTAGTATGCTAACTTTCACATATTTTTTTATTAAAGTGAAAAAAGACAACTTGATTCGAGACGGGGAAATAAAATTATGTGAAAGTTTGCATACTAATTGATTTAAAAAAATACCCATAGATATTGTAACGTTACAATTTTCCGGGAGGGGAAAAAGGTAAAGTTTAGGAGACAACTGTCACCAGGACTGGAGGAATCCTGGCTTAAAAGGAAAAGTAAAAGAAAAAGGAATAGGTAACATTAATTTAATACATGTTAAAATATAAGTATAAGTATAAGGCCAGGAAAACCGGGGTAAAGTTGAAGGTCTTGACGGTTTCTTTAAAAGAGCAGGTTATCAGCACACGTCGCTAAGAAGGGGGCCTCGAGTAGGCCTCCCGTTGCCAGGAAGGGGCCTCAAGTAAGGCCTCCACGTCGCCGACCTCAGAGGAGTAGGTCGTGGTAGTGAGGGCCGGCAGAGGGCTGAAAGCCACGAGCCGTTGGCATCATCACAAGTCACTGCAGACCACGACGTTATTATTTCAGAGGGCACAGCCCTCTCACTCGGCGCTATTATTTACGACTTCTTGCCAAGGCGAACACCAAAAGTAGACTGATTTGACGGCCCCGGCTTCCTTCTTTTCTAGAGCATTTCAAAATTTAAACAAATTTAGAATTAAGTTCTTTAGAATATAAATTTATAACAAGGTCTAATATCTATACAACCTAACCTACTGGCAGCTCTAACAATAAATTAAAAATAAAATCTAGGCTTGTCATTAACTGACATTAAAAATTACAAAAGGTAAACAAACATTAAGAGAGCATAAAAACTCTTAAAATTATCAAGGCCTATGAATGCTACAGATAATGGTCATGCAGATAATTTGAAAGAATGAATAATGAAACATTTAATCAAAAAAAAAGTAAGTAAAAAATGATACATTACATTTCCCCGACAACCCCGGAAAATTTTTGATTTTAATGAAAAAATTTTGTTTATATGAAATAAGGCATTGACCAGCTAAAATTAACCTATATGACTATTTACAGTGGTACAGAAAGTTTTACAAAAGATAAAAATTACGTTTCCCCGATAACCCTTGAAAATTAACAACTGAGAAAATTTCGATGTTGTAATAGAAAAACCTTGCTCTTTCATACACCTTTCATCAACCCACATTTCATACTCCCTCAATCATACATCACTAACATACTTAGGGGATATGGTTCACATTCTATGACACATACTCCACAAGGAAAAAAAAAAACATTTTTTTTTTAAATTACGATGGCTTATTTATTTAAATTAGGTGTCGTAATCCGCACCTTTTTTAAAACCCGTTAAAATTAAAAGAAATATTTACAAAGCTTTCCCAGCTTAAGAAAAGCAGTCAAGGTTTGAAAGCATAATTGCTTAAGAAAAGCCTTCAAGTTTCAAGTAGTTCAAGTATTAAAAATAAAGCTTTCCAGCTTAAGAAAAGTAGTCAAGGTTAAAAGCTAAGTTGAAGTATTACAAACGATACACAATGGCTTATTTTAAGAGTTGTGTACCGCTCTATGAAGAAAAAAGAAAAAAACAGAAAGGAAAAATGCCAAAAGTGTTTGGAGAAAGTAAACCTTGTGAAGTATTTACAATGAACTTAATGTTAAATGATAAGTAAAAATATTTTTAGAGATATCAAGGAAAAAAAACCGTTGAAACATTAAAGTTTAAAAAAAAATAAGATTAAACAATTTATATAAAAACACAGCACATATAAAACGACACTTTCAACAAAATCTAAAACGTGCCATTTTCCTCTTAAGCCGCTCCAAAATGAAAAAAAGTGGTGACAGTTTCTCTTATGTTTCAGATCAAAATCAAAGCATGATAAGCGAAAAGTTCAACGTGCTAATCTCCCAGAAGGATTAGATAAATTTTATAAATGTTGTAAATTTTGTAAATTTTGTAAAGATTTTAAAATATTAAACGAGTTTATTACCACATGTTACCATGGTAACAATGTTGCCGTAGTAACAAATCAAACTAAATGAAATAATGTTTAAAGTGATAATTTATGTAAAGTTTTGTATAAACAACCACAGGATATTGTCCTGCAGCCGTCGTGAAGTGTCCCAGCCCCCAACTAGTAAGAGACCACGAATGGTTTTAAGAACACTCACTAGCGAAGACTGGGTACGATTACCAGAGGGTAACCGCAGAGGTGTGCAAGTGTGTGGGATGCAGTATAATGATGTATTAGTAGAGAGTTATAATGTGCCTAGGTGATAACGACTATAGGATATTGTCCTTAGTACGTCGTAGAGAATCCAAACCCCAACTTGTAAGTGACCACGAATGGTTTTAAGAACACTTGCAAGCGAAGAATGGATGACAATTACCATTGGGTAACCGCCGTGGTGTGCAAGTGTGTAGGATGCAGTATAGTGATGTATAAGTAGAGTGTAAAGAAGTATTGTAAAGGTTGAGGTGGATGAGATGATGAAAATATAAGCTTACCAAATAAAAATCTCTTGAGCAAGTTTGTTTTGGAATTTAGAGAACCTGAAAATAATTAAAAAGGGGGGGGGGGGGGTTAATAAGAAGTTGGGCGCCAAACTGTAACGTTACTATTTTCCGGGAGGGGAAAAAGGTAAAGTTTAGGAGACAACTGTCACCAGGACTGGAGGAATCCTGGCTTAAAAGGAAAAGTAAAAGAAAAAGGAATAGGTAACATTAATTTAATACATGTTAAAATATAAGTATAAGTATAAGGCCAGGAAAACCGGGGTAAAGTTGAAGGTCTTGACGGTTTCTTTAAAAGAGCAGGTTATCAGCACACGTCGCTAAGAAGGGGGCCTCGAGTAGGCCTCCCGTTGCCAGGAAGGGGCCTCAAGTAAGGCCTCCACGTCGCCGACCTCAGAGGAGTAGGTCGTGGTAGTGAGGGCCGGCAGAGGGCTGAAAGCCACGAGCCGTTGGCATCATCACAAGTCACTGCAGACCACGACGTTATTATTTCAGAGGGCACAGCCCTCTCACTCGGCGCTATTATTTACGACTTCTTGCCAAGGCGAACACCAAAAGTAGACTGATTTGACGGCCCCGGCTTCCTTCTTTTCTAGAGCATTTCAAAATTTAAACAAATTTAGAATTAAGTTCTTTAGAATATAAATTTATAACAAGGTCTAATATCTATACAACCTAACCTACTGGCAGCTCTAACAATAAATTAAAAATAAAATCTAGGCTTGTCATTAACTGACATTAAAAATTACAAAAGGTAAACAAACATTAAGAGAGCATAAAAACTCTTAAAATTATCAAGGCCTATGAATGCTACAGATAATGGTCATGCAGATAATTTGAAAGAATAAATAATGAAACATTTAATCAAAAAAAAAGTAAGTAAAAAATGATACATTACAATATACATATATTTTTATTATATATATTTTATGACATTTATAGCAAATGTAATAAAAACATATTACATTTATATTACACGCCTTTTGAATAACATAAATAAAAGTAGTAGACCCTCACATTTCACAAATTGTATTAGAATAAAATACCATAGTTGCCAATCTCAAAATTTACACTTAGTTCAAATTTCAAAAGAAATTTATAGATAAGTACCTATACAGTAAACTCAGCTCAAAAAAAAAGTCTCGCGGTCTGTATGTCCATTTATGTTCCAATTATCGTAAATATAAAATATATACAACCCTCACTGGACTAGTCAGACTCGCTCTTGTGTTGATATAACACACCAATCCTCTAAAACAATAAAATATCAAGAGCTTTTGAATCATAAATCAAAAAGGTTTTCTTGTTCTGCTTTGAATTGTACCATTTCTACAAGGATTGGGAGATTCAGCATAAATCAGGCGGCCGATGGGTTGGCCAAATGAAATGTGGTGTGTAAATCCACCCTAATATTGAGGGGATGAATTATAGTCAGGTTATCTTTTCGCCCATTGTGAATTTTACTTGAATGTTCTATGGCTGTTACTGAATAAGTGCTATCTTGGAGTTCAGGCAACGACCTGGTTACAAAAATATTTGATAGTATTGTTACGCCGGCGGACTAGTGAACAACTTTAAACGTCATTTTCTGGACCTTGGGAACGTTTTCAGCTGGCTGAAAAGCGGTTTCAGGCCGTTTCCGAGGAGGCTCTATCACATATAAAATAATTCAAATTTCACCCCAGTTGTTTTCAGGCGCCTGAAACATGTTTTCAGTCCACCCCCTATCACATGCCATCATAACCAGAAAAGCCTTATTCAGGCGTTTTCAGGACTCCTTATGGCCTTTGAAGCCCACTTCAGTATTTTAATAAACACGTAATTTCATGAAAGAGTGACAAGGATAGCAGTATTAGAAAGAGAGAGCTACATACAGAATATTCCAGAGCTATTAGACAGGGATAGCACTATTAAAAAGAGATAGCTACACTAAGAACATTCTAGAACTATGTGATAGAGATAGCACCAGAAGGGACAGCAATAGGTCGAGTACCTTCCGGTACATACCGAAGGAGCAACTAGTATCATGTGGAACATTCTAGAGATATACCCGATTGTAGGTACCGAACGAATTCTCCCGAATATTCCAGAACATTACTAGGCGTATATAAAGGGCCGAGCTCGGCGCTACACGACAGTCTCCTTTGAGGAAGCGAACAGTGCGAATCGAAGTGATCGAAGCTAAATAGTGCGATACTGTTACAGTGCGATTATCTTAGAGAAGAATTTGTGTTTAGTGTGTTTAGTGGCGATTATTAGTTGTGGTTTTATTGTTTTTATTTATTTATTAAAGTGTTTCTTTTAAATTTGTGGTATTAGTGCAATTCCTATTAGTACCCACCCTACGAACGTAACAGTATTTTAGTCAGGATCTCTGCACGGACTTAAATCTAATCTCGTGATGTGTGACTTTTTTGTACCCAATCCCACCAACATTGCCATTACTATGACGCCTGTAAAGGATTCAGGAATCACAGCAATGAGCAAGACTAGAAAAAGTTACACCGAACTCAATCTCGGTTAAGTCCCAAGAGAAGTTAGTGTCATGGAACCCGCATCGAAATTAATCAGAAGATAATTTGAAGAAGTTGAAAAAGAAATTTAAAGCCTCTTTTCTCCTTTGCAAAGCGGGATACCTGGAAAGCAATTAAGTGTTCATTTTATATAAAAAAATATAATGATGTTTCGCTATGTAGGTACCTTCGAAAGAAGATTTAGTTAAAAAAACTCTTTCATCCAGTGGGAAAATTTGTTGTAAAAACATAACAAGTAACTATATAATTTTCGGGATTAAAATTACATTTTACTTAATTTTTTAAACAAATCTTAGAACCTAATACAATTTACAGTATATTTTTTCATTATATTGCTAGGTTGATGTTCGCAATCGTGTACTTGTAGTTATGTAAGGTATATAAAAACTCATCGAAAAACAATTCTAGAAATAAAAGCCCATAAAAAAGAAACTTGACAAACATAAAAACCAATCTCACATAAATAATTCACTGATAAAACTAAATTTGAATACGTGACTTCGTTCTCATATAAGTGCTCAAGATTCACATGAACCAGAAATCGCTAGTCTGATAACCCATAAGGCTTGTGAAAGATATGCCATACTTGATTTATGCACGCCATATTTGCAAGACTGGTAGCTGCCATTTTTTTATGTAATAAAACCGATTTACGTCGAAAATTGCGTGTCACTATTCCGATTGGTATTTGGAAACAAATGTTTTGGGCTTTGATATTATTCTTTTGATGTGAAATAAGTTATGGAATATGCAAACGGGGCTTTGGAATGAAATTGGTAATAAAGGTTAACCCTCAACAACACAAGTCCAAAAAAAAACGCGTGAAAAGGCTGACTGGCTATGATATTAGCCCTCAACCACGGGTCGTCTCTGCTTTCCATCCACCGGCGTTATTTGCTGTGTCAAATATATTTAAAAAGTTGTATAATTTTACGATCGAAAACATTTCACTACAAACTAGTGCATCAATCTATTTTATTTAGACCTTTGCCTACAGTTTCGCTTTAGTGTTTGACCTTTTAAAAGGGTATAAACTATAAACAGTAACAGTAAAACTGATGTACCCACACGATAAAATAAACCAAATATTTATTGAGATCGAAACGACCAAAACCGCGGGATGAGCCACAATGATAATAAAAGTCAATTTTATGATGATATAGTACTTTTGTATATAACTTAACACCAAAACAACCTGAGCTCTTACTTTAGAATTTTTTTCAGAGTCGTCAAACATGGTTTAGATGGTATGGCTCTAAATATATTGGCTATGGACACCGTGTAGTTTAATAACCATCTAAAATTTTGCGTTCTATTTCAACTCTATTGATTCGACTTTAAAGGTGATATTCATTAAAAGATTTTCCTATATAACTTTGTACGGATAGTCACGTATGCCATTATGTTTCCGATTACAGTTCATGTAATGTGGGTAGGTGTAATTCCATGACGTCATCAGCATATTGATGTAGATGTTTTAGGGGTACATCTGCATACTAAGTGTGAAATTTTGGGCTATTGCAGTATTGCTTATCTTAAGTTTAGTAAAGGAAGTAGAATGCTCGTAAATTATAGAATCAATTTGTCTTACTTAGTTTCGGCGAATGTGCCATGCTTTGCTTAAACCACATGGGCTAAACAGGGCTGATGGCAAGTATGGTTTGACTTTGGTGCCGTAGAAAAGGCATAAGTCTTCTGTGGGACGCCAGGTGCGTGACCACTGATGCTAACAGCCTCCTAAGGCATTCGGTCTGGTCTCAGCGAAGCGCCTCCGGAAGCCATTAAAGTACGGGCCGTTGCAGAGTAGGTATGTCTTTGTTCTCTTCGCAGTGAAGGCTATGGGCTGTTGGAGATAAGGCGTAGACAGAGAGAGAAGTCAAGAGTGCCCGCACTGGATCGTAGTTTGTGCAAAAGCTGGCCATTATCATTCAAAGAGGTAATAAAAAATATGGTTACGCTTTTTGATTAGAGATTGACAAATGTATAATTAATACCGTATTTATTACATTTTAATTTTAATTAACGCTTGTTATATATTGTTTAATTCAGAGTGTTCTAACATCAAGGACATCTAAGTTAATATGTGTTAATGAAATAATTTTGCAAACACTTAAGTAATTAACGAATGTATAATTATCTACTGTAATATTCATACTTAATGTACTACTCGGTACTTCGCGCGAAATAGTATTTACATATTTACACCGACGTTTATTGTGTATTTTAGTTAATTAAAGCTCGAGTGTAGGAATTTGTGATTGAACACACAAATTTTATTTCCTGTTCACACAAACGCACCACGCAGTTATAGTATACGCACCCTGAATTCAAACAGTATTTCGTATAAATGTAAAATACATCGCGGTTTGTCCGGGGCCCAAACATCAAATATTGACGAAGCTCCGTTGTTTTAAGATACTCACGGGTAGTTTTGACCCCCATGTCAGTGCTAGGTGGTACAATGTGTCGTTCTGAGTAGGTACCATCGTGTAGCTGTGTTAAGCCTCCAAAGTAACCCTGCCCAGGTGATGCCGCTGGCTACCCGCTGCATAGGACAGTTGCCCAACAACCTCACGCAACTATCCCACCAGGTCGCGCAAAATCTCGAAGTAAATCGTCGTGCCGAATGGTGACCAGAGCGGGGTCCCGGCGGTCACGTTTGGGAGATAAAGCGTCCTTCTGTTTGGTGTGTCACCTCTTGCATTTTTAGTGTGTAAACTTAACCGTTGTAAACCAGAATGTACAGCATTCATCCGTACATGAAAAGTTACACAGAAAAAGAACTTGTTTAAATTTTAAAAGGAATTAGTTTTTTTGAACCTGTATTGAAATTTATCAGAAAATAAATGAAGTAAAGGAGTATTTCCACTATATTATTTTTGATTAAAATCTTTATTATTATAATTTTCCTTTTTATTAATTTACACAATAAAATTGAATCAAAATAAAATCGGAAAGCTTCGCTCCGTATCTGCAGCGGCGTGTTACTGAAAGTTAAAAATCCACAAAGTTTTTAATACGTATTGCGACAAGTTATATTTCTCTTTGACAGTGGTCTTGTTTCGTTAATAACATTTACACCGAAGTAGAACATTACGCCTGTTAGACTCGCTCAGAGATAAAAGCTCGTTAACCAGAAACCGACTATTTAGGACTAGGTCGTAAAAAATCTCGCTTTAATAAGTAAGAAAACTAACATAGAGATGAGATATCTAGTTTGTGTGTGTGTGTGTGTGTGTGTGTGTACTTATGTACACGCGTTAGAAGTTATACTGCTTTAGTCTAATAAGATTTCATCACATATACCACAACTCTTTGTTTGTAACAGGAATGATAAATTAGTAAGAAAAAAAACATAAAAAAAAATGAAAACGATTTTGAATCTAGTTAATATATTGTCATGGTAACACTTATCTGCTAACTTTAGGGTCTTTATAAGTTGTCATGGAAACACTTATTATTATTTTTAAATAATTTTTATCAGCGATAACAAGATGTTTTTCAGCTAACTTCACGGTGTCGGTTTTTCGTGACGGTCTGCGCGGGCATCGTAAAAATTTACTCTAATCATTTTTCCCCTACTCAAACGTTCAAGCTGCTAAAGCAGTTGACTTTTTTTGCCTTTTCTTTACGAATTTTTAAAAGAAGAATTTAAAATTAAAAAATTAAATTAAATAATAAAATTTAATTTATTAATTAATTAAATTTAATTTAAATATTTTATTTTTTTTATTCGTTTTTTTAAAAGAAGTATAACTATAATAAAATATTTTGAAATGCGTTACTTAAGCTTCTATATTTGATATCAAACACAGAACATTTAGTTTTTTTTTTAAATATAATTGTATCCCTTAATTAAATAATAGGTTGAGGTAAACTTTCTGCGAATTAATCTTGACAGTAAGAAATTCAAATGAAAATCACACATTTTCCTAATTTGAATTTAAATTATCTTCTTTATAGTTTTTAGGTAGTGATACCACAACCAGCCAGATACTAAAGAGATTTTATTACATGTTTATACATACTAAACGCGAATAGAGTTTTTTCCCAACTTAATTGTGAAACGTACGCCAATCCGTACGACGAGCGTGGTATAGCGAAATCAAAATTACCCCCAAAAATGTTTTTTTTTAATCTTTGAAGCAGTCCTTCGCTTAGCAGTGACTAAGAAGGAATTTCTATATAAATTGATCAATCATTTGGTAAAATATATCGAGTAGGTATATTACTTATACAAATAAGTCGATTGGAATGAAAATGAGATCACTCCAAATGTGATTGAAAATAATATACCAATGTAGAGAGTACCTAATATGAAATCGATAATATATTACTATGCGGTGTAACATCGACCCGCCGCCGCCGAGCTAAAGCGACTTATATTTTGAGAGAGTTAGTTCAATCATTTGAAAATTCTCTCACCCCCTTGGGGAGATGATTGAGAGTATTCAAGACATTATTCGTGGAATTAAAGAAACGTCTTTGAGTATTAGCCATTAAGGCGATTAGAAAAAGTGGCCATGACTTTTATTGCCAGATTCTCTCTCTCTGGCCATGCGAATCTGGCAGTAAATGTAGAAGCAATAATGAAATGAAATAAGGAATATTTATGTAGGTCACAAAGTAACAGTTATGAACGTCAAGATTTTTATTAGCTTCTACTTTTACATTTACTGCCAGATTCGCAAAACAATAGGTAGAGCCTGAGGAAGAACTTGGCAATAAAACTCATAGCCACTCTGAGTTCTGTTTGATAGATCATCAAAAACAACTCAATAAATTCAACTGTTTTGACACAAGCTAGTAACCAAAAACAAAAATGGCATTCAAAATTAAAATATAAATTGAAACTGTCTAGTGATTTGATGTATGAAATCGCAAAAAATTAGTTAGTAAGCTTAATTAAAACCCTTATCGGCCTGTATCGAGATAAGGCAAAAGTTGAAATTAAATTACCACCCTTGGGTTTAAGGCATTAACGGTATCTGTTTTGGAGAGAAATGGAAATGAATCTTTCTTTATCTCTGATTAAAGAATTCTTGAAATTTAAACTTATTTTTCTTAGCGTTTTGAGAAATTACTGCGGTTATGTTTGGAGACGTTTTTTAATGAGGAACATTTTTTTCTTTCACTTACAACGGAAAAACTCGCTCTAAGAGAAAAAAATGTTAATCAAGAGGAAAAACGAGAAGGAATTAAAAAAGTAAAGAAATGTGGTAAAAAATGTCATTATGCAAATAACCTAACAGTATACAATATTTTTACACGTGCTTGTATATATATTTTCTAAAGAGAATACACTATTATTATGTTTATAAAAATAAAAATAAATAGTATTAAGGAATTAGGCGTTCAAGAAAAGCTGTTGACTCCCATTCAAGATCGTTTCTGATGCAAAGGCTTTCACATTTAGCGTGCTTTGAAGCGAGTATAAAGGTTTTAGAGGATTAAAAGATTAGTCAAATACAAAGGTTTTAGAGAAAGGTCTAATTACTAAGATACCTAGACATGCAGGTAAGAATCGATTAATAAATATACAGGAAGCGAAAGAAGTATGCTTGGATCGCGAAACCTGGTGATTTATCGTTACTGACTACCCCATCAGGGTTACATAAATAGTTAATCTTAGAGTTCCAAAATATGGAAAATAATGAACTAAACTAAATAACTAACTCCACGCTATATCCCTGACGGGGTAGTCAGAGATAAATAAATAGTTAAAAATAATAGGTAAATTTAAATATTCCCCTTTATTACCATATCTACTTACTTTGCAGAATATGCATAGACCTTTTACTAAAAAAAACAAGTATAAAAATATGAATGTACCCTTCACAATATTTACCCATAAATCCTCACCCCACACAAATTAAACGCCTTATAACGAACAATGTTCATAAAAAAGAACATGAAACAGTCACTTAATTCCACCGTACAAGCATTTGGCACATTAACTTAACAGGAACATAAATATCTAATAAGAAATGTTCGCTTCGCATGTTGTATTGCTAGACAGTTTTATTGGCGCACTTATTTCCATGAAGTACCTCATATGGGACGGAAAGAATCGCTGCACATGGAAGTAGGAAAATGCATTTCTTAGTACAGAAGTTAGATGGACCCACTAACAAGATTACTCTTATCTTATCTTTATACATAGGTAGCATAGAAGCATACAGAAAGCGGTCACCGTAGTCTATGGACATTTGTAACACCAGAGGTGTGGCACTTGCGCTGCCGATCCTGTAAAAACCCTACGTTGTTTTGAAACACCGCATACTGAAGCCGTTTGGTAAAACTCAGGCAGGGAGTTCATTCCACAATCTAAGCGTATGCAGAAAAAAGTCCCAATCGGACCTAACCGTATGCGAGCGCTCCGGACGCGATGATCATTGATGCGGCAGATTAACTAAATCTCGGATCTCGAAGGTAGTTCAGATTTAAAAAAACAAAGCTATCATGAGAGAAGAAACGCTCGTAGCCCGTTAACTCAGTGTTCTGTAAACGATCACTCCGATTAGCAAATTTTACTATAGGTAGTACTCGAATGGGTGACCGCTTTAAAATATTTACATTTAAAGTGTTTCCGTGCTTCGGAAAGCATGTTACGCCGTTGGTCCCAGTTGCTAGTAACATAGTAGTAGTTAACCCAAGTTGGAGGCCTTCATCGTGCAGGCCTGGACTCCAGCACCGGAGAGGCCTGCCGATGTGAATACCGAGGCAGAGTGGTTCCGGAGAGCCATGTCGCAAATATGCGATGCGGCGATGCCTAGGGTCAAGCCCGGGCCGGTAAGGAGACAGGTGTACTGGTGGTCGCCGGAGATTGGACAGCTGCGAACAGCTTGCCTGACCGCGCGCCGCCAGTACACCAGGTTCCGCCGAAGGCGTCGCCGCCCCGAGGAATTCCGAGAGGAGGAGCTATATGAGGGGTACAAGAGAGCCAAGAGGGCCCTCCAAACAGCCATAAAGCGGGCCAAAAGGCTGGCCCGCGAAGAGCTGCTGGAGACCCTGGAGCAGAACCCCTGGGGGCGCCCGTACCTTATGGTTAGGGGCAAACTTCGCCCTAGGGCGCCTCCGCTGACCCAGAGCCTCCAGCCAGACCAGCTCGAGAGGGTCCTGAGTGCTCTGTTCCCTGCGGGAGCACAGGAGCACACTGCCCCATGTATGGCTCCACCTCAGACGTCCAACGCGGATCCCAGTGAGGATGACGTGCCCGAAGTCACCGAAAGTGAGCTAGGGGCGGCGGTATTGCGGCTCAAAGCCCGCAAGAACACCGCCCCCGGACCCGACGGCATACCAGGCCGAGCATGGGTCCTGGCCCTTGAGGAACTAGGGCCTCGACTGGCAGGGCTCTTCAGCGCATGCCTTGAAAGGGGCCAGTTTCCCAAGGAGTGGAAGACGGGGAAACTGGTCTTAATCCGTAAAGCGGGGCGGCCGGCGGACCATCCGTCCGGTTACCGGCCGATCGTGTTGCTCGACGAGGTATGTAAGCTTTTTGAGCGCATTATAGCGGAACGCCTCGTCGAGCATCTCACGGACGTGGGGCCAAACCTGGCGGATAACCAGTTCGGTTTCCGCCAGGGGCGCTCCACCGTGGATGCGATCATGCGAGTGAAGAGCCTGACAGAGGAAGCTATTTCAAGGGATGAGGTGGTGGTGGCGGTGTCTCTTGACATCGCCAACGCCTTTAACACCCTACCCTGGAGTTGCGTCAGGGAGGCACTTAGCTATCATAGAGTGCCTTCCTACCTCTGTCGTATTGTCGGGGCATACCTATCCGAAAGGGCGGTGGCTTACCCGAGTTGGCTAGGGCTAGGTCGGCGAGATGTGTCGTGCGGTGTTCCACAGGGGTCAGTCCTAGGACCGCTCCTGTGGAATATTGGCTACGATTGGGTGCTGCGTGGTCCGTTGCTCGAAGGTGTCGGCGTGACGTGCTACGCCGACGATACCCTCGTTACGGCGCGAGGAGTAACGCACCGACATGCAGCCCTAAAGGCCACGGCAGGTGTTGCTCAAGTCGTGGGTCGAATTCGGCAGCTGGGCCTGGAGGTTGCCCTGCACAAATCTGAGGCTCTGTGTTTTCACGGGCCTAGGAAGCAGCCTCCTCCAGGATCCAGCATAACAGTGGGGGGCGTTAGCATCGGCATCGAGCCCTCGATGAAGTATCTGGGGCTCGTACTCGATAGCCGATGGAACTTCGGACATCATTTCCGAAGTTTGGTCCCAAAACTGAGGGGGGCCACAGCTGCATTATCGCGGTTGTTGCCCAACATAAGGGGACCTAACGCTCCCTGCAGGAGACTGTACCTCGGGATCGTGCGGAGTATGGCCCTATACGGGGCCCCCATATGGGCGGAGACCCTGACGGCCCGCAATGCGTCGATATTACATAGCCCGCTAAAGGCGATGGCCGTCAGGGTGATAAGAGGGTACCGCACGATCTCCGTTGAGGCGGCATGTCTCCTTGCCGGGACCCCTCCATGGGACCTGGAAGCGAGAGCCCTTGCGTCATTGTTTAAATGGCGCAAGGAGGCGCGGGAGCAGGGCCATGGGCCTACGCCTCGAGAAATCGAGGCTCAGCGGTCCCAGCTCCGACAGGAACTCATGGAGACATGGAAGGTGCGACTTGAGCATCCAAGGTGGGGAAACGCCACAATCGGGGCGGTCAGACCGGTCATGGATGAGTGGTTGGAGAGGAGCCATGGCAACCTCTCCTACCGGTTGTCACAGATACTTACCGGGCACGGGTGCTTCGGTAAGTATCTGTGGCGTATACACCGGGAGACCACAGCCGAGTGCCAGCACTGCGTAGAACGCAGCGAGGACACAGCGCTCCACACATTGGTGGAGTGCTCAGCGTGGGCGCAGCAGCGCCAAGACCTCGTGGCGAGTCTGGGCGTAGACATTCTCTCGCTGGAAACTATGGTGCAAGCCATGGTCTCCGGCGGGAGCAAGTGGGACGCCGCTGCGTCTTTCTGCGAGCAGGTCATGCTCGCGAAAGAGGCGGCGGAGACGGTACGGGAGAGGACTCTCCCGCCCGAGTTCCGCAGTCTGCGGCGACAACGCCGCAGACTTATCTTCGCCCAAGACTACCGGCCTCCATGACCGGGGGCCTGAGGACGGCGGGTGGGCTGCTCGTCGTCCTTACAGAAGCAGGCCCAAGACGAAGGCATGACATGAAAATGTCACGCACGCCTCATGCCCCAAGAAGCGGGATAGTACCCGAACCAACCCCCCAAAGAAGCGGGATAACACCCGAACCCCAGGTGAGGCCGCGGTGGTAGCCAAAGTCTGCCGGGAGCTCTGGGACATCTTTCCGAGGAGTTACCCGGGGCGTCCGGCAATAGACAGCTAGGCGGGGACTGTGTGGTTTTAGCCGGTTCGAGTCCGGCATGACATCCGAGGGGATTTCTACACGTTAAAAAAAAAAAAAAAGTTGGAGGCCTTATGGGCGGCTTGAGAATTTTTCAAGAACAAGCTCACTACCTGTTACGTGGGACAGGTGAAAATTAAAACAGTGAAATGTGGGCGTATAGTTTGCCTCTGCCACCTATTCAACGATAAAGGCGTGAAAGACTAGTCAGTGAGTCAGTATTCATAAGAGAAGCAAGAGGCTAAAGAGACTGATCCACGAAGCCCATATATTCTTAAGATAAAGTCTATACACAACATGTTAATTTTTAAGATATTTATTAAAATCTAAAGCATATGACATGAGAGACACTTCACACAATACAAGAACTACAATAAATGTGCTATGAATGCATGTGCCACCCTATTCTCTACCTTAGAATGACACCGTGTTCCTATTATGGTGAAGTGTCGTCACCGATTGTTGGGAAGCAAAGCAGCCTTTCTGTACTGTATTTTTTATTCCACTGAGGTGGCAGACAAGTATACGTATTTATTTACAATATACTAGTTGACCCCCACAGCTTTTCTTGTGGCAGAACTCTCGTCGCACCTATTTAATTCCGTCGTTTATAAATTTTACAATAATGTGTGAAAATTCGTCCAAAATGTTGACATTCATAATTACTAATCCGCTCTCCTGGGTAGTAGCGGGATAATAATAATTATAACCAATAGCTTTCCTCAACAAATGAGCTATCTAAAACAAAAAATAAAGATTAATAGTTAGGCCCTATGGTTCCTGAGATTAGCGCGTTCAATCAAATAAACAAACTCTTCAGCTTTATTATATTAGTAAAGATTATACTCTAAGAATGAACATCAAAATCGTGTCCAGCTTAATAATGCAGAAAGTTGACAACGTGTCGACAATAGTAAACCTTCGTAATCCATCCTTCGGAAAGCCTTCCTCAGAACTCGGGAAGGTGGGCTTACACAGATACGTGATTCTGTTGTTAGAAACTTCTTAGAATTTTATAGCTTCATTTAACAAATAGTATATAAGTTCTTTACTCCAAGATAAAACTTTAGATATTAGAAAGTATTGAAACTTTTAACCGACTTGAAAAATAAATCCGTTCTCATATAGTCTCTTAATCAATAAGGGTACCCCACCAATAACAGACAAGGCAACAACGCAGGTACCCTTACGACGTTGTGAAGTCAGTCGGAAGTCACTTTCATCATTATCGAAAATTTAAAGCCAAATACCGATGTACAAGAGTACTGCTTACTCTTGTACATCGGTATTTAGTTTTAAATTCCAAATGGAGTAATACTTCATACTTTTCACTCTTGCCATTTGTTGTATAACGCTATCTTTGTAGTATTCTTGTGTAGCTACATCTAATTCACACACTGACAGCTCAATATAACTACAAACTTGTAATGACAAACGCCGCTGTCATCTTTAAATCAAAGATTTATGTGTTAAAGTAGAAAAAATATATGAAATTATTGTAAAGTATTGCAAAAGTATACAAAAAAATACAAAAAGGTGTTGTGCATAGACTGATGAAGTTTCATTATCACGAAATAGCCAGAAATAACTAAGCTAAGCCACCTGTGTATGTGAGTGTATATAATAGGCTACGCAATTTTCGCTAATGTTGGGTCTGCTTACTGTCGTATATGTCTGTGAAGCCAAACAATCTCTGCTCCTAGCAACCAAATTAAATAGACCCTGGGCACCAATTACAAGTAGAGTTTGGAAGCAACTGGCAAAATACTTAAGATGCAAAAGAAAAACACTTAATAAATCGACTTTGAGAAGCTTATTTTAATTAACATACTAAAATATCGTATAAAACTCAGTTCTTTTGAAATAAAAAAAAGGAATTTGATTTCCTTAATCTCTTAGTAGAGTAAGATTTTTTTTCATTAAAGTAATAATCTATTTTAAACGTTTGCAGAATAGTCAGAAAATTCATGTAGATGGACGGTAATACGCCAATATAACAAACAAAATCACACCCTGCGTTTACTTGATTTAGGCCCGTAATTCAGTATAACCAGCTAAACAACTGAGAACTTCAAAATGATATGAATAATAATATTTATGTCAGATATCAATCCAATCCATATCAAAAATTTGACTGCCTCTGTGGCGCGGTGGGAGTGCATCTGACTGCTACGCAAGAGGTCGTGGGTTCGTTTCCCACCCAGGATAAAACTTTGTGTGATGAGCGCGATGGTTTATTCTGTGTCTGGGTGTTATTTATCTATAATATGTATGTATTTTAGAAATATATAAGTATGTTTATCAGTTATCTGGTTACCATAGTACAAGCTCTGCTTAGTGTGGAATCAGCGTTGTGGTAGTTGTACCAAAAATATTAAAAAAAATATATTTAATTAAAAATCAAAGAATTAATTAATTAATTTTGTTATGACACTGAGGTGGCAAGCATACGGCCCACCTGAGGGAAAGTGGTCACCGTAGCCTATGAACATTTGCAACACCAGAGGCGCAGCACTCGCGCTGCCTACACTTTAAAAACCTTCTAGGACCCCTTTTTAAGGACCCCATACTGTAGACGTTATAGGAAGCAAACCTAATTAAAAAACATCAAAGCGCTCTTAGCCAGGCATATTCAAAGGCGTACACTAATTAAGGTAAGTCCTAAAATAGGTGATGGTTCGTGTCATTTACATTAACGGGTGTTTCCGCGCTGCGGAAGACACATTTAACCGTTGATCTCTGCTGCCAGCAACATAGCAGTCGTTAAGCCAAGTTGGCATTGTGGGAGACTTAAAAAGTCTTGAAATTTCAACAGTAGATAATAGCCACAACCTCACTGTCTCTGTCAGTTTAAACAGTGCAATTTTTTGTGGGTCACAAAGTACATAATATTACGTAAGATCAAGTACATAATAGTGAACTTTTGTGAATAATTTTTTCAATCCAATTTTTTGGCAAGTACAACTGCTTTTATTGAGCAGGATAATTTTGACACTTCACATTTGGAAAATGAAATTCCAAAAAACTAGTTTGTAGGGCAACAGATAATAATTTTGGCCAGTTTTGTCAGAATTTGGCCCCTGAGAATAATCATAATAAAAATATTGTTTTTATAAACCTGGTGCACCATAATGTTAGAGGTTTAATAAATGGTAAAGATTTAGAGTTGGAACTATACATTAATGCAAATTCTATTAATATTTTTTGTGCTACAGAGCACTGGTTAAAAGATCATGAAATCACATTGTTGAACTTCATAAATCACCAGGTTGCTAGCTCGTTCAATAGAAAACATTCTAAACGTGGAGGCTCTTTAATGTTAATTAATAAAAACTTAAAATTCAAAGAACGTAAGGATTTAGTAGCCCTCTCCATTGAGCGAGTTATCGAGATTGCCAGTATTGAGTTTGAGCATTTCATCTTGTTAAGCGTATACAGTCCCCCTGATGCACCTTACATTAAATTTGAAGAAAAGCTTGAAGAAGCACTGTTCAAATGCCAATGTTCTAAGAAATCTATAATAGTTTGTGGAGATTTTAATGTTGATATATTAGATACATCATCCGTGCCGTGAGTGACAAACTCCGGCCCTGGGCGCCTCCCCTCACAAAGTCTCTCGAGCCCTCATTCGTCGGCCACATTGTCAGTTCCCTCTTCCCTGCGCGGGAAGAGTGGGTCCCACCGCGCACAAGCCAGACGCCGGCAGACACAGAGGCGATGATTCCGCCCGTGACTGGTGCCGAGCTCGGGGCGGCGGTCCTCAAACTCAAATTGAGAAACCGCGCCCCCGGCCCCGATGGCATCCCTGGGCGTGTCATCGCCCATCGGCGTTCGAGGAGGAGACGCTGTCCTTATTGTCGGAGTATTTGGCGTCGGGTAAGGTCCCGCGACGGTGAAAAACCGGGCGGCTCGTGCTGTTGAAGAAGCACGGGCGCCCGGCCGAGTCACCGTCGGCCTACCGCCCCATCGTATTACTCGACGAGATGAGCAAGCTGCTCGAGCGGGTGCTCGCAGTGCGTCTCGTCGGGCACCTGGAGGGGGTGGGGCCCAATTTGAGTGACGGCCAATACGGCTTTCGTCGCGGGAGGTCGACCCTGGACGCCATCTCCCGGCTTCGGGACAGCGTCGAAAAGGCGGTCGGTCGGGGGGAGGTGTTGCTGGCAGTGTCACTCGACATCGCGAACGCCTTCAACACCGTCCCCTGGCAGACCATCGCCGAAGCGCTGAGGTACCACAATGTCCCGTGGTACCTCAGGCGCATTCTCGCGGACTACTACGTGGACCGGGCCATCTCCTATCCGGCCCGGTCGGGAGTGGTCCGCGCGGGTATATCGTGGGGTCGGTTCTGGGTCCGCTCCTGTGGAACATCGGATATGATTGGGTCCTGCGCGGTGCTACTCTTCCGGGAGTCGGCGTCCTCTGTTACGCCGACGATACCCTAGTCACCGCGCGGGGCCCCGACTTTAGGGACGCGAAGGTCCTGGCCACCGCGGGCGTAGCCCCAGGTGGTCAGCCGCATCAGGGCGCTCGGACTTCAGGTGGCCCTTGAGAAATCTGAGGCCGTATTCTTTTACGGGCCTCGGCGAGGGCCCCCTCGAGATTCCCAGATTGTTGTGAGTGGCACCCCCATCGCTGTCGGGTCGAGTATGAGGTACCTTGGGTTGGTACTCGACAGTCGATGGGGCTTCGTCGAGCACTTCCGGCGGCTTTCGCCTAAGTTGCTTTAGTACGCCGGAAGGCAGGCGAGGCTGCTCCCCAATGGGGGGGGGGGGGGGGGGCGAACCGTGCATGTCGCCGCCTCTACGAAAGTGTGGAGCGCTCGAAGGCGCTCTACGGAGCGCCTATCTGGTCGGACACCAATTATGCCCGTATCACGGGCATAATTGGTGTCGATATGTCGCTGCCGGCCGTGGTGCGAGCCATGGTCGGCAGCCAACAGTGCTGGGCCGCCGTCGCCTCGTTTGCTAGTGAGGTGATGGAGGCCAAACGAGAGGATTTGCGGGTGCGGGAGCGTACGGGACAGACGCTCCCGCCCCGCCGTCGTGTTCGGGGGCGGCGACGTGCAGAGTACATGCGCACCCCCGAATAGTGTCTGGCCGTGGGCGGAAGGTCGGGGGACCCCACCCAACTGGTCACTTGACGAAGGGCACCCCTTCTATGTTCCACGGGATGCCCATTTAGCGCACGCCCGTACCGGCCACTCTCTCCCTCCTCTGCTTACAGAGGGGAGCTCGAGAGTGGTGGAGGTCGGGCTAGATTCTTCAGCTCCTTAGGGAGCTCCGGGGTGGTCGCTTTTCGGCCGCCTCCGAGACGGACCCCTTCACTCTGGGGTGCCCCTTTCCGGCTCGCAGTGATTTAACCTCAGGCCTACCCTGCGAGTCGGATTTAAGGTGAGGCGGAACACCGCGGGGTTTAGTGGGTAGGACGGCCCCT
The DNA here is from genome assembly GCA_948477245.1 of Thumatha senex. Lineage (NCBI taxonomy): Eukaryota > Metazoa > Arthropoda > Insecta > Lepidoptera > Erebidae > Thumatha > Thumatha senex. The sequence goes on along the minus strand of OX419750.1, from coordinate 1,271,488 downwards.
CTCTCACGGGCCGGGAGCCCCACACACCGTCCCTGCTGCCCCTGCAGTAGCGATGACGGTGCGTAAAGGCATTCCCCGCGTTACAAAAAAAAAAAAACTAGATACATCATTAACTCCATCAGAGAGAAATAAAATGAAAAGTTTATTTCAATCCTTTAATCTGCATAGTACATTCTTAGAACCTACTCTTATTACAGCCACCAGTGCAAAATGTATTGATAATATTTTTACTGATATTAAACCAGTAAATAAAAGTATTGTGGATCCTGTAGAGTCAGATCATCGTGGCCAATGGATAAAGTTTCCTAAAACTAGTAATACAGTCTGCAAAAAACAAATTAAATATGTACCAATTAACCAACGTCATTTGAATATTTTTAACGAAAATATAGTAAAGAGATTGCCATATCTACCTGACTTCACTTGTGTAGACCAATCATATACAAACTTATTTAATTTGATTAATGATGAGTTTGGCAAAGTTTTTACCTCAAAACCTCTACAGATTGGTGTTTTCAGTGATTGGGCTACACCAGGTATTTTTAAAAGTAGAAATAAATTATTTGAATTATATTCAGAAAAATCATATAATTTTAAACAAACCTTTCAGGAATATGTTAAAAATTATTCTGAGATATTTAAACAAACATGTTATCTTGCAAAGTCAAACTTTATTAAAAATAAAATTTCTAATTCTGTGAATAAAATAAAAATGACTTGGAATGTCATTAACTCTGAATGCGGTAGAACTGCGGTGACAGAAAGGGATTTCCACCTAAAAGTAAATGATTGTCATGTTACAGGGGAACTGGAAGTGGCGACGGAATTAGAATATTTCTTCAAAAATATACCTATTTTGACGACTAAATCTTTGCAAGCGTCTTACAGTTCCTCTGAACATTTATTAGAAGAATGTGATCCTTATTGCAGGGATGCATTTGAATTCACAGATATTTGCGCTCAGGATATTATAAAAACTTTTAAATGTATTGAAATTAAGAAAACCGCGGACCTTTGGGGATTATCAGTCAAAACTGCATCATGTATCATTGAGGTCATTGCGCCCCATCTAGCAACTATGTTTAATGACTGTGTTTCTAGTGGTATATTTCCTGATTTAATGAAACACAGCAAAGTCATACCCTTGTTCAAGGCTGGCAGCGCTACAGACCCGTCTAATTTCCCACCTGTGTCAGTACTGCCCACTTTGAGCAAAGTATTTGAAAAAATAATTTTGAATCAAATGCTATCCCACTTTGATATTCATAAAATATTTCATACAAAACAGTTTGGTTTTACGAAAGGGCGCTCAACTTCCGATGTTGGTGTTGAGTTATTAAAATGTATTCATGAAGCTTGGGAAGACAAGCAAGATGCGTTAGGTATATTCTGCGATCTATCCAAGGCTTTTGATTGCGTTCAACGTGAAACATTGTGCAAAAAATTACATCACTATGGAATAAGAGGCAAAGCTCTCGACCTTCTGTCTTCATATTTGAACAATAGAATACAAAGGGTCGATATTAATGGTACACGTTCTGTAGGATCCATGGTTACAATGGGTGTGCCACAAGGCTCGATACTTGGGCCATTCTTGTTCCTCATTTATATTAATGATTTACCATTTTATGTAGAGGACAGGAATAGGATTGTTTTGTTTGCAGATGATACCTCATTGATTTTTAAAATTAGAAGACAATTAGATAATTATGACGATGTAAACAATGCAATCACGAGAGTAGTTCATTCGTTCAGCTCAAATAATCTTTGCCTAAATGAAAACAAAACTAAATGTATTAAATTTACTCTATCAAATGTAAAACAAGTTCAACTTAATGGACAAGTGTTAGAGTTTGTGGAATCAACTGTGTTCCTTGGTATAACTATTGATGCCAATTTGCAGTGGGGCCCACACATAGAAAAGACGGCATCTAGGTTAAGTTCGGCTGCATACGCTGTAAAAAAGAACACTCTAACAGATGTAGATACGGCTAGAATGGTTTACTTCAGCTATTTTTATAGTATTATGTCTTACGGTATTCTCCTTTGGGGGAGTGCTGCATATGTAAATAACATTTTTGTTCTTCAAAAGCGGACTGTACGCGCTGTATATAATTTGGGCCCCAGAATCTCCCTCCGAGAAAAATTCAAAGAAGTAAATATTCTAACCGTAGCATCACAATATATTTTTGCCAATCTTATGTATGTCCAGAAAAATCTATCACAGTTTACTAAACTCTGTGATATACGTAATATAAACACTAGACATAAAAACAATCTTTCAGTTCACCACAGTCGGCTGCATAAGATTGGCGATTCTTTCCAGGGTATCTGTATACGCTTTTACAACAAGCTTCCCTGTGACCTGAGAAATTTACCATTAAATAAATTTAAAAAGTATATTAAAAGAAAGCTTTGTGAAAAAGGTTATTACTCTATTCAAGACTATTTACAGGACAGGGATGCCTGGAAATGATCTGCTGGCAAATAAAATATTATAGTCATAAAATATTAAATTGTAAATAGGCCATCAAAAAAAAGTCCTCCTAAGTTTCTTGCCGGTTCTTCTCAGGTGGTACTTTAAATATAAAAATTTTTTCTTTAGTTTTAGTGTATGACATTTTGTAAGCGCCGTAGAAATGGTCTATGCAAAATAAAGACATTTTATTTATTTTAATTGTGAGCTGCTAGTAAACCTCTAGAAGAGAGAAAAAAAAATGTATTTAATTCCGCACCAAGAGTGTACATTAAAAATGCATACATTTATAAGTATTAAAAGTAGAAGATACGTATAAATTATTAAATTTACCTACAATTGATCGAACCCCATACGCCAATGCACGTAACATACGTGCAGAATACCGCCTATCATCATTATGCTGCCACGTTTTGGTTAACATATTGCTTCCACCATTTACAAAGTGTCCTTTACTAGTTTTCAATGTAAAAACAAAAATTAAAAAGACCAGATTTTATCAAAAAAAACTTGACTATCTTCACGCTGTATCCCTGACGGGATAGTCAGAGAGGACCTATCGCCAGGCCTCGCGATTCATGCATACTTGTGTCGATTCCTGTAGATTCATTAATCGCTTCATACATTCACGTCTGGGTATCCGAGTACTTTTGACTATTTGAACATTACAATAAATAAATAAAAATTAAATTACAATAAATTTTAAATTAAAGATGTATTTTATAAAATATATCATTAATTTTATATTTATTGTAAAGTGACACAAATTCTTTATAAATATCCATTTCATCCCAATTGTACAGAAACTTTCGAAATCAGTACTCCGATATTCAATACCAATGAATTTCGAAGCCAGACCAGTCAATAATTCAATGACTTTCAACTAGAAGGTATTACTGAGCTCCCTGCTACCTTCCTGTCGGTCTGAATTACTCCCTAAGTTGGGCTTAACGATTTTTCCATTCCACTCTCAATTAGCCGGTTCTGACGTGTGAATGTATCAGTTTCATGATATGGTAGCGTTAGTAAAAAAAATAATATTTTATAAACATACATATTGTCGCGCCTTTATCCTATCTAGTAGGCAGAGTCATACTATACGCCTACATTTCATTATATGCAATTTTGTCCCACGTAATAGGTGGTGAGCCCATTGCCGTGTTGAAATGGACAGACGCAGGCTGTGACGACCTGCTGTTGAAATTTTTAAACCGCCCATAAGGCCTTTAACCACGCTTAACGACTGCCATTTTACTGGCAAAAGGGACCAAAGGCCTAATGTGCCTTTCGAAGCACGGATATGCTCGCAAATGTAAATTCCACAAAGTGGTCATTCATCCTAGGACTACCTATAGTGTGTAAGCGGGGCCACGCTACATTATACTTATAGCTTTTAAATAAATAACTCTCCTCTAACCTATCCCAGTTTTCGTTGATTGCACTGGAGTTATATAGCCCCATTATCAATATATCTCCGTCACATTAAAATTATTATATTTAATGAAAGTTATAGTTTGTATAAGATATCTTAATAGTTTTTGATTTATACTTACGTGTTCTGCTGTAATCAGGATACTGCCACCCAGCATTCGCTTTTAGTTTAATAATTTGATTTCAATTTTAAAGCGATTGCCATTTGTGCTGTTTTTGACAAATGGGGATGCGGATGTATGTGAATGTCAAATTCTAAGAAAATAACAATCTGTTATTTTAATTGACCATTTCAATAATGTGAAAATAAACTTAATTAAATAATTTTCCGTTTTAATAACATTACAAATATTTATAAACATTAATCGTATAAGATTTAGAATCTACGGTCTGAAATTTAACCATCGAGTTTAAAATTTATTACAAAATTAACCTGTACACCGTACAGTGTACAGATTAATGACCTCATCTAGCTATACGATTCTCAGTACTAGGACATTTAGCTTATATGATACGATTTCGTATAGATTTTTATATATATATATATATACGATCACTGTGCTAAGTAACTTTCGCTATGGCTGGTCCTCAGATGGGTGACCAATTTGTGATATTTTGATTCACGACTAAAGCTGTTGAGCCCGGATATCAGCTATGCAATTCACAAATCTTGGATTCTAATCCGCTACGGCACTAATGTCATAGATACTCATAGAACTCGAACATCGATGACATTTGCGCCGTAGCGGATTTGGATCCGAGGTTTGTGAATTGCATAGCAGGAACATTACCGTCCTTGAGCCAAGTTGAAGCCCAGAAAATGTTAGACAACACAATCTACACTTGGCCATTTAAACAAGGCAATGAGCTCACCATTTGTTGGGACAAAATGAACACGGAGAAATCTAGGCGTAAACCCTCTGCCACCCCTTTGGTGATAAAACGGAACAAAAAATAACATGTTTTAGTTAATTTTCGAGAGTATTATGAGGTCATGTGTAAAGTTTTTAACAAAGTATATTTTATAAAACCCCGATACAATAAGATAAAATATTTATTTTAAACTTGTGTATTTCGTAGGAAAATATTTAGCTAATTTTTCAGATGAATGAACTTCACTTTTACAGGTCAAGTAGCTTTAACGAAAGGGAAATCAAAACTTCGTAAAATAACCTGATATTAGTATATGCTTCGCAAAAATTAAATTAAAAATGTGCGAGTACATTTTCTAAAAATCGTTGGAAATATTCAAGTACGTTTAAAAGAACGTACAAACTAACAAAAAAGAAATGAAATGACGTGCCTTCCGAAGCACGGAAACGCTCGCAAATGTAAATGCCACAAAGTGGTCACCCATCCGTGACCGGCCGTAGCGAAAGTTGCTTAACGCAGTGATCGTTTACAGAACACTAAGCCCGCGGGGCCACGACCGCGTCACAGTAATTTTTTCATAACTTTCAAAATTGACGTTACCTGTTAAAAGGTTTAATTGGATTGAGAAACAAACTAGCAACGGTTTTTTAAACACCTAGGTTAGATAAACAGAAGCGCTTCTAGCTCGCTAGCTTAATGTTCTATAAGCGAAACCTATAATAATCAACTTACTCTTCTGTCTTAAGATGGGTGACGATTTATGGCATTTCCATTAGAAGGTTCTTTAAGCCATTGGTTGCGGTTGCAAGAAACATAATAATTGTTAAAGCAAGTTGAAGGCTTTAAGGACGTAACAGTATGGGGGAATATGTATGGTAGGTAGCGTGAATGTAACACCTCTGGTGTTGAAACAACCATAGGTTAGTGACTACTTTTGATCAAAGAGGCCGTAGCCTTGTCCGTCACCTCAACAGTATTCAAAAATATTTTCAAATAAAACACAGACCATCTGACATGTTTTTCAATACCTGTTTAAATATACAGAGCTCCTTTTTTAACCGGTATTTATTTACTCAGTAATATATTTTTTTAAGTAAAACTTCTTTATCGAGGTTGAGAGTATATTTTAAAGCTGTAAAAAAAAAATTCACGATTTTGGTTACGCGCCATGTTGTTTTGAAGGGAAACTTCTTTATCATTTAAGTGAAACTTCTTCATATATGAAAGAAATTTCGTAGCTGTAAAAAATGTCGTAAAGATGTTGCACTTCTTACCTGTGTACTCTGCACATATTTTTTATACCATTGAGGTGGCATACCTCCGAACCTCCAAAGTGGTCACCACACCGTTAGCCTATGGACGTTTGCAAGACCAGAGGTGTTATTATGGACTTTGGTAACTTTTTAATAATCCTTCCTTAATCTTGATGTATTCCCAGTTACTTACTAAATCGTATCTAAATTTTCGTGTGTCGTTGCTTCGTGCAGTCAGCAGGTGCACTGCTTACAGGTGAGGTTGCTTGGGCCCCGGAGTTCATATTGGGGCCCGGAGTTCATGATGGGGCCCGGAGTTCATGGTGGGGCCCCTTACACCGTACAGTGACTTTTAATATAAAAGCTTACAATTTGGTTCGTAGTGGAATTTTCTATGCTTGTGAACATCTATTCCGAAAATAAATAAATATCGGTGGGACAACTCACACAACGCCATCTGATTCCAAACTAAGCAGAGCTTGTACTATGGTAACCAGATAACTGATTAACATACATATATGACGTGTGACGTGTGCGTGGTTGACGGATCGCTAGCCCCCGCTCCCCACCCTGACCGACGATCGCGTGCCATGCTCTCGGGGCTCGTTAACAAGTACGCAATGGAAATTCAGTAAAGCTGATTTTAATCATCTATATTAATTGTTTACTACAATTGATTGGACCCATTTGTACGAAATGAACGATCCCGAAGATATTCTTAATGTGTTTTGTGATAAGTTAAATGAGGTTTTCGGTTTATGTATTCCTCGCAGACAGGCATCGAAACACAATAGCAATAGGTACAAATATCCGATATGGTACACACCTGTTCTCATCGACGAGTGCGGCCCGTGGGCCTGTGCCGGGCGCGCGAGTCTAGCTCACGCGCCTGCGCGATATCGACGTGCGCGCGGCGTTGGCCCGCCTGCCGGTTAAACGCTCTATTGGGCCCGACGGTATACCAGCTTTTATTTTTAAGGATTTGCCCGCATGGTATTTGTGGAGCCGCTACTACATCTATATAACGCTTGTATGGATACCGCCATGTTTCCCGAGCGCTGGAAACTTTCGAGAGTAGTGCCTGTACCTAAAGATGGAGGGGGGACTGAATCCTGTACGTATAGGCCAGTAGCTGTTCTTAATACCCCAGCCAAAGTGTTCGAGGCCACTATCTATAGCAGCCTATATAAATAGGTCAGTGCCCAGTTATCCGATGTGCAGCACGGTTTCTGTACCGGAAGGGGGACGATAGGTAACCTGTTACAGCTGATGTCACGTTTGGTGCCGGCGGTGGATGCTGGTGTGCAAGTGTACTTTTTGCGGACGATCTCAAATTGGCGAAAGAAGTTACGGAGACAACTGATCATGATTTGTTGCAGCAGGATATAGACAAAATTGGAGAATGGAGCATAGAAAACAAACTATTTTTTAATACAGATAAGTGTTCTATTATGTCATTTAATCTAGCGCACAATCCTGCTCATCATCAATATACAATGGAGGGGACACCGTTGAGACGCATTACAGAGGTAAGAGATTTGGGTGTTCGATTTGCTACCGACTTGACGTTTGGGAAACATATTACTGAGGTCTGTAAAAAAGCATTCCGCAATCTGGGGTTCGTATTGCGACAGTCCAATCAATTTACAAGTATGGCAGCCTTGAGGGCGCTATACGAGGCCCTGGTGAAGAGTCACCTCGAATCCAGCGCTGCCACATGAGGCCAAATACAAATTAATGCTGGAGCGCATCCAGAATAAATTCATTAGGTTTTTATACAGTAAATTGTACGGTGTGTACCCAGGATATCCGTGCTTGTACCCTACTCTATTTATTCTGGGAATGGTGGGTTTAAGGTTTAAGGTTCTTAGAGGTAAGTTACACAACCCAGCCATATTGGGTGAAGTGAAGCTGTGTGCGCCCAGTGGGTACGTGTGGTCCCTGCTGGAGGTGCCTACCGCACGCACTAACTTACTGCAGAGGGCGCCGCTCGGGCGCGCGCTGCGCGCGCTCAATGCGGTGGCCGTCAAGATAGATGTGTTCGCGTGTTCGCTGAGTGAGTTTACACGGACCACATATTTTGTAGTCTCGAACCATGAATTGATTCATTGATAAGGTTTAACTATAACTAGGTATATTGATATTTACGTAATTGCCATGTCTTTGTGCTTCGTCGCAGTCGTTACTATGTAGATGTTCTTTTGTTGGTGTGGTGCTGATTAAATTTAATCAAATTATTTATAAGTTAATTGCATGAGTTAAATCATTACTATGATTTTTTTATTGAATTGTTATGTGTACCTTCTTAACGGACTTCTTATGGAATGACAAATAGTTGTAAAGTATTGAAAATGAATTGACATTTATTATTAAAATGTTAACATTAAATATAACCTTAAAAATATGATACATAACTAAAATATATTATTAAAATAGGTCCCTTTAGGCAAGGTTCCGAAGATACTAGCAGCGTTCCCCCTTTGAATAGCTAGACTAATTCTTTGTCCGAGGTAGCTGCCAGCTCTTCGGTCTCCTGTGATGTCGACTAACCTTTTCGCAATTTAAAATTATATTTGACATTTATTATTAAATTGACATAATAATTGAATTGAATTTATTATTGAAATGACATGATAACTGTAATGACTTTGTTGTTTTAATTATTAATCATAAATGAATGATATGCATTAATTAGTGTATTATATTAGAATAAATAAATTGTATTTGTATAGTATGGACGCAATTAGTAATAAGTTATTTTTTGAAATTATCGAATTGCTTACAATGTCGTTTTGGTGGTAACTGTAAAGATGTTGTAATTGTGGTGAATAATAATTTAAAAAAAATATATTTCTAAATACATACATACTATAAATAAATTTATATATTTTATTTATTTATTTATGTATTCTTAGGAAAGCTTACAGACTAATTACATTTTTTTACAGCGTACTATGCATATAAATATTGCTATTTACAAGCTTCCACATTTAAATATTACTAACCTTAAATTACTACATTATATTATTTCATTTTAAAAAATTGTAAGGCCAATGCTCCGTGTTTAGGCGTTCGATCAATGATATTCATTTTCAAATGAGTGGAAAAAAAGATTAAAAATTACAAAGAAAAACAACAATTGCGACTGCTTCGGTGACGAAAGTGGCAGTACACGCGATTGCCGCATAGAGGTCCCGGGGTCAAAAAATTTTTTTTTTTGTGATCCTCAAATTTCCATTTCGGAGTCCGGCGTTTCCCATGTATAATACTCTCATGTATATATTTGGAAATATTCAAGCACAAAGTTAACTTAATTTGGGATAGACGACGCCGTGGGAAAAAGTGTCTCTCAATACTTTTATTCATCCATTTACAATCACATACAGGCACACGTATTAAGCATTACGTTCCCTCCCAAAGAATTCTAGGCATAATGACTGTCTCAATGCTTCGGGGCTAGTAGCAAACAAGTCAGCGTTAATATGTTGTGGAAGCTTACTGAAGGCAACGGCACTACGATAGAAGAAGGAATTTTGTCTATAGTTAGTTGATACGGCCGGCGTATGGAGATGAGCGTGGCCTGAGGCCTACGTACGGTATTCTCAACGACAACTTCGCTAGCAGTCCAGGCGAGCTAATACGACCTCCAGCCACATTCATCAGGAATGTGATATCATTGATTTGACGTCTGGTCTCTAGAGGTAGAAAATGGTATCTCTTACATCGTTGGATGTAACTGGGAGAAAATTGCCCCGTCTTGTAGTCCAAATATCTTAGATTTTTTTTCTGTATTATCTCGATTTGTGACTTGTATAAGTCGTATTGTGGATTCCACACTTGAGATGCATATTCTAAATGACTTCGAACGTAAGAACAATAGAGCACCTTTACTGATTTCAATTATTCAAATTCTGCCGTTGACCTTAAGATAAATCCTAGACACCTACTGGCTTTCCGGGTTATTTCATCAATATGATTCTTGAATGTATGTTTGCTGTCCTGAATAACTCCGAGAACCCTAATACTGTCGACTTTACCTATCTTTTGATTGTTTAATGTGTACTCTGAGTCAAGAGGCTCTCTGCGACGTGGGTAAGATAACTGGAAACATTTTAAAACATACGTTCAATTCAAGTCTATTCAGGCAACAGTATTGTACGAATCTATCTAAGTCTTCTTGAAGCAGTGGGACGTCATTAAGGTCTTGTATTGTTTTCAAAATTTGCATATCATCCGCATAGAGTATAATATCTGAATGAACGAAACAATGTTTGATATCTGCTATAAATATCTTAAATAAAAGGGGCCCTAAAGTTGACCCTTGCGGTATTCCAGATGGGATGATATTCCAACCGAATATGAAGCCCTGCAGTACAACAGCTTGCGTTCTGCCTTCTATATAAGATACAAACCAGCGATATAGATCACCATGTATCCCGGCCATCAGCAGCTTACGCTATAACACCCACGTTATAACACCCAGACACAGAATAAATGGTGCCCATCACACAAAGTTTTATCCAGGGTGGGAATCGAACCCACGACCTCTTGCGTAGTCGGATACACTCCCACCGCGCCACAGAGGCAGTCGAAATATAAATATAGTCTGGAGGTTATATTTATATATGTATATATAAAATTTCTCTAAGCGTAATAAACATCGAAAACAGGACAATACCGGCTATAAATACACATAACACAACGTCCCACATCTTTACGGATCCGGTAGTACATAAAAATGGTACGTGACTACGTGCTGACATCCGAAGGCTGTAAGAGGCGCTAGGGAATACTTGAAGGCATATGGAAAGAGGTTAGATATGGAAATATTGGATTATTATGAGACTTTGATAATCATAATCCTAATAAGATAATTCTTTACTATCGTCGAGCAATCAAGCTATAAGCCGTATTATGAATACTAGTGGCTTAAGAGAGTAGAAAAGCTAGAATGTATTTTCTAAATCATTATAAAAAGTACATACATATTGTCACGCCATTATCCCCGAAGGGGTAGGCAGAGGCATATGATACGCCTATACTTCACTGTATGCATTTTGTCCCACGTAACAGGTGGTGAGTACATTTCCGTGTTGAAATGGGCAGGCGCAGCTGTGGCGACCTGATGTTGAAATTTTTAAGCCCTTAAGGCGTTCAACCAGGCATAACGACTGCCATTTTACTGGCAACCGGTACCCAACGGCTTAATGTGCCTTCCGAAGCACGGACACGCTCGCAAATGTAAATTCCACAAAGTGGTCACCCAGCCAAGGACCACCTATAGCGAATGTTGCCTAATGCAGTGATCGTTTACAGAACACTGAGTCAGCGGGACCATGAGCGCTTCTTTTTTTATAAAAAGGAAAAATATTAAAGATCGAAAGTACTCGTATACACAGACGTGCTGGTATGACACGATTAATGAATCTGCAGAAGCCGTATGAAGTGAAGTGAAATCTCGTGTCACTTGTTTGTTGTCTAACGCCTCCAAACAGCTGGGCTGATTTTTATGAAATATTTTGTGTATATTTGGTAGTTTAGCGATTACCTAGTATATTATAAAATACTCCTAAAACTTACAATGGCTGAGTATAATTTTGGTTTTAAAATATTTGAGTAAGACCAGGAAAAATGTAAACAAGAATTTTCGTATCGCATAATTGCGACACAATATTGTGAGAGTTTACTAATGATATAAATTTGAAAGAAATTGTCACTTTGAGATTATTTAAGTTTAATTCAAACCATGGTTTTTATTTCGACTGCCTCGGTGGCGTGAGCGGTAGTGTACGTGACTGCCACTCTGAGGTATTGGTTTCGATTCCCGGATCGGAACCATCATTTGTGTGTTCCACTCATGTCTATAGAAATGAAATGTAAATAGAAATTTACAAGTTTGTTTGTCAGTTGTCTAGATCATAGCACAAAATTATAGCTTAGTCCGGGCTAGATGGCGCTGTGTAAAAAGTGTCCCACAATATTTATATTTCTTTACACCGACAAACGAGATCTATAGGTATTTGTAACATTACAAATATTCATAAAGTGGTGTGTACATAGAAACGGACCCTTAACTCAACTATTTGTAAAGTTATGATTTTCTCTGAAATTTGATTGATTTCAATTGAAAAATTATGCAACAACAAAGTTCTCCCTGTTTATCCTATTTACGTTTCAATCAAAAATCACCGACAACTACAAAAATCCGTAAATAAATAATCACTGTACCAAGCATCATGAAAATTGGTTTAGAATTTACGCCTGTTGAGAACAACGTGGGTTTGGTGGGACAGACACTTCATAATCCCTTGCATTTTTGTTATATTTGTACACTTCGTAACTCTGTGACTTGCATCACACGAGCAGTGTCGTATCAAGAAGAATTAAAGTTAATAATTTAAATTAAGCCTTTTTAACTGAGCCAAGAGGTAGGCAGAGACAGCAACAAATGCAGACGGCTTCACTTGCCCTTTAAAGCACGGAAATGCTCGTAACACGATGATCATCTACAGTACCCTGAGCAAGCTGGGCTACGAACGCAAGCGCAAGTTCATTGTTAATCGGTTGAATTTTAAATTGCGATATTTCATGTTATTTTAATAGTGCTTTAGTAGCAGCACTCTATGATGGCCGTTTTCACATATTACAATAGTGATGATATTTTACTTGTTTTATATATTTACTCTGTTTTCTACCGTAGTATAGAATAAACCCTCTAATGTGGTCGACTATTAACATTTTTCTACAAATAAATTGTAAGTAATATTAATAGGTAACGTCATGAAAGGACAAACGTCAAAACGGCCATCATAGCGTGCCGCTAGTATAAGTAGTTTTCTTTTACCATCATCCTTTAAATATAAATACGCTATAAAGCATTATTAATTATTCTGTGATACCATCTACAAAGGCTCAAACTGCAAATAACGACTTCTCAAGTCTTCGGATAGTTTCATATCAAAAATGTAAATCTCTGATTGAAATATTAACAAACCTAATATACAAAGTTTTAACGTATTCAATGGGAAAACTTTCAGCAAAGTAGTTTTGAGACAAGTTTAAATTATTTAAGTTCTTCTTCGGTTTGTTTATTTTTTGTACTGATAGTTTGAATATTTCTCATAATATATCTATACTACCGAGTCCGAGACTACCAGGACTTTAGCCACAGCCTGCGCCTGTCCATTTAAACACGGCAATGGGCTCACCACCTGTTACGTGGGACAAAAATGCATACGGTGAAATGTGGGCGTTTAGTATGCCTATGCTTACCCCTTCGGGGATAAAGGCTTGACAATATGTATGTATGTATATCTATACTATGATACTAAGCTGTGTACCTCACGGATTTGTCTGTGACATACTTAGAATCTCGTAGCACATCTTTTACCTAAGGTATAACCATATATTATGTACCCCGTAGGGCATCAAATATAAAGTAAAAGCATTGTTACCTACATAATGCTCTTTCAAACATATTAAGATTTGTAGCACTATATATATTATCATCTGTGATAAATCGCCGGCTATCAACTAATCAATTTATTTCTATAGGGCGTGCTCCTTGGTTTGGACACGTCCAACGAATGAATAAGGAACGATTGACGAAGAATATATATTGTGCGAATGTAGAGGGTAGAAGGAGTCAGGGTAGGCCGAGACTTACATATGAAGACCACGTGAGCAGATTGTTCAAATACGGATAAGTACTCGGATACCCATAAGTGCATGTATGATGCGATTGATGAATCTGCAAAAAGCGAAAGAAGTGAGCATGGATCGTGAAGCCTAGCGATCTGTTCTCTCCGACTACCCCGTCAGGGAAACAGCGTGAAGATAGTTAGTTAGTTATTTTTTAAAGACACAAATAATTAAGTGATAAAAACCTTATATGACGTTTAGGCGCCATGTAGTATATCTGTATGCGGGTGGCGGGTGGCGGCAAGCTATTTATTTAGGCTCAGTTATGATCGGGCGCGGTGCAAGTTATAAACTTATTACTACATGTTTCAATTGCAGAATACTAACTTTCGTGAACATTATTCATTATCACTAACTAGCCCGACTTACTTAATTACTAGGCAGAAATTGTTTTTTGGTACTCCTTTTTTAGGTGATCACCTGTAAATTTGCTTGTGGCAGCGCTGACTCAGTGTTCTGTAAACTTTCACAGCGTTAAGCAACATTCGCTATCGGTGGTCCTTGAATGGGTGACCACTTTGTGGAATTTACATTTGCGAGCGTTTCCCAGCTTCGGAAGGCACGTTAAGCCGTTGGTCCCGGTTGCCAGTAAATTGGCAGTAGTTAAGCCTGGTTGAAGGCGTCTTGAAAATTTTCAACAGCAGGTCGCTACAGCCTGCCCATATCAACACGGCAATGGGCTCACCACCTGTTACGTGGGACGAAAGTGCATACGGTGAAATGTGGGCGTGAAGTATGCCTCTGCCTACTCATTCGGGGATAACGGCGTGACAATATGTATGTATGTATATTATTTAAATACCTGTAAATTCATTAAATTTAAATCGAACATTGTGTTGTAAAGAGTCACAAAGATTTTTCACATAACATAGGCAATATCGAATCTAAACTCATTGTACAACGAATATACGAAAGTAAACATAAATCAGTAAAAAGCAATATATTTCCTGTTCTATGGAAAAAACATGTAGCTATGGGTAGTCACAACATTGAACAACTGAGAAATGAAATACTGAGGAAGAGCATAATGCACTGTTGCTATTTGAATAAAAAACAGATAACACGAAAGCTAAAATAAACATTTATAGACATTCAGCTACAGTACTTTACCTTTTCATTCCTATGTCAAGCTCAGAACTGCAAACAGAAATTTCTCTGTTAATATTATTTTAATAACTTGGTCTTATTTGAGCGTAAATTCGCGGTTGCATTCAGTAACACAAGGTTATCAATTGCAGCCTGTTTGGTTTTTTTCTGAAAATTTTGAAATGACCACCGTCTCTGGGTCAGATTTAATTTCGGGTGAGTCAACCCAGAGTTTTGAAACGACTACCGTCTGACCACTGACTGCTTTATGTACACCTACGGATACCCTCATTCTTAGTATATATTTCTCTGACTACATACATATTATATACATAGGAACGCTATACATATGAAAAACCCAAACTGGTATAGCATAATATATGAACAAGATAATGATATAGATCGAAACTTGAGTCTGAGATAGATTTCTTTTAAAAACATGATATTACATATTAGTTCCAGAATATTATAAAAAAAAAAATTAAAAATACAAATTGGTGCTGACTTTACTATAAATTGAAAGTGATTTTTTTCAGCCATGATCAGTACTCGAAGTCGCAACTTATCACTTGCCGGTGAACTGCTTAACCTTAATCTACCGAGTACACACGAAACTGGTAAAATTTCCACCTCTAACGTCTTAAGGCGGGGCCCAGAACTTGCTTTGATTATTAATAAGATTAAAATTATATAGTAACTTTAAATGTTCGGATCGCTTGAGGCCCCGCGGACTCAGTGTTCTGTAAACGATCATTAAGTTACGCAACTTTCACTATGGCTGATCCTCGGATGGGTGACACTTTGTGGCATTTACATTTGCGAGCGTTTCCGTGCTTCGAAAGGCTCGATAAGCCGTCGGTCCCGGTTGCCAGTAACGTGGCAATCGTTAAGTCAAGTTGAAGGAATTATGGGCGGCGTGAAAAATTTTAACATCAGGTAGCCACAACCTTCGTCTGTCTATTTCAACACGGCAATGGGCTCACCACCTATTACGTTGGACAGGAATACACTTGGCGAAATGAGGGCATACAATATTTATGCCTCTGCCACCCCTTCGGGGATAATGCGTGATAGATAAATAAACTTTTAATGTCAATAACGCTTGACTCCTCTCACATTGAAGCTACCTTTATTTATTTATTCAGCCCCTTAGCCTGACAATAAACACCGTAGCCCAAACATTTTGCGAACGCGCTAAGAATACAGGGTGTTTGTGCTAGCGACCTAAAATGCCCCTTGAATACCCGTATTGATGCCTTCAGGACAGGCCTAAAGGTTCTGGGAGTATTGGAAATATGAGTGAGGAAATGGTTTGAATGTGATATTATCAATATTGTGCCCTTAGTCACGAAGCTACAGTGCTAAGTATGTGTTTTTTGACAGAAAATTTACCTATCCAATGATAGGTAAATTTTCTGTCAAAAAAATACGTGAGCAGATTTCTCAAAAACGAAAAGGTCTAAAGTATTCGGATACCGAGACGTGTGTATAAACCAATAATGAATGTGCAGAAAGCGAAAGAAGTATGCATGAACCTCAAAGTTACTCTGTCGGGTACACAGCGTATAAATAGAAAAATAGATATTTACAAATAACGATTAAAATAAAGTGAAAATTTTCAGCTTTTTTCCGGTATGGTTCTGGTAGCTCAATGGCTTTCGGCATTTACCTGCTCAGGCTAAGGTCACGAGTTCGATTCCCATCTCGATTCAAGTTATCTTTTTTTTAATTTAAATAACTTTTATAGGTAAGTCTTGTTAAAGATATAATTTCGCCTACAGTTAAATGGTGATATTTTCTTTTTATTTTCTGTGCATTGACTTTTTTAAACTATAATTTTACTGTAATGTATTATCTAAGTGTTCTATCACTATACTGTATCGGTGGCGTTAGTAATAGTGTATGCGACTGACTGCCGCGCTGAGGTCTCTGATTTGATTCCTGAGTCAGAACAAATATTTATGTGATCCATAAATATTTGTTTCGGGGTTTGGGTGTTTCCTATGTACGAGTATAATATGTATGAAATATAAATTAGTTTTTTCTCAGTTGTCTAGTTTTCATAACACAAGCTTATAAACCGTATACAAATGTGTCCCTCAATATTTATTTATTTGCTGTTTGTTTACATTAATAGAGAATCGCGTTGACTGTAACCTATTTGGTAAATAGTTCGAAATGTTACAAATATGGTTGACTAAAAATATCGTACAAGAGAAAATCACCAACTACAAAAATATCGTACAAGAGAAAATCACCAACTACAAAAATTTTAACGAATTTTAATTAAAAACAATTATATTATTATGTGCATACTGTTGTGTTCCAGTTTTAGTTATCGATACATATTTTAAAACAAAGTCTTTCAGTCTGTGAGCGATAAACTCAAAAACTACTTTCCCAATTTTCACCAATTCACCAATGGATAGAGTAGTTCTCGAGGAAGATTTTAGTATATCATTTGGGTTTTTGTATACATTGGCTAAAATATAACGATATTTGTTGGAGGTGTCGGTAAAATAAGCAGTCTGCACTTTCAATGTAAATGTTCCTACCCTACCCTTTGAGATTTCTTAATAATGTTATAAATGCGAAAGTTTGTATGGATGTTTGTTACTCTTTTACGTAAAAACTACTGAATGGATTTTAATGAAACTTTACAATAATATAGCTTATACATCAGAATAACACATAGGTTACTTTTTATTCCGGGAACAAGTTCCTGTGGGAATCGGAAACACGAAAACTTCACTACGCGTGCGGCGCCGCGGGCGTCAACTAGTAACAAAATAATGTGTGGTGGAATTGTGTATCTCTAAAAGGTCTACATAAAGGCCGCGATGGAATATGTCATTCACGTAACGAAAACATATTAACTTACTTTAGTAAATGGTACTTACTGAGGTATGGAATAGATTAAAACTTTATTTGTTCACCAAGTAAAATCTAGATCACAAAGATATTTACAAGATATTGTACAAAGGGCGGCCTTATCGCAATATTAAAAGCAATTTCTTACAGGCAACCTTGCTATCAACTACATACATACATACATATTATCACGCCTTTATCCCCGAAGAGGTAGGCAGAGGCATACTATACTATATGTTTGACCGATTTGTCGACATTTAATATTATTGCTCCGCTCTCCAGGGTAGTAGCGTGATGAAATAAAGCATTCCTCGATAAATGGGCTAAATAATCTAAAACAATCTAACACATAAATATTTTTTCAAATCCGACCAGTAGTTCCTGAGATTAGCGCGTTCAACCAAACAACCACTTCAGCTTTATATATTAAGTATAGATTATATATTAGTATAGATATTGTTCGGAATAGCCTACAATGCACATTCCCACTAACACCTAATACTGTCAGTCTCTTCACGATTTAATTAGATTCGCTACTTATTGCAGTGATAAAGCTTAATATATTTCAAATATGGTCTTTTGAGAATATGATATTCAGCGACAGAGTTATATATGCCTATCCTCCGTGAACAATTGCAAAATTCATACATACTCATACATTAAAAGCTGATACCATAAAGCGACATCAGTAACATATGAATAAAAAATATGGCATGAATAAAACATCAGTTGTTACCGAACAACCAACGGGTAAATTAAACCTGATGTATTTCTTTATTATGATTTTAATATCACAAATTAATGATTATTGAAATTCAGTTTCATAAAAGAAATTAATAACTTTTGAATGATTCATAATAAATAGTTTTCAAATTGGTCCTCTATCACAGCTGCGTCAAGATGTCAAGCTTATAAGGTCGGGAACTTGAATACAACCTGGCAACTAAGACTTTATGCTACGTTTAGAGAAGGCGGCTTGATAATTTTCAACAGCAAGATGCCACAACCTGAGTCTGTCTATTTCAACACGGTTATGGGCTCACCACCTATTACGTGGGACAGGAATACAAATAGTGAAAAGTGGGCATACAATGTGTATGCCTCTGCCACCCCTTCTGGGATAAGGCGTGATAGATAAATAAATAAATAACATTACAATTTATTTTCCACTTGAATATTCATTCATCCATATTACATTGCGATATTATATATCGGTAGATGCATCACAAATAATAACGTTTCATATAAAATACACTAAAATACAGGATGAAACAAAGACAAAAGTTCGTCTAGTTAAATTCTTTCAGAAATGATTGTACAATTTTATTGCTATTCTCATCTTGACGTACTGAAATTTATATCAGAAAACATTTATTATTCAGTTTTATAAACATATTGCAGTGTACCTTACATTTAATAAGGCTTATGATTACTCTATATCGGGCCCCTATAGAGATATATGCTGTCTTCTAAATTTAGTTACTTGACTTAATATTGTTATTTTCCATTCCACACCTCCCTCCACCCTCTTAAATATTTAATATCTAGTGTTTCTAATCATAAGCGAAACATACTACACGAGTTAATTAATTCTGTTGAATATACTCGTAGGAACAAAAACTTTCGTCCACAGACGCGTTACATTTTAGAGGTTGGATATTGCTCTAATAAGATAACAAACGAAACTTACAAAGACTAATAGATGACGATTGAGTGAAGAAAAGTAACTATTAATTTAATCGAGTCATCCAAAGCTCCTAAAATATAATAAGCAGCTTTGATTAATGATATTATACCCAGGGTAGGTCACTTCCATACAAGCATTCTGCTTTTATTGAGTCAAAATGATGCTATGTCAATTTTAGTATTATCTGGAATGCATACTGAAGATTTTTATTCCTTAATATTTTGACATTACAGCATAAAATGTTAGCCAAGATTGAAATGTACCTTCTTATAAACATAACAAAGTGACAGATAAAATTTGACGCGATCAAGCTGAGCAATAATGATTGAGGAGACCAAACTTACCCCTTCTAACGTAAAATAAAATGTATCAGTCTTACCTGTGAGAGAAAAAAATAATATTATTTTACAGGTGTTACAAGAATTTAATTATGAATCTATGTGTATAATACGCAAAACCACTCACTGACTCATTGATCACGAAATTTCTGAAACTACCAAAGCTATCACTTATATTGTTAATGTCTACGAGTATACTCGTATATAGTATGTAGTAATAATTATTATATACTACGGTCAGTCCTGCAATGCCGACTTTTCAAAGCATTTACATTTACGAGCTATTCCGAACTTTGAAAGGCACATTATGCTGTCGGTCCCAAGTACCAATAACACGATAGTCGTTAAGTCAAGATGAAAGGCCTTATAGGCGTTTCGAAATTTTTTAACTTTGACACAACTGTAGGTCTGTCTAATTCAACTCGGAAATATCCTCTTCTGAAAAATGGGCGTATCTTTGTCTACTCCTTCGAGGAAAAGCGTGAATCTTCAAGTTTTCATATATGTTTCAAGTGAACCAAAATTATTAAAATCCAAAACCATTCGGTAAACGTATTCAAAAAAGATTTGAGTTCAACTATGAAAAAAAAGAGTGTGTGTACTTTACTATACGTACGAACACTCAGAAATAAAAATGAAAAAAATTAAAACTACTTTGAATGTAGTTATAAGTTGTCATGCAAACACTTATCAGCTAACTTCAGAATGTTTATAAGTTGTCATGGAAGCACTTATTAGCTAACTTCGTGGTGTCTGTTTTTAGCAACAATCTATGCGCGCATCTTAAAAAATGACTCTCATCATTTTTCCCTAACGCGCCAAAACAAGTATAACTTCAAAAATGTAGCTGCTAATCTAAGGCTCTAATTTGGTATTTTGAAGTATCTACTAAAAAGCATTTTCGAAAAATCCCACCTCCAACACCTTAAAAGAAAACAATGGAGTTTACAGTATGTCACAGGCGAAGCTGTGGGACATCTCTTATTATCTTTAAAAAAAATTCACGACCTTCTAAGTGTTTGAATATGTTCAATCGCGCTATAAACGATAAAATTCCTAAGCTTTTACAAATGCCAATTAAGTTATTCAAGTCTTAATTTTTAATTCAATTATAGATCAAAGCTCCAAAAAAACAACAGAATAAAAAAACATTTTTTTTTATGGCTATCATATAGTAAAGTAAGTAAAGTAAAAAACTCTTTATTGTACACCAGGAAACACAAAATGAACATGACAACGCGACTTAATGGTATAACAATTGGCGGCCTTATCGCGCGAGGCAATCTCTTACAGGCAACCTTTGGATGGAGACTACAGGGTGGGAGATATTATAGGGCAGTCTTTGGTGTACATAATTGATATATAGCTACATATATTAAACATATCCAAATATATATACAGTTTTCTTTAAAAAAAAAAGAAAATAGCACGTACACACACACACACACACTCACACACACACACACACTCACACACACACAAACTCACTCATACACACACATACATATATATACTCAATCATTACATTTTGTATACATATAATAAATACAGTATATACACATACTTTTTTTTGGTATTTATGTAAGTAAATTCAATAAATTATAAATTGTCAGCTGCACGCAAATAATAGTTTTTGACTAATGTCTTGAAAGTGTTCGACGATTGTGCACGTCGGATTGTCACTGGTAGCGCATTCCACAAGCAAACCGCTTGGACAGTGAAAGAATTGTCCATAAAGTTAGTGGAGTGGCCAGGCATTTTCAACCTCAAATTCTCTGATGATCGCAAAGTTCTAGTGTGGGAGAGATTCAAGAAATTGAAGCGTTTCTTTAGGTAAGTCGGAGTGTAAAGGTTAAAAAGGATACTATACAATAAGGAGAGGATGTGAGCATTCCGGCGAAGGCGGATAGGTAACCACTTGAGTCTTTTACGATACTCAGAAATGTGATCATATTTGCGTAATCCAAATATGAATCTAATGCAATAATTTTGATGTCTCTCAAGTTTATTTAGTTGGTCCTCAGTGAGATCTAGATAGCTGGCATCGGCATAATCAAGGATAGGAAAAAGAAGTGATTGAACTAGCGCAATTTTAGTTGTAATTGGTAGAAAATATCTCAGTCTGCGCAAGGACCCTGAAGCGGCAAATATTTTGCGTCTGAGCTCCTGCAATTGAGGACCCCAACATAAACAAGAATCTATATAAATTCCTAGATTTTTGACGGAGTTACTGTACGATAAAGCTGTTCCATGACATGTAAGTTAAGGACTCAGTGTCCAGTCGATTCTCGAAATCATTCTAGGGCTGCCAAATATTATAGCCTGAGTCTTGATCGGATTAACCTTAACTCCGTGAGATTCACTCCATCTGCAAATTTTATCCAAATCTGTATTGACATTGCCAATAGCTATGCTCAAGTTATCCATTGAAGCTTGGGAATAAATTTGAAGAACATCAGCATATAAGTGGTAGGAAGAAGATAAGTCCTTTGTGATAGAGTTTATAAAAACTGTGAAAAGTAAAGGTGACAAAACGCCGCCCTGTGGCACCCCAACTGACGTACTACACCAAGATGAAAAGACATCTTCGACACTAATACGCTGCCGGCGGCCAAACAGGTAACTACGAAACCAATCAATCGCCGTTGGAGATGTTAATTGAGCACAATGTACTGAGCAAGACGTCAAAGTCTACCGTATTAAAGGCATTACTAAAGTCTAGCAGCGCTAAAACTGTTAACATGCCGTTCTCCATACCCACCCTTATATCCTCAGTAATATGTAGTAAGGTTGTTGTAGTACTGTGTCCTGCACGAAACCCAGATTGAAAAGGGTTTAAGAGTTTATTAAGGGAAAGGAAATTAGTGAGCTGAGTGTGAACAAGTCGTTCTAGAACTTTAGACAAGAATGGCAGAATAGAGATAGGACGATAGTCAGAAAACGAGGAAGGGTTGGATTTTTTGGCAATAGGAATAATTAGAGCATCTTTCCAAGAAATTGAGAAGACACTGTGGATTATAGAGAAATTCAGGATATGACAAAGAACAGGAAGTATTTCATCAATTATGGGAATAATCATCTTACGGCTAAGACTGTCGATACCTATTGCATCAGAACTAATGGACAATATGCTCTTCTTAACATCACAAGCAGTGAATTGACTAAAAAAGAAAGGAGCACAGTCAGGAGTAGACATTGTTGAAAGATGTTTTAGAGTATTTTTTTAGCTTCCATATTAAAATTGGTGATAACAGTGAAAAATTGATTAAGTGAATTTAAGTTAAGACTTTTTGAAACAGAATCTTGACGTGATTTACCAACTCCCAAAGATTTGAGAAATTTCCAGACTTTGGCTGGATCTCCGTCTTGGACAGAGCTGTGGATATGTTGGCGTTGTGCGTTCCTACATACTTTGCTGCAGTGATTTCTTATTAGAACATATTTTTCCCAATTCGAGGATGAAGGTCGTCTCTTGTATTTGGATTTGGCTGTGGCTTTTTTGGCAATGAGCGCTTTAATTGCATCAGTTAGCCAAGGTGAAGGCCCGTGCTTTATTTTAATTCTGCGAACAGGCGCGTGGACATCGTACATTGCAATTAATTGGGAAGTGAATAAACTAATTTTCTCATCAATACAAATGGAAGTGAATAACGGTCCCCAGTTAATATTGTCAGCATCCTTGCGCAAATCCTCGAGTTTCATACCACAGAAATTACGATGTAGTAGAAATTTAGGTTTGGGTTTAGGTGTTCGAATACGATATGAAAGAAATATCAGGTCATGGTATGAGAACGCATCAGCCGTTCGCTGACCATGCCTAACTACTCCATCGAGAGAAGAAACAATAATGAGATCAAGTAGACTAGGAGTATCGTTTGGAAAATGATGTGTAGCTCTAGAAGGAAGAATTGAGAGGTTACAAGATTGAATAATGGATTGGAAAGTAGACGAGCGAGAATCATTTTTAAGAAGACAGGTATTGAAGTCACCCATGATTATAGTTTGACTGTAATTGGGGCTGAAATTTTCTAAAAGTATTTCGAAAGAGGTAAAGTAGTAGACATCAGAGGAAGGACCATAAAAGACCGCTAAGAGTAACTTAGAGTGAAGGAGTTCAACCTCAACGAATAGATGCTCACCAGCAAGTCGTGGAGGTGGCTGAGGAGATGAATCAACAACAGCATACGAAAGATGACTGCGCAGTGAATTGCCACTCCACCGTAACCGTCCGGTCCGCGATCATGTCGAATGAGGTTGAATCCTGGCAGGGTATAAGCTGCAGAAGGTAAACAAGGTTTCAACCATGTTTCAGAGATGAGTATAGCATGTAAATGAGTACAGTCAAACGATGCCAACATTACTGTGAAATGAGCCGGAATACTTTGGGCATTTATGTGCACTACGTTGAAATTTTCGGGAACATCAGAGAATTGTGATAAAAGAAAATCTGCCAGTAAAGGCTCACCTTGAGAGCTAGTGTTACTACAAGCAGAAACATAATCACTACTACTATCCGTGTCAGTACTATAGTCAAGCATAGATATCGTTAAAATAATACCCAAAAAAAAGTTATATTAATAAATATTAATAAATTAATTAATTAATAATTATAGTATAACGTTCAATATCAAAGCGCAAATCATAAAATTCATCTGCCGGCTGCATGTTAACAAAGACAACATTAAATATATTACGATAAAATAAAAAAATAAAAATATGGAGATTTAAGTTGCTACAGTCCAGGCTTTTCCTCATCCAAACAAAAGATAAAAATTACTAAAAATTTATATGTCATGCTGTAAATTTACATAAAACAAAAAAAAAAGAAAGAAATAATGCAAGTATTGGCAGCTAACCCGTGCAACCGTCAACATGTTAAACGTAGTGTTATATACTCCTTAAACAAGTTTTCAAAAGAAAAAAAACCAAAAAAATTAAAAAAACATTAGGTTAAAAAACGTTATTACTAAAAAAAGACACTGACAGCTGGAATGCTGGATTGGAAATATGGAAGCATTATTTGTATTTGTTATTTACATAATAATAAGTTCTAATTTGTAGTATGCAAACAAATAATAAATAGTTAAAATTAAAAGAAATCAAAGGAACTGCTTTTGAAAATGATTAGTATTAACCTAAGTGCGGAGCCATATATTTGAGGAAAGTTTTAGAAAAGTTAAATGTAAACAAAGGATCTACCTGAACCGTGATGTTTGGTTGAAGATTACTTCACTTTTGAGGCAATAAGTGCGTTTAGACTTCGTCACTGCTGCTTTTGACGTGGTGGCCACGGCCTTTGGTGGAACGTCACATACGATGTTAAGCTCAGCAAGAGAGCCTATACGGCGCCGAACATTATCTGCCCCAGCACATAGACGGATCCATCCTTGGTCCAGCTTTTAGTGACTCCTAGCTTCTCACGGGCGGCCATAAAGACATCATGCCTGATCTTCGTAAGAAATTCGGACATGGCTATCCCAGTACCCTTAAGCTTTGTTTTGGAAAACCAAAGTGTATCCCTCAGAGTTGTATCTTGAAGCTTGAAAAGCAGGGGCCTGGGCTTCTTATTTGAAGTGGAACGTCCCAGCCGTTGACATCGCCTTACTTGACTAGGACAGAAGTCTGGCATGTTGAAATGCTGTTTGATGACACTAACCAATGTGGTCATGGGATTCTCATCATTCAGCTCACCAATACCATGCAAAAGCAAGATATTGCGTCGCCTCTGCATCTCTATGGAGTCCATAGCTTGATTCAAAGCATCCATTTGCTGTTGTAGCAATTTTAGAGCATGTGTAACAAATATCCGGAATGCAGCAAAGTCAGTGGTTAAACTGGTTACACTCACAGGTTTATTTGGAGTTCGCTGTTCCAGCTGCGTCTCAAAGTCCTCCATCCTTTTGTTGAGACTATCACTTAATAGATAGATAGCATTCTGCATGGCATCCATGGTATAGTGTCAGTGAAGTGTGTTAAAAGTAGTTTAAATATGAAACTTATTATATCCGGCAGAGTGACTACTTAGCAGTTTCTATATATCATGTAAGTAGATAAATTTATAAACAAGACAATAAAAACAATAAATTATTAGTGGAGCAAAATATATTATAACTTTTCGTTCGACTATCCACGAGTAATTCATATAGCCAGTTTTTACTATGTCGATGCACACATATCTTGACAAAATAACTACCCCACACATATAATAATATTATACCTATATATGTATATGTACTCGTACAGTTAACCGTACTACTGCATTCCAGTTCAGTCGAGTTCAAGCGGGCCCATACCGGACATTACCGGTTAAAGTCTGCATTTTCCGGCCGACCGCGCGATGGGTCGCTAGGGTTAATATCATTATTTACTTAGCCCGTATAATAAAATTTAATGCTATTTATAGCAAAATATTAAATACGGTAATTTTGATTATTGACTTAGGGAACGCCCGCAGCCCTACTCGTGTAATTTTCTTGTACCTGTTTCCCAGAGGAACTGATCTCAGAATATATATAATAATAAGAATAAAAAGAGAAGAGAATATATAATAAGAATAAAAAGTAGGAAGTAGGTTATGTGTTCATCCTGTGCGTCACCTGTACAACAAATTGAAAAATAACCCCTTGTTCCATACAAACTTTGCAACCCTTTTTCACCCCCTGCGGAGGTTGAATTTAAAAAAATATTTTCATAGTTAACACCTAAGGAATGTTGGTGCATAATTTTATGGTTTTAGACGTGTGCGATCCTTCACTTTCTGCTTTTACACGTATAGGTTACTATTGTGTATTTAAAAGGCTGGCTGTTTTTTTCTTGTTGGTATTGTTTAAACCTACAATTCATTCATTCATTCATTTATTTATTTGCAAAAATAGGTAACAATGGTCTTACGTTATAATATAGCTTCGCTATCCTCAACCCGTATGTAAGCATTATTTTTGTGTACTTAAATATAATAATAAATTAGTCATACAGTCATAAACAATTTAGAGAATAATAATAAAATAAAAATGAAAATAAATAACAATAAAATTACCATATCAACATAAATTATTAAACAAGAAACAAGAATTAAAATTTATTAAAAATTATATACATTATTTTACTGTCGGTACAAAATTCTTGTATATTATAATAATATGTTTTGTACTAAATAAATCCTTATTTCTTAGATAAAACGTCAATGGTATTGACAATTACTTAATACCTAGCTAACGACTGCTTTCATCCAAAAAACTAGTCAAAATGTTTTCTTAACTCGCTTTCCTATGTATGCTGTCCGGGTATAATTTTGCAAATGATTGTAAACTAACTTTCCAAGACGTTAAATATTACATTTTCTCAGCTTATGGAAAATACTTAAAATTTGGGTAACTTTTTTGACATTATAATTTTAGCTTATTGTTTGCATTGTGTAGGTATTAACATAAACAAGATTCTCGTTAGTTAAATTGATCAGCAACTTAGAAAAAGTCACTGAAAGAGAAGGGACACTGTGTTATGAGGAAAATTGGGAGAGTGGACTGGCACTTATTTGATTGATTATAGTTAACGATACAATAATTTGTTGACGAAATTTTGAAAAAATCGTCTTCGATTGACGGAATTCTTCAACCGTTAATGGCGTCAACTTTAAAGTAAGGTACAAACACAAAATTTTTTCTAAAGATTTTCTATAAACTTTTAGGAAATAAAACTTCGTTCTATAAACTCTATTTTAATTTAAAATTATTCTTTATAAAACTGAAGTAGTACCACGAGAAAAATACGTGTGAATCTTAAAAATGCAAAGGTAAAATTTTCTCGCCAAAGTTTGTAGAAATATTTCCACTAATGACTCCGCAATGCTCAATAAAACACAAAAACAATACACTACAAATCATACCTACGAGCTGTGTGCATAAAAACTGCATAAACCGAAATGCTACTAGCCGCTTTATAGCGCATAAATATACACCGGTCCCCACCGATCTGAGTCTGTGTCAAGCTTAGAGCTGGGTACACACTAGCTGCGATTTGGGTTTTTAAACCTACACTTAATAGTATAAAGCTGAAGAGTTAGTTTGTTTGTTTGTTCGGCTGAACGCGCTGATCTCAGGAACTACTGCTCGGATTTAAAAAAAATCTTTTTGTGATAGACAGCCCATTTATCGAGGAAGGCTATACGCTATATATCATTACGCTACTACACTGGGGAGCAGAGCAGTAGTCATAAATGTCGACAAATCGGGCAAATTTTTATGCATCATTGTAGAATTTATAAGCAACGGGTTTAAATGGGTGCGACGGGAGGTAGAAATATTCCACGGGCGAAGCTGTGAGGGTCATCTAGTTATAAATATAATGAATAGCAAAATATCATAACTTACATATCTCAGTCTATTAAGCAAATTTATTTTATTTTAAAGTTCAGAAGGATTAATCATTAGCTTGCGACTTCATTTATTTAAAAAAAATTAAACCTTTTTTTAAAATACCCTCAAATAACATCAATAACCTTTCATTGCAAATTGGATAAAACATGTTTAAAATATTTCAGATATGATTATAGTCATCAGGAAAAAACAGAATAGTATCTAAGTATTTTGCCTTCCCACTTATTAATCTGGGTTGAATAAATTACAAGTTTCTACCATTCTCTGAGACGAAATATCGAACTACTATGATTAGATCCATACAAATCACTATGTTTAAAAAAAATATAATAGGTATTATATTTATATATTTATCACGCCTTATTCCCGAAGGGGTGGCTGAGGTATATTATATAACTTGCTACACATCTTGAACAAAAACACTTGTACTGTTCCGCTTATTTTATACGGGGAAATAAGTGGAATAGTACAAGTGTTTTTGTTCAAGATGTGTAGCAAGTTCCACCAAGTGCCATCAATCAACAGTGTAAAAATTATATGCTCACTTTTCACCATGTATTTTCATGTCCTGAGTGATGAACCCATTGCCGTGTTAAAATAGACAGACGCAGGTTGAGGCTACACGCTGTTGTAATTTTTTGGCCGCTCATAAGGCCTTCAACTTGACTTAACGACTGCCATGTTACTGGCAACCGGGACCAACGGCTTAGCGTGTCTTTCGAAGCAAGGAATCGCTCGCAAATGCAAATTCCATAAAGTGGTCACCCATCCGTAACCAGCCATAGCGAAAGTTGCTAAACGCAGTGATCGTTTCCAGAACACTGATTCCGCGGGACCACTAGTGCTTCAATAATATTATATAAGCAGTAGTTTGAATTAGATATTTCCATTCACCAAATTTAAGCTGTCTAGACAATATTGAGTTCCAAAGCCCCGTTATAGAATATAATGTCTTTCATTTCATGGCTTAAATTGCCATGTATATGTTTACTGCCTAATCCTGTCTGAAGTGGTTCGAACCAGTTTACACCACTTCGGTCGGTTGCCAGATTCAATATTTCGATTTGAAACGAGAAAGATAAGTGAAATTGTATGGATATTTTTGGACGATGGATAGTATCTTGTTTGGATGGTATCATGTTTGCAAAGACTGAGCTTTGAGTGAGTGGATTTATTTGACGTTTTAGTGTTATGGTTTTATGGTTAAGGGTTATGACAGAATAATTAAACAGTTTAAGGTGACAAAAAGAGTGCGTTTACTTATGTATACGCGTTAGAAGTTATACTGCTATAGTCTAATAATATTTTATCACATATACCAAAACTCTTTGTTTCTAACAGGAATGATAAATTAGTAAGAAAAAAAACATCAAAGAGAAAACTGAAACTGAAAACTACTTTGAATGTAGTTATAAGTTGTCATGGAAACACTTATCAGCTAACTTCAGGGTGTTTCTATGTTGTCATGGAAACACTTATCAGCTAACTTCAGGGTGTTTCTAAGTTGTCATGGAAACACTTATCAGCTAACTTCAGGGTGTTTCTAAGTAGTCACGGTAACACTTATTAACTGACTAACTTCATGGTGTCGGTTTTCATGACGGTCCGCGCATCGCTACATGTCGCTGCGCTATCATTTTTCCCTAACCCACCAAAAGAAGTTTAACTTTATTAACATATCTAACAAACAAGCAAGCCAGCTAATTAAGAGGATATACTTAGCTGAAAAACCGTAATTAACCATATCATTATTGTGTACCATTGTCAAGTACCTTTTGATCGAGGTACTTCGCAAGATTCCTATGAAATAGTTATACTGCATTGTACCAAATGTGTAAAAGCCAAACATCTTGCATTCCTATACAGCATTTGTCTGTTAATTCAGTTCAGTCGTTGACTACATTCAGCGATTTTGCCCCCGTCACCTTTTTGAGAATTCTATTTATTAAAAGATAAATTTTGGGAATAAATGCACACGATGAAATGTAGGTGAATGTTATACCTCTGCCATCCCTTCGGGGATAATCTCTTCATGACTGATGAGTAAGCAATTTAGGAAATTTGTAAACGGATTATCACCACACATTCCTGGAAAAACCTTCTTAGGGTTTTCCAGGAATATGTTGATTAGCAAAAATATCACTCAATTTTCAAAACTTAATGCACTTGTTAACTTAATTGGCAGCCCTACATTCCTGAACCAGACGACTTACTAAACTAGTGACCGTCCAACTCCAATAAAACTTCCAATCGACTCGAACTTGTCAATAACTTGCACAAATTGCTGTATCGAATGTGACTCAATCGACTTGTACTGATGCATTTCTGTGTACAGGCAATCGATTCATCTATTTGAAACAATGCGATATATTCGTCACAGAGCTTAACGCTGTGAGGTATTTGGGAGTATTGGAATGTGATTTGTGGTGTGTCCTACGATTTGTCTTTAATCTTAGTGGTGCGTATTTAGGATGACAACATTCTCCAAGTGTTTGGGAACTCTGGTTCGTTTTGATTAACAGCACAACATAGAACAGCTAGGGACTGCTGAACTATTCCAGAACTGAGGGAGAAAACGGATAGATTGACATTTAGATCACTTGAGGATTTTTTTCTTATACTTCTTATTATTCCTAAGTAAAAAGCTTTGCAAGTAAATTAATTAAATTTGTGTGTAGCTTTGGTAACTTATTGTATAGTAATAACAGTGTATTTTTGGTAACCAATGTGAGACGTGCAGTCGAATAAAAGGTTTTTGTGAAAGATCATAAAAAGGTATTTTGGAGTATACATTTTAAATTTAACTACTATACGTAAAAGTCAACTAAAGAAAGCGCAAGGAGCCTTAAAGGACATGTAATGGGAAGTGAAACGTACATAACAAGCTGAACCGCAGAATAAAACATAAAAATTATATGAAAGGAAATTATTATTGAGAAAAGCGTGTTCCCTTGTAACAACACCAGATTTTCATTAAAATTTCTTAATTACTCAATAAAAATGTGACAAAATTATCAAAAATTCTGTATCATTGGCGCAGTAAGGCTTTACAGTGATACGGTTCACCGGTAACCGTAATAATAACGAGTAAAACAGCTCCAAGTTTACGCTAACGCTAGCAATTAGTAAGTTGGAACGCCTAATTATGGGGCGATGTTGCTGTTAAGGTTTCTCAATGGCTTTATTTCGGATGAGCACTTATGAAATAAAGTTTGGTGGAATTAGAGGCAAAGATGTGTGCTTGGATATACTTTGGATGTCGTTTAAGGATACATCTAAAGAAACTACCGTCGTGACTGTGTAATTTTACTTCTACTTAGTTCTGAAAGGGTGGCAAAGGCATAATACCGTATGCTTTGTTTCTTACGTAACAAGTGGTTGAAATGGATAATTGGGACTAATCCCACCCATATTCCCATTACTGTGACTCCTGTAAACCAGGATATACAGCAATGACCAAGATCAAAAATGTTACACCGAGCTCGATCTCGGTTAAGTCCCAGGAGAAGTTAAAATGACATGGAAACCGCATCGAATTTAATCAAAAGAAATTTGAAAGAGTTGGAAAAATAAATTAACGCCACTTCCTTCCTTTGCAAAGTGGGAGACCTGGAAGGCAACTAGGTGTACATCCTATAGAAAATAGTTGAAATGGATAGGCGTAAGTTGCAGGGACCAGCAGTTGATTTTTTTTAAGCCGGTCTTAAATCTAAGGAGACGTTCGTGCATAGAAATGCCACACAGCAGTCACCCATCCGAATACTAACCATGGCTAAATTTGCTTAATGAAAAGTATTTTTATATATTTAGTAGAAGATCACTGATCTTCTACAAAACACACAGTTTAATACAATCGATCGACTTAAAGGCTATGCACCGCAGTTTCTATGACATTCGAAATGTATGTGAAAACGTTAATATTCACATGATGCTAACATATAGTGGTTGGAAGGTGATTTCAACCGGGTTAGAACGGTCTTGCAGCAAATGTGTTTCAAAATAGGAGGATTTTATCTGTGTAGAGTCGTTTTTGGTAGAGTTACTGTCGGTGGAACAGCTAGCGCAGTTTATGATTATGAGATAGTTCTAGTGTTTTTATTATTAAATAGCATATATGATGACCTCGGTGGCGTAAATGGTAGAGTATGAGGTCACGGAACAAATACTTATGTGATTAGAAAATGTTGTATCGAAGTTTGAGTGTTTTCTATGTACTATGTATTACTATGTTTGTACTTAAAAACTGTAGAATATTAACTTGTTTTGGTATGATTCTTGTAGCTCATTGGATTAAAGTTCTAATATAATTGGGCAAAGGTCAAGGGTTCAACTCTCGTCTCGCACCAAGTTGTATTTTTACATTGTAATAAATTTTATATGAATAAGTTAGCATAGTAATTGCTTTTACAATATACCTAGTCATCTTAAAGGGCGATTACAAAATATAAGTATGTTTATCAACTTTTTAGACAAGTATTTAAATAAATAAATTTATTACTTTTATTTATGCATCACGCTTTATCCCCGAAGGGGTGGCAGAAGCAAATTATATGCCCACTTTTCACCGTGTGCATTCCTGTCCCACGTTATACGTGGTGAGTAAATTACCATGTCGAAATAGACAGACGCAGGTTGTGGCTACCTGCTGTTGAAATTTTTCAGGCCGCCCATAAGGCTTTCAACCAGGCTTAACGACTGCCATTTTACTGGCGACCGGAACCAACGGCTTAACGTGCCTACCGAAGCACGGAAACGCTCGCAAATATAAATGCCACAAAGTGGTCACCCATCTGAAGACCCGCCATAGTGAAGGTGGGTAATTCAGTGATCGTTTACAGAACACTGAGACCGCGAGGCCACGAGCGCTTCAAATAAATAATTAATATAGTTGAACATTTTTTTTAACACAGCGCCGTCTAGCCCAACGAAAACTAATATAAGCTTGTGTTATGGGATCTAGACAACTGATATACATACTTATATATTTCTAAATATTATACATAGGAAACACCCAAACTCCGAAACAAACATTTGTAAATAACAAAAATATTTATTCCGACCCGGAAATCGAACCCGGGACCTCAGCCGCGGCGGCTTCATGTACTAACACTGTGCCACCGAGGCAGAAAATATATTTAAAGAATAAACAGCAAAGCGGACCCCAGGCATCGTAAGAAGAAACTGGAATATTTCTTATAATATATCAAATAGTTAACTAATAACTAATCTTCACGCTGTATCTCTGATGGGGTAGTCACTGAGGACAAATAGTTATATAGCAATATTTATAATTCCAGGAAGTCATAGCAGTAATTGTATTAACAGCTTGCCACAGTTTGGGAACAATGAACAGCTTCTCAATTAAGTTATCAAAGTTCAAGACTGCAAGTCGAAATGCGAGAAATTAATGTTCCTATTGACTGTGATACAAATGAAATATGATTCAACTGCAGTTTTGTAAGAGTTCTACCAACATCTGACTGCAAACCGGTTTTGTTACATTTTCATTATTTTGATGTACTAATGTATACAGATGTAGTAATAAAAATAATACAATAAAAATGTCCTTATCTATACAAAGGAGCTTACAAAATGTCCTAAACATTAAGTATTTTACATCACCAGTTCGGACTTTTGCTTAAGACTTTTAGGAATAATACTTTTCTTTAAAAACTAGCTGTTGCCCGCAGCTCTGTAAGCGTGGTAACGTTTTTCATTACCCTTAAATTCGTCCTCGTTGTTCCCGTATTTACCATGTCATTTAGTATCTTTAAAAATAATCGTTGATGCTGTCCGCGACTTAGGTTAATTTCGGGTGTATTTTTGAGCTTTCTCTTAACTTCTGATTGTATAAAATTCTCATTCTGTATTTGCCTAGTTTAAATAAATAGCACAGAAGACAATTGCTATCAAATTTAATGCGAAACTTCGCTGTACCCTATATTACATGTACATAGAATTGTAGCAACAACCCTCGAGGTTCCAACACGCCATAGAGGCTCTGTACACTTATAGCTGACCGTGTGAAAAGCAGCTAACATTTAGGATACACTGGGCGGCGTGACGGGCGAACCGAAGGGCCACAACAGTCATAATTTGCTCACCAGCACCACAACGCGCAATAAGGCCAAGGCTATCCAGGCCAATCTCCACCACGCCCTAGCGGCGTCAGCTATAATGGAAAAAATCTTTCCCGAAAGTGACCTGGACATAGCCTTACTCCAAGAACCCTGGCTAACAGGCAACAAAATTCAAGGCCTTAATGCTGCAGGTAACCTCTTATACAATACCTGTGGTACTAAACCCAGGGCTTGTATTCTTTTAACAAATATTAGACTTTCTTCCAGTACCAGCACCTACGAGAACTGCTGCCCGCTAAGAACAGTCAAGGCTTAACGCCAAACTCTTTGGTGAAACAGCCACTGATCCAAACTGAGGAACAAAACGCGCAAACTATTTAACAAGGCTAAGGAACGGGCAAGATGGAACCGGTACCGCATAGCTCTTACTGAATACAACCGCGAAATTAAAAGCGCTAAAAGAACTTCATGGCGCCGCTTCTGCGAGGAGGTAAACAGTGCCCCTCAAGGAGCAAGAATATATAAGCTATTCGCCAAAGCGCCAACCAATCAACTTGGTCTCTTAATAAAGCCAGATGGTACATACACGAGCTCAGCGGAAGATACTTTAAGGCTGCCTACTAAAACACACTTCCCTGACTCGATTGCAACAAACGCAAATTATGCAGGCAATTCAGCTCCACAAAGACCCAAAAATGAAGCCTGGAACCGAGCTGCGAGGATCTTCCGCCCTCGTCAGATCGAATGGGCTGTTAAATCCTTCAAGTCCTACAAATCATCGGGGGAAGACGGGATATTCCCTGCTCTACTACAGCAAGGACTGGATATCCTGTCGCCGTATCTGGTAAAAATTTTCAGAGCCAGCTATGCCTGGGGTATTATACCAGAACTTTTGACTAATGTTAAGGTAACTTTTATACCAAAAGCCGGTCGAAAGGACTACTCGCAGCCGAAGTCCTACAGACCCATTAGCCTCACCTCTTTTCTCGTCAAAACGATGGAAAAACTCATAGATCAGCACATCAGAGTTACAACCTTAAGTCATTCGCCTCTGCATAGGTGTCAGCACGCCTACCGCGAAGGACGCTCGACTAAGAGTGCCCTGCTTGAACTTACAGATAAAATAGAAAAAAACCCTTGAGGACAAGCAGATAGCTCTATGTGCTTTTCTCGACATTCAGGGTGCTTTTGACAACACCCCAATTGAATCCATTGTAAGCGGCCTTTCACGCCAGGGTGTTGATCAAACAACTGTACGATGGATGTTAAAGCCATGCTTGCAACTCGCACCATCAAAACTTCCCTTCATGGAGAAACGCATGAAAGCCTCGCTACCTAGGGCTGCCCACAGGGGGGCATTCTATCGCCACTGCTGTGGTCAATTACGGTAGACTAACTCCTGGAAAGACTCTCAAAAAATATCTATGAGGTGCAAGGCTACGCCGATGATCTTGTAATCACGGTGAGAGGGTTCTGTCAAATGACAATATCGAACCGAATCCAAGGAGCTCTCAACATCACTACGCGATGGTGTCAAGAAAACCAATTATCAATTAATGCAGGAAAAACCATCGTCGTCCCATTTACCAGGAAGACAAAGTTAGATAAGCTTAAACTGCCTAAGATTAATGGGAAGATTATAACCTTATCCAAAGAAGTCAAATACCTGGGTGTAATCATCGACCAAAAATGGACGTGGAACTCTCATATAGTCAACGTTACTCAAAAAGCAAAAATGTCGCTAGGGATCAGCCGCCGCCTTTGTGAGCTACAGATGGGGCATAAACCCCAAAATGGCCATGTGGCTGTATACCGCTATAGTGAGGCCGATGATCACTTACGCCTGCGTGGCTTGGGATTCAAAATCACTCCAGTCGGCCACTGCTGCGCAACTTAATGGCTTACAGAGAACCGCCTTCTAATCGTCTCTGGAGCTATGTCTACGACACCGGGGGTAGCGCTTGACGCACTCTTGAACCTCCCCCCGCTACCCCTATACATACAGCAAAAAGCGAGGGTTAGCTTGCTCCGGATAAATTCTCAGGTAGAAACAAAATTCGCCTCCCACAAATTTATATCATCACTAAACTCTATGATGAATGACCATATTCTGGGCATGCCGGAAGACGATATTATCCCAGAACTTAATTTTGTTAAATTCTACAAAACAACAATTTCTAACAGAGACGATTGGAAAGAAACATTCCTAAAGTACCACACAGAAACTGACCTCATCTGGTTTACAGATGGATCTAAGATGACGAAAGGCACTGGATGTGGAATTTACGGACGTAAGCCTGAGCAGCGATTATCACATCATTTGGGTAAACACGCCTCAAATCTTTCAGGCGGAAACATTCGCCATAGTTAGATGTCTGGAGGTGAACTTGAGCTACAATCACTCCAACCAAAATATCTACATTTATTCGGACAGTCAAGCTGCTCTCAAAGCACGTAACTCATACGAAATTCAATCCAACCTTGTTAGGAACTGTACAGGACTACTAAATGACCTGGCAAAAAGAAACAATGTGTACCTAAGATGGATTCCCGGTCACTCTAACATACAGGGCAATGAAATTGCTGACCACCTGGCAATCTGCCTCAATATAATTGGGGCCAGAACCATTTTGTGGCGTGTCCCGCTCTCTTAAAATTGAACATCTCAAGAGCCAGACCGCCAGCGATGCGAGAGAGAGCTGGCAGCATCAGCCAGGTATGCGACACTCAAAAGCCCTCATCAAGGGTCACTCGCATAGTTACTCCAACAAGCTCATGAAACTTAGCAAAGGTAGCCTTTGTGTCACGACGAGGGCACTTACTGGCCACTGCAGACTGAACAAGCACATGGCCTACCTTGGCCTCAGCCCAACCAGGCTTTGCAGATTTTGCCACGAAGACGAGGAAACACCTGAGCATCTTCTATGCAACTGCGGCCCCCTCATACACAAACGGTGCGCATCCTTTGGCAAACACCTGCTTCTACCACAGGAGGTACAGTTCCTCGCTGCCAAAACCATCCTAAAATTCCTTACACTTATAGGAATCAGCAGCGAAGTTTAACCATTTGGGCGAGCACAATAGACCTCTTAAGGTCGAAGTGTTACAGGACGTTCCTAGACCCTCTAGGAACAGCCTGTCATAGTCTCTATTTAAAAAATATAAATAAATAGGATACACCTTTCAACTTTCATCACTTTTTCAGCTTAGTTCCTAGACTTTATTAATCTATACTCGCTTCATACTAAATGTTCGTTCTACGGCTGTGGGTGGAGAAGGCGCATGGAAAACCGACATACACCTCACGCTACTTTTCAAAGGGCATGGCCTCATTGCCCAACACGTATCTTCGGTGTACAGACAGCGACCACTTACAGATGTACTATAGTATATTTGTACATATGATTGTTCATACTTCATTTTGTGGGCCCCACCAAGATCTCCGGGGTCCAAGCGACCTTACCTGCTAGAAGTGCTTATTGAGGGGGTTAGACAGCAGTCGCTGCTAATAAAACCGAAAATCTATAGTAAAACAATGGCTGCATCTAGCAGTAAAATGAAAGACAGTGAATTTGGGCTTCAGAAATCGTAAAATATAACTAAAACGAAAATAAGTAACACAGTGCTTTCCAGAAAAACATTAATGAATATTTTATACAGAAAAACATCATTAATAATTCGTTCAACGCCGGAATCAAAACGGTAACCTCACGTCAGGCTAATCAATAATTCTGCCTACCCTCGCGTACCTCAACACAGTAATAAACATGCATCTGTCCCATTTTCACAGCGTTATACAATCGCTACGTGACTCAAAATTGATCACGTAGCGTATTGCTACGCCGTAGCCGAAGTAGACCCTCTACGAGATAGATCTTGCAATGAATTTAATTCGTGACAAATTAGATTGTATCTAGATGGCAGGATTATAACCTTTTGGTACATTGTATTGTTCTTTATACAGGGTTTTAAGTTTGACCTTTGTGTATGTCCGGTTTTACTTCAATCGTTTTACTACTAACTAAAATCGGACAAGAACGAGACGTATTCTCCCACCGAGGGCTCCGTAATTTTTTTTTGCATTAAATACAGCCGAAACGTATTTTACGTAACTTTAGAATTTTGATTTTTTTACAGCAATAAGGAAACGTAGACCTGAGTATATAATTATATTTTCAACTGGATATCTACACGCGTTCCCTAGATAAAGGGTCTTGGCAG
The DNA here is from genome assembly GCA_948477245.1 of Thumatha senex. Classification (NCBI taxonomy): domain Eukaryota; kingdom Metazoa; phylum Arthropoda; class Insecta; order Lepidoptera; family Erebidae; genus Thumatha; species Thumatha senex. The sequence goes on along the minus strand of OX419750.1, from coordinate 1,233,096 downwards.
AGAAACGGATGGATGGATGGACAACCAAGTGATCCTATAAGATTAAGGTGTTTTTTCTTATGATTGAAAGCTTATTTAACAGACGTGCTTTTTCAGACATCTTACCGTAAGTCCTTTTTACTTTCCTCATTTATTATACTATCAACAAATGAAGACAAAAATTACCAGCGGCTTTCTACAATCTTTAGTTATTCTTTCTAGCACCGTCTCATTCCCAGACACAAATAAAACATTAGAAACGTTTTACGTTAGAAGGACAAAGATGTATCGTGGTGTCATTTCACACAATGGCCGGTAAGTACTGTCGTTATGAACAATAACCACATGATGCGATACTTTACGGGATGTTTTCAGAGAAAATGAACGAGTAGATAGAGGGTACATCACGCTAAGATGAGGATGATCTCACGGATCATTTCACATTTCATTTCATGGAAAATTATATAATAAACCTGAAAATTTAGTTTGTGACGGTTTTTAAAACAATATTTATTTTGACGGATTTAAATGGGAATATGCATACATACATTTATGCATATTGTCACGCCTTTATCCCCGAAAGAGCAGGCAGAGGCATACTATACACCCACATTTGCATTTTTGTCCCACGTTACATGTGGTGATGCCATTGTCGTGTTGAAATCGACAGGCGCAGGCTTGGAACCAACATCAAAATTAAAAAAAATATTTTGAAGGAGTTGGAAAACAGAAAGTAATACCACTTTTCATCATTGTCAAGCGGGAGACTAGAAGGCAACTAGATGTACATCCTATAAAACACTACAGTAGTGCATTTCCTATCCGAGCTATATTTGAGTCCAAATAATATGTACGAGTATGACAGAAACTTTTAGAAACCCAAAAATTCACCACAGATGCAGCAGAAACTTTACTAGTTTAATTTGGCACAGATGGTGCGCGGAATCAAAGCTTCATGTAGTATAATGCTTCTGCCTATCTGTTGGGAGACAATACCCGTAGAATGGATTTTTTACTTTTTATTTAAAACTGTGATTACGCTAAAATTGGCAAACATTTAGTTTATTTAGTTTAGAATTGCTAAATGGACGTGGGTGTTAACCCACGTCCATTTAGCAATTCTCTTTTTCTAAAAGATTCGTGTGGTTAGTGTGGGCGAAGTCGTGGGTGTCTGCTTGATTACAAACTACCCACATCATTGGGAATAAAATTAAATCTCCCCAGATGTTCGTCCTAAATAAAGAATGGTTTATTTTTTATGTCACTAATTTGACAGAAAATCACACGACCCACTTGAGCTAGAAAGATCACCGAAGCCGACGTTGGCAACACCAGGGCCCTAATTCTCGACCATACGACTTGAAAGCGTAGATGGAAATTTGCGGGTGAAATGTCATTTGTTTCATTTCTATAAACGATATATATATAATATATACCATATCTATAAACGTTGTAATAAGAGACAAAGGACATTTACACCAGTAAATTTACGTCTACGCTTTCGAGTCGTATGACCGAGAATTGGGGCCCAGATGTGCTACACTCACGTTGCATATCTGCTAAAACCTTCTTTAAGATGAAAATGGTTGGAAGCGCGTTATACAAAGAATAGGAACAGTTATAATATCAATTCACTAAAAATAGCTTACACTCTTTAGAAAGTTGACATTGTAATTATTTTACCACCCTTTGGTGTGGTTCCTTATTTTTGGAGCACAAGTTATGGACGAAGATCTGTACAGATCAGACGGCAGTTGCTTTCAAGCATCATAAAGTCATCTAAGCATAACGGAGGAAGGGTTTGTGCAAGTATTGAATGCAACCGAAATGCTAAGATGACTTCGATCGAAAGAGAATGATAAGAAGAATTATGAAATGTCTATGTATTTTTTGTAAGTTCGACATATTTACTTTAACTTTTTTTCAGAGTCCAGTCCGAATAATATACAAAGTATGATTTTATGTGCAATTGTTTAAAAATATAATTGAATTCATAAATATAATATGGAAAATAAATAGTTATTATGACGTATGCATTGAATAAAAAAGAAATTTTCTTATAACGAGGGGTTCGAAGTACTTAATATGTTGTAAGCAAAATCACGCCTTATCCCCAAAAAGAGAAGTGGCAGATGCATATTATACGCTCACATTTCACCGTGTGCATTCCTGTCACACGTAATAGGTGTGAGCCCATTGCCGTTTTGAAATAGATAGACGCAAGTTGTGGCGACCTGCTGTTGAAATTTTTCAAGTCACCCATGAGGCCTTAACTTGGTTCAACGACTGCCATGTTACTGGCAAGCTTAACGAGCTTTCCGAATCACGGAAACGCCCATAAACAAAAATGTCAATCATCCGTAACCAGCCATAGCGAAAGTTGCTTAACGCAGTGACCGTTTTCAGAACACTGAGTTAGCGAGGCCATGAGCGCTTCTAATTAAATTTAATTCCTAGTAGAAGTCTAATAGCAATAAAGCTTCAGGTATTAATCCATTCCTGAAATGAGCCTTATCCGTGACTTTAAATGACATTTACAAAGAACAAAGAAATATGAAAGCAGTAACAAAGATTTATTAATTTCAAAAAGGCCGTCGGTTCTATTTCGGTTTGTTGCGTTATTAATATTTCAAGGCTTACCGGCGCACCTCCACTGTCGTTATTTTGTAATATTTCTGCATCAGACTGGAATACGGGAACTTTGGTTTAATTCTGTTAATGAAATATTGCAATCCATTTTTATTAAATTTATTCAAGCCGAACTTAAAATATTAAATAATGTTTATTTATAAAATTACAGGGCGTAACACTCACCTCTATAAACGCTGAAACGCTGAAACCCTTTACGCCTTTACGCCTACGGACTTGTTTTTATAGAGTGAGCTACCTTTATAATGTGAACACACAGTACACATAGTTACAAGTAAATTAGTACACATAGTACACACAAAGAAAAGATTTTAAATAATTCCACCGTTTTCATAATAATTGACGAATGGTTGTATAAAAATTCGCCATTTTCAAAATTAGGAACATGAAATTACGTAAATCATTTAGATAGATTTACACAATATCTTTTGAACATTTTCGAATCTCGATCTATAAGAAAAAGCGTAGAACAGCCTTTTTCGGTGTATACTCATGTTTATATACTACTCGAGGCTTCACGCGAAGCAAAATTCGACTTATATTCACCGACGTTTCGAACGCGTTGCAACGTCCGTGGTCGCGGCTGGACTGGCGGTGAGGGCCGAGAATATGTGTGGAGTTACTTTTGTGTGTTTTTTTTTTATATTTGACACGTCAAAATGACGTCGCGCGCCTGATGGTAAGCAAAGACGAAGACCCGTGATTTTGGGCCGCTATCTTAACCCACAGGGCTAGGATAGCGACCCTCAACTTGACGGCCCAGAAATATGCCTTTTCACGCTGCTCTTAAAATACCCGGGATTGTAAGAGGAGGGAAGTAGGTCCGCCGGCAAAGAGTTCCATATTATTGTGGTACGACAAAAGAAGGACCTACGGAATCTTTCCTTTCTGGGCAAGATGGTGTCCACAGTGTAAGGATGACATCTCTGCCCCGCCCGTGTTGTTCGTGAACGGAAGGGGGAGGGTGGGACTAGTTGGAAGAGCTCTTCAAAACACTCACCGTGGTAGATGCGGTAAAATGCAGCTAAGCTGGTGACCGTTCTGCGCATCTCCAACGGCTCAAGATTGCCAGTAACATCTGGACAATCTATGATGCAGATGGCACGTCGCTGCAACGCGTCCAGAGCTTCAAGCAGGTATTTGTTGGAGCCATCCCAGAGATGTGAGCAGTATTCCACGCACGGACGAATCTGACACTTATATATTAAGCATCTCTGTTCCGGCGTGAAAAACCGCCTCACCCTGTTCAGGATTCCGAGCTTGCGAGAGGCCAAGCTGATGCACCCCTCGATATAATTTTTATTGTTGAGCTCTCGACAAACGTCCAACCCCAGAATGCTGAGGTAGTTTTGCAGCGGTAGGGTTGTGCTCTGAAGAGTTGGAAGGGGAAGGAAAGGGGATAATTTTGCAGTAACTGCACACGCCTGCGTTTTCCTGGCATTGAACTCGACCAGATTATTGAGACCCCACTGAGAGATGCGGTCCAGACTTCGATCGAGTTCCGCCACACCTTGTCCCTTCATAGCTTTACCGCCGGGTGACTAATATATCCCCCATGTAGTGTACTATCGTCTGCATAGCAATGTATATTGCCCAGGGACAACATATCATTGGTATGCAGAAGAAAGAGAGTGGGTGACAAAACGGACCCCTGCGGCACCCCAGCATTTATCTGCAAGTAGTCGGAAGCCTGACCGTCGCATTGGATCCGAATACGGCGCTCATGTAGAAAGCTGGCGAGCCATGTGCATAGTTGAGGTGGCAGGCCATATGCCGGAAGCTTGGAATAAGTGATGCGTGCCAGACTTTATCGAAAGCCTTGGCGATGTCCAGGCTGATAGCCAAGGATTCGCCATGCTTATCCATAGCCTCACCCCAAAGGTGTGTAACGCATGATAGAGGATCACCCGTTGACCGTTTCGGCCTAAATCCGTATTGCCGGTCGTTTATTAAGGAGTGATCTTCCAGATAACGCATGAGCTGCGTTTTTATGATGAGCTCAAAAACCTTACAGATGACTACCCTCCATTATTTTTATAATGAAGGATAAGGCCGGCGACACACCACACTCACTGCGTCAATTTTGTTTGTCGATGAACGTAAGTAGAATTATGTTTCGCGTGAAGTCCCGAGTATATAAAACATGAAGTTGGGTTTTAAACATTTTGCCAATGCAATATTACGGTTCAGAAGGTTGAAATTTTTCAAAAGCAGGTTGCAAAAGTCTCTCCTTTTAAAAGGAGAGGAGGAATCCTTTATTATTGTTCTACGATAGATTTCCGCCATGATTCAATTACTTATCTGAAGTATACACCTCGTTGAATGAAGGCCTTATCCAGTGAACTAAATTGTAAGGATGGGTGCCATACAGACTAATATCTATCTATCTTATGTTGCCTTAATAAGTTTCAACGGCACTTAAGACAAAAAGGATTTTCATAATAATGAAAGGAAAGGGTCGACTCATAAATATGTAGAAGCACTATTACTTGCTTGTATTAAATTCGCCAGAAGCGCTGTTGGTTTATGGCCGTGTTATAAATCGACGTTGTTTAATTTGGAGGTTACATGCGTATCGGGTCCAGACAAGGTTTTAATGAGCACTGACCTGTAAAGGTCACACATTAAGGTCATATTTTAGTGATTGTAATTTATCTATCGCATAATTTAAGTACGGCCTATACGGGTTCTAGACAACTTCGTATAAGATACAAATATACATGTAGTCACGCCTCTTTACCCAAGAGCGTAGGTAGAGAGATACGATGTGCTTAAATATTACCAGTTGTGTTTATTTTAGTTTTATGTAAAATATGGCGAGATTAAAAGTGTGTTGAAAGACTCAGGGACAAATTGTGAACATCGCTCCTTCATCGTACTTTCAGGCCTCCAACTTGGGTTACCGACAGCCATGTTTGTTACTGGGGACCAACAGCTTACTAAGTAATATTTTCTAACTAAAGTAATCAGAGGTCAAAGAACTTAATAAAAGATTATAATAAACTATGTGACCCCCACGGCTTCGCCCGTAACATACTTTAAACTCCCGTCGCACCTATTTAATCCCGTCGCTTATAAATTCTACAATAATGCATAAAAAAATGCGGAAACTGTCAACATTTATAATTACTGCTCTGTTCTTCCGGGTAGTAGCGTGATGATATATAGCCTGCCTCGATAAACGAGCTATTCAACACAAAAAGATTTTTTTCAATTCCGACCGGTAGTTACTGAGATTTGCGTGTTCAACCAAAAAATAAAAATAGGTCTTTATCGTAATTTATTAAGTATATAAGTATAGATGAGGGAATGGTAGGAGGAAAGAACTGACAAACCTAACGCACAGCAATCAAGGGTAGCCTAGAGCAAAATCAAATCAAACCACTAAACTGGAGGGATATTTATCAATCACGCCTATCCCAGAAGAGGTGGCAGAGGCATATTATATTTATTTTATTTCACCTTGTAATTTTTTTTTCCCAAGTTACAGGTGGTGAGCCCATTGTAGGTATCTTTACAATCCAGATTGTTAGTAATGTGCAATACTCCGCTTTACAATATTATATTAAATAGATTTTTTTTATACCTCTGTGGCGGCATACAAGCATACGCCAACTTACGGAAAATGGTCACCGTAGTTTACGGACGTTTGCAACACCAGGGGAACGCGCTGACGAACCTGTAAAAACCTTCTAAAAGACCCTTTTTAAAGAACCCCATACTGTAGTCTTTTGAGAAAATTCAGGTACCCCTTTTGGACATTACCGTATGCGAGCGCTCCGGAAACAAAGTACGAGGGTGAACACCCTGTCTATGGCTAGAGGTGTGATGATAAAAAGTAGCAGTGGTTATCATATACATGTGTGGTTATCATGTACATAAATAATTTCTTAGAGCACAAACCGTTGTACAGGCGATAGGACCCGCATAAAGAGGTGACGTCCCCCATGTTCCAAAGGGGCTCGATACAGCCTATTATTGGATCATTGATGATTCTTCTACATCACTTTTCTTTCTCCTTCACGCAAGGCAAGTTTAAGACTACTCGCAAGTGCAGAAAGTTAAAAAAGATCAAATGAATCACAATTACGTTATTTACTACATACATATATATTTTTATATATTGGCACGCCTTTATCCCCGAAGGGGTAGGCAAAGGCATATTATACGCCAACAATTTACCGTATGCATTTTATTGTCCCACGTAACAGGTGGTGAGCCCATTGCCATGTTGAAATGGACAGGCGCTGGCTGAGGCGACCCGCTGTGGAAATTTTTAAGCCGCACGCCTTCACCCAGGCTTAACTGGTTGAAGGCCATTCTACTGGCAACCAGGACCAACGGCTTAACGTGCCTTCCGAAGCACGGACACTCGCAAATGTAAATGCCACAAAGTGGTCACCCATCCAAGGACCACCTATAGCGAATGTTGCTTAACGCGGTGATCGTTTTCAGAATACTGAGTCAACGGGGCCACAAGCGCTTCTTTATTTACCAACCACGTTTAAAACTCACCTGTCTTTCATGGGTCCCTCAGGCCGGTTGATGGCGGTGTTGCCGGAGTACACGTACAGCCGGGACTCGGATTTATACCACTTGATGCTGTGCATAGCGCCGCAGGACCTCCCATCGATGCGACAGCGTAGTCGAGCGGTTGTACCCACTATTGCTGACGCGTGATCTGCAACGAAAGTAAGCAGCATTTTAAAGGCATGTCTGCATGAGACAAAATGAATGTATCTACTAGCCGTGCCAGGGATTTTGGTTTCGAATAAAACGCATTTCCAAAAGCATTACCATATCCTTTAATCTCTTCAGCTAAGCTAAGTTATTACCTAGTCAGGTCATAAGTATTGTCACACAGTAAAAACTTTTCTTTTAGAATGCTGGCCACAAAAAAGTTTATTGTTTATGAAAATAAAAATGTATACTTTTTAGAAATTTACTCATTTTTAAATATGGAGTGGACGCTTAAAAAAGACCGTGTTGCAGTTATTGCGTTGCATCGTTTCGGTTACGCGCCAATTCAAATTTTTGACATACTGAAAAATTTGAATATAACCAAAAGATTCGTTTATCGTACCATCAAACGATACAATGAAGACTCTAGTGTAGATGACAGGTCAAGAAGTGGTCGCCCTCGGTCTGTTGGGACTCCAGCAGTGATAAAAGCTGTAAAGGTGCGAATTCAAAGAAATCCCAAACGTAAGCAGAAACTGTTGGCCCTTCAGATGGGGTTAAGCAGAATCACGGTGAAAAGGGTGTTAAATGAAGACTTAGGGCTTCGGTCATATCGAAGAGAAGCAGGACATCGTTTAAATGCTCGTCTAATGGACCTGAGACTGAAGAGATGCCGCGCTTTGTTGAAGCGGTACGCGGGAAAAAAATATCTGGATATTCTTTTTTCGGATGAAAAAATTTTTACCGTAGAAGAGAGCTACAACAAACAAAATGATAAGGTGTACGCACACAGTAGTGAAGAAGCGAGCAACCGTATTCCGCGTGTCCAACGAGGTCATTTTCCACCCTCGCTCATGGTATGGTTGGGAGTTTCTTATTGGGGCTTAAAAGAGGTGCATTTTTGTGAGAAAGGTGAAAAAACGAATGCAGTTGTGTATCAAAATACAGTCCTGACGAACCTTGTGGAACCTGTTTCTCATACCATGTTCAATAACAGGCACTGAGTATTCCAACAAGATTCGGCGCCAGCTCATAGAGCGAAGAGCACACAAGACTGGATGGCGGCGCGTGAAATCGACTTCATCCGGCACGAAGACTGGCCCTGCTCCAGTCCAGATTTGAGTCCGTTAGATTACAAGATATGGCAACACTTGGAGGAAAAGGCGTGCTCAAAGCCTCATCCCAATTTGGAGTCACTCAAGACATCCTTGATTAAGGCAGCCACCGATACTGACATGGACCTCGTTCGTGCTGCGATAGATGTCTGGCCGCGCAGATTGAAGGCCTGTATTCAAAATCACGGAGGTCATTTTGAATAAACTTTATTGTCATAAGAATCTATGTTTTGTTAAGTTCATTTTGGGTATATAAATTGTTACATAATGAATAAACTTGTTTCAATTATTTTATATTAAACATGTGACAGAATTTATGACCTGACTAGGTATAAGTTAACTAACTAACTAACTATCTTCACGCTGTATCCCTGACGGGGTAGTCAGAGAGTACAGATCGCCAGGTTTCGCGATCCATGCATACTTCTTCCGCTTCTTCGAGATTCATCAATCGCTTCATACACGCACGTCTGGGTATCCGAGTACTTTTGACCTTTCCGTTTTTGAGCAATCTGCTCACGTGGTCTTCATATGTAAGTCTCGGCCTACCCTGACTCCTTCTACCCTCTACTTTTGAACTATATATTTTCTTCGTCAATCGTTCCTCACTCATTCGTTGGACGTGTCCAAACCAACAGAGCACGCCCTTTTCAAGCTTAACGCTGACTCTTTCATTCAAACCTGCCATATTGCGTATCACTTCGTTACGTAGTCGGTCGGCCAAAGTTACGCCGCACAATTTTCGAAGTGATCGCATCTTCACAGCATTCAATTTACTTTCATGCATCTGCTGACATACCCAGGTTTCACTACCGTAAAGCAAAGTTGGCACTAGCACTGCGTTATGAATCGCCATTCGTGCTTCTTTTACGATGCTTTGTCGCTTTACTAACTGGGACAAAGCACCGTTAACTCTGTATCCGGCAGCTACGCGCCGTTCTACATCCGAATCACATTTTCCATCCGCGCTAAACATACTTCCTAAATACACAAGATAGGTATAAGTTGAAGACGGAAATTGAACTCAGGCCGTAAGAAAGCAAGATAGCCCACTTGCCACCGTCACATTAAATGCTTTTATTTATAAAATTTGATTTTTGTTTATCAATTACGCCTTATCCTCGAAGGGGTGGCAGACGCATATTATCACACATATTCCACTTTTCACCGTGTGGATTCCTGTCGTAATATAGGTGGTGAGCCCATTGCTGTGTTGAAATAGACAGACGCAGGTTGTGGCTACCTGCTGTTGAAAATTTTCAAACTAGCAAACGAGATCACTTTTTAAACAAGGAACGCGCTGACACTATCGTAGCGAAAAAATTAGACGACTTCTAAAATGAAACCAGTTTCATAACTACAAGTGGTAGAAACCTCAAAATCGCCAGTTTTCACGGTGTCCTGAATCTAATGCCACAAACCGTTTGTCTCTATTAGTTATGATTCCTGAGAAATAGATAGATACAGACAGACACACGGACGGAGAGACAGGCTAAGCCGGTTTATAAGACTTTCCTAAACTTTTGGTTTAGAAGTCTAAAAACATCACATATATTAGTTTGGCTATGGAAACACAAAAAGCCAACTATAGGTCAGAAAGCAGCACTTATGTATATCAGAAATTACATTAACTAAAGTAGCCATGAGGTCACTTTCGTGATATATCTGCAACATAAAGGGATGTATAAGAGTTCAGGCATTACAATACATTTATTCAGGTCGGGACGATTAAGGGCATCGTTGAGTAGGTCATTTTTTTAAACATAGCTTATTTTTACATTGACCCTAAAAGTGAGTTACATATACTAAACAAGCTTACTTAAGGCACCGATACAATAGCACCCTTTGACCGTCTCAGCCTAAAGCCTGATCGTTATTTAAGGCTAAATCCTTTAGATTGGCGATAAGATGTAGTATATTGTGTAGACCTTTTTAAAAGGTTTTATTTTGAAGAATTACTACGGGGTATGTTATAACTGTAAGCGCCTTATGGTAAGGGTTTATTTTGAGAATTCCTTCTCTGGGATAGCAGGCGAGGCTGATTTGGTTTCTTGGGATCTCGGGACCCCACTAGTGTTTCCAGATTTTATGGGTACCTATTCAATTATTTCTCATAATTTACTAATACCATTTGAATTTCTAAATTCATAATCTACTACATTATAAAGTAGCAATACATTAGGTAAATGCACTCAACCTGCACCAGCAGTTTATGCATAATTCATCCATTTTATATTTTTATTTTTTCTGAAACATAAGTAGGTGCACATAAAATGGAAAAAATGTTTATGAAAAAGTTACCTAACCGTGAAATAAGGAGCTGGATGAAGATCCAAGATGTAATAGCTCGCTTTTAAGATATTATTAGATTACTTAGTTACAGTTTGTTCGTAAATTGGATTCACTAAGTAAAAACTGCAAATACAACAGTGCAAGTTAAAACAAGGACGGAAGGAGTGAAGTCAGATGGCTATAAGAAAGAAAAAAAGAAAAAGTTTATCATTTTTATTAACATAATCGTCACAATATAAAATAACTAAAATACTATCAAGCCTAACCTATTACATAAATAATACGCAACACCATAAAAGCCGAGACTACCAGGACTTTAACTGGTCGTGGTAATTAGTGTATTTTTGTTACCACCTCACTAAAAAGGCAACGAGTTCAAAATTTCTTCCAAATTTAACATCTAAAATAGACACATTTTATTAAATTTATTCGGCCCTTTAGACCCGCCTCAGTTCCGTGCTTCGAAAGGCACGTTAAGCCGTTGGTCCCGGTTGCGAATAAAATGGCAGTCGATAAAAAAATTCAACAGCAGGTCGCCACAGCCTGCGCCTGTCCATTTCAACACGGCAATGGGGTCACCACCTGTTAAGTGGGACAAAAATGCATACGGTGAAATGTGGGCGTATAATTTGCCTCTGCCTACCCCTTTGGGGATAAAGGCGTGACAATATGTATGTATGTATGTATGTACCATAAAAGCAATGGCTAAATAAAAATAAATAGTAATATATAAAAAAACACACAGATACGGTATAGGCACTCATATAATTACGAGTGATAACCGATTCTGCATTAAGCTGAGAAGGGGCCGGATTTTTGCGCAGGACGGGCACAATATAATCACATTGTATCTATCCTGTGCAAAGACTTTTCTCGGTGGCGCATAGGTACTGTATGCAACTGCCGGGCTGAGGTCGCGGATTCGATTTCCCGGGTCGGAACAAATATTTGTTCGATCCACAAAATGTTTGTTTCGAAGTTTGAGTGTTGCCTATGTATAATATGTACGTAAAATACTATAATTATTTTGTTATTATTTTGTTTTTAAATGTTATTTTTGCAAAAGCATTTAAAAACAAAATTGGCTTTTGGCTTTTGCTGCCAAACAGTCTTGATAATGCCTCGTGTGTAGGCGAAACACGTGTCGACATCGTACGACATTCTAAAAAAGCGGAATTTTGCAAAAATAACATTAAAAAAATAATAATTATAGTATTTTAAAATGGATTTCCGCCATGTAACGCCTGATTTAATTAGTTTATATGTATGTATAAAAAAAATTGTATGTTTATCACTTGTCTAAATTCCATACCATACATACATAAATGGCAAGAATTTTTTTTAAATAAGAAGAAAAACCCTAAAGTCCTTCCTAAGTAGATATTATAATAAAAAAAAGAAATCAAAAGCGCTGGTATTGTGAGTGAGCAAGAAATGAGAAGAAATATAAACTTTGAGTGTTAAATCTGGACTCGTCTAGTCTTAGAGTAGTATTCTGCTTGATTGATTGCCGGAAGCCGAAGCCTGCTATAGGTATTTGTAAACCTTGGAACAGATACACTGCCACTGGAGTCTAGGATCAATTCCAGCTTCAAGCAAGAGCTCACAGGTTTACTAATACCAGCAAACTTTGATGTACGGAGAAACTGGCGGAGTTTGGGTAGTTTTTATGTATATATCTAGAAATTAATAAGTATGTTTTTCGGTTTTCTAAATGCCAAAAGCTTAGATTAACATACATTGGGATAGGCCGCGATGTGTAAAAAAAAATACACAATATGTTTTTACTTTTTAGATAAATTCATAGAAAAGCACAAATATTACTCAACAGATGTTTATGTTGTTATTGATTTAAAAGAATGTATAACTGAAGTTATGAAGATCCGTCTTAGTAAAAGATTCGCAAGTCGATTTCCTTAGTAAGTAATTGTCTAAACCTTATATCGTACACAATTTTATAACATTTCTTTTTCGTGTTCACTTAATTTCATGATGAAAGCTCTTCTGTATAATTTAGCTTTATAGTGCTAGAATTTTTAAAATCGGCTCTATGATTCCAGAGATCATCGAATATAAATAAATACAAAAATTTTTGTAAATATTTTATAAAGCACTTAAAACGTTCAATTATCACTATAATATAGAAAATCGGCTCTATGATTCCAGAGATCATCGAATATAAACGTTCAATTATCACTATACTATAGAATTTAGTCGTAATTTTGCAAGTTCTGATAAAATCCAATTGTTCAATCGGATTATATTAGAACTTAGTTCTAAAATTCTGTGTAAGAGGAGAAAAAATAATTGCGTCTATTTAAATTATTTTTGACACAAATCCTAGTGATATTTGAAACATGATATAAAAAGTTAGCATACTAACGACTCTAAAATTTAACCAATGACTGACTACAAAGTTATCTGTACGATAATGCCACATACATACATACAAATAAATCATACAAAAATGACTTCAGGTACTAACTCATTTACCCAAAGTTGCACAAATAAAACCAGTTTCATACATAAAACGGCTTAATAAAACTGGCAAACATAAGGGACGCCATTCATAATGGCAACACTGGACCTTTTAAAAACTACGCCAATAAAAAAGATATATTTCAGTGAAAACTTTGGTGATAAGCGTGTAGTGTGTAATTGGACTAAAATTTATGTGACGTTCGGGAAACTTAGGGATTCTTCGGGTGGAATCGACAACTTCGAAATGGTAGGTTTTCCTGTACTTGACAAAAGTTTGCCACAGTTAATATAATAGTTTTATGGTAATAAATGGGGGTAATATTTATGAGATGTTTAAAGGAAAATGTGTTTAATATTTATACCAATGAGGGAGTATTTTCTGTATAAATTATCCTCGAAATAGCACACAACAAGTCTGTTTATCAGAACTCATGAGGTTTGTAGGGGGTAAATGATATGATAAGGGTGATGATATGGTTGGTGCCCGTTTTCCAAAACTGTAGATTACAAGTTTTACTTGTAATCTACACTTTCTTGATGTAGTCTTGTCACTTGCTTTTTAGTGTTGTGGCAATAAGAGTGCGCTGTATAAATATTGTAACTTTTTGAGCATCATGAAGTTGTTATACTTTAAAATTTCATGATATGCGAATACTTCGATTACTGAAAATGAAGCTATTTATTAATAAAGAACTGATGATAACTGTTTAAACTTATTTCAGAAGTGGAACGTGAATTGTTTTTTCTCGACGTTCTTAGACTAGCAGATTATCAACATATAAAAACAAAGATCATAAATAAAAATATAAGATATCAACATATAAAATATAAGATAAAAACCATAAAGATTTTGTGCATACAAGAAATAATCGTCGTACATACTTAATTTAATTAAACCATGAAAATAAAACCCTTATTTTCTTAAGCTTTACAAGGTACGTAGTTTCCTATCAAAATCTGAATTCTAGAATCTTGTCATAGATATAAAACCATGTTGAAAAAAAAGATTTCTAGTGGTGAAGCTAAACCAAATCCTAAAAAATTACGATTCCATGAACCAATTTGTTCTTAAACTGTTAACAAACAAATTGTGGAAATTACCGTCGCCAGTTATAATTAGAGCACTCGTTCGAAAACAATTTCAAATGTCATCTTCGGTAACCATTTCAATTTGGTGAAATGAAATTAACGAATTTCTCGGAATTCATTTTAATCTGGAATAGAATTGTAATCCAAATTAGTCCCAACGTCAGTTGTCTGTCTTATAAGCTTTTGGCTTGTTATCTTGTCTTTTGTTTCGGAGGTACCGTCTAATTTTTGCCACAACACGCGTCCTTCTTTGGACTGCGGAGGGCTAATTCGATTACTTGACTGTTTTTTTTTTGTAAAAGCTTGAGTGCTTTATATGTTTTGACTATGCTATTGACATATGAAAACAGGAAAAGAAAAAGGACAATTATGTAAAAAAAAATTAAAACTAGGTGACTCGTTCTGCTTCTCCCGTGACATACTTCGAACTCCCGTCGCACCTATTTAATCCCGTCGCTTATAAATTCTACAAAAATTTATAAAAACAAAAGATTAGTCGACATTTATGCCTACTGCTACGCTCTCCAAGGTATTAGCGTGAAGAAATAACCTATAACCTTCCTCGATAAATGGACTAACCAACACAAAAAGATTTTTTCTATTCGAACCAGTAGTTCCTGAGATAAGCGCGTTTAAACAAACAAACAAACTCTTCAGCTTTATACATAAGTACAGATTTAAAAATAGTACTCTTACAAAAATTAGTACCTACAAAAATTTTTCAGACAATGAAGTACCAGGTCATCATAACAACAAGGAGATCTCAGAAACAAAAACTACTTCCAAGTCACACAACAGCCATGAATCCAGACAAGCGGTAAAACGTCTGGCGATACATTACATGGTACATTAAAACTTTCACCGCTACATAAATTTTGGGTTAATTTGAGAAGTTGCCGCGATTTGGCAGCGAGCGCGGGTAGATATTATTTACTATATCCGATTGCGAATAAGTGGTATTGTTTCCCCTTTCAAAGTTTTAGAGGAAAGTGTTTTATTGTCAGTATTATCGAAATATATTTTCTCTTCCTCGGTTAAGATACTCGTATCTATATAAGGTTTAAGATATCATTTTTACGTATATTTTTTGTTATAAATAGCGAACCTGTCAGTTTTTTAAAGTAAATGTTTTAATGGAATCGGTGACTCAATTGAAGTGCTACAGTTGTTGCTGAGATATTCGGTTCGAATCCCGGGTCAGAGCAAATCGTCGTGTAATCCGCAAATCTATATTTAAGGGTGGGAAGTGTTTTTATGTATGTATCTCGAAGAAGCGAAAGAAGTATGCATGGATCGCGAAGCCTGGAGATCTGTCCTCTCTGACTACCCCGTCAGGGATACAGCGTGAAGATAGTTTTATTTAAAAATATTAAAATATGTTAAGCCCTTGTCTAGATTCCATAGAACAAGCTTCACGTTAAGTCGTGCAAAACGCCGTTGTGTAAAAATGTCGTAAATATATTTAGATAAAGTGTTATGTTGCTTGTACTGCGTTATATGCTTGTTATGGAGATATTGACTACTGACAAACAACATATTATATTTTTTATAAACTTCCTTAACTATTCTTCAGAATGAGTGCACGTCAATCAACACTTTCTTTAATATATGTCTTATTAAGTCATGAGTCGTCCCTATTCGTGACTCTAAGGTGTTGCGGAATGCCAGCGCCACATACTCCTGCATTTAACACCGACATGAATATAAACGTGTGAAAGGTTTTATAAAGTATGGCAATTTACGTGTTTGTGTGTATGAGGAAGGCCTTAAGAAATTTGATAGATCAAACAATCGTATCAGCAGAAGTAATATAATTACAAATCAAATTACACAAATGCATTGCAAATATAACAAAAGTAAAGCCATCAATGCAAATATTATATGACTAGATAAAAATATCATCGAGTGAAGGGTTGAAGGCACACGTAATAATATCGTTACTCTGAAAAAAAAGTTCAAATCATATGCCCCCTCGCGTTGAACGTAAGAGGTTTTTATTAGAAAACTTTACTCATTTGTCCGGCCTGTGTATTTACAGTAGGCCATGAAATAAACGATAAAAATGATGAGGAGAAATGTGAAAAACAGTTGTCTGAGAAAGAGTTTAATGAAAGAAATATGAAGAAAAAGCTACGAAGAGAAAAAAGGGTAACGGAGAGAAAATCGCAAGTGAATTAATATATTTGCAATATTTCATTTATTTCCATAGACACACACATACGGTGCAGAGATCAACAACAAAAGTACATAAAATTTCGTTATCTTAATTATTTATTAGATGATGAGCTTAAGAGAGAAAAGGCAGGGAAAAAGGAACGCGAGAAGTATATACTTTCCTGAACCTTAAAAGAGACAATTTGCGCCATGGGTTCTAAAATGATTCTCGTCTTCTATGAACGCAGACCTTACTAGAAGAAGTTTAGAGTAGCAGAGCGACGTGTTTCTACGCGCTTGTTTGTTTAGCGACAAGGACTAGTCAGATACCCAGGAAAGAATTCTTTCGAATGTACACCTGGTTCTTTGCCCACACACAGCCATGAAAGAGCGTTCTAAACAGACAAACCTATCTTAAGCTAGGTATCTAATAAGGGTTCCACATGAAAAAGACTAAAACTATTTTTATCTTTTACGTGTAGAACTTTGTGGAATTTTGACGACCTATCTTATATGCTGAGAGATGTTTACATATTTAAATGATTCAGTATCTTTCATCTACTTAGATACCCGCTAATTTAATGGCTCTCAGTTTACAAGCTACAAGTAGCTCGCCTGTTTACAGAGCGACTCACAGTTCACGTAGCTCGTACGCTCGTACACGTCCAACGAATGAGAAAGGAACGATTGACGAAGAATTTATATTCTGCGAAAGTAGAGGGTGACTACCTCGTCAGGGACACAGCGTGAAGATAGTTAAGTTTTAAGTTTACGTTGCTGACCATGAGCTATAATTTAGCAAATAGTGAGTGGTTTATAACTAACTAGATGATCCCCACAGCTTCGCCCGTGGAATATTTCGACCTCCCAACAAATAAATTTTACAATGATGCATAAAAATTTTTGCCCAATTTGTCAACATTTATGACTACTGCTCTGCTCCCTAGTGCAGTAGCGTTATGGTATATAGCCTATAGCCTTCCTCAATAAATGGGCTATCTAACACAAAAAGATTTTTTCAAATCAAAACTAGTTCCTGAGATTAGCGCGTTCAACCAAACAAACAAACTCTTCAGCTTTATAATATTAGTATAGTTATGGCTGGATAGAAAAGTAAATAAAATTAGCAATCAATAGCTTCTCAAAATTTGCTTAAATTGAAAATCCTCATCATCTTAACAGTATTACCCGTTGCTTCCGATTTCTACCTGGCTTTGAAACCTGGGGTCCACTTTATTAGGCAGCTAAGGGTATTTATCGCTTGGCTTTTAATTTTCCTCCCTACCCTTTTAGCCACCAGGTACACCGATAGCAGGTTAGGTATAGGCAGCATATGAACGCCTTTATATCCCAGTTTAATAGAACATACACAATTTTTATTTTTTTAAATAAAATAAATAAATATCCATCACGCCTCATCCCCGAAGGGGTGGCAGAGGCATATTATATGCCCACTTTTCACCGTGTGGATTTCTGTCCCACGTAATAGGTGGTGAGCCCATTGCCGTGTTGAAATAGACAGACGCAGGTTGTGGCTACCTGCTGTTGAAATTTTTTATGCCGCCCATAAGGCATTCAACCAGGCTTAACGACTGCCATTTTAATGGCAACCGGGACCAACGGTTTAACGTGCCTTCCGAAGCACGGAAACGCTCGCAAATGTAAATGCCACAAAGTGGTCATCCATCCGAGGACCAGCCATAGTGAAAGATGCGTAACTTAGTGATCGTTTACAGAACACTGATTATCTCATAATCGAGTAAAAAAAAGGTATTATTAATCCATACTAAAATTTTAAAGATATCTTTAGAATTTACATCTAGAAGCTTTAAGTTTTGGATATTTAATCTAGCCCAAAGTAAGCTATTATAAGTTTGTAGATATATTAGGATCTGGACAACTGATAAACATACATGTTAAGCATTTCACGTTAGAGTTAGTTCTGAGATGGTTGCTGTTCGTGGCAGTTTCATTTATGAGCATCTTGAACTAAAACACTTGTACTGTTCCACTTATTTATTACTTAAACCTGACTGGTTTAGCCTTGCGGCATTTTCAAAGGTTAGCACATATTGTATGTATTTCGGATGTCATTGAGTACAAATTGTGCAATTGGGAGAGCGGTGCTATGATAGAAGGTAGCCGTAGGAATCATATCAAACAATTCCTCAGACCACAGACCGTTGTACAGGCGATAGAACACACATAAGGAGGCAAAGTCTCTACTATCACGAAGGAGCTCAACACCACCTGCTAGTAGAGGATCGTTGACAATTCTCATAGCACGCCCTTCTGCTGAGTCAAAAGGTCGAAGCTGGTATTCAGTTGCACCAGCCCATAGGTGACAGCACACATGCGGCTTGTAGAGGAGCAGTGTTTGCCCCACAGTAAAGTACTGCGCGCGGCAGTTGAGTACGCCGAGCTTTTTGGACGCCAGCTTCGCCTTGTCCTCTATATGACTACGGTATTGGACGTCACTAAAAATCTCAACACCAATGATCCCAATACGAATTCAGATGGAGAGAGGTGTGCCCTGGAATTGCAGCGCTACAGTAAATTTTGGCTTTTTTCTAACTGGTATTATATCTAGTGTGACCTACCCCTTATTAGTATTCCTCTACTACCCGCACTTGTTAAGAAACTTACTGAAGGAAAACCTTTACAGTTACATATTAAGTATACCTTGGGATTTTCCTTATGGCGACAACAATACGGCCCTTAAAATATCCATTTTTGGTGCTGTATAAACTTAAACAGCTTTAGCTAAACTCCGAACATGGATAAACACTTACTGGACAATGGTGGACGGGCGAATTATGGGTCGAGTGATACGGGCGTTAAGAATTGTGAGCTTTTAACTTTCAATCTTGTAAGTATTATATGCAAAAGTTACTCTGTAGAATCGTGGTTTGAATTTTTTGCAAATAAATGTTTTTTTATTGCTACTATCTAGGAATATGAAATGGGTAGCGAGAAAATGCTACCCAATACCCTTAAACTAACGACTACCATTTTAAAACTGTTGATATATTGATATATCTTTATTTGAAACTCACTAATTTTCAATATGTACTAACTTACACCGAAGTTTCACAGCCTTGCCGCGATCACGGTCTCTGCAATGCGTTCAAAAAGTCGTTTTAAGTAAATATAATTTCGCGTGAAGTCCCGAATAGTTTATAAAGTATGGAATAAAGTCGTCCTTCATAAAGTTCTCGTCATTGTTCCTTCATTAGTAATAATGAAAATAGAAATTCTTTATCTACATAAAGTTGGTTGTACCCATAAAATACAGAATATAAATGAATAAATGGTAATTATAAATTTGTAGGACAGTTTTAACTCAGTGCCGTCTCACCCACACTAATATAAGCTTGTGCTATGGGATCTAGTAATTTAATTTTAAGCAACATATTTTATAACAAAGGGGAGCCTAAGTCAGTAAACCTTTGAGCGGTAACAAGAAGGAACTGATAATAAGAATGAAGAATAGCGTAGATGTTGAAAACATCACCAAGGCTACGAAAGCATTGGGATTTGTTTTGAGAACCGCCTCTTATTTCAAAAATATCAAAACGATAAAAATTCTATATTGCTGTTTCGTTCGCAGTCACCTAGAGTATGCTTCACAGGTATGGAACCCCGTATATAATAAGTATGTTGACCGATTGGAGAGCATTCAACGGAAATTTCTGAAGTACATTCAATACCGCGCATTTTGTTAACTGCCAGATTACCGAGCGCGCTGTAAAAAGTTTCATATTTTGCCACTTTCTGAGCGTAAAAAATTAGCCGACTTAACGTTCTTAATTAGGCTCTTGAACGGTACCTACATTGGAAATTTCAGAGTTAGTTGGTAAGGTGGGTTTCTGCGTTCCCGCGGTGTTCTTGCGTAAACCGAATCTATTATTTACTCCCACAGTGGGAACTACTTATATAGACAAAACTCCTACTTGATAAATAAATAAATAATAGGGCTGGCCGTACATTTAATAGAGTACTGATCTTGACTTGTTCGTTACTAGCACTAGCAAACTTAGAAACTCCTGTGCGAGTATTATTTCTCCATTAATGATTAGTGATTGACTTACCACTAAAATAATATAGTGGTAAGTTAATTACTCTTGTAAATTTTGTAATTTATGTGTGTATTATGTCGTAATAAAAAAAATACCATTTCAATGTATCAGTGGAAACTTGTAATTGGCGTTCAGATTGTTAAATTTATATCTATTGTGACTACTAGCTGTAAGTTTTCCTAAATTTGAAAATAAAATAAGAACCATCCGATAAATATTCCAACACAGCATAGGTACAATACGCTGTGAATAATATGTCATTATTAATTCATATTGTTGTCCAATTGACCTGTCAGTGTGTCACGCTGCTTAATAAAATCGCTTCCGCACCATTATTCGTGTATGCCGACGCGCGTTCGCTTGTTTGTCTTTTAGTTTCGGATGCTAAGCTAATGGAACAAGTACTGGAACTTTATGGTTGAATGTATGTAAACATAAACAGTTCCATTATTCATCGTAACACACGATAATTTTGAGTAAAAAAAAATCTCTTAGCAAGATCTGAAATCATGACCGGACTTAGTTGTCAAACCTGAAGAGTGACCACCACTGACTGGAATTCAATAAGAACTTCTCTCTTAATTTACTGAGAAAATTTCATGAGAACTAGTTGCGCTGCCACCATGGGCCAGCTTAAATGAGGGTGTTAATTCTACAGTTTCGTTATTTAAGTAAGTAAAATCTTTGTACACATACATTTTACGAGCTGTCAGAGGCCCCAAGACATCCCCTGGCCCAAGCGGTTTCGCCTGTCAGCGGTGCACCTGCCTGTGCCAGTGCTTTTTCGGTGTTGAGAGGTTAGGCGGCAATTGGTCTCAATAAAGTCGAACCTAATAAGTAAATGATAGCTGTTCTTAGCAGCGAAATAAACGTCAACCTAAAACAAGGCTCTAAATCTAGGTAGTATTTAGAAGTAAAAAAGAGTACTAAGAAGTCTATATGGAGAAGGTTGTAATTATAAGTTATTATTCTAACTTCTTTTGCATGGCTGTAAACTCAAGTATGGTGTAACTTATAAATCAATTTTTAAAACAATCTAAAACTACAGTTTAATATTAAAATAAATTAATTCTAAACGTAACTAACAAAAAATAACTAAAAACCAAAGACCTAACAAGCGTCATACGATTTCTCCACGTCTCAGTCCTCACGTGGTAGCATTCCCAGAAGACTGGCAGCATTGCCAGATTGAATGGCTATGGTTAGCCTTTGTGCGAAAAAGAAACCAGCCTTCAGGTCACGAGTAGTGTCAATTACGCGCTTTACAATCTCATGGAATAGATTATGAGCGATTGGACCCCATGACCCAAACATCTCGACCCCAAACGCTTAAAAAACGTAATAACTTATAAATTATTAGTTGAATGTACTTTACAATAACGCATTAACAACACGGACAAAAAGTTTGTTGTGAGACGCATAGAAAAATTCCTCACCAGACCCTGAAAATGGTATGGAGTTCTATTTTTTATTGTGAAAATAAAACTTGATTTAAGAGAAATGTTGAATTTATATTTTTTTACAAGTGAAACCTCGGTCAATAGCTAGTAGAACTAAGTGTACGATAAAAATATTGACGCATCGGATGATATCACACACCTTATGGACATTATCATTCTGGTAACGACAATATGGCCGCCTCAATTTCGTTTATGGAAAACGCCAAACATGGTAAATTCTCATTTGTATTCCAAACTAAACGTAATAGAAAAACTTGGGGTGTAGTCGGTCCAAAATGTTCATCGTCAGACTTATGAGAATAGTAATTGTGTTTATAAGAATAAATATAGTTAAAGTGTTTGGTAGGTAAGCTAATTGTAATATAAGCCTACGGCAACTCAGTCAGTGATATATTTGGTTTCTGTGATCGCAATGAAAAATTTAAACTTAAACTTAACTATAACTTAACTATCTTCACGCTGTATCCCTGACGGGGTAGTCAGAGAGGACAGATCGCCAGGCTTCGCGATCTATGCATACTTTTTCGCTTCTTCAAGATTCATCAATTGCTTCATACACGCACGTCTGGGTATCCGAGTACTTTTGACCTTTCCGTTTTTGAGCAACCTGCTCACGTGGTCTTCATATGTAAGTCTCGGCTTACCCTGACTTCTTCTACCCTCTGCTTTCGCACAATATATACTCTTCGTCAATCGTTCCTCACTCATTCGTTGGACGTGCCCAAACCAACGGAGGACGCCCTTTTCCAGCTTAACCCTGACACTTTCATTCAAACCTGCCATATTGCGTATCACTTCGTTACGTATTCGGTCGGTCAAGGTAACCCCGCACAATTTTCGAAGTAATCGCATCTCTACAGCATTCAATTTACTTTCATGCATCTGCTGACATACCCAGGTTTCGCTACCGTAAAGCAAAGTTGGCACTAGCACTGCGTTATGTATCGCCACGCGTGCTTCTTTTACGATGCTTTGTCGCTTTACTAATTAGGACAAAGCACCGTTAACTCTGTTTCCGGCAGCTACTCGCTGTTCTACATCCGAATCACATCTTCCATCCGCGCTAAACATACTCCCTAAATACACAATTTCATTCACTTGCTCTAGACGTTCCTGGTTTACCCAAATCTCGCATTTAGTTCTTACGTCATCTCTTTCAAATACTAGAACCTTAGTGTTACTTGTATTCAAGGGAAGACCCTTACTTTCACACTCCTCTTTCATATTAGTGACTAATGCCACCCAAATTCTTCACTCTCACTTTCAACTTCTGCAAGCAACTGTCCAGATACACTATGAACAGCCAGGCGGACATGACATAACCCTGTTTGACGCCTGCACAGACATCAAAAAGAGGTGACACATCCCCCCCTACTCGCACGCAAGCCTTACAGTCCTTATAAAGCGACTGTATTGCCCGCAGTAGCGAGCCGTCCACACCATATCCGGGCAGCAAATCCCACAGAGTTTCCCTCACAACGTTATCAAATGCTTTCTCCAGATCCACAAAAGCGCTGAAAACCTTCTGGCTAATAGCCAGAAACTTTTTCGCGATCATGCGGAGAGAAAACACTTGATCCATGCAACCTCTTCCACGTCGGAATCCGCATTGAGCCTCTCATAAATACCTTTCAGACTTTAAAATAAGTTAAGTAATTACAATATTTCCCCATATCAATTTTCTTTTTGAACAGGCAACACATACCGCATACAATAATCACTGACGAGTGGAGGCAGTGCGGGAGGAGTGTTATATAAAGGCGGCGCAAAACACGCTGTAATCATTTGCTGCCAAGCAGTTTTGGGGTTGCCTCGTGTGAAGAGGTGACACACGTGTCGACTAGGTGTCACCTTGTAAAGCGGAGTATTGCTCAATCTTAACAACCTGGAGGGTAAGGTTACCTTTTACCTATACTACATCACTTTCCTTAAGGAGTTCGGTTTGTCATTCCTCCGTTACAATTAGTAAAGGTTATCCTTGACCGTTGTGCGTTAGGATTGACGAATCGAGGGTGTGTAGTGTGATCCTCCTCCCCTCCTTTATTATCGTTCTACAATGGATTTCCGCCATGCAACGCCAGATTCAATTAGTTAATAATAAATATTGTGGGATTTATTTTTACACAGCGCCATCTAGCCCAAAGTAAGTCAAAATAAGCTTATGGTATGAGAACTAATATCAAACTGTGGAGAGATGAGTGAAGTTGAATGTTCTTCTGACACAAAGGGAGGATCCTTTGATCGAGCAAGATGGTCACGACCAGCGGCTGTGGCCCAATGTTGGTCTTTTGTCATTTTTCAGTGCAAGAACTCTCATAACGCAATGCAGGATTCTTTGTATTAAAGCGCTGGGGGCTTTGTCTGCTATTTGAATGGTGTCAGAATAGAATTGAAATCGTCCATCAATAGACAACCGAAGGTGAAATTTTGACAGTTTCGTAGTTTACTATTACAATAGCACTCCAAAAGTCAGCCGATAGAATTCTACTAGCACGTGACGCTCTAGTGGCCGCTAGTCAGTAATTTTTTTGATAGTCGTTAGTAGACTATCAAAAAAACACTGATTTTGACTTTTGACAGCTAAAAACAGCGATTCTGGTTCTATTCTACGGCTTGTCAATAGTAGACTCGCCCCCTGGTTGCCACACAGAATCAGAATCAGGTATTTATTTGTGAAACATAGGTAGTACAATAATAATAGATGTCGAATACTATAAAATAATATATACGCTGTGTATATATTAATATTATGTTATATATAACATAATATAATATAAACATCTACTGAATAGTTTTTATATATTGTAAACAGGTGAAAACTATTGATCGATTGAATGATTTATTTCTTTGTTGTACACCAGAAATATAAAATACATGAGTTATCGTGACTGTGTTTATTTTTCTTCGTCATAGAGTATTCTCAGTTACTTTCAAACCCTTCATGGAGTTAGAGCCTGCGGTTTACTTAAAATGTTCCTAATATTATTAATAATCGTTAAGATAAATATAAATAAATAAATATTGTGGGACACTTTTCACACAGCGCTATCTAGCCCACAGTAAGCTAATAATAGCTTGTGTTATGGGATCTAGATAACTGATAAACATACTTATATATTTCTAAATACATACATATTATAGATAAATAACACCCAGACACAGAATAAACCATCGTGCTCATCACACAAAGTTTTATCCTGGGTGGGAATCGAACCCACGACCTCTTGCGTAGCAGTCGGATGCACTCCCACCGCGCCACAGAGGCAGTCAATTAAAAAAAGTTAAGATATTAAACCAACACAAAAAAAAACTTCAATTCGAAACTGCATTTTCTGTTTTTTGCGCTTTCAACCAAAGAAACAAACACTTTAGTAATTAATATAGTCCATTGAAAAGTTACATTTGGGGTTGCGTTTTTTAAAGGACGCAATTTAATTTTTTTAATGTGTAGGGGTGTCAGTGTAAAGCTAAAACCTAGTTTGTGGGGTTGCCACATTTGTCCCACGGTCGCCACCTTGAAAATAGGGGTTGAAATGGTTTTTTAAGATTTATCTTATATCTCACTTAAACTATATATCAGATAAAAAAAAAATTGAATTTTTTGTTGCTAATTATATTCTCTACAACTTTGATCCAGTAACTTTTTGTCGTAGAACTATATTTATAAAAAGTTGCGATAATGTTCAGAAATTCGAGATTTTTTTTTATATTTTCCGATATAGCTTTTGGTAATGGGGCTCTCAGATTTAATAAATGAAAATGACTTTGATGATGAACCGCCACCATTAACACCCCTTCCTTCTCCAGGTCTCCCACTGATATTTAATATAGAAAGCCGGTCAGATGCTGACCGGCCGCCTGGTCCATCGAAAAGACTGAGGACGGAGTAGTTTAAATTTAGAAAATCACCGTGGATTATGCCTATTCGGGATACTGCGTAAAAAAAACCCGCCTCCATACTCTACCACTGGGTGGTAGGGAAAAGAGTCAATAATTAATTATTAATAATATTGCAAAATTAATAATTAAAAAATTATAACTTACTAAAACTATCTTCACGCTGTATCCCTGACGGGGTAGTCAGAGAGGACAGATCGCCAGGCTTCGCGGTCCATGCATACTTCTTTCGCTTCTTCGAGATTCATCAATCGCTTCATACACGCACGTCTGGGTATCCGAGTACTCTTGACCTTTCCGTTTTTGAGCAATCTGCTCACGTGGTCTTCATATGTAAGTCCCGGCCTACCCTGACTCCTTCTACCCTCTACTTTTGAACAATATATATTCTTCGTCAAACGTTCCTCACTCATTCGTTGGACGTGTCCAAACCAACGGAGCACGCCCTTTTCCAGCTTAACGCTGACACTTTCATTCAATCCTGCCATATTGCGTATCACTTCGTTACGTTTTTCGGTCGGCCAAAGTTACGCCGCACAATTTTCGAAGTGATCGCATTTCCACAGCATTCAATTTACTTTCATGCATTTGCTGACATACCCAGGTTTCACTACCGTAAAGCAAAGTTGGCACTAGCACTGCGTTATGAATCGCCAGTCGTGCTTCTTTTACGATGCTTTGTCGCTTTACTAACTGGGACAAAGCACCGTTAACTTTGTTTCCGGCAGCTACTCGCCGTTCTACATCCGAATCACATCTTCCATCCGCGCTAAACATACTTCCTAAATACACAATTTTAAAAAATTATAAAATCAAAATAAAAAATAAACAATAACTAATGACGCATTATTAGTACACACGTGTAATATATGTATAGTTAAGAGTACTGAAAAATAATACTCACTTCGGAACGCTGTAAAACCTAAGCTATTGACTTTATCAGATAAATAGTTTAAGAGATATATCATAAAAACCATTTCAACCCCTATTTTCAAGATGGCGGCCGTGGGACAAGGTTGGCGACTCTACAAACTTGGTTTTAGCTTTACACTGACCCGCCCTACACATCAAAAAAATAAAATTGCGTCCTTTAAAAAACGCAAGGTAAGGCCTAAAAATGAAACATTTCAATGGACTAATATTAGTATCGACATAATGAAAGTAACTGGAAGGTTTATGAAGAAAATGATTTAGAATAATACGTCAGAACAACAAAAAGTGGAATTATTATTCCCAGAATTCATGATATTTCATTTGTGTTGATGTATAACATCAAATCTCTACTAAGATATTAGCGACTTTCCAGTATTGTACTCGTTGACAGAATATTACTGTGCTACGGATTTCATTTTGATTAGTAGTTTCGATACTGGTTTTCCAATATTTGCCAGACCGTTATTTATACAGTAAGTAATATCGAATGGCAATAACTGCACATGAAACCGTTTAACTGCAGAATTTACTTACATATTATCACTTTTATTTTGCCTTTATTCCCAAAGAGGGTACCCTGAGGCGTACTATATGCCCACATTTTACCGTATGAAGATTCTTTGTTTTTTTGTTTGTCCTACGTAACAGGTGGTGAGCCCATTGCCGTGTTGAAATAGACAAACGCAGGTTGTGGCGACCTGCTGTTGAAATTTTTCAAGCCGCCCATTTTATTCAACTTTGCTTAATGACTGCCATGTTACTGGCAACGAGGTCCAACGGTTTAACGTGCTTTCCGAAGCACGAAAACGCTTGCAAATGTAAATGGCACAAAGCGGTCACCCATCTGAGGATCATCCATAGCGAAAGTTGTTTGACGCAGTGATCGTTTACAGAACACTGAGTTAGTGGGGCTTTATATTTAAGCGGGGGGTTTTATTTAAGTAAAATTATATCAGTGTAGAACCACTGGTATTGCCATCGTCCATAGACTACGGTAACCACTTTCAATCAAGTGGGCCGTATGCTAGTCTGCAATTTTAGTGGTATAAAACGTTAATAATGTTTCTGTACCGGAGGTATACTTCCATCCTCCTCCCCAAAAGTTTATCACTTGGGAGTTGAATTCTCGCAAGTTTTTAATTCGCTGCTAATCTAAGGACATAAATCTGCTGTTTGCATTTTCAACGGTGGGGCCAGAAAACCAGCGGCGGGAAAATATATAATATAAATACTCTTACTATGTCTGTTTCCCCTATTTGCTCTTTATATTTCTCTTTTGCTCTCTACAGAACTGGAATCAATGGGATTTGTTTTTAGCGCCGTGACCATAACGAGGAATAAGCTACGAAAACTGTCAAAACTAAAAAGTTAAATTATTGTTTATTTTGACAGTTGAAACTCGTAGACCTGGCATTTTGATTTTAATAACATACTATGACGTCACTGATAAAGTATCCATATACTTTGCTGCGAGGTCCAATGGAGACGTACCAGCTAGATAATAGGTACTATAATATACTATTACCGTGGTCACATTATAGAAATAACAAATGTTATTCATACATGTTGTATCTATTAAAGTTTTTATTTAATTTTGCCTTTGAGAATACCGTGCGTATTGTGCGCCTTTGATAATGCCGTGAGGCGAAACCGGTAGGTTTATCAACGGAATGTTTTGGAATATTACAAGACGTTATTTAAAATGTGTAGTTTATTAGAGTTTTATTTTACTTTTTAGGAGTTTATCTTTATGAGGAATTTAACATATTATCAAGATTTCAACTTTATAGGCATTCAACATTTTGATAGTATAAAAAAGTCAACATTATGCGAATTCAACTCTCTATAGGGAAGATTACTGGAGTAAAACGCGAGTGTAGAGAGTCACTGAGAGATGGGACATTGTCAACGCCTATATGGTTATTTTGGTATAGCTTGAAGCGCTTATAACCGCTGATTCTAATGCCTCACAAAAGAAGAAGTGTGTTATGATTAATACGAGTTGTTACCAAACTGCGGCGGCGAAGAGAAGTTTAAATGGATATGCCCACTCGCTCTGTGATTGATAACTTTATCAAATTTGACGCCGACCACGCCGCTATGGCTGTATTTCTTATATTGTAATATGTTTTGATTTTAGAATTATTAATTTCTTATTCATCGACTAAGTGTCTTAACAGCTGCTTTAAATAAAATAGACATAGATATATTGTCACGCCTTTATCCCCGAAGGGGTAGGCAGAGGCATACTATACATCTATATTTCACCATATGCCCATTACTTTTGTCCCACGTAACAGGTGGTGAGCCCATTGCCGTGTTGAAATCAACAAGCGCATGTTGTGGCGACCTGTTGTTAAAATATTTCAAGCCGCCCGCGCCTTCAACTGGGCTTATACTTTCATGTTACTGGCAACCGGGACCAACGGCTTAACGTGACTTCCGAAGAACGGAAACGTTCATAAATGTAAATGTCACAAAGTGGTCACCCATCCGAGGAAAAGTCATAGTGAAAGTTGCTTAACGCAGTGATCGATACCAGACCACTGAGTACGCGGGACCACGAGCGCTTCAAAAATAAATAAATAAAATGGCTACAAATAAAGAATCTATGATTTTGAATTTATTTTCAGCAGTTAGGACCTAATGCCGTCTGATTTCGTAGCCATGTTCTGTCTGTGTCTGTGCTCATTCTTCTAAATAGGATAGGAATTGATCTTGGCCCCGAGGATCTTGGTTGATACACAATACAGTTAAAACCTATTCAGTACTGTTTCTTTGAACTACAAAAAAATGTAAAAAGTACAAAAGTAAATGTACAAATAAGTGGTATGAAAAATTAAAACTAGAGTGATATGCTGAGTAAAAAATGTAATTAAAACCCCCAAATAACGCTATGAATAGATCCTAATAAAAGTTAAAAGTAAATGGGTTAGATTTTATGCAGCCAAGAAGTCTTGATAATGACGCGTGTGTAGGCTAAACTCGTGTTACCATATAATACGACATTTAAAAAGCGGAATATTGACAAATGAAAATTAATAACGAAAAAAATTGGTTTGCAATATATTTCCGCCATGTGACACTTGATTTGCTTAGTTATTTAAAAGATAGCAGTAATAATAGTGTAAATAATATAGTTTTTACGATACTTAAGGCGATTTTCTTTACAGTAAAAGCTAAGTACTCTCAGAAGTTGTGAATAGTAAATATGAGTAGCAGTGATATCGCCAAATTCAATAAATCACATAGCGATTACTAACAATAAAACATCATAATCCA
The DNA here is from genome assembly GCA_948477245.1 of Thumatha senex. NCBI lineage: Eukaryota > Metazoa > Arthropoda > Insecta > Lepidoptera > Erebidae > Thumatha > Thumatha senex. The sequence goes on along the minus strand of OX419750.1, from coordinate 1,203,006 downwards.
TCACAAACAGATTATCCGATATATGAGGTCAAATTCTCTGTCAAATATTATATCAATCCTATTCTGTAAACACATTGCGTCAAATGTAATCAACACAATACTAAATTATTGCTAAAAGCGGTTTTGTTTGATTTTCCATTTAAATTAGTGGATATAAACGATTAATTTCATACAAAACTCATACACAATTCGGATATTAACGCTGACGCTCGGTTGGTTTGTTGAGAGATTAAATATCTATGAAACCTATTCGAGTTACACGTATAATTTAATATCTCATTTAGGATTACTACAACGGTATTGCCACCTGAGCTGTTTTAGATAAGGTACTCCCACGAGGCAAGTCGTAGACTGTGAGGAGTTTATTAAGCTGTTGGAAATTTAAATTAATATTTGAGCATGTTTATTAAAATGTATCATGTTTCAGAATGTGGCGCATATAATCAAGCTTTCTGTACGAATTTAGAACCATAATTTACATATACTTGTTGTTAAATATGTAATTATGTGCGGTATTTTTTCTGAGTTATGCTTCCGGATGATTTGCTTTTTTTTCAACGTGTGGCTGTCCTTGACCTAGCCAAGGCCTCGCAACAATATCTCTCCACCATCACACGCGGTCATTGGTGAAATTACACGCTCTGCACCCCGGTTTACTGTAACACATTTCCGTTAATTTTCCAAAATCACTCTCACAAAAATCTAGCTACCGAGAGAGCAGGATATGTTGCACATCTAAAACGGTGGTAACGGTAAGGGTGGCAGAAGCATATTATATGCCCACTTTTCACCATATGTAGTTCTATCCCACGTAATAGGTGGTGAGCCCATTGCCGTGTTGAAATAGACAGACGCAAGCGGCTACCTGCTTTTGAAATTTTTCAGTAACCCCCGTAAGGCCTTCAACTTGACTTAACAACTACCATATTACTGGCAACCGTGACCAACCGCTCAACGTGCCATACGAAGCACGGAAACGCTCGCAAATGTAAATGCCACAAGTGGTCACCCACCCATCCATCCATGGCTGGTCACCAGCCATAGCGAAAGTTGTTTAACGTAATGATTGTCTACAGAACATTGAGTCCGTGGGACAACGAGCGCTTTAATGTATCAATCCATTTTTGATGTATGAATTAATTTATTTGTCTTGGGCCCCGGACATCTTGATGCCCCGCCTTACGTCCAAGAGTCAAACAGGCATGACTATATTATGTATGTAGATACTGGAGCTACGTAAAATATTACTGACGATCTTATTAATTATGTTTGTTAGCCGGATGCTGTACACAAAGAAATGGCAGTAATATAAATAATCTGATAGGCGTGTAATTTTTTTGCTGTCATGTGTGAGTGATTGTGTTTCTTGTGCTAATGACGAAGGGTGGCTCCGGAGATATAGATACATTCGTCTTGTTCGTTTTTATACGGATTATGAATATGCACAATAACTTATAAGATACTTACTTACTTATGCTTATCTTCACGCCGTCATTCCTAACGGGGTGGAAGATACGGATTTTTATCCCAAGTATCTGGTGGTAAGACTATTACCGTGGTAAAATGTAGTTAATTTTTTTCAAAGTTTTGAAGGTCTTGTTTCAACTAGGCTTAACGATTACTATGTTACTGGCAATTTGGAATAATGGCTTAACGTGCATTCTGAAGCACAAAAACGCTCGTAAATGGAAATATCACAAAGCGCTCACCCATCTGTAACCAGCCATAGTGAAAGTTACTTAACGCAGTGATCGTTTACAGAACACTAAGTTACCGGAGCTACGAGCATTTGCATGTAGAGAACTTATAAGATAATTAATATAAACGAAATATTATTAGAATCCTGTCTAATACCATATCAAAGGCAGCAAACATACAGACACACACGTTACAAGCTATACTTCTTTGACGTAACAAGATAAAAATCTTTATTAAAATTTTATCTTTCGCATTATCCTACATTTGTTAAAAAAACTAAATTGTTGACTATAGCTAACTTCAGGGTGTTTGAAAACTACTTTGAATGTAGTTATAAGTTATCATGGAAACACTTACCAGTTAACTTCGTGGTGTCGGTTTTTAGTAACGGTCTGCTTAAGCATAGTAAAAATTTACTTTCATCATTTTTTTCCTAACGCGCCAAAAGAAGTTAGACTTCAAAAAGTGATCGTTGGAATATACTGCTTCGGAGTGTATGCGACTGCCCCGCTGAGGTGTCGTGTTCAAAGTCCGTTTCAGATCAAATATTGGGTTATCTACCATCTCGACACGAGATCCTGGACACACGTGTTATCAGTTGGTGAAACTCCAAAAAATATTATTTATTATTTCGTCATCTGGACACGCCAGGATTTTTACGCGTGTCCACGTAGTGAAACTTAAATTAAATTCTTTATTGTTTTCGTCAACTGGACACATGATCATATTTTACCTAAAATAATGACAAAGTACAGCCACGTAGATTAATTTTGAGTCGTAATCTCTGTATTTATCACTTATAGAAAAAATAAAATATATTAAAATATGCTATGATTTAATGTTTATTAATGTTAGTATTTTTTAAAGTATGTCACCTTAAAAAATACAACAATATTTTGAAGAGTTACATTGTATTTCTGAAATGATTTTTCTATGACTGTGTGTGTACTCTATGTGATGATTTTTAGTTATTAGGTATTTTTAGATTCAAATTATGTATATTTTTACTCGTTAATTCTGTGGAACTCGAATTGATAGTTAAAATTAGACAATTACTAGGTGTAGACCCCGGATTTGCCCGTGACATTCTTCGAACACCTATTGCACCCGACATCTCTAACCCAAGCTATTTATTGTTATCGAATACTTTCATACCAATGTGGATTCCCTACTTTCCATTGACACATAAGAAGGTTTATAGGTAAAATAACCGCTAAACACGTTTACCTGTAACCAGTATAGGTATAAAAACTTTCATGTTTCTATGAAAATTACGAAGTTTGATATGACTGTTTATCACTTTTTAATACATTTTTTTGTAAAAATCAAGTTTCTAGGTTTAAGGGCGTTCATCTGGGCATAGAAAAATGAGTGATTCACCTCATAAATTTATTAATATATTAGTTATACCTATGGCTTTGCCTGTGGCTTACTTTAAACTCCCTTTACATCCCTCTGACCAATGCCCCTTATAAGTCTCCATTTTTTTTTTAAATATTCATAGATTACAAATCCTGAAACATATCTTTGTTTGTTTTTAATCATAAGCAGGTATGCAAAATATATGCTAGTTTTGAAAATGAAGGATTTCCCATGTAAACTTACAACCTTTATTTCATCCCCATCAAAATGTTATTTTTAAACTTTCACGGTTTATACTCATATTTTATATACTACTCGGGACTTCACGCGAAACAATTTTGTACTTACATTCCAGTCCATTACAGTCCAGCCGACCACGGGCGCTGCAACGCGCTCGAAACGTCGGTGAATGTAAGTACAAAATTGTTTCGCGTGAAGTCTCGAGTAGTATATAAAATATCCCCATCAAAACATCGATACATCTGTACATTTATTTGTAACTTGGAATAAACACCTGTTGCATCCTCCAGATCCATCCTTCTAATTCATGCCCCTAATAATGTTTTACATATTTTAACACAAACTTTGCTCCCCTAATTTACAACTTCAAAAAATTTCTTTAGAATTCTTTATTGAAATAAGAACCCCTATTTTACCTTCTAATAGGTAAAATATTGAATACCACGAAGTACGAATACATTTATTCGTAAACAGAAACACGAGCACATAGTCTGATATTTCTAACTTTGATAATCTCGAACTTCTATACAGATGCTTATCCCTTATTTTACCCCCTTAGTGAGTGCCTACATTATAAATATAGCTTACCCTATAAATTTTTACAAGGGCTTCGGCAGGGCGTTGCTTGTAAAAGAATGAGTCACCCAGTAAATTTATTAATAAAGACAACCTTTTTTACCTTCTTATCTATTTATTTGAAATCAAGTAGAGATTTGCGTAATTTTATGTTTCCAACTTGAAATTACGCAAAATGATGACGTTTGAAATATTTTTCATGAACTCACCTCATTTATGAAAGCGATGAATGAAACTATTCTTAACATGACTGTACCTTTTTACCCAAAAATCTTAGGCATGTCCAGTTGACGAAAACATTAAAGAATTAAATTTAAGTTTCACTACCTGGACACGCGTAAAAATCCTGGCGTGTCCAGATGACGAAATAATAAATAATATTTTTTGGAGTTTCACCAACTGATAACACGTGTGTCCAGGATCTCGTGTCGAGATGGTGAATAACCCAATATTTGATCCGAAACGGACTTTGAACACGACACCTCAGCGGGGCAGTCGCATACACTCAGAAGCAGTATATTCCAACGATCACTATTTGAAGTCTAACTTCTTTTGGCGCGTTAGGAAAAAAATGATGAAAGTAAATTTTTACTATGCTTAAGCAGACCGTTACTAAAAACCGACACCACGAAGTTAACTGGTAAGTGTTTCCATGATAACTTATAACTACATTCAAAGTAGTTTTCAAACACCCTGAAGTTAGCTATAGTCAACAATTTAGTTTTTTTAACAAATGTAGGATAATGCGAAAGATAAAATTTTAATAAAGATTTTTATCTTGTTACGTCAAAGAAGTATAGCTTGTAACGTGTGTGTCTGTATGTTTGCTGCCTTTGATATGGTATTAGACAGGATTCTAATAATATTTCGTTTATATTAATTATCTTATAAGTTCTCTACATGCAAATGCTCGTAGCTCCGGTAACTTAGTGTTCTGTAAACGATCACTGCGTTAAGTAACTTTCACTATGGCTGGTTACAGATGGGTGAGCGCTTTGTGATATTTCCATTTACGAGCGTTTTTGTGCTTTAGAATGCAAATGAATAACCCCAAATATTTGTGTGCTCCTAAAATATTTGTTTCGGAGTTTGGATGTTTACTGTTTATAAAAAGTATGTATTTATGTCTATTATATGTCTATTTACCGTAGCACAAGCTTATATTAGTTAAATTTGGGAAAGACGACGTTATGTGAGAAAGTACCAAAATATTTAATTTGTAAAATTATTTTACTAAATACCATTTATCAAAACTCGCATTTTCAACCCTTAAAAGCCTTCTGAAGTCCCTTTTGAAGAACCTCACACTGTAAGCCTTCATTGAAACCTAGGCAGAGAGCTTGTTCTACAATTTTAGCTATTTCATGATATTGAATAGTAGTAGTGGGTGGAGGCAGATAAAATCATCGGAATTTGCCCTCATAATTGTATATCCACCAGTACATACTACAAACACAGCGTTCTTACTCAGTAAGCCGTCTGTATTACCATCGTTACTGTGCAAAAAAGCGAGGATGCGGGATATTAATCATTGGATTCCACGTCGTAGATAATTTGAAGCTGTCCTCTCTAATAAAATTAGACTGTTTTATTTCAGTGACTTGACGCTCAAGATACCCTAAAATGGAAATAAAAGCAGAGAGAGCTTGCGGGCGGGTAAATTTAATCTAGTGGGAAGGTGTCTGATTTTAGTGCAAGCTCTACATTGCTAATTTCTTCGTTTGTCGGTTCAATTCAATTGCTAATTTGTTGATTTGTCGGTTAAATTCAATTGCCAATTTGTTGATTTGTCGGCTTTTACCGCAGTCATAGTATTCTTTAACCCTCAACCGCTCGTAGCCCCGTTTGCTCAGTATCCTTTTAATTATCAGTGCGCTAAGCATATTTCGCTACTGTCAGTACTAAAATGGGTGACAGATTTTAACTCTCGTAGAACGATAATAAAGGAGGGGAGGAGGATCACACCACACACCCTCGATTCGTCAATTCTAATCCACAACGGACAATGATAACCTCTACTAATTGTAACGGAGGAATGACGAACCGAACTTCTCAAAGAAAGGGATGTAAGACTGGTATTATGTAACCTTACCCTCCAGGTTGCTAAAAAATGTGCAATACTCCGCTTTACAAGGTAACATTTAGTCTTTTTATCGTGGGTGTGTAGTGGAATTCTCCTCAGCTCCTTTATTACCTTTCTGCGATGGATCACACCAGATTTAATTAGTTATGTTTAAAATGTTTCAATAACAACTATTTTTGTACTTCGTATAGTATGTAAAGCACGAAGCTTGTCTATAATATACCTTTGTCACGTTTCGTTAAGGCGTAGCTATTAAAGTATTGAAAACTGAAATGCGGCAATTGGATCTTCGAATTCTCTGATGATCTGAAGTAGTTTCAAAATTCAATTCCTTTGAGATAGAAATGCGCAGACGGTAAAAATAGTAACACTATACTGTAAAACGAGAAGAAAATATTCCGACGAAGACGTATTGGTAGCCACTCGAAGTTTTTTCTTAATATTTATAAAAACAGCAGTCATAATTACAAATGTAGCACACTGCAAGTGTTATCTAAACAAAGCAACAAATTAATCACTGTAAAACTAGTTACAGCTATTAAACAACAACTCTTGAAGATTCTCAACAACACATGACAGTGCTTAAGACTGCCCTAACTTATGTCATAACTTTGAGTGGCAACATAAGCACAAACTTGCCAAGTGCTAAGTTAAAACGCACGGCTTAATCTCGGATTTGCATAATGTAACAAAATGTAATTTACCGCCTTGTCCATTTTAGGGTTAAACGGGGATTGAGGTAATCTGTCTGTGTTGAGTGTAAGTTGTTACGTAAACGGGGGCAGGGTTAAAGTTGTGAGAACTTTTGTTTTCATGTTGTTTTAGAGTGAAACGAGAATATATTACTAAACGCATAGCTATTAAAACATAACCCGTTGCGTAAATACATATTCTCAAATCTCTAACTGTTTTAATCATCTGTTATTAAGTAGAAATCACCATTGATTTGAACTACTGAGTTCGAAAATAGGGTGGGTTTATCAAAATCAAACCATCTAGATTTTTTTATTGAAAATTGTAAAATCTGCAAAAATTAAAGCTACTGTGACGGGTTGAGGACTAGGAATTCATCAACTAAAAACTGAACTAACTAACTATCTAAGGCATAAATTCATAATCGTTTAAATTATAATTATAAGCATTGAAATTAAATATAGTTGCCACTACTTCGCCCGCGTAGAGAAGTTCTCCCGTTCCTGTTTCGCACAGGAACATGATCCCAAGATAAAAAGTAGCCTATGTGTCATTCTGATGTTTAAGCTATGTTACTAGTTTCATCAAAATCCATTCAGAAGTTTTTGCGTGAAATTATAAAATATTACGTTTATAATATTAGTAGAATTTCACTTTTGTTATACTAAAATCCTTGAAAGCAGTATTAAGTCCCTTAGAGTAACACAGTAATGTTCTTTATTTCGATGCCTATTGATGCCTATTCCACGCCGCTCCGGTCTATGGAATCTAACTAAATACCTACCAGATATGCCCATAAAACTGCACGACATTTATAATATAGTATAAGACAGTACCTATGGGACAAAAAGTGGACAAATCGCCGCTCTCGCGAGTACTCCTAAGGGGCCATTTGTCTTTAGGATTGCTGTCTTCTCTCATATGTGGCGAGGAAATGGGTATTTTTATTACAACGAACGTGATAACCGACACGAATCCGGCTTATGTGGATAGTCTAAATGTGTGACTGTAACTCTATAATGCATTGTCTAATATTGACTACTCCGTAAGGGAAACAGGGTGCTGATAGTTTTCCTAGCAAATTTCAATGTTTTTGTATGTAGCGTAAAATTAGATATAAATTATTAATTTAGATGAAAATATTGACAAGTGTTGATTTACGTCATAATTATTTTAGGTAAATATTTATTTATCTATCACGCCTTATCCTCGAAGGGGTGGCAGATGCGTACATATTGTAAGCCCACTTTTTTTTATTTATTTATTTATTTATTTGTTCATGTACACACTAATAATAAAGAAAATAACAGTATGAGGAGACATAAGTACAATGGTACTGCTTATTTCTAAAAGAAATATCTCCCAGCAGACCGGCGAGAGGAGAACGTGAAGATATAAAAAACTTTTCACCATTTGTATTCTTGTCCCACGTAATAAGTGGTGAGCCCATTGCCGTGTTGAAATAGCCTTCAACTTGACTTAACGTGCCTTCCGAAGAACGGAAACGCTCGCAAATGTAAATACCACAAAGTGTTCACCCATCCGAGAACCCATCCTTCCCTATCTTCGGCCATATGCATCCAACTTTTTCCAGCTGTGTTTATTATATCATCAGACCATCTTTTCTTCTGTCTTCCCACATTCCTTTTGCCTTTTGGGCCCTGCCATTTAGTTGTTTGGTAGGTCCAACTCTTATAGTCGTATCTTGATAGGTTGCCCAGTTCCATTTTTGTTTCAGACTAAAGTGAAGTGCGTCTGTCAATTTAGTTTTCATGCGTATATCTGCGTTTCTTATTTTCTGTGTTTTCCTCAGTTTCAAAATAATACGTTCCATTGCATGTTGGCATGAAGAAATTTTGTTTTTTACTTTTTCAGTGAAGACCCATGTCTGGCTGGCGTAGGTTAAGATAGGGAGAATGCAAGAATCCATAATAGTCATATAGTTATAATTCCCTTTTAAAAATTTCCTTTTGAGCCCAGTATTTCATCCAGCTTGTACTTATTCTTCAATCTATTTCTATTTCGTTGCTATTTGCATTTAAGGATACCAATTTGCCCAGGTACACATATTCATTCACATATTCTATTGGTTTATCCTCTACATTTATATTTTTATTTTGACAGTTTGACATAATTTTTGTTTTAGATGCGTTCATGTGTAAGCCGATTTTTATGCTTTCCGTATTCAATCTATGTAGTATTGATTCTAACTTTTTCGCAGATTCACTTAAAAGCACAATGTCATCTGCAAACCTTAGGTGTGTTAATTTATTGTTATGTATCCAAATGCCTTCATTTCCCCAGCTAATGTTTTTGAATATGTCTTCCAGCACAGCAATGAATAGTTTTGGAGATAACGGATCCCCCTGGCGGTTTAAAAATATACCATGTTTTAATTCAAACAAGTAAAAATGGCTGCCGACACGTCCAGTGGTTATTTATCTAAAAGCACTTTCAATTCGTGTCGAATTTTTCAAATAGTTTGTGTCAATATAGTTTAGTTTCGTGTTTAGCATTTAAGCTTACAATAAATCCTTTCTGAATCCATAGTAACCTATTTTACTGTAGACTATTAATCTTAGAGTTAAGTCCTGGTTGCATACAAAAAGTTCATCCAGGAATTGTTGTTTTTTTAACATTGTAGTGTCTCTTTGTAGTAAAGTTTCTTAACGTTGTAGTGATTTTACATTTACTAGTATACAATCTATATCTATACTAATGAATAAAACTAAGAATTTTGTTTGTTTAGTTGACCTTGCTAATATTTTATATATTTTATTTTAATTAGTCTAAGTCTAACTACTGGTCAAATAATATTTTTATGTTGTATCATCATCATATCATCACGTTACTACCCTTGAACGCTATCCAGGCCCCAACTTTCCCTGCTTTCAGACTTACAAGCTCCGCTGAGCAGTAATCATAAATGTCGACAAATCGATCAAATTTTAAACATTGTAAAATATGAAGACGGGAGTTCGAAGTATGTCACGGGTAAAGCGGTGGGATGAGTTAGTATTTTAACAAAAGTGTTATTCATAATTTCTAAGTAAACTGCTGTAGTTATGTTTGTCGGATAAGCTTGAGTTCTTTCGGCGATAAGGCGATTGTTTAAAGATGGATTTTCCCGAACGTCTACAGTATGGGGTTCTTCAAAGGGGGTATTAGAAGGTTGTTAAAGAAGGTCGGCAGCGCGAGTGCTGCACCTCTGGTGTTGCAAACGTCCATACGCTAAGGTGACCACTTTCCATCAGGTGGGCCGTGTGCTTGTCTACTACCTCAGTATAAAAAAAAAGCGGCTTCCGACGCCGCTTGACAAAAATATTGCTATTTCAAAAATCTCCATAAGTTCTGTATTTCATCGGGATTTCCCGTAATAAATACGTTTCGTTGATATTTTTTTAAATATTTGTTTTAATAGTAAAGTAGATCACAAGCATGAAATTATGGTAATATATATATGAAAGACAATAAATTTATGAAGGACAAGTCCTTATGCAGCCATTGTTGAACTCCATAAGTTTGACAAGTAACATGTGAAGTTATATTTATTAATTTAAATTTCACTATTTAATATTGAGAGACTGAAACTTAATTAACAACTTTAAACTACTACTACAAGTGATATTAATTTCTTTCAATTAATAGTTTGAAATTCAATCTTTTCTGAAATTTTATCTTTCAAAGTTTTAAATTTCGAACGATATAATAAAATAATATTCAGCTCAATTTATTTTTGAAATTACAATTATTTTAGCTATGGCAACTTTTAACAGTAAACGTGACAGTTGTAAGCTATAATTTTATTTATAGAATTGTATTGAATTGTTCATTTACAATATCTTGTTATAGTATTCCCATTTGATGGTCTTAGTATATACAGTAAGGACTATAATCCCTATCTAGGCACACATAGTGTTATTACGAAAATTGGGATAGCCCTACATTCAGTAGTAGACTACTCGTATTATGGCTTGATTTGATAATAGATAAAAAAGCTTTTTCCACACTAAGATGCAATTGCCCACCAAAATCTCCGGAACCTAAGTGACTTGACCTCGGTGCACCTTTTGACTTACTAAAAAGGCAATAACGCAGGCGCTCATACGGGATTGGGACATTAGAGAGTCACTCCCAACAATGCCGAAATTTAAAAGCCTAACGATCTGCACACATCCAAATAAAGTTGACCCCAGGCTCTAAATCCAGGTTCTAGGACTTATTGTAGGTCTTTTTTTTACTCAACGCCGTCTAGCCCAAAGTAAGCTAATATAAGCTTGTGTTATGGGATCTAGACAACTGATATACATATTTATATATTTCTAAACACATACATATTATACATAAGAAACTCTATGCTGTCTATTTCAACACGGCAATGGGCTCACCTCCTATTACGTGGGACAGGAATACACATGGTGAAAAGTGGGCATATAATAATATGCCTCTGCCACCCCTTCGGGGATAAGGCGTGATAGATAAATAAATAAAAATAGAATACCCAAACTCTAAAACAAACATTTGTGGTTTACACAAATATTTGATCCGACCCGTGGATAGAACCCGGGACCTCAGTCGCGGCAGTCGCATGCACTACCACTTTATATACTAGGAAAATACTTAAGATTAAGAAGAGCAGACATATAGCCAGATTAACAAAGTGTAGCTTAACCGACGCCACGTGTGAAATATAGGTTTGGCAAGCAGTTATGGAAGCGATAACACGCACTGCGACCACGTGCCAAGATTGAGGATATGAAATGGATTAAGTTTTAAGTTACAGATATTCATGAATTTTATTTGTGCGCAAGTTTCCTTATTGAAACTTTTATCTAAAAATGATTGCCCGATTAAAGTTTAAACCAGTGAATTAGGTGTGCTTTAGTTTATTAATAGGGAGACTGAGAACTTTCAAAGAAACCGAGTGTTCTGAAGAGCTCTTTAACCTAATCCCAACTTCTGCTTTTCACGTGGCGCTCCCACACTGTGGAGCGAATTTTCGTCAGAACTGAGCGTTTCAAAAGATCGTTCCTCTGTCGAACAATAGAAATTTGGAATGCTCTGCTAGCGCACGTGTTTCCTTCTTCTTATAACCCAGGGATCTTCAAGCGGAGCGTGAAGAGGCACATCATGGGGCCGCCAACTTAAAGGCCACTGTTAATAGTTCTGAGGATTGTGACAGTTGCTTTCGATTTGATTTTCTCGTATTTGGGAGAAACACTCCCAAAAACGAAAAAAATCCCAGAAAAATAATTATAAATAGTACTCAAAAGTACTCGGATTCCCAGACGTGCATGTATAAAGCGATTGATGAATTTGCAAGAAGCGAAAGAAGTATGCATGGATCGCGAAACCTGACGTCTGTCCTCTCTGACTACCCCGTCAGTTAAGTAATAAATTTGTTTAAACTATTGTCCGCGGCGAATATTTACTTTGGACAACATTTCTAATTTTTAAGCAACTTGTGTACAAACTGCTAGTTAGAACAAATACTTATCAAGTACCTAAATAATAAATCAGCTTTTATCTTGGACAATGACGAAAATCAGGACTCCGGTTCTGTGTTTCGGAATGCGCCACCGCTTTTCCACACTGACCCCTTTTTTGTCACTACCGGGCTACACGGAAGATCCGTCATTGACAAGCTGCTATTCAGCATTAGACGTTTTGTCAAACAGCGTAAGTAAATTACACCAACAACCTAAATAGTTGGTTACTTATGTATGCTGACGACATCTCGTTGGAACAATTTGAAAGATTAGTATGATGCATGGAATCAGTCCCTTGATAATGACTAATTTAATATGTATGAGTGGAAGATGTATTGCTATCCTATACAGGCTACATGTAAACTTGTGTTAAGACGAATTTATTTGGATACTTGGTTATGCAAAGCAGACCTTAAATGTGTTAAACTGTGAATTAAATTTCTTGTATTTCGTGTAGCGTAACTTTACTCTCAATTCATAGCTACAGACCAAAAATCCGTGTATTTTTCAATTCAACATTCGATGAAATATAATTTAGTTGAAAAAATGTATTGGCGAATTTATATGTGCATGACACCAGTGCATTGATTAATTAAGTCAAATTAACAAAATGTATTTTTTTGTTGAAAAATATTTTTTAACTACATTCTTTGTTACGGAAATTCCCAACGATATTATAGCAGTGTGACCATCATTTTCGTCGCGTATACGAGACACGTAGCATGTTAGCGCGTGACGCGACTTTACGAGTATGTGAACCACACTACAAAATATAATTGGACAAAGTTCCGTCTTGTAGATATTAAGTAATTACTTGATTAGGTAGCTATTAGAAAATTTGAACTTAAAAATAATATAAATACTTAAATATGCGTCCACATCTGGCGAATGCGTCACGAATGCAACACGAGTGATATTCCTGCCTCAGTTGGGTGCGCCTCTCGTTGTGACGTTATAACGCTTGCATAGGTACGCGAGCTTCATGGGAATTGCGTGCTAGCAGTTTGGGTACAAGCAGGTCTGTTCAATGCACTTTCGATATAAACTAAATAATGAGCCCAGTGTGTAAGTAGCTGCGGCAGCAAGCAGTACACGAGCAGCACGCGGGCATCACTAGCTCTGTTCACGAGCAAAGCGGGCGGGTGGCTCGTGCTTAGAGTGCAAGCACGCCGCACTAGAAAATTTATGCGCGCAGCTTACAGAGCCTTTCGAAAACAGATATATTAGCATATTTTATTTAGTACTCGGGACTTCCCGCGAAACAAATTTTGTACTTACATTCACCGACGTTTCGAGCGCGTTGCAGCGCCAGTGGTCGTGGCTGGACTGGATAAATTAGCGCTTTTGCGTGCATTGCCCAATAATCAATAATGAGATTAAAATTATAGGAAAAAATAGAGTAATAATATTTGACAAATATTTAAAAAATGGTTTCTAGAAAATAACATAATTATTATGCGTTTTACGCGGTATTAGGTGCATAACGTATTAAAAGACAATGTAACCCAGATAAAGATGTAAGAAAGAACTCCATCTATTTTTGCAGTAGCACAAACAATTTTATAAAGTAACTGTTGTAGAAACGTACATTTTGTGATATTTTATGTGTAGCAAGTTTCATCAAGTGCTATCAATCAACTGCCTTTTAAATAAATAACCTTTGAAAATATCTTATTTTGCCTAAAATTTTTATAGTTGATTTTCAATGGGGTTTATTTTAAGAAGCCCACCAAGATTTTCTGAACCCAACCTCATTTACAAGTTGTTATCGACTGACAGACTGTCCATATAAAAACAGAAGAATCATGGTCACACTACCGAAAGCCCAGATTTCATTGCAACACGATCGTGTCTATTGTTACATTTCATACAGAAGTCATTGTAGAAGTGTACAATTGTACATGTACCTATGGCAATTGTACATAAGTATAGGTATTTTACTGTGTAGTGTACATTAAAGTTTATGACTACTCTGACAAGCATTGTGCAAGGAGTTTGTAGTCTATGAGGAAAAATAGAATTGAGCCAAATACCAGGCCGGGGTTCCTAACACTAAGGTAGGTCTATGATTTAAAAGAGTGAGGTTTTACATATTTTGGGTCGAACATACTCATTTTATAGATGGAAAATCTATACGTTAAGAAGGAAGGAATTTTAATTACTTGTTGTATCCCTACTAATATTATAAATGTGAATGTAAGTTTGTTTGTTACGCTTTTACGCGGAAACTGCTTCACGCGTGCGAAGCTGCGGGCAACAGCTAGTATTTTAATATTTTTTTTTAAAGTTTCAATAAGTAGCATTTAAATATATTTACATATTTATCTTCTATATTTTAACGATCGATATATTGAAACGATCTTGGGTTTTACATGATCACTTTAGCTACGGCTCGGATGCGTAACACTCTGTGGCATTTCCATTTATGATCATTTCCATGCATAGAAAGGCACGTTAAGCCATTGTTCTCGGTTGCTAAACCCCCTCCAAAAAAGCGTGTTACATCACTACTTGGGGAGTAGTTCATGTGTGTTCCTGCTTCTTTGAGGGGTTTGAGTGTTATCCCTTATTTTGGGGGGGAAAAAGCGTGCGTGTTGCTCTCACATACCTGAAGACCTTGAGCCCAGGCCTCGGTGGCGGATAAACTCTTCTGAGAGTTCTTAAGTTGTCCCTCTGAGGCTCACTTGGGACTACCAGCCATAGAAAGATAGAAGGGTACCGTGTAGTTTTAGTCGGTAGGAGTGGGACTGCCAGCCATAGGAAGATAGAAGGGTAACGTGTAGTTTTAGTCGGTAGGAGTGGGACTACCAGCCATAGGAAGATAGAATGGTACCGTGTAGTTTTAGTCGGTAGGAGTGGGACTGCCAGCCATAGGAAGATAGAAGGGTACCGTGTAGTTTTAGTCGGTAGGAGTGGGACTACCAGCCATAGGAAGATAGAATGGTACCGTGTAGTTTTAGTCGGTAGGAGTGGGACTACCAGCCATAGGAAGATAGAATGGTACCGTGTAGTTTTAGTCGGTAGGAGTGGGACTACCAGCCATAGGAAGATAGAAGGGTACCGTGTAGTTTTAGTCGGTAGGAGTGGGACTACCAGCCATAGGAAGATAGAATGGTACCGTGTAGTTTTAGTCGGTAGGAGTGGGACTGCCAGCCATAGGAAGATAGAAGGGTACCGTGTAGTTTTAGTCGGTAGGAGTGGGACTACCAGCCATAGGAAGATAGAATGGTACCGTGTAGTTTTAGTCGGTAGGAGTGGGACTACCAGCCATAGGAAGATAGAATGGTACCGTGTAGTTTTAGTCGGTAGGAGTGGGACTGCCAGCCATAGGAAGATAGAAGGGAACCGTGTAGTTTTAGTCGGTAGGAGTCAATGTCCATAGTATCCATGAGAATTTTCACATGTAAAGTACTGTAGAAAAATATAATACATATATTTACTTTTAACCCCATTTTGTAACAAAATAAATTCAAAATAAACATTGTCCTAAAAACAAACGCACGATGATAGCCGATGAGTTTGTTTATGTATCACGCTATGTTTGTGTTTCGAGGGTACAGGCAGGGACAAAAGGTATTAACTTAAACAAATATGGGCCCTTGAGATTTCTAATGTAAGGACATAAGAGTTCAGTGAGATCAAATGTTTTGGGTAGTGATGTCCTTTATTCAGAAGAAATTTGACTTATTTTTAAGTTTCTATTTGGCGCATTAGTTGAACTATGTAATTCCCAGTACAGTGAGATGGTCAAGTTTTTTCTTTTTCAACAATGGCATCTTAGCCGGTAGGATGTTTGAATATTATAAACTACAGTGAAATACATATTCATAATGTTCAATGCAACATCACAGTACCAGTGATTTTATTTTCAGTGATTATATTCGGTAAATGGGGCCCCACCAAGATCTCCGGGGTCCAAGCGACCTCACTTGCAAGCTGACTATCGGACGAAGCAATTACGGGGTTAGGAGATAAGACGGCAGTGGCTCCCAACAATGGCGAAAATTAAAAGCTAAACGAAGCTGCTTCTTGCATTCAAATAAAAGGTTCAGGCTGCAAATCCAGGTAAGATTTGGAAACAACTAGAAAAGCACCTAAGATGAAGAAGAGTACCAGTGATTAAATTCAATGTAATAAACACGAATACTAGTAATGTTTTTAAACTTTCGCGATTAACACTTAATTTTTTTTATATTTCGGGTCTTACTCGTATTCGCAACGTATAATAATAGGTATAAATCCTACCTTATAGTTCCCGACGATTTGACCGGATTGATGAATTCAGCGTCGCCTCCTCGAAGCGTGAGTGCTTTTTTCAACTAGATAAATTATTTCGAGGAAGCGACGCTGAATTCATCAGTCCACATCGGGAAGTTCAAGGTACGCTTTGTACCTAATCATAATATATACGTCGCGAATAAATAAATTTAAATAGAATATTAAAAATACTGATGCTAGTATTATAATGCTAAGTGTGTGACTGTGTATGTTTGTAACTTCTACACACTCAAAGGTCTGCTCCAATTTTAGTAAAATTTGGTGTACAGGAAACCAACACTCAGGATTAACACAAAGCATTATTACCGAACGTTTACAAGTATTTGGTAGCTCTGAGAATAAGCCAGTATTTCTCATTACCTCTACGTGACATCACGCAGAGATTCATAAATAAGCGATATTTGTAACTTTTACAACCTATAGCTAAGAGGGTTCATAGATTAAAGCCACCAATGTTCATACAATTTTACTCACTCAACAAAACATTTCAACACGGCAATGGGCTAACCACCGGTTACGTGGGACAAAAATGCATACAGTGAAATATGGGCACTTAAAATGCGTCTGCCTACACCTTCGGATATAAAGGCGTGACAATATGTATGTATGTAACAAAACAAAATATTATTTTTGAGAACAAAACTATCTATTATTTCAGCAGCTTGAGCTCAAAGGCTTGACGTCATTTCCACGAAGGTGTTCTCCCAAAGGAGCTGGCTGCATTGTCTAAAGTATTTAAATGGCTCGGAGCAGCACTCGAGCGTACTGCAGGCGCTTGCATATGCATCAGCCGGCATCGACCCAGCTAATGTATGGAAGTGGACGCTTTCGCTTCTTATAACACTAGTTTACAAGGCTTTGCTTGTAAAATATATACAGAAATTTGTAGAAATTTAAAAATATAGCTAACAAATAATAAATGAATGAATAGTTAATTAAGATGAACCCCAGGCGCCAAATTTAGAAAGTGTTTGGAAGAAAACACTTATTGTCAGCCATACCTACATGTTAAAAGAGCATCCACAAAGTTTCCAAATAAGTCAAATCAAATATATTTTTATTTATGTAAACTATTTCAGGCACTTGTCAAATAGTCATAACAATAATTGAACAAATAATGAGAATCTGGAGGAACAGACTTTTCTCCATGAAGGGTATACCCTTAGAGCTAAAGAATAAAAGAGAGCTAATGTATAAAAATATATTTAATTTGATTTGACTTATTTATTAATTTAACTAGTCAACAGCAGCGGCTTCGCCCGAGTGGTGAAGTTTTCCCGTTCTTGTTTCCCACAGGAACTAGTTACCGAGATAAAAAGTAGCCTTTGTGTTATTCTGATGTGTAAGCTTTATTATTGTAAAATTTCATTAAATACCATTCGGTAGTTTTTGCAAAAAAGAGTAACAAACATACATCCATACTTTATTACAAACTATAATATAATAATATATCTATTCATATTAATTATGAGAGTCGATCTGGACTTTAAACCCGAGACCTTACCACTTCTCCACTGAGGCTGTCAAAATGTTTTGATATTCCGGTGCAAGCTCACCAAGCCGAGTATTTCATAAAGCAAGTTGTAAGTGAGTTTCCGAAGATAATAAGCAGCGCTTCCATCTCTTACTAACTCGGTTCACGTCGAGACTTCAATACAGGGCGCGTTCCCGAACCAACTTTATTACAAGAACATAATCTGTTGAAAGTTTCCCAACAATGCAGAAAGTGTTTGAGATTTAATAAAGCGGATTGAATACGTAGTTTAGGTTAAACACCGTTGTAGTTACTACTAGATGAGCTTTAGTAAAGTTTGTGTGTGTTCTTTCTTGAATAAAAACTCGTGTACTGTTCCACTTATTTATTACTTAAACCTGACTGGTTTCGCCTTACGGCATTTTCAAAGGTAAGGCGAACCCGGTCAGGTATCAAGTAATAAATATGTGAAGCAGTATAAGTGTTTTTGTTCAAGATGTGTAGCAAGTTCCACCAAGTGCGATCAATCAACAGTAAAAAAAAGTTTGTGAGTGTTGTTTGGTTTTGATATGCACTTTTCAACACAATTATAAAAAAGGTTTTCAACTTGACTGTATTTTTATGTGCAGCCTTGAAATTTTTTTTTGGGAATCCGATTTTGTGATGTTTTTATTATTTGAATGCCGGTGCTTATCCTGTAGTAACATTAAAATTTCAAAAATATCAATCAAAACTTTCATAATTAGCTGGATATTATATCAAAATTAGCTTAAGATAAGTATATAATTATTTTTTTGTTACAAAGAGACATAGCTTGTTAATAAAAATCATATTTCACATTTAAACAAAACAATGCAATATGCTGATGTAAGCGTAAAGTAAAACAGTGCTAACTTTATAAGCGTCTACAGTGTAGGTCGTAGCACATCTACGACGTAGAGCCTCTACGAAATAGTTAATATTTAACTAAACTAACTAACTATCTTCACGCTGTATCCCTGACGGTGTAGTCAGAGAGGACAGATCGCCAGGCTTCGCGATCCATACATACTTCTTTCGTTTCTTCGAGATTCATCAATCGCTTCATACACGCACGTCTGGGTATCCGAGTACTTTTGACCTTTCCGTTTTTGAGCAGTCTGCTCACGTGTTCTTCATATGTAAGTCTCGGCCCTCTACTTTTGAACAATATATATTCTTAGTCAATCGTTCCTCACTCATTTCCTCAGTTAATATTTGTGGAACATTTTCTTTTTTTTTTACACAGCGCCGTCTTGCCCAAAGTAAGCTAATATAAGCTTGTGTTATGGGATCTAGACAACTGATATACACAATTATATATTTCTACACATATACAAATTATACATAGGAAACACCCAAACTCCGAATACACATTTGTGGATCACACGAATATATAATCCGACCCGGGAATCTAACCCAGAACCTCAGTCGTGGCAGTCGCATGCACTACCACTGCATCACCGTGGCAGTCAAACAACAATTTATTTTTAGATTGAATTAACTAATTTGCAGAGTCTCAAAATGCATTCATAATAATCACATTTACATACATTTTACATTCGATGTTCTACTCTAAATTATAATTTGGTATATCAGGCTAATGCTAAGATCTCCAACTTACGTGTTCTCTAAAAATAGTAAAAAACGCAAAATCCTAAATTTATTCTACAGTAAGAATAAATTTAACAAAATTTGTAGCTCTTTTTGAAAGTAGTAAAATAAGCTTGTTATTTCTTAAACAAAATTACTAGTTGATGTCTCAATGTTGGGCCCTGAAACTACAAATGTGGGTTTTCGTTTCATTTTTTAACGCTGCCTAAAACTAAATTAAATAAAATAAAAATGTCAGTAATGGCCATGGTCGATAACGTTCTATAGAATGACAGCGTAAAATTAAGTAGAATAGTAAAATAAGATGTCCCGGGTTCACATCTCGGGTCGGAGCAAATATTTGTGTAATCCACTAATGTGTATTTCAGAGTTTGGGTGTTTGCTATGTATAACATGCATGTATTTAGAAATATATAAGTACGTTTATCAGTTATCTAGATCCCATATCACAAGCTTAAAGCTTAATTTGGGTTAGATGGAGCTGTGGAATAAGTGTAATACAATGTTTAAAAAAATAGATTTAATTTATCTTAATTATATTATAAACGCGAAAGTTTGTATGTATGGGATGTTTGTTCCTTTTTCATGCTAAAAAAAAATAATTTTGATGAAGCTTTACAATATTATAGCTTACGCATCAGAATAACACATAGGCTACTTTTTATCATGGGATACGGGAACGGGAAAATTTCTCCACGCGGGCGTCAACTAGTATGAAATATTTTTTTCATTAGAATAGTAATAATAAGTATAGGTATAGCGAAGAATTTTAAATGGTATCAGTATGGTTTTGAAGCTGTCAGAATGTTACTCTGAATAAGAGATGGCCACAATTGCAATCCCTTCTGAATAAAGTAATCTTTTTTCGATAAAAAATCCACAGAGTAAAAATCCGCTGATTTTGAAACCCCACCTCAATCGCAACGCCATTTTTCTCGGTTTTTCCGAGTGCACTGCCAGTGACAGCGGAATGTGGCTTCATTTCGTACCTGTTGAAAGTATATTTAGAGTATATTATACCGGTACTTGGTGTTAGATGTTTCTGTGAATATGTTAACTAGTAGAACAGACAGATTTCAGTCAAATATGGTCAACTAGTCAAAATGGTTAACTCCGCACGCGTGGTGGTGTTTTCCCGTTCCCATTTCCCACAGGAACATGTTTTCGAGATAAAAAGTAGCCTATGTGTTATTCTAATGTGTAAGCTGAATTATTGTAAAGTTTCATCTAATTCCATTCAGAGCATTTTACGTGAAAGCGTAACAAACATCCGTACTTTTGCATTTATAATATTAGTAGGAGAGTGAAATAGCCTTTTGAGTAAATAAAAAAATATTAGATAAGTGCTTTTAGACCCACCAGCTCACTTATAGGAGGCTTTAGTACAGTGACGACTCCTACTATCGATGTACTAACCAGACATACTTCACAAGGTACAATCTAAATAAATAAAAATCAATCGCAAAATAAACTAAAAATAAAACTCGAAGACGGCTGGACCAATTCGAGTACTTTTTTTTATTTTTTTTACTTGAACTCTTATTGAACCTGTATTCCTTAGACCTGTAAATATTAATAATTGGTGTACAATAAAGTATATTTCTATTCTCTAAGTAAGGTACGAACACAAAAATTGGAAATTGCATGAATGGAAAACGGGAACGGGAAAACTTCATTACGCGTGCAACATTGCCCAGGTTATGCAAAGGTTCTCAGTTTAAATCCCATCCTAAAATGAATTCTATATATTCACTTTAATGAAAAAATATATGAGAAATTTATCATACTATTTGCCATACAAAATTTATCCAATTACCTAGAATAATCGTCACCTGCGCCAGCTGAGTCAACGTTTCAGAATTAATAAAGTATTTTCGTATAGCTACTTAAATGAACAATAAAATAAATTGTAATCATTCATTTTAATGCCTTCTTTTAACTTATTATTGTTATTGAACACGTACAGATTGTATCAAACAAAAATAAATTAGCTTCTTATCAAAACGTAATCAAAGTGAGGTATTTCATTCGTTAGAATTTTTTTTTAATATCACAGTATCGTAACAAGATTTTATCTGGTTCAATTGTTTTGTTTTGTAAAATGAACAAATAAATCGCCGCTGTTTTCTTTTAAGTATTTTGGAGTTCGACTTTCGTCTATCTGATAAAAACAAAATACCTTTAATTTATCCTACTAATATTATAAACGCGAAGGTGTATAAGAATAAATGGATATATGTTTGTTACTCTTTTAGGCATATCTACTTAATGTATTTTGATGAAACTTTGAATAATATAGTTTACACATTAGAATAATACATGCCGGAATAAATTCATCTCTGGAATAAATTCATGCCGGAAACTTCACTACGCGAGCGGAGTTACGGGCGTCTAATAGTATGTTAAACACATATCTGAAGTTGCTGTTTCCTTGCAATCCCGCAACCCCCTTCCATAATAATTTCAATAAGATCTCCACAGTTATAATTATCAATCCAATCTCTTCACTAATTGCGAAGGCATACAATAATAGGTACTTGTGTTGTGTAGCTATAATTGGCCGGTTGTCACCTCATCTCGAAGGGGCTGTCACTAAAATATTGTTTATCAATCAAAATGATGACATCTTTTATTGAAATTATGAATTATTTCCTTGTATTGAAATGTACTGTTTTTGAGAACAACATACTTTATTTTAAAAGTTTATGAGTTCTGAAAGTTTGTGAGTGGAGTTGGTGAATGTTTGTTATTGCTACACGCTTAAATGGCTGAACCAATATGGATACAAGTTACTGTGGAGGTAGGTGACACGTGGATAAAAATTAAAAAGCTATTTTCTGTGACAAATGGGTTAGGGAAATCTTCTTCACGCGGTGGGAAATATGGACTTCCTTTAATGAAATAAAATTTCTTTCACAAAATTGAATTGGATTATATATAAAACTGAAATCTGAAAATGTCTCAAACGTCGATACAGAGACACTTTACAAGGAACAGCACTTATCACATCTCGCTACTGTTGACCTCACCTCGCCTGAAAGCCTACTTGAAGCTTGCTACGTAACTGAAACAAATTCTACGATGCAAATATGAGAGGTGCATTACGGAGAGGTACTCGGAACTCCTCTAGAAAAATGAACGTGAGCTTTTAGAGGCAGAAGCAAGTCTTTTGTAGAATGTACTGAATAGGAGATTTATATTTTATCTTCACTATTACTATCTTCACGCTGTATCCCTGACGGAGAAATCAGAGAGGACAGATCGCCAGGCTTCGCAATCCATGCATACTTCTTTCGCTTCTTCAGGATTCATCAATCGCTTCATACATGCACGTCTGGGTATCCGAGTACTTTTGACTTTTCCGTTTTTGAGCAATCTGCTCAAGTGGTCTTCATATGTAAGTCTCGGCCTACCCTGATTCCTTCTACCCTCTACTTTCGCACAATATATATTCTTCGTCCATCGTTCCTCACTCATTCGTTGGACGTGTCCAAACCAACGGAACAAGCCCATTTCCAGATGCAAAAAAGTTTAGATTATTTTACGTTACTTTAATTAAAACACTTTTTAGAAACAAGTTTTTTAATGCACTAAAAATAATCATACTCAGGAAGTACTTTCATTTGATACTCATATTGTAAAAAACTTTAAAACCTTAAACAGGCTTCTTTCCATCCGTCATATTGGATTTAGGCGATGTTGTGGGCACATTTTTGCGAATTATTCTCAGCAAGCCCTTTTATTTGATACCCATATTGTAGAAGTGCAATAAAAATAATTAGTCTGCCATCTTGGTATTCCACGATGTTGCGGTTAGAATAACGTCTCACAGATTATGCTTAATTTTGACTTCAAAATCATTTACACAATTTTGTACTATTATAAAATTAGGTACTCACTACCTTGATTTGCAATTTATTTTCTTTACAGACATACATATTGTCAATAATAGTTATCCCCGAAGGGGTAGGCAGAGGCATATTAAACGCCCACATTTCACCGTATGCATTTTTGTCCCACGTAACAGGTGGCAAGCCCAGTCATTTTCTTTATTTTAATTTAATCCAATAATTACCGGTAAATCTAATTAGTAGTGTAGAGTTGAATTATCAGCTGATGGCTATATGATATTGTTACCTGTAACCAAAAAAAAGCAAATATTAATACATTTTTAGTTTTTCATTTCGAACAACTAAATATCTTCACGCTATATCCCTGACGGGGTAGTCAGAGATGACAGATCGCCAGGCTCCATGCATATTTCTTTCGCTTCTTGCAGATTCATAAATCATTTCATACATTCACGTCTGGGTATCCGAGTACTTTTGACTTTTTGAACAAGATTTTTTAAGTGTATTCCTATTGCCACGTTGTGGCTACCTGCTGTTGTAATTATTCAAGCCGCTTATAAGGCCTTCAACTTGGCTTAACAACTGCTATGTTACTGGCAACCGGGACTAACGGTCGCAAATGTAAATACCACTTTTGCTTTTGCTAGTCACGGACGTGAGTTGCTTAACGCAGTGATCGTTTACAGAACACTGAGTTAGCGAGGCCACGACGGCTTGCATAACCTAACCTCTTCAAATTAGGTAGTATATATATTACTTACATTTGTTTTAAACTAACACGTATTGCACATATACTTTTGTATAGAACGGGATTTCGGGCGGCACTATATTACACTAAAAGGTTAGTATATCTTTTATTGTTCCTCGACGTATCGACAGGGTTGCACCTGTCATGGTTCCAAGGTGACTTCATTGAATCGACTTTAGTGCCGCGCGAAATCCCGTTCGATACAAAAGTATATGTACTTAAAGAAAGAAAAAGAATGCTTGTAGATGAGACTAACTTAAGTCCCTCAGATGTCAGTAGCTCCCTCTACCACAGCGTCTTATTCAACCAATTTACATAGAAAAATATAAAAAAAAACAAAAGTTTTAACATAAACCGCAAATGGAAACAGTAATTCAATAGCTAGATTTTATTACAGTCGCGATAAGAGTCGCAGCCATAACACTGCACTTAGCATTTTTGAAAGAAACATCTACATCCAGATAGTACCCAAAGGGTTAAAAAGAATGGAACGGGATGACAATCAAAAATGTTATTTCACAAGAAAGCATCGCCGGCGGCGGCGGTTCTATAGTTGAGATAAATGTGGACACACAGATGTTTAAGACCTCGAGCATAAATCGCCACTAAATGGCGAAAAAATTCAAGCGTATTTATTGGCAAGAATAAAATTCTTGCTTATTAATACTTACAATAATTAATATTGTAGGGGTTTGTTAAATTGGGGAATAATATGCAGGTTATCTTCTTCGTAATCAATGTATAATTCTCTGGTACCAGTACACAATATTAATACATAAACACTATAAAATTATATACGACCTAACCCATAGCGTGCGGGGAGACGACTGCTGCGCATAACGAGTGCTTGCCTTGCGCCTCGGTATATAAAACTCCTGCGTCAGCAGTGTGTCCCTACAAATATTAATTATAATAATAATTAACATTAATTATAATTATAATTAATATTAATTAATACCACACGATTAATAATAATTAATACGCTAGAAAATAGCACAATGGGTAGTATCAAAATATTTTTTCTATTTTGACATCATATAAACACAAATGTCATGCATGCAAAACATCCTTACTAATAATATAAATGCTAAAGTACCTGTGTCTTTCTGACTGTCGCGCTTTCACGCAAAAACTACTGAACCGAAATGAAATTTGGTACAAAAATAGTCTAGAGGCCGAGAAAAGAAATAGGCTACGTTTTGTCCCAGGTACAAGTTTCTGTGGGAAATGAGAACGGAAAGCTTCGTTACGCGGGTGGAGTTGCGTGCAATAATTAGTTAATCATATTTTTAAAGAAGCGCTCGTGGCCCCGCGGTCTCAGTGTTCTGTTAACGATCACTGAGTTACGCAACTTTCACTATGGCTGGTCCTTGGATGGGTGACCACTTTGTGGCATTTATATTTGCGAGCGTTTCCGTGCTTCGGAAGGCACGTTAAGCCGTTGGTCCTGGTTGCCAGTAAAATGGCAGTCGTTAAGCCTGGTTGAAGGCCTTATGGGCGGCTTGAAAACCTTCAACAGCAGGTTGCCACAACCTGCGTCTGTCTATTTCAACACGGCAATGAGCTCACCACCTATTACGTGGGACAGGAATCCACACGGTGAAAAGTGGGCATATAATATGCCTCTGCCACCCCTTCGGGGATAAGGCGTGATGGATATTTATTTTTATTTTTATATTTTTTAAAATGTTAAAAATTTAAAAACCATTGGACTGAAAATAGTTACTTCCAGTAGTTACAATACATTTCAGCTTCAATTGTCTTATCATGTACTCGTATTTTGCTCTCATTGTTGCCAAAAAAGGGGTATTTAATGGTTGTTTGGACTGTAATTTGCAATAAACCTACTTGGCTAACGTCCAAATGCAATGTAATTACTGTGAGACTTGTTTATATTCTGAATATTGCGTGTAATGTGGTACTAGTACTGAATAGTTTTTATGATACCTTCTCAAAAACGAATTACAACGTGAATTAAAATATTAATTTTTCGGTTAAAAACATTACATTAACTTATAATTTAAGTTTCGTATAATTTAATTCTAATATTATGAGTACTTCAAGTAAATGTTTGTCACGTCACAGACAGAGTTTTCATCCTCAAACTTTGCAACCGATAGAGGCATCTTGCCGCTTACGCTTTAATTGTGGAATAAGATCAATGATTTCATTAAATGAATCAACAGTAAAGGGTTCGTCAAAAGGGGTTTTAGAAGAATTTTGCACTTTTGGGACACCCTGCACGTTTGATTACTGCGCTGTCCCGAAGGCACTCCATAAAAAGACCTCGCAAACGTATTACGTTAGACGATGAACATTTGATGGCAATAATCTAACTCAAAGTCAATTTTTTATAATGATAATGATAAATGATAATAATAAATGATTTATTTGCTGTAAATGAGGTTGTAGCGAGATGGTAAATCACAATTCACAAAATTATAGTACTAGCCCATTTAGCCATTTAACCAATAGCATGCAAAACTTTCCTTAAATACTAAATTATAAAAGTAAAATTAATTTCATTTTCAATCCGTAATTCAAATAATTTCAAATAAATTTACAATTTCATATGAATTTTTTAATTGCATTACGTTATATAAATTACATTATACAGTGTGCTTTTGATTTAAAGTCCTGTAAAAAGATTAGTACCTCATGATTGCTATATTCATCTTCAGTGTCCATGGTGACTGCAATGCACAGTGTTTAAGCAGTCCCTATTTAATAAATATTCTGATATGAAATAATCTTGAACTGGTTGACGCCCGCGGCTCCGCGAATTGATTTTGTTACCATACCATTTAGCCACTCGACCGGATAGAAGAAAAGGATCCTAATAAATTACACTTCTTCTTACAATAGCAATAAATATTGCTGAATACATTACTTACTTAGTTCCAACAAGTTCTCAAGCATTTTGTGTAATCCTAACTTGCAGTGTGTCACTTAAGATAAGACGTTTCTAACCAGAGTTCTCCTTTGTATTTTTCACAGCATAATTTATACTATGCTGTACAATTTAACCCTTTTATATTATTGTGGAAGGATGCCACAGTTATGTAGAACTTTTTATAGAGGATACTGTACTTATCTTTTAAACGTGGTAAGCAAATTTGGCGTCGAGTGTATGCTGGTGTTAAATTTATTTGAATGAATTTCTGGGACTTCCCCAAACTTAATTGTGACTTGAGTTGGAAAATTAAGGGTTAAGAAATTGTTTACTCGTGTTGTGCTTTTGTGTATTTGCGTAGTTTTTTATACTCATAATATTAAATAGTTGAATGCTATCGTAATCATTGAATCCTGCCTGGGTTTTCCCGAACGTCTACAGTATGGGGTTCTTCAAAAGGGGTCTGAGAAGGTTTATAAAGGATCGGCAGCGCGAGTGCTGCACCTCTGGTGTTGCAAACTTCCATAGGCTACGGTAACCACTTTCCATCACGGCCGTACGCTTGTCTGCCACCTCAGTAATATAAAAAAAAACTCATTACAGCCAAGTACTGAATTAGTAGAAGTAATATAAAAAAAAAAACTCATTACAGTCAAGACTTCCAATTTTTGCCACAAAACATTTGTGTGATATCATTTTGGGAGGGTGATTGGCCTCACTGTACCACGTTGCCGCAGCCAGACAGACTGCAACAGGGGTTTATTTGTGATTTTCTCTTTTCGTCATGACCTTGTCCATTAGTCAACCGGTACACCACTTGAAGTCTCTTTATGTCAGTAGTAGTACCATTGATGGTACTAATGATAAAAAGCTATGATTTGTAGGGACACCGTGCTTCGGAAGGCACGTTAAGCCGTTGGACCCGTTGCCAGTAACATGGCAGTCGATAAGTCAAGTTGAAACTTGAAGGCCTTATGTGTTTTAATATTTGATTGAAAGGTAAATGGGGGAAAAGTGATGCGTACTTTAGTTCTCCATCCTTGACAAGCTTCAGTGGGCAAACTGCAAAGTATGACAATTTAGCGTTTGCCCATTGATCGTATTATTCGCAAACGAGAACGTCTGAATTACATGTTCACCCTTTGGTGTTAGAGAAGCAATTTAGTGCTGTTTACAAGTAATCGTGTCAGGTGGTAAAACTGAGGTAGACTCGGGAATTGCTGGCTCACGACTGATTTGTGTGTCACCGCTCATGTTATGGTGTTTGGTCTAAGGTTTAAAGCTGAGCGTAGAGAGGCAAAGTGTCTGAGGTAGCTTTATTTGGGGTGTTGTTCTAGGAATCACATATATATTTGAAAAACATGTATTTATTTATCTATCACGCCGTATCCCCGAAGGGGTGGCAGAGGCATATTATATGCCCACTTTTCACCAAGTGTATTACTGTCCCACGTAATAGGTATTGAACCCATTGCCGTGTTGAAATAGACAAGACGCAGGTTGTGGCTACATGCTGTTGAAATTTCTCAAGCCGCCCATAAGGCCTTCAACTTGACTTAAAGATTGCCATGTTACTGGCAACCGAGAGCAATGGCTTAACATGCCTTCCAAAGCACGGAAACGCTCGCAAATGTAAATGCCCCGAAGTGGTCACCCAACCGAGGACCAGCCATATTTGTAAAACATAGATAGTCCATTAATAATATCGAATACCTTAAACTCCACTATGTTTTGTCTCAAGGGCGTACGAAATTTAATATATGTATTTAAGCTTTCGTCAAATTGCAATAAACATCAAATAGGTATATTACAATTCAAATAATTTACAACTGAGTTAAAAGATTTAGATTAAATTAAATAAATTACAAAGAAATAATTTCGAATACAGTCACATACAAGACCTCCAGGAACAAAATGACGTCACCTGCTAACGATGCACCTGCTGACCGACAGACAACAACGGGGTTGAGAGACCAGTCGCCGGTCGGTCCCAACAATGCCGAAAAACAAAAGTCAACCAATTGCTACCCCTATCAGGCAGACTTTGGAAGCAACTGGGAATACGCTACAATAAAGAGAGCAGAGATGAAAAGTAACTAATTTTGATAATAGGTAGCTTTGACTAAGATCGTAGTACCTAAGCATATTGTCTATATTTTTCGTTATTATCATTCGAGCATTTGTCTCAAGACGCCTGCGGTCCGCTAGGGTCCATAATTTTAAAATAGTGTAATGTGGTTCTAAAGATAATGTGGGCAAAAGCGTAAGGTAAGTTTTTTTTTATACCACTGAGTTGGCAAACAAGCATACGGCCCACCTGATGGAAAGTGGTCACCGTAGCCTATGGACGCTTGCCAAAGGTGCAGCACTTGCGCTGCCAACCCTAAACGTATGTATAAATAGAGGAGCTATTGGGGGACACTCACACACACATATCAAGCTGGTAGTAATCATAACGTCTACTCCAAATGTTTACCCATTTCTTTTTGTTTGTACCGTTATCAAATTGTTGCTGGAAGGCGTCTCCTCATCCAACGGAACTGGTCTAGCGTTCTACCTTGCTCTTTGATTATGGTTTTTGAGTTATTACTTTATTGTAATAAGCTTTGTAACTTTAAAAATTTCATTTAAGTTAAAGAGGACAGAAACTAAATACAAATATGGTTTCTTAAACTTCATACCATACCCCACAATACCCCAGAGCCTCAGTTAATTGAAGAATTATTGCAACCCACTCACATAACTGGCAAATTCTATTACACACATTAAACGATTAAATTTCTACTCTATTGCTAGAGCCGTAAAGTTTCTATTACCTACCATCTTGGTACGTTTAATATGCCTCAGCTAAGTTATTATGGAAATAAGGTGGTGTGTGTTTAATAGTGTAGTGGGCCATAAAGTTACAATTCGTCAAGGGGTAAGTAAATATTGAAGTAAACAGACCTCGGCAAGTGCCTTGGCTGTCTCGCCAGCAAAGTCATCTTATAATAAGTTATAACCATAGAGTATATTACAGTAGTACGAAGTAATTAAAAGTGAGTGCCTATACTCATTTGATTTTCGGGGATGTTTTTCTAGATCGTTTAGCACAAGTAACAATAAGCGAAATTTAGGCATAATGGCGTTGTGTAAAAATGCCCCACAATATGTTTTTACGTTTTGTTATTACATAAATACTATCATACATATTATCACGCCTGTTTCCCATCGGGGTAGGCAAAGACTATGGCTTTCCACTTGCTACGATCCTGACATACATTTTTCGCTTCTTCTACTTTCATGAGTGTTTTCATACACGCTCGCCGGTTAAGTATACGTTTGACCTGGCCTTTTTCCAAAAGTTCTTCGAATTGATTGACATACGTACGCCGAGGTCGACCCCTACCAGTTTACCCATTCACTATCGCCACATAAATCTGCTTCGTCAGTCTATTTTCATCCATCCTCTCCACGTGTCCGAACCATCTAAGCATCAATTTTTCTATCTTAGTCACTACATTTTCTGTCATACCGCAATGTTCCCTTTTTACGCTGTTCATTTATTTCATTGTTATTACATATTTTAAATAATCTATTTTTAGACTTTGATCTGATGATTATGATACGCAGGCAATGACTGGGTCAAGTGCATAGATAAGATAGTAAACTTAAGAGTTTTGCTTCACAAGTCTTGTTAAATTGAACGCGACGACGCGCGACGTGCGGAATGCTGTTGTGTGGGCGAATTGGTTGATGTTCGCCAAGTGTAAGATGCCATATGTATGTGATATTCTCAAGATTCTTACAACTAAAAATAAGAACAAAATAATAAATGAAAATAAAGTTAAGTGTACAAAACTTATTCTTAACTTAATTCACTAACTTGTAGAGTAATTTACACCTTAAATTATACAAAGGCAGGACAGAGTATTTTATTACATAAGAATTGTTCGCGACAAACTTTATATAAGACGCAACGGGTACTACTATAAGCTCGAATGCAGGGCTGTCATAAACGAGGACGAATAATAAAAATCACTGTTTAAAAGAAAGAGTGAGGAACGAATGACGAAGTATATTTATAGTGCAGAAGTAAAAGGTGGAAAGACTCAGGCTAGAACGAAACTTACACACAAAGACCACGTAAGCAAATTGCTCAAAAATGGAAAGGTCAAAAATATTCAGCTACCCAGACGATTTTTAAATCTGCAGTAAGCGAAAAAGGAATACATGGTTTGAGAAGCATGGCGGTTTGTACTTTCAAACAACCTCATACAGTAAAAAAATGAATTAGGTCGTCTCTCGTCAGTTTCCTTAATTGATAATTTTACCTGATTCGTCAGTTTCCGTAGTTAGTTTAGTTTAAAAGACGCCAGAGATGACTTGTTAAGGTTGACTTTTAAAACTCAATATTTAGAAAACCGCAAAATTGCTGCTTTCGATAACGGGTTGATGCGGAGATGAGCTAAACAATTCAAAAAGCAATTACAATAAAGAATTGCTACATTAATTTCAATTTTGCTTAAAAGGACTGGAGTACTTTAATTAGCCTGAGATGATTATCTGAAAATTTTTTCCTTCAAATATCGTTCTTCAAAATTTAATATTTTGAATTTATCGATATATTCGTCAAAACATTTCGTCGCATTCATACCCATACAGTATTCCATAGCCCATACAGTTGATAGCTGAAGACGAGCTTAGGAAAATCTCGATACTACTTTGTTAACTTTCCCCCATCACACAAATTCTAGTTCGTAATTTTAATTATACAGACATATGTTTTTTATGGCCTTTGTGCTCTTAGCAGCAACTCGCCAGCCTTCAGTGTTTTAGCTAGTAACGAAGGAAATTTGACAGTGTCTCGGAATTAGACCGGTAGCCATGAATAAGTTGATGTGGAGGCAATATAGGCAGAATTTAAACAAAAGGATAACACGGATAAAATTTTTGAAGCAAATATGTATTTTGATAAAGTTCACATAAATTTTAATAAAGTGGAAAAAGACAATTTGTTACCAGACAGGGATTGCCTACTTAATTGCCAACCTAATTGAACCTAAATAATTAAAAAAAAAGGATAACACAACCATAAACATAAATATTATACAATTGTTTAAACATTATATATATATATAGGAGTGTAGACAGCACAATTTATATTACTTGTAACAAATTTGTACACTAATCATAACAGTTTGATGTGATTGATTTCTATATACATTGTAAGTGTCTGACTAATATTATTAAAATAGTTTAATTTATCGATGGCCAACAGGTACAAAGCAGTTTCTGGTCTCCATGTT
Organism: Thumatha senex; assembly: GCA_948477245.1. Classification (NCBI taxonomy): domain Eukaryota; kingdom Metazoa; phylum Arthropoda; class Insecta; order Lepidoptera; family Erebidae; genus Thumatha; species Thumatha senex. The sequence continues at coordinate 1,170,701 of OX419750.1, read as the reverse complement.
GCAGGTTATTATTCAAACCGGGTATAAAGTCTTACAGTCTCGAGTACAATCATATCTGTCTGCATCAGTTAGTCAGTGTACGTGTGTATCTAAAGCCACCGATATAATTACACGTACAATTACATATAATTACACACAAAATAGTGAAGAAGTCGAGAGTACTGTTTATTTTTATCTGGGTGCCGCAAATACCCAATTTCCCTGTCTGAGTATTGTCGATTCACTATAATTTATTTAGATTGTGGAAGGTAATGGAGGTAGTAAAAAGGAAATTTAAATAATCTGTTTTAGACGATGCAGTAGAAGCAAATATGAAACAAATACTAAAAATTAAGGAGACATTAAATTTTCCAAGTTTGTAAAATAAATATCCAAAAAAAATGTTCAATAGAAAAAGTAAAACGAAATAGTTTTTAAGCCAGCCCTGGATGCAAGTTGTAACCGGTGGAAACCAGTTTAAAGTGACACTTCTAAGTTCAGCTTGCAAGTGGCGCGAGCTGGCGGCGAAAATTATGAGTTTCATTCTTATGCTAAAACTTAAATTTCAATTTTCATTTACAATTTGTAAAATGTAAAATATAATATTTTCAATTTTATGATGTTTTCTGTGAAAATGGTTGCCTTGCGTGTTACGGAGGTTATTAAATTTCATAAGACAGGTAGTGTACATGAGCCAAAACGGTAAAAATATTCAGAAAATAAAAGAACCTGTAGAGGTGCTCTACGTCAACCAGCAAACTGTGTAGATAAATATTATATCAATTCATGAAAAATTTATAATGAATTCAAAAAACCTAACAATGAATATAACCTAAATGATCAGACAAATTATCGGCGCTTTTTATCAAATATTCGTATAATAGATTTTGTATGGTAAAGGGAAATACGCAACAGATCAAGGTATGTCATGCATTTGACAGCTGGTAGTTGCTTTCTGTTTAGTTTGGATAAATATGTTCCAAAATGTATGCATAAATTCAGTGCATCTTCAGAAGGTTTAAAAGTTTTCAACGTGTATTCGTAAAACGTGAAGTTTGCAAAGATGCAAACTTATAAACATATCAAATAGGTATCTATATAGATAGCTACTTGATATTATGAAATTTAAGCTACTGCTGTAAAGCTTATCTCATGTTCTGAAACTTGACTTTCCAGATTTCCAATAAATTCAAACACATATCTTTGTTATACTTTTAAACTATCGCGTTGCATACTATAAGTATATTTGTTACCTAACGGGGCTAAACGTAGTTATTTCACATACCTTTTGTCGAGTTAGTCGGCCTCTGACCACGGCCGGTGCAACCTGGGGGCTAAGTCTACTGTTTCAATCGTGTCAGAAAAACATCGTAATCTTCGCTCAATAGAAAGCCACCGGTACAATTTTGACTTCTTTTCGTAGTCTAATAATACAATCCTACTCCAATAGACTTCTATCGGTCGGCTGATGAGTTCTACTAACACGTACCGCGCCAGTAGACGCTAGTCAGTGGCATTTTTGATAGATTACTAAGATTTTGACAGTTAAAAACAGCTTTCTGCAACAGAATTCTGGTTCTATTCTTCGACTTGTTAATAGTAGACTCGGCCCCCTGGTCGCAATATCAGGCAAGAAAAGGTGGATAAAACCTGTAATAACTGCTTTTTAGCCTCGATAGTAACAAATATCTTTATTACTAGAATTTTGAGATCAAATTATGATACAAACAAAATTTTACTACAATGTTTCTCTCGTAGCTTGAACTGTAACAAAGAATACACCAATGTGTGATACTACAAAGTAATTCAAATAAAAGTTGTGGTGCTTTTATAAGCACTTCTTCCCAGCTATAAACAACATTGTAGACAGGTGTGACGTAAGTATTGTACAATATACTTGACTACCTCGTTGGTGTATCTGGTAGTGTACGCTATTACCGCGCTAAACTCCTGGGTTCGATTCCCGGGTCAGAACCAAATATTTGTGTCAATCACAAATGTTTGTTTCGAAGTTTTGAGTGGAGTTAGATGGAGTACTTCCTATGTATAATATAAATGTATTTAGAAATATATAAGTATGTTTCAGTTGTCTCGATCTAATAGCACAAGCCCTCAGCTTAATTTGGGCTAGATGGCGCTGTGTGAAAAGTGTTTTACGATATTTATTTATTTAAATTATATGATTTTTCTCTGTTCTTCTAAGTGCTACTCCCTTCGAATTCCCACCTAGATTTGGAGTCTCCAATTTGGCTGCCATGAACAGGTATTTTTTTACTTTTGATTTTATTTTTTTTAATATTGTGGGACACTTTTCACACAGCGCCATCTAGCTCAAAGTAAGCTAATATTAGCTTGTTTTATGGGATCTAGATAAGTGATAAACATACTTATATATTTCTAAATACATACATATTATACATAGAAAACACCCAAACTCCGAAATACACATTTGTGGATAACACAAATATTTGTTCCGACCAGGGAATCGAACCCGGGACCTCTTGCGTAGCAGTCGGATACACTCCCACCGCGCCACAGAGGCAGTCAATTTTTGACATTGTTGATTTGTGAAGCGACCTCCCAAACCCGTTGTAGCGTCGTCCGTTAATCAGCAGGTTAGGTCACTTGAACCCCAGAGATGGTGGTGGAGCCCCTTAAAGTCACATTTATTATGTGACTATTTCATATAAAATTTATTCATAGTAATAAAAGACAACTTGGTTTGGGAGACGGGTCCTTCGCCTTACAGGAGCAACGCTATGACCAGCTGAGCTATTATACCGAAACCAATTGAACTTGTCGCTATCTTAAAACCTTTTAGAGTAGGTGTTTAGTCACATTGAAATACATTGCGGACTTAACAAATACAGGTTTAAAACGCACTTAAGGGCCTTCCTGTTGGACTAAGGTCTATACTTGGTAAAAAATATAGGATGAAAAAGAATAAAATAATTAATGTATTAATTGAATTTAATCTATAGAATATCTTATCTTAATCACTACATATTATAAAACAAAGTAGCTTTTCGCTGTCTGTCCCTATGTATGCTTAGATCTTTAAAACTACGAAACGAATTACGATGCGGTTTTTTTTAATTGTTAGTGTGATTCTTATAGAAGGTTTTTATGTATAATTTGTTAAGTTTTTGTATACATTGACCAAACTATAACGATATTTGTTGGGGATGTCGGAAAAAAAAGCCGTCTGAGAACTTTCAACAAAAACACTGCCTAAACCCTTTGATATATAACAAAATAATATATGGTACAATTGTGTATCTAATGTAGGTCTACAAAAAAGTCCGCGACGATATATTTCTATCTCGTAAGAAGGCTATTTACACAAATATGCTATTAGTCCTTATAATTTTTACTACGTTAGTTGACTTCAGCATTTCATGAAGAGTATTTTGTCCCTTTACACCTTGCAAATAAAATGAATATCTTACGAATAATCGCAGATTCAAAATAAAGCGCAAAGAAATTAATGTCGTGTAACCATAATTCGACCGGCCCGTGCGGGCGTAGGTAGGTAACTAGAGAGCGGTGAAGTAATCAATGAATTTGAAAAATGTTCATACATAATTGTGAATGTGAAACTATTAAACAACGGGATTAAATGGGTGCCACGGGGTTCGAAGAATGTCTCGGGCGAAGCCGGGCGGGACAGCTCGTAATATCATAAATGCGAAAATTTGTGTGGGTGTTACTCTTTCACGTAAAAACTACTGACTGGATTTTAATGAAACTTTACAATAATTATACATCAGAAAAACACATAGGCTACTTTTTATACCGGGAACAAGTTCCTGTGAGAAACAGGAACGAAAAACTTCTCTACGCGGGCGAAGCCGCGGGCGTCAACTTGTTTTTAAATAATAATAGAAAAGGAAAATATTAATTTAAAAAGGCATATTTCTGGGCCGTCAACCTGAGGGTCGCTATCGGGGCCCTACCGTCTGGGATAGCGGCCCTCAGTCACGGATCGTCGACTCTAAATAAATAAATATCCATCACGCCTTATCCCCGAAGGTGTGGCAGAGGCATATTATATGCCCACTTTTCACCGTGTGGATTCCTGTCCTACGAAATAGGTGGTGAGCCCATTGCCGTGTTGAAATAGACAGACGCAGGTTGTGGCTACCTACTGTTGAAATTTTTCAAGCCTAAAGCTATAAGGCCTTCAACCAGGCTTAACGACTGCCATTTTACTGGCAACCGGGACCAACGGCTTAACGTGCCTTCCGAAGCACGGAAACGCTCGCAAATATAAATGCCACAAAGTGGTCACCCATCCGAGGACCAGCCATAGTGAAAGTTTCTTAACGCAGTGATCGTTTACAGAACACTACGTCCGCGGGGCCATGAGCGCTTTATTATAGGTATGATACATATATCATACCTATAATAAAGGTTTAATTTCGGATTTCAAACACAATAGACATTGCAATTTATATAAAATTATCTTTCCTTGAAGTGGAGGAGAAAATGTAGGAAAGCGGACCCCGGGCATCGCGAGACGCAACTGGGACAGACGCTCGGATGATGATGAATATCTTTCCTTGAAGTTGATTATAAGTTAGTGAAGTAATTCAAAGTGGTATCAGTGATTGATTGAATCCTTGGCCATCAGCCTGGACATCACCAAGGCTTTCGATAGAGTCTAGCACGCATCACTTCTTTCCAAGCTTCCGGCATATGGCCTGCCGCCTCAACTATGCACATGGCTCGCCAGCTTTGTGCATGACCGCCGTATTTTGGTCCAATGCGACGTTCAGGCCTCCGACTACCTGCAGATAAATGCTGGAGTGCCGCAGGCGTCCGTTTTGTCGCCCACGCTCTTTCTTCTGCATATCAATGATATGTTGTCCCTGGGCACCATACATTGCTATGCAGATGATAGTACGTTGCATGGAAGCTATGTTAGTCACCCGGGGGCAAAGCGGACGGATTTTGAGGCTATGAGGGGACAAGTTGTGGCGGAACTCGATTGGAGCCTGGACCGCATTTCTTTGTGGGGTCTCGATAATCTGGTCGTTTTCAATGCCAGGAAAACGCAGGCGTGTGCATTTACTGCTAAATTATTCCCTTTCCTTCCCCTTCCAACTCTTCAGAGCACAACCCTACAGCTGCAAAACTACCTCAGCATTCTGGGGTTGGACGTTCATCGAGAGCTCAACCTCTCGTAAACTCGGAGTCCTTAACAGGGTGAGGCGGTTTTTCATGGCGGAACAGAGATGCAGATTCATCCGTGCGTGGAATACTGCACACATCTCGAGATGGCTCCGCCAAATACTTGCTTGAAGCTCTCGACGCGTCGCAGAGACGTGCCATCCGCATCATAGATTGTCGCCAGCTTAGCTGCATTGGACCGCATAAGAGAAACGTGAAAAGGCATATTTCTGGGCCGTCAAGTTAAGGGGCGCTATCAGAGCCCTGTGGGTTGAGACAGCGGCCCAAAATCACGGGTCGTCGTCTGTGCTTACCATTAGGCGGACGACTCCATTTTGACGTGCCAAATATTAACGGAAGAAGTTAGGTTTAAGTAACTCAGCTGGTTAGGGCGTTGCCCATTTGAGGAAAAGGTCAAAGGTATAAAGATAATAAAGGAGGGGAGGAGGATCCCACCACACACCCTCGATTCGTTAATCCTCACGCACAACGGTCAAGGATAACCTCTACTAATTGTAACGGAGAAATGACGTCTTGTCTCATACAAGACATTGCAAGCATGAGTTACTTATAACATGACGTCTAGTTAAGTACACAGGCATACTACATGAAGGATTCTATACCATTTTACTTCTATCTATGTTTCCTCACACGATAGGCAGAGAGGACAGACCGCAATGCTTCATGATTGCAGACTACTTTCACTACGTGCAGATTCATTAATTTATACTAATATTATAAAGCCGAAGAGTTTGTTTGTTTGTATGGTTGAACGCACTAATCTCAGTTGTGTTAGCCATTCATCCAGGAAGTTATATAGGCTATATATTATACGCTACTTCCCTGAAGAGCGGAGCCGTAGTCATAAATGTCGATGAATCGGGCAAATTTTAATGCATTATTGTAGAATTTATAAGCCACGGGATTCAATGGGTGCGACCAGAGTTCGAAGTATATCACGGGTGAAGCCGGGGGGGGGGGGGGGTCACCCAGTCTTTTGATACACGTCTTGGTATCTGAGTACTTTTTATCCTCCCGTGTTGAATCTTCTGCTCTTATAGTGTACGTATTTAAGTCTCGGTACCCTATTTTCACCCTCTACTTTTGCTCAATCAATATTCTTATTCTATATATATTAGATACAAGGTAACTTATATTAGTGTACATAGGCGAACTTAACTCAATATTGAGTTTTCTACCAGCAAACCTTAGGGTGAATAGAGATGCTGCCACAGATGGGTATAATTGTGCACGAAGAACAGTTTTTTTGAACGAAGTTCCTTACGGCAGGCTTGGAGGAGATAGGGATTTTGCTGCGCGATCGAACTTAAAAATATGTGATAGTAAAACCGTAAGAAAGAAACGGTAAGAAAAATTCCGTGGAATAAAAGCGTTACATAAGACGTGCGCAGGCGCGACAGTCGTTTGTTTTGCAAATTGTGTCGATTTTTAAACTGTCTATTTACCTCAGTGAAGTGAACACTAATTTGAAAATTGCAGTAACGTAGCTGTGTGGTTTGGGTGGTATGCTGCTCGGCGGAGACGCAAGAGGCCCGAGTTCGAATCCTAGTACAAACGGTGACTTTTAGTATGATTAATTGAATCGTGAACTTGTTAACTTCGTTCCTAGCTGGTGTCCCACGACACCACATAATTTTTATTTTAATCTATTATTGTTATTCTATATACCATACACAGATGCATATATTAATCATATAAACACTTATTATACATTCAATATAAATAATTACATATACCTATTCCAATAATCGGTGTCGAAAAGTCGGTAGTAACAACCAAAATCACCTACCTGGTCAGTGATAAGAACAGGTCCTTTACCCTTCTCCTAAATATGCTCAGCAACGGGCTCGCGCGTCTAGTGTGAGGGAGAGAGTTCCATAGGCGTACTGCACGAATGGTAAAAGAACTGTCAAAACAACTAGAAGAGTGAAGAGGAGTTCGAAGAAGAAGAGAGGAGGGAGTACGACAGGGTTTGCCTCTCGGGACCAGAATTCTTCGTCAATAGAAAAATATTTTAATGTTAGTTTTAGAGTTTTGGTGTTTCTTATGTATAACATGTATGTATTTAGAATTATATAAGTATGTTTATCAGTTATCTAGATCTCATAGCACAAGCTTGTAGCTTTGTTTGGGCTAAATGGTGCTGTGTAAAAACTGTCCCACAATATTTATTTTATTTATTATACTACTGGACTACTGGCCCTTCGGCGGTCATTCACTGCAACCCGGCTAAGGGAATGCCCCAAGATGAGGCTCTCCTCGATTACTTGTGTTTTATATACTACTCGGGACTTCACGCAAAACAAATTTCTACTTACATTCACCGACGTAGTATATAAAACATGAGTATACACCGCGAAAGTTTAAATATAACATTAGCAAACTGTACGGGCCGGCAATAGATTACTTGCTCTATGAGATGTCACGCTGTATCCCTGACGGGGTAGTCAGAGAGGACAGATCGCCAGGCATCGCGATCCCTGCATACTTCTTTCGCTTCCTATAGATTCATTAATCGCTTCTTACATGCACGCCTGGGTATCCAAGTAATTTGAGTTTTTCGTTTTTGAGCAATCTGTTCACGTTGTCTTCATATGTAAGTCTCGGCCTACCCTGACTCCTTCTGCCCTCTACTTTAAGATAATATATATTCTTCTTCTTTTTCACTCTTTTGTTAAACGTGTCCAAACCAACGGAGCACGCCCTTTCCAGCTTAGCTCTATGAGAAGTCGCATATGACTATCGCATAACTTAAGCTCATATCAATTTACTTACTTAATTTGCCTTACTTAGATATCGGCATGTAATCTTCAAAACAAAATAATTACTAAAAAACTGTGTGTCTAACGCGTGTAATTATGCACACGCTTTATACTGCTTTAATCTGATAAGATTTTATCACATATACCACAATTCTTTGTTTGTAACAGGAGTGATAATTTAGTAAGAAAGAGAATCAAAACAATGAAAACTACTTTGAATGAATCATAAGTTGTCATGGAAACACTTATAAGCAAACTTCATGGTGTCGATATTTCGTGACGGTCAGCGCGCGCATATTAAAAATTTCCCTAACACGAAAAAATAAGTATAACTTCAATAACATTTCGAAAAAAAAAGATAGTTGAGTATTAATTAGATCTCTTAGGGCAAGGAACTCCGAAATAGATAACAGATAACATTATTGAAAAAGCGGCGCCCACTATAAATCATACATATCGAGTATGGGCGCATTATTGGGAGAAGGGGCGCAGTTCTATCGCATTAGCCCAACGATGGATGTACTAGCAAACAGTTGATTTATGACGTCATAGTTGTGACGTCACGGTGTTTTGATTGTCATGCTGGTTGAAAACGATCCGATAAGGAGATATTTTTTTAAGGAAATGTATATTTATTTATTATACTTTATATGTTCATATATCGCGCCTTATCCCCGAAGGGGTGGCAAATGCATATTGTATGCCCACTTTTAACGATATGTATTCCTGTCCCACGTAATAGGTGGTGAGCCCATTGCCGTGTTAAAGTAAACACGCAGGTTGTGGCTACCGACTGTTGAAATAGACTTAACGACTGCCATGTTACTGGCGACCGGGACCAACGGGTTAACGTGCATTTCGAAGCACGGAAATGCTCGCAAATGTAAATGCTACAAAGTGACACCCATCCGTGACCAGCCATAGCGAAAGATGCTTAACGCAGTGATCGTTTACAGAACACTGAGTCCGTGAAGCCACGAACGCTTGATGACAGATCTTAATGGAGCTCTAAAACAAACTTTTTTCACATTGAAAAAGGTGTGAGACAGAGTTGTGTAGCGTCACCGGCGCTGTTTAACCTAAACATGGACAGTTGTTTGAAAGAACTGCAAGAGAGTGCGTATGGTTTAAAAATGAATGAACTGACTGTCAAATGCCTCCTATACGCTGATGAACAGGTAATACTGGCATCATCGGCGGAGGTGTTGCAGTTGATGGTTAACATTATGCATGATACGCTAAAAAGCAAAGGAATGAAAGTGAATGTAAATAAGACAAAAGTAATGGTTTTTGAAAGAGCGGAAAGTATGACAGATTGCTCGATTTTTGTGGAAGGAAAACGAGTGGAACAGGTGAAAGAATTTGTATATTTAGGTTCAAAATTTGTGACAGATGGAAAGTGTGATTGTGACATTGAACAAAGAGTTTTGGCTGAAAATCAAGTGAATGGAGCCATGCACGCCTTTATGAGCAGTCAGAACGTGTCTGAGAAGGCGAGACTGGCTGTGCATAGAGGAGTACTTGTTCCTACACTCATGTATGGCATTGAAAGTTGGGTGAGGCAGAAGAAGCATAGAAGTAAAATTAATGCAGTGGAAATGAGAAGTCTGCGGAGTATAGCTGGAGTGAAATTGATGGACAAAGAAAGGAACAGTGTGATAAGGGAATATTGCGGTACGGTAGAAGAAGTAGTGACTAAGATAGAAAAAGCTATGCTTAGATGGTTCGGACACGTGGAGAGGATGGATGAAAGTAGACTAACGAAACAGATTTATCAGAAGAGAGTGGGCAAACTGGTAAGGGGCGAACTCGACGTACATATGTCAATCAAATAGAAGACATTTTGGAAAAAGGTCAGGTCAAGAGTACCCTTAAACGGCGTGTGTGTATGAAAACACTTATGAAAGTGGAAGAAGCGAAAGTTGTATGCCAGGATCGTAGCAAGTGGAAAGCCATAGTCTCTGCCTACCCCGATGGGAGACAGGCGTGACGATATGTATGTATGTATGTAAAATCACTATACAATATTATAGTAGGTATACAAATCCTAATTCAAAACTAAACTTATCTGAAACTAGCTCAACCCCACAGCTTCGCCCGTGACTTTCTTCGATCTCCCGTCGATTTTTTTTAATCCCGTGTATTATAAATTCTACAATAATGTATAAGAAAATTCCAAATTTGTCGAGATTTATGATTGCTGCTGCGCTCTCCTGGATAGTAGCTTAATGATATATAGCCTAAAGCCTTCCTCGATAAATGGGCTATAAAACTCAAAATGAATTTTTGAAACCAAACCAGTGGTGCCTGAGATTAGCGCGTTCAACCAAACAAACTCTTCAGCTTCATATATTAGTATAGAGCATAGATATGCTCCGTGTTGTGTATTCGGACACGGCACTGTTGAGACTAGATGTTGTACAGATCCTCTATCATCCTAATCCTAATTAGTATGATAAACGTGAAAGTTTGTAAGAATGGATGTTATTCTTTCACGCAAAATGTACTAAATGGATTTTGATGAAACGTTACAATAACAAGTTCCTGTGGGAAACGGGAACGCGAAAACTTTACCACGCGTGCAGAGCCGCGGGCGTTAACTAGTATATATATTTACATTTATTGACTGCCTCGGTGGTGCAGTGTAGGTGCATGCGACTGCCGTGACTGAGGTCCCGGTTTCGATTACGTTATTCATTTATAAAGTACCATTCACAATTCTGACTTTTATTACAACCAAAAGTATCCAGTACACAATGGGGTCTGCTAATTTTAGCAGTTTCACTTGCGACACAATCTCGCTATTGGATCCTGTAGGTTGAAGTGTAAGGAAAAGTACATACATATAACTAGGTGCACTTGTCGTCCCCGGTAAGTTTAAATAGGGCGAAGCGTTTTGCCGTCACCATTTCCGAACACGAACTTTCGGTGATTAGTCCTCCACGGTATGTCCGCTTTTCGATTTTATTTTTTCTATACCATCGATGGCTAGATTTCGTATTATGAGTCAAATTTGATCGAAAACTATTGAGTGGTTTGGGACGAGTTCGAGGACAAACCGAAAATCCGAATCGGGGAAAAATGGAGCTACGCTCATTTCCTTCAAAAAGCACTTCTAGACATATAACAAAGTACACATCTGTGTATGACCTACTTTCACGTAGTCCCATGACTAGTGACTTTCTTTAGGTTCCGTGACACCTTGTCGGGACTTTTAGTACCGTCGTGAAATATGGCTGACTCTTTTTCCGCGCACAAACTGCTGTAATTAGTTTTATTTTAACGACTAGTTCACATACGCAGCTTGGCTTTTGTGCACTTATTACGAACTATTACTGTACTTTAGTGAATATTCTTTTATGTCTCGCTCCAACTTGAAATGTATTATATATTATTGCCATAGGCGATTTCTTATTATTTTTTAATATTAGGTCCTTGTACTTTGGAAAATGATAGCTTGTATAATTTTCTTTTCTCATGAAATATTAAAAAAAATACATTTTATTTTCGAAATTAGAATATTATAATATTTTTCTGTTTTGCGAGGAGCGAAAAAAATTATTTTTTAATATTAGGTCCTTGTACTTTGGAAAATGATAGCTTGTATAATTTTCTTTTCTCATGAAATATTAAAAAAAATACATTTTATTTTCGAAATTAGAATATTATAATATTTTTCTGTTTTGCGAGGAGAGAAAAAAAATAAAATCTTTTTCGAAATTTGAATATTATACTTTATTTCTGTTTTGCGAAAGGTTTACACGAAACTGTTGAAAATAATCTGTGTATGTCCCGTGGATTTAACTCTAAGGACCTATTATTTGACTAACAAATCTCAGATTCAAGGCAAGTATTCAACTGGGACTTAGTAATCGGAACAGTCAACAAGACAAATTGTTTACATTTACGATCGATGCAATCCATGGACAAGATGCTTATAAATCGACCCTCTTAGCAGTATTAATATTAAAACGAGACAACTGTATATACAGCACATAAGCTGAAAAGAGAAAAATATATTTTACAACCTTTTACAACTGTCTGCTCATGATAAGCGACAGAAATTTATTATCTTGACAAGACGAAGAGTGGTCTATTTATTTAAAGTATATCTAGAGGAATGGTAGCTATATAAATATCTACTGATTAATGTTGGAAAAACTGGAAAAATATAGTGTAAATAACAGGATATAGCCTAGTAATGTGTTCTTTGGAACAAAATGGCGCCGGAAATAGACTACGTCGTGCTACTAAAGTATAATATTATTATGGATTTGAGCGATCTATCACATGCTTGTGATTGCGGGAAATGAAAAAAAAACATTACAAAAATATCTTTTGTGATAAAGTGTTTGTAAATATTTACAAATATACTGCCGTAATGATGGGAAGTGGTTTCCGTTTTAGCCTATAGACCTTCACGAATATGGTCTGAATATTTTAATTGCGGACTTAGTGTTCTGTAAACGATCACTGAGTTACGCAACTTTCACTATGGCCGGTCCTCGGATGGGTTATCACTTATTGAATTTTAATTTTGCGAGCGTTTCCGTGCTTCGGAAGGCACGTTGCAAAAACACTAGCCTCAGAGTTTAAATAATAAATTTTATTTATTTCAGACATTATAGTTCCTTATTTTATAAGTGTCAAAACAGAATCTAATATTTTACATATATATTTCAAAATTCCGATATTGTTGAAAGTAAGCTAATGTAAACTTGTGGTATGGGATCTAGAAAACTGATAAACATACTTATACAGGGTTACAAGAAAAGTCGTGCTAGATCCGTTAAGGGCGTGGAGTACCTATCATTTCTGACTTATTTTACTATGAAACACCCTACCCTAAACTTTTCGAGATATTGGACTTTTAATTTTTTTATTGAAAATTGCCGATTTTTAGGCTATTAAATTTAATTTTGTTTATTTTGTGTGTCTTATTATTGTTGCATTTTTACATGTGTAATAAGATGCTTTAGGACGTTAATCATTAAAATAGTGAATAAGTTAATTAAATAGGCCGTAGTAGACAAGTGAAAGTTAAGAAATTTAAAAATAATATTAGAAAGTTTATTTTTCTCTATGGCATATATAAAAAAAATATTATGGCAGTTGTTCGGCAGATGTGTTTAAAAATATCTACGTTTTATCAGTTATCTAACGAAGTATAACAATCTAGGATCTGTATCACATTTCGTGGAAAAAATGTCGTTGGGACGCTCCAGGTAACAGTTCTAACGGTCAATTTTCCTTCAAGTTAAGACGCACCATGCGAGCGAGACATGAAACAATATTGTAGAGACCGGTTAGGGCTGGGAATACAACCCGGGATATTGTTTTGGTTATCAGTCTGCTTTTGTGCTTCGTACATAGTTGATATGATATCGTTTTTCTTGACTTGGCTGTGATTCTGGACAATTTCTTCTGATTTGTGACTACTGTGCTTGTTAACCGGATTCTGATTTGTACTTGTGATACGGAAGTGTTGAAGATGACGTCCTACACACCTGAGGAATATGCTGATATGCTTATTTGTTACGGATACTGCGATTGTGTCTCTTCGCATGCTCGCAGCGAATACATAACTCGATTCCCAGGTCGCCGAGTGCCAGATGTGGCTGTTTTTGACTGAGTTTATCGAAGACTTCGAGAAACTGGCACTATTTTGAGATGAAATACAGACATGGGAAGACCACGAATTGAAGACGACGAAGAACAGGACAATGAGATAGTGCAACGCTTTCGAGCGGGTCCGACTACTTCCACTAATATTGTTGCCCGTGATCTGGGACTTTCGCAATGGAGAGTGTGGTTTACAGTGCATACTGCTGGCCTATACCCGTACCATTACACGCCGGTACACACTATTGAAAAAGGAGACCCAGCGAGAAGGTTGGACTTTTGCAGATTTATGCTAAATGATGACGTAGAAGACCCAGATTTTCTAAGAAATATCTTGTGGACAGATGAATCCAAATTTGATAAAGATGGCATAACTATCTATCACAACGCCCATTCCTGGGCCCCAAAAAAACTAAGGAATCCCAATAAGAAAAGAGTGAAGGGGTCCCAACGAAGATTCAGCGTGGAAGTGTGGATGCGTATTATCTCCAATCATTTGATTGGACCTTACTTTCTCCCAGACAATATAAATGGGGAAAGGTACGAAAACTTTTTGAGAGGAGACTTGAGTGATTTGCTGGATGATCTGATCACTCAACTTGATCAGGGACATGTAGTGCCAACATGATTGCTGCCCTGCCTATTTCAGGAGAAGTGTCAGAGACTGGCTGGTTACAAATTATCCAAACAAATGGATAAGACGAGGTGAACAGTTGCCATGGCCAGCAAGAAGTCCGGACCTAACCCCCATGGATTTTCATGTGTGGGGGCGCATAAAACTCTGGTCTACAGCGAGCTAAATCCAGTTTCATCTGTGGAAAATTTAAGAGAAAGGATTGTGGATGCATCAAATCGAATGAGGACAACGTTGACCACTGGAGTAGTGAAGACTGGTCTCCGTAGCGACAATGTATTAGAAACAAAAACAGCCATGTTGAACATGAACTGTAGAGTAAGAAAAAGTTGTGTGAAAACCTGATTTAATAAATGACATTTAATGCTTACCTATTGTTTTATTTTGTTTTTTAGAGTTAAGTATTAATTTTCTTCTCCACTGTCGCCTATGAAACTAAGTTTTTTTCAATGCATTTAAAAAAACAACCCTAGATTGTTATACCTCGTTACATAACTGATGATAGGTAGATATTTTAAAACACATCTGCCGAACAACTGCCATAATATTTTTTTTAGATATGTCATAGAGAATAATAAACTTTCTAACATTATTTTTAAATTTCTTAACTTTCACTTGTCTAATACGGCCTATTCAATTAACTTATGCACTATTTTACTGATTGACGTCCTAAAGCATCTTATTACACATGTAAAAATGCAATAATGATAATAATAAGACCCACAAAATAAACAAAATTAAATTTAAAAGCTTAAGAATCGGCAATATTTTATAAAAAAATTAAAAATCGAATATCTCGAAAAGGGTTAGGTTTAGGGTAGGGTGTTTCATAGTAAAATAAGTCAGAAATGATGGGTACTCCACGCCCTTAACGGATCTAGCACGACTTGTTCTGTAACCCTCTATATTTCTAAATATATACATATTATACATAGGAAATACCTAAAGTACGAAACAAACATTTGCGGATCACACACAAAGTTTTGTTCCAACCCGGGAATCAACCCGAGATCTCAGCGCAGTAGTCGCATATATTGCGACTTATGCCACCGAGGCAGTCAACTATTTTAGTACTTTATTGATGTAAGTATACCTTTTATGGTTATTTCCATTGTGTATAATAGTCAATTCAATGTTTTCTATTCAAAATAACACTCGATATCCCCGAAGTTACACCCCTTCGCCGCAACTAAAGATTATTATCTTACTCGCAAAATTATTATTGCTTATAATCCCATAACTTTCTCACATGTATTGTTATCGCTAAATTCCGCAACCCGCAACCGCGACAACAACCCAAAGAGGCAACCATATCAGCGACAAAACCAAAATTATTGCCATAAGGACAATTTTATCGCTCACGCCGATATTATTAAAAGACATCATTTCGAATTGCCTATAATAAACACATTTACGAGATTTAAAGCCGACATACCACACTTATATCCATCCTTTTCCAGTCATTCCAGTAAATGCACTCCTAATGTAGCTTTCTCGTTTTAACTAAGTATTCGGAATTTAATTTGGCTAAAAGCAACAATTTATAATCTGGCGCGAGTAAGTCATAACCTAAGATTTTACAAATTTATATTTGCAGTTTGTGTGGCGCTAGTAGCCCTATCTTTTGAACAAAAAGTTCGGCGTCTGATTAGTTCCAATTTTTGCAGTTACCAAATCTAATGTGACATCTTACGGCTGCGTTCGATGCCAAGTGCGTTTCATGTAGTTCTTAATATTATTTTTTTATTTTTCTCTTCATAAAAACCTTCCTTAGAGTTGAAGGTAAAAATAAAAAAAATCTAGTGACCATCTTCGAGTTTTGGGCTTAAAACATATTTTGCGATTCATTTTACTTTAATATCGTTTTTATATATTCACGGTATTGTTATGTAGTACAGTAATTTAGCTATAGAACGTGCGTAAATGGAGATTGCTGGGCGTTCAGAGTGAATTCGTTGAACCAGACTAGGTGTGCTGAGTTTCAATTGCACTAATAGCAATGTGCAGATACAAGTGTAACGTTCCGTTAAATATCTTGTTGTGAAAATGAAGCGAAATGTTTTGAACGTGAATTTGTAACCAATACATGAGCTGCTTTTCAAATTCCTTGTATAATATCCTTGTACTAATATATAATAATAAAAAAATATTAAATACTGTAATTTATTCATGATTCTAGCAATTATATGTAGTTTATTCAAGACTGGAGGAACTGCGGGGTTATAAATACATTTTTATTTACTTCAGGAGCAATCTTTGAGCATTTTACCTCTTTGCATCGAAGACCCATTCATCTGAAAATAGGGTTTAAAACCACTTTCTGTCTATCTAAGTATATTCATAACTAAGTAGGTATATAATATATTAAAAATATTATTAATATAAATAAGATATTTATATATTTATTACTAACATCTTATTTATAATATTATATTAATATATTATTTAAGTGCGCCATCAACTACCTATTCTTTCCTGTTCTTCCCTTTCCATAGTAAGGTTGTCTAGAAGAGATCGCTTTTAGCGATAAGACTGATCATTGTGCTCTCATCCATATTTTTTTGCCACCTGGTGTCAATTTTGTGTCATAAGAGTGTAAAACAAGCATATACCTGCCACCTGATGCACAACTTTTTTAATTAGATTGATATAAAAGAATAAAATAAAATGCTAAACAAATCTACGGCTACTAAAAAAAATATTTCTCTGCAGAGCAACTGCCATTCAGAGTACCGTGCAGTTTAGGGTGCTCACATACATACATATCATCACGCCTGTCTCCCATTGGGATAGGCAGAGACTATGGCTTTCCACTTGTTACGATCCTGGCATACAACTTTCGCCTCTTCAACTTTCATAATTGTTTTCATACACGTTCGCCGATTAAGGGTACTCTTGACCTAACCTTTTGTCAAAAGATCTTGTATCATATGTGCTCACAAACATATAATATTAAAAAAACTTGTCTTAGGGGAAAGTCATTTCCATTTCATGTCTATGTGTAAAAATACTTTCCATTTAGTGGAATAGAGAGGGTTGAATATTTTTGTTTGCGTTTGTATAGCAAATGAATATTGTATTTGTTTAGGACGAAGCTTTTGTTGTACCAATAGTACCGTGCATTTAGATCTCCCGGTCACATGTCAAGCCTACAGAACATCACAAAGCCAGCCTAACTAGTGTTGCTAAAGTAAAAACAATAGATTCAGCGAGTATTCATAGAGCGTGCATTGTTACAGCTACGGGCGACGCGTTGGGAATTTGTAATTTTTATATATCTAGGGTTTCGCAGGAGCAATACATTAGGTAAACCTTTTTGTGAGATATTTAGTTTTCGTGACATGGATTATTGTGTTAAATTTCTGATTAAATCGGTGACTTTGAAGTTTGATAAAAACAGTTTTTACTCTCTTTCAGTTTTTTCGGGTCAATCTTTTCTGATAGCCCTATGAAGCTTGTAAGCGTAGATAAATTTCGTGATCAAGAAAACGTTTAAATCTTAAAATAACTATAGTAGGAAAGTTACATTACAAATTTTTTGAAAAATTCATTGTTGAAAGTGAATGCCGTCTGACCTCTCACCTCAGCAATGGCGTCTGCGTGCGGTCACCTGAACTCCGGAAATTTTAATGGGGCCGCTTACACCAATTGCCAAAATCATTCCTGTTTACCTCGTTTATTTCCGCAAATATACTCGTAGATAAGGGTTTTAGTGGCCCGCGTGACTCGATTCTATATCATCAATAGTTTCCCATCAGCTTTAAGTGTATTAAACATCATCCTGGACAAAACGCAGAAACTACTTGATACATATTATTAAAATCTTTCATGAAGAATTCCAAGACGTTGGTTCTACTTATAGGCTACATATTATCACGCTACATACCTTAGGGACTTAGCAGAGAACTATTAGGTACTTATATATCTAAGGGATAAACGCCAAAACTACTGAATGGATTTAGTTAAAATTTTACATAAATATCAACAAGAGTTTGGATCTAATAAGGTGCTACATATTATCACGCGATTACAGATAGGCTATACAAGTAGCCTATGTGTATAACCATGTATTGCCATAGTTAGCAATAATTATGTTCTCTGTCAAATCCCTCAGAGGTAGCGTGGTAACACCTCAGAGCAAAGATATATTTTTGTAACCGTCTAGGAAAGCGTTGATGTGTGGCCTCACGGAAGCTATGAATCCTGAATAAGGTTAGGAGAACCTTCACGCAGCACAACAGTTTAGGCCCTGCGTCGAATAAGGCTTTGTATTACTTAGCAAAGTTCCTAACGCTACTTTTACTTTTTAGAGTAATTCAAATTTCACGTCATATAACAATTTCCATGCGAACGAAGTCGCGGACAACAGCTGATGATTTTAATAATTTTATTTTATTATTCGTTGATAAATTTTCAATAAAATAGATTATATTGTACAGGACCCAACATTTAAAACCTTTCACGCCTAACTATTTTTTGGGAGCCCATCTATTTTCAGACTTAACAAGATTTGAATACGTTGACAATGAATCGTTCGTCGACTGAATTTTGTAACAGAAATACTGGATAAATATTCAAGCTTTTTGCGATAGAGCGAAGTAACGTAGCCTAAAATTCGAGCTTCTATTTAGTGGTTCAATTATCATTCGGTCAATTATTATGACGCTAAACAAGGAACTGGCCATACTCTTAAATGACGATTAGAGTACGGTGAAAAATTTCAACCTGGTTCGATACGGTTCGGGTAGTTCGGTGGCTAGAACAGTGCCCTGGTTAGGCAAAGATCACAGGTTCAATCCCCGTCTCGAATGGAATTGTCTTTTTTTTACTTTATTAATAAATTTAGCAAAATAATTGCTTTAAAATATTTATACAAACAAGGAACTATTCGTAACGTACTTATATACCTCGGTTAGTCTGCAATCTAGCTCAAAGACCATTACTACTTATCTTTCTTTTGAAAATCCTCATCGGAATCTTACCGATTAAAACCACACGTTGCCTTTCCATTTGCCCATTGCCTGGAGTTGCGGGTGAGTCCCGAAAGGATAGCCTCTAAGCTCCTAGAATACCCTTATAGAATTATAATTTGGCAAGATAGTTGAAATAAAATGAAAAAAAAAATCTTTATTCATGTAGGTCACAAAATAACACTTATGAATGTCAAGATTATTGCTTCTTCTCGCAAAGCAATAGAGAGCAATAGAGTCTGAGGAAGAACCTGGCAATAAAACTCATGGCAACTCTTTTCTAACCGCCATTTTTCAATTATATTATTTTTATTTACATGATATTTGATCAATTATATAGTAATGAGTTTATACAAAAGACACAAAGTCAATGTTGTGTTTCAAATCAAATCAAAATGAAAGCGATTCTAGTAACAGTTACCAGTTCTTAGGGCTGCCTACACTTTATGAAGAAGAATCTGGCTAGAAAGTCCATGGATGCTCTTTTAAAATGTAGGTATGGCTTACAATATAAAAATTACACTTACATTGTTCTCTTGGATATATTATACAGTTACACCGAGTACTACGAGTCTTCACTATTTTGGGGTATCTTCCCTATTATGTGTATCTTCCCTATTTTTCTCATCTACATCATGATGTGACAAGAGAACCTTTCAGACGTTTGCTGATATTCGTTTCATTATAGCAGTGTTACCACCTAGTAAGTGGGGCTAGGTACCAATAGTACCTACTTGATCCCAAATAACAGAAAGACTAGGAAAAAAAGAAAAGATATTCTTTCCGCAGACTAGAAAATTTTATAGGTAATGTCACGATGCAATTAACCAGAGAGTTTTTATGGTTGGCAACCCTTTTTGAATATTAATGGTAACATTTGAATAGATTATACTACAGCATCGTTTTTATTAAATTTATTTTGTTTACAGTTCCTTTATTATGAATTTTGTTTTACATTCGTGTTGGCTATAATATACTTAAATGTTCGTCTATGTGTGTGTTTAGAGCTAAATTTATGAAATTTGGTACACGGGGATAGCTTTTTTAAGTATTTTTTATGTACACTCCTATATTTCTTTATGTATCCAGTCATATATAAATCATTATGAAGGATGTTTTTTGTATAACGTACCCACGTTATACAAAAATATCCTTCATAATGATATTATAAATAATGAAATAAATATAACTGCCGCGCTGAAATATCGAGTTCGAATCCCATGTCGGTAAAATATATGTGTGATCTACAACTTTTTTTTTCGGACCTTATGTTTAATCATCTTGTTTTTACTGTATAATTAGTTGTCTAGATGCCATAGCATAAGCTTATATTAGCTTAATTTGGGCTAGATGATGCTGTGTAAATAGTGTCTCAAAATATTTATTAATCTCTATTTTATAGAAATGTTTTAGATGTCCTAATATTGTTCTATGTTTCCTATACACGCAGGTTAAAAGTACGAGCATGTATGAAACGATTCTAATGAATCTTCAGAAAGCGAAAAACATCGCATGGATGACAAATTCTAGCGATCTGTCCTCTCTGACTACCTTGTCAGGAATTCAGCGTGAATATAGATTAAAAAAAAAAGATAGTAATATAAGGCCGGCAATGAAATTATATGTTCACAACATAAGCATGGACTAACGAAATGGCCCGTAAGGCATGTTCAAAATTCTGCCAGCGAACGAGTGGCAATTCTACTCAACAGTAGGTAATAGGAAAACAAAATGGCATTTTATAACGTAATATAATTACGAAGGTTTTTTATTACATTGCGCTAGTAGAAGTAGAAGTAATTATTTCTAATGGCCGCATTATTTTTATATTTGATTCGAACTACGAATCCGATAGTGGTTTGTACGATCGTTTTGAATTTCGATTCCAAATACCAACCCATCGAACTAAATTGTTGTTATTTCAAAAAATAATTTTTGTAGGTTCTTTTTATCTGAAAATTAAACCTTTTTTTACTGTGTTTATTTTTAAATTGGATGTGTAGTGTAGTGAGACAAATTTTAACTTTGTAAAAAAATTATTAAGTAATTTTATTACTAACTAACTATCTTCACGCTGGATCCCTGACGGGGTACTCAGAGAGGACAGATCGCCAGGCTTCGCGATCCATGCATACTTCTTTAAGATTCATCAATCGCTTCATACACGCACGTTGGGGTATCCGAGTACTTTTGACCTTTCCGTTTTTGAGCAATCTGCTCACGTGGTCTTCATATGTAAGTCTCGGCCTACCCTGACTTATTCTACACTCTATTTTCGTAGAGTAGTAACTTCGTCAATCGTTCCTGACTCATTCGTTGAACGTGTCCAATAAAACGGAGCACGTCCTTTTCCAGCTTAACGCTGACACTTTCATTCAAACCTGCCATATTGCGTATCACTTCGTTACGTATTCGGTCGGTAATTTTATGAAATTAATTAAATTTTATAAAGCTTTTTCGGACCTTTAGACCCACCCCAGTTCCGTGCTTCGGAAGGCACGTTAAGCCGTTGGTCCCGGTTACCAATAAAATGGCAGTCGTTAAGCCAAGTTGAAGGCCTTATGGGCGGCTTAAAAATATTTCAACATCAGGTCGCCGCAGCCTGAGCCTGTCAATTTCAACATGGCCATGGGCTCACCACCTGTTACGTGGGACAAAAATGAATCTGGGCGTTTATTATGCCTCTGCCTAGGCGTGACAATATGTATGTGTATGTATGTATGTAAAAAATGTCTGAAAATGACATACTAAAACGTTTTATGTCATAAAATATACCTCCTGAGTTGCAAATGGGACAAACGTCAGCATTTATTAGCGTTTTATGTTTGAGGGTATCATGAAACACCATATTTTTTATTTTAAATTTGCAAACAAGCACTCCCACACTTCCGGAGCGGGTACCGTAACCTGTTTAGCATACATTCTAATCTGTGCTGTTAAAGTTAGTAACCTTTTTAAAAAAATGTGTTTTTGAGGAGCAAATTTGTGCCACAAAACAGAGTCTACGCTACTTTTTGCTTTGTGAGAATGCATATAGACGGTACATTTCTTTTCTTAGTTATATATATTATATTTTCAGAAGTACTATTAGGTACAAAACCTACCGTGGTATTTTCCATGTATCAAGTCGCGACTACGACAGGTGTAATCCGGTCTAAACGTCGCTAAGTACAAGGTAGGCTTTGTACCTAATAGTATATGTCGCAAATAAGACCCGAAATATGTATAAATATGAGTAAAATCAAAAAAGTTTAAAAACTATTTTCTCCTAAATTTTAATCTGTTAATTCTGAGAAAACCTACTCTTTTATCATATTTCCATATTCTGATTTTAAAATGGAAGACACTAAACAAAATAACCCAACCTTAAACCTTCTCTTGGTTTTTTGGCGGGAAACAGCGAACGACGCGATCGCCGCTTCGTTATTAATTTTTTTTTCAAACTAGTGTATTTTCGGGTGTTTATGTGTAAAAATGATGGTGTTTTGAACATAAAAGCTTCGACAATGTGCACAAGTGTTGTGAAATTGGATAACTTAGTGGAACGCGGTATTTTCTGTTGCCTTCCAAAATCCACATAAACTGCAGTAAAATTTACCATCATTTAAACCTATACATAAATACGCTGCTATCAATAAGAATAATTAACTACTTTTGAATGAAGAAGATTAATTATCTACTTGTAAATTATCACTACAGAAGAAAAATTTAATACGTAATGGAAGATGGAAGATCAATAAATTTAGTTGTTGGCAGTCTCGTCACCTAGAAATTAGAACTTTGAACAAACCTATACATGAATACGCTGCTATCAATAAGAATAATTTCCTATTTTTGAATGAAGAATATTCATTATCTACTTGAAAATTATCACCGTTCAAGAAAAAGTTAATATAATATACGTCGTGGCTAAGTCCAAGCCGGACATCGCCAAAACAACAAAAAAAAACCTCTTACTAACTTTCAACTTTTTTAGAAGTTGCTGTTAAAAGAAATGCAATATAATTTGTGGAAAATTGTTGAACGAAAACAATCAAATGCTATTCACAATAACTGTTCATATCTCAAGACCTGAGTCTAAGGTTTGAGCACATCAAACCGAGAAGCTGCAAATAAAAACGAACATTAAAAGTTATAAAAACAGTAAAGTAACATAATGCTTCTGAATCGAGATCAATGCAAAATTTCATCTTATTTCTATTAATATAAGGTTTATTTCTGGTTTGATTGATGTGAGAAATAGCAAATAAAAAGCTAGTGTTCTATCGCAAATAAAGGCGCCATTTTGAATTTTTACGCAAAGGTATAAAATATCTCTTTACGACTCCTGTTCTTCTAGTATTTTATTATAGAATAGGTTTTACAGTATCTGTTTCAGTAAAATATCTCTAAATACTTATTTAGAACTGTGATTTGAAATGATTTTAATTTCTTTGTTTATTTATTATTAGCTTAAGTCGGTGATTTGCGTGGTTTTTGATGAAAACGAAGCCTTTGTTATTCTCAATGATTCAAGCTATTTCTAAGCTATATTTCCTCAAAATCTGCTCATTGTGTTGGTTACAAAAACTTATCAAACAGACACAACCATCTACTGGATGACTAGAAATTTTATAAATGAATTGCGTTCTTGCACACTACTAAACAAATGAATAATATAAGAACAGTAAAAAAAAACAGTATTTGCTTTTCAAACAAAATTCTTAACTTGTTGAAATGGTAGTATGAATTTCTTTTTATGAAAAATTATTTTTTTTTTAACTACCAAGGTGGGGCCCGATCGACAATATCGTAGTCTATGAACATTCATATTCAAATTCAAATTTTCAAATTCGAATTCAAATGATTTATTTCAATAACTAAATATTACATATTATTATTGCATCTACTGTATTTGCAACACCTGTTCAAGAATATGGTCCAAGACATGCTTTGAATCGAAATGCACCGTCCACTGAGTGAGACGGTCAGCCAGCTCGCATGGCTTTAATTTATTAATAAATATAACCTTGATATATCCCTTTTCATGACTCAAGTTAGGATTAACAACAGGTTTTTGGTTTTTATTGTAGTTTAAAGGTTTTTAAAGGGTTGGCAGCGCGAGTGCTGCACCTCTGGTGTTGCAAACGTCCATAGGCTACGGTGACCACTTTCCCTCAGGTATGCTTGTCGCCGTGTGCAACCTAAGTGGTATAAAAAAAAAATTTGGAATATTCTTCATTTTTCTGTTTAGGAGGCTATCTTCATTACCAAACTATATAGTTAAAAAGTTAATTTGTTTGTTTAGTTGATCGCACTAATCAACTACTGGTTCGAATTGAAAAATTCTTTTTGTGTTCGATAGCGATCGATATATTATCACGCTACTACCTAGCAGAGCGAAGCAGTTACTATAAATGTCGACAAATGGGGCGAAATATTTCATACAGTAGCTATTGTAAAATTTATAAACGACAGAATTAAATGGGAGCCATGTGCAAAGCCGCGGGTTTCTGCTAGTTTAATGTAAGCCTTGATATGTTCTTGTACACACCCTATATAGTAAAGACGTACAACAAGTTTCATACAAGTTTTCAGGCCTTCAACGACCCCTTTGCGATACTAAACACCTGCTTGTAACCGAGATTTGTAGTACAAGGGTTCTTCAGGATACGATGCTTTGCTTACAAGGGGTATTCAAATTCTTAGTTCTATAATACTTACTATAAGTATTACAGATTGTATAAAAGGAAGTATTTTGAAATAGTAAATTGTTATACAAGGAAAACTATCCCGAATTCAGTGTATCAACCATTGTATCGGCGACCTGTTCGACCGATAGAAGTCTATTGGAGTACGATTGTAATAGTAGACTACGAAAAACTGTTATAATTGTACCAGTGGCTTTCTAGTGAGCAACGATTTCGATTCTATTTCGACACGAGATTTAAGAGTTGTATGCCAAGACAAGTGGAAAGCCATAGTCATTGTGCCTACCCGATGGGAGACAGACGTGATGATATGTATATTCTGTATGATGTTTGTATATTTATAAAAAAATGTACGTAAATTATGTTTTATGATACAGAAGCTTGGAAAGTTTTCCAAATACTAGTATTTGTTACGTAGCTAAAATGAGTTTCGTTGGGCTACTCGTGAACATTTTCACACAAAGCCTGACCACAAACTTTCAAACCAGTCGCGACCTCCATGACAAAATATCCCGAAAATGTGTGAAAGGACTTCAAAATTTATTAAAACACGAACAAAAAATTTCGTATAAAAGTTTCGTTAAGGCGGCACCACACTGTTTCGGATCGTCAATGGAGCTCTTAATATTAGGTTGTTGGTTTATTACTTTTCTGCAAGTTATAGCCTGCGTAATGACGCTTAAAGTTACGTGACTACCGTATACAATATCTATATGCCAACTTTACCCTTATTGTGTAAGCTATTGAGGTCATTTTTGATTGTATCGGTATATACTCGTATAATAGTGAGGGGCAAATCGAGTATCCGAAAGTGGTGTAGACCGTAGAGATATTTTGAATTCCCGAAAGGAAAATGGAAGTACGAGTATGCTAGATATTTGAGACATTTTGATATTAGATTTAAATAAACCATTCCATTTTGGAATTGGAACTGTGTACTGTGGAACTCTGGCGTTCAGTGAAATTTCAATCAAATCCGAAACTTGGGTACGGTGTTTATTCTTGTTCTTGATATAAAAAATATGAGAGTATTTGATTCTTTTACATCAAAAAGATAATAAAATAATGTATTGACGTGATGTTTTCTTTTTTAAATATGTGAATTATATTAATGAATTTAAATGAAAATGACAGCTACAAATCTTATCCAGCATATAAAGTGACTTACTTTTTATACCGAATAAAATTTTTAATACTTTTTAAAACGTTTGTGGTATTACTGAATGGTTATTTAATATTGACCTTATTTTATTTAGTCCATTCTAAACTACAAAATTAATATAAATCATATTAAATTAAATAGCATTTCAGAAACTCATTCATTAAGATGCAATTTTGTAGTAAATGTAATTTTCAAGCATGTTGCATGATTTTGTGTAATATTGCATAGAATGTCTCTAATGTAGACTATTTCATAGCGTAATTAGAATTGCATTCACTCACGGCGGCATTGCCTCGTTATGCAGTGAAGGCTGGTGAAGGCTGGGTGAATGAAGATAAATTTATAAAACTATAATAATGTAAATATATATGGAATTTGGTATGGATATGGTTTTAGAAATATTCACGGACTACGTACCTATGTACGCTTTTCCTTTGTTTGGCGATATGGCTGTGACTACTTTTAACATTAGCGGTGAAAATAATAACGAATTTCAACAATAACTGGATTAAGCCACACATAAGGCCCACTTGCATTTATGCTGGGCTTAAATAATTAATTAAAGAGTTAGTCAACTCGAAATAAAGTTAATAACTTTTTTACAGTAATCATCTCTTGCACCATAGAAAAATATCATCGGGTTAACTAACCTAGAGTTTTATGTCACTCTTTTGTCACTCTATGTCATCCAAACAAACATTAATGATTGAACAAATAATGAAACATGTATGTCTATCTCTTTTACGCTACAGTTTGCCACATAAGACTTTTTCTTACACGAATGAATGTAACATGACAGCCGAGTGCATTTTATTTTTATTGTATTATGATTGCGAGGTGTGTCACTTTGAGGAGTCCGTGTCACGTGCCACTGCATTGTTTGCCAGCTGCTAACCCAAGCTTAGACGAATAAACCCTCAGAAATCGGTAAGTTCCAATTTTAGCAATTTAACCCTTGGTTAACCCTTAACTCGGGGTGACGCAAGACAAATTAATGATTTAACTCGGGGTTAGTCCATACCTCCGAGTTATATACGTTAACCCAAGATCATGCAAGTGGGCCTAAAGGTATAAGAGTATTAGATTTAGTCACAAGTACAAAGAAGTGTGCGAAAGACATACGTAAAGAACAAATATAAGTCTAGTAAAAAATACAAGTCTAGTTGCTTACTGCTTTAGATATTTATTTATAAAATTTCGTAAATAGTTACCTGATTTTTTCGGTTAATACTGAATTCAATACCCATTCGATAGGTACATCACTATTAGCTAGCAATACGTAATAATGCAGAACAAACCGTACACATACCGAACGATATGTTTTATGTGTTACTTATACTAAATTGAGCGTACATTTTCGCCGAAACTCATGTTACGAACTGGGAAAGGATTCTGTAATTTCTAGTTTATATAGGTATGTAAGTTTTCAACTTACACGCAACATGTAACTTGGTCTTCCATTTATGTATACATTAGCTGACCCTCGTGGCTTAGTCCGTGACTTACTACAAACTCGTAGTCACACCTATTTAATCCCGCTCTCATCAGTAATTGCGTTATGATAATGTATAATAGACTTTGTCGATGAATGGGCTATCCAACAGAAAAATAATTTTAGAATTCGAGCCAGTAGTACCTGAGATAGGCGCGTTCAAACAAAGAAACATACATACTTTTCAGCTTAATGTATTAGTATAGATTATAGATACAAATAAGGGATTCTTATCTTCTTTAATATTTTTTTTCTTTCTTTTTCTTTATCTTCTTGACATGGTCACAGAGTAAGGAATATTGCTCGCTCCCTTGCTCACACCCTATAGAAATGCGTGCCAAGTTTAGCCAGAGTCAGAGCGTAGGCAAAAATTGCATAAGCGAATGATTATAGGGCGACTATCCCTGACACGCTGGTTTTTTATGAATAAATATTGTGGGACATTTTTTTTTATTCGTTGTATGAAATACTAGGTAACCGCCACGGCCTAAATCGTGACATACTTCCAACTCCTGTCACACCTATTTAACCCCGTCGTTTATAAATTCTACTATATTCCAATTTGTCAACATTTATTATTACTGCTCCGCCCTACAAAGTAGTAGCGTGATGATATAAAGCCTAATAGCCTTTGTCGATACATAGGCTATTAAAAAAAATCAATTCGGCCCAGTAGTACCTGAGACAATTAGCGCGTTCAACCAACCAAGCAAACAATCGCTTCAGCTTTATATTTTAAAAAGTATAGTAAGGCGTCTCTAGTAGAGTGTGTGTGTGTGTGTGTGACATTGATGCCTTTCTGTGTGATTTTTATTAGCGTGAGATTTAATTAGTGTGAGATTTAATTAGTGTGAGATTTCATGTCATTCAGGCTTTATTCCACGTACGCTTACTTAGATCCTGGAATGAACTCCCTGCGTGTGTGTGACATTGATGCCTTTCTGTGTGATTTTTATTAGCGTGAGATTTAATTAGTGTGAGATTTAATTAGTGTGAGATTTCATGTCATTCAGGCTTTATTCCGCGTACGCTTACTTAGATCGTGGAATGAACTCCCTGCCTAGGTTTTCCCTACAGTAGGGGGTTCTTCAAAAGGGGTCTTAAAAGGTTTATAAAGGGTCGGCAGCGCGAGTGCTGCACTTCTGGTGTTGTAAACAGCCATAGGCAACGGTGACCACTTTCCATCAGGTGGGCCGTATGCTTGTCTGCCACCTCAGTGGTATAAAAAAAAAGCAAATTAATATTATAGTTATGACAACTTCAAATTATGACGTCGGTATTTGTTTGGGCCCGTGGTGGCAGGCAGGTATTCCCAGAACACTAAATTACATGTTTTCGATATGTGACATATATAATTTATTTCGTATATATTCCCAGGCCTCCGTAGAAAGAAGAAATCTCAGAGGAAAGGTATGATAGGTATGAGAAATGGGTCGGACCCAAAGGGAGAATCATTCGACCAGGGGGGCGAGTCTACTATTAACAAGCCGTAGAATAGAACCAAAATCGCTGTTTTTAGCTGTCTAAATGTTAGTAGACTATCAAAAAGGCAACCGACTAGCGGCCACTGGCGCGGTACGTGCCAGTAGAATTCTATTGGCTGACCGATGGATGTCTATTAGAGTACGATTGTAATAGTAAAATAAAAAATCTGACAAAATTGTACGGGTGGCTTTCTATTGAGCGACGATTTCAATTCTATTTCGACACGATTGAAATAGCAGACTCGGCCCCAGGCAAGGTGATCATGCTTGACGGGTCACAGCCTAACGATTCTTGTTGATGTGGAGCTATTGTGTTTAGAATTTAAAACCACGCAGAATAGTAGGACACATTTGTCATATCGCGATGTAGGGTTATTAGTATCGACTAGTTGACTTTTCGCGACTTCGCCCACGTAGAGAAAATTTCCCGTTTCTGTTTCTGACAGGAACTTGATCCTATGATAAAAATAAGCCTATGTGTTATTCCGATGCGTATGCTGTAATATTGTAAGGTTTCATTAATCGATTAAGTAATTTATGCTTAGAAGGGGTAACAAACCATAGGCTACTGTGACCACTTTCTATCAGGTGGGCCGTACGCTTGTCTCTCAGTGGTATAAAAAAACATCCATACAATATTACAAACTTGCATGTTTCTAATATTTACATACATACATCCATACATATTGTCACGCCTTTATCCCCGAAGGGTCAAGCAGAGGCACATTAACTAATATTTGTAGGATATAATTTGATTGTTCTTTGGTAGGTGGCGCTGTGTGTGTGTGTGTGTGTGTCAGATGTTTGTCAAGATCTTTTCCTTGTATCAAACGATAATTTTGACCAGTTAAACTTATTTTTCTTTAAGAGTGAATATAGGTATCTCAATTCTCTTTCATGTTTACTTACTTTTAAATCCTCAGAAATCGGTAAGTTACAATTTTAGCAATTTGACCCTTGGTTTACCCTTAACTCGGGGTGATGCAAGACAAATTAATGATTTAACTCGGGGTTAGTCCATACCTCCGAGTTATATACTTTAACCCAAGATCATGCAAGTGGGCCTAAAGGTATAAGCCGTGGTGACAGGCTGACGTATGAAAAATAACTGCGTTAAGCCCCTGTAATTACTAATATACTCTTTAATCTAATTTCTGTTAGTAAATTGAAAGTAGTTCTAAAAATTAATAACTGAATACAAACTTAGCGCTCGACGCAACACAATTCGTGTAAAATTTGTGCCCTGTTTCTGTCAAAGGCGCAAACTTTGAGATGCTCCAGCACTGCTGTTTTGAAATCAGGCTTCATTCCGTTACGAAAGTTGTGAACTTCTCACTTTGGAAACTCATCTTTATGAGATAGTGTATATTTTAGTTGCCCTAGGAGTTTTTAGTAATATTATAAACAGCTAGTTTGTGATGTTGTGAGTTTCTACGGGAAATCACTAGAATTACTAGATCGATTTTGAAAATTCTTTCTAATTTGAAGGCTAGATACTTTATATCCCAAGAAACGGGAATGGGAAAACTTCACCTAGATCAGAGCTGCGGGCATCAAATTGTATTTTATATATTTGTTGTATTTTAGAGCCCGGGATCGAAATGTACCTCATTTATAAGCATGTCCTATCAATATGTCATGTCGATTTATTGAGAAGGCACCTTAAAACAAAATAACCATAAAAGGCAACCGACAAGTGGTCGCCGTAGCCTATGGACAGTTGCAACACCAGAGGTGCAGCACTCGCACTGCCGACCCTTTGAAAACCTTCTAAGACCCCTTTTGATGATTTATACTGTAGAAGTTAAGGGAAGTCCCAGGCAGGGAGTTTATTCCACAACCTAAGGGTACGCGGAATAAAGCCTCTATCGGACCTAACCGTATGTGAGCGCTCCGAACGCCAAGTGTGAGGGTGAACACCGACGAGCGAGCGAGTGGTGCCGATGATAGAAAGCACCACTTCCACATAATCTATACTAATATTATAAAGACGAAAGATTTGTAAGTTTTTTGTTGTAATGAATAGGCTCAGAAACTACAAGGCCGATTTAAAAAAAAAAACTTTTACTACGAGTATTAATTATTATTTTGAAATGTTTAAGTTCCGTACGAAATATTTAGTAGGAAAACTTCACGACGTGAGCAAAGCGGAGGGCATCAGCAAGTTCTGTATAAGATATCATTGTTCCCAATTATCAAGAATGACATAAAACAATAAGTACTGTCAGAAAAGAAAACTTAGATAGTAACGTTATCTTACCACTAGTAAAACTTAGCACTAACTTTACTATGTAGCGTGTACTACTTTGTCACACGATGCAACTTAGACCGCAAGTGTTATATATGTTAAAAGACTGTGTCATTTTTGCTTTGATTTACTTTTAAGACTGAAATAGAGGACTTTGTTGAGGGAGTTGTGATGATAAGTTTAAATATAGCGTCTTGTCCCCACTGCATGGGAGAAGCCAGGGGGAGGGTTTCTGCGTCTGTCTCAGTTGTGTTCACGGCACTCGGGACTGCTTTCCTACTTGTTGTCCTCCACTTCGCATGGTCTTCGACATACCGCGAAATCGAGTGTTCCATGACACATCACTGCTGTATATTCCTTGCCGCGACACGCAGCACCTGCTTATGTGACTCCAACAGAACCAAGGGAAAGACAGGGTTACTTCTTGAATTTTCTTTTTATTCGCCATTACCTCGACCGTTAGTTAACAGGTGCAACACTCACAGGTGATGCTGGCTTGGGCTCCGAAGATGTAGGTAGGGCTCTATCGCACCCAAAATCTTCTTTAGAATGCTTAAATAAGTGCGATTCAATTCAAAAATTTACACAATATTACAAGAATTGGAAATCCCCTGAAACATTATTTTGTAATAATAAGAAAGCGCTCTTAATCTGCCTAACTTAATGTTCTGCGTTAAGCAACTTTCACTATGGCTGGTCCTCGGGTGGGTGACCACTTTGTGGCATTTACATTTACGAGCGTTACCGTGCTATTAAAATTTCGACTGCATGACGCCACAACCTACATCTGTCCATTTTAACACGGCATTTTAACACGACATTTTACCTCACCACCTGTTACAAAAATACGTACGGTGAAATGTGGGCTTATAGTATGCCCCTGTCTACCTCATCGGTGATAATAACGTGATATTGTCACGTCTCTTGTGTATCTATGTATGTATAAAAAGAATCTCCACTATCGAGCCATAGTCCAAAAGTTTGCGTTTGAAAATTTCATCCAAAGCCCCGACTACCGGAACCCGAAGTTCGCTTTTCTGCTCATGTCTTCATTTATTTAAACTTTTCTAGTCAATTATAATAGAAGAAATATAACAAGTAGTATATAATTAAAGTTAATTTTGTGACTTTAAGTAGATTGAAGTAATTTAAACAAAATAAGTAAACTAAAACCAACATTATTACTCGAACTTATGCCAATAAACGCTACTTACATTAATTATAATATCACCCTTTGAGCCGCCAATTTGTTTACCTGTGAAAAACAAATAAGCACATTAATTAATGTCAAATAAACAGTCAAATCTATGACGACTAGATTTAGGTTACTTTGTCGCTTAGATCAGTGTTTTAGTTATTTTTTTATGCACAACGCCGTCTAGCCGAAAGGAAGCTAATATAAACTTGTGGTATGTGATTTAGACAGCTGATAAATATACTTATATTTATATTTCTAAATACATACATATAATAGGCGAATCACACAAATATTTCAAAATAAAAAGTTCAAAAGTACTTGGATACCCATACGTGCACGTATAAAACCATGGGCGTAGCCCAGGGGGGGGGGGGTAGGGAGTTCAAACCCCCTCCAAAATGTTAAAGATATTAACAATCAACATCATCCGATCGTCTGTATGAGTTGTGTTTCACGGCGCCCCACTTCGTACGGTCATCGATATCCCAAGTAGTGAGACCGCGGATGCCAGAGTTCCTCCACAATACCACCAAAGTATTTTCATTCCCACTACACGTACCACCTGCTTGTGCAGCTATAACACCAAAGCTGCTATACCTGTCCTTTCTGACCGGCATTTTTGTTCACAAGTTACACCAGGCATCTCAAGCAACTTTGCTGACGCCTCCTGACTCCAAGTCCATTTGGAGCACAGTAGGTCAGATAGTATGCTTCATCATTCCTAAATGCATTTACGGTATGAAAATTATAATTTTTGAGATGCTCGGTCAAGTTGTTGATCACTTCCGGTTTTAAGGCTGTTTATCACAAGAACTCTGTATACTTATACGCTTTCTGTCCGATATGAAGAAGTCTATATTGTTTCTTGTGACCTGTTGGGGGTTCGCTTACTCCATTTTCTGTGGGACTTTTTATTAAAATAAGAATTTATTAAAAGCACCTCTGCGACTCGAAAACGTTAATAAGCTCTGTACACCACGCTATAAAGACCAATTTCACCGCATTGTTGTAGTCCCTCTTTGGCGGTAAAGTAGCCCCGTAACAACGATGTAGTGAGCCTTTGTAGTACCGTGTAATGCTGTAGCTATGTCCTCATGCAAAGTCTCAACTGCCTCGTCAGTGCTTCCAGACGTCGAAGCATACACTGAAATACACTGGAGGTGTTCAGGAATATCTATCGGTGAGCTTCAGTATTAAGTATGCTTCCTGAGCTGACACACTGCTGCTTCCACAACGCTTCTAATAAGGCCATTCATCATCAAACCGATACTGACCTCGGAGGAATGCCTTCCATCACCTTTCAGAAAGTAGAAAAGGTCGAAAAAGGTGGACATAAGGATTAGTGTGTCCTCCCCCTTTCTTCGAAACTCGCATAAACTCTAAATGGGCCAGTTTATGCTATCCAGTTCTACCTCAAGTTCAGTGAGGCGCTCGTCCAGCCGTAGGGTATTTCCATAGGTTGTCAGGATCAATCGTGTATAGTATCCTCCTATAGCCCGCAAAATCTTGGCATCCCCTCTTCCGCCGTTACCGAGACCGCTACCGTAATCGAGAACAAAGAATCGGGTACTGGAGCCAGTTTCTTGTTTGTGCCTTTATATTAGGAGGGTTTGTCTTTACTATACCACGCTGGTCAGGCGGCTTTGCTTCGATTTTTTTTGTTATTCGCCAGGACCTCGTCTTTTAGTCAGCAGGTGCACTACTCGAAAGTGGCTTGGAACCTTAAGTTGTAAACAGCCCCCCCACCCCCTATCGCATCTGAAATCCGCTTTAGAATGCTTACTTTACCGTGGAACCAATCAAAAATTTACACACTATTACAAGAATTGGAAAACCCCCCCCCAAAACTAAAACCTGGCTACGCCCGTGTATAAAACGATTAATGAATCTGCGGAAGCGAAAGAAATATGCATGGATCGCCAAGCCTGTTAATCTGTTCTCTCTGACTAACCCGTCAGGGATACAGCGTGAAGAAAGATAGCCACAAATATTCGTTTCGACCCGGGAGTAGAATCCGGTACTGCAGCTCTGCAGTCGCATACACTACCACTTAAACGATAATGTAAGTGTAGTGTATGCGGGTGGTAGTTCACTCATTACTTAACTAGTAGTAACTTTTTACTATTAGTAGTAAAAAGTTCTCAGACAGGACTAAAAACAGTGTGTAATTAGCTCTCACTACGCATTTTAAGAAACATCGGTGTTCGAGAGTACAAAAAAAAACAGCTAATGGCCTGAAATGAACACACCTGTGTTTATATCTACAGAGCATATTAAAGGTGAATCGTGGAAATGGAGTGTAAACATCTACTTATCTTTTACTTTACCGACAATTTAAAAAGACATTTCTCTGCCCACCCTCCGTAAATACGAGCTTTGTATAAGTTGTTCATTTGTAAATCGCCAGCAATAATGCTGAGAGATCTTTCATTCCGAATTTAAATGTAACATTTACATTTGAATTAAAATATGAAATGGTTTCGTTCATTTGACTCATTCATTTGTTCATAAAAATAAAACGACGTTTTGTTATAAAATTGTTTTTAATTACAGCTTTGAAATTAGTTGGTAAAAAGTTTTAATGTATGCATTAAATGGTAATTTTCTATTATATATCAACTACTACTTTTCTATTTTAAACAACTGGTAATATTATATACCAACTAACAGATGCTCCGTGGTTTCTCCCGCGTAGTGCCTATTACCATAGAAATACGAGGATAAAATGTAGCCTTAGTTACTTTTTATAACATCAGCTCTCTGCCAGTGAAATTTCCGTGAAAAAAGATCAGAGATTAGCCGGAATAAACAGACAGAGAAACAAAGAAATAAAAATGTGTGTGTAACAGAGTACACAGTTAAGAAGTGAAACTTCTTTACGACATTTTTTTACAGCTATAAAATTTCTCTCAACGTCGATAAAGAAGTTTCACTTCAAAATTTATAATTTTTATTTTATCTTCATTCGCCTTTAGTGAAAAGCTGTTAATATGTAATTACAAACAGACCTTTTAATTTTCTTTATATAGATGTAGCTGGTACACAGAATTTAGATAATCCTTCAAGAATAAATCATTATGTGGAACATTGTGGGACATTTTGTTTTTTACACATCGCCGTCTAACCTAACGTAAGCTAATATAAGCTTGTGTTATGGGATCTAGACAACTGATAAACATACTTATATATTTCTAAATACGGCTGTCAATACACTACCACTGTGCCACCGATGCAGTCAGTCAATATTGACGACCTGTCCGATATACTGTTCCTTTAAGAGTTCGGTTCAGAGTATTACAATACATTGTACACGCGCTGATATTGCATTAACCCGCTAAGCCACTGCTAATATTCATAAATTGATGATCAATCATGATCGGTGATTGATCAATCGAATCATTAGACATTGAGTAATAGCAGCTTAGTTAATCAAACAATCATTACTAATTGTTTGTCACTAAATTAGATACTAGTATTCAAATATGTGTGTTTAGTCAGTGCATACCTATTAAGTATGAGCTAGGTGTGCTTTTATGCTGATAGTTATGTTTTAAAATAGATCAATGGTCGCCCATTTGTCGAATTTGGACAAAATTTAAAAAAATATATGATGTGGAATGTTTTTTTTTTGCTGAGACTTCTTTTGCTGTTTCAAATTACACATACATCCTATCGCACAGTGTTTTTAAAAAGAATTCAACGGTTTGTCTTTACGTATTAATTTCCTACTAACATTATAAACGCGAAAGTTTGAAGCGCTTCTGGCTTCGCGGACTCAGTGTTCTGTAAACGTTCACTGCGTTAAGCAACATTCGCTATACGTAGTCATTGGATGTGTCACCACTTTGTGGAATTTACATTTGCAAGCGTTTCCGTGCTTTGGAAGGCGTGTTAAGCCCTTGGTCTCGGTTACCAGTTAAATGGCAGTCGTTAAGCCTGGTTGAAGGCCTTAATAAAATAATATACTCGTATGGCGCTGTGTGAAAAGTGCCCCACAATATTTATTTATTTATCCATATAAAAAATTCTTCACGAAAACAATCACGTTCATTAATATCAATAAGAGCTCAGACGTTGTGCAAACTCTATAATATAATAAGTGCATCGTGCATTTATATTACACTTACCTGTTTTTTAAATTTAAAAATAGTATCTTTTTAACGTGATGCACACCCCGCTTATCCTCAACGTCACAAGAGACCCTTCACCATACGTTCCATAGCCCTTCAGAACGTTGGAAATAAATGTTTATAAAAGCACTCAAAAGTCCCTCGCAGAACCTATCTCTTGCTAAGATTAATATTTCACGGCAGAAAGAGTTTGAATGAGTAGGGAGTAGAGGCTATTGAGTTTTCTTTCTATTTTTCATTTAAAATAGTTCATTTATTAAGAACCTACTGGGATGTTGGGAGTATATTTAAATTCGCAATGATGTATTCAAGTTAGCTTACTACTATTTTCAACTTAACGAATACCATATTACTGGTACCCAAGACCATTTTTGTTAGGCAATTAGGATAAACAGGCGCGCAAACTTTTTGTTGTAATTTCTGCCAGGAGAGTAAATCAAGAAATGAAAATGTTGCATATTATGTGATATTTAGACAAATCTTTACTAACTCCCGTAGCACCTATTTAATCCCGTCGCTTATAAATTCTACAATAATGCATTAAAATTTGCCCGATTTGTCGACATTTATTAGTACTGCTTCGCTCTCCAGGGAAGTAGCGTGATGATATATAAGCTATAGCCTTCTTCGATAAATGGGCTAACAAACACAAAAAGAATTTTTCAAATCCAACCAGTAGGTTCCTGAGATTAGCGCGTTCAACCAAACACACAAACATTTACTATATATGGCGCTGTGTGAAAAGTCTCCTACATCTACTCATTAGCTTTATAATATTAGTATAGATGTGAAATCTTTGGTTAAACTCAACCCAGCAGGTTTTCGACAGATTGGCACTGACTGCAGTGTGTACGACTACGATACTAGTATTGATAGTTGTTTTTATTTACTTTTTCTTAGAAATCTACAAAAAGTATGCATAAATTTGAACTGAAAATTACCACTACAAAATATGACACCTAAAAAGGTCTAGAAAAGATAAGACGGCGACGCTTTCAGAAAGCTTTGATTGCGCACAAACACAACTGTCATTTCATAAAAACTATTCTGAACAAGATTATTTGAAAAATATCAGTGATATTCTAATATCACTGGTATTCATCGTATGATAACATGAGTTTATTTTATTTTGTATATTCTTACAATGCCTTTATCTCCCATATTTGTATTCCTGGGAGGCTTTTTAGCTTCTCAATTAGAATTCTACCAGGGACACGTCAGTAACCAAGGTAGCTTCTAGCTTGTACCACTTATTTCTATATGAACACACAAACATGTCTTAGTTTTATTATAGCGAATGAATTAAGTAATTTATTTGCTTAGAAACGTAATTGTTAAATATTACAATAAGCGCTCAGATCAATTATGACGGCGCAAAATCTCCCAAACACTTAACTGTAATACATCCCACAAACATTATCCCTACAATGCCATATGTTCACAAGTGTTATGAATACAAAATATACATACACATACATAAAAATCATATCAAAATCGTACCCTTTCATTTACCTCCGTCCGTTGAAAACATTCCACTATAGAATTTTCAATTAAACCCATGAATCTTTGCCACAAAACACATGGGGATCGCTGTTAAATATTCCATAGAGGCGGCTGGGGCATATCCTTACAGTGCAGTATGTTTGTGGCTGTTTATGAGCTCGTTATCGTTTATCAGTTGCGATGAGTTGGCGAACCACAAATTCGATTAATGATTTAATAAATCAATATAAGTAAAAATAGGTTAAATAAATATTGAATGATTGAAATGGGGTGTTAATTAGTGGATTTATTATAATAGGCTTTAGTTTAACGTAGTGTAATATATTCTATTCTAAATATGTTATCATAGGGAATTTATACGCCAAAATAGTATTTGATTGACAACGATTTTGATTGGCGGTTTCTATTCAATCATTTAATCGCAAATTATGGGTTCATGAGGGACTAATCTCAGTCTGAAAAGCTACAGAAAGAGGCTTTCAAGTTGGCAGCCCCTAAAGTGCCTCTTAAGGCTTCGCTTGAAGAACCTGGCGATTTTAAGAGCACTGAAACACGTATTTGTTTAAATTTTCTTGGGCTCAGGAAAGTGAAAAGGGTCCTTTTGAAAAAAAAACATTGTAATTTGCTACTCAACAAATTTATGAAATTTATTGAACATGGACAAACTTTTAGCTAGATTTTTGGTCCAATAGCAATATGTCTGCAACTTTAGAACGTACCCTAGCGGTGGTCATTTCAACCGACGCGTTTTTGCTTTATTTTTCAGGAGAAGGGTTAATGAGGAGCTATTATGTGGAGGTTCTATTTACAGAGCCCGTCGTAATGACAGTATTGTGCGTGAAATACGACTTGAATAATTTAATTTATTTAAGAGGATAATAACGGTCCTTGGTATGGGAAAGGATAATTATTTTGTTGGAGACGAGCTATCGTGAGAATATTGATGGTTTTACGGAAAATTTAAAGTTGACATGACTTGATGTCGAGCTGTAATGACATGAGTTGACATACATGATTGTCAATGGTTTCATAATGTAGAATACAAATATCTGTAGTGAGAGCTTCAGATGCAAACACAAATACTTAACATAGCTTGTCTATAATATATTACAGGTGCTGCTTGTCCCTTCAAAGATTCAGCTTTGGTATGACTCATTGAACTCGGCTGATACATAGATGGAATATATTGACATACTAGTGGTCTAGACAAACTTTGCACCCATTAATGTTTTGAGAAAATAATGTCTTTTTTTCTGTATTTTCTTCCTTTTTTTTAACTTATTCTCGAAGTAGAGATAATTCCAATAAAGCAAGGATTATTAAAACTGCTCGTTCTTAAGTTAGTTCTAAAAAACCCGAATGGGTTTAAAATATAAAAATGTTTAGAAAATAGATGCCAATTATTTCCAAACGTCGCAGTCGGCGAATAAAAAAGCTAAATCAAGGTGTTAACAGCCATTAAAAAGTAATTTCAAGGCTTTAAAGCTAGCAAGTATATCATGCAATCTAACAAACGCGTTGAGCGCTAAAGTACAAATGAATGTGTCTGTTACTTATTTACAAAGTATTTATCAATAAATAATTACTACCCAGACTTTTTTACTCAGAACGTGTAATAAACTACACTTAGCTATAATTATTCCCACCCTAATGTATGTACAATTTATTATAACACACCTCGGTACTACACTACGAAGCATTTCAACACCGCTCGCTCTACACTAAGTGTAATAACGCTATTAACGACATAAGATATGCATGTCTAAGCTGTTAAGTGGTGATAAATGAGGAGTATAATCGATTCGACACTACAACACCCTTATCACTTTAGCATAAGTCCTGGTTACTACATAAAGTAGTTTGCTTGAAGAATATTTAAATAACGCTTTGTAAAATAATCTTAATTATTTATTTTAATAAACATTAGAATAAATATCGAGTTTATTAAATGTTTTATAATACATTATGAATATCAAGTTGAAAAGTTTTTTACGATGTCTTTTTTTCATAGTATCTATATTAAATAGACCTTTTTGAAGTTAATTGATTGGTATTTTTGGGTTCATTTTTTTTTAATATTATGAGACTTTTTTACACGTCATCTAACCCAAAGTAAGCTACTATAAGCTTGTGTTACGAAATCTAGACAACTGATAAACATACTTACATATTTTCACTGAAACTCCGAAACACGCATTACACAAATAATATTTTGATCGGAACCGGGCAATCGAACCAGAGATCTCAACAGTCCCTCACGACTGCGCCAGTCAGTCAGTCAGGCAGTTGAAGTAGATAATCATGAAAATGATTGTCTCATTCAAAAAACAGAACGAAGTGAATGAAGGTGCGTTCAAAACAATACAAGTCTTAATAATAACGCTTGCTTGCTAACCTATTTTCTCCCCTAAAAACATCCAGTGGTGCGGCGAACTGGAGTTCGCTCATTTTGAAACTTCTACTAAAATGGTATCTTTTACGGGATTGTTTTAATTATCGTGTTTTAGATTACAAGAGCGGTTTCATGAACATGTTATTTTTATAATTTACGGTTAAGGAGAATTCGCTAAATTAAGGACAATTTACTGGAGCTTTTCTAATCATTTGGGTGATTTAAAATGCCCCATTTAAATTTTAATAGAAATGGGAAAAAAACGCTATCTATGCTTTAAATTTTCATCATATTCTTCATCATAGTGTATTCCCAATTGCTTGCAATCCCTATTTGAATTTCTTTCTATTTGTCTGCTAGGAGCAGATACCGTTTGGAGTTTCAGTTTCGGCATTATTGGGAGCGACTGCCGACTATTCTCTCCACCCTAGAAGGTCGCCTGCGTTGTTGCCTCGTCCTTTAATCAGCAGGTGAGGACGCTTGTGCCTCGGGGATCTTGATGGAGTCCCATGGCAGGTATGGGGATGAAGGAATGAGGATGAAGAGTAGAAGTGTGTCCGTCACAATCCCTGCCAGCTAAGGCTGCAATTCTACTCAACACGAGCACCACAAGTTAGGGCGTGCCCTCAAGGCGACGCGCTCCAGTTCGTCCCCGCTGGTGCGAAAAGTGTGTGCCAGAGCGGTGTAGGGGAACGCCACCCTACACGCGCGGCCCGACACTTCGGTAAGTGGAGGACGGAGTGCAGGGTACCTGCGTGGAATGTTAGGGCAGGAGTGGAAGAGGAGATGAATGAGTTTTATAAGGAATACACTCAGATAAAGAGGAGAAATAGAAATAAGTGGGAGTGAATTCCTAATATTTTTACGTAGTCAAGGCTATTGGTTTCGTCTAGTCAAATATGATTAAATCAATCACTATCAGCGCCCATAAAGGCACGTACATAAAACCTTCACGTATCTATAACCATAAATCTTCGACTCTATTACTAAACCGTATCTATTTGTATATATGTAGGCCTTTGATATAAGACCGACATATTTTATTATCCTACATAACCTTGGCTATCGATTTCTTTAAATTACATAGTTATCTCATCATAGAATCTGTTACAATTGATACTTCACCTATTTAAATTTAGGGTATTTTTTTATTCTCTTCGCGGTCCTATATCTACAATACTCTTTAATTATCTTATTATTTCCAATTGCTTTTAGAAGTTGGAGTCTGGAGCTCAGTTTTACTTAGCTGCTAGAAGCGTTTGGCTTCTCATATTCGTCTTTGTTGGGAGGAACTCAAAAAACGAGATAGCTTTCGAAATGGTATCGTATCTATATACTTATATTAATATACACATTCATACATATTTTCACACCTATGTCTCCAAAGGGGCAGGCAGAGGCGTACTATATGCCCACATTTCACGTATGTATTTTGTAATAGGTGTTGGGCCCATTGCCGTGTTGAAATGGACAGGCGCATGCTGTGGCAACCTGCTGATGAAATTTTTAAAGCCGCCTATAAGGCTTTTAACTGGAGCAACGCGGCAACAGCTTAACGTGGCTTCCGAAGCACGGAATTACGCGCAAATGTAAATGCCACAAAGTGACCGAAGGATCGAAAGTAAGAGGCTTGATCCCACAGACAAACCGATAACATGGTTTTGTGGGGCAATGTATAATAGAAATATGTAAAGAATTTGTAATAAATATAAGTATATTTAGTTAATAGATGGCGACGTACAAAATAAAATACATACAATAAAATATTATATCTCTCAATAGAGAATTTCCGACCTTTAAAATTAATTTTCCGGCTCCGCAGTAAAATGTAACTTATTAAGAAAATTTATACTTTAATATTTTATTACGGCAACTAATTACCTGATACATCTAAAAAAATTAAAATAATTTATAAAAATCTCAAGTGGCGTCACCTACCAATTAAATAAAAAAAAACCTACAAATGTCTGGTATACAAGCACCCTTAGCATTCAGTAGGTAGCGGTCTCGACACAAGCACCACTTTCGTTTACCCCCCTATTATACAGTAAGAGGCTTTTACAATTTGAAGCCTTAAAAAAAATAAAAAAAAATTCAAGCGCATTTTGTTCAACCATTTTGCCAGTAGACTTGTTAATTATAAGTTGGTGAGCTCAGGTAGTTTGTGTTGATAATTAGGGTAGAATGAGGGGGGGGGAGGGGGCTGGAAACTATTACCTACGAAAGTAGCTACCTGAAAAACTTGTTTTAGTGTTGAATAGCGTTCTAAAACTTAGAATGAATACAACATAATAAAGCTCCCATCTAATGTTAAAGTTAAATCCCGTTTCCCAAAGCCCCTCTATGAAGCCCGTTGTGGCCTTAGTTTATTTTTGGCGGCATCAGCGGACCACAAAATGTTAAGTCAAGTCAACTTTACCAGCAAAGTGTTGTATTTGCTCAATAGATGAAGGTCTGTTGGCTTGGAAAACCAGAAGACAGTCGTTGTTAAAACCGATTGAGAAAACTAATTTGGACTTAAAGCCAAACTGATAAAAGATATGTTTAATATGAATGATATCGTCCCGTTATATTCCTGACGGGGTAGTCAAAAAGGACAAATTGTCAGATTTAGCGAGCCATGCATACTTTTTCGCTTCCTGCACATTTATTAATCGTTTCATACATGCACGTCTGGATAATCGAGTTCTTTTGCCCTTTCCGTTTTTTGAGTAATTTGCTCAAGTGGTTTTCCTATGTAAGTCCTTCAACCACCTAGTGTCGCACAATTTATTCTTCGCCAATCGTTCCTCACTCATTCGTTAAATGTGTCCACACAAACGGAGTACGCCCATTTCCAGCTTAAATGAAACTTTTTGCGTATCACGTTTAATCAAAAGGACATAATTTTACTTAATTCAATTCTTAAGACTTAAAATAAGGAGTCACCGAAGTTGTAAAGACATTTTATTCAAATTGACGAATTATCACAACAAGTTGACACTCAGCCCTTACGTGAACTCGATCCCTTAAGGCACAAAAGTCTCTTAAAAATGAATAATACATTAAAAGATTCCTTTGCATTACTTCAAGTAACTGGTAAATTAGATTCAAGTTCCTAACATAAGTTGTTTTTCAATTTGGTAAAAGAAAAGTTGTCAGGTAACAATTGTTTGCTTTGTGCTGAGATTTAAAGTTGTGTCTCTTTTGTCGGGTGAGCAAAGTTCTGTCGTCTTCTCTTGTCGGCTGAGCAAAAGATTGTTGTTTATATTAAGACTACGTCATTGGATCAATGTTGTTTTGTAATACAACGGTCCTGGCTGAAAATGTTTGAGCAAATAATGGATTTGGTTCTTTTAAATTTACAACTTGAAAGGTTTGTTTAATTTTTATGTTCACACCTTAAGTTATTTATAAAGCTTTAAGTAATTAAATTTATTTTAAAGTTTAAACAAAGAGTTAGAAATTGTGTCTGATTGTGTCTACTGTTGATCGATGGCACTTGATGGAACTTGCTACACATCTTGAATGAAAACGCTTACGTACAGTTCCACTTTTTATTTTAACATCTGAACGATTTTAGTCTTATAAAAAAACTAAGCGACTCTCTTTGCTCGTAATATGCTTTAAACTCCCTTCGCACTTATTTAATCCCGTCGCTTATAAATATTACAATAATGTTGAAAAAATTGTCAGATTTGTGTAGACTGCTCCGTTCTTCAGCGTAGTAGCGTGCTGATATATCATATATCCAATAGCCTTCCTTGATAAATGTGCTCTCCAACACAAAAAGAATTTTGCAAATCGAACCAATCGTTTCCTAGATTAGTGCGACCAACCAACCAAACAAAGAAAAAGCATTTTTAAAATATTAGTATAGATTTTATATACATTATTGTAAGACATGTGTATAGAATATTAAGCGAGGTGCTGGTAACCCCGCTGTTTACGACTCCCATGTTACCAATCTAGGTCTGTTCATAAAAATAATACAGCTTATCTCAACATGAAACATAATAATGATAAATATTGAATAGCATACAGCCACGTTTAATTATGAAAAAGGCGCCATAATATAAAAAAAAACTCAGTTGAATCTGTTACAAAAGTTTTGTGTTTAAAAAAAAACAGTTTATGTCATCATGAAACATAAATATTGGATAGCATATAGTCACATTTAATTTTGAATAAGAACGTCATAATGCAAAAAAAGCCAGTTAAATCTGTTACAAATGTTGCGAAACTCTGACAAGGCTTTCAAAGAATAAAAAGTTACCCG
Organism: Thumatha senex; assembly: GCA_948477245.1. NCBI lineage: Eukaryota > Metazoa > Arthropoda > Insecta > Lepidoptera > Erebidae > Thumatha > Thumatha senex. Next base: position 1,125,984 of record OX419750.1, on the reverse strand, counting down.
CCAGCTAAATTAACGTGGAACAAATAAAAAATTAAAGATGTAAGGAAACGCAAAAAAAAAAAATTAAAAGGAAAACATTCAACTCAATACGATATCAAAGACTCGAATTTTTCCGAACAAATACACCTATCTTACTTAACTTGAAACATGTGGCCTTGAGCAACGACAGATAAATTCAGAACGAGATAAATTAAAATTATTTTTAATAACAGTAAGAATACTACAGGACCCAGAAGTACAAAGTCATTAATGTGTTCTTTTATGTCGCTTTTATTTTCAATAAATCATTCATTTCCAAAACGAGCGCCTTTGATTCTTAAGTGTAGACGCCTTTTCAATATTAATAGGTATATATTGTTTTGAAGAAAATATTGGAATAAAAAAGCTTATGTTTAAAAGAACTGAAGAACTAAAACAAATGAAGTAAACTAACCACTTTTTGGAAAATAAATGATGAAAACTCGGACAAGCGGGAGTCGAACTTGTGCGCCGAGAGTTCCGTAGCTTCCCATTATAACGCCATATAGTTTCCAATTAAGCTGGACCTCCAAATTGTATGAGCGCCTATACATCTCAGAGGTCTATGTCAATTGGTTACTACTATGTATGTATGAGGACACCCTTAAATTTGCAACATTTTTATATTCTGGATTTTTCTTTTATTTGTGCAACAAGACCTTGCATTTTACTAAATTTCGTGATTCCCGGTCAACGAGAATTACCATTTAGGTTTATGACCCAAACCTAGGTACTTCCAGATAATCTAGAATTGTCAATTTAGATCAAAAAATGAACAAAACTTCAAGTTTTAAGAAACCTATATATGACCATATCTTTTTATTGTGTTGACTCAGAACCTTGGTTTATATACACTTAATAGAGACCATAGATCTGTATCTGGTATAAATTTCAACACCCTATGTCCAAACGTTCTTGGTGACACACGGAAAGACAGACGAACAAGAAAGCGAATTTATAAGGAAAAATGAACCGAATTCAAAATCAATTTTCCGGTTTTTTACCTTTTGAGGTTTAGGGAGAAGACCGAAAAGTATGACAATGATGAAAAATGGCAAGGTAATATTCTATAATACTCCGGGTTCAATTTCAGGGTCGGAACAAATATTTGTCTGTTCCACAAATGTTTGTGTCGGAGTTTGGGTGTTTCCTATGTATAATATATAATGTATTTAGAAATATTTAAGTATGTTTACCAGTCTTCTAGATACCATAACACAAGCTTATATTAGCTTACTTTGGGCTAGACGGCGGTGTGTAAAAAATGTCCCACAATATTGAACTAGATACTAACACACATACATACATATTGTCACGCCTTTATCCCCGAAGGGGTAGGCAGAGATATATAAAACGCCCACATTTCACCGTATGCATTTTAGTCATTTTAGATACTAACACAGAATAAAAACACAATAGGTTAAGAATAAATTGCTAGAATTTGCCTTTTAAAGCTCCGCTTGTGTCTGTGTAATCAGAAAACAACTCTCAGAAAAGTTTTGTGTGCCAATTGATTGAAATTCGACAATGGGCACTTTTATCCATTATCTACTTTTAACTTTCAAACATTTCATTAGCCGACATCAAAAATCTTTCACTCGTCCATTGGAATTAATTGTGAGAGTTTAATAAGAACGAACAAATGAGAATGAATGAATGATGAAGTTTAAAGCGAGTTGTTCAAAACTTTTCAATCCTTGCTCTCGTTTAGTTTTTAATAGCCTGAATCTTTTGAATTTGAAATCTTTTGAGATACACTGTTGTTTTCTTTCAACGATACTTTGGACACGACTCTTTATTTTTACGTTTCAAATCATTTATTTTTTTCTGTTTAAATATTAATTTTATTTTAGTCTCTGATAACTTGAAAATTTCTTTACAATTTGCGCTAAGAATGTACATACAAATGAAACCAAACTTATGATTTAGACGCATTAGAAACCCGTAACAACTTTTTTTTAGGGTACAATGATGTGACGGAAAATATCACAAATATTTTCTATATATCTCCCACTGAGTTGACAGACAAGCATACGGCCCACCTGATGGAAAGCGGTTACCTTAGCCTATGGACGTTTTGCTACACCAGAGTTATTTCAGTTTATAACACTCAGTTAACTTTATAAGCACACCATAATCCACTAAAGCTTGTCTTGATTGATGTATTACATTATTATAGTATAACACATACATATTCAAACACATTATAAGTTCGTATCAGAGGCAGGCTCAGGGTGTCGACATGACTTGTTGCGGCGCACCCAATGTTGGTATTGATTCTTAAATAAATACGGCAGGAGGTGATTTTGATTTTGGTGATTTACTTACGAGAGTATACCAGGTTTCCTGGTAATCCGGGCCGTGGGGCACATGTGGGTTTAGTCAGTTCCAGTCCAACAAATCTTTTTATTCGCTACATCTGTTGGGACGCCCAAGGAGGGTTCTACACGATAAAAAGTATTAAACCCGTTATTCGCATTAGAGTCAAATGTCAGTCGCATCTAACAATATCGATAACGAAGAGTCAAACAATAACCTGCTCCTAGGGTTTGGAAGCAACTGGAAATACAACAAGATTAAATCAAATTCTTATTCCGAGAAGAAAAAGATTAAGAAAAAGGAGTATAAGTTTCGTAAAAGGATAAGAGTATAAGCGAAAGGAAAATTGTAGAACTCACAGAAAACAATAGGAAAACATCAGGAATAGTGTAAGGCAGCAAGGTGAATATAAGATGGTACATATTACATTTATCAAGTTTATTATATCCGGATACATAATATTATGATTCATCATGGCCGTAACGGACAGTTGAGAACATGGTTCGAGATGGACCACCATAATAACATAATAACAAATTTTAAAGTAAACCGTACCTACATATTTAAATGTGCTATAAGTAGGTACCTATAATCCATTTTGTCAGTATTCAAGCCCTGTTTGCGCCCCATGTTTGTGCATATTTAGTCCAATAACAAAACATACTAACGTGGAATACGAATATTAATTACATTGTATAAACATTGACTTTACACAAATTGTCTGTTATAACGATTTGTGTACTCAATTTGAATGTTATTAAATTTATGTTGGTACTATTGAACAACAATGTTTTGTCATTATTTAGTCCTTAACACAATGTATTTTTTTTAAAGGTATTCTAATCTAATAATTTATACTGCATGTTCTATTGAAGCGCTCGTGGCCCCGCGGTCTCAGTGTTCTGTAAACGATCACTGAGTTACGCAACTTTCACTATGGCTGGTCCTCGGATGGGTGACCACTTTGTGGTATTTACATTTGCGAGCGTTTCCGTGCTTCGGAAGGCACGTTAAGCCGTTGGTCCCGGTTGCCAGTAAAATGGCAGTCGTTAAGCCTGGTTGAAGGCCTTATGGGCGGCTTGAAAATTTCAACAGCAGGTAGCCACAACCTGCGTCTGTCTATTTTCAACACGGCAATGGGCTCACCACCTATTACGTGGGACAGGAATCCACACGGTGAAAAGTGGGCATATAATATGCCTCTGCCACCCCTTCGGGGATAAGGCGTGATGGATATTTATTTATTTATTTTATTTATTCTATTATTGAAAGACCTTATTTTTACGTGTCGCATCCATGCATCCATGAGGAATTCCTCATGGATGCATGGATGCGACAAAATCCACACGGTGCTGTAACAATGTTACCTTTGTTGAGAGGGTGAAGGGCATGTATGTAGCGGCTGAGAGAAGTTGGCCCTTCTGACCTTAACTTAACTCAATGACATCATCATCATCCGAGCGTCTGTCCCAGTTGCGACTCGCGACGCCCGGGGTCCGCTTTCCTACATTTTCTCCTCCACTTCGCACGGTCTTCGGCATCCCCTGTAATGAGACCATTGGCACGCATGTCATCCCTTACGACGTCAAGCCAGCACTTCTTGGGTCTTCCCCTCTTACCGGGACCCGGCGGGGCTGACATGGCCAGACATTTGTTACCTACGTAGCCCGGCGGTTGCCGCAAGACGTGACCATACCAACGAAGGCGACACTCTTGCAACTTGTCTGCAATGTCGCGGACGTGAAGGCTGCCGCGAATGCGAGAGTTCCTCACGCGGTCCATCCGCGTGACTCCACACATCCACCGCAGCATCTTCATTTCCGTGACACGCAGCTCCTGCTTGTGTCGCTCCAATATCGGCCACGTCTCACTGCCATGTAAAAGGACAGGTCTAATAATGGTTTTGTAGACCTGTCCCTTCAACCGGATCGGCATTTTAGGGTCACAAATGACACCGGTCATCTCCCGCCATTTGGCCCACGCGGCAGCAATGCGTGACTTGACATCGCAATCGATGTCACTGGACGTGTGAAAAACAGATCCCAAGTATTTAACCTGATGTGGGATCTGTCGAGTTTAGTGCCAAGTACTCGGTCTTCGCCACATTTAGTTTCAGACCGCCGATCTCAAGCGTCTCCTTCCACGCCTTCACACGTCGCACCAATCTGCCCCTGTCCGCGTCTGCCAGCGCAATATCGTCAGCATATATGAGCAACCATGGAGGCTGCTCATGTGGGTTTCTGATGCTGTCCGACAATTCGTCTAATATTACACTGAACAGAAGCGGACTAAGGACAGAACCCTGGTGTACCCCGACGGTGATGGGGAAGGGTTTCCTGTCACCAACAGCAGTCCGAACCATTGAATCAGAGTCACAGTACATGTCCCGGATAGTGTCAATATAGACCTCTGGAACCCCTTTGGACCGCAGTGCCCACCAGATCATCGCACGAGGAACACAGTCGAAGGCCTTCTGCATGTCTAGAAACAAACAGTGCAGAGGCGTGTTCTTCGACCTGTATTTCTCTGTGACAACCCTCAGGGCAAAAACAGGGTCCGTGGTCCCATAACCAGGGCGAAACCCATATTGACACTCCGAGAGAGTACGCTCCTGCCGGATCCGAGACTCTATAATCCTCTCGAAGATCTTCATGGTGTGGGACATCACCTTAATACCGCGGTAGCTCCCGCACTCCTGCACTGACCCCTTACCTTTGAAGACTGGAGTAATAATACTCAGTCTCCATTGGTTTGGGATCTGCCCGCTGAGGAGTATGCGGTTAAAAAGGTTTACTAAGATGCCCACACCGCGAGGACCCATCGCCTTCCAGGCTTAGATGGGGACTCCATCGGGTCCGACAGCTTTCCGATTCTTCATGCGGCGAAGCGCAGTCAGGACTTCTCCAGGCGTTACCGGTGGCACTAGTCCCTGATTCGGAGGGAGGTCCGGAGGCTGCACTTAACTCAATGACAATCTTAATATAATGAATACCAGTCTCCACCCTGTACATGACAGTTTATTTTGACCATCTGTTTTAATGTTGCAAGCGTACAAGTATAGTAATTACTTAGCCTTACTTAGTTAATTTAGTTTGTATATCGAATCAGTCGACTAATAGGAAAAACATTTTCAAAATTAACATTTATTTATAAAATGTTCCTAAAATACCATCAAAATTCCTATTAATACCAAAAACAATGTTTTAAAATACATATTTTAAGGGATATTTTGTGGACGTAGATATTCTCTCGATGGAGTCTCCAGTCGCCAGTCGGAGCAAGTGGGACGCTCCCGCGTCCTTTTACGAGCAGGACATGCTCGCGATAGAGGCGGTGGAGTGAGCGGGAGCGAAATCTACCACCCGAGATCCGCAGACGAAGGTAAGGGCTTTCTTCAGATTGGTGTTCGTTCAAGATTAACAGGCTCTATGACCTGAACCTGAGGACGACGGGCGAATCAACCTCTTAAGAAACAGGAACCAACCTGACTGTTGACTGCCTCGGTGGAGCTGAAGTAGTCAAAAGTGTATTCAAAACGTTTCTTCTAAATATCCATTTACGATGTTCATCCTGTAAAGGTTTGACGTTAATTATTACTAAAGAAACGGTTTTACTCACGTGTAAATTTCGGGATAGCCTAGCTTCCGACGTAGCTTGACGCTCGTCTTGAAAAAGGACCTCCGTTAGGTCCGAAACTAGTCGGGCTATCCCGAAATTTACACGTGAGTAAAACCGTTTCTTTAGTAATAATGAACATCGCTCTCGAATTTATTATTCTAATATAGTTTGACGTTAATATTAAATCTCTTTGCCACTTAGTCGGCGGCGCCGTTTTACGACAAATGCGCGTGATCTCACCCAGACTAATGATTTAATGGCGATTGGAACAATCATTTTGTTCTGATGGAGATATTGGGCAGCAGGGGGTACGGAATAAGTGCCTAACAGAAGAAATAGGCTGCCAGATAAAAGATAAGAATGATAATGAGTTTTGCTCCGAATCGTTCCTTGCCGGTGGCCATTCCATGCAGAGACAGACCTGCATGTGTCATAGGCACCGGGAGCTATGGTCGACAGATTAGTTTGAAGGAAAACAATATTGATATGTGGCTACTGTTGAAGTATTTTATTATTCATTTATGTTATTTATTTTAATAAATAGTGATAACGACCTCAATTTCAACTCGCTCGTCAGATACATTTAAGCGACGTTAGTTGCGTGCACCTCACATTATATAGGGTCTTTCATTAAGCGTGTCCTATCTTTAAATTTACATAAAACAAAGTGTGTGTGAGATATTATCGAAATTATTTATTTATTTGAAAGATGTAGTGATGCCATTATGTGTGGAATATGACATCATTCAGATGTCCGCCACGGCTTCTCAGGGTGGTGCGCATGCGAGATATCCAATTTCCCATGACGTTTGCGCATAAATCAGGCTGAATTTGACCTATGGCATAGGTTATGTTGGCTTTGAGGGCCACTGTGGTTTGTGGTTTATTCGCATAGACCTGCGACGCAAGAAAAAGTCTAGCGGGGTTAAGTCACACGATCTCGGTGGCCAGTTCACATCAGCTCCACGTGAGATGACCATGCCCTCAAATCTCACATGCAGAATATTCAATGTGGCATGAGCTGTGTGGCACGTAGCGCCGTCTTGTTGAAACCACATGTGGTTGGTGTTCAGATGATCCAGTTCATGCCAAAAAAAGTTGGTAATCATCGACCTATAGCGCTTGCCGTTGACAGTGATGGCCTGGCCAACGTTGTTCTCAAAGAAATATGGCCCGATGACACCGCCAGCCCAAAACCCACAGCAATCTGTAACTTTTTCGGGATGCATTGGACGCTCTTGGATCTCATGTGGATCAGTATCGTCCCAAATTCGACAATTTTGTTTGTTTACGTACCCATTCATCCAGAAATGGGCCTCATCGCTGAAGATAATTTTTCTGTGAAAATTTACGGTCAGTTGCTAACTGCTCCAGTGCCCATTCAGCGAACACACGTCGTTGTCTATGGTCTTTTACCTTCAATTCCTGGGTGAGCTGAATTTTATACGGGTCGGCGGGTCACGACGCAAAATTCGTCAAGTTCTAAATAAAATAAATAAATAAATATCCATCACGCCTTATCCCCGAAGGGGTGGCAGAGGCATATTATATGCCCACTTTTCACCGTGTGGATTCCTGTCGCACGTAATAGGTGGTGAGCCCATTGACGTGTTGAAATAGACAGACGCAGGTTGTGGCTACCTGCTGTTGAAATTTTCAAGCCGCCCATAAGGCCTTCAACCAGGCTTAACGACTGCCATTTTACTGGCAACCGGGACCAACGGCTTAACGTGCCTTCCGAAGCACGGAAACGCTCGCAAATGTAAATGCTACAAAGTGGTCACCCATCCGAGGACCAGCCATAGTGAAAGTTGCGTAACTCAGTGATCGTTTACAGAACACTGAGACCGCGAGGCCACGAGCGTCAAGTTCTGGTCTGTGAAAGGCCGAGTTCTTGTGAGCGACGCGAAATCGACTGCCTCGGATTCTCCTGCACACTCTCACGAACAGCGGCGATGTTTTCGGCAGACCTTGCGTTTCGTTGACGTACGGGTGTTGGTCGATCATTTACCGAACCAGTGGACTCAAATTTAACCACCACACGAATAATATTTCGGAATAGTCCTCTCGGTAGGACGACTATGGCGACCGTAAAATGGGCTAAGCGCGCGATGCGTTGCCCGAACAGAACACTCATTTTGATAAAATATTTTATCATTTGTACGTGTTGTTGAATGCTATAGCTATCCATGATAATTTGACAAAACAGAATGAATAAATGACAACCAATTTGACAGATGTAGCTTCAACGAGATGGCCACTACCAACTGCCAAAGTTCAGACGTGCCTATTGAAAGACGCTGTATATTGGCGAAAAACATTCCATGCGACCGAATATCAGACCGCTAGTCTATATTCGAATAAAACGAATGACTTAAATAAATTATATTATAAAAATTGTCAATCAATACTCCTTAAAATTACAGAACATCATTGTAAACTAATAATTTTCTATTATTTTTGGTCACGACACTATTTTTCTATTATGATACAGCGGCATCTCTTCAAATGTAATTTTTGTCCAAATAAAAAAAAAACTAAGTATACACCAATTATCGATGTCATGATAACACAATGTGTGTATGCGGACATTATCTGTTTGTCGTGTCCGGGTACGTGTTTATGCGTGTAATGACAACACAAGGAGTGTCCGCTCGTCCGTGCACCCGTAGCTGTAGTTACCTGCGTCCGAATTACGTTACTTGAGGACTTTTATACTTTACGGCAGATATTATCGTTATTTATTTAGTTGAGTTATTTTAATAGTTCCCGGCAATAAGCTCACAACCTGTTTACAAAGAACAAAAATGTATATGGTGAGATATAGGTATGTAGTTAGTATGCCCCTGTCTACTCCTGCAAAATTCGGCGTGTCTGATAATGAGTAAAAAAATATAAATAAAATGATTATACTAAACAATGTCCAAACATTGAACAATGAATATAATATCGCCTGGCAATCTATCCTCTTTAATTAAACCGTCAAGGATACAGTGTGAATACTCGTATTATAGTTAATTGTAAAATGACGGTGGAATGTAGATTTAATTCAATAACTTGTGTATTTTATAAACTTAACTAGATGACCTTATGGCTACGCCCGTGACATACTTCGGTTCTATTTAATCCCGTTGTTAATAAATTCTACAATACGAGTACTGTATAAAAATTTGCCTGATTTTTCGACATTTATGATTACTCTGCTGTTATTATATACTAGTTGACGCCCACTGCTCCGCACGCGTGGTGAAGTTTACCCGTTCCCGTTTCCCACAGGAAATTGTTCTCCGGAAAAAAAGTAGCATATGTGTTATTCTGATGTGTAAGCTATAATATTGTAAAGTTTCATCAAAATCCATTATTAAGTACAGATATAGACAAATATGTCCATTACACTTAACTCCATTATTCCTCCCTATCATGATAAAAACAACAGCCTTATACCAAAGACAGGTACAGAAGCCTCTTTCGAGAAAGTATATTTTGTTAGAAACAATAATTTTTATAAGCTTTAATTCTGTTAAATTATTACTTACATACACATTATAATATTCTATATCTTATATTAACTATTTTGCCTGGCTATAAAAAAGTGTGACATTGAGTAAGTACTAGTAGCGAAAAGTAGTGTCGCATCCGTGTCGTTATATATAAATAAAATAGTAAGGAGTGTGCATCGATGCGTAAATCCGTTGTGCGCGAAGTGACCAACGTGGAGTCGAGTCGTTCTAAAATAAAAAATAAAAAAATAAAAATATCTTTATTTTGCATAGACCATTTTAACGGCGCTTACAAAATGTCATACACTATTTAAAATATTTAAAGCGACCACCGGTTCGGAACGGAGAGTTCAAGGCGTTAATACCAAAACATGTTATTTAAATTGGGTGTAATATGTTGAATATTAATAAAATTTATTGGGGCATTTTTTTTTACACAGCGCCGTCTAGCCCAAAGTAAGGTAATATAAGCTTGTATTATGAAATCTAGACGACTGATAAAACTTACATATTATACATAGGAAACACCCAAACCCCGAAACAAATATTTGTGGATCACATAAAACAAAATTTCCGTCCCGAGAATCTAACCTGGGAATGACGGACAAGTATCACCCACATCAAAGCCCTTGTAGGAATTCGGAGGACATATTGTTGTACGTAATAAATGTAGATTATCAATAGGATAGGACAGAAAATCAGAGTTTATGACCTAGGGATTAAATACAAACGTGGATTAGTTGACATCGCCATGTCCTATTTTATTTACACATAGTAGTTGCAGGTAAAGTTAATTTTAGGAACGAGGTCCTGTACGGATCTCATTTACATCATTCAACATTTTGGGAATTGGACTTTTTTTCATGAACATTTTTTAAAGCAGTGTGTACTGTAAGCATCCTAAGGTCTTGATTTAGAATATTGTTTCGTAACTAATATCTGTGTCATCTGTGAATGTTTTTTTTTCTACTATCCTACATACATTTATACATATTGTCACGCCTTTATCCCTGAAGGGGTAGGCAGAGGCATATTATACGCCCACATTTCACGGTATGCATTTTTCTCACATGTAACAGGTGGCGAGCTTATTGCCGTGACTATTATTTGGACAACTCACACAACGCCATCTGATTCCACACTAAGCAGAGCTTGTACTATGGTAACCAGAATAAATGATAAACATACTTATATATTTCTAAATACATACATATTATAGATAAATAACACCCAGACACAGAATTAACCATCGTGCTCATCATACAAAGTTTTATCCTGGGTGGGAATCGAACCCACGACCTCTTGCGTAGCAGTCGGATGCACTCCAACCGCGCCACAGAGGCAGTCAAACTATTATACAATGATATGACGAATACTATACTATTCTAGAAGTGTTCTATTACGTACAAAGCCTACTTTGTACTCTCCAACGTTTCGACTAGATTACACCAGCCTTGGTCACGGATTGACTTTGGCTGTTGTATAATCCAGACTTCGCCCGTGCCATACTTCGAACTCCCGTCACACACATTTAATCATGTCGTTTATTACTTATAAAATAATGTATGAAAATTTGACCTATTTGTTGACATGTACTATCACTGCTCTGCTCTCTTGGATAGTAGCGTAATGATATATAGCCTATTTAAAGCTTTTCTCGATAAATGGGCTGTCCAACACAAAAAGTGTTTTTGACCTCGAAGCAGTGGTACCTGAGATAAGTTTGCTCCACCTAACGATCCAATCTCTTCAGCTTTATATTTTAGTTTAGATTGTCTTGTGAAAATATCTACACAATAATAAATCGCGTCGGTCCCGTCCCGTCCCTTATAAACTGTAACTCACTGGACCGTGATACCGTCCCGTTCAATGTCACTCCACCCTCTGCTAAAATAACCTTGATCGAGATATGCAGAGGGCCAGCTAGGGTGCCTTCTAGAACGTGCATTGTTTTGGTAAACATGTAAATGTTTGTTAGGCATTGTATGCAAGTAAACTACTGGATTTTCTTTTACATTTTTCCGTTGATTCTAATTCGTTTAATTTTGCCTCGGTGCTAATAGTTTGGGAAATTCTCACACAACGTAGCCTAGCCCAAATTAAGCTAATAATATATAAGCTTATTTTACTTATTACTTACATATATATTTCTAAATGCATACCAAATTCCTACACACAAACGTTTCGATCCAGATTCGAATTCAAGACCTCAGTCGCATACACTATCATTTACATCACCGAGACACTATCACATACTAAAACACTATCTCTAGAGATATAAAGATCTCTGAAATGAATGAATAAAGATCTAATTTAATACAATACTGCTTTGGAAATAGCCTAAGGTGGTTTTTATCTTTACGGCTTAATCCCCGAAGGGATGGCAGAGGCATATTTACGCCCACATTTCACCGTAAGTATTTTAGTCCCACGTTACAGGTTTTAAGTCTACTGCCGTGTTGAGATGGACAGACTTTCATAGTAGCCACAAACAACCTGCGTCTATCTATTTCAACACGGCAATAGCTCACCACCTATTACGTGGGACAGAAATGGTGAAAAGTGGGCATATAATATGGCTAAATATAATGGCAAAAAAATAATTAATTAATAAATAAAAGAAAAAAAAGCCTCGAAACATTGCATTGCCTCCTTGGCAATTTTTTTTACTCGGTCTCACAGTTGAGTGAGTTCAACCGTCACTTCCCGCGACACTGGGACCCTTAAGGAACCACGCTCCAGTACCTTACACAGTCGACCCTTTGTATTAACGAGACTCCACAATGTTCCTATGTCTTAGTATATTTAAGACTTTGACTATCACATTTAATATTGAAACTGACATTTAACAGTATATTAAAATGCTTCGCCATTTTTTTTATATTAGTTTAAGGCCTGGTTTTTAAGACCTTTTAGCCAAATCTTATGAATGTTTTATTTCCTTTTATTTTTTTTATCTAATGCCTTCATCTTCTACGTCTTAGTATAGTCTTAAGTCAAAGTCAGTCTTGCCACAACAACGTGATAGAAGCGTTATTATAGCTTCCAGTGGAATTTGCGCGACAAAATGTAAAATCGAATATACTGCGATATATCACAGTCTTTCGTTTTAGCACGTTCACCCAACATTTATGTTTAGAATCTACTATTTTTACACATAAAACAAAGTAAATGCAATGGTTTTAGTAAATAATAATTAGCAAGCGTTCGCCATTGGAGTTACCGCACTAAGTTCTTTAGCCACTTGCAGTAGCTGACTGCGGTAGGCTGGATAGATTACAGTTCAGCTAAAGAGTTTGCATACGTAAAAAAACCTTCAAAGGTACTGACAGGAATCTGATAGAAATAAATATTGCAAGTATCCGACCATTTTATCCCAAGCATACCCACAGTATCTTATATCCAATTGCCATGCGGTGGCATCTCCACTATTAACCAAATAACTTGACACTCCATAACTATCTTTGTTCACTTATCCATAAGGCAATAAGAGCGAATATTGACACGCAGAGGGCTCTTTATATATTGGTCATGAAATTTAATAGGTGAAACCTCAATAAGGTCGCCTTCACTTGTCTGAGCCGTGATTGAAACCTGTTTTTTATTTAGCATAAGGTGTATCAGATGGTGTATAGACGAGAAGGGTCAATGTGGTGGAGGTACGATCAGCCTTACAAGTAAATTAACTCAATCTAAAGTTCTAGAATATATTTATTATTATGTTTTTCTTTACTTAAGTAACTTAAATATAATTTTTAAATAAATTTATTGTATATTTTATATAATATGTAAAAATAAATGTAATTATTTTGTCCGAGACTACCAGGACTTTAATTGGTCGTGCTAATTAGTGTCTAACACATAAGACCTTTTAGCCTTTTTGCTACCACCTCACTGAAAAGGCATAGGGTTCAAAATTTCTTCCAAATTTAACATCTGAAATTGACACATTTTATTAAATTAAAATATCCCTGCTTCGGAAGGAATGTTAAGCTGTTGGACCCGGCTGCCAGTAAAATGGCAGTTGTTAAGCCTGGTTGAATGCCTTATGGGCGGCTAGAAAAATTACAACAGCAGGTCGCCACCACCTGCACCTGTCCATTTCAACACGGCAATGGGCTCACCACCCGTTACGTGGGACAAATATGCAAACGGTTAAAAGGTGAAAAACCCCTTCGGGGATAAAGGCGTGACAATATGTATGCTGCATATATTAAAATAAATATCCATCACGCCTTATCCCCGAAGGGGTGGCAGAGGCATATTATATGCCCACTTTTCACCGTGTGGATTCCTGTCCCACGTAATAGGTGGTGAGCCCATTGCCGTGTTGAAATAGACAGACGCAGGTTGTGGCTACCTGCTGTTGAAATTTTTTAAGCCGCCTATAGGGCCTTCAACCAGGCTTAACGACTGCCATTTTACTGGCAACCGGGACCAACGGCTTAGCGTGCCTTCCGAAGCACGGAAACGCTCGCAAATGTAAATGCCACAAAGTGGTCACCCATCCGACGACCAGCCATAGTGAAAGTTGCGTACCTCAGTGATCGTTTACCGAACACTGAGACCGCGAGGCCACGAGCGCTTCTATATATTATTTTGTTTTAAATTTTATTTTTGCAAACTGCAAACAAAATCAGAGTGCCAAGCAGTCTTGATAAGGCCTCGTGTGTAGACGAAACACTTGTTGACATCATACGACAATTTAAAAAGCGGATTATTGCAAAAATAAAATTTAAAACAAAATTATTATAGATTTATTTTTAAATGGATTTCCACCTACATGGTGGAAATCCATTTAAACGTCTGATTCAATTAGTAATTGTTTATTCTTGCCGTAAGTTAGCAGATGTACAGCTAGCAGATGAGGTCAGAGGTCTTTGTGGGGCCCCTTAAACCCTTACTGTTTTCCTTATAAATGTCATTGAATAATTATAAATGCGAAGGTTTAGATCGATAGATGTATGCCATTGAAAGAAGGAAAATTGGTACCTGCATAGATTATAAGAATGAAATGATCCTTACTGGTTTTTTGAAGGTCACAGAACTCATGATTGTTTCAACGAAATGCTTTTGTGGTCTAGTTTTGTACCCACAGCTCTAATAACCACCTCACCATGGCAAGGCTCAACATATGTTCCATTCCAATCTATCTTTTCGGGGACTTGCTCTCGCGGTTTTAAATAAACGTAAGGATACATGAAAATTAGTTGGAAAAATATGAAACAACAGATATCTGGTAACAAAATCATGCAAATTATTCTTAAATTTCGACTGGGATGCACCAGCCGTGGTCGGTGAAATGCAGACTGAATTTTAAATTTATTTGTACTATGCAACGCGAAAGTTTTAAAAGTTAGAATCAATTTCTGCTTGTAATAAAATAACTGTTGCGTTACATTCTAAAATATTATATGAAACATGCTGCACAACCAGGCTTTACCCGTGATATATTTCAAATTATGATATATTGCAAAGGGGTGCACCAATTTAACCCTTTTACATCCGTAATTAATTACTATCCAGTATCTTTTTGAAGCCTGACCCAATCGTTGACACTTATGTTGTAGCGCGATGGCATAAATCCTGTAGACTTGCTTAACAAGTGGACTATGTATTGCAATAAGAATCATCCACGTCGAATCAGCAGGTAGTTCTTGAGATGAGCGCCTTTACCCAAACAAACTATACAGTTTTAAAATATTAGCAGATACAGCTATAACACGGGAATCTTCATTAACGCTATCAAAAAACAATTCCCACCCATCCAGGAACCAACCAATCATACATCCCTCTATTACCTTTGGATCACATCATTATCACTACAAAAACTATTCCCACGAGGTAAGCAGGGTTCAACGCAAAGGTCGCAAACCGAGCGTAACACCGATATTAATATTAAAACCGACCGTGGGAAAAAGTGGGTTATATGCTTTTATAAGTCGAGATCTTCACGCGAGTGTGGTTTTCCGAATCTCAATAAATGTTGCAATTGATTGCTATAATAGTTTCTATGGCGATTAAATCTGAATCTTACTTATTGTTTTAGAAGATTTTATGTTTACCTATCTTAAATTTTTCTTTATTCATCTTATGTATTCCTAATTTTGTTTTTTTAGACCCCTTTTGAATAACCCCATACTGTAGACGTTCGAGAAAAGGCAGGCAAGGAGTTTATTCCACAATCTAAGCGTACGCGAAATAAAGCCCGTATCGGACTTAACCGTATGCGAGCGCTCCGGACTCAAAGTATGGACATGAACACTCTGTCTATGGATAAAAGCGGTGCGGTGTTAGAAAGTAGCCGTGGGCATCATATCAAACAACTCCTTAGAGCACAGACTGTGAGTGTGGGCACGTGGGAAAGTGGGCATATAATATGTCTATGCCACCCCTTCGGGGATAAGTGATTCGTAAAATATAAACAATCATATTTCTAAATACATACATTACATGACTACCCCGTCAGGGATACAGCGTGAAGATAGTCAAATGAAATACATATTTATAGGAAACGCCGAATTCCGAATCATACATATGTCGTTCACACAAATGTTTGATCGGACGCGGGGATTTGAACCTGAGACCGGGCGTGTCAGTCGTATACTGCGCCACATAGACCTCGAAGTTTTATTGGTGTTTAACAGTAGTCACTGCATACACTACGTTCTTTTTTAAATCGGTTAAAATCAAATCATTTAACTACGAGCTGTTCCAGTTACAAGTGCGATAAACCAATAGCAGATCTCATTTTTCACACAGCTTCCAACGTCTGACACAAAATGTATTCATCTAATTACCATTGCTAAACGTGTCTGGAAGAGAGGTAGGTACTGTTCATGGTACTACAGATACATTGATATTATGTATACAGCTCTTATCAAGTGCTGTATAGAAAGTTTAGAATTGATATAACTAACTATCTTTACGATATATACGTGATGGCGTAGTCAGAGAGGACAGATCTGGGACTTAAAACGGAAATTTTCGTCGGCTCGCTTCGCTCGCTTCTTTAGTCAATGAGAAGACTTTGTTGTGGAGTTCAATCGTATAATTATAACTGCTTCTCTTACCGACATAGTGAAGACTTATTACTAAATATATTACGGACTAAATGACTCGTTACTGACTTAATACTGACTAACTATAATTACAATACAGCTTTTTATTTTCATATTTCTTACGTCAATTGAGGAAGGTTTCGTGACTTTTTCTAATATTATTTGTGCGCAAACCTATTTTATGATATCGGACGAGATCTGTTAAATAAATATAAATCTTGTTTCCGTATGCCAATACGTAAGACTCCAGGAATGACGTACATTCAATTGTAGAGTTTTCTCTCAAGAAATTTTTTTTTGTTGTAATTTATTATCAAATTAAAATAATGTCTTTAAACTCACATGGCTGTTGTTGTATAACTATAAAAAGGACCCCCCTGACGGGGTAGTCAGAGAGGACAGATCGCCAGGCTTCGCGATCCATGCATACTTCTTTCGCTTCTTCAAGATTCATCAATCGCTTCATACACGCACGTCTGGGTATCCGAGTACTTTAGACCTTTCCGTTTTTGAGCAATCTGCTCACGTGGTCTTCATATGTAAGTCTCGGCCTACCCTGACTCCTTCTACGCTCTACTTTCGCACCATATATATTCTTCGTCAATGGTTCCTCACTCATTCGTTGGACGTGTCCTAACCAACGGAGTACGCCCTTTTTACCTTAACGCTGACACTTTCATTCAAACCTGTCATATAGCGTATCACTTCGTTACGTATTCGGCCAGTCAAAGTTACGCCGCTCAATTTTCGAAGTGATCGCATCTCCACAGCATTCAATTTACTTTCATGCATCTGCTGACATACCCAGGTTTCACTACCGTAAAGCAAAGTTGGCACAAACACTGCGTTATGAATTGCCAGTCGTGCTTCTTTTACGATGCTATGTCGCTTTACCAATTAGGACAAAGCACGGTTAAGTTTGTTTCTGGCAGCTACTTGCCGTTCTACATCCGAATCACATCTTCCATCCGCGCTAAACATACTCCCTAAATACACAATGTCATTCACTTGCTCTAGACATTCCTGGTTTACTCTAATCTCACATTTAGTTTTTACGTCATCTCTTTCAAAATATTTATTTTTATACCAGGCTATAATTTTAACAATAGCTAATTCAAATAAATAAGATAAATAATATTTAACAATTGTGTAAATAACAATTGTGTTCGAATAAAAAATAAGAGATATTTGCTAATTAAATTAACTAATTATTATTCTAATAGTAAAAAAAATTAACAAAAGCATTAAAATAGACAGAATACATAATTATATATGCTATATACCAGGGACGGATTAGTTAACATTATCTAGCTGTTTAGGGGCCCTGCGCACCCAGGCACAGAATTGAAATGTTTCGAAAATATGATAATGTCTAAATAATAACCATAAAACTAAGTGATGTCCCCTAAAGTATAGCGACTAGAAACACTGTACTACATGATATATCAAGTCTTCGTGTAACAATATATCTACCAATTTACAAAATATAAGATACTAGATGACTCCCACAGCTTCGCTCGTGGAATATTTCGACCTCCCGTCGCACATATTAAATCCCGTCGCTTATAAATTCTACGAGTACAATGATGCATAAAAATTTGCCCGATTTGTCGACATTTATGACTATTGCTCTGCTCCCCAGTGTAGTAGCGTAATGATATATAGCCTATAGCCTTCCTTGATATATGGGCTATCTAACACAAAAATATTTTTTCAAATCCGACCAGTAGTTCCTGAGATTAGCGCGTTCATCCAAACAAAAAAACTCTACAACTTTATAATATTAGTATAGATGAGCAGATTTCATGATTTTTTATAGATTAGCGAAGTCACATATAAGTTATGGATTAAGTTGCTTTAGAATAACTAACGATAAGTTAAGACAATACTAATCATGTGCGAAAAATAATACATGAAAAAATAATGCCAATTTGGAGATCTTATATTTATGACTATTGACTTAAAAGTAAAGCGCTTGATTGGAATAGAATCCAACTATACTGATAAGTTCAAGGTAAAACATATTACAAATATAGTTTTGAGTCTTTCGAACCGTACACCGACACGGCTAATCCGGCCCTGCTATTTACCTAAAAGTGTTAGATATAGTACGACTCCATCTGCTATTGTTTCATAGTTGACAATACTCTGTATACGAAATGTACGCAACACTGTGGCTAGTACTCCTTTTAGTTTCCTGCTGCGCTGGAGATCCTTGTAAGTATAAATGGTATTTTAGTTAGTTACTTATCTATCTATCTTTACTTTGGACTTCTGACGGGGTAGTTAGACAGCTCGCTAGCTTTCGCGATCCATGCATACTTCTTTCGCTTCCTGCAGATTCATTTATTATTTCAAACATGCACGTCTGAATATTCAAAAACTTTTGACCTTTCAATTTTTGAGCAATCTGCTCACGTGGTCTTAGTATGTAAGTCTTGGTCTACCTTAATTCCTTCTACCGCTTCTACAGTAGAGATTTTCACACAATAAATTTAATATGACTGCCTCGGTGCGGTAGTGTAGGCGACTGTCACGACTGAGGTCCCGGGTTCGAATCCCGGGTCGGAACAAATATTTGTGTGATACACAAATGTTTGTTTCGGAGTTTAGGTGTTTCCTATGTGCAATATGTATGTATTTAGAAATATATAAGTATGTTTATCAGACGTCTAGATCCCATAACACAAGCTTATATAAGCTTACTTTGGGATAGACGGCGGTGAGTAAAAAAATGTGTCTCAAAATATTTATTATTATTTATTAATATTAATTAATTAATATTCTTCGTTAATCGTTCCTCACTCATTAGTTTTAAAAAAAAAAAATTAAATTAAATATCCATCACGCCTTATCCCCGAAGGGGTGGCAGAGGCATATTATATGCCCACTTTTCACCGTATGGATTCCTGTCCCACGTAATAGGTGGTGAGCCCATTGCCGTGTTGAAATAGACAGACGCAGGTTGTGGCTACCTGCTGTTGAATTTTTTCAAGCCGCCCATAAGGCCTTCAACCAGGCTTAACGGCTGCCATTTTACTGGCAACCGGGACCAACGGCTTAACGTGCCTTCCGAAGCACGGAAACGCTCGCAAATGTAAATGCCACAAAGTGGTCACCCATCCGAGGACCAGCCATAGTGAAAGTTGCGTAACTCAGTGATCGTTTACAGAACACTGAGACCGCGGGGCCACGAGCGCTTCTAAAGAAACTGTTTTAATTGACGACTGTGTTGACTATCCAAAAATTATTCTGCCAAATACACAAACCAACCTCACCTACGAGCGGTGCACCTGATGACGACAGTGAAATGGTCGAGTTGCCAGGTGTTAGCTTCCTACGATGAGGACTAAACAGAACTAATCACAGCTACTATTATTTAAATATCAGCCCAGTCAACATAAAGCATAAAGTCATGTCTTGCGGCGACCCGAGCTACGTGGGGAACTATCGAGTATTGAGAAAGAGAGAGGTAGTAGTACTACATTGATTTATCGATTTGTTATGATTTCAGGTCAGAAAATGTGCGAATACAAAGACGTGGAATGTATATTAAAAGGAGCCGATATTCAGTACAAATCCATTGTTGAAGGAGTCGACGGTGACCTGCCGACCCTTGACCCACTGCTCATAGACAAGCTCGACGGCGACACAACATTAAGTAATATTCAGTTCACAGGATTGAGGGACTGCTCAGTTAGTATGTTAAGGTAAAATTGTAATGTAACGAAACTTTTCTGTTACTCATTCATTTCATGCCCCCTCTACACTCTACACAGTCATAGTAATGTATGTGTAGTGAGGTCGAGTTACCTCAAACCCCCGCGGTACCCATTTAATCCCGTCGTTTATTCATTTTAGAAGGATTTATGCTAAGTTGTCCAATTTATTGGTATTTATGATAACTTCTCTGTTCACCTGTGGTTAGCAGCGTGGCTATATATAGCCTATAGCCTTCCTCGATAAATGGGGCTATCCAACACAAAACCCTTTTTCCATTCGTACCAGTGGCTCCTAAGGTGCGATTAACCAAATATAAAAGTCTTCAGCATATTTATTAGTAAAGATAAAAGTACTTAATATTAAGGAAGCTTAAAACATATTTTTGTCAAAAATACTAATGTGTGTTGCCAGTGATGGCTTTCGTTTCTTGATTGGCAATGTTGCCATCACCCTGTGAGCAAAAGACAAGGCTGAGCTCAGGGTGTAATTTCGTGATTAAATCCGTAACCAGAATATTTAAAAAAGGACCCGGTCTTCGAAATAGCCGTCAGTATTTCTGCAGTGGCCCCAGACAGTGGGCAAAGTATACTGTCTGGGGCCTGTAGTGGTCGTATAGCAATTGTGTACAGGAAAATGTATATTACTCCTGCAATATGGACAGACAACGGCAGAAGCCTGAACGGGGAAGAGGTGTAAATGGTTTGTGCCTAGCAGATGGTATCAACCGCCAGAGACATAAATGGAAAAACTCCCCCTAAAGGGGTGGAAGAAGGATTCAATATATATGATTTCCTATTTTAGTTTGGACCCGAGTGTCAAGAGCTACGACTACCATGTACACTGTCCGATGGTGGTCATCGAGTTTAACTACTTAAATGAAAGAATTAAAGCAACGTCTTGTAAGTGTTTTATCTTTAAAATCTTTAAAGAAAGAATATATCAATGAATCTGTAGAAAGCAAAAGAAGTACAAACGAATCGCGAACAGCCCACAGTGGGCCACATTTCATTTGAACAAACTCACGTTCAGTTCAACGTCAGAGTCATCTATTGCCTCTGTGGCGCGTTGGGAGTGCATCCGACTGCTACGAATGAGGCCGTGGGTTCGATTCCCACCCAGGATAAAACTTTGTGTGATAAGCAACGATGGTTTATTCTTTTTCTGGGTGTTATTTATCTATAATATGTATGTATTTAGAAATATATAAGTATGTTTATCAGTTATCTGGTTACCATAGTACTCGTAGAAGCTCTTAGTTTGGAATCAGATGGCATTGCGTGAGTTGTCTCAATGACATTTATTTATTTATTGCAACTACTTACTAGGAACTATGTGGAACTAGCGATTGGCTCTGTCCCGACAGCGATACTGCGTGGAGATAGATAGAATTTTTTTTGTCGTACTTGTAATAAAAACTAGGAAATCTAATGTTTATAAAAGAATAAGTCCGGTTTAATCTAAAGAATATTATTATACAATATCTTTGACCATTTGAGCTGCCTGGTCAAATGAAAAAGGCAAATTAAAATGATTTCATTAAATATAATGAAATCTCTGCGGATGAGCAAAAGCCTTGAAATCAAACAAATATTTTTACATGCTGGCCTCAAAGACAAAGTGCTAGTGTGTGCGACTGACGTGCTTAGGTGTCGGGAATCCCGGGTCGGAACAATATTTGTGAAATGTGGAATTGCGCAAAACTATGATAATATCTCTTCGTACCTGGATATATAAAATCGATGAAACTTTCTCCTTCCAGATGATTTTGATCAATTCCACATAGGAACCTATGGATTAATCCAAGGGGAAGATAAAAAGAGACATTTCTACATCAAATACCGCAACAGCACGCGCATGGACTATAAGGGTAAGCTGGAATTTAACCTTGGCTCTGAACTTTGAGTCAGAATTTGGACTCAGTTGCTATCCCTCTTTTTCTACTAGAACCCACAGGCTCTTGCCTCCAGGTGATTGTACAATACATACTTATCTTATATGCTAGATTTTTTCCACTTTGTTACAGAGTTCAAATCAGTTCAGACGCCGCTCGACGACGGAGAACCCGCTTTGTTACCGGAGGAGACGATTAAATCCTTAGTTTCTCTGATTTCCAACAAAGCCATGGATGTTATAATGGAATACATCAACACACATCTCAGCAAGTATAACGCGTTAGAAGTATTCCCTGACTGTTAGCAGGAAGCGGCAATGTATTTGCAAGTTTAGAATTATATTTTGAGGGTCGGCAGCGCGAGTGCTGCACCTCTGGTGCTGCAAACATCCATAGTCTACGGAGACCACTTTCTATCAGGTGGGCCGTATGCTTATCTGCCACTCCTGTGGTATATATTCTTTAATATTGTTTTCTTATTGTGTCAAACCAGCGTCTTCACTTACCAGGTGAGACGCTTCTCCATCTAAGCTCGAACTGACACCCACTCGAAACTGACATTCAATCAACCTCCTCCGTCTTAAGTCGACTTTTCCACTTTGAATTTATTATATAGTAAGCATATTAATTGCTGTTTGAAATTGTTTCTAATTCTTAGGCAGGTGTCATCACAAATCGAATGATCATATGTGCATTTCCACACATTCGTACCGTACAATTTTATAAAGTGCCGGAAGATGGCGATTTACATCGCTTTAAGACAGAATAGGTAAATTAATTCGTCACTTTCGATTGGTTCTCGGTAGCTTAGTTGGATAAGCGTCTCACCCGGCAAGTGAGAAGACGTTGGTACAAGTCCAGCTCGATACTGAAAATTTTTCCCCTTTAAATTTATAAAGTTACAAAAAAAAATTAGACGTATTATGCAATATATTTATTGGACTAGGTAGGATAGGACTTAGTAATTGAATTTCAACTAAGTTCCCGGTGAACTAGATTTTTGAAATTTGGACCTTATATCAGAAGCTATGTTGTATCAAACGAGATTTGCGCGGCACCATTTTATAATAAAAGGTTTAAGTACATTTTATTCCTCGCCGTTTTGTTTTAATAATTACTAATTAAATTGCTATATTATTTTATTTCTTCTCGTGAAACTAGTTAAACAAATGTATTTAAAAATGATTAACAATATGTCTAATTAAACTAGCCGTATTCCAGAACGTTTTTCAATACTCAAGAAATGCTTGAGGCTAGTTTTTGCCTTGTAAATACTACTCTCAAGTGTTTCTTTAGAATTGAGAAACGTTCTGAACTACGGCCCTCAGCCAAGTCTTAGACAGTCCGATACTACCAGGACTTTAATTGGTCGTGCTAATTAGTATCTAGCACATAAGACCTTTTAGCCT
Source organism: Thumatha senex (assembly GCA_948477245.1). Taxonomy (NCBI): domain Eukaryota; kingdom Metazoa; phylum Arthropoda; class Insecta; order Lepidoptera; family Erebidae; genus Thumatha; species Thumatha senex. The sequence goes on along the minus strand of OX419750.1, from coordinate 1,102,445 downwards.
TTTTGTTACCACCTCACTAAAAAGGCAACGGTTTCTAAATTTCTTCCAAATTTAACATCTAAAATTGACACATTTTATTAAATTTTAAATTTCCGTGCTTCGGAAGGCACTTTAAGCCGTTGGTCCCGGTTGCCAGTAACATGGCAGTCGTTAAGCCTGGTTGAAGGCGTTATGGGCGCCTTGAAAAATTTCAACACCAGGTCGCCACAACCTGCAACTGTCCATTACAACATGGCAATGGGCTCACCACCTGTTACGTGGGATAAAAAATACAAACAGCGAAATGTGGGCGTATAGTATGCCTCTGCCTACCCCTTCGGGGATAAAGGCATAACAATATGTATGTAAGTATAAGCTTAGATACAAAATAATACATGATTATGTATGCCATATACCAGGGCCCGGTTATCTGTTCATTTCAATTCAGTAATTTTTTTTTCTTTTTCTATCACGCCTTATCCCGGTTAGTCGGGCATATTCCAGTGGCCCCTCCGATTGGCGAGTCCGCGGGCTATTTACAGGTGACTCCATGACATTAAAAATCAACCTCTATTCCCAGTTATCAGCTACAGCTTAGCGAAACCTTTTGCCCGGGAACCTCTGGATAACATTATAGCTGGGTCTACGGATCCTTAATTTATTCTCTAATTTCTTTTTTACTCTAAATAAATTTACGAGGCATATTTATCCGATCATTTAAATGTAAATAGGTGACAGTGACCCGGACGCTATGTGCTAATTTTGTGGTCGATAACAACCACAAGTCGAGGAACACGCATCTCAAGAAAGGGACGTTCAATGCAGAGGACTCGCTCCGACCACATTGACCGAATGAGAAAGAAACTTGCTTCTTAACTAAACCTGCAGGTACTAGAGAGTTTTGGTATCTAATCAAGTCGTTTGAGTACCACTTCTGTCGTCCCTCACTGCCTCCGACGCTGAAGCCCGATCGGTCTCTGGCCAATACCGTTCAAGATACAGCAAATCTGTTTGCCTACTACTTGTTGGCGAAACGAGCGAAATAACATGCTAAGCAGTTTACAAGTAACATCATCACATCATCATAATGAAGTAGTTTACTATGCGGATCTCGTAGCATCTGGAGTAAATTTTCGTGCCTTTAGACGTTTCTGCCATACATATTACTGGAATCAAACATAGCTCACATAGGACCTGTAATGTACTACCGTGGTGCTTCCCTTTTTCCATAGGATGTACACCTAGTTGCCTTTCAGGTCTCCCGCTTTGCAAAGGAGGAAAGAGGCGTTCATTTCTTTTTCCAACTCCTTCAAATTACTTCTGATTAAATTCGATGCGGGTTCAAAGACATTTTAACTTCTCCTGGGACTTCACCGAGATCGAGCTCGGTATTACTTTTGTGGTCTTGGTCATTGCTGTAGATCCTGGTTTACAGGAGTCACAGTAATGGGAATATTGTGGGACATTTTTTTACACACCGCCGTCTAGACCAAAGTAAGTCTTGTGTTATGGGATCTAGACGACTGATAAATATACTTAATAAAAATAAACAAACTTACTTAGGGAATGCGGGTGGTATTAGTCCCAAAATGCCTACTACTTAGTTTCCATAATAGTTCCATTACGACACCTGCACTACCAGTTAAAACAGTCATGAGTGACATCTACATCCACCAAAAGGACGTTCCAAAGTATAGTAAAGTAAGTAAGTCTGCTTTCTCGTAAGTCTGCCTAGAATTTTGTAATAAAGGTCCGTCGCTCAAAACGAAAAAAAAAACGGAACCCTTAAAAGATCACTTTCTGGTCCGTCTGTCTGTTCGTGTGTCACCTTTAATTTTCTCAGGAACAGGACCGATCAAGTTGAAGTTTATACCAAATCCTGAGGTCTATAGTCCCTAGTAGGTGTATAAAAATCAAGGTTCTGAATCAACACGATAAAAGATATGGGTAAATTTAGATGTTCTGGAAACGTTCATAGGCTACGGTGACTACTTTCCATAAGATGGTATAAAAAAATGGTTCAGTATCAAAAAAAAAAAAAGCACCAAATTCAAATTTTCAAAATTTTTTGTTTCGGATTTTTCCCTCTACTTGAGCTATACGAGTAAGACCTTGTTTCTAAACAAAACTGACAATTCTAGGTCAACCGGAAGTACCTTATTGGTTTTGGGTCAAGAACCTAAATGGTAGTTCCCGTTGACCTAGAATCACGAAATTTGGCAAAAAGCAAGCTTTTCAAATTTAAATTTTATAGCATATTTTTATAATGTTGACCCAGGACCTTGATTTTTATACACCTAATAGGGACTATAAACTTCAGTATCTGATATAAATTTAAACATGCTAGGTCCACCCGCGTTCCTAAGAAAATCGACGGTGTCATACGGACATAGACGGACAAACGGACAAGAAAGTGATCTATAAAGGGTTCGATTTTTTTTCTTTTGAGGTACGGAAAAAAGCAATTTTTAGTCCGATAAAAAACCACACCCGCTACAATATTTATTTTTATTCTGTGCTTTTTATGAACTCGCTTTCTTGTATGCGTGTCAGGTATGAACTTTGTAATAGACTTGAACTTCCCGATAAGACAAGATATTTGAAATTTGGACCATGTAGCTCTGAAGTGTTGTGTCAAACGAGATTCGCGCGGCACTATACATTACAATAAAAGATTGACTACCTTTTGTTCAGCAATGTTTCGATAGGGTTGCACCAGTCATGGTCACGATGTGACTGATACATGTGACTGTATTGACTGAGCATGTAACTTTCAAATTATATGCTTATTTTGAATAAAACATGTCGTGAAACTAGTTAATAAAATGCGATTAAACGGACAAACTTTAAAACACATAGGTAATTCTGTATGTTACACACCAGGGCCGCATTATCTTACATATTATATGCAGAGTATTATATATATTATAGTAGAAAGTAGAGGGTAGAAGAAGTCAGGGTAGGCCGAGACATGAAGATAGTTAAGTCTATAAATTAATTTAAAAACTTAGAAAGCCCTAAAAGCTATTTATAGTTTAAGGAAACACCCTTAAAAGTAATATTAAACTGATACATAAATACGATATGTCTGCTGTGAGTTTTCGAAGAGTCGGGTTCTATAGAGACCATTCTGGTTGCAGCATTAGATCGAGGTTATTAATTAATTGTCGTTTAACACTTATAATGGCACGCTTTAAGCAATTAATCGAGTAATCATACGATAAAAATGCCTTACATCAATTTGGAAAAATGCTGATATTCCTACACTACTGAACCGCACACTTACACACACACACACAAACACACAAACACGCGCGCGCACTTTTTACAACCCATTTTTGCGTCGGGGGTTAAAAAGTATAAGAAATGCAAAAATAAATTTTATTAATTACTTACAGAACTTAAATTAATACATAATGATGAAAAGTAAAAAGGTTGATTGAAAAAATAGAAACTATCTACACTGAAGAGTGTAAGGTAAAACAACATACAAGACAGTTTTGGGTCTCCCATATCGGACCCCAACACGGCTAATCCGGCCCTGCTATATACCTAATTTGAGTTAGATAAATGTACGAGTCCACGTGAAATTGTTTCATAGTTGAGAATACACGGTATACGAAATGTATGCAACACTAGGGTTAGCTCTCGTTTTCGTTTCCTGCTGCGCTGGAGAAACTTGTAAGTAGAAATTTTTTTTTTCGTTATGTAACTCTTTTAATTGAAGACTAATGATTTAATTAACCTGCGAGTGGTGCACCACCTACCAAGTCGTCAGTCGAACACTTCCTTGACGACTAAAACGAAGTTACAAAAAGTAACATTTCTTCCTAACAATAAGTAACACTGACGTAGCCCAAGCGCCGGCACCGATGCAGCTCTTATGCTCAAATGTCTGTCTATCTACTAACTCATTTAACATGAAATGTTACGAGCATCTTAATGAAAATATAACTTAGTGTCAAACTGCGAGTATTTTTTCTTATAAGTCATGTCAAAGCCATACAGTATAAAGTCACCTAACTTGCTTTTTATCACGCTCGAAGGACCTTACTAGATACTTTATTTATTTAAATCAAATATGTTGGTGGATGTACGGAGTAGGATGAATAATCGCATCTGTGACGCTCTTTGCGTCCGTGACATTCCAAATAAGTTTCCAGAGTATCACCTTCACTGGTATGGTAATGTCTTGCGACAATCACGGGGCTACAAGAGAACCAAAAGTCCAGCCATGTCGGCCCCACCGAGTCCAAGTAAGAGAGGAAGACGCAAGAACTACTGGCTTGACATCGTAAAGAATGACATGCGTGGCAATGGTCTCACTAAAGGAAATGCCGGGGACCGTGAGAAGTGAAGGAGAAGATGTACAAAAGTGGACTCTGTGCGCCGCGAGACACAATTGGGAAAGACGCTCGGACGATGATGTAGCAATAATGTCTGTAATTATATTGTACCTGCTGTACCACCTTATCAATTTTAGAATAAAACACTTATTTTGCCGAGTGCACATTTGACTAGAACGGTCTTGCTAGACCTTGTTTATGCCAGAGATGTTAGCATAAAACAAAAAGAAACTTAACCCTCGTATCGCTCGTCATCAGACATATTATTAGTAGATACTTATACAATGTGTGTGCAGACCTTTCTACCTCGTTTCTGTGATAGATTTTGATTTCAGGCAATAAAATTTGCGACTACAACGACGAAGAATGTATTTTAAAAGGAGCTAATGTTCAGTACAAATCCGCTGTTGAAGGAATCAACGGTGAGCTGCCGTCCATAGACCCGATGGTTATAAACAAGCTTGACGATGATACAGAATTAAGTAATATTCAGTTTACAGGCTTGAGGGGCTGTTATGTTACTGTGCTAAGGTAATAATTACTTGCTACTTGTAACATATATATCTATACAAATAAATATAATTCAAGTATATGTTTAAAATACCAAATGACAAACAGATACTTTAGAAATTTAAAAAACAGCATTTCACGAGATGCACATGAAAGTATATACGAGTACAGTTCTAAAATGAAAAATTAACTATTTATTTAAATTCTCTTTGTCTATCTGTCCGTTTGTTAAGGCTAATCTCTGAATCTACTGGACCTATTTTAACAAGACATTCACTGGTTATGCTATGTACAGCTGATGTTATGAGGGGTAACTTACGCTAGGCATATTTTATTCCCGTTTTTTCACGGGAACGAGTGTTGCGCGGGTAATACGTCCGCTAGTTTTTAATATTTATTAACTTTTCCGTTACTCCTGCATACCACCCACTACACTGTCATAGTAATCATGTGGTCGGGTTGGGCCCTACATATTGAACTATTTATTCTGATCATGGATTAAGAGTAATGGCAATGGTCCTGATTCACAGATTAAGGTCTGAAAGTACTTATGACTGCATCGGTGGTGTAAGTCTAAGGTGTATTTGACTGCCACGCTGAGGTTCGAATTCCAGATCTAAACATATATTTTTTTTAGATCCTGAATTTTGGGGATGAAGAGTAGAAGCGTGCACGTCGCTATCCTTGTCTTTGACTCCTCTAACATTCCACGCAGCTACCCTGCACTCCGTCCTCCACTTGCCACCGTTTCGGGCCGCGTGTGTAGGGTGGCGGTCCCCTACGCCGCTCTGGCACACACTTTTCGCACCAGCGGGGACGAACTGGTGCGCGTCGCCTCGGGGGCACGCCCTGGTGGCACTCGTGTTGGAGTAGAATTGCAGCCGTAGCTGGCAGGGATGGCGACGTGCACGCTTCTACTCTTCATCCCCAAATCATTTCATTAACCGAAAACGTTTTAAGTGTCCCACAATATTTATTTATTATTAATGTACTAACTACGTAATATAAAGCTAGAATTGCGCCTATAAGTTCACAAATTTCACCATTTTTACTTTTAAGTAATGTCAACTTTATAATGATTACTTGGTATGGTATATTAATATGATAAACAATGTAAATAAACAAAAAAAAAATTGATATTGAGATTTTTAGTTGTAAAAAAATTGGTGCACTCATCAACTTAAATTGAAAAAATATATGAACAGAATGGAGCAGTTACAGAACCTAAAGAATACCAAAAATGCACTTCAATTAGGTTGACAATCGCTTGCACCCACTTGTTCAACCAAAAGTTGTTAAAATAATTTCCAGTTTTCTTGAATGTGGACGCATTGAGTAATTGCACCATGGAAAATAAGATTTACTCCAGTGTGGTTTATCTTTAAAATCATTTTGCTAATTTTAGACAACTAGTGTTTTTATAATAGGTACTAGTAATTGTTCTCTGGAATTCTCGCTATATCGATCGATAGGTAAATGAACATCGGTGAAAAGAAATAAGGTAAAGACAATTCTAAGCTATTTGAATGAATCGTTTGTACTTCGCACCTACCTATTTTCCTATTGCGGACATATCCATAGAGACTACCAAAACGAGTGCAAGCTACTTTCGACCTTAATGACATTTCAGTTCAAACAATTTTTTTGACATCAATAGATGACACTAATTACGAGTACTACACATAAAAAACATAATTTTGTGTGTATCGGTAAAGTCGAAAATAGAGTGCACCAAGTTTTTGGAACAACTATTGTCTAGAGATTATGTAAACCAAGTGCAAGCAATTTTCGATCTTATAGACATAGCTAAAAGTCCTGATTTTATAATATTCCTGATTAGTGTCATCTATAGATGCTAAACAGCAAAATTATATAGAAATGTCATTAAGGTCTAAAGTTACTTGCACTTGTTTTTCTTAATTTCTATGTGATGACTATAACAAAAAGGGGTAGAAATCACTGTGGATTGTCCTTTGCTTCATTTAATTTTACCGACGTCCATTTGTTTTAATAGTATTTATGTGTTTTTACTGATTGATCTGTTTTCACTGACGAAGAATCCAATTGAACCATGTTAAAGAACATATCAAACTAACAATTAACATAAGTAGATAACCAATATGGTAATTGTTAGTCATGTGTCTAAAACAGATAACAGCGTTTAAGACAAGGTGTAAGTCTTATTTGGCTTGAAAAAAAAATCAATAGCTGGTTCCCATAACCTGCGCCTAAGAAGATACGATGGACGACCCAGAAACCGGCGCGACAAAATCGAAAGAATTTCTCCAGTGGGCGAGGCATACTACTCGTGTGACAGTTGCCTACCATAAATGCACAGTCCTCCTGAGCCTAAAAGAGGTCATTAGAAGGTCTGTGCCCAGCACGGGGTGCTATTACCAGCTGTGATAAGAATGAATAAGGTTTCCCTTAAACCTTGTAACATGGGTTTGATTTTAGTCTTAAATAAAATTCCATTTTAGATTGGACCCGAGTGTTGAGAGCTACGACTACCGTATATACTGTCCGGCGGTGGTCTCCGAGTTCAACTACTTAAATCAAAGAATTAAAGCAACGTCCTGTAAGTGTTTTATCTTTAAAGAACTATTCTTTCTCGTAATCACAATAAAAATTTGAAACTATAGTGTTTATAAAAGAATCCCGGTATCGTTGTTTTAAGATATCTCGGGCCATTTCAGCTGCCGGGTCCAAAACTATGCGAAGAAATCATTTTATCTCTTAAGTTGCTCTCTGCGGCTTAGCAAAAGTCTTGAAATGGAATTAATGGGTGCTGGCAAGAATGACAGCCTCGAATGCGCAGTGGTAGTGTATGCGACTGCGTGCTGAGTTCATCCTGGGTCGGTACTAATATTTGTGTGATCAGCAAATTTGTAATTTGGATTTTCCTATATGTAATATGTATGGATTTATATAATAAAAAAAAGTAAAAAGTGTCCCACAGAATTCATTAAAGTTACTCACATCATTGTATAAATTAATACGACAGCTAATGTAAAACATTTTTCTATTGTACTTACTCTCACAATTGTACCGGTTTTTTGGTTTTTTTTTTCGGTTGTCACACGAACACACGGTCACATTATTTTTCGTTTTTTTACCAAACTCACATTTAGGATTAAATCAAAGACATCTATCGCAACTCCTAGGAACTATGGCAGTGTAATATAATTGTGAAATGTGGAATTACGCAAAACTATGATAATGTCCTTTCGTTCCAGATAATAATGATCTATACTACATAGGAAACTATGGCTACTTCATCAAAGGAGAATATCAAAAGAAACATTTCTACATAAAACACCGCAACAGCACGCGCATGGACTATAAGGGTAAGTCAGAATTGAACCGCTCTCATCTCTTGGGCAGAATTTAATCTTTTTCCACTAGAACCCATGAGCTGGTGACTTCAGACGATTGTACAACACTTATTATTATTATTTATACTAATGCAAAATTTCATAGTTTTAGTACTTATTTAAACTTTTTAAATACTATTTTAAAAAATTAAATAATTAGACGAAATGTATCCAAAATTGCGACTGGTTGAATAAAAATATACTGGAACAAACAATTTGAATCTACAGCAGTAATACAGATGCTTAATAGATTTTTCAAATTTGTTTCAGAGTTCAAATCAGTTCAGACGCCAGTCGACGACGAAGAACCCGCTGTTATACCGGAGGAGACGATCAAATCCATAGTTTCTCTGATTGCCAACAAAGCCATGGATATATTGATGGACTACGACGAAGCATATCTTAGCATGTACTGCGTGGCAGAAGTATTTCCTGACTGTTGAGCAAGAAGCGGCTATGTAATCAAGACCTTATAATATTATAAGTTGTCAAAAAATAAGAATTATTATGAATGTTCTGGTATGCAATAATAATATTACGTTGAATATAGAGATACCGAAACGTGATTGTTTTCTTATTTTATAAAAAAATGTATACTGTACTGCGGCGGGCGAAACGAAATCAAAGAATAAAGACGGCACCTTGTGACTGATCTCGACCGGGATCTGTACCACATTTTCAAATAAAAACAGGGTGTTCACACTTAAAAATTCCCTTTCTCACAACCTTCTCTTCAAAAAACTACATTACCAATGAAGGACATCCTCGGCATAGACGTTCGTCGTAAGCTCAAGAACAAAAAGTTCACAGAGAGCTGTATTAGGCTAGCCTCGTAGAAGCTAGGAGTCCTGAATTAGGTGAGACGGTTTACTATACTGGCAGCACCTAGTATATGTAGTATAGAGTAGTTTCAAAACGGTCAATTAGCCTATGTTAACATTTTGGCAAACACAAATTTTACGTGTACTTACCAGGTATTGAAGTGAGTGTATTTCTAATGTTTAGCATGATATTGCGATTTTCTAATGTTTAGCATGAGGAAGCGCTCGTGGCCCCGCGGTCTCAGTGTTCGGTAAACGATCACAGAGGTACGCAACTTTCACTATGGCTGGTCGTCGGATGGGTGACCACTTTGTGGCATTTACATTTGCGAGCGTTTCCGTGCTTCGGAAGGCACGCTAAGCCGTTGGTCCCGGTTGCCAGTAAAATGGCAGTCGTTAAGCCTGGTTGAAGGCCTTATAGGCGGCTTAAAAATTTCAACAGCAGGTAGCCACAACCTGCGTCTGTCTATTTCAACACGGCAATGGGCTCACCACCTATTACGTGGGACAGGAATCCACACGGTGAAAAGTGGTCATATAATATGCCTCTGCCACCCCTTCGGGGATAAGGCGTGATGGATATTTTATATATGACTATAAGAAGATCAGCTGTCTGCCATGCAATATTTAATTGATAATAAAAAAATCCAGTGCTCACACCCGGACTGATTCGCTGTGTGAAACATTTTTTTCGTCATTATTGCGCCGCCCGCCTGATGGAAAGCAGAGACGGCGATCCATGACTGTAGGCCGCTATCCCAGCCGGTAGGGCCCTGATTGCGACCCTCAGGTTGAAGATCCAGAAATATGCCTTTTCAAGCTTATCTTAAAGGACTCAGAACACGAGCGCTGTCAAAGTTTCATGATGTTATGGTGCGACACAAGAAAGACCTGAGAAATATTTCAGTTTTGGGCATAATTGTGTTTACAGTGTGAGGATTGTAGTAGTGGTTGGCATAATTGAATTTTTTTTTATGAATTATACCTCTTGCCAACCACTACGGGACCATTTCCCCTTCCCTGCCTCCATTTCCCCCTGATCGAAAAGCCCCCTTGTTAAAAGTTTTTGTCTACATCAAGGATTGTCTATGCCAAGTTACATGCAAATCCGATGAAAAATGCGACGTGTAGACTGAATGGACGGACGGACGGTTGGACATCAATAGTTAAAACGGAGACTTTCTTCGACTCGCTTCGCTCGCCTCCTCAGTCAATAAGCATCTCTGTTCCGGTGTGAAAAACCGCCTCACCCTGTTAAGGACTCCGACCTTGCGAAAAGCCAACCTGATGCACCCCTTTATGTTATTTTGTGTTGTTAGGCTCTCGACGAACGTCTAACCCCAGAATGCTGAGGTTATTTCTCAGCGGCAATGTTGTGTTCTAAAGAGTTGGAAGGGGAGGGAAAGAAGATTTTTTTGCAGTGTTAATGCACTTGCCTGCGTTTTCCTGGCATTGAACTCGTCAGACTATTGGAACCTAATCGACAGATGCGGTCCAGACTCCGATCGAGCTCTGCCACAACATGTCCCCTCAGCCTCAACATCCGTCCGCTTTGCCGCCGGGTGACTTAGATATCCTCCATGTAATGTACTATCGACGAAAGAAATCGTGGCTGAAGAATATCAGGGAGTGGACGAGTATTGCCAGCGTTGAACAGCTATTTCGCTTGGCGCATAAGAAAGTTGATATGCAGAAGAAAGAAAGAAAAAAAAACATTTTATTCTGCATGTAAACGTGCATAATACATAAAATGCCATATTTTGGGAATTTACAAAAAAGAGGAAAAAAAAGAATAAAGAGAGTGGGCGCGTTTTGTCGCCCACTCTCTTTATTATTATTTTTCCCCTGCCCCTACCCCTGCGGTACGCCATTTATCCGAACTTCCGTCCGTCCATCCGTCCATTCAGTCTACAGGTCGCATTTTTTCATCGGATTTGCATGTATCTTGGCATGGACAATGCTTGATGTAGACAACAACTTTTAGCGAGGGGGTTTTTCGATCGGAGGGGAAAATGGAGGCAGGGAAGGGGAAATGGTCCCGTAGTGGTTGGCAAGAGCGCTCAAAACGAAAAAAAAGGCAATGTTGAATTTTTTTTTAATTCATAAAGAAAATCAATCTCGCTGACCACTACCTACGATCCTCACACTGTGAGCACAATTGTGCCCAAAACTGAAATATTCCGCAGGTCTTTCTTGTCAACTTATGGTGACAAGAAAGACATGCGGAATATTTCAGTTTACTCAGAACACGAGCGCTGACAAAGTTCCATGATGTTATCATCATGGAACTTTGTCAGCGCTCTTGTTCCGAGTCCTTTAAGAGAAGCTTGAAAAGGCATATTTCTGGATCGTCTACCTGAGGGTCGCTACCAGGGCCCTACCGGCTGGGATAGCGGCCCTCAGTCACGGATCGTCGTCTCTGCTTTCCATCAGGCGGGCGGCACCATTTTGCCGACATAAACAAATAAAAAAAAATGTTTCACACAGCAAATCAGTCTGGGTGTGGGCACTGGATTTTTTAATATCAATTAAATATTGCATGCCAGACTGCGGATCTTCTTTTGTCACATTTGGACTCAAAATAAAAAAATCACTCAATGTAAATTGCAATATCATGTTAAACATCAGAAATACACTCACTTCATTACCTGGTAAGTACACGTCAAATTTGTGTTTACCAAAATGTTAACATAGGTAAATTGACCGTTTCGAAACTACTCTGTACTAGATATACTAGGTGCTGCTGGTATAGTAAAACGTCTCGCTTTATTCAGGACTCTTTGCTACCACGAGGCTAGCCTAATACTCGTACAGCTCTCTGTAAACTTTTTGCTGTTGAGCCCACGACGAACGTCTATGCCGAGGATGTCCTTCATCGGTAATGCAGTTTTCTGAAAAGGTCGTGAGAAAGGGAATTTTTTGCTGTGAACACACACCCCTGTCTTTTTCGGGCATTACACTTGACCAGATTTTCAGAACCCTATTTGAAAATGCGGTACAGATACCGGTCGAGATCAGTCACAAGTTGCCGTCTTTATTCTTTGATTTCGTTGTGCCCGCCGCAGTACAGTATACATTTTTTTTATTAAATAAGTAAACAATCACATTTTAGTATCTCTGTATTCAAATTAATATTTATTAGATACCAGAACATTTATAATAATTCTTATTATTTGACAATCCGCTACCACCAATCCTATATTATTAAAAATTAAATTGTAAGGTCTTGATTACATAGCCGCCTCTAGCTCAACAGTCAGGAAATGTTTCTGCCACGCTGTACATGCTGAGATATGCGTCAATGTAGTCCATCCATACATCCATGGCTTTGTTGGCAATCAGAGAAACCATCGATTTTTTCGTCTCCTCCGGTAATACTGCGGGTTCTTCGCCGTCGACTGGCGTCTGAACTGATTTGAACTCTGAAACTAATTAGAAAAACCTATTTAGCATCAGGATTGCTGTTATAAATTCACATTGTTTGTTCCAGTATATATTTTGTTCAATCAGTTGCAATTTTGGATACATTTCGTCTAATTATTAAAACTTTTTATATACATACTACTATGAAATTTAGCATTATTATTAATAAGTGTTGAACGATCGCCTGTTCAATTCTTACTTACCCTTATAGTCCATGCGCGTGCTGTTGAGGTGTTTGATGTAGAAATGTCTCTTTTGATCTTCCCCTTTGGGGAAGTAGCCATAGTCTCCTATGTAGTATAGATCACTATCATCTGGAACGAAAGGTCATTATCATCATTTTGCGTAATTCCAGATTTCACAATTATAATACCCCGTCATAGTTCGTAGGAGTTGCTATTGATGTCTTTGACTTTATCCTGAATGTGGGTTAGAAAAAAAGAAAAAATAATGTGACCCACTGTTCTTGTGACAAACCGAAAAAATTGTACGGTACAATATTCAGAGTAAGTACAATACAAAATCATTTAACATTAGCTGTCGTATTAATTTATACAACGGTGTGAGTAACTGTAATGAATTCTGTGGGATACTTTTTACTTTTTATTTATTTATATATATATATATAATAGGACTATAATAGGTCTAGTAATACATATTATAATAGGTCTTTACCTATGAAATTGCCGTTTTGTAGTACTGGCCATTACAAATCAAAATAATTTTTGTTAGGCTGAGAATTCTAATTTCAAATTAATTTATTTTAAAAACGTGGAATTCTTTTTCTAAAAGTAGTTATTTGTTTATTGATTTGTGTTACATTGATAAATTTTTAAAGCAATTATTTTTGCTAAATTTCTCATAAATTTTTATTAGGCAAGACATAGGTCACAGGTTTAATCCCTGTCTCGAATCAAATTGTCTTTTTTCACATTAATAAAATATTGTGTTATATTTTCACCGCATTTCAATGTTTTTCGTCATCATGGATACGTTAAAAATTCGAGTAATTATGGAATATGAGTACCGTCGTGGCAGCAACCGCAACAAGCGGTACGCAACATCAACGACGTTTACGGAACTAACGCTACAAACCAACGCACCGCCTGTTATTAGTTTGCTCGCTTCCGTTCCGGAAATTTCGACCTGAAAAATGAAACTCGCGGTCGTCCGAAGACTGGTCGACAATGACGAATTAAAGGCGATTGTGAAAGCTGATGACACACAATCTACGGCTGAATTTATATAATAAAGTTAGCGTCAAAACAATATTGGTCCATTTGCGTCAAATTGGCAAGGTAAAAAAGCTTGACAAATGGGTGCCCAACGAACTCAATGATCACCAGCGCGAAGTACGCGTCGAGACGTTTTTTAACGATTTTTAACCATTTGTTACCTGCGAGGAAAAATGGATTCTGTTTGATAACCGCAACCGCTTAGCAAGTTAGTTGGATTCTGGTTCAGCACCTAAACAATGCCCTAAACGAAAACTTACCCCTAAAAAAGTGATAGTCACTGTTTGGTGGTCTAGCGCCGGTGTGATTCATCACAGCTTTTAACCTAACGGGGTGAGCATTACTGCAGATGTGTACTGTGAAAAACTGAACACAATGATGGAGAAGCTGGCACATCTACCCAGCAAATTAAATATGTACCAATTAACCAAAGACGTTTGAATAATTTTAAAGAAAATGTATTAAAGAGATTACCATATCTACCTAACTTCACTTGTGTAGACCAGTCATTTATACACTTATTTAATTTGATTATGACCAGTCATACTCGTAATATACACTTATTTTATTATGATGAGTTTGGCAAAGTTTTTACCTCAAAAACACTACAGATTGGTGGTCGTTCTGTTTTCAGTGACTGGGCAACAGGTATCTTTAAAAGTAGAAAAAAAATATTTGAATTATATAAAGAAAAATCATATAATTTTAAGCAAACCTTTCAGGAATATGTTAAAAATTATTCAAAGATATTTAAACAAACAAAAGTCAAACTTCATTATAAATAAAATTACTATTTCTGTAAATAAAATAAAAATTACTCGGAACATCATTTACTCTGAATTCAGGGTAGATCTTTAAAAGTAAATGGTTGCCATGTTACAGGGGACCTGGAAGTGGCAACAGTGTTTGAACATTTTTCAAAAATGAAACCTATATTGACAACAAAATCTCTCCAAGCGTCTATCAGTTCCGCTGAACATTTATCAGAAGAATCTGTTCTTTGTTGCACTTGTATTAACAGATTTTGCGCTCAGGACATTATAAAGGCATTTAAATGTATTGAAATTAAGAAAACCGCGGACCTTTGGGGATTATCGGTCAAAGCTACATCATGTATAATTGAGGTTATTGCGCCCTATCTAGCAACTGTTTTTAATGACTGTTAATTTATAATTTGGGCCCCAGAGTCTCCAACCGAAAAAAAATCAAAGAAATAAACATTCTAACCGTAGCATCACAATACATTTTTGCCAATCTTATGTATGTCCAGAAAAATCTATCAAAGTTTACTAAACTAAAACTCTGTGATATACATAATATAAACACTAGACTTAAAAACAATCTTTCAGTTCACCACAGACGACTACATATGATTAACGATTCTTTCCAGGGTAACTGTAAACGTTTTTACAACAAGTTTCCCTGTAACCTGAGAAATTTAACTTTAAATAAATTTAAAGGATATATTAAAAGAAAGCTTTGTGAAAAAGGTATTAATCTATTATAGACCATTTACAGGACAGGGATGCCTGGAAATGATCTGCTGACAAATGAAATATTATAGTCATAAAATATATTAATTAAAATATTAAATTGTAAATAGGCCATTAAGAAAAAGCCTTCCTAAGTTTCTTGCCGGTTCTTCTCAGGTGGGCCACGTTCCGAACCGGTGGTCACTTTAAACATTTTTTTTTTAGTTCTAGTGTATGACATTTTGTAAGCGCCGTTGAAATGGTCTATGCAAAATAAAGACATTTTTGTTTTATTTTATTTTATTTGCAGGACAGGGACGCCTGGAAATGAGCTGGCAAAGTGAAATAATATTAAATGGTAAATAGGTGGAAAAGCCTTCCTAAGTTTCTTGCCAGTTCTTCTCGTTCGGGCCGCATTCCAAACCGGTGGTCACTTTAAATATTTTAAATAGTGTATACAATTTTGTAAGCGCCCTTAAAATGGTCTATGCAAAATAAAGATATTTTTATTAGATTTTTTTTATTGAAGCCCGATCAGTCTCAGGTCAATACCGCTCAAGATACAGCAAATCTGTTTGCCTACTACTTTTCGGCGAAACGAGCGAAATAACAAGCTAAGTAATTTACAAGTAACACCGGGAGTAGTATACTATGCAGATCTCGTAGCATCTGGGGTGAATTTTCGTGCTTTTAGACGTTTCTGCCATTCATATTACTGGAATCAAACATAGCTCACATAGGAAGTCATAGTTATGGGAATACGGGTGGGATTAGTGGCAAAATGCCTACTACTTAGTTTCCATAATAGTTCCATTACGACACCTGCACTACCAGTTAAAACAATCATGAGTTACATCTACATCCACCAAAAGGACGTTCGCAAAGTACAGTAAAGTAAATAAGTCTGCTGTCGCGTAAATCTGTTTGAGTTGAATTTTGTAAGGTTCCGTAACTCAAAAGAAGAAAAAACGGAACCTTTAAAAGATCACTTTCTGGTTCGTCTGTCTGTCCGTGTGTCACTATTGATTTTCTCAGGAATAGGTGACCTATCAAGTTGAAGTTTATACCAAATTCTGAGATCTTATAGTCCCTAGTAGGTGTATAAAAATTGGTTCTGGAGATATATACTTTAAGATTTGATATAAATTTAAACACGCTAGGTCCACCCGTTCCTAAGAAAATCGATGATGCCATACGGACAAAGACGGACAAAAGGAACAAGAAAGTGATATTCTAAGGGTTACATATTTTTCCTTTTGAGGTATGGAACCCTAAAAGTACTTTTTAATCCGATGTAAAACAATGGTAAATTTGTTTTATATTCTGTGCTTTTTTTATGAACTCGCTTTCTTGTATGCATGTCAGGGTTAAACTTTGAAAATTGATTTTAAACTAACTTCCCGATGAGACAAGATATTTAAAATTTGGTCCATGTAGCTCTGAAGTATTGTATCAAACCAGATTTGCGCGGCACTATATATTACAATAAAAGTTTGACTACCTTTTGTTCAGCAATGTTTCGATAGGGTTGCACCAAGCGTGGTCTTGATGTGACTGATACATGAAGGCTGTATCGACTGAGCATGTAACTTTCAAATTATATGCTTATTTTGAATAAAACATGTCCTGAAACTAGTTAAAAAATGCGATTAAAAAGACTAACTTTAAAAGACATAATGATGTATGCTACACACCAAGGTCGCATTATCTTACATACTATATGCAAAGAGTTTAATTTCTTAGGACCACATCGCCCCAGGCACAGAGTTAAAATATTTTGAAAACACGAAATTGTCAAAATTAAATAAAATATAAATATCCATCACGCCTTATCCCCGAAGGAGTGGCAGAGGCATGTTATATGCCCACTTTTCACCGTGTGGACGCAGGTTGTGGCTACCTGCTGTTGAAATTTTTCAAGCCGCCCATAAGGCATTCAACCAGGCTTAACGACTGCCATTTTACTGGCAACCGGGACCAACGGCTTAACGTGCCTTCCGAAGCACGGAAACGCTCGCAAATGTAAATGCCACAAAGTGGTCACCCATCCGAGGACCAGCCATGGTGAAAGTTGCGTAACTCAGTGATCGTTTACAGAACACTGAGACCGCGGGGCCACGAGCGCTTCTTATACTTAATACATAATTATGACATGCCAACTTATACTTAATACATAATTATTAAAAAGTAAAATGGTTGATTGAAATAATTAGAATAAAAACTATCTACACTGAAGAGTGTAAGGTAAAATAACATACAAGACAGTTTTGGGTCTCCCATATCGGACCCCAACACGGTTAATCCGGCCCTGCTATATACCTAATTTGAGTAAGATAAATGTACAAGTCCACGTGAAACTGTTTCATAGTTGAGGATACTCGGTATACGAAATGTACGCAACACTAGGGCTAACCCTCGTTTTCGTTTCCTGTTGCGCTGGAGAAACTTGTAAGTAGAAAAAAAATCGTTTTAAGGCCTATTTTAATTGAAGACTGTAATGATTTAATTAACCTGCGAGTGGTGCACCACCTACCAAGTCGCCAGTCAAACACTTCCTAGACGACGAAAAAGAAGTTACAAAAAGTAACATTTCTTCCTAACAACAAGTAACACTGACGTAGCCCAAGCGCCGGCACCGATGCTGCTCTTATGCTCTTATGCTCAAATGTCTGTCTATCTACTAACTCATTTAACATGAAATGTTACGAGCAACCTAATGAAAATATAACTTAGTGTCAAACTAACATAAATATTGTTGGGACAACTCACACAACGCCATCTGATTCCACACTAAGCAGAGCTTGTACTATGGTAACCAGATAACTGATAAACATACTTAAATATTTCTAAATACATACATATTATAGATAAATAACACCCAGACACAGTATACACCTTCGTGCTCATCACACAAAGTTTTATCCTGAGTGGAAATCGAACCCACGACCTCTTGCGTAGCAGTCGGATGCCTTCCCACCGCGCCACAGAGGCAGTATTTTGCGAGTATTATTCTTATAAGTCATGTTAATATACAGTATACAGTCTCCTTACTTCCTTTTTATCACGCTTTACATCATTTATTTAAATCAAATATGTTGGTGGACGTACGAAGAAGGACGAATAATCGCATCTGTGACGCTCTTTGCGTCCGTTATATTAAAAATAAGCTGCAAGAAATTCATTTATTCATTCACCTTCTTTGGTATGGTCATGTCTTGCGGCAACCACTGGGCTACATGAGGAACAAATTTCTGGCCATGTCGGCCTCGCCTAGTCCAAGTTAGAGAGGAAGACCCAAGAACTGCTGGCTTGAAGTCGTAAAGAATGACATGCGTGCCAATGGTCCCACTAAAAGGAATGGCGATGACCGTGAGAAGTGGAGGAGAAAAAGTAGAAAAGCAAACTCTGGGTGCCGTGAAAATTGGGACAGACGCTCGGATGATGATGATGATGTTACTATAATTTTTATTGCCAACGGGGCTATTAAAACCAAGCAAGACAATAATTTTAATGTATGTAATATATTGTAGCTGTTGTACCACCTCACCAATTTTAGAATAAATCACTTTTTTGCCGAGTGGATCTTTAGACTAGAACTTTCTTGCGAGGCAAGCTAATATAATAGCAGACTAGACTGAAACATGATAGCCTAGACCTTGTTGATGGCAGAGATGTTAGTATAAAACTAATATAATAGCAGACTAGACTGAAACATGATAGCCTAGACCTTGTTGATGGCAGAGATGTTAGTATAAAACTAATATAATAGCAGACTAGACTGAAACATGATAGCCTAGACCTTGTTGATGGCAGAGATGTTAGTATAAAACTAATATAATAGCAGACTAGACTGAAACATGATAGCCTAGACCTTGTTGATGGCAGAGATGTTAGTATAAAACTAATATAATAGCAGACTAGACTGAAACATGATAGCCTAGACCTTGTTGATGGCAGAGATGTTAGTATAAAACTAAAAGAAACCAAACCCTTTCTATCGCTCGTCATCTTACATATTATTAATTGATACTAATAAAATGTGTGTGCTTACATACCGGCTTCTAATATCCTATTAAAGCAGAGGTGTGGGTTGAGTCCTGTTTACTGACCTTATGGGGCCTACTCAGGGGAACATAAGCAGGACCGCTGGTGCACCCTGAAGCGAAGGTAAATAGGTGCAGTGTATAACTCTGCCTCTATTAGCCACCGTACCGAGAATTGCTCTAGAGCTTTTTGGGGGCTAGTAGACTTCATTACACGAGAGGGTCGTGGTATGGTAAGCCTGTAAGGTCTGTAGTAGTGTGGAAACTGCCTCGAATTTAAAAATCGGGAGAGAGAGAAGAAAAAAGTAAATTTGATTGATTGATTTTGATTTCAGGCAATAAAGTGTGCGACTACAACGATGAAGAATGTGTTTTAAAAGGAGTTAATGTTGAGTACAAATCCGTGGTTGAAGGAGTCGACGGTAAGCTGCTGTCCATTGACCCGATGATCATAAACAAGCTTGACGATGACACAGAACTAAGTAATATTCAGTTCACGGGCTTGAGAGGCTGTTATGCTAGTGTGTTAAGGTAATAATTACTTGCTACTTGAAACGTATATATCTATACAAATAAATATAATTAAAGTATTTGTATATATTTCCAGATAGTTTACAAATTTAAAAAACAGCATTTCACGTGTTGCATATTGAAAAATATACTGTTCTAAAATGGAAACAATATATTTTTTTTTAATTCTCTCTGTAAATCTATCTGTATGTTTGCTAATGCTAAGCTCTGAAACGGCTAGACCTATTCCTGTCTTTTCACGGGCACGAGTGCTACGCGGGTGATACGTCCGCTATTTTTTAATATTTATTGATAATAATCACCTTATCATGCCAACCCACTACACTGTCATAGTAATCATGTGGTCGGGTCGGGCCCTACACGTTACATTAAATTATTTATCCTGATCATGGATTAAGAGTAATGGCAATGGTCCAGATTCACAGATTAAGGTCTGAAAGTACGTAGGTAATGGTGGTGTAATTGGTAAACGCATCTGGTGGGTTGAACCAGAAGACGCTGGTTCGAGTCCAACTCGAGACTGAAATTATTTTCCACTTTTAATTTAAATTTTAATAAGTTAACGTACTAATTGCGTTTTATATTATATGTTAACTTTTCTTCTAACTTTTGTTTCTAATGTAAAGGCATGTGTCAAATGGATAGTCCTTCTGAGGCTGAACGTGGGATCATTAGAAGGCCAGTGCCCAGCACAGAGTGTTAACCAGCTGTGATCAGAATGAATAAAATTCCCATTAAACCTTATAACATGGGTCTGAAGTTAGTCTCAAATGAAATGTTCCATTTTAGATTGGACCCGAGTGTCGACAGCTTCGACTACCGTGTACACTGTCCGATGGTGGTCTCCGAGTTTAACTACTTCAATCAAACAATTAAAGCAACGTCCTGTAAGTGTTACATCTTTAAAGAACTATTATTTCGTAATCACAATAGAAATTTGAAACTCTAGTGTTTATAAAAGAATTAGCCCGGTATCGTTGTTTTAAGATATCTCTGGCCATTTCAGCTGCCTGATCCAAAACTATTTTAAAGAAATGATTTTATATCTTAAATTGCTCTCTGCGGTTTGGTAAAAGTCTTGAAATGGAAGTAATGCGTGGTGGCAAGAATAACAGCCTCGAAAGCGCAGTGGTAGTGTATGCGACTGCGTGCTGAGTTCCTCCCGGGTCGGAACTAATATTTGTGTGACCAGCAAATTTGTGATTTGGATGTTCCTATATATAATATGTATGGGTATATATATGTATATATATGGTATATATATGGGTATATATAATAAAGAAAGTCGTGTTAGTTACACTTTTTATAACTAAACAACGGCGGTAAAGATTTGGCTGAAAATTGGTGGGGAGGTAGCTTAGAGCCAGGAGACGGACATAGGCTACTTTTTATGCCGGGAACAAGTTCCTGTGGGAAACGGGAACGGGAAATCTTCTCTACGCGGGCGAAGCAGCGGGCGTCAACTAGTAAATATACTATAATTGTGTAATCTGGAATTACGCAAAATGATGATAATGACCTTTCGTTCCAGATGATAGTGATCTATACTACATAGGAAACTATGGCTACTTCACCAAAGGGGAACATGAAAAGAGATATTTCTACATCAAAAACTGCAACAGCACGCACATGGACTACAAGGGTAAGTAAGAATTGAACCGCTCTCAACTCTTGGGTAGAATTCGGGCTCGGTAACTATGCCTCTTTTTGCAGTAGAACCCATGAGCTCATGACTTCAGGTGATTGTGCAACATTAATTAATACTATTGCTATATTTTATAGTAGTAGGGGACACCAGGGATACCAAATGTTTTAGTCTTAATTCTCAAACCTTTTGGAATTTTCAAAATTTAAGCTAGTGCATATAATAGATTGGCGTTTCAACTTTTTTTTAGCCTTGTTTCAATGCGTGCTTCTGTTTTCTTCTGAAGTTTTCTTAATAATATTCTTGAATACTATAACTTTTGACGTTATCTCTAGCAATCTGAAAAATGGTTTTTAACTACTTTGGATCCAAGCTATTTTCTTCTTCATCTAGAATTTCAAGCTTGTTTTGAGTGTCTGTCACTTTTGCTAATTTTCTGCCTTTTCATTAATCTTCTTGGGGCCAGCTTTTGCCTAAGGCTTATCTACATAGGGGCTAAACGATGTTCGCATGGCTGTTGACCAGTAACGAAAGATGTAGTCGGGATGGTTAAATTATCAGACGATTTCAATGAAATACAAGATAACAATTTCAATGAAATATAATACTAAATATAATACAGACGGCTATTATTGGTAGCTTAATTAACTCAGGAGGAGTCTTGTTACGTACCATTACGGTGATGAAGAGGGAGAAGCTACTGGTGATATTAATAATGTTGTGAGTTTAGCACACAACGTAGAGCCTGCAAGTCTTCAGCCGAAATAGTTCTTTTGCATATAATGATGAGGTATGTGTGGTTTTAATCAAACGACTTGTTAATGGTGTGTGGTAATGGCATCTCATCTGACTACACGTCACTAGGGGCAGCTAAAGGTCGAGCTGCGACGGAGCTACGCAAAAAGTCAACGTCTGTAAATACTTCTGTATTGTTATGCAATCTGGAATAACAAAATAAGTGTGTAGTACCTTGAAATTTAAACCACGATCATAATAGGGAAGAAAGTAACAATTTAATACTTTCATAGGGATGAAAGTATTAAATTGAATTTGAATTATCCCAAATTTGACGAAAAATCATCGGTCACAACTTAAAGATATCAGTAGAAAGTTACCGTATTTTATACCATTAAAGCAAGACAAATAGTTACGTTATTTAACTTACACTTAACACGTAAGCTAAAGCTCAGCGTAATAAAAACAAACACATTTGAAAAATAAGATCTAAACTTACTTTGAGGGTAGTTTTGCGGCATCGATTGGCATCGTCCACAAGCAATCGGTACAACGCCGTGAACTCAACTGAGGCTAAGGGCCGTGTCAAATGGCACCAACCAGTGATACATCTATCAGTGCAGATTCAGTTTTTTCAAAAATTCGTTACGTTTATCCCGTGTTACATTCATGCCTGGTCTCCCCTACGTATAGAAAAAGTTTAAATAATTAGAACTGGTCGAACAAAAATATACTGAAACAAACATAGTGAAACTACAGCAGCAATACAGACTCTAAATAGAATTATCCTATTTGTTTCAGAGTTCAAATCAGTTCAGACGCCAGTCGACGACGAAGAACCCGCTGTATTACCGGAGGAGACGATCAAAGCCATGGTTACTCTGATTGCCAACAAAGTCATGGATTTATTGCTGAACT
This sequence comes from Thumatha senex, assembly GCA_948477245.1. Lineage (NCBI taxonomy): Eukaryota > Metazoa > Arthropoda > Insecta > Lepidoptera > Erebidae > Thumatha > Thumatha senex. The sequence continues at coordinate 1,079,413 of OX419750.1, read as the reverse complement.
ACCACAACGTATATCTCAGCTTGTACAGCATGGCAGAAGTATTGCCTGACTGTTGAGCAAGTCTGTGTAATGAAGACCTTATAATTTTATTTTAATTAACACTAGATGACCCCCACAGTTTCGCCCGTGGAATATTTCGTCCTCCCGTCGCACCTATTTAATTCCGTCGCTTAAAAATTCTACAATTATGCATAAAAAATTGCCCGATTTGTCGACATTTATGACTACTGCTCTGCCCCCCAGTGTAGTAGCGTAATGATATATAGCCTATAGCCTATAGCCTTCGTCTATAAATGGGGTTTCTAACACAAAAAAAAATTTTCAAAACCGACTTGTTTCTGAGATTAGCGTGTTCAACCGAACAAACAAACAAACTCTTCAGCTTTATAATATTAGTATAGATAAGGTTGGTAGCAGGCTTTGTCAAATAATAAGAATTATCATGAAAGTTATGGTATGTAATAATAATATTATGTCGAATATAGAGATACTAAAATGTGATTGTTTTCTTATTTAATAAAAAAATGTATACTGTACTGCGGCAGGCGAAAAAATATTGAAGAATAAAGACGGCATCTTGTGACTGATCTCGACCGGGATCGTGCCGCATTTTCAAATAGGGTTCTGAAAATCTGGTCAAGTGTAATGCCCGAAAAAACAGGGGTGTGCGTTCACAGCCAAATATTCCATTTCTTACGACCTTCTCCTCAGAAAGCTACAATACCGATGAAGTTTATCCTCGGCATAGACGTTCGTCGTGAGCTCAACAACAAAAAGTTTACAGAGAGCTGTATTAGGCCAGCCTCTTGGAAGCGAGGTCTAGGCTAAGTCTTGAATAAGGTGAGACGGTTTACTATATACTAGCAGCACCTTGTATATCTATTACTAGCTGACCCGCGCAACTTCGAAAGCGCCACATAAGAGAAACAGACAAAGATAGAGACATTAGTAAAAGAGGGTGGCACGTAGGCTATTCGTTTAAAACAACTTCTGAAGTTTTCGTTTTTTAACAACAAAAAACTAAATGAAATCGGAATACTTGTTGATGAGTTACTTACAACTAAATAATATACCCGCGGGCGAAACTGCTTGAACTGAATATTCTGTGCGAGACATTTCTTGAATTAATAGTTAGGGTACCTACTTTATATCCCGGAAAAACATCTTTATCCCGCGAGAAAACTCATTAATGACTTCACGTGAGCGGTGCCGTGGGCATCAACTTTCGGAAGTGCTCTACCTCTATGCCGATTTTCATCGAAATGTGATTAAATAACAAACGTCCAAATAATTTAGAAATGTTAACAAACCTTCACATTTATAATATTAGTAAGATTACATTCCCGTAGGAATACCGGGAATTCTTTCTTGGTGCTCATTTAACGTAGGTACGTAAAGAATACGTTCACCAATTTTTATGTTGTGTTTAGTTTTACCCACGTAGTTCCTGTTCCCTTGGGAATACCGGGTATTCCTTCCTTAGTAGGTGACCTTATAAATACTTTCACCAAATATCCTATGTTTGATAGTTTAGACTGTGTGTGCTTCATTCGCGTAGTTTCCGTTTCCATAGAAATATTGGGTATGCCATTTTTATTAAAAAGACTTAAAGTATACATTCACCAAATTTCAGGTATCAATGTTTAATGTTTAGGCGGTGCGTGGTTCACTAACATAGCTTTGGTTCCCGTGGGATCACCGAATCGCTGGTAATACAGGCCTTAGGAGAGTCTTCTAAAACAGGTCTAAGTACGTAAGTACATATTACTAACTTTGAAAATGACAATCTTTCATACAACCGTTAATCCCTTGTTTACGCCCTTAGGGGTAAAAATTTACCAAACTCCTTCATAGGGAACCCCAGTGCAAAGTTGGACTTAATAGTTTCGTCAGCTCCGTGGATTTTGTGATTAATGAGTGAGTTAATAATCGAAACCGCGATACACGTGCCCATTTAATTTTAACCAAAAACAGGTGTACGTAAATTCATGTTTTTAACTTTGAAAATGACGAATTTCCATACAACCTTTATCACTTATTTTACTTCCTTAGAGGTAGAATTTCGTAAAATCAATTCTTAAGAGAAACCTACGTGTTAATAAGAATCTCCATACGAGGTTTGACATTCATAGCTTTGGTAGTTTCAGAGATTGTGTGATCAATGAGTCAGTCAGTGATTTTGCCTTTTATATAATTATATAGATAAAGTAGTTTCAAAACGGTCTATTTGCTATGTTAACATTATGAAGTGAGTGTATTTTTGTTGTATTGATATTCCGATTTAAATTGAGTGCATTATTTAATTTAAAGTCGATGTGACAAAAGAAGATCCACAGTCTGGTATGCAATATAATTATAGTTGATAATAAAAAAAACCAGTGCCAGCAAATACTTCGCTGTGTGAAACAATTTTTTTTATTTGTATATGTGCTCAAAATTGCGCTGCCCGCCTGATGCAAAGCAGAGAAGACGATCCGTGACTGAGGGCTGCTATCCCAGCCGGTAGAGCCCTGAACGCGCCCCTTTAGGTTGATGATTGAGAATATGATCCAGAAATATTTCAAGCCTCTCTTAATGGACTCAGATTACGAGCGCTGACAGAGAGTTCCATGATTTTATGGTGCGACAGAAGAAAGACCTGCGGAATATTTCAGTTTTGGACACAATTGTGTTCACAGTGTGAGAATGACATCTTTGTCACGCCCGTGTTTTTCGGGAACGGAAAGAAGAGGGTGGGATCAAGTGAAAGAGTTCTTCAGAACACTCACCGTGGTAAATACGGTAAAACGCAGCTAAGCTGGCGACCGCTCTGCGCATCTCTAACGGTTCAAGACTGCCAGTGACCTCTGGGCAATCAATAATAATATGGGTGGCACGACACTGCAATGCGTTGAGAGCTTCAAGCAAGTATTTTGCGGAGCCATCCCTGAGATGTGACTGTATTCCACGCACTACACACACACTTATATAATAAGTTCTATTTCCATTGTAAAAAACCGCCTCACCCTGTTAAGGTATCCGAGCGTGCGAGAGGCCAAGCTGATGCACCCCTTCATGTTATTTTGTGTTGTTAAGCTCTCGACGAACGTCTAACTCCAGAATGATAAGGTAATTTTGCAGCGGCAATGTTGTGTTATAAAGAGTTGGAAGGGGAAGGAAAGAGGATTTTTTTGTAGTAAAGGCATTGAACTCGTCAGACTATTGGAACCTAATCGATAGATGCGGTCCAGACTCTGATCGAGCTCTACCACAACTTGTCTCCTCATAGCCTCAACATCCAACCGCTTTGCCGCCGGGTGACATAGATATCCTCCATGTAATGTCTATCATAAGAAGAAAGAAAGAAAGAAAAACATTTTATTCTGCGTGTAAACATGCATAATACATAAAATGTCAAATTTTGGGAATTTACATAAAAGAGGAAAAAAAAGAATAAATAAAGTGGGCGACAAAACAGACTCCTGCGGTAAACCAGCATTTATCCGCCAGTAGTCTGAGGCAGGCCTCAGGCCGAATTCAGGCTCATGTAGAGGAATTCGGCGCTCATGTATAAAGCTGACGAACCATGTGCATAGGAGAGGTGGCAAGTCATATGCCGGAAGCCTGGAAAGGAACGATGCATGGACTCTATCAAATGCCTTGGCGATGTCTAGGCTGATGGCCAAGGATTCACCATGCTTGTCCATAGCCTCATCCTAAAGGTGTATGACGTATGCCAGAAGATCACCCGTTGACCGTTTCGGCTTAAGACCATGTGGCTGGTCGTTAATTAAGGAGTGATCTTTCAGGTAATGCATGAGCCGCTTGTTAATAATAAGCTCCAAACTTTACAAATGATTGAGGTGCCGGCTATGGGGCGGTAGTTGCCCGGGTCTGACCTATCCCCCTTCTAGGGGATCGATTGAACGTTGGCCTCCTTCCACGCATCCGGCACACTGCCCGTAGAGAAGGACACGCGATACATATATATATCTATATATATATATATATATATATATCTTTCTAAAATATCCTCAAAAATACTTGTTATTTTCCTTGTATACAATTAGTTTTGATACAACGCAGGTCTCAAACTATAGGCCTATCTCATTACTTCCGACAATATCCTAAAGAAGTAACATGCTATTAGCCAATACTCAGTTTATATTTAGGGCAAAATCAATCTTAGATGGAAGTGTCCTTAAGCTTAAGACACAGTACTTCTTAGTTCAAGAAAGAATATGACTGAACAGTCATTAACATTAATTGTATAATTGCCGTTTTATCTTTCCATACCAAGAACTTTGTTTATAAATTTAAGATGGCAAGTGAGTCATTAGAAATGTAAGTAACATAGACACGATTAGAATTGCACATGTAAGTAGTTAATTAATTGAATAGAAATATTTATTTATTTCTATGCAAATTAGTCTGTTGACATAGTACGTAGTCTTAAGATTGCATATTCAAATTAGTGAAGTTTATCGCAAACATATTTCAAATAACCTCTCCAACTCCCAATTCATTTCCAGAATTTTTCACAGATATTAAATAGAACTCATTTATTACAGTTTCGTATTATTTTTATTTGATGTTAATTACGTTTATTGAAATTTCAGACCGATATGCGTTTGTAATTGTTTTTTTTTTGTTATATTTGCGTTATGAGGTATTAGTATTGAGTCTTGAATTTTATCGTGAGTGTCGTATCATCCGCAAATAGTGCAGTTTGCTAGGCACTGACGTTAGGGAAATTATTAAAAGTAAAAAAAATAAATATCCATCACGCCTTATCCCCGAAGGGGTAGCAGAGGCATATTATATGCCCACTTTTCACCGTGTGGATTCATGTCCCACGTAATAGGTGGTGAGCCCATTGCCGTGTTGAAATAGAATAGGGAAATTATTGATGTACAATAAAAACAAAAATCGACCCAGTACACTGCCCTGGAGAACACCTAACATGTTTTTTTTAATTGTATATTTGGGTAAGTTAAATTTAATTATTAAGGAAAACGAAAGCCGCTCTCGTAGTAAAAAACAGAATCAGCTTTGGTTGTGCTTTACCGATTTAACAGCGGCGTATGTTTTACCCACCCTTTTCTTTTTGGTAACAAACAACGCGTGCTGGGCCGAGATGTCACTCTCAAAAATAGAGAGATTCTTTTAAAATAAAATTCAAAAGTTCGTTGCTCATACGAACCATAGAAACTTAGAACTATAAACTTAATACCAGAGCACGTATTTTTCTCCTCTTACAACCCCGGGTTCAATTTGATGGCCACAGTCAAGTCCTGTGGACTAAGTAACAGTGTCCATCAGTCGGGAGGCATAAATTCGTCGAGGTAATATAAAAAAATATCTAATTAACTTGTAATGGTACTTTTACTTACTTATTTTATTTCCTTATTAGTTATTTTATAGTAAAATGTAATTACATTTTAAGTAATCGATGAAGTATTACTATTAACGGACCTTTACCATGTATTGTTGTTTTGTTGAGTTGACAATATTTCTGCAATGTAGGTACTGAAGAGCTGCGAGTTAGTTGTTTGTTGGTAGACCGCAGCTACTTACATTCTCGTCTCGTTTATTACACAACTTTGCACTACTTGCCACCGTTCACTTCATCGTCCCGATCTATCACACGATCTAGCATCGACGACGCGACAAAGCATCGTAAAAGAAGCACGACTGGCGATTCATAACTCAATGCTAGTGCCATCGCTGCTTTACGGTAGCGAAACCTGGGTATGTCAGCAGATGCATGAAAGTAAATTGAATGCTGTGCAGATGCGATCACTTCGAAAATTGTGCGGAGTAACTTTGGCCAAGCGAATACGTAACGAAGTGATACGCAATATGGCAGGTTTGAGTGACTTTCACTCAAACCTCAGCGTTAAGCTGGAAAAGGGCGTGCTACGTTGGTTTGGACACGTCCAACGAATGAGTGAGGAACGATTGACGAAGAATATATATTGTGCAAAAGGAGAGGGTAGAAGGAGTCAGGGATGGCCGAGACTTACATAATGAAGTCCACGTGAGCAGATTGCTTAAAAACGGAAAATTTTAAAGTAATCGGATACCCGGATTTGCGCGTATGAAGCGATTGATGAATCTTGAAGAAGCGAAAGAATTATGCATGGATCGCGAAAACTGGCGATACGTCCTCTTTGACTACACCGACAGGGATACTGCGTGAAGATAGTTTAGTTTAGTTTATCTATCACGATCTCAACCTACTCACTCGCTACATATCATGTGATCACTGTATCATCACATGATATTTTCACAGCTTGTTCTTGTTTACTTGTAAAATGTCAAATCTCTGGATGCCAGTCACTCAGCCAACTACCACTATGTTTACAATCCGTAGTCATGGGGCGCTGCAACAGTATTTCTGAAACTTCATATTGCAATTATATGATATATATCTCAATAATGGTAATAATTTGTATAAAACTGAGAATATGAGTTTAAAATCATGTGTTGTTTTAATCCTTTAGCTTGTTTTTTTAAATGAAGGGCTTATCAGGCACGTATTTAAAAAAAATCCAATAACTATTTTTGTAGCATTTACATTTGCGAGCGTTTCCGTTCTTCGGGAGGCACGTTAAGCCGTAGGTTGCCAGTAGGCAACCGGGACGGCTTAACGTGCCGTGAGCGGCTTGAAAAATTTCAACAGCAGGTAGCCACAACCTACGTCTGTCTATTCCAACACGGCAATGGGCTCACCACCTATTACGTGAGACTGGAATACACATGGTGAAAAGTGTGCATATAATATGCCTCTGCCACCCCTTCGGGGATAAGGCATGATGGATAAATAAATAAAAATAAATGCATTTAAAAAAATGTTAATTTACTTCTTATCGTGAAACAAGTTAAAGCATTAAGGAAGACAAACTTTAGAATAAACAATTTTAACGCTATATATATCAGGGCCGGATTACTTAACATTTTATATGCAGTGTATTTCACTTCTTAGGGGCCCTGCGCACCCAGACCAGAATTTAAAGAAAGACAATACGAAAACGTAAATATTATTGACTTTAGAAATAAGTGATTCTTATATATCCACCCTACAGCTAGTATAGGGGCGGAACATGGTGTAGGCAACGACAGTGTGAAAATAACTGGCCATTCATATGACCGTCTCTTAGTCATTTGCGAAATCACATATGATAACAATAGACGGCAATTTTAACTGTAAACCACATAATATGGAATCCTTATGTACGTAATAGGCTGAGCACAGTCCTCGGACAAGTATAATACTATAAAAATATATATCGCGCTACTCTCAGAAACTACTGGTTCGTTCATTAGTTACTACCGGGGCTAAAGCGGAACCGAGTTTAGCTCCGGTAGTTATAAATATACTTATATTATGCAAAGCGATAGTTTAAAAGTTAGAAACTATTGATTCAAATTGAAAAAATATTTTTGTGTTGGATAGCCCATTTATCGAAAAAAGCTGTGCTCTCACGAAAACCAAGATATGTTGCATCACGCTACTAACCTGGAAAGTGGAGCAGTAATCATAAATGTAAACCATAGGTTATGAGTTTTCATATAATGATTTATCATGCATTAGCGGAGTCACTTGTAAGTTATGTTTAAGTTACTTTGGACTAACATTCAAAACTTACAATTATGAGATACGTATCAAATGTCAAAAATAATAGCTAAAAATAAGAAATGTTAAAATAATTTCATTTAATTATTTGCAGAACATAAATTTTAATGCCTATTAATTTAAAAGTAAAGCACTTGAACAGTATAGAAATTAACTACACTGATGAGTACAAGGTAAAACATCCTAGAAGTACAATTTTAAGTCTTCTAAACCGACACCGACGCGGCGACTCCGGCCCTGCTACGTACCAAATTGTCTTATACATATGTACGACTCCGCTCAAATTGTTTCTTAGTTGAGAATACTCGATATAAGAAATGTACGCAACACTGGGACTAGTGCTCCTTTTAGTTTCCTGCGGCGCCGCAGATAATTGTAAGTAGACAAGACTTTGCCTTTTTCTTAGTTCCCATAACTTCCGAGCACTCTTCCCTGGGGGTATTTTTGTATGTAGCAGGCTTCAGGTATAAAAAGGCGTTTCCCTTGGAGCCAGGAGCACACACATCGCAGTCGCGCAAGACGGATACGTGACAGGCTTGGAAGCTGGCTAAAGCGCCGGTTTCGGAGGCGCATGGGCACCACTCTTTGTGCGACCTCAGTCCTAGGCGACCCCGGCTAGGTCTCTCGGGACACCCCTAGCCTCCGAGTATTCACAAATCAACCTCCTCTTGGAGAGCCCGAATCTGTTCCCGAGAATCAGCGAGTTTAGCCTCCAGGATCGCCACCCGGCCCCTGAACTTTGCCTCCTTCTTGAAGTCGCTCCAGGCGAAAAGTTCCTCTAAGGCCTCCGTAGCGCTGGTGAAGCTCTTCGTCACCACCTTCTTCTTGAACGAGACTTTCTTGGCGCCTTTCATATATATATATATATATATATATCCCGGCATTAGCCGTGAGGAGCCGCACCGCAGGAACGTACTTGTTCCTGCCATGCAAATGCATGCTTCGGTGGCCTAGGTGCCGTCCTCTCGGGTTCAGGTCGGGTTACCGACTACAAAACCGCTGGTGCACCCTGGAGCGCCGGTAATGTGGTTTGTGCTCAACTCTGCAACCGCCGTACTAGATCCTGAAAGCCTTTTAAAAGATCTACTTATGAGTATTGCACGTGAGACTGGTGTGGTGTTGGTATGGCTCTACGCTGCTCTACGCCTTGAAATTGACAATTTAGAGAGAGAGAGAGATAAATTGATTATATTGATTGATTTTGAACTCAGGTACTCAAATGTGCGACTACAATGACGAAGAATGTCTTTTAAAAGGAGCTAATGTTGAGTACAAATCCGCGGTTGAAGGCGTCGACGGTGAGTTGCCGTCCATTGACCCATTGCATATAGACAAGCTCGACGACGACACAGAATTAAGTGATATTCAGTTCACAGGCTTCAGGGACTGTTATGTTAGTGTGATAAGGTAATGATGACTATTTACTTGTATCTTGTAATCTCATTTTTAATATTTTTTGAATTTTCCATTACTCCTTCATGCCACCCACTACACTTCGTTTATTTACTTTAGAATAATAAATAGAGTATTTTTTTAGCATTTATGATTACCCCTCCGATCTTCTAGTGGGGATTTTTAAAGGAGGTCTGTGAATGTCATCCGGCTGAGATTTCAAAGAAGAAACTCTCCCTAAAATGATGTAACAGGGGTCCAAAGTTATTCTCCAATGAAATGTTCCATTTTAGATTACACCCGAGTGACGAAACCTGCGAATTCGGTTTACACTGTCCGGCGGTGGCCTCCTTGTTCAGTCACTTAAATGAAAGAATTAAAGCAACTGCCTGTAAGTATTTTATCTGTTAGAACCTTTAAAAAACTATCCTTTGACTTAAACACTATAAAAAATTGTAACTCTAGTGTTTATATAAAAATAGCCAGTTATATCTATAGCATGGACCTTTGAGCTGCCTGGTTAAAAACTATGTAAAGAGTATTTTAATTTATCTTAAGTTGCTTATCTTGAAATATAAATAATATTTATGTGATCCGCAAGTGTTTGTTTTAAAATTTTCCCTTAAAAGTAATAATAAATTATATGAGATAATAAATATAACATTTTATGTGTTACGAAATATAAATAGAAAAAGGTATACAAATCCTTAATACCCTATTTGTTATTATGTTACTAAAAGCTTTGAATAAATGAATACGACACATAGTCTAAAACATTTACGTATATTGAACTTACTGCGAATATTATACCAAAAAAAAATTATACTTTCTATTGGGTTGTCACACGAACACACAGCGGGCCACATTATTTAGTTAATTTATTTATTTTTCTATCACGCCTTATCACCGAATGAGTGATTTTTTTTTCCTCTTTTTACCAAATATAAGTTCAGGTAAACTTCAACGATATCTACTACAACTCCTAGAAACTATCAAATTTATCCATAGAGAGAGAATGTTCTACCCATTGCATCAATGTTTAAGAACGGTTGTAACACTGTTCATTGGTATCGAGTTGTTCATTAGCTCGATAGATGGCTCTGGTCATACTCTTAAAATGACGGTTAAAATATGTTCAGATGTAAATATGTTGAGAATTTCAACTTGATTTTTTGCTTTTTTTTCATTGTCCTGGTTAGGCAAAGGTCACGGGTTCAATCCCCGTCCCGAATCGTTTTCTTTTTCCACTTTATTAAAAATGTATGCGTTATATGTAAAATATGGATTTGACGACTGATCGATGATAATATCTGGTAGTACCTGGAGATACAAAATTTATTAAACTTTAAACTTTCTCCTTCCAGATGATTGCGATCTATACTACAGGGGAAACTACGGCATCTTCACCAAAGGCGATGATCAAAAGAGATATTTTTACATCAAATATCGCAACAGCACGCTCTTGGACTATAAGGGTAAGCTGGAATTTAACCGCTAGCTCTCAAAACTTGGACAGACCTCGGGCTCTATCCACTAAAACCACTACATTTACTAGTCACAGTTTATGTACTTATTTTAAACGTTTCATCAATATATTGATGAAACGTATCTAAAAGTGATAAAATAAAAATACACCGGAACAAATATTACGAATCTGGACCAAGACCTACGAATAAGTAATGTACTTATTCGTAGGCCGAGACTTACATATAAAGACCACGTGAGCAGATTGCTCAAAAACGGGAAAGTCTTAAGTACCCGGTACCTAGACGTGCGTGTATGAAGCGATTGATGAATCTGCAAGAAGCGAAAGAAGTATGCATGGATCGCGAAGCCTGGCGATCTGTCCTCTCTTATTACCCCATCAGGGATACAGCGTGAATATAGTTAGTTAGTTAGTTAAACATTATGAATGTACAGCAGCAACAGAGATGCTAAATAGATTTTTCCAATTTGTTTCAGAGTTTAAATCAGTTCAGACGCCTGTCGACGAGGAAGAGCCCGCTGTATTACCGGAGGAGACGATCAAATCCATGGTTTTGCTGATTGTCAACAAAGCCATGCATGTATTGATGGACCACAAGGACGTGTACCTCAGCAAGTATACCACGGTAGAAATATTTCCTGACTGTTAGCAGGATGCAGTTATGTATTCAAGATCTCAGAATTTGTCTTGTTTTTATTTTAAATAATATGGGGATGGTGGTGTGTTGGGATATGTGAGATTTTCTGAAATATATGTACCTAATAATATTATGTTCAATATATAGCTACTAAATGTACTGTATGGGGTTATTCTTTTTATTTTATTTTTAAAAATAGGGTACTGTAGCTGTACTGCTGTTTTTCAGTCCTAGGATGTTTCATTTATTGGAATTGAAAGTTTTTTATAACTCATGATTTTTAAAATTTGAATTTAAGAAATAAATATAAAATAGTATTGCTTCGTTTCTTGAAATTTGTTTAACAACTGCATTGAAACAGATAAACCTTAGAATACTTAATTATATACCAGGGCCGGATTATCTAACATTTTTTAAGCAGTTTATAAAAATACTTAGGGGCTCTGCGAATCCATGCACAAAATTAAAGGTGTGAATATGTCAAAATTATTGACTTTAAAACTTAGTCAATTCTTACATATTCATCCTACGGTTTAGGAACGGGACATGCTGTAAGCCGTGAGAGTGTGAATATAAATAGCCATTCATGTCACTGTCTCTAAATCCTCTGTAAAATCATGTTTGAAAGTAGTGTCAAGTACTTTTACTTAACTATAATATATGCGAAGTTAGTCCTTGGACAATTCACCACCATTAAAATATTAGATATGGATAACTTGTTTACGATTTATTATGAACTAGCGGAGTAACTTAGAAGTAATGGATTAAGTTGCATTGGACTTACATTAATAACGTACATTATACAAAACTAATAGCTAAAAGATTGCTAAATAAACTCGAGCACTATGGTATAAGGGGTAGGCTGTTGCAGCTTCTTAGCTCGTACCTAAAAACATTTTTTTTTGTTGAAGTAATGGGAGTAACTAAATTAAAGTAATTAAATTAATTAAATGGGAGTAACTAAATGTACAGACATCAAAAACGTATATGTTTGTATCTCAGCAAGTATACCACATTAGAAGTTTCCCTGGCTGTTAGCAGAAGGGGGAGCAGGAAGAGGCTATCTATTCAGAAGCTTCTTTTCAATTTTTATTTCTTATAATATGGGAATGGTGACAAAGAGAAATCAAATAACCTGGTTCAGAATTATTTTAATGTTCTGGTATGTAGTAATAATAAAAATAATAATTATATATATATTTTATATATATAGGTAATTTTATTTATATATATAGGTAATTACCTGTTCTATATGGGATTATTTTTTTATTAAAACAATACAGATCAAACTCAGCGGGATGATTGCTGGTTGAAATAGGGAGGAGGATCCACGTAAGTCTAATACTTCTTCATTCAAAACTGAATTTCACAGTTTTTCTTGACGGCCACCAGCTGCGATGTTCTCTCTACGAGACTCGGTCATCCAATTTTCGATTCTTTCTTTAAATAACAATTTATTATTTTAGCTAACGACTATCGCTGCGAACGGTTGACGTCATATCATGGTATGTGTCCTTCATTCGTAAGATAGGGACGAATACCACAGTACAAAGCCTAACCTGTACTTCCCGATGTTTCAACCGGATTACACCAGCACATCGTCCATTGCGCCAATCCTTGTGGACCCTTTAATCCTATGGTCCCTATGACACGACTAAACCAAACGTTAGTTATCCTGTTTGTAACGTTCTGTAAATGAGACCTCTAAAATACCTAACTTTTATTAATCCCAAACGTCTATAATATTGTGAAAAAAAATAGGATAATATTTTCCGGCCAATTAACCAACAAGATTAATGTGCTACTGATTTTGTGTAGTGCTATAATTTTTTTGCAGTAAACCTTAATTTTCAGGAATTAAATTACGTTCAAAAATGCTGAAACTTTGATCGAAGTTACCAAATTTGTTAAAATAGATAGCAAGCATTCCATCCAGTAGGGTTGACTCTTAAATATAAAATCATAATATTAAACTCACATGAATAATTTCCACTTCCGAAATTCGTTTTCGATGTCCCATTGATGAGACGACAGAAAAAAAAATATCCGTGGTCCCTTTGGCTAATCGAACAACGGCAAGGAAAATGTCCTTCATAGAGAGTTGAGCGAAGTTTAAAAAAATAATTTCTTAACTTTTAAACTTTCGCGTTGCATGATTTAAATTAGTGTAAATACAGGTTACCATTTATTTGTACTAACCTTGTATAGTACAAACAGACGTACAGCAGTCAGACTATGATTGATGATAATATAAAATAAATAGATGAAATTAACATTAGTTTCACAAAGTTCTAAATTTGACTACAAACTCTTGAACGACAAGTGACAAGTTAAGCCATATTTGTTACGTTAGTCCCGAGGGCGGCCCTAGTGTGGTTGGAACCAGTTTTAACTAGTTCTGCGCTGTTGGCGAAAATTTAGAAAATTAACATAAATAATAATTGTAGACGTGTGAGAGATTTTGATTTAAATTTGCTTATTGATGTTGAAGAAATACACTTGTATTTCGGCTAAATGAAATTATTTCAATAGACTAAAATCACATACCGTGACCTGGCTTACTGCACATAAAATACTTTTGAAAAATTAAAAATAAATTGATTAATATATAATAAGTACCGTATATACTGTGTTCCAAACTCCGCACAGAGAACGAAGCTCAAAGTTTAAATAAGCTTGACTTAATTACAAGTGTTTAAGACGCGCTTGAGGCCCCGCTAACTTCGTGTTCTGTATATGATCACTGCGTTAAGCAACTTCCGCTATAGCTCGACTTTGGACGGGTGACCGCTTTACGGCATTTCCATTTAAATTTCTTTGCTTCAGAAGGTACATTAATTCGGGTTAATATAAAAACTATAACTCTACAAATTTATTTAAATGTACTTCCAGGGGCAGTAATGTATTGTGCGTAATTAACATAAATTTACTATTTGTTATATCTCAAAGGGTTTAGGCAGCGTCTTTGTTGAAAGCCCCCAGACGGCCTATTTTTCCGACATCCCCAACAAATATCGTTAAAGTTTGGTCAATGTATACAAAACCTTAACAAATTATACATGAAAACCTTCCATAAGAATCACGCTAACTATTAAAAAAACCGTATCGTAATTCGTTTCGTAGTTTAAAGATCTAAGCATACATAGGGACAGACCGCGAAAAGCGACTCTGTTTAATAATACCTAGGTAACACTGAAAATGTTTAGAACTGGCCAGAAAGAAATATTGCTAATGAAAACTTTTTTTGAATTTCAATTTTAGAACTCTTTGGTAACCTAATGTAATATATTGCATTCATTTGTCATTTGTTTTTGTGAATTAGCGGCAAATGTAAAACTCGTGTTAAACGTAAAAATGAACTTAACGCAAGAAAATTTTCGGTAATACCTAGGTAACACTGAAAATGTTTAGAACTGGCCAGAAAGAAATATTGCTAATGAAAACTTTTTTTGAATTTCAATTTTAGAACTCTTTGGTAACCTAATGTAATATATTGCATTCATTTGTCATTTGTTTTTGTGAATTAGCGGCAAATGTAAAACTCGTGTTAAACGTAAAAATGAACTTAACGCAAGAAAATTTTCGGTTAATGATTTATTTTGACTTTTGTTGTGGGCTTACTCAACAACAAAGCTATGATAGGCTGCGATTAGCATTATATAATAAAGCCCCATCTCGTGCCACTATTTACAATTGGTTTCACGAGTTTAAGCGTGGACGTAGCAATCTCAGTGATGATCCGCGTGAGGGACGTCCTTTAACAGCGACTACTAAAGATAACATCAGTGCTGTGCGACGTATGATAGAGGAAGATAAGAGAGTGACCTATCAGCAGATACGGGCAATTGGTATGAGTCAAGTTCAAAAAATATTACACGAACATTTAGGCGTCGGGAAGCTTTGTACCAGATGGATTCCCCATACTTTAACCGACGACCAGAAACGCCTTTGCATGGACTGGTGTCGCGAAATGTTAGATAAGTTCAACGGCGGTGACTCAAATGCTGTATTTGACATCGTCACAGGTGATGAAAGCTCGATATATGGCTACGAACCCGAAACCAAAAGACAATCAGCTCAGTGGGTGTTTCCTTTTGAGGATCGGCCAACTAAGGTAAAGAAAGGAAGGAGTCAAGGAAGAAAGATGATAGCCTCGTTCTTTGGTCGGAAAGGTCATTTCGCGACAGTTATGCTAAAAGATGGAAGGACAGTTACTGCAGACTGGTACGTCAACCGCTGTTAGCCTGTTGTCTTGGAAAAAAATTCGACAGCAGCGCCCTCGAAGCAGGATCCTTCTTCACCACGACAATGCTTCAGCGCACTCCGCAAAACGGACTGTCGAAAATGCCATAGAAGACCCCTAAGGAAGAATGGGCCCACAGCTTTTCTCAGTGGTACCATCGAATGCGACGATGTGTAGAGAGGAACGGAGATTACTTCGAAAAACAATAAAAGTATCAGCAACTTTCTACATTAAGCCGTTTTTTTATTTTCTAAACATTTTCAGTGTTACCTTAGACTAGATCGTTCAATAAGTCCCGAGACTAACTTGGAAATGGCGTATATATTAAAAACTCTTTAGATTTTTAAAACGTACTGGCCTTCAATAAAAGATATGTGACAATTTTTTAAAAATGGAACATTAAAATATTGATTTTGCAGAAATTTAAGTGACGCGACGCTTGTAGTTTTGATACAATGGAAAAAAACGAGTTTCGCGTGTTGATAAAACATTGTTTTTTAATGGGAAAAAATACCGTTGAAGCACAGCAATGGCTTATAAAATATTAAGCGAGATCAGCTCCCTCTAAAGCAACCATTTGTCGGTGGTATGCCGACTTCAAACGCGGTCGCATGGACACAAATGATGGGGAACGCTCAGGTCGTCCAAATCGTAATAAAAAAAGTGCGCGAGATAGCCGAGATAGTGAAGATTTCAGGTGGATAGTGTTTTCACTATTTTACATAAAAATTTGGCCATGAAATAGCTTTTTTCCAAGTGGGTGCCGCGTTTGCTTACAACTGATCAAAAGGAACAACGTATCAATGATTCAGAGCGATGTTTGGCGCTGATGAATCGTAATAAAAATTATATATAATATATATTTTTTTTACGTCTGTATGTGACAATGGATGAAACATGGATACACCACTTTACTCCGGAATCCAATCGGTAGTCAGCGGAGTGGAGAGCGGCGGGGTTATGGCGTCTATATTTTGGGTTGCGCATGGAATACTTTTCATCGACTACCTTGAAAAGGGGCAAAATATAAATAGTGACTATTACATGTGCTTATTGGAGCGATTGAAGTAAAAAATTGCGGATAAACGGCCTCAAATGAACAAAAAGAAAGTGGTGTTTCACCAGGACAACGCGCATTGTCACAAGTCTGTGAGAACGATGACCAAAATTAATGAATTGGGCTTTGAATTGCTTCCTCGTCCCCCTTATTCGCCAGACTTGGCCCCCAGCGATTACTGGCTGTTTGCAGATCTCAAAAAAATGCTCCAGCGTAAGAAATTTGACTCAAATAGTGAAGTTATCACAGCAACGGAGGCTTATTTTGAAGCCAAAGACAAATCGTTCTACACGCTTGGGATAGAAAAGTTAGAAAAGCGTTGGAGGGACTGTATCGCTCTATCTACGTAGATGAATAAAAAATAATTTTAAAAAATAAAATTTGTTTTAGTACTTAGTCTCGGGACTTATTGAACCACTATGTAGTGATTGGCAGCTTGGAGCACATCAGGATACGCTCACTAATACACTACATCCACCCATACACAAATAGGTACAAACTCACACATATACACTAAAATTCCTTACTATACATAACCCATACAAAACCATAATTACTCGTAACATCTAGATGTGATAACATTTTGATGAGGATATTCTATCATTTTAAAATTACAGTTGTAGACAGTGCGGTTGTGTGAGCTCTCGAAAAAAGAAACTCACAGTTTTAATAACTACCTAAAGATCAAGGTCAAATCGTAAAATGTTAACCCTGTATTCTAAGTGCGACCCCATCTATCACGAATCAGCGAAAAAAAGACAAAAAAAGCGAA
Organism: Thumatha senex; assembly: GCA_948477245.1. Taxonomy (NCBI): domain Eukaryota; kingdom Metazoa; phylum Arthropoda; class Insecta; order Lepidoptera; family Erebidae; genus Thumatha; species Thumatha senex. Next base: position 1,062,208 of record OX419750.1, on the reverse strand, counting down.
CGAACTGATCCACAGTTCCAGGTCCAAGTCCCATGGGTATCGCAAATCCAGGTGTTCCGAAACTTTGATATACAGCGCAGTGGTATCACAAATCACGTCACTCTTTATTGGCGGGGTATATGCTGACAATAATTTGTGTTAATCGTGGGACTGGTTTCAATTGAAAATTATCTATTTATTGAACTTTTCCAAGTTTACAATTTGACAATACCATATAATTAAGTAATAAAATTAATCTTAGCTTGAAGTCCGAAATTCTTTAAAATGTCTAACTTGAAGACTTTTTTGACCGATAGAGGCAATGGCTATTCGGGTTACATGACAGCTTGCAGGTGCGTTTGGCTTATTCACACCTATTCTTATGTTTATTTTGGCATTCGTTGCCGTCACAATTACACAGCTATACAACAGAATCACGAAAACACAATTTTATTAATGTACTTGTATTTTGTGCAAATATAGAGAGTAGAAGGAGTTAGGGTAAACCAAGGCTAACATATAAAGACAACATAAGCAGATTGCTCAAAAACAGAATGGAAAAAAGTACTTGGATACCTAGACGTGCATGTATGAAACTATTAATGAATCTGTAGGAAGTCAAAGACGTATGCATAGATCGCAAACCCTGGCTGGTAAATATAAAAATTGGCTGTTACGATTGAATTAAGTCACAAACTTAATAGCAACATATTGCAGTTTGCTGTTCTTCCTTTTTTAATTGCGCTAAATAAGGTGTGATTCTATTAGTTATGGTGTTAGTTATGGTTAGGTGTGATTCAGAAGCGCTCGTGGCCCCGCGGTCTCAGTGTTCGGTAAACAACTTTCACTATGGCTGGTCGTCGGATGAGTGACCACTTTGTGGCATTTACATTTGCGAGCGTTTCCGTGCTTCGGAAGGCACGTTAAGCCGTTGGTCCTGGCTGCCAGTAAAATGGCAGTCGTTAAGCCTGGTTAAGGGCCCTATAGGCGGCTTAAAAAATTTCAACAGCAGGTAGCCACAACCTGCGTCTGTCTATTTCAACACGGCAATGGGCTCACCACCTATTACGTGGGACAGGAATCCACACGGTGAAAAGTGGGCATATAATATGCCTCTGCCACCCCTTCGGGGATAAGGTGTGATGGATATTTATTTATTTATTATTTATTCTATTAGTTATAGCCCTACTTTAAATAGGAAATTCCCATTTATTTGACTACGTACAGTCACCTTACTCATGAGATACGTGCACGCGCGATCGCGTTACATGATACTGAGGGTTTAATTCAAACGATCCAACACCCGTCCATCATTTTAGCTATTGAGTCAGGCTCAGGCAAGTGGACCCAACGCGCCATTTGAGGGTCGGCTACAAATATGACGATGTTTATTGATTTATTCTAACTTTACAATGTATGTCTAACTAAGTGTAGAAAATTTGATATTTCTGCTATCTGGAATCTGAATACTGATCAGAGGCTACTACTGACATGAGAGGTACTCATAAAAAGTATAAAAACTAGTATTTTAAGCACAGTATGTTAATAGGTTAGCTAAAGTAAGTTTCATTGAAAGTTGACACTTTCCCTTAGTCGTCGTAACAAATGAGTGAAGAACGAATGACGAAGAATATTTTTATTGTGCGAAAGTAGAGGGTAGAAGGAGACAGGGTACACCGAGACTTACAAACGAAGAGACCACGTGAGCAGATTGCTCAAAAACGGGTAGGTCAAAAGTACTCGGATACACAGACGTGCATACATGAATCCATTAATGAATCTGCAGGAAGCGAAAAAGTATGCATGGATCGCGATAACTAGCGACCTGTCCTCTCTGACTACCCTGTCAGACATACAGCGTGAAGATAGTATGATAAGTACTGAAAAGCAAAACCATTAATTCACCAGTGATTTTCGTAATTCGGCTTACATATTCGCGTTAAATGACCCCATTCAAAATAATGGCACTCATACTTAGCCCTCTCCGCGCCACCGTGCGGCCGTGTCCCGAACAATCAGTCAAGTACGGTTAGCATAAAAAGCGATCCACTGTGAGTAATGACAGTAGTTTCGGTGAGCCAGCGCATAAATCAACTTGTACCGATAGCAAATTAGTTTCAGCTGTGTTGTCTTAGTTCGATAATATTTGTCTATGATTTTACTTAAATGTGTATAGCATAAGTCCCGCCTAAATACTTGAACGTATGTTTCTGTGTGTAGAATTGTCTGTCAGATAGTATTTTTTGATAACATTTTGGAAGATATACTTCTTTGTGCGCGTAAGGGAAAAGTGATGAAATTAATTTTTTTCGATGCACGCGCCCTCCATCTCGATCACTGTCGGGGAAGTCCCTGAAGTTAGGTGATAAGTGTTTCCATTATTCATTATTATTGTAGCGCTCGTGGCCCCGCGGTCTCAGTGTTCTGTAAACGATCACTGAGTTACGCAACTTTCACTATGGCTGGTTCTCGGATGGGTGACCACTTTGTGGCATTTGCATTTGCGAGCGTTTCCGTGCTTCGGAAAGCGCGTTAAGCCTTTGGTCCCGGTTGCCAGTAAAATGGCAGTCATTAAGCCTGGTTGAATGCCTTATGGGCGGCTTGAAAAATTTCAACAACAGATAGTCACATCCTGCGTCTGTCTATTTCAACACGGCAATTCATTATTATTGTAGCGCTCGTGGCCCCGCGGTCTCAGTGTTCTGTAAACGATCACTGAGTTACGCAACTTTCACTATGGCTGGTTCTCGGATGGGTGACCACTTTGTGGCATTTGCATTTGCGAGCGTTTCCGTGCTTCGGAAAGCGCGTTAAGCCTTTGGTCCCGGTTGCCAGTAAAATGGCAGTCATTAAGCCTGGTTGAATGCCTTATGGGCGGCTTGAAAAATTTCAACAACAGATAGTCACATCCTGCGTCTGTCTATTTCAACACGGCAATGGGCTCACCACCTATTACGTGGGACAGGAATCTACACGGTGAAAAGTGGGCATATAATATGCCTCTGCCACCCCTTCGGGAAAAAGGCGTGATGGATATTTTATTTTAGTTTTTTCTACAAATGTAGGCTAAAGTGAAAGATATTTTTTTTTTAAAAATTTTTTTGTTTTGCGATTTAGAAGTATAACTTGTAAGGCTAGTACATAAGTACAAACACACTTTTTTTAATCTGTCATAATTGAGATTGAAATCAGTCTATTGGAGTTCCCTACTGAACATACGCGTTCCAATTTTAACACGCTTTTATTAATTTTTTACCATATTGTGAGTATGTAATTGGTAATTGGTCTTAATCAAACTTGGGCAGACGGATTAGTACAGGATTTTATGTCGAGTTCCTGTCTTCTCTTACCTAACCTTATCCGTTAGCCAGCCGCCTCACTTACAGGAGATGCTGACTTAGGCCCGTAAGGGCTCGGTAGGGTTCATATTTTATGAAGCTTTTGCAAATCAAATACCAATATACAAAAGGATTTAAAATTTCGGAGACGGAGTAATCAACAAAAAAACCAACACATATTTAACATACTTGTATTCTTCTTCTTTTTTGAAGTGAAACTTCTTTATCGACGTTGAGAGAAATTATATAGCTGTAAAAAATCGTCACGTTTTTCGGTTACGCGCCATATAACAACATGTATATAAGTAATGTAGATAATAATTGAATATATATAACATGTAATAAGTGAAACTTCTTTATAGACGTACGAGTAGAAGAGAAATTTTATCGCTGTAAAAAAAAATGTCGTAGATAAGTTTCACTTGTTACCTGTCTACTATGGTACACACACAGATTGTTATTTTATATCTTGGTGTATTCGTAATTGCTTCTAAACCCTACCTACAGTTTACTTTTATTTTACTGCTAAGAGCAGTTATCATTTTAATAGTCGTTTTCGATACTGTGTGACCTCTCTAGGCTCCCAGCAGTGTAAGGCGTCAACGTCATAGCCTCGTTTTATAATCAGTAGGTGCACCAGAAGCAGTTGAGTTCGTTTTGGGGCGCGGGACATTTTTATGGAGCCCTTTACACCCAATAACATACCAGTTCAACGTTAATCAGTATTTTTGTGAAAACTTTCATAACAAAGGTGTCGATATATTATATCGATAGTATCGCATCTCTAAAACGTACATTAAGAGTCAACTAAAAACTGTTTATCTCGCTCAGTCTATAATATTCTGCTAAATAAATTTATTCCTAACTTGCAGTGAAAAACTTACAATTTAACTTCACTGGTAGTTTACCCTACAGAAACTATCTCAATAAGATTCAAACTTCGACAATAATCCGTCGAAATTTAGTAGCACCCCATTAATTTGAGAAAAGTGCTTACGGTGCGTCATTCTAACGCGTTCAGGTTATATATCGATGTTTCCAAAAGTAGGTACATTACCTTCTAGTTTTAAGGCACCGTAATGCTTATTCCAAGATTTAATTCTCTTATCTTAGCGTAAAGTCTCAGTTACCCTTGTGATATTTGGTTATCACGTAAACATGTTTCCCGTGGGGATGTTTTGATGATACGAACTCCATACGCAAGTAAGGCTTGTGGTTAATTTTAGCTGAAACTTCTCCTTAGGTTTGAGGAATGTCTCGTAATAAGTCACTAAAAGCTTGGAACTATTGAACCTCATTTTGAAAATGATGCCAATCCATCGCTTGTGACATAAAAAAAGGACGACCAACTTTCGCATAATCTTAATAATATTATAAATGCGAATACTTAAACTGCCTTGGTGGCAAAGTATGGGACAGCCGCACTGAGTTCGAGTTCGGTGCCGGGGCCGGAAAAAACATTTGTGAGATACACAAATATTGCAATCCCATAATACAAGCTTTATAGCTTAGTTTGAGCTAGATGGCGCTGTGAAAAAAGTGTCCCACAATATTTATATTTATTTATATTTACTTCACGGACCCAGTAAGCTGGTTCTTATTTGCACAAAGGCAATTATAATATATGTAGTTGACTAGAGAATCCTTCCTTTTTAGAAGTCAGTTAAACAAAAAAAAGGAACAGAATATAATACATGTTTTATCCCCCTACTGTCAATTATTTAAATCCTAATCTTCTAATTCCCTTTTTTAATCTATATTCTCTTCCTATTTTCTGTCCCTCTCTGACTCTACTATACTCCATAAGTACTCCTCTCACTAAGCATTGGTTGCCGGTTCGAACCAGTCGCACTTAATTCAGAATAAAAATAAAAGTGCTAGCCCCTTTCCTAATTACGTTATTTAATTTCACGGCTAATTTTAGTCGGCTCTTTTCCTTATGAACTTATTGATACTAGTGGTTCTCGAACTCAGATATATTTCGCATAGAATCATATCTACTAACATATTTATTTTATTGGCGTTCTTTGTAGGTTTTACGCTTTTAAATTCCTACGACTGTTTTGAAAAATTTTAATACAGAGGTCGGTATTTTTCTTTTTCGACACGGCAATGGGCTCAACACCTATTACGTGGGACAGGAATATATACGGTGAAATGTAACTAAAAACTAACTATCTTCACGCTGTATCCCTGACGGGGTAGTCAGAGAGGAAAGTTCGCCACGCCAAGCATATTATACGCCACGGTGAAATATGGGCGTATAATATGCCTCTGCCACCCCTTCATAGGTTGATGTAGAAGATTGAAGAAAAGATGAAAGTCGTATTAAACAATGACAGAAATAGTAAGCCTAAATAGTCATTCATCCAGTAATACTTATCAGAGTTTGAGAATTCAATCTTTTACCTAACTTACTCAAAAAGAGTTTATGATTTTTATGCCTAACTCTATACGCATAAAGTGCAAAATATAAAACGATCATAACTCCCTGCCTAGATTTTCCTGAACGTCTACAGTATGGGGATCTTCAAAGGGGGTCATAATAGGTTTACAAAGGGTCGGCAACGCGAGTGCTGCGCTGCCGGTGCTACGGTGACCACTTTCTATCAGGTGGGCCTGATAGAAAGTGGTCACCGTAGCACCGTAGCACCATGCTTGTCTGTCACCTCAGTGGTATAAAAAAAAATTAAAATGTTCAAAATGTTTATAGCGTAAATAAATTGCATAGTTTCGGGGCCGAGTTGTGCCGAGCTTTGCCGAGTTGCAGTGTCTTCTTAACCTCAGACCTAACTTGCGGTTCGGTAGTGGTGACACCGTGCGTTAATACCATGTTGGTTTGGTTGGTGGTCTGGGCCCTCTCCTGGTTGGCAGACCCTTACAAAGGAATAAAGGACAGAAATAGAACATAATTATAATGTTCCCCACAAATACGCACACACATCTTTTACCAGTTTCGACACAAAACATCTAAAACAACGTAACAAGCCGTTGTGCAACGTTCGAAAACGCAACAACAGTCTCTACTATTCTCGCAGAATGGTGGTGGGATATCCAGAAGAGATCCCGGCAAAAAGAAAAGAAAAATAAAGGGCGTGCGTACAAAGTACACATGTCAGAATTAAAATTACTTTAGCAAACTAATCCCTCTCCGCCGCCTCTTTTGCACGGCGCAGCGGCGTCCCACTTGCTACCGCTGGAGATCATGGCTCTCACCATGGTTTCCAGCGTGAGGGTGTATGCAGTGTATGCAGCGCCGTATCCTCGCTGCAGTCCCCACAGTGAGTACTAATGATGATAATGTAAATAAATAAAATATCCGCGTTTACAGCACTACATGTTGTGCGACAGAATTGCCATCTAAAGTTCTAAAATTTAACTACTAAACGAATTTATCAGTCAATGGCATGATTTTTTTCTCGTACTCCCTTACTCTCTCTGTCTCTCTCTCAATTTTGATGAAGAATGTAGTAAGAACTATGTATCTCCATTAACTAGTTAACCGCTGTGACTCTGTACTTTACTAGGGTTCCGTAGAAAAAAAAAACGCTACCTTTATAGGATCACTTTGTTGTTCATCCGTCTGTCTGTCAAGATCCACTATCTCAGTAAGGCGTGAAGGTATCGGGTTGAAATTAAACTATATAATCAGGTCTACGTTCCCTTGAATTCATGAAAACATCAAACTTCAAAATTAACGTGAAAATAAGTTATAGCTGTTGATGATGAAAAAAAACGTATTTAAACTATATCTTTAGTAAAATGTGTAAAGATTTTTATCATGATGACTGCCTCGATGGCGCAGTGGTAGTGTATACGACTGCCGCGACAGAGGTCCTGGGTTCGATTACCGTGTTTGGGTGTTTCCTATGTATCTATTTAGAAATTTATAAGTATTTTTATCAGACTGGGATATAACACAAGCTTATATTAGCTTACTGTGGGCTAAAAAAGGTAAGGTTGTAAAAAATACAACGTTTGTGTAATCTTACAAATACAATACCGTTAATATAGTATAATCCAAATCTATATATCTGTCGGGCTCAGCCAACATAATTGATCTACCGGCAGACAGTCGGGACATCAATCTTGTGCCCCGAATATACTTTCAACTCATTCATTATTCCAACTTAGATCTAGTTGTGTAACTATGTAAACTTTAGAACTTTGAAAACGTTTCAGGAAAATCTGAAGGTCGCTTGTCGTTGTCGGTACAATACCGTTGGCATTTTGCTACAGTTGAAATACGTTGCTTAACCATGTTTATCAACACTTGTATTAAACTAACATGCGTCGAACACAATTATAACTATTAAATAATGGTATTTTGCTTAGCACTGGTTCTTATTATTTTGACTGCCTCTATGGCGCAGTGGGAGTGTATCCGACTGCTACTTAGGAGATCGTGGGTTCGATTACCACCCATGATAAAACTTTGTGTGATGAGCACGATGGTTTATTCTGTATCTGGGTGTTATTTATCTATAATATGTATGTATTTAGAATATATATTTTAAATACATGCATATATAGACATACATACATATTATTTTTACAATGTTACATGTATATCAGTTATCTGGTTACCATAGTACAAGCTCTGCTTAGTTTGGAATCAGATGGAGTTGTGTGAGATGTCCCAACGATATTTATTTATTTATTATTTATTTGTATTATTTATACTAATAAAAGGTTTTAATTGAAGTTTTTTTTGTACTACTAAGATGACTTTTTGTACTACTACGAAGATTTTGTACTACAAATAATTTCTGTTTCTGTCATATTTTTCTAATCTTTTTTCATGCCACTTTTTGATGGACATTATAAAACGAAAACTACTTTTTGGAACTAGCGCGTTTCATTCCGAACTCCGTGTCCGGTAAACGATCACTGCGTTAAGCAACTTTCTCTATGGGTGACCGGTTTGTGACATTTCCATTTACGAGCGTTTCTGTGCTTCGGAAGAAACGTTATTCCCTATTGCCAGTAACGTGGCAGTAGTTTAGTCAAGTTGAAAGCCTTACAGGCGATTTGAAAAATTTCGCGCAGCAGCCACAACCTACGCTTGTCCATTTCAACACGGCAATGGGCTCACCATCAGTTACGTGAGCCAAACAAATACCTCTGCCACCCCTCCGAGGGTGAAGGCATAAATGATACGTAAGTATAAAATCGTCAATAATAATGACATGAATATTAATTATTGTTATTTCTTCCATTTTCTTTGCTAGTCACGTCATTCCACCCACAAATCTATCTACAGTGTGAGATTGCTTGTTAATATTTTTTCATTACACCCACCACTCTGTTCACAGTCAAAACAATAACGACTTGATTGTCTGCAAATTGCATTGGTATATCTCTATTACTAGCTGATTCTCGTAGCTTTGTCGTGAAGTTTTCCTATCCGAGATTTCGTAGGGAACCTTGAACTTTTGAAAAATCCAATATAGCAATGTTACTTACAAAGAATCTAGCTTTATAATGGTGAAATAATTTTTAAAATCGGCCCGGTAGTTTCTGAGCCTATTCAGTACAAACAAACTCTCAAATCTTTCCTCTTTATAATATTCGATTTTTTTCATCTATCACCCCTTATCCCTGAAGGGGTGGCAGAGGCATATTATATGCCCACTTTTCACCGTGTGTATTCCTGTCCCACGTAATAGGTGGTGAGCCCATTGCTATGTTAAAAATGGACAGGCGCAGGTTGTGCCGCCCATAAGACCTTCGACTGAGCTTAACGACTGTCATGTTACTGGCAACCGGGACGAACTGCTTGACGTGTCTTCCGAAGCACGGTGGTTATAATATTAATAACATTAGTATAGATAAAAAATCATCATTTAATAAATTTTTATTCCTTATGCAAAGCTATTTTCTGAATAACAGAGACCACGTTCAACCAAAGTAATGACATCCGGATTCTCCTCAATTATTTACGAATTACACATCGCTCTGAACATTAAATACAATGCCTATCAATTAAACATTTTGCTGCGATGCTTTCATGTTTTTAATTAACAATTGAATTATACATCGTTTAATTTGGAATATTCGGTGCGCACTTTTGTGTGTCCCGAAGTGTAATTTGCGACTTTGCTATAAAATGTAGCAAGATGACTTTGTTTGAGTAAAGTTTGTTAACGATAACGTGAATTTATTGAGTTCTGTTTGTTTAACTTTGCAGGGAGATAAATCATAATATTGGCAATATCAATGATTGCGTTTATTGAAGAACTTCAATACATATTTGTAACTAGCGGAGGCTTCGCGGTTTCACCCGCAAAGTGCCCGTTTCCTTAGGTATACGGGAATAAAATTAATTCAGGGATTAGCCAGAACAAACAGACAAATAGACCAAAACGTTTTTAATTTTTTTTTATGTCAGCACAGTATTATACTTTTATATGCATTGGAGTGAATAGCTATAACTTTGGAATTACAAGCAGATACATAAATTTTATTTATATGTATAAATTGAAATAGCAAAATTATGATCATTCGAACACCATTTCTACATACATACATACATATTGTCACGCCTTTATCCTCGAAGGGGTAGGCAGAGGCATATTTAACGCCCACGTTTCACCGTATGCATTTATGTCCCACGTAACAGGTGGTGAGCCCATTACCATTTCTAACTGTTATTTATCTCCTATACTATTGTTATCTGTTAGAAACAATTTGGAAATGCTAACTTTTTCTAAAAAAACTTTTTCTTGTCCCACGTTCCATCAGGTAGGCCGTACGCTTGTCTGCCATCTCAGTGGTATAAAAAATAATAAAATTTTAAAGTAGATATTTTTTTCAGTTTCGAGCTGCTCTCGAACCAGCGTCTTCTAATTTAACGCACCAGACGCTTTTACCAACTACACCACCAAGACCTGCTCGAAAATGACGACAAGGCACCATCAACCAGCACTTAGTAAATGAGACGGTACGAATGTATTAAATTGCATCTATAATCATTCGATTTGTGATAACACCTGCCTAAACATTAGATACAATAAACATTCGAAGACGCTGGTTCGAGTCCAGCTCGAGACAAAATTCTCCAGTTTATTTTTTTATAATTTGTTATTTGTTATCTCAGCGACAGTTTGATTACATTCTAAGCTTTTTAAGAATCAGCGCGGCTTTCTGGCAGGTATACATAGAAGAGGTCAAAGGTCAGAGGGCAGACGCTTTAACTAACGTCCCCAAATTCCAGATTCCTTACTTAGATCATAGAATAAAGACATCACGAACCTAACCTAGAATAGCTCTGTGATGTTAACCATAAAATAAATATAACATACTTTTGATAAATATTGTGGGACACTTTTCACACAGCGCTAACTAGACCAAATTAGGCTCAAAGCTTGTGCTATAGGATCTAGACAACTGATAAACATACTGATATATATTTCAAAATATATACATATTTTACATAGGAAACACCCAATCTTAAATTTAATTTGACACGGAAATCGAACTCGAGACCACAACACGTCAGTCGCATACACTACAACTCACGCTACTGAGGCAGACAAATTGAAAATAAACAGTATTTTTTTATTTTTTACTTAGTAATTGTCGTGTTCCAATATATATCTCAAGAAAACATTAAGTCAATACTTTGAACAAACACAAATTGCCATATTTTATATTTGCATTGTCCACCGTCCATACCCTCGGGGTAAAGGGTTGTCAAACATGGTCACACCCTCATCATTCATGTCTCAACATTTTGATATTTGAGTACGGAACTTTGAAATATATTGCCTTATTTTACCCTAGAGTTCTTCTGGTGGGGAATCTTCGGTGGGGATTTCTGGAATAAACCGTTTGTATGAAGCCATACGGTAATACTGTGAGACATAATATGTATCATTCGCAAAGGTTTTCTAAATAATACACATAATATAATATAATAATATAATATAGTGTGGGACACTTTTCACACAGCGCCATCTAGCCCAAAGTAAGCTAATATTAGCTTGTGTTATGGATCTAGATTACTGATAAACATACTTTTATATTTCTAAATACATACATATTATAGATAAATAACACCCAGACACAGAATAAACCATCGTGCTCATCACACAAAGTTTTAGTTTTACACACATAGTCACGCTCTCTCCTCGATAGATAGGCAGAAAGATACATACTCTTCTTTTTACATTTTGGATTCCAGTTGCTTCCAAAAACTACCTAGATTTTGAGTCTGGGGTCCACTGGCAGCCTGGATTTGACGTGTCTTCCGATGAACATAATCACTTGTGAAGGGAAAAGCCACAATCCATTATCCATCCTAAGATTAACTTACAATGATAGTTTACAGAAAGCTGAGCAAACTATATATAAAAGCAGAAACGTACTGACTCATCGATCAACGCACAGCTGAAATTGCTGAGTTTAAAACCATGAAATGTTGAACGTAACTCATAGGGAGGTGAAAAGGGTTGCAAAATTTGTATGGAAAAATGTGTATTACTGTGCCTTTTGTCAATTTGTAGTGAAGTTAGTTGACACACAGGATTAACACATACCCTGCTCAGGGTCCTGCGGGGAACAAAAACACACGAGTGGAGCTGCGGGCGTACTCTAGTCAGACGTACAATCGAAAATAATATAACTCCTGACGAAATTTCATAGAACGTCAATTTCCCTATGATTTGTGGCTCCCTAAAGGCCTCCCTTTGTAAACTCTACAACGAATGCTAACGTATTCACTAACTTGTATATGTGTAATACTTCTGCCCAAACTTTGTTTCCTTTTTACTTCTGTTCTATTGGGATATAATTAGTATTGATAAAGGAAGATTGATATTATTGCAAGTATTTACTACAATGAAAAGCCAAACGATAACTGCACTTGCTTTTATTTGGCTACGAGAAGTAGCCAAATAAAAGCCAGCGGGACGCAGGCTTCAAGTCCTGAGTCCTGAGTGGAAAAGTACCCATCTCTGGTCATCACCATGGTTCGTCTGTCTTCTGGTAAGTTCGGGGCGGCGTTATTTTGTCTGACTTATCTTATAACTTAACTATCTTCACGCTGTATCAGAGAGGACATATCACCAGGCTTGGCGATCCATGCACACTTCTCTTCTTCTTCTTCTTCTTCTTCATCAATTTTTGAGTGGTTCGCCACGTATGCCGTTATTACTATTAAACTCACCTGGATATTGTCAAAACATGATCGCTCTCTGTCTCAACAAAACAAATTGTTACCTGAAATAAAAAAAAAACCGTTAATAGTGGACTTTATTAATTTTACACCAAACTGTAAGTCGGTTAATAAAAATTCTGAAAACTGATATTTAAAGTCTAGTTTCAATTTTCATCCAGGTCCTGCAACTATAAGGTATCAAACCTTAGCTCCATATAAATATAGTTTAAAATAGAATGAAAAGTAGTTTACACTTTAAATCATTCCCTGAGAGGGACAATTAGCTGTAACTAATGGTTCTCGACACGCTAATATTCAATTATAGTGTTTTATGCCTATTCCTATAAAATAACCTTTATTGAAACTCAAAAAATGACACCATATTGTACAAGTTGTCAATTTCAGTTAAGTCTACTATACTCGTAGATATAGACTACTATACATTGATATAAATTTCTATTAAAGTGAAAAAAGACAACTTGGTTCGAGACGGGGATTGAACCCGTGACCTTTGCCTAACCAGGGCATTATTATTTATTAATTTACTATACATTGTTTTTGGAAAATTTTCTTAGTATTATACTCGTAGTGAAGTATTATTTTTATTGATAAATATATAGTGAATTGAACTGATATAAGAATGTATCATATTGAACCCAGATTCAAGTAAATTGTAGGCAACTAGATGGGTCGCAAACGTTTTTTGCTTTTCCTGTAACCCAACACTAATGACAAGATGACAACACTCTAGGTTTCTGGTGGGTAGGTATGACAGTTTTAGGGAGTCTCAAATAACTACCCTGTCCAATACACAGAGCATAATTATAAAAGATTTCCCTGGATCAACAAAAAAGATCTAAGAGAGCCTCAGTGACAGCAAAATTTGGAAAAGTAATTTTCCTTCATTTCACCCAAATCAAAATGTCATACTTGAGTTCAATATCGTTAATAGTAATAGTGTTGACGCAGCTATTGACGGTGTTATTTTTCATGATTCGCTAATTATAGTTTCCAAGTATACTACACTTGATAATGATCAGCTTGTGCTTCACAGTTGGTTTATGGTTTCATAATAGCAGTATTATATTCGCCACTGAACGTAACACCGTTATAACACGAACACTGTGACGTGAAATAGAAAAATTGTTTGAAAATATATTATACGAGTAAGACGTGCAAAAATGCATATGATGGATAACATTGACTGAGATGTAAAGATTAAAAGCAACTCAGACCACATTGACAAAGAATTTAGGTAATATTAATTGTGTTTAATAATAGGAGTGATGAATTAAGTTCACAAAGACAGAAATTCCATGAAGGTAATGAATAATAAAGGAGCCCTAACTTCCAAAACTACATAACATCGGCTGGTGTACCGCAAGGACCTTCACGTGGACCGAAAAAACATATAGATTACACCTTTTTTCCCGAAGATGCATACGTTCACAGTTTACAAGTTATATTACGTCCCACGTAATAGGTAATTTAATAGATTTAATAAGGTAAAGATAATACTGAGTAAAAAGTTAACACATAAAATGGTGTTGTATTATAATAATAACGTTGTAAATTCCTCTTATAACTAAACATGCTCTTACAATGTAATCTCTCAGTGAATGGTCATACAAAGCCATTTGTATTAATTTATTACGCCATAACGCATCATGTAAAAACATTACTTTTTTAATACAACGGCATATCAGACACTGACATCTACCCGACTTGATAAATTACTTCTTGAGACGTTCCCTTAAATCTAAAATCACCCTTTTCCCTTTGTCATAGGATTGCTATTTCTTCAACTGATCTTCTATTCGCCTGTACTCTATATTCACACCTATGCCCATAGCTGTAAATTTCATATTTAAATAAAGCTACGTATTACGAGCAAATTAGAAGCTTTACGTGATGTAATAAGGTTTATATTAGCTATGAAAGAAGTTTAGCAAAATGAAATAAAGCGCATTTGACACCAGATAATTTATATTAGCGGGTACATTGCTTTTTTCGTGGTAAGATAAACCTAAGAATCGGGATGAAATTCAGATGGGGATACTGCGCTACTCCACTTTTCTGGACCGTTTTGTATAAAGCCTCTAAAGTCGACGGTTTTACAGGATAATTGGATTACGTTTATTAGAAAATTTGGTGCCCCATTTTCTCCGAGCCAAGAGCTTTATTTAGAATGAAGAGATAAAGATTATAAGAACTAAAATTGGTATGATAAATTTATTTTTAATTTTTGACCTTTGATTTTGCATACATTTCAAAAATAAGTTTTGTGTCATGGGTAAATAAATAAGAACTTATATTTATAATATCTACAATCTGTCTAAACATTTTAACAATATTTTGACATAAAGAAAACTAAACGACGAAGATTACTGACGCAGTGACGTATACTCACGACTTCATTCTCGAAAAGGTTGGCAGAGACATACCATAATTTACATTTTAGTCACGAGAAACAGGTGGTGAGCGTTTATAAAATTATTGTTTTTCAACCCAAAATACTGCTAGTTATATCAAGTTATTAATTCATGAGAAATTAACGACGAATAATAGCGATAAATTCAATTACATCATAGCGTGACTACAATTTGTAACAGAGGATTGCACCTCATGTTAAGGGTCTGTTACGGAAGAACATTAAGTTAAGCAAAAACCCTATTAGAAGAGTTAAAAGGTTAATACAATCTTAAGAAGCGCTCGTGGCCCCGCAGACGTAGTATTCTGTAAACGATCACTGCGTTCAGCAACTTTCACTATGGCTGGGCCTCGGATGGTTGACCACTTTGTGGCATTTATATTTGCGAGCGTGTCCGTGCTTCGGAAGGCACGTTAAGTCGATGGTCCCGGTTGCCAGTAACATGGCAGTCGTTAAGCTAGTTGAAGGCTCTATGGGCGGCTTGAAAAATTTCAACAGCAGGTCGCCACAACCTGCATCTGTCCATTTCAACACGGCAATGGGCTCACCACCTGTTACGTGGGACAAAAAGCAAAGCATACGGTGAAGTACAGAACAGCAGAAATAAAAAATGAAGAAGAATAATTACGTTTACTGCCTTTAATTAAGGACTGCCTCTGTGGCGCGGTGGAAGTGCATCCGACTGCTACGCAAAAGATCGTGAATTCAATTCCCACCCAGGATAAAACTTTGTGTGATGAGCACGATGGTTTATTCTGTGTCCGGGTGTTATTTGTCTATAATATGTATGTATTTAGAAATATATAAGTATGTTTATCAGTTATCTGGTTACCATAGTACAAGCTCTGCTTATTTTGGAATCAGATAACGTTGTGTGATTTGTCCCAACGATATTTATATTTATTACATTACATTTGTGATTAATATATGATTTTATTTTTATATTATGACATACTTTCTAGTCCGATTTAAAAGCATGGAACATTTATTTTAAATGTATTAATTATTGTAAGGTCTAATAATAATACAAAATTGCAACATAACGAAAATATTGTGGGACACAGCTCAAACTAAGCTATAAGGTTGTACTATAGGATCTAAGATAACTGATAAACATACTTATACATATATTAAAATATTATCTAATTAAATAATGCTTAAACAACTGTGTCCACTATCAAGAGACACTATCATATTTATATTGTAGTGTGGTTTTATATAACTGTTTAAGGTGGTTGAAATAAATTCCTTAATTTCAACCACTACCGTTAATAAAAATCAAATGAAGAACCAAATGAAATGTCATAATAATTTCCATAAGAATTAAATCCCTTTACCACATGTACTACACTTGAAGCATTCGTGGTCTCACACCAAGTTAACGGTGCCTTTGTCTAAGTTTCTGAATAGGTAATTGCTAGTCTCTGTACCTCCTCGTTGTAAGCGATCGAGGCTATCAGGGTCAGACAAGTTTAACAGGTTGATAATAGCTTGCTTGTGTTTTTTCTTGAAAAAGGAAGGTGTTTATCAATCACGGCTTATCCCCGAAGGGGAGACAGGGAAGTATTATATTTTTACTGTATATATCCCATGTAATAGACGAGAACCCCAATGCCCTGTTGAAATGAACCGTCGGAGGCTGTGGCTACGTGCTATTGAATTTTTTTAACCGCCCATTAGGCCTTTCACTAGGCTTATCGACTGTCATGTAACTGGCAACTGGGACCAAAGACTTAAAGTGCCTTCCGAAGCAAATGTAAAAGCCACAAAATGGTCACCCATCCGTGCCCAGCCATAATCGTTTAGCAGTAATCGTTTACAGAAGCGGAAGTTTTCAGCGGAGTCACGAGCGCGTCAATAAAAAGGTAGGTGTTTAGCCCATATTGCTTAATAAGACGAACATTCTGTACTTGCATATGTTTAAAAGGTGCGAAGTTATCAGCAGAATGTTTGTACTGTAGACAGTTGACGTGCGTAACCAGTTATGCTTCATAAATAAACCTATTCCTGAGTTGATGTGTTCTTTCCTACAGATTACTTTTGGACATCACATTAAAGAATTACTGTTCTACTTCTATTTTAACTACTGCTTTATATTAAATTTATGAAAAATTCTAACAATGACGCTGTTTGGTCTAAATCTTAAAATTGCCACGTAGTTTTTTTATCATTTTTCGTACATACAATGTTCTTGTAAGAAAACGACGTAACAAAATATCGCATGATAATTTATGATTTATTATGTAGATGTTAGCAGAACTAATACACACAGAACTGAATCATTTATTATTGATTTACAAACCTCTCCAGAGAAGTACGAAATTACAAAACTTCCGAACAAAGGGGACCCTACAATTTGGCGCCGCTTACACGATGTTTGTGTTCAATGTTTCATTACGCCAGGGACTACCTTCAACCTACATCAAAAAATGTAACGACATCATTCAAAAATGTGACACAAACACTACATAAACGCTAGCAGAATTTATTTCAAGTAAGACTGATATTGAAATTATAACTGTATATCTGGTCATACTCTTCAAATTACGAATAAAAATATAGTGAAGAATTTCGACTTGTCTCGGTATGGTTTGAGTAGTTCAGTGACTAGAGCATTGCTCTCGTTAAGCAAAGGTTACGGGTTCAATCCCCGTCCCAAACCAGGTTGTCTTTTTTCACTCAATTAAAATTGTATACAATCGTATGTATGGGTTATGGAATGAGCTCCCTGCCTCAATTTTGTCAACGTCTACGTAGTATGGGCAAAGTACATAAATGATTTTTGTTTATATGTACTTAGGGGTTCTTCAAAAAGGTTTTATAGGTTGTAGTTGTTGTAAATAGGTAAGCATAGATTACGGTGAATACTTTTCACGTGGGCAGTATAAGACTGGCAGCGCTGAAATGAGTACATACCTATTTGTATTGTTACGAACTTTGCTAGAATTAATGAATGTCGTGGTCAAGACAATAGGTTAATTACACAAAACTGTTTGTCAAGGGTTGTCAAAGTTTTAGGCGTTACGTTAAACGGACGGTTCAAGTGATGTGAACTAAGTTTAATTCCGGTAAAGTACGGTCACGCAATTTAGCTTTACTTGCAGTTGTTGAAGAGAGCCTTGTATAATTTAGTTATACGCTGCGTGAATCAGGTATTTTGTTATCTGGGTAGTGGGTCTTGAAATGATGTCATTTTCGTCGTAAAGTTTTCAACAGTAGTCTTGTAAGCTTGTTGATTAAGAGAATTGTCATCTTTTTTTAAATTTATCTTTAGAGTTTTAAGTACGAGGCTCTGTAGCAGGCGCCGTTGCGGGATAAGGTCAGATGGATCTTTGCTCCTAAAGAAAAGCAAACCACCGTTGCTTCTAGTAGTCATTAAAAACAGGTCTCAGATTCTAAATGCAGATAGAATTTGAGAGCAACTGCGAAGGTGCTAAGACTAATAATAAAATTTGAAGTATTGAACAAGTCTATTCACATCTACATCAACTGGGGTGGCCGTTTGGCGATAAAAGAACTAGAACTAAATTTAGATTCTCCACAATAATCATATCCTTATTAGTATTGGTTTGTCTCTTAGTAATTTCAATACTAGAAGAATCTGATGAGGAAGGTTAGGGCCCGGAAGATGATTATGGGGTATTTAAATTTGCGAGCGTTTCCGTGCTTCGGGAGGCACGTTAAGCCGTTGGTGCCGGTTGCCAGACACATGATAGTCTTTAAGCCAAGTTGAAAGATTTCAACAGTAGGTGGCCACAACTTGTGAATATCTATTTCAACACGTCAATGGGCTTACCGCTTATTACGTGGGACAGGAATACATACGGTGAAAATAATTCGTATAATATGTCTTCGCCACCCTTCGGGGATAAGGGGTGACTGATGAAAAAATAAATTAATAAACAATGAAACGAAAATCTTATTAATGCTTCGTTCTTTAATTTTTATTTAGACAAGGATGGATATACATTTTAGGGCTGCCCCTCTGGTGTTGCAAACGTCCATAGGCTACGGTGACAACTTTCCATCAGGTGACCCATATGCTTGTCTGCCACACATTTTTTTATTAAAGTGAAAAAAGTCAACCTGTTTCGAAACGGGGATTGAACCCGTGACCTTTGCCACACCAGGGCAATATTCTAGCCCCTGAACTACCTGAACCGTATCGAAACAAGTTTAAATTCTTAGCTATAGTAATTAAACGTTATCAAGATATTGCAGAACAAGTTTCGAACAAACCCATTACTTTATTTCTATTGCCTGCCACGAAAGTTAAGCTTGAAGGCAGCTACTAATTTAAGTTTAACTTTAAATAACAAGATATGCAATCACAGTAGTTAACGATGGCACCTAGAGTTTTCAGCATTGTGTTTTGAATTCAACTTTAGAAGGAAATTTGTTGATGGTCCAGGTTACTATTAGTCGGATACCATTTCCAAAGATCTCCTTTCACTGCCGTCCCACTAGTTCACTCGTTGGATAAGACTGCTCTTAAGACATCGCTATATTTTGAAAGACGATATGTTTCATATATACAACTTTCTGAAAGTAACCCAACTGGTTGAATTCGATTATTGACCTTTAATTTTGACCTTCCGAACTAGACGGTTTGTCTTGGTTTGTATTTATGTCGTAAAAAACTTCTAGTCATGATTTCATCATCCACCTCTTGCTCTTGTCCCAATTCACTTGGGATAGTATGTCTTCTTCTTCCATTCATCAGTGTTATTCGTCATCTGCTCATTCACTCCTTTCATATTCATATCACGCCTTACATAGTCCATCCATATTTTCTTTGGCCTTCCTTCAGCTCTCTATCTATCAACCTTCATATTCATAGTTCTTTTTTTTTTCTTTAATTCCATATCATCACATTTCCATTCCAAGACAGACGGTTTCCTCTCCTGTTATTAAGTAATAACTTAAAAGAAATAAAAATATTCAGTACCCATTAGTCACAAAATCAAATTAATATTACTGGAAAATATTCTGAAAAATCTGGGAAATATCAATCTAAAACTGTCTATCCAGTCTGGTAAATCCGTCGATACCAATTAAGCGCAGTTACTAGGGGTGAATATAAAACAAAAGGGAGGCGTCACCCTCGGGACGTGGTATTCAAGAGGTTATTGAATGCGTAGGATACGAGAATTTGTTCGAAGAATTAGAAACTTTTAAGAGGTGATTTTGAAAATAACTTAAATACCTATTTATCAGCTTTCTTACTATTCAGCTATTGAGGTGGTAATAAAAATGAAAATGAAAGAAGTAATATTTAAAAAAAGAATCGAATAAATCTAAATTAGTTCGACCAAAAAAAGTAAATACCGCTAAAAAAATACAGACGAACTGAATACCCCCTCCTTTTTGAAAGAAAAAAGCATACGTCCCACTGGAATGTAGTCAGTGTGGTCAATCAAAATATGAACACCAGGTTCACTTGCAAAGTCCTTCCAAGGTGGAGGTAACAACTGAAAAAAGCGCGCAGAACGATTTATTTTACAAGTTGTACCAAAGTAAAAAAATGTTCTAAGTACAGCTAATATTATACAAATCACATCAGATATTGGATATCATTGTCACTGAAAATATAATTTTATATTTATATCAGATTAAACTATTACAATTTCTACCTATTAGAAAAATACTTTTAAACCAAACAAAAAAAAAGTATCCGTGGTGTCGCCCGCATACGATTACAGGGTTTTAAATATAAAATATATATTTATAGCAAAATAAATAGCACTCACATAAAACCAACATTGAAAGTGTATAATAAATTACTTGCTATTAAATTTAATACCCAAACATGAGCATATCAAAATTCATAGAATATTAAATGAAGAGATCCACGAAGATAAGTGTGTGTCTAGAATTTCTTGATTCCATGAGGCATTGTGATTTTATAAAACAATGTGAGACATGATCATGTTCAGATTTCGTACTTGGAGTTTGACGTTATGTAGAATATTAAATTTAAAACCTTAGCCTTAACCCCGAAGGGGTAGGCATATTAAACACCCACATTTCACCGTTTGCATTTTTGTCCCACGTAACACGTGGTGAGCCCATTGCTGTGTTGAACAGGCGCAAGCTGCGGCGACCTGCTGTTGACATTTTTGAAGCTGCCCATAAGGCCTTCTTCAACTTGGCTTAACGACTGCCGTTTTATTGCAACCGGGACCAACGGCTTAACGTGCCTTCTGAAGCACGGAACTGGGGTGGGCCTAAACGGCCGAATAAATTTAATAAAATAAAATGTGTCTATTTTAGATGTTAAATTTGGAAGAAATTTTGAACCCGTTGCCTTTTTAATGAGGTAGTAACAAAAAGGCTAAAATGTCTTATGTGCTAGACACTAATTAGCACGACTAATTAAAGTCCTGGTAGTCTCGGTCTCTATACACTGCTATTCGTGTATTAAATAATAATCATAATATCAAATTTAAATAAGCAATAAAAATACTCTGGCAATAAGATAAAACATGTAATGTATTTCAGAACGTTTCTCAATACTCAAGAAACACTTGACTGGCGAAAACTAGTCTTAAGCGTTTCTTGAGTATTGATGAACGTTCTGTATTACGGCCCTAACTGTTGCAATGAATTCCAGTGGAATATAGGAATACTAGGATTGGATTTTGTTTAACGTTTGAAATTTTGTTGCGTATTAAATTATCTACTTTTTACAAAATTATTATTAGTACATCTAATTAAAATACAATTTGAATATAGCGAATTCATTACATTTTACATTGAAATAATGAATTTTAATTACTAGCTGAGTAGCGCGGCTTGATTCGTGATATATTTCGTTCGAACCCCCGTGTCCCCGTGACACACATGTATATCCCATTAATTTATAAAAATTAACCGATTCGTTGACAATTATGATTACAGCTCTGCTCTCCGAGGTAAAAAATAGCATTCCTCGATAAATGGGCTATTCTATGCAAAAAAACTTTTTCAATTCAATCTAGTTTCTGAAATTAGCACGGTCAAACACCCAATCAACCAATCTCTTCAGTTTTTTAATATAAGTACAGACCAGCCAATATATTATTTTATATAAATCACAATATCCTATGTCACATCTATATGAAACACAATTAGTTATCGAAGTCATACCTATGTTATAGTACCTACTAGTTTATCTTTCTTTTGATAGCGATAACAAACGCCATTTCCGAACAACACGGGCGGGGCAGGGATGTCATCATTACACTGTGGCCACCATCTTGCCCAGAACGGAAAGATACTGTAGGTCCTTCTTTTGTCGCACCATAAAAACATGGAACTCTCTGCCGGCGCACGTGTTTCCCTCCTCTTACAATCCTGGGTCCTTTAAGAGATGCATGAAAAGGCATATTTCTGGGCCGTCAAGTTGAGGGTCGCTATCCTAACCCTGTGGGTTGAGATAGCGGCCCTAAATCGGGTCGTCGTCTTTGCTTACCATCAGGCGGGCGACGCCATTTTGACGTGTCAAATTATAAGAAAACAAATGCAAAAATACAATAACTTGTAACTTCAGCCATAATCTGTCGGAAGGAAAAATGATTAAAAACGTCACAAAAAGCTGATATGGCTTTAGGCGTCCGTCGGCCTGAATGAATGACAGAACGGTGACCGAGTGACTGAATGATTAAATTAAATGGCCAGTGATTCGTCATTGCGGACCTGTTTTTTGTGTCGTACATCGGGAACGGCTCTTTTTGTACGGTTGAGACTATAAATCTCTTTATTTTTGTTTAACACGGTCTAATTGTTTTTGTTATGCGATATTTTTTTTTTGTATTTATTAATAATAAAAATATAAAAAATTTAACCTAAAATATTAAAGTGTGTTTTTATTGTAACGGTTAGATGCTGACACTGAACTGCTTTATTTATTTAGTTACAAGAAATTGCCTCTGTGCGATAAGGCCGCCAATTGTAAAACCAATTTAGTATCACATTGTAAATATGGAAAATGTATTTATTGTATTACAATAAAGAATAACTAACTAACCAAAGTGAGCAGGAATAGTTAGTACCATGATAATTATTCTAGAGACTGGGGTTTCTTTTGAGATAATAATTAAGAAATATTCTAATGTTTTCTTCTATTTAATGTTTGCCCTGAGGCGGAGGACGGGCGGGTGTCCCACGCCTACCAGTGGTCAAATGGCCGTTAAAATCTTTATGTGATCCGGGGATGCTTTTTAGTATTCACTCACCCGTCCTCTATCCCAGACCATTTCATAATGATTTTAATTTATGAAAGTGTCATCTTCTAAAACACTACAGCAAACCGTTAGCTACAAACTAGGACTTTAAAAGATGAAAAGGATTAGTTAGAATGGTGATTTTTGAGATAAGAGATTTATTCTAGATTCGATCGAAAATTATCACATCATTTTCAACGTTTATTGCATAACAAAACATGATACGGATTAATGAAATATGAGAGTATTTATTAATGCATGGATAAAGATTATAAGAAGTAATGGTTACCGAGCGATAGACCACAAACATCCCGAATATATCCTAATTCACAAAGACAAAGTAGATCATATGACACGGAAGGAAAACTCAACATAACTCATTTACATATCAAAGGAGTTCTTAACCGCCTTTGTGAGTATTTGTAAGAACGGTGGGTCGCTAAAATGCTGCTTTCGCGAAACGTTCCAAAGTTATCGATTGCATAACCTCTATCCTGAGCCTATGAATGTATTTAAAATTCCAATATTGACAATATTTTTTTAAAACAATACTAGTTATTTCAACATTGTGGAATGTAACCCTGGACATATTTTTCTCTATTAGAACACTGACATTATAACATATATATTATTTGAACTAAACTTAGATATTAATCCCCATTTTCTCCTCTATAGAGATATAAATCTCTCTGTTTTGTAAATAATAACGGCTTTTAACCAACATTACCACTATACATTTAAACAGATTATAAGCAAAAGTGCAGAAAACAAAGTAGTATAACCACAGTGTGTAAACTAGTCCGTCGATAAAATATAAAGATACATACATGAACCCAAGAAAACATAAGAGTCATTTTTGCCAGTCTGGTAAAAATAAACAAAAACTGTCTATTCTAGATATTTTGCCGGTGAGCAATGTCGACAATGACACGGCTGCACGTTCGGAGTAACCTTCTCATCATGAATAAACGTGTTTTTCTTTTTTCTCATAATATTTGTTATACAAAAACCTTAGAAATGAAACTATCATCGACAAAAAATGAAAATTACTAGTGTTGTCAATAGTCAATATTATCATTATTAATTTATATTATACTAGTTGATTTTCTTGGAAATAGTTTTGGTAAAGTTTTCAGAGGCAGAAAAGTTTAAATACTTTTCGATTAGTTAACGATAACAGCTTTATGTAGAAACTGAACTGGATTTGCACAACACATGCAAGCTGATGACCAATGGTCGAGGTTCATTAGCAAACGTCCGTAAAAGTTAAGAGGTTTGAAAGTGCGACTTTTCTTTTTTCTTTTCTTTTAGCTAATATAAGCTTGTGTAAACATACTTTTATATTACTAAATACATACATATTATACATAGGAAACACCCAAACTCCGAAATAAACAATTGTGGATCACACAAATATTTCTTCCGACCCGGGAATCGAACCCGGGACCTCAGTCGCGGCAGTCGCATGCACTACCACTGCGCCACCGAGGTGCCAATTGAGTCTTTGGATGCAAAAACAATATTAAGTTTAAGAAGAGTTTTTGTATTTAGTTGAACGCATTATCTCATGAACTACATTTTCCAATTCTATTTTTGTGTTGCTTAGCCCATTTATCGAGTAAGGCTATATTTAAACACTACCCAGAAAAGCTCAACAGTAGTTATAAATGTCAAAGAATTAGGCAAATTTCAAAACATTATTGTAATTTACGGGCTGGATGGGTTAAATGGTGCTATGGGGATTTGAAGTATGCCACTGGCAAAACTGCGAGGCATTGCTACCTAGTTTTAACATACATACATATTGTCACACCTTTATCCCCGAAGGGGTAGGCAGAGGCATATTAAACGCCCACATTTCACCGTATGCATTTTTGTCCCACGTTACAGGTGGTGTGCCCATTGTCGTGTTGAAATGGACAGTGCGCCTGTCTGCAGCTGTGGTGACCTGCTGTTGAAATTTTTAAGCCGCCCATAAGGCCTTCAACTTGGCTGAAGGACTGTCATTTTATTGGCAACAGGGACCAACGGCTTAACATGCCTTCCGAAGCACGGAACTGTTGTGGGTCTAAAGGGCCGAATAAATTTAATAAAATAAATTAAAATGTGTCTATTTTAAATGTCTTATTTGGAAGACATTTTGAACCCGTTGCCTTTTTAGTGAGGTGGTAACAAAAAGGCTTAAAGATCTATGTGCTAGACACTAATTACTCGTACCTATATACCTAGTTTTTAATAAAGAATAAACACGCCAAATGGTCGTTTTATCTGTCTTAAGAACATTCTGTTCTAGTAATATGTGAAAAACTAGACACTTAATAAACGTTTAACCAAATATATTTGCTGTTCAATTTATGAGTTTAATTTCTGGAAATTGCTTCTTAGCGTGCACCACGGGGTATTAAGAAAATTGTCTCCTTGCCAACTATTGATAGGTAACCTGAATGATGTTCCAATATTGTGATTTAAGTAGCTATTTAAACAGTAATAGGGTCGACAGAGTGATCGTAACACTTCTGACGTTTCAAAAGACTATAGAGTCTATAGGCTACTGTAACCACTTTCGATCAAGTTCATACACTTCTTACATCTAGTATAGACCTAGAAAGTATAAAAAAATAGAGTGTGCTTTATACCACATGACTAAAGTAAAGCTTTTTTAAAATCGGATCCTTGAAGGTGATGAGGTTCACAGGAAGACAATAAGACGACTGGTTTTGTGGTTAATTCGGTATATTTCTATCTACATTTTGTTACAGTCGTGTCAAGCTCTTAAATACCTTTTGATTTGCGCCATCTATCGCCATACATTCACAGTAGAACGCTAGAAGGCTAGTTAGGTCAATAGAGTAATCTAGAGGAACGTATTTACCGAAATCATTTAAGTGATTATAAAACATGGTGCTAGACAATTTTTTTAGCTCCATGTCGTGCTATGAGACAAAAAGAAAAATACCAATATGTGCTCGCACCTCTCTCTGTTGCTCCTACAGTAATATACAAAAAGTAACTGTCTCTCTTTCCATCTTTACTTACTTATATTCTCAACTTTCTTTCGCAATACCCGATCACACTTTTCGTAACGCATTCACCAGCTTACTTCCCAAGTCAAGCGTGCGTAAAGAACTTTTACTTTAAAAATCCTTTGATACTGTCACACGGAGAAATGGGTTAAGTTTTAATAAAAAAAATGTTGACGTTGTTTATCGTAATTAGTTTGATATTTTTTCTTTTTATAATTAACTCTTATTAACTTATTGTAGTTATGTTCTTTTCTAATATATAAATCATTAATGTAATAAATAGTCAAATTTATTTTACAAAAATAAATCAAATAGCTTCTTTTATAAAATTTAAGATTGGTTTTCAGTAATGTATTTTGCATAATTTATTGTAAGACCCAACTTCACCACAAAACCATAATCGACACGACATTTAATCGAATGAGACTCTTATATGCTTAGAAATTTAAACAAGATCTAAGATCTTACAGTTTCCTTTCTACAGCACGCTAAAGCGTCATATTAAGCGCCAGACTTTATTTACACGTTCATAATAAGTAGCGGAGTCGACGGATGTGTGTTGGCGATAATGTTGCGTACTTTTGTTTTAAATGTGTGGGAAATTCCCGGACGACGTCAGGTGTTATGCGCGTATTAGAGGCTTGATTGCGGTTATGTTGTTCTAATATTTGTTTGTGTAATACTCTCTCCGAGTGTCTTTGTTACGAAAGCATCGAGAGTTTGTTAATTTCTGATGCTGGGTACGATTAGTTTGGAAGAATTACATTTTATTGCTGTTATAAGAAAAAAAAATCTATTGTTCAGCAGTTAGTTTTCTGCTTTTTTATGGCTACTGAGAAAGTTTTTGAAAAATATATTTTAGCAAGTTTGTGAGCACATGCTTAGTCATTAACTTTTACATTTTGACACAATACTGTACCATGAGGTGTTCAGACACCTGCCATAGTCTGCTGGGTCTTTTAAACCTAGCCCGCTGTGGAGGTTTTGGTATATAAAAATGTGTGTGTACATTTATATGCCTACTGTTACATGTTTGTCTACGCGATCGACACTGGAAACTACTTTGTCAAAATAGCTTTTGTTTATTTATACTATTTGTTATGTCCAATGACTCTTTAACTTTGAAATTCCTCTGCTTCTCTTGTGAACTTTTTTCAATCCCATTACACTTTACTGTAAATATGTACCTCTGTTATTGTCAACGTTCATAGGCTACGGTGATGCTTATCATCAGATGGGCCACAAGCTTACCTGCCTTCTTAGTGGAATAAACAAATCGGGAAAAATTGCAAACCAAGTCCTAGTAGATTTCCCTTCACCAATTTTGGAATTAGAAAAAAAGGAACATCTTTGTCTGTGCACAGGCGTAAATAACAGAATAAGTTTAAGAGAATCACGTTACCTATTAATGGATTAATTTTATATTTAATATATTCAATAAATCCTCCAGTGAGTTGATTTTTTTTAATACATATAGTTAACTCCCAGAACTGTGTAATATACTTCGTACAGTAAATTAAGGCGCTAAGCTCAGCCCGACATAAACCCCAACCCCACGCATGCAATGTCGCAAATGAACGTATTATTTTAAGTGGGGGGACGCAGGCCGCCTATTACACAGACGTGTAAGTAAAGAGAAGAGGCACCATAGACCGGGGCCGATTTTTGGGAAATGAATGCGTTAGCTGTTGCATTATCAGTGGCGAGCTTAATACAATTTTAACCCTCATGACCAAATTGTGTAGTTGGGGAGTCCTCGAATAAAAAAAAAAAAATTGTAAAAAAAATATGTGTTATAAGATGTGGTGTTTTTCAGATAGCAAGAAGATACTATACTATCTTCACGCTGTATCCCTGACGGGGTAGTCAGAAAGAAGGTCATAACTGTAAATAGTTCCAAGCAAAAAACAAAGAAAGAAGCGCTCTAACTCAGGGTTCAGTAAACGATCATTGCGTTAAGCAACATCCGCTATGGCTGGTCCTCGGATGGGTGACCGCTTTGTGGCATTTCCATTTACGAAGGTTTCCGTACTTAGGAAGGCACGTTAAGCCGTTGGTACCGGTTGCCAGTAAGGCCAGGAGGCCTTAAGGGCGGCTTGAAAAAATTTAACAGCAGGTAGCTACAACATGCGCGTGCCCATTTCAACTCGGGAATGGGTTCATCACTTGTTACGTGGGACAAAAATGCACATGTTGAAATGTGGGTGTATAGTAGGACTGGGCTTACCCTCTGGGGATATAGGCGTGACAATATGTATGTATGAATGTAAAAAGCAAAACCTTCAGCTTCGGCATTTTTTTTTTCAATGATTGCTTCTGTGTTTCGGTATAACATACGTTCCATTTCTCAGAGTCTTTCTTTTGAAAATACGCAAAATGCTAAAGATATGACATGGTAAGCCTAAGCCGCGCTCGAAGGGATTAGGAGAGGTCCCAATATGCCGACACAATTTGGTTCATAATGTTTTTCGGTCTAGAATGAAACCAATTTTAATATAATAAAAATAAAAGTTTTATTTTTATGATGAAATCAAATGGAACAGAATCCCATCGTGTCATCACGTAACGAGATCACGCTTTTTTTAAGCTGCTATTCATTATTTAGACATCGCTTTAAAAAGGTGCGCGATTTCACAGAACCGGGCTTTTTATATCTATAGATTTAGATTAACCATTCTGCCTAAAATCAAGGTAAAATAATTAGAGTAAGTATTAGACGAGACTGGAAAACTAATTATAACATTCTCGCTTCCTTCAAGTGACGTAAGGTGGCTTGTGTCACAAGTTCTCTCGAATCTAGCCAGCAAATTATTTGTGAGTGGATCCAAATATTTACATCATTTTGAAGATTGGAAACAGATAATCTTCGAAGTAGGTAAGTATTACAGATACTGTTCTTTTGGGAAAACTATTAAAGGTACACATCATGTCCACAAATTGATCATCATATGGGCAAGTAATAAAATCAACCGATCCATTGGTAATCCACGAGGGAATTACTGGCAATAACTTTGATATAGCTGTCATTTAGGGAACGGGGGTAAAATACGTGGTCATATAAATGGTTTGATGTGTCAAACCTGTCAATGAGAAATAAAAAAAGCCTTTAAAAAGAAAAATAATTTTAAAAGGTTTAAAAACTAACATTTGGGGTTGCATTTTGCATTATGTCAGGGCACACTATTCTATTGATATCAAGGGCGGATGAAATTAAACCTAAACACAAGTTTTTTGTGGGTGTGCAACCGATGTCCCATGGCTGGCTAAACTTGTCTTGGAAAAAGAAGTACGATTCGTTGTTATGGTTTATCAAAGTAAGTATCGGTCTCACAAAAAAATCAGTGAGACATTTTTGTTGGAAATAAAATTCTCTACAAGTTTGGTCATGTCAAGTAACTTTAGTTGCAGAGTCAAAAATAACAAAGCCATAAACGATGAAACTATAAAGAAAAATTTAAGAATGGAACCTTTGAATTTAACTTTACAACAACTCATCCTCTGTTATCGAAAGTAACATTGCGAACTACGACAATTGCACACTATCCCACAAAAATTTAACATTTCAATGTTCTAACAGGGTTATGGCTAACGAAAGGGTTTGGTTCTGTACCTCTTGTTTTCTATAACCTAGATTTAACTTTTTTTTTATATGTGGAACGTCAAAATGGCGTCGCCCGCCTGATGGCAAGCAAAGACGACGATTTTTAACATGCAGGAGTAAAGTTGAGATTTTATGATAACTAAAAAATAACTTCCTCGAAGTGTATTACTCTGTGTGGTTTCTAAACCCAACCTGAATTTGGCCTGGGTCTACTTTATTTCACTGCTAAGAGTATCTTTTGATTTTTAATTTTCTGCTTTGTTAGGAGTAACTGACGTTTGACCTCCCAAGCCAACAAGAAAATCTGCGTTACTGCCTCGTCCGTTGACCAGTAGGTGCATCGCTGGCAGATAAAGTCGCTTGGGCCCCAGAGATCTTGGTCCCTTACAATCAACCGAGTCTGCTATTTCAATCGTGTGGAAAAAGAATTGAAATCGTCGCTCAATGGAAAGCCACCGGTACAATTTTGACAGATTTCGTAGTCTACTATTACAATCGTACTCCAATAGACTTCTATCGGTCGGCCGATAGAATTCTACTAACACGTACCGCGCCAGTGACCACTAGTCAGTTGCATTCTTGGTCTAGTAACATTTTGATAGCTAACAGCGATTCTGGTTCTATTCTACGGCTTGTCAATAATAGACTCGGCTGCCAGATTTCTCAAGAAAATTAAAGCCTTATCATAAGCAATCAAAGCCAAATTTATTGCTAAAACATATATTATCAATCAAGCAGAAATGGCTGACACATTTAAAGAACTCATACATTTTTCAATTACTCACATCATAAAAGTAAAATAAACTGAACAAAGAACATAAGTGACTCAGTTACCTTTTCGCCGACAAAGTAAACAAGGATCAATGGGCGGCGGCACAATTACGACAAACTGCCAACGATACTGAAAGCAATTGACAGCTTTGATCGTTGACGTTTGAAGTTACCGAGGTAACAGCTGACAGTGACGTCACAGAAGCCGAATTGTGTGGAAATTGTTGCTCTTTGACAGCACATCAATATTAAGTCAATTGAAATGTACGCCTGAACGTGACGCCGCAGGAATGTATAGGTCTCGATTACTCGAAACGTGTTTCTGTTCGAACCCAACGATAAAAATCAATTAAATTGAAGTCTTTGTTTGTAATGCTTTTCACAAAATTGACAGTAAATATGGCACTTAAATAAAAAAAAATTGTCTGTATGTTTTCATTTTTAAATGTCTACTTAAAATCGGACGAGCCGTTTCCGTGATTAGGCGGGACAAACAGGAGAAGACTTCTATTTGCCCCGCCTAAACACTGAAACGGCTCGACCGATTTTAACCGGACATTTACTAACAGATTGCTGATGTTATAGAACAAAATTGTATTCCCGTATTTCGACAGGAATTCGGCTATGAGTTTTATATAGTCTAAATAATTTACCAAAAGAATGTACTCGTAAATACTGGACTTATATGACTCTGTCGCATTTCGCTTGTCACAACGTCGTGATAGAGACAACACACGGTACGTGTCTCTGGGACATCTTTCCGAGGAGTTACCCGGGGCGTCCGGCAATAGACAGTTAGGCGGGGACTGTGTGGTTTTAGCCGGACATCCGAGGGATTTTAAAACATTAGAAAAAAAATCGTGAATTACCTAATGTTTTATAAACTTTCGCGATTGTCACTCATTTTTATGTACAATGTAGGCTTTGTACCTTATAATATACGTCGCGAATAAGACCAGAAATATCACAATCGACATCGTAAATCAGAAATAAGAGGAAAACTCCTTTAAGTTTAAAAGTACTTTATCTTTGTAGTTCATCATTGTAAAAGCTTACAGAAGATAAAAAACTGTATGCGACCGGGACATAGCTACAGCAAGAAGAAATAGCTACGGATACTCGGGGAATATAATTTAAGATATCGCTATTTCATGACACCGGGATAAAGAATGAACGGTAAGTCAGAAATAACAGTTTGCGATGAAAAATGTTGCACTACTTACGTTTATGGAGAAAAAAAATGTTAAGAATGATACTGTAATACTTATTGAGTATTATTATATTTAGAAATACGTCTACAGTATAGAGTTCTTCAAAAGGTAGCCGGAAAAGGCTTATACCGGGTCACCAGCGACATCTCAGGTGTTGCAAACGTTCAAATTTTATGGTGACCACTTTCGATCAGGTCACCTTAGAGATATAACAAATTATAATAAAGAGATACGTACATTTATAATTAACTAGCTGAGCCCTACGGCTTCGCCCGTGATATACATCGAACACGTCGCACCCATTTATTCCCGTCGTTTATTACTTTTACAATAATGTTTGAAAATATTTCTGATTTGATGACATCTATGATTACTACTCCGCTTTCCAGTTTAGTAGCGTGTTGATATATATCCTATAGCCTTCCTCGATAAATGGGCTATATAACACAAACATAAATTTAAATTTTAACAATAGTTCCCGATATTAGCGCGTTCAAACAAATAAACTCTTCAGCTTTATATATTAGTATTTAAAAGTATAGATAAAGTTCAACATAGGATAGGTTCTTCAACGAAATAAGGGAAATCTGACTAAGAGTAACGTTAACAAATTATTCGAAACGTCATCGAAAGTTGTAAGACGGCCGGATACACAGAATAATTGTACATGAAAGTTTTAGTTGAAGACATCTTTCAGAAAAATTTTCAAGGATATCTTTTAATATTTAATATCACCTCCTACAAATACATATTGCGATATCAAATATTGAAAAGTGACGTATCGTCTGTACATAAGTACTAGTGATGGCATTTCGGATATTTCAATAACCGATAATCAAGAAATCCGGATATGGATATTCTTTATACATTTTACTTTTCTCCTTTGATATGGTGTCACATTCACAGAATCATTTTCACAATATGCAGATCTTAGCTGCCATGTTGCGCAGCCACAAAGAAGAACCAGCCCAGATAATTTCCTAGACGGCCTAATCCTAATTTTGGGATTACATGAGAGGTCAGCCGCCCGACCACTGAGACCAAAAATAAACCATTTTTATTCATGTATCACATCATAGGACAATGTAAAAGACAATAGAAAATATACAGAGGCACTATAAACACCCTTTTAAATAAGGTAATGTCTATGACGATCCTATGATCAGACTAAGAATTTACTACTCTATGTATATCTACATATATATAAATAGAGAAGTAACATCTTAGTCTAAAGTAAAATGATCAAATGTTGCACTCGTGGCACGTACACAGTGACGTGACATGTCATAATTACGTGACATAAGCCGGCGCGTGAAAAAATAAGAACTACCTACTGAGAACTTCAGAAGTGAGAATAAAAAAACGTTCAATTGCAGCTCCAAAATCATCAACTATTTTGAAGTAGGTACACAATATGGAGTGACAACCACAATGATACCTCATATTTATGTTATTTAATGTGATGCGATGACCCTATTTCCAACCGCATAGCTGCACTTTTTGATGTAACTATACTATATAATTTTTATAACTATAATAATGAAGCACTCCTGGTTACGCGGTCTCAGTGTTCTGTAAACGATCACTGAGTTACGCAACTTTCACTATGGCTGGTCCTCGGATGGGTGACCACTTTGTGGCATTTACATTTGCGAGCGTTTCCGTGTTTCGAAGCGAGCGAGCGAGGCACGTTAAGCCTTTGGTCCCGGTTGCCAGTAAAATGGCAGTCGTTAAGCCTGGTTGAATGCCTTATGGGCGGCATGAAAAATTTCAACAGCAGGTAGCCACAACCTGCGTCTGTCTATTTCAACACGACAATGGGCTCACCACCTATTACGTGGGACAGGAATCCACACGGTGAAAAGTGGGCATATAATATGCCTCTGCCACCCCTTCGGGGATAAGGCGTGATGGATAATTATTTTTATTTATTTAACAATAATAATATCGAAAATCCGAATATCCGGATTGAATCTTCTTGCGATAGAAATCCGGATTTTGGCATCACTAGCTTGTACCAATAGCACGTAGTAAATATTCTAGCGGCTGACAAGTGAAGCGATACTTGTATATTTGCCGAGCGCCTCACGTTTGCTACATGTTGCTAGTATTTGGATACGCGATCTTTGTACTATTAAAGTAGGAAATAAGCACAACACCACTTATGTCTGCATGTGCCTACCCTGATGGGAAACAGGCGTTTGTATTAACATTGTGCTAAAATCTTTCTATAATATGGGTACACCAAATCACCAGTAGGTACTCATACTAAAATGACGTCGCCATAAAATCGGTAAGCTTACAAAATCTCTCAAAATAACACAAGAAATTTACAATTATAAAACTCAATTCAACTAAAACACTAGTTCAAATAACAAACCACATTAATCAAGAAACCAAAACAGTTCACAACAAGGCGTTCATCAAGTGAAACAAAAATAAGACGCAATTCGTGAGGTTTACGCAATAAGCTTGACATTGTACG
Source organism: Thumatha senex (assembly GCA_948477245.1). Classification (NCBI taxonomy): domain Eukaryota; kingdom Metazoa; phylum Arthropoda; class Insecta; order Lepidoptera; family Erebidae; genus Thumatha; species Thumatha senex. The sequence continues at coordinate 1,028,005 of OX419750.1, read as the reverse complement.
TACATTTGTAACACTTCTGAGTGTCGGTTACATATTCCTAAGATTTATTTACTAACCTTGTTTTTATATACATCCCTTTTGTTGAAACGAACTCAATTTTTACAATACTTTAGTTATAACTCTAAAGTCATTTGTCTAATTATTTAAAAGTTTAAATGATTTCACATTGTCTGTTTTTGTTCGGAACGACATGAGTTTGACGTTGTCAAAACTGTCACGAACGTTTCGACTCTTATGGCGCGTTCTAAAGTTAACGCATGCGTCTATGGTGTCTTTCAGTTTGGTGCTGGACATTGAACTTAGATAGATTGGCTGTCCTGACTCACATCCACACATAATGTATTGCGTGCGGTGTGACAAACAGGAATAGGAAGGTTTTTATGTTGATTTCGTTTATTCTGCCAATGTTTTGTCAAGGCTGTATGGTGTATGACTTTAGCCTGGTGTGATCGAACGGAAAAAAAAGAAGCTGGTTCTTTTTGACGAGAACGGCGTGATGAAAAAGCGCTTGGTCATGGTGATTTAATTCGGATTAATATCCGAAGTCTTTTTAGCTAATGCTAGAAGGTGAGGATAGTTGTTTATATTTGTTTCTTCGTAATCTGCAAGATTACTTGGCATTGGCGAATAATATGTTCTTACAATGGTTGTACTTTGTATTTCAGTCTGCTTATCATGAGATTTAGCAAGTGAGATGAAAAAGAATGATGATAGAAGGATCTAGTTAAAACCCCACTGAAATAAGTGGTAAGTTAAAACTATATAATCTCTTAGACTGAATTCCTTAACAGAATGTTGAGGGTGGAAGTGATTTTTATTACAAATTACTAATGTCTGTAACTTTTCTATTGTTACAGGGGTTTTAGGTTTTAGGTTTTAGGTTTAGGTTTATGTTTTCGTTTTTATATCTACATAATAATTGAGCTTAACGTGTTTCACGTTCTCTGCATTCTACATTTTTACTCCTGAATGTCTGTAAGAAGACTTAAAGTAAGCTGAGACAATGTGCAAAGATGATATTTTTCCCTACTCTGGTTACCTACTACCTGGACTTCTAGAATAGAAAGAGATGTGAAGGACTTGGATGTTCCTCAAACTTAAATACAGATAAGTGGTAATCTTTAATTAGTTTCTATGTATAATAACCCGGTAAAGGCCGACTGATGTTGATAGTTTAAAAGTAATAACTTTTAACTTTAAATATTCATTTTTCTATTACATATGTAGCTGTCAACTACTTTAATATACTGGACTACTGATGTGACGTTCCAGTTACACATATTTTCTAATCTTTTTATTATCACAAAGGAATATTAAAGTGAAACTTTATTTTTACCTTGTTATGTTGTAGTGTACGATGATGATGATGATAGGAAGCGGCGTTGTGTGTTTAACTAAACTAAGAAATAGTTTAAATGTATGTCTGCATATAATTTAGATATTATTAAGGCATCTGACAACTGCTTTAATATTTGTCATTTTAGGCCACGCCCATTTCCATACTTTGGTTTAAATTTTTATTTGTACTAAATATAAATTTATTTTTAAGTGACCATATATATATGGATCCCACTATGCTTAACTAAGCCATTTCTTTTTACTTTAATTTAAGTATATTCATGTCTACATATGGATATAGTGTAAATAAATATAATTAATAAGTAGAAGGGAGAAGTTTTTTTAATTGCATCATTCGTTTGATGGAGAGATACCTGGCGCCCTCTCTTTATAAATTCTGGTATTTCTCTGCTCCAGGTTGGTCCATACTCACTCCCTATACGCATGCTCTGCTAGCTGCTGCACCGGTGATTCTTTGAGATAGTGTTACTTACACATCTCCAGGGATTACCAAACGTACCTGATGGGTGTACGTAGGTGTGTTGTTGCTACCTAGTGCACACCACCCCTGCCAAGCCCGTCAGCCGTTATAAGTTGGCGGCCCAACGTGTGACCTTGGAGAATGATGCAATTAAATATTAAATAAGTATTTTTATTTAGTGATAAGCATGTACTTTATTGTGTGTCACTATGGTTTTGTTAGTCTTAAGGTGTGCTTTAAAGGAAACTTATAAATTTTCTTTAGTCTTAAGCGCTATGGTATATCCAAGTTACTTTTGAATAAATCTACTGCTTGTATGTATTTGGTTAGATAGTTAAAGCTGATAAACTCGAAACTATCCAACATCAATGAAAGGCAATATATTCAATTTAAGCTTATAAACTTAAAGAGATATTTTTAAATATGCCGCGTTTATATCTTCTGTTTACTATTTTTCTGTCATTTTAGTTAGGTGCCATAACCTAACAATTATACTTGTTTTGAATTAGAATTGAATTTAGAATTAAATTTTCTATCATGGATTTTCTACAAGCTGGATGTAAGATCTCTCATTTACACAAAGACGAAATTACTCATGAACTGTCCATTCGTAAACTAGAAGTTAATCATCTCTCGCGACGATCCAGTCTTTGTCAAGCATTAAATGAGACATCGAAACTTGCTCGAAGGGGTAGTTTGAAATTTACCGATTTGGTCAATGTTAATTTGACTTCGGAATTAGAAGTGTGTCAACGAAAAGTTGAGGAGATCGAAAGAGAAGCTAAAGGTGATTTGTCTACATCTGCTAGAGGTCGGTTAAACTCTCGTTGCAGATACTTTCTTTGCCGTCTAGGTCGTATTGATGAGAATGAGGAGGTAATGCTTCTCAAAAAGCAATTGAATTCTATAATTGAATGCTTACAAGATAGTGATTCTGCTTCTTCATCGGATTCGGAGGATGACTATGACTCTGTAGTTACTGAGAAGGATGTAGTCAGAGAGGTCATTTATAAACCTGAAAAGATTTTTAATATTAATTCTTTAAACTTGAAATTCAAGGGGGACACTTGTGTCCGTACTTTCCTTTCTCGCTTGGAAGAACTTCGTGTTGCTAGGAATATTTCTGAAGACAGAATATTCAGAGGTTTCCCGGAAATTTTGGATGGACCGGCGTTGTCTTGGTTCCGTTCTCAACGTATTAATTATACTACTTATCGTGAGGTTACAAAAGCCCTTCAAGAAGATTTTGATATACCGGACTTTGACTTCCAACTACTTAAAGAAATTCGTGCTAGGACTCAGGCAAAATCTGAAACTGTCGTAATATTCGTCTCCATAGTTCTAGGAATGTATGATCGTTTAAGTAAAGAGGTATCAGAAGAGGAGAAGCTTGATATTATTACCCGTAATATGCGTCCCGAGTATTCTAAAGCTTTGGCTCTGCATGATATAGGATCTATTCAAGAACTTAAAACTTTGTGTAAGCGTATTGAATTGGCTGAGGTAAAAGCCAAACAATTTAGTGAAACTATTTCATCTAAACAGCCTAACGTTATGTCTCCTACTCCTGTACGTGAATATGCATCGCGTAATACACATAAAACTTTTAAACCACCTCCTAAAAATTATGTAGCTTCAGTAGCTCAAAAGACTTTTAAAAGTCCCTGTTTTCGATGTGGCATGACGAACCATTTGACTAGTTTTTGTAAAAACTCAAAACAGATTGTTTGTTTTAAATGTGGTGAAAAGGATGTTCGTACTCCCGAATGTTCTAAATGTAATAATAATAATCCAAAAAACTGAATAACTTTGTCTTTTCGAAAAAACATCTACTTTAACTTCTACTCCCGTACTCGACGAGAAGACAATATTTTTTCAACCCTCTGAGGGAGATAACAGACTTTATCTAATTTTAAACATACTTGGTATACAAGTGAAGGCCCTGCTAGATAGTGGTGCCAGTACTTCTTTTCTTGGCTCTGATAGTCATCTTGTTTTTGCTTCGGCTGGTATACCTGTTCGTACTCATAAGATTCCGGTTAGAATCCGGGTTGCTAATGGTGAACGTTTGATATGTACCCAATATATGATAGTACCAGTAAATTATAATAATAATGTACAGCTCATTCACTTTAATATTCATCCTGGACTTGCTACTCCTATTATCCTAGGTTTAGACTTTTGGAGATCATTCCGCTTGGCTCCAGAAATAATATCTGAAGTATGTACCGAGCAAAACTTTAGTGTGTCCACAGCCATCGCTGAAAATGGTTTAAATAATTTTGAATCTTTAACCCTAAGACAGAAATCTCAATTAGAGGATGTAAGGTCTCTATTTGATCAAATTGATACCGATAAGATAGGATTAGGTAAAACTCATTTAATAGAACATGTTATTAATACAGGTGATACTCCACCTATTAAACAAAAATATTATCGTCTTAGTCCTGATAAACAAACTGCTTTGGAGAAGGAACTTGATCGTATGTTAGAAGCAGGTATTGTTGAACCTTCTTATTCCCCTTGGAACTCACCTGTTGTTATGGTACAGAAATCTAGTGGTGAGATGAGATTATGTCTAGATAGCCGAAAGGTTAATTCTGTGTCAAAGACTGATGCTTATCCGTTACCTTATGTAAACTACGTACTTGATAACTTAAGAGATGCTAAATACCTCACATCATTAGACTTGAGTGCGGCTTATCATCAAATCCCTCTTAGTGATAATTCTAAGGAAAAAACTGCTTTTACTGTTCCTGGAAGAGGACTTTTTCATTATAATCGAATGTGCTTTGGTTTGGTTGGCGCTAGTGCTACCATGCAACGTCTAATGGACACTCTTTTTACTGCTCAATTTGATAATAAAGTATTTTGCTATATAGACGACATAGTCATATGTACGTCTGACTTTGATGAACACCTACGATTACTTAAATCGGTTTTTGAAAAACTTAAGGCTGCAAACCTTACAATAAATATGAAGAAATCTTTATTCTGTAGAAGTGAACTCAAATATTTGGGATATATAGTGGATAGGTACGGCTTACGCACCGACCCTTCTAAAATAGACGTCATTATGAATTTTCCTATTCCGGAAGATGCGAAAAGCATCAAACGCTTTCTCGGCATGTGTGGTTGGTACCGACGTTTTATTAATAATTTTTCTAAAATCGCTCGTCCCTTGTCTCGATTAACGGGTAAGAGAGTGAAATTTGATTGGTCAGAGGAGGCCAATAATTCTTTTAACGTTCTTAAGTCTGCTCTTATCTCGGCACCTATTTTGAAGTGCCCTAACTTTGAAGAACCTTTCTATATACATACTGACGCGTCATCTTATGCCATTGGTGCAGTATTGACCCAAAAGTATGACGGACTCGATCATCCTATAGCATATTGTAGTCGAACACTTGTAAAACCTGAAATTAACTACTCAGTTACTGAGCGTGAACTTTTAAGTGTAATTTATGCCCTGGAACAATTCCGAGCATATGTAGAAGGTAGAAAAAGCTACATAGTTACTGATCACGCATCTTTAAAATGGTTCTATAACTTAAAGAATCCTTCTGGTCGTTTGAACAGATGGGCTTGCAGATTGAGTCAATTTAACTTTGAAATTATACACCGAAAGGGTAAAGAACACATAATTCCTGACTGTCTGTCGCGTATTCATTTAAACTCAATTGACGTTCTTTCTACTCAAGATCCTTGGTACTTAGACATCTTTAAAAAGGTCTCTGATACTCCATCTATGTTTCCTAATTTCAAAATTGAAAATAATAAGCTTTATCGTTTCTCGAAGAATAAATATCGCCTGACAGATCAGTTTGACTGGAAGTTGGTAGTGCCTTATGAGGAACGAAAAGAAATTCTGACGAAGTGTCATGATAATGTTACTTCTGGCCATTTCGGTGTGGCCAAAACTCATTTTAAAATAGCTAGTATATATTACTGGCCTAATCTCTTTGAAGATGTTAAAGAATATGTTGATTCTTGTGAAATATGCAAAAGGTATAAACCTACTAATTTAGCCCGTCCTGGATTTATGGGTAAACCACGACGTATTACGTTGCCTGGCGAGGCTATCTCTTGTGACATTCTTGGTCCATTTCCTCCCTCCTATATGAGAAATCAATACTTGTTTGTTTGTACAGATTACTTTAGTAAATATGTTACTTTGTTTCCTTTGCGCACTATAACTGCTCAAGCGATAGTTAAATGTTTGGAGAAAGGAATTTTTCTTGTACATGGGGTACCTAAATATCTTTACTGTGACAACGGCGCACAATTCACTTCAAAAGACTTTAAAGACCTAATGGTTAAATATAGTGTTCCTCATATCTTTTACAATCCTAGATATCATCCACAGACAAACCCTACTGAGCGTGTAAATCGTGAATTGGTAAGAACCATAGCTTCGTACGTGCGTTCTGATCACCGAACTTGGGATAAGAACATATCTGAGATTCAATGTGCTCTTAATACAGTTAAACACGATGTAACTAAACATACTCCGTACTTCTTAACTCACGGGCGTGAGATGATTCTTGATGGTTCTATATATAATGATGACACTCCCATTGATCCTAACTCTTTAGAAGTTGATAATGAAAATAAATTTTCTAACAAGTTAAAAGAACTTGAAACTATATTCAGTAAAGTTCGAAACTGTTTACTCGTATCGCATGAACGTAATGCTCGTTATTATAATTTGAGAAAACGTAATGTGGAATTGATGGAAGGTCAAATAGTCTACAAGCGTTGTTTTCATTTGTCAAATGCCTCCAAGCATTTTTCGGCAAAGTTAGCTCCCCGCTATGATAAATGTGTTATATACAAGAAACTTAGTCCTCTTGTTTATACTTTAAAATCTTTAGATGGAAAGAATCTTGGTAATTTCCATATAAAGGACATTGTTCGCCCTGGCGAATCCGGTTCTCAATAAATATAGTTAGTGCTTTTCCTAGCTATATCCAAAACTCCATATAAGTAGAAACTCGACGTTGAGTTAGAGTTGATACTATTTAAAAGGAATCATAACTGATAAAAACATATACTTAGAGTTTTCTTTCAGTAGTCGTCTAATTCGACACAGTGTTTCGAGATCTAGTGCTTTTGGAATCTTTTGGAATCTAAGATTTTCCTATACTACCTCGGTTGTAAATAAAACGGCATCTTGTAATATAATAAGTTGTTTTTTTTTTGCCATTTAGAATTAACTAGATAGTTTTAACAGTATTTATACATAGTTTTGTCCATTCTGTTTCAATAGTTTTTGTCATACTTTTTAGAGCTGAGTGTTATCTGTTAGTTAGATAGGTGTCTGATGTCTATAGTTGTTGTAAGTTTTTTTTGTTGTTGTATATATATATTGCACGAAAAAAAAAATTTTTTTTTCAAAAAAAATTTTTTTTTACCCAACTAAGGAGGAACTGTAACACTTCTGAGTGTCGGTTACATATTCCTAAGATTTATTTACTAACCTTGTTTTTATATACATCCCTTTTGTTGAAACGAACTCAATTTTTACAATACTTTAGTTATAACTCTAAAGTCATTTGTCTAATTATTTAAAAGTTTAAATGATTTCACATTGTCTGTTTTTGTTCGGAACGACATGAGTTTGACGTTGTCAAAACTGTCACGAACGTTTCGACTCTTATGGCGCGTTCTAAAGTTAACGCATGCGTCTATGGTGTCTTTCAGTTTGGTGCTGGACATTGAACTTAGATAGATTGGCTGTCCTGACTCACATCCACACATAATGTATTGCGTGCGGTGTGACAAACAGGAATAGGAAGGTTTTTATGTTGATTTCGTTTATTCTGCCAATGTTTTGTCAAGGCTGTATGGTGTATGACTTTAGCCTGGTGTGATCGAACGGAAAAAAAAGAAGCTGGTTCTTTTTGACGAGAACGGCGTGATGAAAAAGCGCTTGGTCATGGTGATTTAATTCGGATTAATATCCGAAGTCTTTTTAGCTAATGCTAGAAGGTGAGGATAGTTGTTTATATTTGTTTCTTCGTAATCTGCAAGATTACTTGGCATTGGCGAATAATATGTTCTTACAATGGTTGTACTTTGTATTTCAGTCTGCTTATCATGAGATTTAGCAAGTGAGATGAAAAAGAATGATGATAGAAGGATCTAGTTAAAACCCCACTGAAATAAGTGGTAAGTTAAAACTATATAATCTCTTAGACTGAATTCCTTAACAGAATGTTGAGGGTGGAAGTGATTTTTATTACAAATTACTAATGTCTGTAACTTTTCTATTGTTACAGGGGTTTTAGGTTTTAGGTTTTAGGTTTAGGTTTATGTTTTCGTTTTTATATCTACATAATAATTGAGCTTAACGTGTTTCACGTTCTCTGCATTCTACATTTTTACTCCTGAATGTCTGTAAGAAGACTTAAAGTAAGCTGAGACAATGTGCAAAGATGATATTTTTCCCTACTCTGGTTACCTACTACCTGGACTTCTAGAATAGAAAGAGATGTGAAGGACTTGGATGTTCCTCAAACTTAAATACAGATAAGTGGTAATCTTTAATTAGTTTCTATGTATAATAACCCGGTAAAGGCCGACTGATGTTGATAGTTTAAAAGTAATAACTTTTAACTTTAAATATTCATTTTTCTATTACATATGTAGCTGTCAACTACTTTAATATACTGGACTACTGATGTGACGTTCCAGTTACACATATTTTCTAATCTTTTTATTATCACAAAGGAATATTAAAGTGAAACTTTATTTTTACCTTGTTATGTTGTAGTGTACGATGATGATGATGATAGGAAGCGGCGTTGTGTGTTTAACTAAACTAAGAAATAGTTTAAATGTATGTCTGCATATAATTTAGATATTATTAAGGCATCTGACAACTGCTTTAATATTTGTCATTTTAGGCCACGCCCATTTCCATACTTTGGTTTAAATTTTTATTTGTACTAAATATAAATTTATTTTTAAGTGACCATATATATATGGATCCCACTATGCTTAACTAAGCCATTTCTTTTTACTTTAATTTAAGTATATTCATGTCTACATATGGATATAGTGTAAATAAATATAATTAATAAGTAGAAGGGAGAAGTTTTTTTAATTGCATCATTCGTTTGATGGAGAGATACCTGGCGCCCTCTCTTTATAAATTCTGGTATTTCTCTGCTCCAGGTTGGTCCATACTCACTCCCTATACGCATGCTCTGCTAGCTGCTGCACCGGTGATTCTTTGAGATAGTGTTACTTACACATCTCCAGGGATTACCAAACGTACCTGATGGGTGTACGTAGGTGTGTTGTTGCTACCTAGTGCACACCACCCCTGCCAAGCCCGTCAGCCGTTATACATTGAAGAGCGCTATAAAACGGCCGATGCAGTAAATTTCAGTAATTTGGTACGCTGAACTTATTAAATTTAAATAAAACCCGCTTTTCGTAAGATTAGTGCAAAATAAACTGACAATAAAACGATCAAACTATATTTTATTTATATAAAAGTCTTGCAGTTAAATTTTGAAGCAGATATCTTTAACCTATTGTGCTGAAACATTGTATAAGTGTGAAAATATTTCATGGATAGCAATCATGCTAAATCCAACATGTTGGACTAATTATTTTTAATGCATTACTACAAAAAAGGCCAAGTCAAGAGAGTTAACCGGCGAGCGTGTATTGAAAAACTCATGAAAGTAGAAGAAGCGAAAGTGTTATGTCAGGATCGTAGCAAGGGGAAAACCATTAAGGGCTAAGTTCTTAAGCATTTCTAAGTCTTGCTAAAAATTATTGGCGTGCTTCTGGTGATTGAGTGACATAAGCAGGACTTGATGAAGAAATTGTCCCGCGAAACAACCGCTTAAATATTGTCGCATGGACACCAGCCTTCATGTTTGCAATATACTTATATAGTCACGCCTTTTCCGCCGCTGAGGTAGGTAGATAGATATTAAACACTGATACTTTAGTCTAAAGTTGTTATTTTGTGTTGGTGTTAAAACAGACAGGTAGGTAGGTAGAGGCTACCTGCTGTTGAAAATTTACTGAAGGTTAGTTACAACCCTTAAGGCATCCAACGAACTTATTGTAAGACGCATTATACGCAATGATAATTCACAGTTCACGCTGCGTAAGTCGGGCTGACGTGCAGTCTCAATTCGAATAAGTCACAGAAAATTCGCTTACATGTGGCCTACATTCGGCTATGTGGGTAACAGGTCTCAAGGTATGAAGTCCCCACGATTTGTAAAAAAAGGGACAGAACGCAAAAAGTCGTTGTATTATAATATATCGTTAGGGGATTATGATGGTTGCCAATTGGGAATCGATCAATGGTTCTCGAAGATGCTGTAATAAAATATTCGGGCAAAACTAATCCTGGCATTTTGCAAAAATGTAGAAGTCACGAGAATTCTCTCCTCCCATCTACTTTTTCCTATTGTAACCTAGCTAACACAGTGTTCTGTACACGATCTCTGCTATGGCTCTACATCTTTCACTATGGCTGGTTCTAGAAAGCGTGACCGCTTTGTAGCATTTCTTTTCAGGAACGTTTCCATGCTTCGGAAGGTACATTAAGGTCCCGATTGCCAGTAAAATGGCAGACGTTGAGCCAAGTTTAAGGCCTTATGGACGACTTGAAAAATTTCAACAGCAGGTCGCCACAATCCACCTATGTGGGACATAAAATGCTTACAGTAAAATGAGAGCGTATATATTCGTCTGCCACTCCTTCGGGGATAAAGGCGTAAATAATAAGTACAATTAACATTTTCGATTAAACTTTCCGTACAAAACTAAGAGTCGAATCTGCGACACAATAACTGTCTAGGGCGGGGATTTTCTTTCAAAGCTATTTTATGACCTTGCCGGGAGTTACGACTTCCCAGGAGCGGTGGCTGCTGAGTTCTTCAGTTAAAATGTCCGTTGTATTTGTGCAAAATAGATGAAAAGACCGTTTCTTGACAGTAATGTCGGGATTATTTTCTGGTGAAAGTGACATAACTTTGTTTTGGTAAAATAAATTTAGTTTTTTTATAAATCAAGGTAGATGAAACTGCTTTTGCGGTTTTGAAACAAACCGAAGGTGTTATTCATATTTTATATACTACTCGGGACTTCACCCTAAACAGGTAAGGTAGGAAAACAAAGGTAGAAACGAAGGTCTTATTATCTAAAGTTTTTAGTAATTTGTTTTGTTTACATACATACATACATATTGTCACGCCTTTATCTCCGAAGGGGTAGGCAGAGGCATTTTAAACGCCCATATTTCACCGTATGCATTTTTGTCCCACGTAACAGGTGGTGAGCCCATTGCCGTGTTGAAATGGACAGGCGCATGCTGTCGCGACCTGCTGTTGAATTTTTTTAAGCCGCCCATAAGGCCTTGAACCTTTATTGAACGTAAAATTGGATTTTCTCATAACGTACATCAAAGCTGTGTGCGATAGCAAAGATAATAATAATGGTATATTCTACATATAAGTGCCTACTCGTCTCACTTCTATTGTTCCAAATTATTGAGATATAATAACAATATCTTTATGGGAAACGCGGGAAAATGTTAACACTAACAAAATGGCGGACGCAAGAACGTAAGAATGACACTCAGTATTATTTTATTTTACACGAAATATTTTAGTTTTCTATTAGATCATTTTCTTCTATCTCTTTTTAACCCCCGACGCAAAAACAACGGGGTGTTATAAGTTTGACGTGTCTGTCTGTAGCATCGTAACTACCGAACGGGTGAACCGATTTTGATTGTTTTTTTGTTTGAAAGGTAAATTAGTCGGGAGTGTTCTTAGCTATGTTTGATGAAAATCGGTGCAGCCGTTTAAAAGTTAGGTCCCCCAACGTGACGTATTTTTTTAGAATTATTAATACATACTTAGGTAGGTAGTTTAAGATTGAGTTTCTTAAATTATATTTTACTTCTTAAAGAAAACTTAAGTGTTTAAGCGGGGGTTTTAATTAAATTCTTAATTCAACTTCTTCCATCCTTCTAAGTCAGCGTTGTAGACTATTCGTTAAACAGAGAATGAAATGAAAGAGAGAAACTTTAGACTGCATTGATTCGGGAATAATATCAAAAAGAAAAAAACTCGACTTGGTTGTAATCCTGCTTCCCAACAGAGATTACCTTTGAACCAACCAAGGACGATAAAGGTCATAAAGGTCATAATATAATTGAGATCAAGAATGTAGGTATCTAAATGACTAGAGAAACCATTAGGCTCTAGTTATTCCTAATTTATGTTATTTTTTAAATCAAATTTATGTTATTCTATCTATCTCAAGAACTTTTGAGGATCAAATATACATCCCAACATTAAAAAGTTTAATGTATTTTTTTTTCAATTTCATTGTCTGAAAAGTTCGCGGTAACAAAGTAATGGTGTATATATTATCTTGTTATTAATGTAAATAAAATATTACCGAATTTACTCTTACCTACAGTTTTATAGGCTTAAACTAGTAGCGTATTGTGTTAAACCAGGATGTCAGCTACCTCCAAACCAACATTTTATCCTAATTAGTCCTGACGTTTGAGCACACTCACAAACTTTCGTCTTCCTAATATTACTGTATCTATACTTATATTATAAAGCTGAAGAGTTTGTTTGTTTGTTTGGTTGAACGCGCTAATCTCAGAAACTACTGGTCGGATTGGAAAAATTATTTTTGTGTTGGATGGCCCATTTTTTAAGGAAGGCTATATATCATCATGCTACTTCTCTGGAGAGCGGAGCAGTAGACATAAATGTAGACAAATCGTGCAAATTTTAAAGCCGGGGTGTCACCTAGTCTTGGATAAGATCCCAGTGCAACCGAGTTCCGGTTTAGAAACAATATTTATGTGATCCGCATTGTGTTTGTCTCGATGTTTGTGTTTTTTTTTCTATGTACCTATGAATGCATTTAGATATATTTAAAAAGAATACTAATTGTGTAGATTTCAGAACATAAGCTTGTATTAAAATAAATTGGGCTAGGTAGCGCTGTGTACAATATAAATATACTTAAATAAATAAACATTTTGGGACACTTTTCACACAGCGCCATCTAGGTACCTACTGTGTTTTTAGTTGTTAAATTCCAAAACCCAAACTAAGCTTTGTACAATGGGATTTAGACAACTGATAAACATACTTAATTATTTTTAAATAATACATATTATACATAGGAAAGACCCAAACTCCGAAACAAACATTTGTAGATCATCCAAATATGTATTCGAAACCGGGAATCGAAGCCAAGAACTAAACGCGGCAGTGGGATATACCATTAACGCCACCGATAATAGCTATTTATTATGTAGTCTACATCGCACTTCTCACTGAATTAAAAAAAATGTCGGCGAGGATAGTAACAGTCGGGCCGACCGTCAAGGCGATTGGAAAAGGGGCCGACGGACTCTTTAGACATTATTCATATTAATTAATTAAAGTGCGACGCTGAGAGAAAGCCTTTCCAACATTGTTGTGATTCACGCTTTTGTAAAATACCTAAGAACCATCTAACAAAAACTAAACTGTAATGATAATATTTCATTTATTTCGCTCAGTGTTGTAATTTGAATGTTTTCCCAGTTGCTTATAAACTCTACCTGAATTTGTAAGTTGGGGTTTTATTTGGATGTTAGGAACATATCGTTTGGTAGATGATTTTCGGCATTTTTATAAGCGACTGCCGCACGACCTCTTAGCCCCGTAAAGTCAGTTAGTCTGCATGTAAGGTTGTCACTTAGTTGTCAAATTAACTACCTGTAATGGATACCTACTTTAGTATTGATTTAGTAGAAAAGCCACTTATAGAAGCAGCATACTAACATAACAGATACACTAAAACGTCGTAAACTCTGTCCTGTTGAAGAACTATAATTTCTTATACCACTGGGGTGGCAGACAAGCATAGCCCACCTGATTGAAAGTGGTCACCGTAGGCTAATGAACGTTTGCAAACCCAGAAGTGTTCAACCCAGAAACCAGAACCAGAACTCTTTCTAAGACCCGTTTTGACCCCTATACTGTAGACGTTCGGGAAAATCCAGGCAAGGAGTTCATGCCACAATATATGAAAATGCCCCTATCGATGCGAGAGCTTGACGAGCAGCGTGATGATAGACAACAGCCAGCCGTGAGCATAATATCAAACAATTCCTCGGAGCTCAGACGGTTGTACAGGCGCTAGGCGATAGAACACACATAAGGAGGCGAAACCTCTCCCATAGTAGTATTATTCCTGTAGTAGTATTATGTGGTCATTTAAACATTTCAATATCACAGCCGTCCAACGCATCCGAATTGTTGGTACGAGTGTCGCAAACGTAACAAGTCTCTATGAGTAACTTTATTCAACTCTAACAAGATTTTTAAAACAAAATGTTCAATTTGTCATAACACTTTTCGAAGAATGGCTAAAGTGTCTAAAATTTGTTACACTGTAGCTTCAGTAAATTCGAATTAAAACATTCCTTTTGTAAATTTAAACTAATGTCTGCTCCGAATTGCTTTCGCCATCTTTAAGATGTGAAACGTCGGATGCAAAAGTAACAATAAACCAAGAGGCTTTTAATATTTGCATTTGTACGGATGGTTTTGTCAAGAAAATGGCTTCAAATCATACAAACAATACAACCTAAGATTAATAAGTAACATTTAAGGTTAATATGTAACCTTAGGTCGTATTGTCTGTGTCCGACCACCAGCTTTCTCTAGGCTGAGTAGATTAGAATTTTAAATACTAGTTAGTCCCTAGCATATTAGTTAGGTGACACTCTCATACAGGGATGATAATTTTTGCGACATACCAGTGATAGAATAGATAATTTGTTAATACTGTTGACGGATGGTACTTGTACCGTGCTACACAATGCTTACTTTTTAACCTGACTGGTTCCCCAATACGGCATTGTCAAAGGTTGGTAATGTGCAAGATTTATTGCACATTACCTGACCATTGTCAAAAACTCTGTCCTGTTGAAGAACTATCATTTCTTATACCACTGGGGTGGCAGACAAGCATAGCCCACCTGATTGAAAGTGGTCACCGTAGGCTATGAACGTTTGCAAACCCAGAAGAGTTCAACCCAGAGACCAGAACCAGAACCCAGAAATTCGCGCTGCTAACCCTGTAAAATAAAAAATAAATAAATGAAAAAACCCTTCTAAGACTCGTTTTGAAGAATCTTGCTACACAATGCTTACTTTTTAACCTGACTGGTTCCCCAATACGGCATTGTCAAAGGTTGGTGATGTGCAATAAATCGTACAAGTGATTTTATTCAAGACGAATAGATTATTTCTTCATCAAATTAACCATAGGAATAAGTAAGGATAGGTGGACCATAGGATAGCTGAGAGTTGACCCTCAATTTGTTCTATATCCTCAATATCATGACATTCCAACAGTCTGGCAGAGTAATTATAGAGAGCTAAATATTTAAAAAATAAGCATCATCATCATCATGGGGACTAATTGATTTAAAGGAAATAATAAAGAATAATAATCATAATGAAGAAAGTTACAATGTTTAAACGAATCAATACTGGTAAAACTAATCAATAACGCTAAATAATGCCATAAATGTCAATCGGTAAAACAAATGAATTTCGGTAAAAACAAAGGTAATATAGGACATAGTTGACATTACAAAAGAAAATCAAAGAATACAAGTACAAAACCAAAAAATATCTCATTCGCTTAACTTCGTAAAAACTAAATGCCATGCTTATAGAGTATATATATTACATTACTGTCACTAAAGTGTATCCTATGTCTCCGGTTCTCGAGCCGCCATAACTGACTACAGCAGAGAAACCCTTAAAATCAGTGAGTCGAGGGTAGCTAGATAATAATATTTTATGCCTTCACACACCCATAAAATGTTCATAAAGCTCTTCACAAATGCTTTATGATTTCCTGCAATAAAACTATTTTATCAGCCATATCAGCACACGATTCTGAAATACTACGCACAATTTCAAAATTATGTGTCCATCGCAGCATTGTTACGACATTCCCGCGTAGCAGACTATAGAGAAATCGCAATGGATTTGAATTAGATATTCCAAGACTTTCCTTTTCTTTTATTTCAGGAAAAAAGGTTTTAGCGGTCATAAAATGTATTAAACTGAAGTATTTTCTTTCGACCCATCATTTATGAGTACGCCATTTATCGCTGTGTAAGATAAAGCTAATCTTGAAATAAAGTACCTAGTTTTTGATGATAAATTACATCAAAACATCACTATACGTTTGGGACTGTGTGACAAAGCATAATTATATATTTCTACTGTACTTGTATATACAACTTACTATGTTACTATACTTGTAAATATCTGCTATGATAGAACTAAGCACGAGCACGGTGCAAGGGGCATACAAAGATCTCCGAAGCACAAACGACCACAATTGCAAGTGGTGCACCTGCTGACCAACGGACGAGGCGACGACGCAGGTGATCTTTGATTGATTGATTTTGATTGATATATTCTTTATTGTAGCACCAAATTAAATTTTAAACATAAACATAATGTGATAACAATTGGTTTTACAATTAGCGGTCTCATCGCACAAAGGCAATCTCTTACAGGCAACCTTTTGGATGGAGACCTGTTATAAGAACTGAATTTGGGGCAGAATGGCGTTAAATTGAAATGTAACATTTCATTAAAAATGTTATTTAGACAATATACCGTACATACATACAGTTCTTTCAGGGTTGGGAGGTCAAAGCCACTCGACAGCTACTCCTAGCAGTTAAATAAAGAGCAAACTAGGCTCAAAATCCAAGTAGAATTTAGAAGCAAAATATGTGTTCTCAGTTGCTTCCAAACTCTTGTTTAAATGCAGAAAAGAAAGAACTAAGAAAGAACTATTCCTAGAAGGTTCTCAAAAAGCTCAGGTTATTTCAGGTAAAATACAAATTAAATTACGGTACGTATGGCGCCGGCACCAGCCGCACCTGTTGGAGATTCCGCGTGCGTGCACCAAACTGCTGGCCGAGGCGCATTTCAACGTTCTCTTCGGACCCTCAACATTATAGCGGACAAAGAAGATATATTCTCATGTTCTCTGACTGAATTCACAAAGACAGCATTATTTACCAATAGTTATTACTAGCTACAGCATTAAGGTAACCTGTAATGGTAGTTTTTAGAGCGATAAATAAATAAATGTTGAAATTTGTGGTTTTTCAGATATTTTGTAAACGAATTTAAATTATGATGTCAACCGTATATCCTACAATATATTCTATTTATACAAAAAGAAAATACAAAAATTGACGGAATGAATAACAAAAATCAAATACACAGAAATTATTTTTCAAATCTTAAAGACAAAAATTTCTACAAAGAAAACTTTGTAGCCCTACTATGGCAATATTGTCTTACTAGACATACTTATGAACCCTGAATTACTTAAAAAGATTAACGATTGCAGTATAAAGGAAAACAGAAAAATTCTCACAAACAGCGCATTCACCAAGAAATATAACAGTAATATTAAACTATAAAACCAAATCTTTTGTGAACCATATATACAAGAGTTGTCCGACGTTTCGACTCCGTTATAACTTGACCTTTTGTTTTCAGTGCTTAACTTTGAATGTTAGTTCTTTGTAAAATGGAGTATTATACGTGACCAGTAAATCTTGACCTTCGGTTAAAGCTCCCAGCAGCCTTTTTGCAAAGGTATCTATTTTGACGCGGGGTGTTTAGGAAGCTCTATGTTAAATGGATGTTGCCAAAACATTGTTTCATGACAAGAATTACTCCCAAGAGATGCAACGTTTCGAAAAATGTGTTTCATACTGATGTTAGGTTATATTGTGGGAATGTTTTGGATATTACATATTTTGGATGTGCATAAATATTTCTGTAAAAGCTTCAGAGTCAATGTTGGGAGTTAAACGTGGTGTCAACTACTTTTATAATATGACAATGAACTGAGAAATATAATTTACGCTCTTTGATCTACTCTACTTTGAGAGTTATCGCGCCCTCCCTCACTTTGCCATAATTGACCATAATCAGAAAAAATAATAAGCTCAAAGTCGACAAAACCTTAGGAAAAGTTAGAATCATCGTCGAAATTAATCAGAGGATAAATTGTTGAGGGGAGTTTGGATGACAGTACTCAACATCCGCCAAAAAAGACAACCATTGCGAATATTTAACCATTATGAGTTTAAAGCTATATTTGATTCTAAAGATGTCATTACCCAAAATAAAGCAATAAATGATAATAACAAAATGTCATAACCAACACGTTTTGTAACATCAAATGACGACTTTTTTACGAGTTCACCTTTTTAGCGTGAAGTCGACGACACCGGTAGAGACACAGTGAATTTCGCGAGTTAAGTTCTCGAAGTTATTCCAGGGAAAGCAGAAATAGAACAAACTCAACTACTCGCACCTATAATATATTGTAATCTATCTGAATAATAAGCTATCTCCTAAAAGCTTGACCGTAAAAGATTACCTCGATAGAAGGGCGTCTGTTTTTATTACATCTCGTAAAGACACTTGTGTTTATGACATGTAATAAAGGCAGGATGCTCATATTAGAAAAACTCGCCGTGAGGGTGATATATTTATCGAGGCTTTTTCTAGTTAACCCAAAAATCGCTCTCTGCATTCGTTGCCTATAGTTTCAACATTGTACAAGCTCTGGTATTAGAGTTATAACTTTCATGAATCTCATTAGTATTTGCTTTTATATAACTAGCTGACCCCCGCGGCTTTGCCAGTGACATATTTACAACCTCCGTCGCATTTATTTGATCCCGTCGCTTTTACTTTTACAGAAAGGTATGAACATTAACCCGATTTGTTAACATTTATGATTACTGCTACGTTCTGCTGGGTAGTAGCGTGATAATATATAGCCTATAACCTTTCTCGATAAAAGGGGCTATCCAAACTATAAAGGATTTTCAAATCGGACCAGTAGTACTTGAGATTAGCGCGTTCAAACAAACAAACAAACTCTTCAGCTTTAAGTAATAGTATAGGTATAGAAGTATAGATGAGTTTCACATTGACTAATGTAAGAAATATATATTTAGAAAATCATGTCACTAGATGCCGTTATATTCACGTTTTTCGTTATGCCGTTACATATTTTCTCGACCCACCAACAGCAGGGCATGCATGCCTTCAAATTCAAAACAAAGATGTTACGAATGCCATTTTATCTTTTAAACCAGGTTCGGCTGCAGGTTTGGATGGAATCTCACCCCAACATTTGAAAGACTTAACATCGCATTCTGTGGGTGATGCAGGCGAGCAACTTGTAAATTCGATCACTAAATTAATAAACTTTATGTATTCCGGTAATGTCAATCCAGAAATTGTTCCCATTCTTTTCGGCGCGAACCTCATTGCCCTAACCAAAAAGGACGGAGGGGTGAGACCAATTGCTGTTGGATCAACACTACGACGTCTGGCCTCCAAAATTGCTGTTCGACATATTTTACCAAAATTAATTTCGGAATTTGAACCCGTACAGTTAGGCTTCGGTGTAAAAGGAG
Source organism: Thumatha senex (assembly GCA_948477245.1). Taxonomy (NCBI): domain Eukaryota; kingdom Metazoa; phylum Arthropoda; class Insecta; order Lepidoptera; family Erebidae; genus Thumatha; species Thumatha senex. The sequence goes on along the minus strand of OX419750.1, from coordinate 1,008,638 downwards.
GGTGCGAGACAGCCGTCCATGCCTTACGCTCGTTCCTAACTTACGGACAGCCTGACGTTTTGCTCAAAATTGATGTCAAAAATGCATTCAATTCGGTAAATAGGGATACCCTGCTAACGGAAATAAAACAACATATACCGGAAATTTACAATTATCTTCTTCTCAGTTACGCTGACCCAACTAAATTGTTATATCGTTCTAATGAACTGTCTTCGGAAGTAGGTTGTCAACAGGGTGATCCCCTTGGGCCTGCAATTTTTAGTTTGGCTATAAATCCGATAATCAAAAATTTAAATTCTAAATTCAACGTTTGGTATCTGGATGACGGAACCCTAGGAGGTGATGTGGATACTGTATTTTCGGACCTTTTTTTAATCAAAAATAAATTTGAAGCCATTGGTTTGGAGCTTAATTTTAGCAAATGCGAACTTTTTATAAATAACTGCGACTTAAATTTTAATGACATTGAACAAAAATTTAATATTTTGGCTCCAAATATTAAAATAGTTAATAGTAATTCCCTTTACCTTTTAGGTTCTCCGATTTTTGATGGATCTATTTCTGAATATATTAATAATTCAATAACTAAATTTCAAAATACTGCTGACCGTCTCCTTGAAATTAGTCCACATTATGCACTCTGCATCTTAAAATTCTGTCTTTTCGTCCCAAAATTTACATATGTGCTCCGTTGCTGCTCTTTTTGGAATCACCCAGATCTTTTGACACAAGTAGACGACATAATCAAAATTAGCTTAGAATCGATTCTCAATATGCAGCTAAACGAGCTTTCTTGGACCCAAGCATCCCTACCTATCCGTTATGGTGGTTTAGGGATTCGCAAAATTTCCAGTGTCGCTTTACCAGCCTTCCTATCTTCTGTCCATAGTTCAGCAAATCTCATAAGTAAAATTTTAAGGGCATCCCCTTCAAACTTTGAGATTGCTGGCTTGGAAGAAGCTAGAAACGCTTTCTTAATTGCATGCCCAGGTCAAAATTTTCCAGATTCTCCAAATTTACAGAGGAGCTGGGACGACATACATTGTAAATTGATTTATAACAATCTTTTGAGCTGTAGTACAGGTTCGGCGCGTGCTAGGCTTTTGGCTGTGGGTGCGCATGAGGCCGGCTACTGGCTTCACGCGTACCCTTCGTCAAATACAGGAACATTTCTTGAGCCTGACACGCTTCGAATCGCAACCTGTCTACGGCTTGGGGTTCCGGTCTGCGTTCCTCATAAATGTCCCTGTGGCAGTGATGTCGACAAGCTTGGACATCACGGACTGTCATGCCAAAAAAGTGCAGGCCGCTTCTCGAGACATGCCGCACTAAACGATATCATTCGCCGGTCTCTTGCCACTGTCAACGTGCCAAGTCTACTTGAGCCGACTGGTATTGCAAGAGACGATGGCAAGAGACCGGACGGTATGAGTTTGATTCCATGGAAGATGGGCCGGGTGCTGGTATGGGATGCAACCTGTTCAGACACGCTGGCCCCTTCCCATCTACATGGAACCAACAACAGAGCTGGTGCGGCTTGTGAAGCGGCTGAAAAAGCTAAAGCATGCAAATACAGGAGTCTAGGCTCCGAATATGATTTTGTCCCATTCGGTGTCGAGACCCTTGGTCCGTGGGGTCCTAGGGCTACAAGGCTTTTTAAAGAAATAGCAAAAAGGTTAGTCGACATCACAGGAGACCGAAGAGCTGGCAGCTACCTCGGCCAAAGAATTAGTTTAGCTATTCAAAGGGGGAACGCTGCCAGTATCTTCGGAACCTTGCCTAAAGGGACTCCTTATATTAATATATTTTAAATTTTCATATTTTAAGGTTATTTAATAATTTGTTGTAAATAAAGGTACTGAGGTGTGAAAATAAAATGTACATTATTATTACTTAGATGTTTTCACATTTCTTTTAAAAAATTCTTAGTTGGCGTTGTATTTATAGGTAATTCTTTATCGAAACTGAATTTAAAGATATTGGATTTGTTTATCGTTCCAAAGTGACAAACGAGCATACAGCCATCGTGGCCGTCGTTGTCTATGAACATTTACTTATTACCCCTGGGAAATCGTGAGCTCAAATTACAATATAAGCGTGCGCGGAAGCCTCCGTAATCGTTTTACAAATGTTCCGGATTCAAAGTGCGATGATGATACGCTGTCTATGGTGAGCAAATGTGCTGATGAATAATTCTGGCAATGGACTATTTACGTCATGAACTGATTCTAATTTGAGGTAAAGAGCTACCTTACCTATAGCAGCGTTTCATAAACTTGCACAAATTATGGAGTGGTTTACAATTGTCACTATTGGAGAATTTTCTGTTGACTGTTGAGTTATAGTCGAGAAACACCAGCTCTGACTCAGCCTAAGTTCAGTGCATTCTGACATTGCCTCTTCATTGTTAGCTTATTTCTTTTAACGGGTTATAAAATACCTCTTTACTTCTCATGCTCTGAAAGTGCTTATTTGTGCAGTATATAGGCTGCACAAAATCGAATTTTGAGCACAAGTGCATTAACGCATCTACTCATACATAAATGTATCTATATAAAGGCAAAGAAAATGAGCCATACTGCCAAACACAATAATTTGATAGATAGAATTTCTTATTTTATTATAGTTACTTTAATTTATTTGCATAATGTGTTTTTAAGACATAAAAACAATTTCCGTGATTCGGAAGGCACGTTAAGCCGTTGGTCCCGGTTGCCAGTAAAATGGCAGTCGTTAAGCCTGGTTGAAGGCCTTATGGGCAGCTTGAAAATTTCAACAGCAGGTAGCCACAACCTGCGTCTGTCTATTTCAACACGGCAATGGGCTCACCACCTATTACGTGGGACAGGTAAAATCCACACGGTGAAAAGTGGACATATTATATGCCTCTGCCACCCCTTCGCGGATAAGGCGTGATGGATATTTATTATATTTTATAAAAACAATTTCGTTCAGTATTCAAAACTGTGCTAATTTTACTTTGAATTTGATTAAAGAAATGTTATGTTATACGACTGTTTTATTTCCTTGCTATCAAAGTGAAAAGCAGAGTCCACAAAACCATTTGATCCTCGACATTACAGTCTCAGATAAAAATGGTTCGTTATGAGCACTTGTTGTAAAATCTACTGTTACATTACCTACCTACCTGGTACCTCTTTTAACTCTAATATCATTTCAAATGTACCGTATCATAAGTACAGGCAAAAAACAAAGGCTTCACTCAACGCAACTTTAGAATGCCCTGCGCTTATAAAAATCCTTTGAACCACAAAATGAAAAAACGAAATGTTATACAATATACAGTATATTATAGAGTAAATTGAATAAACTTCCGACATTGTTCAAGCAACTCCTGACAAGCTAACATCACATTTAGCCTCCGGTATTTTAAACACAAAAGTATATATTTCTTGAGAAGTTTCCTCAAAAACTCTAACATCATATTATAAGTAATTATACTAACGATACCGAAAAAAAAATCTTCCAGTCTATTTAATTTTCCCAAAAAAACTTTTGTCAAAATTCATTTCAACACGTCCAAACAAAATTTCAACCTTATTTCTGGCAACAAAAGGATCACAGAAGATTTTAGCAGGAACAAATTCGATGTGTACAACTTTTCAGGAGAACTCTTAGTAAAAATATAATTAGTTGTCAGTAGGGCCTTATTAAGGCCTATTAAAACTGAAAATGGTGTATAGCAATGTAAAGTAGAATTTGGCTAATATTTATCATGAGTAAACTCGACAGCGCGCCTTCAAAGGCTTTTGAATAATTTGCTGAAAAACGAGAGTATTGGGGATCTGTCGAACTCTTAAAGTTATTGGACAATGAGACGGCGTGAGTAAGCGGTCTTACTTCTGTTTCATTTACATTCTAAGCATTGGATAAGAGTACGTCGGCAATTCGTTCATTTGAGAAGCATTATCAATTACATGTTTTGAAGATTTGTTAATTTGGCCTGGGTTTTCTAACTGATATTTGTTTAAGAATGATGTCTCTTAAACAAAGGGCATTGTGCAGTAGATACACCATATACCAACACAGATAGACCAATAATAGATAGGTACGCATCTTGAATAAACCCTGACCGGTTTCACCTTACATGATTTTTAAATATTAGCAGAAATGCATAAAATATGTGATAAACTTTGTCAATGTCGTAAAGCGAAACCGGTCAGGATTATCAACCAACTGCTATCCATTCACAGTGTAAACTAAACAGTAGATAGGTACCTACACCTCGAAAATAAAAAATGAGCTGAATATTATGTATGGGCTAACCACCTGTTACGTGGGACAAAAATGCATACGTTTAGTATACCTCTGCCTACCCCTTTGGTGATAAAGGCGTGATAATATGTATGTTTGTATGAATATTATGTAGCCCTACTTGCTCTGTGTTCTCTTAACGATAGTTGTTAGTGTCTTACGCTTTGGTAAGTCCTGAAACACCATTTCTAGTTACGAGCGTTCCCATACTTTGTAAGGCACGTTAAACACCAGTGACAGGGTAGTCATTAAGCCAAGTTGGAGGACTTTTGGGTTGGTTGTAAATTTTCAAGAACAGGACATTATTCCCCTGACCGTTTCAACATAGCAATAAGGTTGGCAGTGCAAGAGTTTTACCTCTGATTTCGCAATTTATAATTATGACCCAATGATGTCCTATACTCGACATTCGAGTTAATACTTTTTGACTGCCTCTGTGGCGCAGTGGGTGTGTATCTGACTGCTACGCAAGAGGTCGTGGGTCCGATTCCCACCCAGGATAAAACTTTGTGTGATGAGCACGATGGTTTATTCTGTGTCTGGGTGTTACTTATCTATAATATGTATGTATTTAGAAATATATACATATGTTTATCAGTTATCTGGTTACCATGGTACAAGCTCTGCTTAGTTTGGAATCAGATGACGTTGCATGACTGGTCCCAACGATAAAATAATACTGCTGAGAACATTATCAAAAAAGTAAACTTCACCACAAATGTGAAATAAGCAAGACATCTAAACCAAATAATGTAATGGGACAATCTTTACGACAGATCGACAATCTTGGATTGTTACATCTCAATCTAATCAACCTTAACGCCTTCAATATCGTTACACTTAGATACAAAAGTACGAACCGACTAAATTTAAACATCGTTAAACTTTATTTTAGGGTTATCGTTGAAAGCCCTGCAAATTTTCTAGTGTACCATTATGGGGTGGCTTAGAACGAGTTCGTAACACACAATTTGTTTACCAATAGTTAGCGCCTTGAAGAATTGTAAGGGTTAGTTATATTACACTAAAACGAAGGCATAAAAATAAATAAACAAATACCTGGACACTATTTACACAGCGCCATCTAACCCAAACTAAGCTATAATAGCTTGTACTATGGGATCTAGACATCAGATGTAAAATATAAATAAATAAATATCCATGACGCCTTATCCCCGAAGGGGTGGCTGAGGCATATTATATGCCCACTTTTCACCGTGTGGATTCCTGTCCCACGTAATAGGTGGTCAGCCCATTGCCGTGTTGAAATAGACAGACGCAGGTTGTGGCTACCTGCTGTTGAAATTTTCAAGCTGCCCATAAGGCCTTCAACCAGGCTTAACGTGCCTTCCGAAGCACGGAAACGCTCGTAAATGTAAATACCACAAAGTGGTCACCCATCCGAGGACCAGCCATAGTGAAAGTTGCGTAACTCTGTGATCGTTTACAGAACACTGAGACCGCGGGGCCACGAGCGCTTCAGATAAACAAACTTACATATTTCTAAATACATAGATGTACCCTAACTCCAATACCAACATTTGTGAATCACACAAATATTTGTTCCGACCCGGGAAACGAACCTATGCTACCACTTTCTTTAACTTATATGGATTCAGTGTACGGGTGCTGAGTTCATACCGGATAGAATATAGATAGAAGTATAATCAGTACCTAGAAGGAGCGCTCGAGGCCCCGCTGTCACAGTGTTTTCTTAATGATTACTGCGTTAAGCAACTTTCGCTATAGCTGGTTCTCGGATAGGTGACCTCTTTACGGTATTTCTATTTACGGGCGTTTTAATGCTCCGAAAAGCACTTTAAGCCGTTGGTCCCTGTTGCCAGTAACATGGCAGTCAAGGCTTGAAAAATTTCAACAGCTAGTCGGCACAACCTGCGCTTGTCCATATCAGCACGGCAATGTTGCCTCACCATCTGTTACGTGGGACAAAATTGGTTACGGTGAAGTATGAGCGTATATATCCCTCTGCCACCCCTTCGAGGACAGAGTCGTCAATGATGTAGTAATGGCAAAGGCAATGATAAGTAGAAAGAAGACGCCTTGCTCACCATCAGAGCTCATTTCCACCGTCTGCTGTGCTCCTACATCTACCCAACAATCCTATAGTAAGGATTAATCAATCAAATAAACCTCACACAGTCCACTGCTGAAAGCCTTTCCCATTTTATTTTGGTGAAGGTGATTTTCCTTACTTTATATTGACTTACTTGTTAACGAATCTGCAGAACGCGAAAGAAGTATGCATGGATCATGAAGCCTGACCATCTCTGACTACCCAATTAGGGATACAAAATGAGAAAGAAAGATATATATATTGACTTACTCGCACTTACATGCTAACTTTACATATTTTTTATTAAAGTTAAAATAGACAACTAGGTTCGAGACGAGATGGTCTTACTCTTAAATGACGATTAAAATTTAGTGAAGAATTTCAACTTGTTTCGGTACGGTTCGGGAAGTTGAGGGGCTAGAACATTGCCCTGGTTAGGCAAAGGTCACAGATTCAATCCCCGTCTCGAACCAAGTAGTCTTTTTCACTTTAATAAAAATTTACGTAAGGATACTTTTTCCAAAAGTAAGTGATAATAATTCTACTTGGGCCTGGTGAAGTACTCTACAACAACTCTGCCCGTACGCCAGAACCATTTGATTTCTCTAAGCGTTTTATCTCTGTTTCGTACATAAAATTTAGTTACAAAAAATACCTCAAACCAAACAGTTTTTCGACACCATGAACGCTTCTCAATATGCGTCAATAATCTCACCCCATGACGTCTCTCAAATACATTATACATTGATCTCAAAAAACAAGAAGAAACTGCTTGAAATAAGTGCTCAGTCCTACGCTCACAAAAATATCTTTTATCTGGCGTCATTAATCTACCTTTAAAAACAGGGGTGGGGGTTGAATAAATTGTTGTAACGACATGCAAATGTGGAATATGTCAAAGTGATTGCCGCTTTGTTTTAAAGATAAATTAACATCTCGTATGATAGGTACCTACTAAATTTTGTAACCATACAATATTATGCTATCTTAGCTACAGCTAACAACCTGCCTACCCCGCAAATAACATACACAAGTTTAGTTATATCTGCCATTGCAAAGTTTCCGTTTTTTAAATAAAGCTCCTAACTTTTTATTAAGAAAAAGTTAAATTGTTTGAGCTTGCCTGATGCATGTTTAATACAGTAAAATAAAAAAATAACTATTTTCAAAATGTGTTTGCAATATTTGTAAGAAAGGGTGGCACAAACAAACCTGTGTACACAACCTTGTGCCACAAACTTGTGTCATATTTCACGCAGGGCGGGCTTCTTAAAAGGGTTTTGACAGTTGCAAAATATTTATTCCTTTTTTTATGCGAAATATAATATGTACCTTCACGAAAATTACTAAATAAACAATGGTCAAACTAGTCAAGGTAGGTCATGCTAGTACCTGCATTTGATCGAAGGTTACGGAATGCGTGATGTGAGATGTTCGAGAAAGTGGGATATTAACCGAACCCCCCCAGTGGCGCGAGACCACACTCGAACCCCCAAGCGGTGGAATAGCACCAGAACCCCCTTGAGACGAGATCATGATTGCGGACAAAGTCTGTCGGGAGCCCGGGTTACCCTTCCGAGGGCTTTCCCAGGACTCGCGGCCATAGCGGGTGGAAGGGCACCGTGTGGTTTTAGTCGGTAGGAGACCGAGCACAGGTACACAGCATCCATAAGGATTTCCACACAAAAAAAAATACATCGGAGATAACAAGTCACAAAATTTTAAACTATCTTCGATTCTTCTATCTTTCACTTTTAAATTCTTTTGACTGTTTGTTTGAAAATTTAACTCATGTGGTCTTCGTATGTAAGTCTTGGTTTTCTCTACTTTCACATAATAAAATTAATATACTTCGTCAATTGTTCCTCATTCATTCAATATTGTGTAATATAATTACTTACATAATTTTCAAGATTTTTAATACTACGCACTGACTTATTATTCAAATGGGTACAACAGAGCCGAAACGAGACTGATCTAAAGCCTGCTAGTGGTAGACCGGCTGACTAACCTACTAGGTTATGGCGGAGAGCAGGAACATATTACTCACCTATTAACTGTCCAGTGTTGTACAACTAGGTCAAATACCTTCCTAATATAAAGGTGAGGATTATTGATAGAGGGTCGAGTTCATAAGTACGCAGTCTACTTATGAACGTTAACCTTTACCCTCTTTATCAAGTTCCTTTTAGCTTCACAAAGATAGCAGTTATTTTGAATTTATTACCTGAAACAAAACAATAAAAAACTTTAGATTAAGATTTAAAAGAACGATATAGTAGATAGAATATGTAGTTCATAAAACCATGAAAAATTCCCATCACTATTTAGTAAGGAACAGCACTAGATATTGTTCATTCGCTTCTCTTGTTTGGGACACGACGTGACGACATGACGAAATAGGATTCAACTTACGTACAGCCATAATTAAAAAATAATGTATGTATACCAGGTTAGAAGTAAAACTTCTTTTCGACATTTTTTACTGCTATAAAATTTCTCTCAACGTAGATAAAGAAGTTCAAAAATCTGCAATCTCATAACCCATATTATAAGGGTACCTCTGTACCCGTATATTCAAATTGTTTGTTAAGAACAAGGAATGAAAGTTATTTTAAATTATCCCTAAAGCATTTTGTAAAAAAATGTTAAGGAAAAGCTCTTTGAAGTGATTGTCTTGAGATCATCCAATTATATTTTCCAAGCCATTTAGAAGAGGTTCACATTGGAAACAGCCACACGTCCAATCAGATGCAAAGACTAGTATATAATTTTTCAATAATAAGATTGATAAGTATATTTATCATTAATGCTTTTATGCTCAAAGGGGTGACAAGGGCATACCATGCCCACATTTTTGTTTCACGGAGGTGAGCCGTATTGCCATGCTCAAAATGGACAGGGGTAGGTTATGGCGACCTGCTGTTGACATTTTTCAAGTTGCCATAGGACAGCGATCAGCTTGGTCAGCTTAGCTAGTAAGGTGTATGCAAAAGTTTAACGGCAAGAAAATTCTGAAGGCATTTGTGGGAGGCTCAATGCGAAAGGTTGCATGTATCAAGTAGTATATTCAGCTATCTTATCATCCACTAGTACGGGGAAAGTGCTATCGATGTCCGACCGTTCGTCCGTCCATTCAGTCTAAAGGTCGCATTTTACTTCGGATTTGCAAGCAACTTGGCATGGAACAATCCTTGATATAGCCAAAAGCTTATAGCGAGAGGGTTTTTCGATTTGGGGGATGGATATGTAGGAGGGAAAATGATCCCGCAGTGTGTAATTAAAAAAATGTTAAAATTCAAAAAATTAATCAATTACTCATGAATGATAGTAAAAATAATGTTTAGCTGAACTGTAAGCTTCGGAGTAAATTGAGGAAAACGTCCCCAATTTATTCCGAAGTGCAAAATTAGATAAAAAGTGTATAGTAAATTTAGAAGCGCTCGCGGCCCCGCTGTCACTCTCGCTCTCTGAGTTACGCAACTTTCACTATGGCTGGTCCTTGGATGGGTGACCACATGTCATGTGTGGCATTTATATTTTGCGAGCGTTTCCGTGCTTCGGAAGGCACGTTAAACCGTTGGTCCCGGTTGCCAGTAAAATGGCAGTCGTTAAGCCTGGTTGAAGGCCTTATGGGCGGCTTGAAAACCTTCAACAGCAGGTCGCCACAACCAGCGTCGGTCTATTTAAACACGGCAATGGGCTCACCACCTATTACGTGGGACAGGAATCCACACGGTGAAAAGTGGGCATATAATATGCCTCCCCTTCCCTTTCCCCCTTCGGGGATAAGGCGTGACGGATATTTATTTAGTAAATTTAAATGACGAATCAGTGGTATGCCGGATATATTTCCCACGTCTCGTATCTTAGCATCAAGTCCTGGTTATACATAACATAGCGTACTTTGGCTTGTATTAAAACATCCGTGTTTTGATTTTTTTTTTCCTTTTAAATCAGACGTTCCCTGCGGCTTCACTCGTGAAGAACTTAGAACCAACGTTTTGAGCGTGGTGACCGATAAGAAACCATTTTTTTCTTTTATTAAATAAATGAGAAGTTAATATTTTTCAAAATATTTTTATTATCTTACAATACATGTAAGTTATTCAGAAATATTTATCATTGAAACTATAGGTTTATGGTAACTGAAATAAGAAGCATAAGTTTGAGACTTGATATTTTCTAAATATCTGGAAAATACCGAAATACCGCGTCAATGGTGGTCCCAAATTTTGTTGTGGATTCTTGTGGATCATTATTCATTTTCAAATTCAATATTTTCGAAAGAAAAGTTGTCAACCGCTCTGATTTGTTATCAGCGAAGTTGATGTTGAAATCGCCAGCCAAGATAAGTGGAAATTTATTACCATTTGTACCAAGTATTTTCGACCCTAAAAAAAAAGGTGCCCTAACGCCGAAACTCTAAGCAGGCATGCGGATGCAGATTGCGGGGCGAAGAGGGGGATTACGCATGCGTAATAAATAAAATGCATAAATAAATAAAATGAAGGTATTAAAAATTATAGGTACGTTACTTCAGTTAAATATTTAGAAAGTTTTGCCAAGAATTCAATTTTATTTGTTTTTGTTTTGCTAATTTATTACTTGTTGTCATTTACTTTTTAATTATTAATTATTACCTTACCTATACTGTTGTTTTACTTCGCAAATCTATGCACATCAAAGAAATGTAACTCAAATAACTTCTTGAACAATTAACTTTTAATCGTTCTGTGGTACTCGATAGATGGCGCTGTATATTTTTATGAACCGCGGTATGGTTTCGTTACACTACTCAAATAAATAGCTCCATACAACAAAACTTTTTCAGGTGCACCACTAGCAGGCCGTTTTTGAAACGGATGAGGAATTTTTGTTTAGTCATAACACTTTTAACAAGTGTGTTTGACTTCATTAGAAATTTCAAATATTCATTTTTTAATAATTCTAATAAAACACTCACCCACCCAACACCCATTGGTCACTCACTACCACTCATTTTATTACCAACTTACAAACCCCCCCCCTTTTGCTTAACTCGATCGCTCTGAAAATTTAACCGATTATGTAACCTTCGGTCTCATGGGTAAAGTAGCATTACAATAAATTATATTCAGCTATCAATATAATTTATTGTAATGCTTTGGGGATAGAGATATAGGAGGAAAAATGCTCCCGTAGTGGTTGGCAAGAGCGCTAATTAGTTAATTAATTTAAAAAAATGTTAAAATTACATTTATTCTATAATTACTCATGAATGATAGTAAAAAAAATGTTTAGCTGAACTGTAGGCTTCGGAGTAAATTGAGGAAAATGTCCTCAATTTATTCCGAAGTGCAAAGTTAGATAACAAGTGTTTAGTAAATTTAAATGACGAATCAGTGGTATGCCGGATATATTTCCCACGTCTCATATCTTAGCATCAAGTCCTGGTTATACATAATATAGCGTACTTTGGCTTGTATTAAAACATCTGTGTTTTGATTTTTTATTTCCATTTAAATCAGACGTTCCCTGCGGCTTCGCTCGTGAAGTACTTAGAACCAACGTTTTACCCTTTATGCCCATTATAATTACGAGTATGTATACAAAATGTGTTAGCCTACCTGCATGTGTAATGTGACTTTATAAACACTCAAAAATCCCGAAGGGTGGAATCAATAGCAGACTCAATTGTAATCACAAGGTACGCCCTATTAAGGGAATTGATGTTACCAATGCGATAAAGCGATTTATTTAAGAACCCAAAGGGCTTCTGAATGGTGCTCATTTGGTTCCCGTTGTCATTGGGGGGCGGCACAAGGTGGAAAATGAAGATGACAATGTTTATTACTAAATAAACATTGTGTGTGACTACACTACCCCGGGTATTTAAAAAGGTGGGATTTGTTTTTCATAGCCCCATGTAGCCCAAAGTAAGCTAAAATCTATCATCTGTGTATCAGATTTCCAAAGGCGTTAGCCTATCCATAGAGATTTAGAAGTATTTTACTACACATGTGGTATCGCCCCCTTCTTAGACGTTACGATGATCCTCACAGATTGTATAGGTAGCGCTTTTTAAAGTAGATCATCTCAATGCCACGATCACGATCTGTTTGTCTTGATTTTAGGTTGTTCTTTCAAAATTAGGATAGTACTAAAACTGAAGAAACACGTTTCTTTTTATCCTAGAGAAACATTTTATCTTCACGGGAAACACGTTTGTATAATATCTTACCTATGAACAAAGTAGGCGGCAAACCATGCGGTCGGATCGTTCGTCCGGCAGTGCCGGCGTCCCCAACAAGGAATATCTTAACTTGAGCGACCTTAGCACTAACAATATTTTAGTAAATATATAATAAGGTGATTGTTCTGGCGCGCCACGACACAACACGACAGAATAGTGTGAACCTAGCTTTAATCACAGTGAGTTCTAAAATATATAAATGATATAAAAACCTTTCTCAATCTTATGAATCGAACCAAACGAACTGGAGGCAGCAGAATCGTCTTAGCATCGGTAAAAACTCATTGATTTTGTATTGAGACTCGTTTGAAAGAAAATGGTGGTCCATTTGCGTTTGCAGCGATTTGTGTAGAATAATTTATCGTGTGCCTTAGGTACCTGTACTGAGAATTGCTTATTTTTCCCTTTATAGGTGATTAAAGGAATAGGGGATTTAAAAAACAGCAGTTGATAAATTGCTGCTTAGAATACTAAAAAAGCAACCTATTTTTCTTTATTGGGCTATAAATTTCGCGGTGGGAGGTACTAAGAACAAAAGTACCAGTACTCATTTTACGTTATGGGCTATTTTATAAACAAATTTACCACAAATAACGTTCTCTTGATTGTATTTTCAAGTTCCATACTCGGAGCGAAGCAATTGCGCTCTAATCTTATGACTCATCTGTACCTACGTACGTCAGTAACGGTTATGCACTTCAGCAGGATGTATACACTTCAAATTTTTCTTTAACTTTTTTGTCTTACTAATTTATGACTGATCACACCATTTAAGAAATCTTAGCCCATATGAAGCGCTCGTGGCCACGCTTTCTGTGTTCTGTAAACGATCACTGCGTCAAGCAACTTTCGCTAGGACTGGTCACGGATGGGTAACCACTTTGTGATATTTACGTTGTCGTTTTTCGGAAGGCACGTTAAACTATCGGTCCCGGTTGCCAGTAACATGGCAGTCATTAAGCCAAATTAAAGGCCTTATGGGCGGCCTGGAAAATTTCAAAAGCATTTAGCCACAACCTGCGTCGGTCTATTTCAACTAGCCAATACCACCTATAACGTGGGACAGAAATACACACAGTGAAAAGTGGGCATACAATAAACCTCTACCACCCCTTCCGGGACAATGATTGATAAACGAAACAATATGAAAATAATAAAACCTTATCTCAATTTTATAAATATCATATTAGGATGATTGCTGTCGTATACTCGTATTATGTTCATTCCAAAATATAAATAAGGAAATTTGGAACACTAGCAAACGTATCGTATATTAATACCGTAAGTTATAAAGTTCAGTGAACCGTAATAAACTTAGGGTTACTAGAAAACTTGAAAAAAAAAAAACAATAGTAACCAAGATTCCCACCATTGTCTAATCGTTCACTACATTGCTACAAGCCAATTTCAATTTCATTGCTATTCAATAAAGTTCATATTTCCATATCATTTCTGGAGATTAGCTCAACCAATTTAAAGCTATATAGGTTCGTGTATATGAACTATATTAGCTTGTATCATTAATCGATCACAAGCAGGTTACCGTATTCTCATAAGAATTATTGTCTGTGATAAAAAATGTCTACGCGCAAATATTGTTCGTCTAACGTGTCAGGCAATTTAATTTACACCTTCTTTATAAGTATCATCATCTCAATTACCGGTTTCAAGCAAGGCCCCCACAAATGTAGTCATTTCTTGTTTATTTCTCTTTGATTTCTTTACGGTTAGTCTTTTGGTGTTTCTGCATTGTCAGCATTGGGTGAGAAGAAATCTTAGTTTTCACTGTTAGAACTTTGAACTATAAATAGTTTGTCTTTGACGAAATCTCCGACCCGTGTTTACTTTTAAATAAGTAGAATTTTATTTCATTTCATTCATTGTACCACATACATCTGTTTCTTTACTTGTCTGGATTTTTTTTTGGATTTCCATTTTTCTTTGTATTGTTTTGTATTTTATCTTTGGTATTTTTGGGTGTTCCTCTTCTCTTAGACCTTTCTTTTTAACTTTCTTGTTATGGCTACAGTAATCAAGTTCGATATAAATTAAACACTTAATTGATAAGTAAGTGCATTATTGGTCAGTTTTGTAGTTAGAACAAATATACTAACAAACTATCTTCACGCTGTATCCCTGACGGGGTAGTCAGTGAGGACAGATCGCCAGGCTTCGCGATCCATGCATACTTCTTTCGCTTCTTCAAGATTCATCAATCGCTTCATACACGCACGTCTGGGTATCCGAGTACGTTTGATCTTTCCGTTTTTGAGCAATCTGCTCACGTGGTCTTCATATGTAAGTCTCGGCCTACCCTGACTCCTTCTACCCTCTACTTTTGAACAATATTCTTCGTCAATCGTCTCTCACGTCTCCAAACTAACGGAGCACGCCCTTTTCCAGCTTAACGCTGACACTTTCATTCAAACATGCCGTATTGCGCATCACTTCGTTACGTATTCGGTAGGCCAAAGTTACGCCGCACAATTTTCGAAGTGATCGCATATCCACAGCATTCAATTTACTTTCATGCATCTGCTGACATACCCAGGTTTCACTACCGTATAGCAAAGTTGGCATTAACACTGCGTTATGAATCGCCATTCGTGTTTCTTTTACGATGCTTTGTCGCTTTACTAACTGGGACAAATCCCCGTTAACTTTGTTTCCGGCAGCTACTCGCCGTTCTACATCCGAATCACATCTTCCATCCGCGCTAAACATACTTCCTAAATACACAATTTCATTCACTTGCTCTAGACGTTCCTGGTTTACCCTAATCTCGCAGTTAGTTTTTACGTCACCACTTTCAAATACTAGAACCTTAGTTTTACTTGCATTCCAGCGAAGGCCCTTACTTTCACACTCCTCTTTCATATTAGTGACTAATGCCTGATGGTCAGCTTCTGTTGAGGCCATGAGCACCGCATCATCAGCTTACAGCAGACAGTTTACTGTAAAGTCACCCAAATTAAAATCTTTAAACTTCTGCAGGCAACTGTCCCACTATGAACAGCCAGGCGGACATGACACGTCCCTGTTTGACGCCTGTACAGACATCAAAAATAGGTGACACATCCCCCCCTACTCGCACGCAAGCCTTACAGTCCCTATAAAGCGACTGTATTGCCCGCAGTAGCGAGCCGTCCACACCATATCCGGGCAGCAAGTCCCACAGCGTTTCTCTCACAACGTTATCAAATTCTTTCTCTAGATCCACAAAAGCGCAGAAAACCTTCTGGCTAACAGCCAGAAACTTTTCCGCGATCATGCGGAGAGAAAACACTTGATCCATGCAACCTCTTCCACGTCGGAATCCGCATTGAGCCTCCCAAAAATACCTTTCAGACTTTTCTTGCATTCGTGCCGTTATAACCTTTGCATGCACCTTACTAGCTAAGCTGACCATGCTGATCGCCCTGTAGCTGGAGCAGTTTAGGCGCGAGCCTTTCCCTTTGTAAATAGGTACTACAACTGCTACTCGCCAGTCATCTGGGACCTCACCCGTCCGCCAGCACAAGTTGCATAACAGACATAGTGTGTCCCAGACACTCGACCCACCGTACTTGATCATCTCAGCAGTAACTCTGTCTTTTCCCGCAGCCTTACCACATTTCATACTTCTTATCGCTTGTTTTATTTCTTTCATACTAATGACTTCAATGACATCCCGATGTGGCTGGAGACAGCTCAATTTCCCGATGTGGCATCTCTGTCTTTTCTTGCATACATCTTTCCATAATATTCACTCCATCTCTGCAGGACGTCAGTTTGGTCTGTTAGGACGTCATTGTTAACACTAAGCACTTTATTCATACTGCAGATTGCCGAACAACTCCGGGTCTTGCCTACCTCTTTCCAGAAGAGCCTGGCATTATCCCGGAAATTGGACGACAACCTTTCATCCGCTTTCATTTTGTACCTTTCACGAGCTTCTTCTATCAGTGCCTTCGTGTTAACTTTCTGCAGCTTGTATCTCTCTTTCATATTAAAATCATTCCGCGAGGCTAAGTAGTCTAGCCATGCTTTCTTCTTCATTCGAACTGCTTCTTTCACTTCCTCATTCCACCATGCATCACGCTTATTACTACTGCCTCTTTTCGTTTCTCCACACACTTCCACAGCGGCATTTATCATACTATCCCTAAGGTTCTGCCATACACTTTCCACATTCTCACTACTTAATACTTACTTTTTATTTATTTTTTACTTACATTGACGTCGCCAAGCTTTTCGGCTAACCTTTCATTATATTTATCCCTAATGGATGCATCCTGCAGCTTCCAGCTTTTGATGCTATAAGTCGGTTCAGGTTCAGGAAACTCGGTACGATGACACCAACCCGCGAACAGACCCCTAATCTTAGTTATGACTAGGTAGTGGTCTGATCCCAGCTCAGCGCCTCGATAAACCCTTGTGTCCATCACCTGTTTCCGGAGCCGACTATCCATTAGGAATGGATCTATCATGCTTCTCTTTGACTTACATCTCCTCGTATACATATGAATTTGTTTGTGGTTGAACATTGTGTTCGCCTTTTCCTTACAAAATGCCAGTATTAGCTTGCCAGCGTCGTTCACCCTTTTATCCCCATACTTCCCGAGTACCGACTCAAAACCATCTCGAGCGGTAGCCACCCATCCATTCAAGTCTCCACATACTATAAGTTTTTGATTTCTTTCTATCACATTTAGAGCTTCTCTCATACTCTCCCAGAAGTCCTCTAGCTCACTCGCGTTCGACGAAGATACTGGCGCGTAAGCAGCTACCAGGAAAATCTTCGTCAAACCATGTTTTACACGGATCCAGAGGATTCTAGGACCTACCAGTTTGTACTCATACATACCGGAGGCCAATCGCGAGGACAGTAAAATTCCAACCCCCCGACTGCCATGCTCGCTCTCTGGTACTCCAGACCAAAGCGCGAGCATCCCACCCGGGAGCTCCAAGACTTCGCTGCCCTTGCGCTTGGTCTCTGTCAAGCACACTGCATCTAACTTTCTTTCATTCACAACATCCATCAACTCATTCATCTTATCTGTCATTCCTCCCCTAACATGCCACGCAGCTACCATGCACTCCATCCTCCACTTCCCGCCGTGTCGGGCCGCGCGTGTAGGGTGGCGGTCCCCTACGCCGCTCTGGCACACACTTTTCACACCAGCGGGGACGAAATGGTGCGCGTCGCCTCGGGGGCACGCCCTAGCATCATTCGCCCTGGTGGCACTCGAGTTGGAGTAGAATTGCAGCCGTAGCTGGCAGGAATGCGAAGTGCACGCTTCTACTCTTTATCCCCTAACCAATATACCAATCGAATTGATAACCTCCTCGTTTTTGTAAGTCAGTTAAAAATACAAATTGACTTGTATAGTACCAACGTATTATAATTGATTTAATTCGATTATATGACCATTATGAAACAAATAATCTATATACTATTTAAAGAGGTAGAGACCTTGTTTGTGTGAACTTGCTCTCTCAGAAACTACTCATTCGGTTTCAAAAAAATCTTTTGCCTTAGGTTTATTGGAAAATTAAGTTAAATCGCTAGACTACAGTCGCTTCAAATGTGAAAGAAAAGAAAGAAAGAAAAAAATAATTGGTACAAGGTGAGTATGTGCTCATAAATACAGTTCTACCGCGCCCACAAAAGGCGTCCACAATAAGCGTGATTATAGAATATATTTATTTATACTAAGTAATTGTAGAAGTACTTCTTTTAACATCAATATCTATAGGTAGTATATTGTCAATAAATTTGTTTAAGACAACACTCAAAGCCAAATTGTGTAACAAAACATATTATAAAATTTCAGACTATATCATCACTACATATTATAAAACAAAGTCGCTTTTCGCTGTCTGTCCCTATGTATGCTTAGATCTTTAAAACTACTAAACGAATTACGATGCGATTTTTTGTAATAGTTAGTGTGATTCTAATAGAAGGTTTTTATGTATAATTTGTTAAGTTTTTGTATACATTGACCAAACTATAACGATATTTGTTGGGGATGTCGGAAAAAATAATCCGTCTAGGAGCTTTCAACAAAAACGCTGCCTAAACCCTTTGAGACATAATAAAATAATGTATAATGCAATTGTGTATCTAATGCAGGTCTACAAAAAAGTCTATCTCATGAGATTTATATCCATTTTAATACTTTAAAAATCCATCAATTATAAAGCGTTAATTTGAAGGCTATTTACACAAATATGCTATTAATCCTTATAATTTTTACTGTGTTAGATGGCTTCAGCATTTCATGGAGATTATTTTGTACCTGTATACCTTGCAAATTAAATGAGTATCTTACGAGTTATCGCAGATTTAAAATAAAGCTCAAAGAAATTAATTTCGTGTAACCATAATTCGACCGCCCGTGCATGCGTAGGTAGGTACTGGAGAGCGGTGAAGTAATCAATGAATTTGGAAAATGTTCATACATTATTGTCAATGTGAAATTAATAAACAACGGGTGCCACGGGGTTCGAAGTATGTCACGGGCGAAGCCGGGCGGGACAGCTAGTAAATTATAAAAATGCATGAGATTAAATCGCTCTAAGTCAACACACATAAATATACAAAAAAGGAAAAATAATATTAAGAAACATTATAAATATGATGTAATAAACAATACTGTTTAAAATAAAACATTCACTTTAATTATGTAAACGAAATCTAATGTAATTGCTGGCGAATAAAAAAAATAGGCCATGAGTTATGTGCCAGGTTCTTCCTCAGGCTCTACCTATTGCTTTGCGAATCTGGCAGTAACTGTAAATGTAGAAACAATAATCTTGACGTTCATAAGTGTTCCTTTGTGATATGTGAATAAAAATATTTTCATTTTCAGTGTAACAGGCGAAGTTATAAAAAAAAAACATTAGGACCCCTTGTCCACGTTCTAAACGATAACGTTCATATTTTTAAGAAAATCTTTGCGATATTTCAAAGGTTCTCATAGCACTTGAGATCCGCATTCAGTATAAAAACACTACCTATCAAATACACAGCCCATTCCAAATTCAAGCGTAGCTTTATTAAAATAAGTACCACATTTCTTTGAGCAACATATTAAAATTAAGCGCGTTTTCATAAAATGTTGATGAAATTAAAAAAATAAAGCGTGCGAATATTATTCTTGGTAATGGACCCACTTTATCACGACTTGATTACAAGTGTAACAAACATGTGAAAATAGGGCGTTTAATTAAATGACCCAGAGAGATCAGCTGGCAGTAGGAAAGTTTAGTACTTAAATATAAATTAATTAATTAATATTGTGGGACATTTTTTGAGGTTTTGGTGAGACAGTAAATAGTTTCTTCAGATGAATGCACAAACTTGTATCTTGATAGGATTAATTTTGACTAATTTTGTCTACCTAAATTGGATACTCTTACGAGAGTAGCCGCAAACATATCAAGGATGAAATGAATTCAAGATAACCTGTGTTACACCTTTGTTTCATCTTTTACCTAAACCATAATTGATTAAACACAAGCGTATTTGTTATGAATAGGTAAAGATCGACGGTCTAATTATCAAGTTGCGTGTTCGAGGAAAGGAGGTGAGTGTGCACGCGACCCATTCAGAAAAGTAAATATACATCATTTGTTCATATTAATGATTTAAATACTTGATAAGGGCACTCCAAGTGCTAAATTTAATCATCTTTATGCCAACATATTTATCTTATGGGTAAGCCAAGTTTCATTTAAATCCTTCAACTTGGAGGTCAAGGTCGATTATGATCCATAAAATTCATAGTCGACCTTGACCTTTCTTGAAATATAGGAAGTTACAGCATCTGATCCAAACATTCTAAAAGACGCGTACTTGAGTTCAGCCACCAGTGACAATATTTACGGAGATTTTTCTGAGCTTAACAAGCATCAACTCTAAGATGACTAGCCACAACTTTTGGGTCTGCACCGTGATCATGCCAGTGTAGACAATGAAAACTCTTGGTATAACACTTGAGTGAACTACAGCACAAGCAGGATAAAAATTTGTAAAAAAATATCCAGACTAAAATAATAACATGCGTTTAGTGGAGATTATTTGGGTGAAATGGATTTGTAAATCAATTAAAAACTACTGTACAAAAATTTACTAAGATAATTGTACAACGAGCAGCATTATCACTAAAAGCAATTTTTTCCAGGCATCCTTGGGGTGGAAAGAATAAAATGTTGGTTATGGTTATGGAAATTCATGGCGATGTCCAAAGGTTGAGTAATACTATCACGACCGGGAAGGCTATGGACAGTTATATAGTAGTAGTAGTTATATATATAGACCAAACCTAGTTAGGCCTCCTCACAAGAACCAGGTGGATTTAAAATTTTACTCGTACATAGTCATAACGTGATTTATAGAATAAGATTTTATGCCAATGTCAAATATCAAATTTGGTTTATTACCATGTCACTTCATTGCAATGTGGTTTATCAAAAAATTTTCAACGAGAGTTCCAACGAGCACGTACAAACTTTCATGTCTAAATTTTATCCAATATCTGAAATATTGTCACTACGTGGCGTATTTTTACCTTTTTTTTCATATTCACATAACTTTTTATATTACTATATCAATATAAAAGAATAGGGTTTTCGTATCATTTTAGCTTAAAGGATCTTAAAGGGTCTTGGTTCTCCGCAAACCAGAGATATCTTCTGTATAAGACACGGCACTGAATACTGCTCTCATCATGACTCCACCAAGTCGAAAGTCAAGTGCACCCAGTGACGTACAATTCACATTATGGATTGTAAAGAAGCCTTGAACCACTGGCGCAGCGTAGAACAATAGCTTCCATGGCTGTATTTTACCGTATCTACCATTGTGAGTGTTCTGAAGAGCTCTTCAACCTTATCCCACCCAATCCTTTTCCAACCCGAACATCGCGTGCAGTGCTGAGGTGCCACTATATTTCAGTGGAGACATTTTACCCAAAAATGAACGATTTATAAAATCATTTCTCCGTCGAATCATAGAAACTTCGAATCGTCTGCCAAAATAACCTTTCTTAAAATTTTTGAGTTCTTCTAGCGGAGAGTTAGGAGGCACATAATATAGCCTTAAAGGTAAGGAAGGAAACTTGAACGTTACTGTCAATAGTCTCTTAAACTTTGATTTTGGTGAGACAAATATTAAATTTTCCCTTATTAAAAAAAGCTTGCTGTTAAATATGTACCATAATAAACTACTATGTAATCTTAGTTCCAAGTACTATTAGCGCCATCTATTAGTTGTGATTCTGAACTATTGTTTTTCTGGAACATTGTGGAACAAGTCAGTCAGTCGTCGAAAAGTCAACTTGTAGTTTTATTAGGTTAAGGGTCCAATCTTGAATTTTTCGATATCCGACGAGTTTTAAATTATATAATCTTTAAAATTATTTATTCTTTAAAACAATTTAGTAATAGCCCATTAAATAGAATCCTCACTGTATGCTGCCTACACATTAGACCCGTCACGTCAGCATCAATGTGACTCAGTAGGCTGGCCAATAACCGAATTGGTCAACCCCAGTCAACCCAAATCTTGTTCAGCTGAGTGTAGCCCTACTTCCATCTGTTTTATGTTAGCTTAGTACAACATTTCTTAAATATGGTTTTACCTGCCTCTTTTTTTCTCTCTCTCTCTCAGTTTCATCTTAGGGTTAAGTATCGATCGCACACAAAATATTTTAGCGTGGATATCATGGTTTATAAATTTGATTCTCTTTTTACACAAACCTACATCAGTCTTGTTATACGAGTAAGGCAATCATCGAATAAAACATAGGTGATCTGTCCTCTCTAACTACTCCAGTTAGAGAGGACAGATCACCTATATTTTATTCGATGATTGCCTTACTCGTATAGGTCTCGTCAGGGATATAGCGAGAAGATAGTTAGTTATCAAATAAAATATATATCAGTTTACTGGAGATGATCAAAACCACATAGGAGTCCACTTTAACTATATTTTGGAATTACATGTAGTAAACCTGAGCCTAGAAGTTGAAATTGACTTAATGGACCCCGAATATATTAGGAAGACCCATAAATCACCATAGTATAGGTATGTTAATATTAAACACTTGTAAAGAAATCTTACTCGTCATATTAGTAGACTGTACATAAAATCCAACCCTCAATATATTTTTGACTAGCAAGCAACAAGCAAGAAAAACGTGACAAAGCAAATATAAGATAAATCTTAGTTACAAACAAATGTTCAAGTAATGGTGACAACGAATGAAACGGAACGTAATTTGGTACGAAACAAATCAATGCTAAACTATAATGTATTACATTAGCTCAAAGGCCGAATGCAGCCGGGCCTTTGCCAGTACGTGACCTAATTTAGAAGAAACAAAGCGATTTTCAGTTTACAAACATTAATCCTAAAGCTTGTCAAGCGAAAATAAATCTTAATTCCTTTAAGTTAAAGCCCTTTCAAACCGTAAATTTGAATTTGTTTTAGAGCTTAGCAAGACAAACACCGCTGGCACGTTGTTTTGCGAAAATAGATCTTATCGTAATCCAATAAAGACAGTTTTGATGATAAATGAAAATATTGTCAGTACATTTTTGGACACATTTTTCTTGTACATTATCAACGGAGTTTCGGCTTTACTCGGTAAGAGATAAGGTTTTTGATGTGAGTAAACATAAAATGGCGCTGACATAGTGAATTCGATAAGGCCCTTCCATGGTTTCAATCATTGCCGAAATAAAATTCGGTATCGTATCTTGTATTTCGTTTTGTGTTTACTCGATATTATACTGAGGCGTGACTCTGAATATTTCAGTAAATTAAACTACATAATGTGTCAAAACCCTGAAATACCAGCAATTTTTTAAGACTGAATATCTAGGGTTATTTGTCATTTCGCACGAAGAAAACTTGCCCGATTAGGCAAATAGATACAAATTTGTTTTATAACTATATTCACTCATTTTCGGAGTAGCATTAATTAAATGGGTGCCTCGGGCAAGTAAGGAAACTTGACTTAAGTCTAAAATTACATACCTATTCTTCATTGAAGCGTTAGGGTTGTCAGTGCTTATTAATTTAATCGAAACTATTGTAATAACTAATTAATTATGCTTATTAGTCACGCCATTATCCCAGAAGTAGTGGCAGAGACATATTTTACATCCAAATTTGTACCACGTAATAGTTGGTGAGCCCATTGCTGTGTTGAAATAGACAGACGCAGGTTGTGGCTACCTGCTGTAGAAATTATTCACGCATAAGGCCTTCAACTTAGTTTCAATTTATGCTTTGTTTTTATGCTGTGCCTGAGATAGATATCACAGGCAGAGGAATAATATATGCCCACATTTCACCTTTTGCATGTTTATCCTACGCAACAGGTGGTGAAGCCCAGTGCCATATTAAAATGGACAGGCGCAGACTGTTGAAAATTTTCAATACGCCCGTAAGACCTTTAACTGGGCTTAAAGAATGTATAACAATACTCAATAAGACTGGAACAACCGCGACTACCCGTCTCACGCAGCACTGCTATGTTCGCTGTTCCTTGTAAATACATGCGTCTGTGTGGGTATTCAGTTCCGCACGTATGTTTGACATTTTCTTACGGGGGTCTAATGAAGGTCAAGGCCTAGCCGCGAGCCGCTTCCAATCCTACTAATATTATAAACGCGAAAGTTTGTTATAATGGATGTTTGTTACTCTTTCACGCAAAATCTACTTAATGGATTTTGATGAAACTTTACAATAATACAAGTATAGGTTACACATCAGACTAACACATAGGCCACTTTTTATCTCGGGACAAGTTCCCGTGGGAAACGGGAACGGGAAAACTTCACCACGCGTGTGAAGCCGCGGGCGTCAACTAAAAACTAAACTAACTATCTTCTCGCTGTATCCCTGACGGGGTAGTCAGAGAGGACAGATCGCCAGGCTTTGCAATCCATGCATACTTCTTTCGCTTCTTGAAGATTCATGAATCGCTTCATACACGCCTGGGTATCCGAGTAGTTTTGACTTTTCCATTTTTGATCTGCTCACGTAGTCTTCATATGTAAGTCTCGGCCTACCCTGAATCCTTCTACCCTCTACTTTTGCACAATATATATTCTTCGGCAATCGCTCCTCACTCATTCGTTGAAACGTCAACTAGTAAATAATATAGATTGTTCTAAATGCTGGTAGTCTTACTACACTAATACTATCACCTATTTTATGTTGATCCCAACATGATAATACATCAATCTGTCCCTAGAATAAAACAAATCCAATCACTAGATCTTAATGAACTGTACCGGCGCGGCGTGAATTATAAAACGCAACCCCTTGCCCCTACTACGATTACTTGATAGCAGACACGATCATTCATTTCGACACGTTGTCGAGTTTATCTTCTTATCTAGCAGCTGGGGAGAGGTCGAGAGCATAGGATGTTGGGGAAAAATATGGTAAGTAGAGGGTTTTTAACAAAACAAATAAATTATTTGAATATTACAAGCTATTTTAAAAATGAATTTTACTACTTTGTTTTCTACCGTAGTATTAATACACTCTAATGTGGTCGACTATTCGATTATTTCTACAAATAAAATGTAATTAAAATTAATACGAAACTGCATGAAAGGACAAACGTTAAACGGCCGTCACAGCGTGCCGCTAGTATAGTATAGTAAGACATTGTTCATTTTTAGGGTTTTCCATATCTCAAATAGAAAAGACGAAGCTCTTATAGGATCACTTTGTTGTCTGTCTGTCCGTCCGACTGTGTATGAATACATTTTATCTCGTGCACGCGTGAATATCGAGTTGAAATTAAAATCACATACTCAATTCTAAGGCACTTTGTAGCTGTAAAAAAGTCTAACTTCTAAATATTCGTAAAAACAGTTACGGAACCCACTGTGGCTCACACCTTGACTGACACTTGTCCATTTTTTTTTTGGAATATTCTCACACAACGCCATCTAGCACAAATTAAGCTAATATAAGCTTGTGCTAAGGGATATAGACAACTGATAAACGTACTTATATATTTCTCTATAGAAAACACACAAATTCCCACATGTTGATCACACAAATATTTGTTACGAGCCAGGATTCAAACGGAGACCTCACCATGGCAGTCGCATATTCCTACGCCTGCGCCACTAAAAAAAAGGTGTTTTAAGAATGAAATAATAATATTACTCATTCATTCACCGCTCGTGCCCCCCCTGACTCAGTGTTCTGTAAACGATCACTGCGTTAAGCAACTTAGCTATAGGTAGTCCTTGGATGGGTGACCACTTTGGGGAATTTACATTTGCCTGCGTTTCCGTGCTTCGGAAGACACGTTGGTTTCGGTTGGTTTGTCGTTAAGCCTTATGAGCGGCTTGAAAATTTCAACAGCAGGTAGCCACAACCTGCGTCTGTCTATTTCAACACGGCAATGGGCTCACCACCTATTTCGTGGGACAGGAGTACGCATGGTGAAAAGTGGGCATATAATATGCCTCTGGCACCCCTTCGGGGATAAGGCGTGATAAATAAATATATTTATATATTTCGAAATAGGTACATAGGAATCTAAGCTCTGAAATAAACATTTGTGAGTTACACAAATATAGGAATCAAACCCGAAATCTCACCGCAGAAGTCAACATACACTACCACTTCATCACCGAGGCAGTTGATCTCATTATTTGTAGTTTTTTAAAGTTGGTTTATTGACTACAATATTGTAACTTCAACCGAGTCTAACAGCTTAACATGTTTTTTGACATAAATTAATAAATGCCACAATAACTCACCCATCTTCGGACGTTTCTTATAAAGCAATCTTGTGAAACTGTAAACTTCAATTCACATAGATAACCAACGCCAGGTTGAGCATTAATTCTATTGTTAAATTACAACTGTAATCACCCCGAGCCATTTAACAAAAATTTAATTACCATAAATTGGGCAACCCCTCAACTCACCCTTATCTATTATTAAGATTACATTGAAACGATTTAGGGGCTACGAGATCGGTACGTTTAAACTTTATATTGTAATCTTGTTTTCTGAGAAGGTCATTAAATAAACAATTTTCCAATATGGAGGAAAATTTTAATTACATCTTATCTGCTAAATTTTGGAGATTATTTGGCACTAAAGATCTGAAACCCATAATTTGTTACACAGCGCCATCTAGCCCAAATTAAAATATTGTAAGCTTGTGTTATGGAATCTAGACAAATGATAAAAAGATACTTATAGATTTTCTAAATACTGTATGTATTATTACACAGAAAACACTCAAACTCCAAACAAACATTTGTAAATCCAGGATTCGAACCCAGAACAGCTACAATTTAAAAAAGTTAGTTAAAATATTCAGATAATATAAGAAAATAAAATTAGGTGCTACTTAAATCCCGGTAAGGTTTGTTAACAACTGAAAATACACTAAGATGAAGAATATTGTCTTCATGCAAAACTATTTGCCATAGCTGTCCGTAACTCCTGTTCGTATTAGACATATTTTATAAAACTTTGAAAACAATGTTTGAAATATCAATGCAGTACTTACGTCATCATTCATTACGTATTAACAGTTACCTGAACACCTGCACGCGGTAACCGCTCGCCGAACTAAGCCGTGTTCAAAATGCGTTAGTGCTTAAGAATTATTGAGTAGTTTAGCAACTTTTGCGGACAAACACACTGGTAAGTAGCACAGATGAGTGGAAATTCGTGTTTTATGGGCGAAACTTGTTCCGTGGAATAGGACAATGTTTAGGTATGTTTTTGTTTTTTTAATTATTCAATTGCTGTCGATTCGCCGTCGACTCGGTAGGGCCCTGTCCCCAACCATGAGATCTTGCCTACATACTAACCTTACGAGCTTTTTCAGAGTAAGGGCGAAAAGATAAATAAATAATACACATAAATAAATAATAAATAAATAAATAAATAAATAAATAAATATTGTGGGACATTTTTACTATTTTTTTACACAGCGCCGTCTAGCCCAACGTAAGCTAATAATATGCTTGTGTAATGGGATCTAGACGACTGATAAACGTACTTACATGTTATACATAGGAAACACCTAAACTCCGAAACAAACATTTGTGAACACACAAATATTTTTTCCGACCCAGAATCGAACCCGGGAGCTCAGTCGCGACAGTCGCATACACTACCACCGCGCCACCGAGGTAGTCAAAGATGACAACTAAACAACTTTAGTCTTTAATTAGTAAATCCGTACTGGCTTTTCAGAGACCAAAAATTTTCACTTCTGTCGGCATTCCCGGAGTGCAACCCGTATTTTTTTACGCACGCAGGATAAACCATGGAAATATTCTATTATAATTACTGTGCCAAATTGTACAGAAGGTACCAGTATCCACAGCGAAGGGATGTCAGGGCCACGGAGGGGATTGCCCTTGCACTTTCAACCAAAACCCAATTCTAATACCCTCTCTAAGCACACATCGTAACTCTTGTGGAAACTAAATCTGCAAGCACATTGATGGTGGAGATAAAACCAAGATTATTGCAAAGGGAATGTGAACTGGCCCTTAAGCGTTAAGGGGAATTGTATGGGTACTTTATTAGATGACGTAATTGAGATAGGGATGCTGTAACGATATGGTTTATTTTGATTAGAGGATGTATCTTGGTTTCGATAGCGTGACTTGTAGAGTTGAGATTGACAAAAAATGTCACCCTCCCTCCTGTCTAGCTTCTAGAATAATTTAAATTGCATAACACTGGTTTCAAACCTGTGTATTATAAATAGTTCCAATTTGTAGATTGCCACTGGTTGTAGACTTGCAAAGAAAACTCAACGTGGTTGGCTGAAAGCCGGTTTTTTGTGCCGTTTTTTTGCTGGCCCATTATCACTCGTGAAACAAAACAACATAAATAAAATAAAGCTATCACCCACTAAAAGTGCATAATATATTACCCCTCAATACAACGATCCATTTAAAGCATCCGTCCACACGTTTCTGCTTCCCCCACGCCGCCGGGATGAACATTTATCATGATAACAAGATCCTCGACGGCTTATCCTATTACAAGATTTATCTTAGCTTTGTTGAGTCTTGTATTCTTTTTCAACCGATTTCCAAAAAGAGAGGGGTCTCAATTCGACTGATGTGAGAGATGAATCTATTTGAATGATTATTGCTGGGAATGTAACAGCCTACCCCATTTGGTTCTAACTAAACTTGATAGACTAAAGATCCGTTGTAAAAAAAATATAATTTAAGACATTGTAATTCTTAGGTTGTTGTTATAATTATATTTCGCTCTTGTGTGTTGATAATGATAATAATGATAATGACGAAAATAAGATGTATAATCAACTCAAAGGCCACAATATTGCAATGTAACAACGGTTTAATAATTTAGTCACAATAGTACTGAACAAATATTTTTATTTTACATTATTAATATCAATAAGCATATTTTAGAAGATACTTCTTTGTCATTATTCGTTGGTTCGGTCGCGTCCAACGAATGAGTGAGGTACGATTGACGAAGATTATTCATAGCGTGAAAGTAGAGACTAGAAAGAGTCAAGGTAGACCGAGACTCATACGACGACCCCGTGAGCAGATTGCTCAAAACGGAAAGATCAGGGACACATGGACGTAGATAGTTCTGCAGGAAGCGAAAGAAGTATGCGTGGATCGTTTTGAGTCTCTGATTAGTAAAAATCTTTAATAAAATATCTAATTAAAAAAATAAGTTGTCGAGGAATGGTTACAGATTTTTGACAATATTTTTATTATATGCTAACACCAAGTCAGCTTGTAGCAGTTGTACCGGTAATCCTCAATAATCGTTCAATTTGTCAAATTCGTATTACAGTTATACTCGACAAAATAAAACTATAATCACCCCATCATGACACGCCAGAAAAAAAACATTTATCACCATACTCCGAGGACTCCGAAATCTCCCGCATCAGCATTTTCTCAAAACGAAAAACATCTCAAATATCAACATCCATCACGGTGTTAGCACTTGTGCAAAGAAGGCATAACCACACAAACTCGTCAATGTAATATCATTTTGCTAAAACGTCTTAGAGTTATCTGTCGATTTGTTGGAGCAGTACAGGGTGTAGGGGAAACTAGGGTGTGTAGGAAAATCGTCTCGTTTTGTTCAAAATAATGCCTTTCGGCATCCCCTAAAGGTTGTGTCACACTGAACAGTAACGACGTTATCATATTAGTGCGAGTTATTTTCTTGTTCGTAATTGAATGAATGCTTTAGTGCTGTGTTGATTTGTCTTATGTGTCTGTTATGTCTGTTTATATTTGTTGTACGGAATATAAAAATAACATTATTTGAAAGATGGTGATATATCTCTTTTTTCTTTTATTGATGTTTATTTTCGAGAATATTCAATAACTTTTCGAGGTGTTATCTTGAATTTTTATCACATTACTGCAATGACGGGGAAAGTTTGTTTGTTTGGTTGATCGCGTTAACCTCAGGAACTAGAGGTTCGACATTAAAAAATAATATTTTCTATTGGATAGCGCACTTATTGAGGAAGGCTATAGGCTACTCAGGAGAACAGTAATCATAAATGTTAACAAGTCTGGTAAATTTTCATAAATTATTTAAATTTAATAAACGACGGGATTAAATGAGTATTACGGGCAACCGAAGTATGTCACGGGCAAAGCCACAGAGTTCTGCTTGTGCATGCTATTCATTAAATACATACACACTTTCAAATTAAATCCCTCTAGACGTCAATGGAGTGAGGATTAGCATCCCTTGACATAGAACTGAGTAAGTATTAAAATTAATCAAATCCATTATCAATCCAGTCCATTAAATCACCCCATCAAATTCAACGGTACTAAGTCTCCCCTTTGAAATTGTCCCCCTATTGCATGTTACTCAAAATCAAATTGTTTCAGTCTGCTTCACGCAGGATTCGAACCCCAAACTTCCTCGGGGCATTCTTTCCTCTCTACATTTTAGTAGGATTATCTGTACTTGACAATTTGATGGATCTGTTTGTGTAACTTATCCCGGGAAACGATAAAAAGGTTTTCCAATGATTTCAAACAATACTTCAGGAAGGGAGCTCAAAGCGAAGCCAATTGGTTGGAAAGGTCTTGGAACTTTTGCATTTGAAACAAAGAAAAGTTGATGAAATAAATAATAATAAATTCTGTAACCCAAAGACGTTTTTTGAAACTTTTAAGTACACCAGAAACCTTGATCTACTATTAATACTAGTAGAACTAAACTTTAGAGGATTATAAATTAAGTTTATGACCTCATGCTCCAAAGCAAAGGGACTTACATTTGATGACGGGATAGTCAGAGATGACAGATCGCCAGGCTTCGCGATCCATATTTTTTTCACTTCCTACAGGTTCATTGATCGTTTTATAGATGCGTGTCTGTTTATCTGAGTACTTTTGACTACTCTGTTTTTGACCAATCTATTCACGTGGTTTTCGCCTATCTCGTTTGGTGTATAGTGGTTGGCAAACAAAATAATACTAAGCTAAACTTTAAATATCTCACAGAAAGGCGGTTAAAACATATAAATAAAAGAAATTGCCACATTATCGGCGATATTACGTTTATCTATCGGGAAATAAATCTGACTGCAGAGCTCCGTCCCCCACAGTTAGCCCCCCTACTCAGCGGTTTCTCTTCCACTACAAATCACATACAACTCAATGGGATTGCTCAATAAGGAACAATGTGCACTAGGCGACAGTGCGACATAATTCGTTGTGAATGGGGAGACAAAAAAGTTACGACTTATTTCTGATGTCAAGAAATAAATACGGTTTGATAATAAAAGTTTAGAAACTACTTTTAGACTTGTAAACCCTAACGTTTATATAAGACCTAGAAAACGGCTTAGTTTGTCCGTCTATGCCAATCTATTTCGCAGGAATCTTAAGAAATAGAGACAAACGGTTTGCGTTGAAGCATTGGATTCATGACACCATGAATACGTGAATAGGCGATTTTGAAGTTTCTACCACTTTCGGTTTTGACACTGGTTGCGGTTTTGAAAAGTCTTGTGAGACCTTCGCTACGATAATAAAGGGCGCGTTACTTGTTGTAGTAGATGGATAGTGAGATTTTTGTATAAGGATTATTTTTAATATTACGTCAATCGGGGGATGAGAAGTGAATGCTATTTCTCGTGGTCAATATCGCAGAGGGACCACAAGTCCAGTGGGGTATTCTATTTTATATCACGTGTGAAATATTGATAAATTATTAAAGCATCATCATCATCATCCGAGCGTCTGTCCCAGTTGCGTCTCGCAACGCCCGGGGTCCGCTTTCCTACATTTTCTCCTCCACTTCGCACGGTCTTCGGCATCCCCTGTAGTGAGACCATTGGCACGCATGTCATCCCTTACGACGCCAAGCCAGCACTTCTTGGGTCTTCCCCTCTTACCGGGACCCGGCGGGGCTGACATGGCCAGACATTTGTTACCTACGTAGCCCGGCGGTTACCGCAAGACGTGACCATACCAACGAAGGCGACACTCTTGCAACTTGTCTGCAATGTCACGGACGTGAAGGCTGCCGCGGGTGCTAGAGTTACTCACGCGGTTCAACCGCGTGACTCCACACATCCACCGCAGCATCTTCATTTCCGTGACACGCAGCTCCTGCTTGTGTCGCTCCAATATCGGCCACGTCTCACTGCCATGTAAAAGGACAGGTCTAATAATGGTTTTGTAGACCTGTCCCTTCAACCGGATCGGCATTTTAGGGTCACAAATGACACCGGTCATCTCCCGCCATTTGGCCCACGCGGCAGCAATGCGTGACTTGACATCGCAATCGATGTCACTGGACGTGTGAAAAACAGATCCCAGGTATTTAACCTGGTCCGTGCGCTCGACCAAATCACCGCCTATGCGGGATCTGTCAAATTTTGTGCCAAGTATTAAAGTGATTATAAATACTAAATTAATAAATATTGTTGGTCATTTTTCAAAGTAAGCTAATATGAGATTGTGGTATGAGAGTATGTCTCATACCACAATCTCATCTAGATAAAAAAAAAACAACAACACCGTTTTTTGGTAAACCCTATAGGGTATTAGATTGAAGTTGCTCCTTGACACCTGTAAACTATAACTATCTAGTGTACGCTGACCCTAATGAACATTTTCCGATCATGATTCGTAGAATTAATTAAATTGGACGGTTTGTTGTCACCCTTAATGGCGATAACGAAGAATCATTGCTCAAAAGTTTTTTTAATTTACGTAATCAGAAACATTGCGCAACATTTCATTTTTATTACAGTGACAGGTTTTAATAACTAACTAACTAACTATCTTCACGCTGTATCCGTGACGGGGTAGTCAGAGAGGACAGATCGCCAGGCTTCACGATCGATGCATACTTCTTTCGCTTCTTCAAGATTCATCAATCGCTTCATACACGCACGTCTGGGTATCCGAGTACTTTTGATTTTTCCGTTTTAAACAATCAGCTCACGTGGTCTTCATATGTAAGTATCGGCCTACCCTGACTCCTTCTACCCTCCCCAGGTTCTAATAGATACGTATGTTTTTGTTATACTTTCCTTTTGGTCGTATGCTTGTTTACCACCGTATCTGTATAAAAAAATATGTGTGTGTACCAGAGGTAACAGGTAAATAATGAAACTTCTTTACGACATATCATTTTTCTACTATTTACAACTTCACGTAAATTTTGTAGATAAGACTATAATAAGAATAAGAAATTTCACTTACGTCGATACAAAAGTTTCACTTCAAAACATCATGACGCGTAACCGAAAAACGTGACAATTTTTTTTACCGCCGTAAAATTTTTGTCATACGTCGATAAAGAAGTTTCACATCAAAAATCTTGATATTGTCAGGTTTATTATCCAGTAAACTTTAATCGCAAGGTCTCAGATAGTTCAAAGATATGCAAACTTTTATTATACTTGAGTAACTTATAGATTACGTCAAGGTTGATTGTTGGTGGTAGGTAGCTAAGGTAGGATTACACTGAGGGTGTGTGTTGAACATCAGCTATGATGATTGCCTTCGATTCAGTGTTTTGGGTGCTTGTTTTGCCAACTTAAGAGGTACAAATAAACTACTATATTGTCTCAGTGGCATAAGTGGTAGTGAATGCGACATCCGAGTGGTCCGGGATTCGATATCCAGGTCGGAAAAAATATTTGTATGATCCGCAAATGTTTGTTTTGGAGTTTGGGTATTTCCTATGTATAATATGTATGTATTTAGAAATACATATGAATGTTTATCAGTTGTCTAGATTCCATACCATAAGCTTATATCAGCTCATTTTGGGCTAGATGGCACTGTGTAAAAAATGCTCAACAATTTAAAAATAATGGCCTTAGCGACCGAAAAAAAACAAAGAACTCTGAAAAGAAATTCTCTAAAAATGAATTCCTATAACCTAAACGCAGATCCCAACCAGGGCTTACGCTAAAATGATAGAGGTTACATAATCACCGGTTCTCAACGAGGCCTACCTAGATAGTTCACAATACAAATAACAGCAGTAAATAAGTGAGAACTATCTTTGTATATTTTCATTGTGTCGGAGGGTTTGTGTTCTACAATGACTGCTATTGTTTGAGGGCAGCTATTGTCCTCGGCAGTAACTTGTCATTTTTGTAATCTGGAATGGCTAATGAATTAGTGAATTATGTTGTATAAGATTATAAACCTATTTGAAAATTATGAATTGTTTTTATTCGATACCGATAGCCGCCTTGTAAAATAAGCAATTTGATGTAGAGTTTGTAATCGCGTGTACCGAGTGGTCCAAGTGGCCGGAGATGACTGGTGTCATTTGTGACCCAAAACTGCCGGTCAGGTTGAAGGTACAGATCTATAAAACCATCATTAAGCCTGTCTTTTTACATGGCAGTGAGACGTGGCCACTACTGGAGTGACACAAGCAGAAGCTGCGTGTCACGGAAATGAAGATGCTGCGGTGGATGTGTGGAGTCACGCGGATGAACCGCGTGAGGAACTCTCGCATCCGCGGCAGCCTTCACGTCCGTGACATTGCAGACAAGTTGCAAGAGTAAACAGTGTTGCTTTCGCGGGTATGGTCACGTCTTGCGGCAACCGCCGGGCTACGTGGTAAACAAATGTAATAATAATAATAAATCTTTATTCATTTAGGTCACAAAGTAACACTTATGAACGTCAAGAATATTTCTTCTTGAACAAAAACACTTGTACTGTTCCACTTATTTATTATTTTAACCTGACCGGTTTCGCATACATATTATATTAATATGTCTATTAATATGTGCTAACCTTTGAAAATGCCGTAAGGCGATCCCGGTCAGGTTAAAATAATAAATAAGTGGAACAGTAATGTAATTAAAGGAAAACTAATGTAATTACTGTATTACATTAGTTTGATTAACATGATATTTGACCAATTATATAGTAATGAATTTATACAAACAAAAAAACAAAATCAATGTTTTGTTTAAAATCATATCAAAATTAGAGCGATTATAGTTGCCGGTTCTAAGGGCAGCCTACCCTTGAAGAAGAAGAATCTGGCAAGAAAGTCAATGGATGCCATTTAGAAATGTAGGAATGGCTTACAACATTAAAATTACATTTACATTGTTCCTTTGGATTTATGTGAGAACAGCCGACTAAACTTAAGTTTACCTTAAATATAAATAAGATTATTTGTAATAATTGCTATAACAGCTATGAGCTGACCAGTCCCAACAGACGGCACCCGTTCACGGGTATGACGCATTATATCAGAATCATTATGTCTGCCCATGTCGGCCCCGCCGGGTCCTGGTAAGAGGGGAAGACCCAAGAAGCGCTGGCTTGACGCCGTAAAGGATGACATGCCTGCCAATGGTCTCACTACAGGGGATGCCGAGGAGAAAACGTAGGAAAGCGGACCCCGGGTGTCGCGAGACGCAACTGGGACAGACGTCGGATGATAATGATGATAATGTAGAGTTTGTAAAACATAAGTAGGTACTAAATTTATACTCGTTTCAAGAATGCAGTGAGTCCTCATAGATTTTATTTTGTTACCATAGTACAAGCTCTGCTTAGTTTGGAATCAGATGGCGTTGTGTGAGTTGTCCCTACGATATTTATATTATTTATTTATATGTATTTATTTGTAATCGTATCGTAGCAGTTTCTATAGCTATGGAGTATTTGGAGGGGATTTACATTGGGGGATACTAGAGGGTTCGATAAGGATCGAGGATCTGGTATATTGGGTACTTATATCGATATTTTATAAAGCATACGACAGTTTACATTATATAGAGAGCTGATTTTAAAAAATTACATAAAAAACCCGTTTGTGTACTTAAGTACACGCGTTAGAAGTTATACTTCTTCGGCCTAACAAAAAAAAAATTATTTAAAAAAAATATCTTTCGCCTTATCCTACGTTTGCAGACAAAACTAAAATGTTGAATAAAGGCTAACTTCAGGGTGTTTGAAAACTACTTTGAATGTAGTTTTTTTGACGGTCTGCGCGCGCATCGTAAATATTTACTCTCATCATTTTTTCTTAACGCCAAATCCAAAAGAAGTAGGTATAACTTCAAAACTCGCTTAAATAGAAAAAGCCGTTTCATAAGCCTTCCTCAATAATTATTGTTTTTTTTTATATTATACTACCGGGTTTCATAGTTCGTTAGATTTATTTATTTATTTTCAACAAATTTTCAGTATCTAAGACGTTTAAACAAACAAACTTCGTCTCTATAAAACGCTGATGATGACTGTAATCTGAATGCGTGCGTTATTGCGAGCACTTCTACAGCCTCACGGCACTCACGTCTAACACGAATTGACATGGAATCGCCACATTGCCTACGCAGACGCGGTAAAGTAACGCGACATCATACAATTTCATATAAACGCGTTTCAATGTGAGTCGCAATAAGCGTCTGCTGAAGCTCACATTTCATTCATTCACATTTTATTCATTTTCATTTCATTTTTATTTCATTTTCATTCACACTTAAAACAAACAAACATCTCACTTGATACACTCCGATGGCCGTACAATACAATCTCTCACAAAATCCCTCATAATCCATGAATCCCATCAGTGGCCGATATACCTAACAGTATTTGTTACTTATCCCAAGGGCCAAAGGGCCACAGGACGAACCTTTTAATCCCCTAGTACAAGATTGATAGTAAGTCAGTAAGGGTGGCTATGAAGCGTTAACACTAGACAAATGGTTTGTGGTCGAGTATTCGCCTTCAATTGCCAACATCGTTATGTTTTTCCATTGTCCAGAATCAATGAAACAGGCGGTGTGCTTGTCTACCACCTTAACAGTATACATAACATAAATATCATAAGTATTTAAAAGTAAATTTATATTTCTTCAAATGTTCTACAAAGTATTTTGACTTAAAATTAGACAATTTTAAGTTGTAATAATGCTACAAGTGTTGATTTCATAAACTTGAATTTAGTCATTCAACTTTTTCCGTTCTGACAAAATATATGTCACCAATAGTTTGCCTCCTACAAACGAGACAAGTTCTATCTTGGAGCAAAGAGATGCTCGGGTATGTTGTAGAAAGTTAACCATTTTCACGCTTCGAGGGGCAGAAGCTATCGTTTTCATATTGATTTAGTGCTTAGAAATGCAGAGGTTAAAGCTTAGTTGAATGTACTTAACATAAAGGATTCTCAAAAGAAATGTTTTTCATGAATTTTAAGTATGTATAGACAAGATATATAGGTAGCTTTACAGATCTCATTCAGGGGTATAGTGTATACAAACATGATCCTTTCGGATTGACACAATATATGACAAGCCATCCTGCTTGCAAGTCAAGATGGTGCGTATTAGACCATTGAAAATTAATGGGTTATTTTAAAAAAAGTATCTCTAAAGACTAAAGACATTAAGTCCAAGAATTACAAAAAGCAGGATGGCATATCACCTATTTTGCCAATCCAAAAGGATCATGTTCGGATACTTCTGAATGAGATCTGTAAACCTGCCTCTATGTAAACATAAAAAATGGAAAATGAGTCATGCTCCCTGATGGTGTAGTCAGAGAAGACAGATCGCCAGGGAGAGTTTCGAATTAAATCTTTCGTGAACATTGTTCATTATTACTAACTAAACGGTTTAACTCACGTATAAACTGAGACTTTAGGTCCGCTTTCAAGAGCAGCGTCAAGCTACGTCGGAAAAAAGACCTCCGTTAGGTCCTCCGTGGTCTTGTCCTATCCTGACTCCTTCTACCTTCTACTTTCAAACAAAAGATATTCTTCGTCAATCTTTTCTCAATCTTTAGTTGATTTTTTCGAAACTGTACTCCCTTTTACAGTTCAATGTCGACACATTCCTTCAAACTTATCATATTGAGTATCACTTTGTTAAACATTTAAAATTCTTTAGGAAAAAATGGAATGTAAATAAAATAATACTAATACCATACCGTTAATTTAAAATGACAGGATCGCATCCAATCTAAACATAATTTCCAACGAATATTTAACTACGGATCAATGATTTAGTTAGACCAGGCGGTTGCCATTAAATAAATGTATTTCGCTGTTTACCCAAGAATTACGGTAAACGAGAGCCGGCCATTGAACAAATAATGGCTCAAATATTGGACGTTCGATATTGATGATATTACGGTAATCAATATTCTAGATGGAACTGAATTGATCTCGAATTCGTTGGTGGTAATTTTAGTTACCGATTGATTGTAATGCTACACCTGTATTAAGGAAATTTTGATATTCAACGTCGTGTATCCTGGAAAGATAAGCAAAAGTATTGGTTTCTCTATATGCTATGTTATATATTAAAAAAAAAAATACCCATTACACCTTATCCCCGAAAGGGTGGCAGAGGCATATTATATGTCCACTTTTCACCGTGTGGATTCCTGTCTCTGTGTGTGTGGTGGTGAGCCCATTGCCGTGTTGAAATAGACAGACGCAGGTTGTGGCTACCTGCTGTTGATTTTTTTATATATAATAAGGCCTTCAACCAGGCTGCGATTTTACTGGCAACCGGGACCAACGGCTTAACGTGCCTTCCGAAGCACGGAAACGCTCGCAAATGTAAATGCCACAAAGTGGTCACCCATCCGAGGACCAACCATAGTGAAAGTTGCGTAACTCAGTGATCGTTTACAGAACACTGAGAGCGCGGGGCCACGAGAGATGCTATGTTGGTACCAACAAAACGGATTGTCAGGGAGCTCAGGGGTATGAAATAGTAGTAAAGACAAGCTGCCCAGCCTAGACGCTCCGCTTGAAGATCCCAGGGTTGTAAGAGAAGGAAAATACGCGCGCTGGCAGAGCATTCTTAGTTTTTATTATTCAACAGAGGAAACGTTTTTGAATAGCCCAGTTATGGTGAAAATTCTCTCCACTGAATGAGAGTGGTACTTCTGGCCGGCATGCGTTGTTCAAAGAGTTAGTGGGGTTATGTTGAAGAGCTGTTCAGAATTCAGATGCTGTACACCTAATTTTGTTCTGCAGACTTTGACAACTTGAACAGGTAAGTTAGAGTTAACGCGTTATATGTTCACAATGGTCATACGGATATGTTTCTCGATCTGCTAGTAAGTTAAAATTAAATTTAAATTCTGATGATAATGATAAATATCACACATCCAATGCAGAAAACTAGGACCTTTAGTTCTAACAACAAAGACAAACGGACCTCTCCTTACATTGGACGCTTCAAGCACACACTTTCGAGGGGAAACTCAAACAATTCTTCTTCATCTCAGTGTATTCCCGGTTGCTTCTAAACCTTACCTAGATTTGAAGCTTAGTTCACTTTTATATGACTGCTAAGACTA
Source organism: Thumatha senex (assembly GCA_948477245.1). Classification (NCBI taxonomy): domain Eukaryota; kingdom Metazoa; phylum Arthropoda; class Insecta; order Lepidoptera; family Erebidae; genus Thumatha; species Thumatha senex. The sequence goes on along the minus strand of OX419750.1, from coordinate 969,204 downwards.
TCTTAATATTAAGTTAATATATTAAGATAGTCTTAGCAGTAACATTAAGCTATCGTTTGACTCTTGATTTTCAGCATTGTTGGAAGAGATTGACATCTGATCTTCCAACCACGGAAAGGCACAAGCGTCGGTCTCTCATCCGTTAGTCAGCGGTGCACCGCTAGCAGCTTGGTAGAGCCCGATTGATTGATTGAAACTCAAAAATTACCTCAAACAAATCACCTCTGAAATACAAACTAACAGACCGCACCGAACTATTCACAACAGCTACAAATCACGCTACAAACTGAACACACAAAACGAACACTCCCATCGAAATACACAACTCACTTTATTCTCATTATGTGTACTATATAACCAGTGACCGGTTACCCGAAAATAGAACCGGTGCTAATACAACCTGACCTGGATACAGTACCAGGCAGCTAACAGCTATACAACCTGGGGGTCGAGTCTATTATTGACAAGCCGTAGAATAGAACCGGAATCGCTGTTTTTAGCTGTCAAAATGTTACTAGACCATCAAAAATGCAACCGAATAGCGGAAACTGGCGCGGTACGTGTTAGTAGAATTCTGTCAGTGGACCGATAGAGGTCTATTGGAGTATGATTGTAATAGTAGACTACGAAAAACTGTAAAAATTGTACCGGTATCTCTATTGAGCGACGATTTCGTTTCTTTTTCGACACGATTGAAATAGCAGGCCCGGCCCCCAGATCTGTGACTGTCCAGGCCGCGGTGAAAGGGTTAGTTGCGGCGGTGTTGTTACAAGTAATTTGTCATCGATTCTTAGGGCTTTGTTTTCTATTATTATATACTTAATAGTTTGAAGTAGTACCTACTGAAGTTGACTGCCTCTGTGGCAATGTATGCGACTGCCACGTTGCGGTCTCGGGTTCGTTTCCCGGGTGTGTTCCGTGTGTGTGTTTAGGTGTTTTATATATAATATGTATGCATCAGTCACACCTTTATCTCCAAAGAAGTAGTAGAGCGAGTGCTGCACCTCTGGTATTGCAAACGTCCATAAGCTACGCTGACCACTTTCCATCAGGTGGGCTGTATGCTTGTCGGCCATCGCAGTGGTATAAATTACGCCCACATTTCACCGTGTGCATTTTGGTCCGCCCATAAGGCTTTCAACTTGGTTTAGCGACTGCCATGTTCCTGGCAACTGGGACCAACGGCTTATCGTATCTTCCTAGGCACGTACACGCTCGTAAATGGAAATACCACAATGTGGTCACCCATCCTTAACTTAGCCATAGTGAAAGTATCGTAACGCAGTGATCTCGTATACAAAACACTGAGTTGGCAAGGCCACTGTATGTATAGGGATATCATTTGTCTAGGTTCCATACCACAAGCTTATTTTGGTCTAGATCCCCACAATATTTATTTATTCTGTGACCTAAAATTGTATTTAGAAAGTGCTTTCATCTAAGGACGCGTTAGAATTTACCTCCACTGTCCACCAGATTTACCAATACTAGCTTTGGTCACAAACACACGACGGTTCGTAATTGAGAGACGAACCGATTTACTGAATGTTCTATTAAACATCGATCAGTGCTGAAAATAAATTGCCGATTTACCAAAACTCGGGACACCATGCACGTGTAGTTACCGGGCCTCGGCCACCCCTGCCCGATGGCCGGACATAACATCGTTACGTGATCGCAGTTCTATTTGCATTTAAGAAAATTATGTATGCCTCTCCGCTTTGATATTGAATTTTTTCTGGATTACATGGAACGTTGGTTTACGATTACAAGTATTGACCTCCATTTATACTAGTAGGTGCACAGGTGAAATTTTTCAAGCCACCCATAAGGCCTTCAACTGGGCTTAACGACTGCCATGTTACCGGCAACCAGAACCAACGGCTTAACGTACCTTCCGAAGCACGCAAATGTAAATGCCACAAAATGGTCACCCATCCGAGGATCAGCCGCGGGGCCACGAGCGCTTGTATGAGAAATTGCCTCATGGAGAAAGTGCGTGTTTCCTGGAATTGCACAGATGAAGAAGAAAGACACAAATATCATTCATACAGAATATTATCAACTCGTGTTTCTTTTGTATTTCAACTACAAGATGACGGACAGCAAATGTGGTGACTTTGATATTCAAATATGTGAGGTACTTCCATAGCTCATAAGGTTCATATTTGCTGTGCTTGGTTATGTGACTCAAAAGGAAAATTTTCAGAATGTGTGTTTGTGACAGTGACAAACAAAATTAGTACACTTCTGAGGGCCGAACGATACGGAAGTATTATTTAATAGCAGAAAGCGGTAATATGAAAACGTCACCAAGAAAATGGAGGTAGTTGTTAATCTGCCAAGTCAACTCAAGTTTAACACGACCCATATTGCTTAGAGCAGACTAAATGTAGAACGGAGACCCTGATGCTGTAAACATAAGGTTGGATCCATCGTGAAACCTAGCGATCTGTACCTCTGACTTTCGCGTCAGGAATACAACGAGACGATATTTTAGTAGAATCTAGTGAAATGTAACGAAGACTTAGGAAAAGGAAAGGGTAATGGCATAAATCGGGAAGCTTAGATTCGGTAACCAACATATTATGGTATTTTGCTGTGAAATGTGTTGAGCATAATGTTTTTATTTTTTTGATAAACGACCATGTTTAATAACTTAACATGCCTTCCATCCGAAACACAGCACTATCGAAAATTGAACGATCATACATCTCATGACTGACCTTCAGGGCTTGGCCTACACCCCTTACCACAGTGATCGTTTCGACTCACGCCCGAACACGAAGCAATACGTGCGCTTTCACCACTAAACTGTTTAAATATATACTTCCACATTGTCTCTCTCACTTAGTATTGTTAATGGTTAGAGAGGGAAATAAAATACCACAGCAATATTTACTCGGAAAACTCCATTATCTAACCACATGACGAAAAATAAACCCCTTTTTGACGAAGAGTTATAACGGTTTGTTGGTCATATACAAAGAAGTTAATGAAAGTAAATAAACAGTGTACGAAAGCAGAAAAGGCATTATCCCGCCTTTATAAACCCAAACAAAAACGAACTTTTAAGCAAAACACCCAGCCAATGTTTCCAATGCGTAACTTGTTCGAGGCCGCACCAGAAGCTCCTGCGCCCTTAGCTTTCTAATTATAGAATAAATAGTTATGTAAGTATTTGAGATAAAATGATTCGGTTTGTGGATTTTCTGACCCTTAACCTTTTACTGAGGGGCTTGTATTCTATTTTTGACTTGAAGACAAAAACTTACCTTATTATTTTATTTTTAATCCTTTAAGCCCTTTTGGACCCTTTTGAAGTTTGAGAAAACCGAGGCAATGAGCTTTTCTTTCAGTGTACTATTAAGGTCTATCTAAAAGAGTATTATTTTATTACTTACAGATCTTTGTAAGTTGAGAAGCTAGCTGCCAGTGTTTAATTTGTCTACATTTCAACATAAACTCGTAATACCAAATATGATAACACTAACTCAATGTATTGAGGTATTTATAACATAATATTATGAAAGTTTTGTAAAACTTGGCTATACATAGAAATGGATCATATAATCAGCTTGTGTATCAAATGTCTGATCAACGAGATAAAATTGTTTTTTATAGCACTGAGATGGCAGGCAAGCATACGGGCCATCTGAGAGAAAGTGGTCACCATAGTCTAACCTTTAGACTATAAACTCATGCAACATAAAACAATCTTGGACTTCGCGCGACGTATTTGTCCCGTTTAATCTTTCAAGGGACAGTTAGCACTATGCATCATTCCAAGGCAACCTCCATAAGGAAGATCAAAAAGACCTCTTTGCAATTACGACAATGCACTCTGTATGCTCCGTTAGGTGTAAGGGGCCCCACCAAGATCTTCGGGGCCCAAGTCAACCTCCCGTGCTAGTGCGAGCACCTGCTGATTAACGGACGAGGCTCTGGCGCTGGCTTTTCCCTCTGGGGTTGGGAGGTCTGAGGGCGTCGCTCCCATAAAAGCCACCCGCCAAAACTAAATGGAAATGTACAATCGGAATGTAGCTAGGGATAGGGCGCCGCCGCAAAGCGGCGCACAGGAGCCCCGCTCGACTCTTGTGGCAAGTGGGCTAGGGCTGCTCAGAACGTGTGCGGCTGCCGATCTGGCCATTGTGAACACGTATTTCAAAAAGAAATCCGAACATCTCATCATCTACAAGAGCGGGAGGTGTACAACTCAGATCGATTTCCTACTCACTAGGCGACACAGCATCGGCAAGGTGGCCAACTGCAAGGTCATACCATATATGGTCACGTCTTGCGGCCACCGCCGGGCTACGTAGGAAACAAATGTCTGGCCATGTCAGCCCCGCCGGGTCCCGGTAAGAGGGGCAGACCCAAGAAGTGCTGGCTTGACGTCGTAAGGGATGACATGCGTGCCAATGGTCTCACTAGAGGGGATGCCGACGACCATGCGAAGTGGAGCAGAAAATTTAGGAAAGCGGACCCCGGGCGTCGCGAGACGCAACTGGGACAGACGCTCGGATGATGATGATGACTCTGTATGCTCCGTTCAGGGTATATGGGGTTAAGACAATAGACGTTTTAAAATCCAAATGACAGTCAGTGGAAATGGACTCCAGGAACCGTAGCCTTACACTAAAACGAGAAGACGTACTATTACCCTCCCAAAACACGTGTAATATACACATCTACGGAATCTCTCATTCAGGGTCGGATATTACGCGATAGGGCCCAAATATTCGGTAAATTTAATATATAAAACATGGCAATCGTGCCCCCAGGGCTCTCGGTAATAACGTATTAGTGGGTACGCAAAATATTGTTCATTAAAGTAAGGTATTTATTGGCAGGGAAATTGGGGTTGTTAAACCAGAATTGGAGAACATTTTACATTTTGTACTGGCAGCCGATAAGCTTTATTTAATGCAACTTTTTAATACCATTTTACTTTTAGGGTTCTGCACCTCTAAAGGAAAAAACCTAAAGGAAACTTAATTTATATGGTATTTCTAGTTGACACCGATTCCAGTTAAATACCGTTTTATACTACAAGTAAAAGGCAATCTCTGAAAAGTACATATTAATCATAACAATATAGTATTTACTAGGTAACCTCCCCGGCTTCGCCCGTGACGTACTTCGAACTCCCGTCGCACCTATTTAATCTCGTCACTTCTAAATTCTAAAAATCTCTAACTCTAAATATTTGCCCGATTTGTCGACATCTACGGCTACTACTTTGCTCTTCAGGGCAGTAGCGTGATGATATATAGCCTATAGCCTTTCTCGATAAACGGGCCTTTCTCGATAAACATACAAACAAATAAACTCTTCAGCTTTATAATATTACTATAGATTTAAAGTACCGAGAAATTTGTACGGAACTCTCAATACGTGAGTCCAACTTGTAAATGTTCTGCTTTTTATTAATAGTAGCAGCAACCCTAATTTGAATGGGAATATCAGTAAGAGAGCACTCTTAGCCACAATGGTTCAGTGTCTCGTAAACAATTATTTAAGTATCTACGGCGTTAGCATCTTACGATACAGTCGCTACTGAAATGGGTGACCGTTTGTGGATATTTTATTCACAAACATTTTAGTACACAACGTACGAAGATTTTTACATTATTACAAAGTAAATTAAGCAACCTTCGTCTGTCAATTTCAACACGGCAATGGGCTCACCACCTATTACGTGGGACAGGAATACCCATGGTAAAAAGCGGGCATATAATATGCCTCTGCCACCCCTTCGGGGATAAGGCGTGATAGTTAGCCATTGGTCCCGATTGCCAGTACTCGTAACGTAGCATTTGTTAAGCTTAATAATTTTCAACGGTAATTCGTCACAACCTGCGTATGTCCATTTCAACAGGACTTAAGTTTTACCTGTTACGTGGGACAAAAGTTCATACTGTGAAAGTAGGCGTATAGTATGCCTCTGCCACCCCTTTGGGAATAAAGATGTAACTGATATTCATGAAGATAAAAATGTTATCATTTTTAAATATACCGCAGTTGACCATCCACCTGAACCGCGTTATCAAATTAAATCCGTGTTGCCGCATTAATAATGTCACATCCATTTGGTGAAATTAAATTTTGTAAATGTAATAAAATATGCAAGGAGATTGAAAAGGTAATAAAATATGGATGTCGTTTATAAATATTTTATTTTTGGGTTAATTTCGTGGGGAAATGTCGACCTACATTTTGAGAAATGGATCGTTTCGGTTCGATGTCCATGAATGACAATGACGAATGTGCATTTTAGCAGAAAAAAGTGGTTGGTATGTAACGTTTTTAACTATCAAAATGTCTTTAAGAGTGAAATGTGGACAATCTTAATCTTAATAATATTATAAATGCGAATGTTTGTTTGGATGTTTGTTACTCTTTCACGTAAAAACTACTGATTAGATTTTAATGAAACTTTACAATAGTATAGTTTATACATCAGAATAACACATAGGCTACTTTTTATCCCGGGAACAAGTTCCTGTGGCAAACGGGCGTCCACTAAATAATATTTTGCAAAATAAAAAAAAAATATTTTTTTTTTCTATTAAGATTTTTTTGGTTATCAATCACGCCTTATCGCCGAAGGAGTGGCAGAGGCATATTATACTCCTAGTTTTCACCGTGTGTATTCCTGTCAAATATTAATAGACATACGCAGGTTATGGCTACCTGCTGTTGCAATTTTTCAAGCCTTCGATAAGTCCTTCAACTTGACTTTAGGACTGCCGTGTTACTGGCAACCAAGACCAACGGCTTAATGTGCCTTGTAAATGCCACAAAGTGGTAATCCATCCGTGACCAGCCATAGCGAAAGTTTCTCAACACAGTGATCGTTTACAGGACACTTAGTGAGCGGGGCCACACACATATATAATTTAATAAAAAAGGAACATATGCGACTGAAAGCTCGCAACTTGCATCCAATAGCACGTAACTACCAAACTACCAAAACCATACAATTTTAGTATGTCCCTTTCAGCCATGAGGACGCGAAATTGAATATCGGGTTTGTACAGTCAGGTTATAGTCAGGTTTATATATCGGACATTGTTTTAACTACGTATACCGTGGACTAGGGACGGTTTGTGTTGGAGTTTACTAACATTGGACTTCGAGGCCACTTATGTATAAAGTTTAACTATTAAAATTAAGAACTTGAGATAATTTTATAAGTTTTTTTACTCACGATTTTATCATTTACTGTATCCATTCCTAATAAGACGACTACTTATGTAACGGTAGATTCTAAATCAGAACAGAAATCTAAACTTACGCACAAGTTTGAGGAATGAATTCCCTGCACTGGTTTTCCTGATGTAAGATGTCATTACCAAGACAAAGTGTTAAAAATCTATCAACACATTAAACCTTTACTATATGTTTCAATTCATCTATCAAAACTATACCTGGTATGAAATGACCCAAGTAACTCTCAGATGTTTGAGATGAAACTTTCCTGACTTTCAGGTTCATAATTGAGTTGTTTTTGATGCTGTATAGAAGTTACTACAGAATTATTACAACGTTTAACACTAATTAACTACGCCAGTGTTTGTAATAATACTCTGTTAACTTTAACAGTACCCCAAGTGAGAAATGAACGAGACTAATACGACATATTCGGAGGTCTTAAAAATGCGGAAAATGTTAATGCTTACACCTTATAATAGGCAATAAAGGCTTTAAATCCCCCCAGGCTTTAAATCCAGGTCTGGTAAGCATCAGGGAAGTTGATAAGAAAAAGAGGCTAAGTTACAAGTTGTCGTAGTAGCACCAACCAGTACGTGTACCAGAGATGGCGACAGTAAAAAATCTCGGAAAGCTTTTAAGCCCACGTCACCGCGGTTTCGGACAAAACTGATTGGCGTTTCCACAGTCCAGCGATATTAAAAAGTAATCCTCGAATTCTATTCTTTTTCTAATACACGTTGAAATGCAGTGGTGCGAGTATTTTTGAGGTTATGCGCAAATAATTTTTATTCATACTTTTTAGTACTCTGCTTTTGATATGTGATTTGTAAATAAGGATTTCAATTTTCGGGACATTTTTACACAGTGCCATCTAGCTCAACGTACGCTAATATAATATTGTATCCCTGACGGGGTAGACAGGTCGCCAGGCTTTGCGTCCATGCATACTTCTTTCGCTTCTTCAAGATTCATCAATCGCTTCATACACGCACTTCTGGGTATCCGAGTACTTATGAATTTTCCGTTTTGAACAATCTGCTTACGTGGTCTTCATATGTAAGTCTCGGCCTAACCTGACTCCTTCTATCCTCTTCTTTCGCACAATATATATTCTTCGTCAATGGTTCCTCACTCATTCGTTGGACGTGTCCAAACCAACGGAGCACGCCCTTTTCCAGCTTTACGCTGACACTTTCATTCAAACCTGCCATATTGCGTATCACTTCGTTACGTATTCCATCGGCCAAAGTTGTTCGAAGTGATCGCATCTCCGCAGTATTCAATTAACTTTTATGCATCTGCTGACATACCCAGGTTTCGCTACCGTAAAGCAACGTTGGCACTAGCGCTGCGTTATGACCCGTCAGTCGTGCTTCTCTTACGATGCTTAATCGTATAAATATAAATATAATATTATAAATGCGAAAGTTTGTATGGATGTTTGTTACTCTTATACGTAAAAACTACTGAATGGATTTTAATGAAACTTTACATTAATATAGCTTATACATCAGAATAATATATAGGCTACTTTTTATCCCGGGAACAAGTTACTGTGGAAAACGGGAACGGGAAAACTTATCTTAGCGTGTGAAGCCGCGGGCGTCAACTAGTAATATTATAAATGCGAACGTTTGTGTGGTTGTTTGTTACTCTTTCACGTAAAAACTACTGAATAGATTTTAATGAAAGTTTAAAATAATATAGCTTTTACATCAGAATAACACATAGGCTACTTTTTATCCCAGGAACAAGTTCCTGTAGGAAACAGGAACGGGAAAACTTCTCTACGCGGGCGAAACCGCGGTAACTAGTGTAATATAATATTGTGTTATGGGGATATAGGCAATAAACGTACTTATATTAGAATGTATACTTCTAAATACGTATGTATTAGAAGTATACATTATTATATTATACATACTATAAACACCCATAATTCGAAATAAACATCAGCGAAATATGTGTTTCTATAAAGTGTGAAAGTAAGTTTTAATTCATTTGTGAAAATGAAAATGAAAAATCTTTATTCATGTAGGTCACAAAGTAACACTTATGAACGTCAAGATTATTGCTTCTACATTTACATTTACTGCCAGATTCGCACAGCAATAGGTAGAGCCGGAGTAACGAAAAGTTTATCAATAGTGAAAGGAAAAAAATATCCCTCGGTTTGTCAATATAGACAAACGGCACCTTTCGACGTTTCGGCTATGGTACAATAGCCGTGATAGACTTTACTCGTGTACCCGCGACTATTCTATTGTAATATAAACGAAACGTCGAGCAGTGAGCAAAAGATAAAATACAGCGAAAAAGACCGGAAAACCATAATGTATGGTGGAATAGTTGTGAAATATGATTATCAAATCTGCTTTCACGAAGAAAATGATGAATATGGTCAAAAGACAATTTTAAAATTACCAGTCGTAACAAGTTAAGTAACTTTGAATCGAATTCGGGAAGGTATCGAAGTGACCACACATACTTATCATTATTACAATTCGGGAAGGTATCGAAGTGACCACACATACTTATAATTATTACAATTCGGGAAGGTATCGAAGTGACCACACATACTTATAATTATTACAATTCGGGAAGGTATCGAAGTGACCACACATACTTATCATTATTACAATTCGGGAAGGTATCGAAGTGACCACACATACTTATCATCATTACAATTCGGGAAGGTATCGAAGTGACCACACATACTTATCATCATTACAATTCGGGAAGGTATCGAAGTGACCACACATACTTATCATTATTACAATTCGGGAAGGTATCGAAGTGACCACACATACTTATCATCATTACAATTCGGGAAGGTATCGAAGTGACCACACATACTTATCATCATTACAATTCGGGAAGGTATCGAAGTGACCACACATACTTATCATCATTACAATTCGGGAAGGTATCGAAGTGACCACACATACTTATCATTATTACAATTCGGGAAGGTATCGAAGTGACCACACATACTTATAATTATTACAATTCGGGAAGGTATCGAAGTGACCACACATACTTATAATTATTACAATTCGGGAAGGTATCGAAGTGACCACACATACTTATCATTATTACAATTCGGAAAGGTATCGAAGTGACCACACATACTTATCATCATTACAATTCGGGAAGGTATCGAAGTGACCACACATACTTATCATCATTACAATTCGGGAAGGTATCGAAGTGACCACACATACTTATCATTATTACAATTCGGGAAGGTATCGAAGTGACCACACATACTTATCATTATTACAATTCGGGAAGATATCGAAGTGACCACACATACTTATCATTATTACAATTCGGGAAGGTATCGAAGTGACCGCACATACTTATCATAGAGTAGAAGCGTGCACGTCGCCATCCCTGCCAGCTACGGCTGCAATTCTACTCCAACACGAGTGCCACCAGGGCGAATGATGCTAGGGCGTGCCCCCGAGGCGACGCGCACCAGTTCGTCCCCGCTGGTGCGAAAAGTGTGAGCCAGAGCAGCGTAGGGGACCGCCACCCTACACGCGCGGCCCGACACGGCAGGAAGTGGAGGATGGAGTGCAGGGTAGCTGCGTGGAATGTTAGGGGAGGAATGACAGATAAGATGAATGAGTTTGTGGATGTTATGAATGAGAGAAAGTTAGATGCAGTGTGCTTGACAGAGACCAAGCGCAAGGGCAGCGAAGTCTTGGAGCTCCCGGGTGGGATACTCGCGCTTTGGTCTGGAGTACCAGAGAGCGAGCATGGCAGTCGGGGGGTTGGAATTTTGCTGTCCTCGCGATTGGCCTCCGGTATGTATGAGTACAAACTGGTAGGTCCTAGAATCCTCTGGATCCGTGTAAACCTTGGTTTGACGAAGATTTTCCTGGTAGCTGCTTACGCGCCAGTATCTTCGTCGAACGCGAGTGAGCTAGAGGACTTCTGGGAGAGTAGGAGTGAAGCTCTAAATGTGATTGAAGGAAATGAAAGACTTATAGTATGTGGAGACTTGAATGGATGGGTGGGTACCGCTCGCGATGGTTTTGAGTCGGTACTCAGGAAGTATGGGGATAAAAGGGTGAACGACGCTGGCAAGCTAATACTGGCATTTTGTAAGGAAAAGGATTCGTTTGTGGCGAACACAATGTTCAACCACAAACAAATTCATATGTATACGAGGAGATGTAAGTCAAAGAGAAGCATGATAGATCTATTCCTAATGGATAGTCGGCTCCGTAAACAGGTGATGGACACAAGGGTTTATCGAGGCGCTGAGCTGGGATCAGACCACTACCTAGTCATAACTAGGATTAGGGGTCTGTTCGCGGGTTGGCGTCATCGTACCGAGTGTCCTGAACCTGAGCCGACTTATAGCATCAAAAGCTGGAAGCTGCAGGATGCATCCATTAGGGATAAATATAATAAAAGGGTAGCCGAAAAGCTTGGCGACGTCAATGTAAGTAGTGAGAATGTGGAAAGTGTATGGCAGAACCTTAGGGATAGTATGATAAATGCCGCTGTGGAAGTGTGTGGAGAAACGAAAAGAGGCAGTAGTAATAAGCGTGATGCATGGTGGAATGAGGAAGTGAAAAAAGCAGTTCGAATGAAGAAGAAAGCATGGCTAGACTACTTAGCCTCGCGGAATGATTTTAATATGAAAGAGAGATACAAGCTGCAGAAAGTTAACACGAAGGCACTAATAGAAGAAGCTCGTGAAAGGTGCAGAATGAAAGCGGATGAAAGGTTGTCGTCCAATTTCCGGGATAATGCCAAGCTCTTCTGGAAAGAGTAAGGGAAGACCCGGAGTTGTTCGGCAATCTGCAGTATGAATAAAGTGCTCAGTGTTAACAATGACGTCCTAACAGACCAAACTGACGTCCTGCAGAGATGGAGTGAATATTATGGAAAGATGTATGCAAGAAAAGACAGAGATGCCACATCGGGAAGTGGAGCTCATTTCGATGCTCCGGATCCCGATGTCATTGAAGTCATTAGTATGAAAGAAATAGAACAAGCGATAAGAAGTATGAAATGTGGTAAGGCTGCGGGAAAAGACAGAGTTACTGCTGAGATGATCAAGTACGGTGGGTCGCGTGTCTGGGACACACTATGTCTGTTATGCAACTTGTGCTGGCGGACGGGTGAGGTCCCAGATGACTGGCGAGTAGCAGTTGTAGTACCTATTAACAAAGGGAAAGGCTCGCGCCTAAACTGCTCCAGCTACAGGGCGATCAGCTTGGTCAGCTTAGCTAGTAAGGTGTATGCAAAGTTTATAACGGCATGAATGCAAGAAAAGTCTGAAAGGTATTTATGGGAGGCTCAATGCGGATTCCGACGTGGAAGAGGTTGCATGAATCAAGTGTTTTCTCTCCGCATGATCGCGGAAAAGTTTCTGGCTGTTAGCCAGGTTTTCTGCGCTTTTGTGGCTCTAGAGAAAGCATTTGATAACGTTGTGAGAGAAACGCTGTGGGAATTGCTGCCCGGATATGGCGTGGACGGCTCGCTACTGCGGGCAATACAGTCGCTTTATAGGGACTGTAAGGCTTGCGTGCGAGTAGGGGGGAATGTGTCACCTCTTTTTGATGTCTGTACAGGCGTCAAACAGGGATGTGTCATGTCCACCTGGCTGTTCATAGTGTATCTGGACAGTTGCCTGCAGAAGTTGAAAGATTTTAATATGGGTGTGAATTTGGGTGACTTTACAGTAAACTGTCTGCTGTACGCTGATGATGCGGTACTCATGGCCTCATCAGAAGCCGACCTTCAGACATTAGTCACTAATATGAAAGAGGAGTGTGAAAGTAAGGGTCTTCGCTTGAATGCAAGTAAAACTAAGGTTCTAGTATTTGAAAGAGGTGACGTAAGAACTAAATGCGAGATTAGGGTAAACCAGGAACGTCTAGAGCAAGTGAATGAAATTGTGTATTTAGGAAGTATGTTTAGCGCGGATGGAAGATGTGATTCGGATGTAGAACGGCGAGTAGCTGCCGGAAACAAAGTTTACGGTGCTTTGTCCCAGTTAGTAAAGCGACAAAGCCTCGTAAAAGAAGCACGAATGGCGATTCATAACGCGGTGCTAGTGCCAACTTTGCTTCACGGTAGTGAAACCTGGGTATGTGAGCAGATGCATGAAAGTAAATTGAATGCTGTGGAGATGCGATCACTTCGAAAATTGTGCGGCGTTACCTTGGCCGACCGAATACGTAACGAAGTGATACGCAATATGGCAGGTTTGAATGAAAGTGTCAGCGTTAAGCTGGAAAAGGGCGTGCTCCGTTGGTTTGGACACTTCCAACGAATGAGTGAGGAACGATTGACGAAGAATATATATTGTTCAAAAGCAGAGGGTAGAAGGAGTCAGGGTAGGCCGAGACTTACATATGAAGACCACGTGAGCAGATTGCTCAAAAACGGAAAGGTCAAAAGTACTCGGATACCCAGACGTGCTTGTATGAAGCGATTGATGAATCTCGAAGAAGCGAAAGAAGTATGCATGGATCGCGAAGCCTGGCGATCTGTCGTCTTTGACTACCCCGTCAGGGATACAGCGTGAAGATAGTTAGTTAGTTAGTATAGAAGTGACCACACACACTTATCATTATTACAGCGTGATGTCGAACTTAGTGTATCGCAAAAGCATAAATTCGAACTATGATAAGTCGTAGTACAATTTCGACGTACCTATTTCTCGAGCTAATCTAGAATCGAATTTGTTTGCGAACCATTTGAAAATTGATAGAATTCCTAAAAATGTACACCTTACATCCAATGTTTCTCGTAATATATGATATATTATGCTGATTTAACTCAATGGAGTAAAGTGGTTGCTATTGACGTCTCCTACGTATATTGGGATAAATGGTAGAGCTATAAATAAGTGTAACGCGGAAAAGGAAATTTAGAAATTCATGAGAAAATATTTGTAGATGTGTAAATTGGAAATACAGATCTTGTTTGGTGAGAGGTGTTAAGCAATATTGAGTAAAACTTGATATTTATATTTTGTACTATACGATTATGTGGAGTACATATTCAGATATTTCCTGTTCAAAGTATACTTGGCTTGCAGACACGCTGGTCACTGATAGTCGTGGAAGAATGTGGTATCTATACTAATATTATAAAGCTGATGAGTTTGTTTGTTTGGGTAAACGCGCTAATCTCAGGAACTAATGGTCGGATTTAAAAAAAAATCTATTTGTGTTGGATAGTTCATTTATCGAGGAAGGCTATAGGCTCTATATTATAATGCTACTACCCTGGAGAGCGGAGCAGTAATCATAAATATCCACAAATCGGGGAATTTTTTAAGCATTTTTGTAGAATTTATAAGCTACGGGATTAAATAAGTAAGTGCGACGAGAGTTCAAAGTGTATGTCACGGGCGAAGCCGGTAGGGGTCATCTAGTGTTTAATAATATGGGTTTGAAGAACTAAAACGCATTATACACATAAAAACTGTTGTGTGGCACTTGGTGGAATCGTACAAGTGTTATCATTGAAGGCATTGTACATATACTAATAATTTATTCTAAAATGGTTATTAGGTGTAGTAGATTGACAAAAGATAAACAAACCTTAAAAAAGCGACGCGTTCAAATTAAAGAATATTTTTATCTAGTAGATTGTGAGGGAATTTTATTATATAAATTACATTTATGTGACGTTTTTGGACATTATAACTATGTGGTATTTTATTAGTGAACGTTTACCTATATAGGTAACATCATACGCCGCCATTTTTAGAAAAATAAAGTATACAAGTATTCAAACACTTTTAGAAAGTATCTAACAGTGAAGATAAACTATTCCTAACTAGGCCTCGAAGCATTATAGTCTTATTACAAACGCAAGGGTAATATGAAGGTCTCTATGCAATTACGATGATGAAAAAATATTCTATTATCTTTGATATCTTAAAATAATAAAACAGATTGAAATTTTACCTCTTTCAGCTGCAGCACGTCCTCCTTCGATGACGGCCAAAACGAGAATAACTAAAACTGCTTTCAACGCCATCTCGTGTCAGTTGCAGGCACTAGTCACACCATTACCACTAAACACTAAATTCACAATTTGTTCACTACACTAACTTTTTTAATTTCTTTAAAACATGTTTGTTTAGTCGTATTTCGTTCGATCCTGAAAAAAAAGAAAGATTTTAATTATTTTAGACAATTGTATCGACTAAATGTACCTAGTGTCACAGCGGGAATAATATGAGAAAAAAAAATTGGATAAAGTAATAACATTTCATTGAAAGGGATCGTCCAGATTTCTATCTTTGTTTTAAAATTTGACAGTTTTTTGAATGGTTTAGAATTAACTGAGGAAATTTTAGTAGAATATAGTGTGTGTGTGCTAACAAATTAAATCTAGCATTACATGTCGGAAATCCATCGTAGAACGATAATAAATAAGGGGAGGAGGATCCCACCATACACCGTGATAAGGTAGGGTAAAGTTACCTTTTACCTATCCTACATCCCTTTCCTTGAGGAGTTGGGTTCGTCATTTCTCCGTTACAATTAGTAAAGGTTATCCTTGACCGTTGTGCGTTAGGATTGTCGAATCGAGGGTGGGTGGTAGGATCCTCCTCCCCGCCTTTATTATCGTTCTATATAGTGTAGCGATAAAATCAGCCTACTTATACTTATTACAGTTTTGATCAGTGACGCAAAATTGCTGGTTTGAGCAATGGAATATACAAATTACTGCATTGAACAAATAAATAATAATGCAACATGTGTCTTACATGAGACAGTAGGTAGGTACATCACTATGTGGCGTCCTTCCACCAGTTATATTTTGTCCCACGTAATGGGTGGTGAGCTTATTGCCGTGTTGAAGGTGCAGGTTTGCGTGTTGATGATATTCTTTAAACTATTCGGACACGATTACATAATATTTACATGTTTTTAAATTCTTATGATATATTTATGTTTTACCACGCGTAGTGATGGGCACCAGTAGGAATATGGGAATAAAATGTACCTCAAGTTGCTCCATATATCTTTAGCTATCTGCGAAAGCAAGTTCCACTACAATCGGTCCAGCTATTACAGGGATTATACGGAACAAACAGACAGTGAAAGAAGATATTTAAAATTGATTTTTTTCTGCAAGTGTTTTCATATGCATTTAGTGAAAAGCTGATAATTTGAAATTACAAACCGACATGCAATTTTATTTATCTGTAAAGTTTATTTATATGTTTTTTTCTATCTCACAAATGCCTCTGCGCATTTTATATGCCTACTTTTCACCATGTGTATTCCCGTCCCACGTAATAGGTAGTGAGCCCAATGCCGTGTTGAAATAGACAGACGCAGGTTGTAGCTACCTGCTGTTGAAAATTTTCAAGCAGTCTATAAGGCTTCAACTTGACTTAACGACTGCCATGTTACTGGCAACCGGGACCAATGGTTTAACGTGGTTTCCGAAACACGGAAACGCTCGCAAATCTAAATGTGTCACCCATCCGTTACCAGCCATAGTGAAAGACGCTTGACACTGAGTCTGCGGGGCAACGGGCCCTTCAAATCTGTATAGTTGAATGTATAAAGATGAACGAACTAAGCTCAATTGCCACAGCAGTTAAACACAAGGTCTGATGTCGACGCAGCAGTTTTTGCAGATCCCCGAACAAACATAAGTTTGCTCATTAGAATATTTGAGCGGGTCGACGTTTTTGTCCAAAGTTACAAATGTTTGCAACATCCGAGTAAACAGTACAGGATATTAATCGTTATTTGCTTTCCAATCCAGCTGATGTAGTTTTATATTAAACTGTACGGTATAGACGCATAAAACAATATACGCAAAACGCCAGATTCAGAAAATACAACTTACGCAAAACACCGTCTTGGATTTACGCAAAATACCAACTAACCTAACATAACACCAACTTTTTCATATTCAACTTTCTTCCATTGTATAAACTTGGTCATATAAAAATAAATAAATATTGTGAGACACTTTTCACACAGCGCCATCTAGTCCATAGTAAGCTACTATAAGCTTGTGGTATGGGATCTAGACAACTGATAGACATAATTATTTTCTATATTAGAAACAATTTTAAAAAGCAATTAGTATGCCAATTATTTTAATTTTTTTTTAGTGTGTAGACATTTCTTCTCGAGCTAGACTCGAACCAGCGTCTTCTGGTTCAAAGCACCCTTACGTTGCCTTAAGACGTAAAGAGGTGGGATAATCAGTGTCGAGTGGTCAGTTTCGAGCAGATCCCGGTGGTGTAGTTGGTGAAAGCGTCTGGTGTGTTGAACCAAAAGACGCTGGTTCGAGTTCAGCTCGAGACTAAAAAACTTATCTACTATAAAAAAATACTGTCTATATATCTAAATACATATATAGGAATAATAGCCGCATACACTACCACATTGCGCCACCGAGGCAGTCAAATTAACAGAACTAAATTGGTTAATTACTTTTCAGGGTATGCGTCCTGATAAGCTTTTACAAATAGAAAACATTCCGTTTCACCAGGCGCGACATCTAAAGTTTCCTAATGATAATCATACAGTTACAAAAGTTAACTAAAACCAATTTACGTTATATTAATTAGAATTCAAATTGAGTTTGCAATAAATTATGAGCACATAATTCTCTCGACTATGTAGGAATATCCTTTCAGTATGAGAGAGAGGTTAAGAGGATGATCCGTGAAGGCGTTTACGATTGGGCGGAGTACACCAACCAGGATAACAATATTTTTTTAAGATATCAACTTTATCATTGTCCAAATTGTGTACTTCGATTTAAAACAGGATCATCATCATTAACATTCTTTATTCTAAGTTGAATATTCGGAATATGAATAAAGAATGCGGCGGTGCAGTAGTATTAATGCACATATAATAACAGTTGGAACATTATCTGCAATCATTGTGCACACATCGAAATGTTTCGTGACAAGAATTTGGACAAATGTAAAGATAAAGAGACAAACAAGGGTCGCACGCTTTTTAGAATTTAAAATAAAATTAAATATCCATCACGCCACTGAAGCGCTCGTGGCCCCGCGGTCTCAGTGTTCTGTAAACGATCACTGAGTTACGCAACTTTCACTATGGCTGGTCCTCCGATGGGTGACCACTTTGTGGCATTTACATTTGCGAGCGTTTCCGTGCTTCGGAAGGCACGTTAAGCCGTTGGTCCCGGTTGCCAGTAAAATGGCAGTCGTTAAGCCTGGTTGAAGGCCTTATGGGCGGCTTGAAAAAATTCAACAGCAGGTAGCCACAACCTGCGTCTGTCTATTTCAACACGGCAATGGGCTCACCACCTATTACGTGGGACAGGAATCCATACGGTGAAAAGTGGGCATACAATATGCCTCTGCCACCCCTTCGGGGATAAGGCGTGATGGATATTTAAAGAATTTGATCCAAAGCTTAAAAACTATCTTCACGCTTTATCCCTGACGATGCGGATAGTCAGAGAAAAAACAGATCGCATGACTTCGCGATTTATGCATAGTCCTTGCGGTTTCTGTAGATTTATTAATCGCTTCATACATGCACGACTGGATATCCAAGTACTTTTGACTTTTCCGTCTTTGAGCAATCTGCTCCCGTGGTCTTTTAAACTAAGGTCGTAAAGTAAGCCTACCCTGACTCCTATTTGAATTTGATAGTGGGTAAATATCCAAAAGGTACTTGGAGACAACGATGCAGGCATCATTACGAAATTAGTAGTTCAGACGGCAGTTGCCCCATAAATGTCGAAAATTATACGCTAAACGCAAGCCAGGTAGAGTTTAGAAGCAATTGGGAACACACTTGTGATGAAGAAGATTGTATGAGTTGCTGAATACGTATTTTTGAAGTTATACTACTTTTGGCAAAAATGATGAGAGTAATTTTTTTCGATGCGCGCTCAGACCGTCGCGAAAAACCGACACCAGTAAGTTAGCTGATAAGTGTTTCCATGACAACTTATAACGATGAGACGTTTTTTTTTCTTATTAATTTATCATTCCGTTACAAACAAAGAGTTGTGGTATATGTGATGAAATCTTATTAGACTACAGAAGTAAAACTTCTAAAGCGTGTACAAAAGTACACACACACATTTTTATATTATAAATTTAAATAAATAAATATCCATCACGCCTTATCCCCGAAGGGGTGGCAGAGGCATATTATATGCCCACTTTTCACCGTGTGGATTCCTGTCCTACGTAATAGGTGGTGAGCCCATTGCCGTGTTGAAATAGACAGACGCAGGTTGTGGCTACCTGCTGTTGAAATTTTTTAAGCCGCCTATAAGGCCTTCAACCAGGCTTAACGACCACCATTTTACTGGCAACCGGGACCAACGGCTTAACGTGCCTTCCGAAGCACGGAAACGCTCGCAAATGTAAATGCCACAAAGTGGTCACCCATCCGACGACCAGCCATAGTGAAAGTTGCGTACCTCAGTGATCGTTTACCGAACACTAAGACCGCGGGGCCACGAGCGCTTCTTATATTATAAATTTATTTTTATTTTATACTAAAGATAAATAAACAATAATCTCAAAGACAAACTGTTTTGGCTGCTGTTTCTCTTAAATTGAAAACTCTACGAAGTCTGTTCCGCCTCGTTGAATTTATGGTCTGTTTGGGTTTCAAGATAATGGAGAGCGTTCGGTGGCACCATGCCAGGGTGTCCTCACGGGGAGTACTGACTGTCATTACGACACTCGAATCTGTTTAGACACTAGCCTTAGATTTTCTGGCAAGGTAGTATAAAATTAACTTAGAGAAATTTCGAAATTAGGGAGACATTTTTACAATTTCAAGACATTTTTACAATTTTAAGACATTTTTACAATTTCAAGACATACTTACAATTCATGTTACTTTAGAAGAAGAAAGAAAGATAGAAATTAATTATATTCACCGTGAAATATCTATTAATCATAAAACAATATTTGCCAAGACACAATAAATAAATTAATAAATTGAAATCTATACTTTAATATAAAAAGCTGAAAGGTTTATTTGTTTCGTTTAACGCGCTAATCACAGGAACTACTGGTGCGGATTGGAATATTATTTTGTGTTGGATAGGTCATTTATCGAGGAAGGTTTTAACCTTTAGGGTACTGACATAATGACATATAGTCTTTAGACTATATGTCATTATGTCAGTACCCTGTAGAGCAAAACAATAATCATAAATGTCAAAAAATCAAGGAAATTTTCATACAGCTTTGTAAAAGTAATAAAATAAGGATTTAAAAAGCCAACCCTGAAAATCGAAGTATATTTTAATTTATAATATACTCTATGATGCCCGCGGCTCTGTAGTGAAGTTTTCCCCTCCCCGTTTCTCAAAGCAACTTGTTTCCGGGATAAAAAGTGACTTACATCCTATTCTGATGTATAAGCTATATTACTGTAAAGCTTTATTAAAATCCATTAAAAAAAATTGCGTGAAAGAGTAACAAACAACCGTACAAACTTTTACGTTTATAATATTAAGTAGGAAAAGTACCAATATTAAGTAGGAAAAGTACAAATATTAAGTAGGAAAAGTAGAAAGTATTCGAGTTCAAACTAGGTGTTTTTGGAAGGCTGTAGATATTGGTATAAAAGTATAACAGTAAAAAAAGTGCATTAGCGAATTAGTCAAAGGCAGTAAAAAAGAAACTTCATGTTCAAATTCAATTGCGTCAATACCTGCAACAGCACAAATATTTATAAAAGATTTCGCTAAGTAGGTGTACAAATCTTTTGCTGGAAAACAACATAAGATTCCCCGCAGGTAATAATCAACTTCTAGCAATACAAAACCGTTTGCAAACAGATTTACGAAAAGCTTGCACTAATGTCCGATAAAATTTTGTCATTTTGATACTAATTGTGGGGGCAAACATGTACCTTGTGAAACTCTGTCTACCCCCTTTAACTATATAACAATTTTATCATACACTCCGTCTTCATTTTCTTATTAGTCATATCAATTCATAGTAAATTGCATCTACATAACATTGAAACTGTAACTTCATTTCATATTTATTGCATTACTTTCGAAGCGAATAATTAAAAGAATTCTATAATAATATGTATATTCCCAAGGAGGGTTGGTGTCAGGCTGGCGGCCGACCATAAAAACCAAGCCAAAACATTTTGCAGTATGGAATTTTTACATACTGCGCCGACCCCAAGTAAATTGGGACAAGGGCAAGAGGATGATGATATAATAATATGTATATGAGATAATTTTATCACAAGTTAAAACTATTGTGTTTATACAAAACATATATTATTTGAGGTCAAGGGCGTAGGTTTCCTTTCATTGAAGAAAGCCTTTATAAATAGATAATTGAAAAAGATGGAAAACCCGTCTATTGTGCTTAAAGGCCACGGCATTAAATTTCGAGAAGCGGCGCTTGTTCGTTTCTGTTCGCGGTCGGCTGCTATTTTGAGACGTGTTGTCAAATGGGGATGTGGGACAAGTCATTTTATAGGTTAAGTATACAATAAATTCACAGCGATTCGAATATATAAACATACTGACTGCCTCTGTGGCGCGGTGGGAATGTATCTGACTGCTACGCAAGAGATCGTTCGATTCCCACCCAGGATAAAATTTGTGTGATGAACATGATGGTTTATTCTGTGTCTGGGTGTTATTTATCTATAATATGTATGTGTTTAGAAGTACATAAGTATGTTTATCAGTTATCTGGTTTCTATAGTACAAGCTCTGCTTAGTTTGGAATCAGATGTGTGAGTTATCCCAACGATATTTACGATATTTATTACACATAAACGTTTGTTTTTTGTGTGGAATTCCTTATTGACTCCTACCGACTAAAACTTCAAGGGTGTTGCAATCGTTCATAGGCTACGATGACCACTTTCTATAAGGTGGGCCGTATGCTTGTCTGTCACCTCAGTGGTATAAAAAAACCACACGGTATCCTTTCAGATGGCTAGAAGACTCGGGTAAGCCCTCAAAAAGATATCCCCAGAGTTCTCCAGTTTTATAATATTACTCACCTAGTAATATTATAAAACTGAAGAGATTGTTTGTTTGTTTGGTTGAATGCGTTAATCTCAGGAACTACTGTTCGGATTTAAATAAAATATTTTTGTGTTGGATAGCCCATTTATAAAGGAAGGCTATATATAGGCTTTCATCACGCTACTGCTTAGGAGAGTGGAGCAATGATCATAAAATGTCAACTAAACTGGATTATTTTCATATTTTTTTGTAAAAGTAATAAACGACGGGGTTCGAGGTATGTCACGGGCGAAGCCGCGGGAGTCAGCTAGTACATATATATAAAACAAGTAATTTCGTTGTTTTCCTTTTCACCATGGTTATAAAATCTCCAGGAAAACGGTCATAAATCAAAATACTCTACGAACACTTATGCAAAGGTTTATCGCCATTTAAATTTAACTTGTAATTATGTTGCCTATTAAGTATTACAAGTATTTTCAGCTCACATTTAACCTTGGGAGCTGGCGATAAGTCCCGCATTTGACACGCAAGCGACCGATTATATACACACCAGTCTACGATCGCGTTTCTACAACTGCGTTATATATGGAGCAAGGTATTTCACAGGAACCGCAAACCAATTTTATCATCATCATTAATAAAAAAAATTTGGCCAAATCGGTCCAGCGGTCGTAACATGATCCAAGTCGAAACATCTATTCATCCAATCATGATTGAAATTTTTCATTAAAATTGTATAACAATTTTCGATTGTACTGGAACGCTGCGGCGTCTATTAATAATCATACCACAGTATTTGGGTTCATTTGCCGAAATAACTGGAGTGCAGACCTGGGCTATTTCTGGAGCAACAGATACGCGAGTAAGAGTGTGATATAATGAAACGTTAGCTTCGTTTATCTTGTTAGGATATGTGGATTTCAGAATCGATCATAAATAGAGAATGGAAAGCCACCATCTTGCATGTACTCCGCGGAGTATTGCACATTGCCCAGAATCTGGAGGTTAAGTTTACACGGGTAAATAAATAAACCTGTACCACACGTACGTCGAGTACGTGCAACCTGGCCGAAACGTCAGGCAACAAATAGTATGAAAATTAACCGCGTTTAGTCCCAGTAATAACTAATACACTTTTAGTATGCAACGCGATAGTTTAAAAGTTAGTAAGTTTACACTGTTGATTGATGGCACTTGGTGGAACTTGCTACACATCTTAAACTAAAACACTTGTACTGTTCCACTTATTTACTATTAAATAAGTAGAACTATATAATACTACTAAATAAGTAGAACAGTACAAGTGTTTTAGTTCTAGATCTGGAGGATCAGGTTTCCTATTACTTATGCTACATTGATTTCCTTGATGAGTTCGGTTCGTCATTCCTCCGTAACATTTAGTAGAAGTTATCCTTGTCTGGTTAGGATTGACATTGTGAGTGTTGTGAGTTCTTTATCTCCATCTCCTCTTTTATTATCATTTAATAAAAATATCCCAAATAAAATCTATTTCTAACAGTCATTTTGCTGTTTCATAAAATTTGCTAAATCCAAACAATTTATCCGTTCCAATTTTATGTTAAAGCACATAGTGTGAGAGACGATCTGCGGGAACAACTCATTACTAGTTCGCTGAACTATTCGGGAACTAAACGTGGAGGTTATAGTGGTACGGGTTGGAGCACATTAGCATTTTGTATGTGCTGAGTTTTTACAGTTTGTGTCTATGAACTGAACGTTTAATATACCTATTACAGTTTTTTCCGCTCCATTAAAATCGAACAAATTATACCTAAACGTATTCCATTTTGAAAGAAACTAGTTATTATGACGTCATACAAAAGGGTTTTTAGAAATAGCGGTGGGAATTTAAAATGGTTTCAAAGTTTGTCATGTATAAAACTGAATCTCACAGTATTAGATGTAAAAGTAGAATAAGTAACAGAATACGTAACTCGCATAGTTTGAAGGGAATGACTAATAAGTATAAATAAGGCCTCAAAATACTACTCTCAAGTGTTACTGGAGTATTGAGGACCGTTCTAAAATACGGCCCTTAGTTTAGTTTAGTGGATGTCGATTAATCGAAGCTTGTACGTCCATGCATCACAGGTGCTCCATTAAAAATACTTTAAAATCATGTTCTTGCCAACAATACCTAATATCTACATGTAACCATTAGTACTTTTTACTCTGTAATCCTAAGTATGAAATCAGTTTCAGCTTAATTAATTTCAGTTTATCAGTCACGCCTTTCTACCATTAGGTGTTGCAGAGGCATACCATAAGTCCATATTCCAATCTACTTGGGTGATATTTTTTTCCATTGGAAAGTTATTATATCTATCTGTCTTCACGCAGGGATACTAACGGGGTAATCCATGTAATACTTCTTTCGCTTCCTGCAGATTCATTAAACATTTCCTTCATGCACATGATGCACGCCTGTTAATATCGGAACTTAACATATTAGGTCTGGTGTGTTGAACCAGAAGACGCTCGAGTCCAGCTCGTGACTGAAAAACTTTTCCACTTTAAAAATTTAAATTTAGAAAAAGTTAGCATACTAATTGCTTTTCAAAATTGTTTCTAAGGAATTTTACATCCTAAGTTCAGTATATATAGTGTGTTTTAAAAATATCTTTATAGTAATAATCTAATGATTACCTATAGACAACTTGGTGACCCCCACGGCTTCGCCTGTGGCAGGCTTCGAGCTCCCGTCGCTTATACATTCTACAATAATGCATAAAAATTTGCCCGATTTATGACTATTGCTCCGCTCTCCAGGATAGTAGCGTGATGATATATATCCTATAGCCTTCCTTGATAAATGGGCTATCCAACACAAAAATAATGTAGTCCCTGACATTAGCGCTTTCAAAGAAACAAACTCTTCAGCTTTATAATATTAGTTTACATTTATATAGTAGAGAATTTAATGTATAGACTTTGAACATAAATTCAACACCTCACGACTTAACTACGCAACTATTATGATCGCATTTTTTGTTTAAATTCCCTATCTATGGCATTATAGATTCACACCTCCCTTTATTGCTCGATAAATGGACAATCTAACACAAAAAGATTTTTTTTTAAATCTGACCAATATTCCTAAGATTAGACCAAATAAACAAACTAACAAGCAAACATACAAACAAACTCTTCAGCTTTATAATATTAGTAATAAAGTAATGAATAAAATAAATACCAGAAAATGAAGATGGGCTGGCCACACAATAAGGTGCACCAGCAACAAATGTAGCCTCAGGGTCACTCTCTGGCATCCAAGAGAGGGCAAGAGAAGAAGGGGTAGACCTGTGAGGAGATGGGAGGACGACCTGAAACTAACTGCTGGACCATGCTGGTCTCGGGAGGCAAGGGACAGGGTGCAGTGGAAGGAGCTGAAGGAGGCCTATGCCAAAAGGCACACCGAGCTCAGGGGCATAATCTGAGCTCGGAAAAACAGGCTTGTTATTATTAATAAAGTAATATTACAATGTCGATAGTAGAGCTCACCGTCTAATGATACACTAATCTCACTCGGTACTTTGTCGGCAAACTTTCACGCAGATAGTACTTAAAGTTCCACAGCGGCTGGTGTATTTACTATGTCAACAGCAGATTAATGATGTACTGGTCTAAACAACAAGCACTATCCTAATATTATACAACCGAACAGTGTGCTTGTTTGGTTGAACGCCTAATCTCAGGAACTACTGGTTGGAATTCAAGAATTATTGTTGTGTTAGATAGCCCATTTATTTAGAAAGGCCATTCTACTAATATTATAAATCCTAAAATAAATAAATAAATATCCATCACGCCTTATCCCAGAAGGGGTGGCAGAGGCATATTATATGCCCACTTTTCACAGTGTGGATTCCTGTCCCACGTAATAGGTGGTGAGCCCATTGCCGTGTTGAAATAGACAGACGCAAGTTGTGGCTACCTGCTGTTGAAGTTTTAAAGCCGCCCATAAGGCCTTCACAGTGAATCCTACTTTATATTATAACATTCATATACATACATACATACGAGTACATACTTTCACGCCTTTATCCCCGAAGGGGTAGGCAGAGGCATACTATACGCCCACGTTTCAACGTATGCTTTGCTTTTTGTCCCACGTAACTGGTGGTGAGCTCATTGCCGTCTTGAAATGGACGTGGCAGGTTGTGGCGACCTGCTCTTGAAATATTTCAAGCCGCCCATAAGGCATTCAACTGGCTTAATGACTGCCAAGTTACTGGCAACCGGGACCAACGGCTTAACGTGCCTTCCGAAGCACGGAAACGCTCGCAAATATAAATACCACAAAGTGGTCACCCATCCGAGGACCAGCCATAGTGAAAGTTGCTTAACGCAGTGATCGTTTACAGAACACTACGTCCGCGGGGCCACGAGCGCTTCTTTATATTATAACGTTAGTAAAAATGTATGGATGTATGTTAATCTTTCACGCAAATACCATTGCATGGATTTTGATTGATTTACTGAATGATTTCGTTACAAAAATATATGCTTACACATCAGAATAACACATGGTCTACTTTTCATCTTGAGATCAAGTTCCTGTGGGAAATGGGAACGAGAAAATTTCACCATGCGAGCAGAGTCACGGGCGTCAACCAATATACTCTATATTATCACGCTACTACCGAGGACAGCGTAGCAGTAATCATTGAAGTCAACACATCGAGCAAATTTTAATACATTATTGTACAATTTTTAAACAACGGGATTTGGTTAGGTAGACATATCTTTCTTTCCTTTCGGTTGCAAGCGAAGCTTAATTTAGAATAGACGGCGCTGTGTAAAATGTGCCGAGATTATAAATTCATGATCTGGTTACGACTGACTGGTCCAACTATTACAATTAGTAAGACTCTCGACCCTTGACCCTTTGCAAGACATTGCATTTTCTCAATCGATAGGTAAATACATACATACGTACATATTGTCACGACTTTATCCCCGAAGGGGTAGGCAGAGGCATAGTAAACGCCCACATTTCACCGTATGCATTTTTGTCCCACGTAACAGGTGGTGAGCCCATTGCCGTGTTGAAATTTACAGGCGCATACTGTGGTGACCTGCTGAATTTTTTTAAGCCGTCCATAAGGCCTTCAACTTGGTTTAACGACTGCCAACCAACGGGGACCAAAGGCTTAAACGTGCCTTTCGAAGCACGGAACTGGGGTGGGTCTAAATGGCCGAATAAATTTAAAAAAAAAATGAGATGTGTCTATTTTAGATGTTAAATTTGGAAGATATTTTGAACTTGTTGCCTTTTAGTGAGGTGGTAACAAAAAGGCTAAAATGTTTTATGTGCTAGACACTAATTAGCACGACCAATTAAGGCTCCGGTAGTCGAGCGGACTCTTAATAAATAAATCGGTAAATACATAGAATATAAAATGGAGATTGAATTAGAAAATTGACATATTTTTGATATTGTCCAAGGTTTTTTGAACACCGCCAGAACCGCAATTTTGGATTGCAATACACATCAAATAATAGCTTCGTTCACACACATACTGATGATAAAACATGGGAGGACAGGCGGCAGTGGCTCCCAACAATGCCACAAATAAAAAGTCATATAAAAGCTGCTTTTAGTAGCCAGTAAAGTTAGACCTTAGACTGCTTGGCGAAAAATGATAAAATAACAAGAGTAATCTCAGCTTTAAAGAGCTCTTGCATTATTTCAAACAGTTCAATAAATAGGGATCGTACATCTGCATAAGCGGTGCCTCCAGATTGTTTACCTGCAATGATTCGTCGCAGCATCACGCTTGGCTCCACGCGGCCTGATCAGGATCTAAGGACAATGTCTCTATGTCTCAGGCGACAGTGTCATGGCCAAGTCATAAGTCATTGTTTTCTGACATAACATTTATGCGATCGGTACATTTTAAATTCGGGAATTTTAGTATAGTTTGTGGTTTAACGACCGAACGTGGTTTCCCAACTAAATAGATAAATATATTTCAATGTCTATTTACAAAAAAAATCACGTAATATTTAATATCTTGCTTTATTTTAAAATATTATAAGAAATATTAGAAATTTGAGTGCTTCTATAACTATGTCTAAAATATTTTTTGTCGTAACTGAAAACGGACTCTTTCCACTAGAATCCACAGTCTGGCTTCACATGTGAATCTATAGATACTATTTTTCCTCTTCAAAAAATCGATGTATCCTTGAATTCGCCTACTGGTTCACTGTGAACTAAGACTGTACCAAAGAATTTTTAAATTATGTCTCATTTTTGATTATTTGTTTTTTTTTATTATATATCCATCACGCCTTATCCCCGAAGGGGTGGCAGAGGCATATTATATGCCAATTTTTCGGAAACTTTCTAGCCGCCCATAAGGCCTTCAACCAGGTTTAACGACTGCCATTTTACTTGCAACCGGAACCAACGGCTTAACGTGCCTTCCGAAGCACAAAAAAGCTCGCAAATGTAAATGCCACAAAGTGATCACCCATACGAGGACCAGCCATAGCGACAGTTGCGTAACTCAGTGATCGTTTACTGAGAGAGAGCACTGATACCGCGAGGCCACGAGCAGATTTCTGAAATATAACTAAAAATTAATTTCAAAAGTAAAAATTGATTGACTGTAATAAAAATATCTGATTATCAAACTCAATATTTTTTTACTTACCTAAGTGACAAAGGAAATACATGAAACAAGTGGTCTATATCACTATATTATGCACAAAAGTTACCATACAAGAAATAATTTCAAGAAATAAAACAAATTCGAATTCAATTTCAATTGTACATCCGCTGCGTACTGTTCCTTGGGCCAAACGTTTCTACAAAGGCGTCAATATCACCGTAGGTATATCTTCGTTCGACGCGCAATCACAAACATGAGGTTTGTCACACCAGCTCGGTACACACCCGTTTACATTCCAACATATAGACACTGCCACTGTTATTGAATGTTTTGCATACGTTTGAACGTTTCATTGTAGGATAGACAGAGTGGTATTGAAGAGTCCTTGACACGAAAGAAACTCTAATCTTAAACGTTTTAGTTACAGAAAGATACCATTTATGTACTAAATTAAAGCAGTATCTGTTTTTACTGTTGATTGATGGCACTTGGTGCAACTTGCTACACATCTATACTATTATAAAGCTGAGGAGTTTGTTTGTTTGGTTGAACGCGCTAATCTCAGGAACTACTGGTCGGATTTGAAAACATATTTTTGTGTAAGATAGCCCATTCAAGGTAGCATAGCAGCAGTCATAAATGTCGATAAATCGGGCAAATTTTAATGCATTATTGTAGATTTTTTAAGCGACGGGATTAAATATGTTGGATGGGAGCTCGAAGCATGTCACGGGCGAAGCCGGGGGGTAGCCTAGTTTTGAATAAAATCACGTGTACTTTTCAATTAACTTTACTTTATTACCTGATGGGTTTCGCCATACGATATTTTCAAAGGTCTATCATAAGAACTCGTATATATCTAGTAGGTAAAACTATCATATATATATATATATATATATATATAAGGTTCATAGGAATTATAGTCAACCTTTAAAAATGCCGTAAGGCGAAACCGATCAGTTAAAAAGTAAAGTTTGTGGAAAAGAGTATTGTGTGTGTAGTATCGGCTCAAAAATCTCTTTTAGGCGGATCTTGCACATTTCCAAAAGTTATCTAGAAACTCATGCAGGCTATAAAACATTACCACCTAAAAAAATCACTTATATTTTAGTTAACCATTTACAAAATACATTTTATACTTTTAAACTAACACACTGAGTCATTATGCAAACTCCTTTTGAAAAAAGTTTCCTAGAAAACACTCCATGGTTAAATTTTAGAATGATGTTATCTAAATAACGTATTAGAAGCGCTCGTGGCCTCGCGGTCTCAGTGTTCTGTAAACGATCACTGAGTTACGCAACTTTCACTATGGCTGGTCCTCGGATGGGTGACCACTTTGTGGCATTTACATTTGCGAGCGTTTCCGTGCTTCGGAAGGCACGTTAAACCGTTGGTCCCGGTTGCCAGTAAAATGGCAGTCGTTAAGCCTGGTTGAATGCCTTATGGGCGGCTTGAAAATTTTCAACAGCAGGTAGTCACATCCTGCGTCTGTCTATTTCAACACGGCAATGGGCTCACCACCTATTACGTGGGACAGGAATCCACACGGTGAAAAGTGGGCATATAATATGCCTCTGCCACCCCTTCGGGGATTAGGCGTGATGGATATTTATTTATTATTAAATAACGTATTATGATTTCACACGCTGTTACTTTGGCTCGACTATGAATGAGCATTTTTCCCAAGAAAAATACTAATAAAGTTTGTGATTCATAATAAAATTTGCATGCCTCTTTGTCATTTATGACAAGCTATTTAATTTTAAAAACAGAAGCACCTGTCTAATTTTTGCTGACATTTCATATAATATTTTGTAACAAGATGTCTCTCCTAAAAATGAAATTTGCATCGAGTGACACCTCATACAATAAAATTATAGTGAGAGCAGATTAGCTACATTATAGGATTCTTTAAAAGAGGTATTGAAGGTTTATAAAGGGTCGCCAGCGCGAGTGCAGCACCTCTGATTTTGCAAACGTCCATAGGCTATGGTGACCGCTTTCCATCAGGTGGGCCGTATGCTTGCCTGCCACCTCAGTGGTATAAAAAAGCTCCAGCCAGGTCTGCGTTTCTACTAATATATAAAACTGAAGAGTTTGTTTGTTTGGTGACTAGTGGGATTTGGAAAATTATTTTTGTATTAGATAACCCATTTACCGAGTATGGCTATAGATTATATATCATCACGCTACTACCATGGAGAGCGGAGCAGTAATCATAAATGTCAACAAATGAAGCAATTTTTATAATTTAATAAATGACGAGATTAAGGTGGTGCGATAGAAATTAAGTAACGGGCGAATCCGCGGGGTTCAGCTAGTTAAAATATATGAGAGAGTCATCTGACAATTTTTCAGATTGACTTAAACACCTACTCTAAAATATCTATCAGCTCTTGGATTGAATTCATTATATTACCCAGCTTCTAATTCATAGTTACATAATTATATTGAAATATTTTGACCAAATGCCCTTTAAATTGGTTTGACAAATACATGTTACTGGTAGCTAGGATGCTGATACTAGCTATTAGCTTAACGTGCATCCGAAGCACGGAGAAGTTCGTAACAGGAAATGCGATAAACAGTCACACGTCTCAGCACTGACCATAGCATAAGATGCAATCGAGGTACTTCCATTACAGCGTCACTCTTCGTGAAATGTTATATCACTTTTATCCACGCGTTTATTCCTGCTAGGGCATAAAGGCAAGGGTAAATCATACGCCCATATTTCAGCGAATGCATTTTTGTTACACGCGGCCTCCAATTTGACTTAACGACTACTATGTTACTGGGAACTGAGTCTAACGGCTTAACGTGCCTTTCAAAGTATGGAAACGCTTGTAAAAGGAAATGCCACAAAGCGGTCACTCATCCGAGGACCAGCCATAGCAAAAGTTGCTTAACGTAATGATCGTTTACATAAACTCAACTTCCGTTGCATCTATTGAATCCCGTCGCTTATAAATTCTACAATAAGGCATTAAAGCTTTTCTGATTTGTCCACTTTTATGATACTGCTCCGCTCTCCAGGGTAGTAGCGTGATGATATATATATCCTTCCTTGATAAATGGGCTATCCAACACAAAAATAACTTTATGAAATCCGACCTGTATTCCCTGACATTAGCCCTTTCAACCAAACAAACTCTTCAGCTTTATAATATTAGCATAGATTTATATAGTAGAGACTTTGAACATGAATTCAGCACCTCACGACTTAACTACGCAACTAGTTTGATCGCATTTTGTGTTTAAATTCCCTATCTATGGCATTAGAGATTCACACCTCCACTTTATCGTAAAGTACCCGATATATTATGTACGATATTAACCCTGCCTTGCGTGAAAGCTGCTCAATTTCCGGGTTAACGGATCTCGTATTATATTAATACATATTCTTAGTTGGCGAATTGGATTAGAGTAAATTTTGTGTAACGGACACAATGCGATTTCAAGGGAAAGAAATTAGAAATTAATATTTAATTATGGAAATTTTGCAGGGTCGAACTTAATAGTATAGGCGTGTAATTATTTGTAATTATTACTTATTTGTGATAGTGTATGCGACTGCCGCGCATTAGGTCTCGGGTTTGATTCCCGGGTCGGAACAAATATTTGTGTTTCGGAGTTTGGGTGTTTCCAATGTTTAGTATGTATATATTTAGAAATATATAAGTATGTTTATCAGTTATCTAGATCCGATAAAACAAGCTTATATATTGGCTTACTTTGGGCTAGATGGCGCTGTATGAAAGATGTCCACAATATTAATATTAATTTATTTATTCAGAAGTTAATGACTTATCAGTCACGCCTCTATCCCCGAAGGTGTAGGCAGAGGTATACTGTACACCCACATTTTTTCATGTGCATTTTTGTACTACGTAACAGATGTTGAATCCATTGCCGTTTTGAAATGGACAGACGCAAGTTATGACGTATTCCAATTAAAAAACTTTTAAGCCGCTCACCTCCTTTAATTTGGATTAACAGCTGCTATATTACTGGCAACCGGGACCAACGGCTTAAAGTGCCCTCTAAAATATGGAAATGCTCGTAAGTTTTGATGTCACAAAGCGATCACTAATAGCAAAATGTAAACAAAATTCGTTGGAAACTGAGTATTTCATTGATTGCAAATACCCTAAATTTTTCCTTCGATACATAATATTTAAATCTCTTTAAATTCACCCACTTACATAGACCAACTCATAAACTTTAACAGTTTTGTATGCTTACTGTAAGATCTACGCGTTTTCAACAGTCCTTTCGATCATCCTCCCAAATTAATATCGTACTTGCTAATAATTCGCCCCTTTGAGCAAGGAGTTATTGTTTGCGCCATGATATTGTATTACAGATTATAAATAGAGGCACCTGGCTTAATTAACTGTTGCTTTTGTCCTTGTAGGGTGAACATATTTTAGGTGAGACTGTTTTTATATGTAATTAAGGATTAAGTTAAGTTTTATTTAAACCTCACGTGAAGCACATCTTTTTTGATTTGCTTCAGGTATACTCTGATCATAATAGGGCAATAGAAATTGGTGAATGAATATATATAGGTATGTTAACAAGGTGCAGTCTCAGAACTCTTTATATGATATCTTCGTAATAATTTCAAGGCTTTGCAAAGTCATAACAGGGGCCAAGTCTACTATTTCAATCGCGTCAGTAAAGAATCGAAATCAATAGAAAGTCACCGGTACAATTATGAAATTTTTTCGTAGTTTACTAATACAATCGTACTCCAATGGACTTCTATCGGTCGGCCGATGAGTCCTACTAACAGTCCTAAGTCAGTTGCATTGTTTATTGTCTATTAACATTATGACAGCTAAAAACAGCGATTCCGTGCTTCGGAAGGCACGGTAAGCCGTTGGTCTCGGTTGCCAGTAACATGGCAGTCAAGTTGAATGCCTTATGGGCGGCTTGAAAAATTTCAACAGCAGTAGCCACAACCTGCGTCTGCGTCTATTTTAACACGGCAATGCGCTCACTACCTATTACGTGGGACAGGAATACACATGGTGAAAAGTGGGCATATAATATGCCTCTGCCACCCCTTCGGGGACAAGGCATGATAGATAAAAAAACAGCGATTCTGGTTCTATTCTACGGCTGTCAACAGTAGACTCGGCCGCCAAATGGAAAACTAAAAAGGTTATCAATTTCTTTTCGTTTGTTACTAAGTGCCTAAGAACTAAACCGTAATGCTGTATCTATGTTGAAGCGCTCGTGGCCCCGCGGTCTCAGTGTTCGGTAAACGATCACTGAGGTACGCAACTTTCACTATGGCTGGTCGTCGGATGGGTGACCACTTTGTGGCATTTACATTTTGCGAGCGTTTCCGTGTTTCGGAAGGCACGTTAAGCTGTTGGTCCCGGTTGCCAGTAAAATGGCAGTCGTTAAGCCTGGTTGAAGGCCTTATAGGCGGCTTAAAAATTTCAACAGCAGGTAGCCACAACCTACGTCTGTCTATTTCAACACGGCAATGGGCTCACCACCTATTACGTGGGACAGGAATCCACACGGTGAAAAGTGGGCATATAATATGCCTCTGCCACCCCTTCGGGGATAAGGCGTGATGGATATCACTGTATCTATGTTACATTTAAAGTATAAAGTAAAAGATTTAAAAAAATCCCACAAAATGTCATTATATTAAAAACATCAGTAGAATTTCGTTTATAAAGATAATACTCGCGTAGTATATTTATTCGTTCTTTTATAAACACCTATCAGTTTATACATAATGTAACTCAAAACTGTAATATACATAAGTTTGCTACTTTAGTGATACGAAAAATCCCTAGCGGGGCGACCATAACATTCAATGTCTAAATTACACTAGTTAATACACAAAGGTCTCGGGAGCGGAAATTGGAAACTCAAAAGGATTGATTGGACTTTGAATTATTTAGTAAACATGAATAGGGATTCAAAATATAATGTACGTGCCTTAAATATTATCTTATATATTTTGCAGAGAATGCATTTACCCACCGTCATCACGAACGCAGATGTGTGGGGCTCCCGACCTAAGAGAGAGAGGCCGTCCTACCCTCTATACCACCGCGGAGTTTTGACTTACCTTAAACCGGCTCGCGAGGTAGGCCTGAGGTTAAATCACTGCGAGCCGGTAAGAGGTCCCAGGATGGAGGGGATTCGTCTTCAGCGAAAGTGCGACCACTCCGCAACTCCATAAGGAGCTTAAAAATCTAACTCGCACCTCCACCGCTTTCGAGCGCCTCTCTGAAAGCAAAGGAGGTGAGGAGAGTGCCGGTACGGGCGTGCCCTAGATGAGTACCCCCCAGAACACGGAGAGGGGGCCCATTTTTTCTGTATCTTTTACTTATATCGATATTCGGGGTTGAGACAAAGCCAACAAATCAAGAAACATAAAAATCGGCCTACACGTTCTCGAGTTTAAATGGTGTAACGAATTTGTTTTTTGTATATTGATTTGCAAGTGTCTGTTAAAATTTGAAATGTGATGAAAAATTTGTCCATTATTAAATTATCAAGGCATTGTAACCCTACTTTATTATATAAAACAGGTGACTGCTAACTGTTATAGAAGTTAACAGAAAACGAGATAACGCAGATAATTGTCGAAACAATTACCTACCGTTACCTGATACATGAACCAGACACAGAATAGAACCTGGGAACTCCCGAGTCATCGTGCCGACTGTGAGTAATGAACACGAAATTTAATATATTAAGACAAGTTCGTAGTATTGAAATATATTGGAGCTTGTCGAAATTAGTTTCACAAAAATAAGCAGTGAATAACGTAAAAACTAAATGTAACGAGATAGATTCAAATTACTTAACTATGACAAAATAAATAAGTAAATATTTTATGACATTTTTACTTATTTTTTTTTATTTTGAACACATGGTGGGTAGGCCTCCCGCAAGATGGTCAGACGACCTAGTGAAATTTGCAGGAGTTTGCTGGATGCGGGAGGCACAGGACCGAACGCTGTGGCGTTCTTTGGGAAAGGCTTATGCCCAGCAGTGGGCGTTGAATGGGCTGAGATGATTGGGGGACATTTTTATATACATACATAAAAAAACTTATCTATTTTCTGAAAAATATTTCACCACTCCACATAAGAATGAAGCGGCTATTATACATCGCTCGAATAACCGATTCCGTGGGATCAATGTTTATCGAATTTCCAGTATTCCTGGCTCAAGTCTTTCCGTAAATAGGGAAAACGCGGTGACAAAATACGAGAATATATCTGTATTTCGCGACGAAAGGAAAACAAGCAATGGAAACTGGTAATGAGCCTTAGCAGCGATGTAAGCAAAATAAGATATTTATGAAATGTTTTTAAATGTCTGGGAGCTTCAAACAGTGCTGTACGAAATATATTTCTATACATGGCAGGCTCTGTGTATATACGTTTTGATCGGGAAAAATAAGTGTCATTGTGTCACAGTGTAACTCTGACGGAATATATTTTCTTGTGCAGTCACACTGTTACACATTGTTGTTGTTTGGTGTGACTTACACAGTCAGCGCTGTGAAACTGGGTCTCCAGTGGAAACAGCGTTACGCCGAGAGGAGGCCAAATTCCGCAGTGTCTAGGATTTTAAGATGTGGATTATTTTTTTGCTTGTTATTGTTTCTCTATTTTTTTGTGTGAAATAAAATAAATAATAATAAATAAATAAATATCCATCACGTCTTATCCCCGAAGGGGTGGCAGAGGCATATTATATGCCCACTTTTCACCGTGTGGATTCCTGTCCCACGTAATAGGTGGTGAGCCCATTGCCGTGCTGAAATAGACAGA
Organism: Thumatha senex; assembly: GCA_948477245.1. Classification (NCBI taxonomy): domain Eukaryota; kingdom Metazoa; phylum Arthropoda; class Insecta; order Lepidoptera; family Erebidae; genus Thumatha; species Thumatha senex. The sequence goes on along the minus strand of OX419750.1, from coordinate 932,543 downwards.
CGCAGGTTGTGGCTACCTGCTGTTGAAATTTTTTAAGCCGCCTATAGCCTTCAACCAGGCTTAACGACTGCCATTTTACTGGCAACCGGGACCAACGGGTTAACGTGTCATCCGAAGCACGGAAACGCTCGCAAATATAAATGCCACAAAGTGGTCACCCATCCGACGACCAGCCATAGTGAAAGTTGCGTACCTCAGTGATCGTTTACCGAACACTGAGACCGCGGGGCCACGAGCGCTTCTAAAATTGTTTGTTTGTTAATTTAGTTGAATGTGCTTATCTCAGGAAGCACTGCGCCAAATTTTCTGTTTGTATTAGACAGCCTATTTATCGGCTGTATATCATCACAGTACTACCCAAGAGTACGGACCAGTAATCATAAATGTCAAATAATCCAAAAATTATCATAAAATATTGTAAAATTTATAAACGACGCACGGGATTAAATGAAGTTCGAAGTATGTCAAGGGCTGCAGGGTCAGTTAGTTAATGATGAAATATTTTTTAGACCTATCACAAGAATAAATAAAAAAAAAAAAAAAGAAGTATGCATGGATCGCGAAGCCTCGCGATCTGTCCTCTCTGACTAGCCCGTCAGAATAAATGTTTTCAAATAAAAAAAAGCTAATCAGTTTACCCCTCTCGGAGCTACAGTAGCGGTCAAGCTTACAACCCGCCAAAGCAACATATGACTTTAAACAATACGATGCGACTAAATTCTATCTGAGGCCCAAATAGACCCACATTTGACACGCCATTCAATATCCGGAATAGCCTGAATCACGAGCTATTTTGAACAATGACCCAATCTACTGCCAATGTTTACATTATCTGGTGATATCCGGATAAAAGGGTGGGTTCACACTTCACACTATGCAATTTCTGTTTTATTTTACAGTCCAACCAGATTTACTTTTGGTTGAAAATATTCTGCTAGAAAAATACTTTTTTTTAATTGTAAAGTGGAAAATTAGCAGTTTTTCCTAGGCATATAATTTTTGCTTTATCATCATCATCATTTATTAGTAGATTGACTCTTATTGTTAGACATATTGACCGTTCAATAGTCATCACAGTACTCGTTAATAAAACAATTTTCGTAAAACAATTAAAATTTTACGTGTCCTTCGTCTCCTAGTGGGAGACCTGGCCTACCCACATTGCTTTTCCGGCGTCGACTTAACAAAATATTTTAAGTAATTTTCATTTTTTTCTTTATTTTTATTAAGTCAACATGACTTTGCTATCGAAGACTGTCACCGTAACATACCTATTACAGCCCTGCATATAAAGGCCAAAAAGAGTCTCATTTCTTTTTATACCCCTTAGAAGACAAGTTAGCATATGATCAGAAATTAATAAAGCCTCGGCGCTGGAAATTATTGACCGTATTTATGATCAGTGATCTACAAATGAGTGTTTCGGTGTTTGGATATTTTCTATATTTAATATATGCCTATGAAAATTGTCTATTTTTAAATACTGAAGTATGTTTATGAGACGTCTAGATCCCACTGCACAAGCTTATTACTACCAAATTTAATTTGTGCGAAGAACGCTTTTTAAAAGACTGTATCAATTTTTGTTATTGACAAAAGCTACCTATTCTCACACCCCAAATATACACCAATAAATCGTAAGAAACGATCAAGTTCTTTCGGTAGAGTTTGAGAACAAACACTGTTTCGAGATTTTTAAATAATTAGCTAGATTATGGGTTTCGAGATATTTTTTGTATTTATATTATACATGTATGAGTCTACTTTTGACCACAGTTAATGAAATATATCCGAAGCACCAAGAAGTGAGCAAAGTATTGAATAATATAAACAATACGCGAAAAATTCTCGAAAACCTCGTCAGCAAGTTCCTTAATCGTAGTAAAGCTTTTTTACGGGCGGAATTGTGAATTAAAAAGACCCTACACTTATGTTTAAACGATAATTTCAAAGAATTAACAATATTTTTACTATGATGAAAATAATGAATTTAGCCATCAAGGTTACTAATTATTAACGTCGGAAAATGAAAGTATTACCAAGTATAAATAATTAATACTTTATAAAACTAATTAGTTATTACACAGGCTTTGAAATGGCTTAGATAAACGCTAACTTATTTTTATGGTAAGTATAAATTAAGCTTTAGTACTTACCAACAAGTAGTGTGTAGTTTAAGCATAATTATGCGGGCGCCTGGCATGATAATACCCACTTACAACTACCCTGGAGGCCGAGTCTGCTATTTCAATTGTGTCGAAATAGAATCGAAATCGTCGCTCAATAGGAAGCCATCGGTACAATTTTGACAGTTTTTCGTGGTCTACTACCACATATCTAATAGTTTTCTATCGGTTGGCCGATAGAATTCTACTAACACGTACCGCGCCAGTGGCCGCTAGTTAGTTGCATTTTTGATAGTCTACTAACAATTTGACAGCTAAAAACAGCGATTCTGGTTCTATTCTACGGCTTGTCAATAGTAGACTTGGCGCCAGGAAATCCCACACACAGCTACACTGCTTACCCCGCAGTAGGGAAGTCAACAGCCCAAAACCATTACCTTGTACAAAAATATATCTTTTCCTTCGCTGGTTAGTAAATAAGTTAAGTAGTAAGAAAGGACAGAAATATATAATATTACATAAAATAATTGGAACGCATTATTGCATAAAAAAGGTTTATGTTTCTTTTAGACATTATGAACATTCCTTTATACAAATTCAAAGAGGAAATTAAAACATCTCTTGACAACGGCCTATTACACCAAAAAGTGGCCATGAGTATTATTGCCAAGTTATTTCTCGGGCTCTACCTATTGCTTTGCGAATCTGGCAGTAAATGTAAATGTAGAAGCAATAATCTTGACGTTCATAAGTGTTACTTTGTGACCTACGTGAACAAATATATTTTAATTATTTCATGAGTAAGAATTTGAAATAAGTTTCAAATTTTGAATTAATAAAAGAACAAAAGCTTACAAACATTAACCTGTCTTTTCTTAATTAAAATGAGTAGTTGAATTCGTAACAACGATATAAAGTCGTCTTCTGAAAATCATTCGAAGGACCCTTCATATAGATTAAAATGTTTTTATTCTTTAATCCAATAATAGTGTTCATACATACATACTGTCACGCCTTTATCCCCGAAGGGGTAGGCAGAGGCACAATACACGCCCATATTACACCGTATGCATTTTTGGCCCGCGTAACAGGTGGTGAGCCCATTGCCGAGGAATATAAAATATAATGTGTGTTCAATTGCATTTATTTGTTAGGATAAAGAAGTTAGGTTTCGTTTTATAAATGCAAATGGGTCATTTAGTCGACAGTAACACAAATCAGAACTTTGAGACGATGTCAATATCGAAGTACAGTTCACAACAAAAATATAATTAAATTTTAAAAGAGAAGCGCTCGTGGCCCGGCGGACTAAGTGTTTTGTAAACGATCACTGCGTTAAGCAACTTTCACTATGGCTGGTCCTTGGATGGGTTACCACTGTATCGCATTTACATTTACGAGCATTTCCGTGCTTCAGAAGGCACTATAAGCCGTTGGTCCCGGTTTCAGTAAAATAGTAGTTAGTCAGTTAAGCCAAGTTTAAGGGCTTATGGGTGGCTTGAAAAACTTAAACAGCAGGGCAGCCACTCCTACGTCTGACCCTTTCAACACGGCAATTGGCTCACCACCTATTTAGTGGGACAAAAAATGCTGCGGTGAAATGTGGGAGTATAGTACGGCTATATGTATTTTATGTATATGTATGAAGTTCCTGAGAAAAGCGCGTTCAACCAGTAATATATTATGTTATACCAATACATGCTATGCCACAGCGGAGTGCTATATAAATTCTGTAATTATTTAAGTAATTGCCATATGTACAACATGTATTGTTGGTGTTACATTTAAGAACAACTAACTAACAAACCATATCCCTGACGCTATTATATTCGGTTTAGGGTTTGTACACATAAACACGTTACGACGACGTGACGTGCCACGTTACGTTATCGTAACGTGATATAGAAATCTACCTTACAACTCGTAACGTGGGTTTCTACGTAGAGCAACATAAAATTCACTTCACGATGAAGAGTGCAAAACCGTAGTCAAAACCACTGCGTCTGTCGTTTATGTGAAATTACCACAGGTATTTTCGTAAAATGGATCGTATTAGTGTTATTAATCCGTTAATAAGTCCGTCATCTTCGAACATTGATTGATTCTAGTTGTCGTAACGTGTTAATGTGTACGAGCTCTTACACAAGTTCTAAACAAAACCAGTAAATTACATAACCTCAGTAAACCAAGAACGTCGTGTCCACGAGCTACAAGCAAGCCGTTTGGTACGTCTACAGCCGCCACAGTATCGGCATAAACCAGTTAACGATTTCCCACGCGACCAGCTGCCAAGGTCGCCAACTAATCGCTGGGTACGTTGTTAGATTTTCAGATATTAGATTCAAGGTTTAATATGACTACCCCGTCAAGGATACAACGTGAAGATAGTTAGTTAGTTAGTTTAATATGAGCCAAGTGTGTGAAAGTAGAGTATATATAAAATATTGCCTCCTAAGCATTCAAAAATGGAAAGCTGATGTATCTGCTGAATATGATCTATATCGCCTCCGCAAAAACGGGATCATAAACAGACCTAATGGAAAATCTCCACATATACACATTGAGATCAAAGACGGCATCTAGTCCTAAACGGCTACTAATCTTGCAATAAAAAATCCAAAGGAAAATCTTTCAAAGATATGATGGTATTACGAATCCTCATCTCTGCTCATTGACGCTTACTTCTGGGCCGTGACTTAACCACTTTGCTAAGCGTTCCGTTTATATTTATGAAAGTCGTAGGACGGCACCCCGAATCATAAGATTCTACAGGAACGTCTGTCCAGTGCGCTCCCGCACCCGCAGTACTTCTCTTTTTATCACCTCGTAGGCGAACGGCCCAAGAAAGAGCAAGCGATGAAGTCCGCTTTGATGTTCGTGGCGATGCGCATGTCCTGTGATGAGCTGAGTGAGGTGGTACGTCGGTACACCGTATGGCCTTCCTACCCAAAATAGGTTGTCTTATCTCACATTAGCCTAAATGCCATGACCCTTACGTACACAATAATAAGCAAATTTGTAAAAATTATGTTTGTCTGTATCTTGATCCCATAATGAGATTTGGATATATCAACTTCTGCCCATGGCACAAGCAAATATTAGATTAATTTGGACTAAAACATGCTGTGTAAAAATGTTCCCTTAATTAATTATATATATTAGAAATAGGTGCTGCTTAAAAATAACTTCTGAAATACCTTTTATAAAATAACCAAAATTCTCTATTAGTATTTTAATTAATATTTACAATATAATTGCCAAAACATTATTAAAACTTAATAACAAATCTTTATAAAAACGGTGAATTAGTTCTGATTCAATTCAATATAACCGTGGAGTATTATAATATAATTAGACCAAAAGATCAATTTATCGTTACAATATTGTGTCCTGAAGGTGACGCTGGGTACCCACCCTTATTAATGATTGATCAAAGGTTGGCTTCAACATCCTGCGGTCGTTCACGATTAGTCAACCCTTATACAATAGCGAATCAATTATTAAGGGCCGTATTCTAGAACGTTTATCAATACTCAAGAAACACTTGAGAGTAGTATTTATAAGGCAAAAACTAGCCTCAAGCGTCGATTGAGTATTGAGTAATGTTCTGGAATACGGCCCTAAGTAACCAAAGTGAACTTGAGCAAATATAATTTACCGAAGTTTGAATAACTAATTAATTATGGCGTTCATTTTTATTAATTAAAATGAAAAAAGTGTATTATTTAATATCAATCGTACTAATATTATAAACGCGAAAGTTTGTAACAATGGATGTTTGTTACTCTTGCACGTAAAAACTACGCAATGGATTTTAATGAAACTTTACCACAATATAGCTTATACATCAGAATAACACATAGGCTACTTTTTATCCCGGGAACAAGTTCTTGAGGGAAACGGAAACTGGAAAACTTCTCTACGCAGGCGAAGCCGAGGGCGTCAACTAGTTATAATAATAATTACTAGATTGATATAAATTGTTACAACAATTTGAGTCCCCTGATTCTCAAACTAGTATGAAACTGTGGTTTGAGAACCAATAATGTTCATCTCATTCCTCCATACTCTCATTGAATACCTCTAGACTACAATGTATTTTTCTCATTTGATATCGTGCTTAAATAGAGGATTTTGTTACTTTACTTTATTTTGTCAATAGTTTTTGTAGTTAGCAATACAACAATAAGAAACGCATTAGTTCCTAATCTTTCAAGCTATCAATATGCTATATATATAGGAGCTTCTAGATAAACTTGAGAGGTTGCAAAATTTATGTATACGCTTCATATTTAATCTTAGAAAGTATGATCATGTTTCCCATCTTCGCAAAAAACTCAAGTGGCTCCCAATCCGCCTTCGCCGTAACACTCGAATTCTCTGCCTCCTTTTCAATATCCTTTACAATCCTTCCTCACCTACCTACCTAAGGGAGCGGTTCACGTTTGTTCGCTCTGCCGATGCTTCTTGCAGATCAAATCTACGTTCCAACCTAAAGTTTCCAAATCATAGAACCAATTTCTGCTCCTACTCCTTTACTGTGCATGCGGTCAGATTGTGGAACTCAATTCCACCTATTATCAGAGACAGCAAATCTGTTACTACTTTTAAGAGGAAAGTCCGTGAACACTATCTCTCTACACTGTAAATCAATTTTATTTATATGTTTATAAATATTTAATTAGTATTTATTTATATGTGTAAGTATATTTATTTGGTATTTATTTATCTTATTTTATATTTATTTGTTGTTATATATTATATAGTGTTATTTAGTTACGCTCTTTTGTATGTGTGTTAATTTTATTTTCTATCTTTGCTCTCTTACTTACACACTTTTACTTATTATTTTCCTATTTCACGTTCTCCTATCGTCGGTCTGCTGGGAGATATTTCTTTTAGAAATAAGCAGTACCATTGTACCTATGTGTCCTTCAACTATTGATATATGTTACCTAGTGTGTACATAAATAAATAAATAAATATATTTTAAAAGCTAAAAGGAAGCGCTTGTGACTCAGTGTTCTGTAAACGATCACTGAGTTACGCAACTTTCACTATGGCTGGTCCTCGGATGGATGGCATTTACATTTGCAAGCGTTGCCGTGCCTCGGAAGGCACGTTAAGCCGTTGGTCCCGGTTGCCAGTAACATGGCAGTCGTTAAGTCAAAGGTCAAGTTGAAGGCCTTATGGGCTTGAACAATTTCAACAGCAGGTAGCCACAACCTGCGTCTGTCAATTTCAACACGGCAATGGACTCACCACCTATTACGTGGGACAGCAATTCACATGTTGAAAAGTGGGCATACAATATGTATGCCTCTGCCACCCCATGGTTCAAGCGTTATAGATTCAAAAAAATTAAAGAGTTACTACGGCCTACGCAAAAAAAATAGATCATAACGTTACAAAAAAGCAGCCATATTTAATGGTCGAAAATGTCTAAAAAGATAAGTAAAGATCACAAAATGTACAATATTCTGCTTCAAATAAATTGGATCTCTTGTTAAATTAAATCTGATACCCAATCTCTGGATAAATTCAATTAGTAATTCTATATGATTCATAAATGAACGAGAAAGAATTTCTTCTTAATAAATCGCCTCATAAAGAAAGCGTTTGCTTGAATCAAATAAAAGTATCATCTTATTGTACCTAAGAAACTGCAGCATTATTTTGCGCAATAACAGTCTCTACGGCTTAAGTAATAAAACCTGTTATTGTTTCAAAGTGACCATCGGAAATGTTTCATTACTTGACCAGCTTCATTTTGGTTTCATGTTTGTTTTATCGCGTGGTCCATGTTTGCAGAGTAATATAATCTATATATGGATATAAAAATGAATCTGTAAATCCCTTGGTCACACCATCACAAGTGAACGGCTGGACCGATTTGAAAAAATATAGTTTTTACCCATTTAGTGAGGAAGGTTATTAGCTATATATCATCACGCTACTACACAGGAGAGCGGAGCAGTAATAATAATAATTATTCTTGACATGGCCATTAATCAGCAGGTCCGCCGTAACCGAAGAAATCTGGCGACATGCTGGATTGATTACAAGAAAGTCTATGACTCTGTGCCTCATACATGGTTGTTGAGGGTGCTAGAGTTGTACAAAGTTGATACAACTCTGTGCACCTTCTTGAAGGCATGTATGGGGCAATGGAGAACGGCTCTTGTATATCCAGGATGTCGTCACTTTCTTGGAAATGGTGAATCTGTCAAGATCGAGAGGGGTATATTTCAGGGTGACAGTTTGAGTTCTTTATGGTTTTGTCTGGCACTGAATCCTCTCAGTACTTTACTGGAGGATTCAGGGTTAGGCTATCAGTTCCGGAGAGGAGGTCAGGTTGTGTCGCACCTTCTCTACATGGATGACTTGAAATTATTTGCTTCTACTGAATCCCATTTGTCTGAGTTACTAAAGGTCACTGAAACTTTTAGTAATTCAATCAAAATGGAGTTTGGTGTAGATAAGTGTGCTGTCATGCATGTTAAGAAGGGGCGGATTGTGGAATCTGAAGGAATAAATCTTTCAGACTTCACAAAACTTAGGTCTCTTTCCGCGACTGAAACCTATAAATATCTCGGTATGTCGCAAGCTTTGGGTATTACTGAGACTGACATGAAACGAACGTTGCAAGATCGTTTCTTGGGTCGCCTGAAAAAAGTACTAAAAAGTCTTTTGTCAGGCGGCAACAAGGTTCGCGCTATCAACGGGTGGGCCATGCCAGTCTTAGTATACTCCTTCGGCATACTTAGATGGACTCAAACTGAGTTAGACACCCTAGATAGGAAAGTCCGTTCTTTATTGACCACATATCGAATGCATCATCCACGTTCGTCTGTAATGAGGTTGTATATCCCACGGAAGTGTGGAGGTCGTGGCTTTTTAAACGCCAAGACCTTGCATAACCGTGAGATATGCAACCTTAGAGAATATTTTATTCATACTAGCGTGGGTGTGCATAGAGATGTGGTAGCAGTAGATATCGGACTGATCCCACTCGCTCTTGCCAAAGAGAACTGGCGTAAACCAGTAATACTTAGTACTGACGATCGCAAGAAAATATGGCAGAGTAAAGAGCTGCATGGACGATTTTATCGGGCCTTACATGGGCCTGATGTAGATTTATTAGCATCTGTATCCTAGCTACGTTTCGGTGATCTATTTGGAGAAACCGAGGGTTTTGTCTGTGCAATTACAGACGAAGTTGTTATGACGAATAACTATCGGAAGTATATTCTGAGAGATGGTACGGTTGACGTATGTCGGGCATGCCACCTACCTGGCGAATCTCTTAGACATATAATTTCTGGTTGTTCTCGTCTTGCCAACGGTGAGTATTTGCATAGGCACAACCAAGTGGCCAGGATTGTCCATCAGCAACTTGCACTAAAACATAATCTTGTCGATTCAGAGGTGCCGTATTATAGGTATGCGCCCGACCCAGTTCTAGAAAATGGTCGCGTCACGTTGTACTGGGACCGATCCATTATCACTGACAGGACTATTGTAGCCAATAAGCCTGATATTGTGGTAATAGATCGGTCAGAGCGCCTTGCATTAATCGTTGATTTAACCATACCACATGACGAGAATCTTGTAAAAGCAGAAAAGGACAAACAAATAAAATATTTGGACCTTGCTCACGAGGTTGTCGACATGTGGGATGTGGATTCAGCGATTATTGTTCCGATAGTCGTATCGGCACATGGTCTGATTACCAAGAGCCTCGACCAACATCTCAAGAGGCTCGCGTTAGGCAGTTGGGTCAAGGGCTTGATGCAAAAGGCGGTTCTTCTGGGCACGGCACGTATTGTGCGGAAATCCCTGTCTCTGCAGCCGTGACCACTGGTAGCTTGGTCCCTGTACCCGATACCGGTGGGATACTATTTTTTATATTTTTAAATAGATTTGTTTTATATAATGTATTTAAAAATGTAATTTATATGTGTATTTATTTAATAAAGGAAATAATAATAAAAATAAATCTTTATTCATTTAGGTCACAAAGTAACACTTATGAACGTCAAGAATAATGCTTCTACATTTACATTTACTGCCAGATTCGCAAAGCAATAGGTAGAGCCTGAGGAAGAACCTGGCAATAAAACTCATGGCCACTCTTTTCTAAACGCCAGTAATTACATTAGTTTGATTATCATAATATTAGACCAATTATATAGTAATGAATTTATACAAACAAAAAAAATAATCAATGTTGTGTTTAAAATCATATCAAAATTAGAGCGATTATAGTTGCCGGTTCTAAGGGCAGCCTACCCTTGAAGAAGAAGAATCTGGCAAGAAAGTCAATGGATGCCATTTTAAAATGTAGGAATGGCTTACAACATCAAAATTACACTTACATTGTTCCTTTGGATTTATGTGAGAACAGTCGACTAAACTTAAGTTTACCTTAAATATAAATAAGATTATTTGTAATAATTGCTATAACAGCTATGAGCTGACTAGTCCCAACAGACGGCACCCGTTCACGGGTATGACGCATTATATCAGCCATCGCCCTACTCAACCGTATTATAGGGAATAAGGCGCCCCGATACATATCCAACCACTGCCAGGACACTTAGGCGAGCATGACATACTCAAAAACTGCACAGTAACTATCATGTCAATTTCAAAATAATAAATAAGTCTACATGGTGCTCACACAACAACAAAGTCAAATTACATATAAATATGTAGTTATTACCGGGACTAAACGCAGCCATACCTTTAGTTGCCTGGCGTTTTAAATTATTTATACTGTAGAATGTAAAAAGCAAAAAAAAAATACAACATATATATGCAGATTCAAGACAAGTAGAATATAACACAAGATTCATTCGAATATTAAATAGCTCGAGCGAAGAGCAAGCAACTCATTTCCATTTATTTTTATCATTCAAATAATCATTAATTGTGTAATAGGCCCTTTTCAAGAGGTGCGTCTTAATTTCCGCCTTAAATTTATGTAACGGCAGGTTCATAATGTTTAAAGGAATTTTATTATATAGGCGTACGCCAATTCCTGCAAAAGAGTCGTGAACCTTCTGTAAACGATGATGCGTTCCAATTAATTTATGCTTATTTATAGTATTTATCGAATGTATGTCACTGTGTCTTTTGTATAAATGTATGTTCTGTTTAACTAACATAATATTTGCAAATATGCAACCGTTAAAATGCCAATTTCTTTAAATTTTTCTCTAAGAGACACTCTAGCTCTCAATTTATATATTGCACGTATAGCTCTCTTCTGGAGTACAAAAATTACTTGTAGATCAGCTGATTTGCCCCACAGCAAAATGCCGTAAGACACTATGAAAATAACTAAAGTATACCAGCCTGGCAGTTGCCACATCAGTAAGCTGCCTGACTTTACTAACGGCAAAGGCTGCCGAGCTGAGTTTACCTGCAAGACACGTTATTTGGGCATTCCACTGCAGTTTGCTATCTAAAGTGATCCCCAAAAATACAGTTGATTCTACAAGATTAAGGTTATCACTGTTCAATGTTATATTTGTACCGCAATTCCTGACATTAGGCATGCTGAATCATCATCATCCGAGCGTCTGTCCCAGTTGCGTCTCGCGACGCCCGGGGTCCGCTTTCCTACATTTTCTCCTCCACTTCGCACGGTCGTCGGCATCCCCTGTAGTGAGACCATTGGCACGCATGTCATCCCTTACGACGTCAAGCCAGCACTTCTTGGTTCTTCCCCTCTTACCGGGACCCGGCGGGGCTGACATGGCCAGACATTTGTTACCTACGTAGCCCGGCGGTTGCCGCAAGACGTGACCATACCAACGAAGGCGACACTCTTGCAACTTGTCTATAATGTCACGGACGTGAAGGCTGCCGCGGATGCGAGAGTTCCTCACGCGGTCCATCCGCGTGACTCCACACATTCACCGCAGCATCTTCATTTCCATGACACGCAGCTCCTGCTTGTGTCGCTCCAATATCGGCCACGTCTCACTGCCATGTAAAAGGACAGGTCTAATAATGGTTTTGTAGACCTGTCCCTTCAACCGGATCGGCATTTTAGGGTCACAAATGACACCGGTCATCTCCCGCCATTTGGCCCACGCGGCAGCAATGCGTGACTTGACATCGCAATCGATGTCACTGGACGTGTGAAAAACAGATCCCAGGTATTTAACCTGGTCCGTGCGCTCGACCAAATCACCGGCTATGCGGACGGATGTGGGATCTGTCGAGTTTAGTGCCAAGTATTCGGTCTTCGCCACATTTAGTTTCAGACCGCCGTTCTCAAGCGTCTCCTTCCACACCTTCACACGTCGCACCAATCTGCTCCTGTCCGCGTCTGCCAGCGCAATATCGTCAGCATACATGAGCAACCATGGAGGCTGCTCATGCGGGTTTCTGATGCTGTCCGACAATTCGTCTAATATTACACTGAACAGAAGCGGACTAAGGACAGAACCCTGGTGTACCCCGACGGTGATGGGGAAGGGTTTCGTGTCGCCAACAGCAGTCCGAACCATTGAATCGGAGTCACAGTACATGTCCCGGATAGTGTCAAAATAGACCTCTGGAACCCCTTTGGACCGCAGTGCCCACCAGATCATCGCACGAGGAACACAGTCGAAGGCCTTCTGCATATCTAGAAACAGACAGTGCAGAGGCGTGTTCTTCGACCTGTATTTCTCTGCGACAACCCTCAGGGCAAAAACAGGGTCCGTGGTCCCATGACCAGGGCGAAACCCATATTGACACTCCGAGAGAGTACACTCCTGCCGGATCCGAGAGTCTATAATCCTCTCGAAGATCTTCATGGTGTTGGACATCACCTTAATACCGCGGTAGCTCCCGCACTCCTGCACTGACCCCTTACCTTTGAAGACTGGAGTAATAATACTCAGTCTCCATTGGTTTGGGATCTGCCCGCTGAGGAGTATGCGGTTAAAAAGGTTAACTAAGATGCCCACACCGCGAGGACCCATCGCCTTCCAGGCTTCGATGGGTACTCCATCGGGTCCGACAGCTTTCCGATTTTTCATGCGGCGAAGCGCAGTCAGGACTTCTCCAGGCGTTACCGGTGGCACTAGTCCCTGATTCGGAGGGAGGTCCGGAGGCTGCACCTCTTTATGCTGTTTATTAAGCAGCTCGTGGAAGTACGAGCGCCATCTCTCCTTTACCGCGAGGTCTTCGCTTAACAGGTTGCCCTCAGGGTCTTTTACACAGCGACACTTGGATATATCCTGTGCCGCTTTGACCCTGGAGCGCGCCAGCTTATAGATGAGCTTCTGCCCCTCAGACGATTCCAGCTTATCATACAAAGGTTGTAAGTGGTCTTGTCTGGCTCTGGCTACAGCTCTCTTTGTGGCGCGCTTGGCAGCCCTGTACGCGTCGCGGTCTTCGGGAGATCCGGTCGCTTGCCACTTTTTAAAGAGGGCTTTCTTCTCCCTGGTCTCCCTCAGGACTGCATCGTTCCACCACCAAGTTTTAGGCATGCTGAATCTGATAGATATTGTCTTATTAGCGTTTAGTAGCAAATTATTGGTCGTAAACCAATCTACAACTTGGGCAAGTGAACTATTTACGCCGTTAAAATTACTAAGCGTGCGAACAACTTTAAAAATAAGTGACGTATCATCAGCAAATAGAAAAATGTCGCACAAGTTCTGTATATAGAATGGCAGATCGTAAATATAAATTAAAAATAGAAACGGACCCAGAATTGATCTCTGCGGTACGCCCATAGCAAAAGATGCTTCAGGGGAGCGAATTCCATTGACATCAACATGTTGTATTCGATCATTTAGGTAGAAGGCAACAAGGTTCAGTGCAGAGTAGAACGACCCCTTGTGAACCCATACTGCTCCTTATGTAATAGCATATTTAAATTAAAATGAGCTTGTAATTGTTGCAATAGAATTTTTTCAAACATTTTGCTAATGGCTGGTAATATTGAAATTGGTCTGAAATTACCAGGGTCGGTTTTGGATCCAGATTTAAATAGAGGTATTACTTTACTGTGTTTCATTAAATCTGGAAACACTCCTTTATCAACACATTTATTAAATATTTTAGCTAGATGTGGTGATATATTAACAATGATAGACTCAATCAATTTTACAGAAATACCCCACAAGTCAGCTGTCTTTTTTGAGTTAAGTGACTTGAATACTTTAACGATATCGTTGGGGTTTACATATTTAAGGCCAAATAAGACACTACACTGATCCACGCTGCTCCCAAGCATGCGTTGAGCTTTTATTGGACAGGAATTTAAGGAGCTAGTTGTTTTCGCGGGTATGTCTATAAAATAGTTGTTAAAAGTTTGTGCTATATCTAATTTATTATTACAATCTTCGTTATTTATAATTAACTCAATGTTATTATCACGGGGTATTAATCGACCGGTTTCAGTATTGATTACATTCTAAGTCATTTTTGCCTTGGTTTTTGACTCTTTAATTTTATTACTCATATATAACGACTTGGCAGCAGCACAGGCCTTTTTAAAGGTCTTAGAATAAATTTTAACATATTGAATAATGCAGGATCAAAATTAAATTGCTTCATACCATATAGTTCGTACAACTTAGCCCTACTTTTGTAAATTCCTGCAGTTGCCCACTCACATAATTGCAAGTTTTTGATTTTATAAAATGTTTTTGATTTAAATATGTTGTTGTACTCAGCTTTAATTGTATTAAATAAGGAGTCATATAAGCTGTTCGGATCTTCCTGATTAAAGTCAATATGAGTGGCTTTTGATGAAACATTAACATTAAATTGTTTAAGTCGATGTGCACTCATTGGCCTACATACAATTTTATTCTTTTTAGAAGTGACATTAATAGGAAATGCTGCTTTCTGACCAAGATGATCTGATGGAAAGTTACTTAGTATCTCCCTTGTTGTTGATACACAGTTGCAGAATTTTCTATAATGTGAGGTGATTCTAGTTGGCTCACAAAATAAATTTTGTAAGCCAAAAGAGTTAAACAAATTTTTAAATCTAATAAATTTCGAAGACTGCATAAGTAAATCAACATTAAAATCCCCACACACCACAACATGTTTTCTATTAGTGAACAAACGCTTCAATACATTTTCCATTACAGTTTCTAATAAATTATAATTCCTATCTGGAGGACTGTAGACACAGAGGACAATGAGTTGCTCAAGCTCAACACAGGACAATTCTGCAGTACGCTCAATAGATAGGGCCACAATATCTTTACGTTCTTTACATTTTTAAATTATTAGATACAAATATAAGAGAGCCATTACGAATAGCTTTCTTTCTAGAGAACGCACTGCTAAGTGAATAGAATTCATTGTTGAACAATAGTTCATGACTTTTTAACCAATGTTCTGTAATACAAAAAATGTGAACATTGTGTTCTTTTATATAAAGTTCTATTTGTAGTAGTTTTTCAGATATGCCTTCAATATTTTGGTGAACTAAGTTTAAACTACTAGAAGTTTCGAGGTCAAAATTTATTAATAATATGATTTAACATTAATCTTAGTTAAAAAAAACAATTAAAACTATATCTAAATAAAAAAAAAAACTACCTAACCTATTTATTATAATTTAGACTGGGTCCCCTCAAACAAACAAACTAGAAGTTTTGTTAATATACTCAGAATTATTACAACAAATATTATTTTCAGTGTCTTTAAAAAAAATTGACTCAATGGGCTCATAAGACCTTGGCCAGATTTTTTACCTGTTGTCTTACAAACTAGTTTTTTGAGATAATTTCCCAAGTTAATAATTCATTCCTAATACGCTCAAAAGGAGCTGGTTTATAAGCCAATAATTTGGCTTGATTCAATAAAAAATGGATAACAATACAGCTATCTGACGTCGTAAAAACTTTGATAGTAAACAACTATCTAATGTCAAAAAATAATAATTCTGTAATAAAGGATTACTGTCAAATAATTCTAAATTCCAACAATATGTGGTCAAGGTATGTAACTTTCTATTTATATTGTATCTAATGTTATTTTCAATTTGTGTAAAAGATTTGCTAAATGGCAGTGTAGACAGTATAACCTGTTTTACTTGCATGTTTGACAACTGTTCATAAAACTTTATGATAGTTTTAATATTCACATTATCTCTTCTGCCAATAAGTATCACCATTGTTGTTTGTGGGCAATGGGTACTGGTTAATACCTTATTAATTATTTGAGAGTGGGATGCCCCAGGAAATGAAAGTATCATAACCGAGTTACCCAGATGTTGAATTAAGTGATAACCTAAACTCTTGCCAATTTCATCACAATGTCTTTCCAACATTTAATGGTTGCGTAATTTTTGTTACAGGGCTATCACAGTAAATGTTATTTGTGCTTACAATATTGTCACATATACTGGCCTACATAGTCAACCATTGGAGAAGTTGTCTCGGACTGCGATGTTATTGACAATGAAGAACATGGAAGGGATTTATCACAGTCAGGTGTTTGATTATAGAATTTTTCAAGTGATAAGAACCTTTATTCATTGCTGTGACAAGACTCCACCAAGCTATTCAATGCCTTAATGTACTCCCCAATTTCTTTCTGTGATGTTTTGTATTTTAAAGTTATTGACTCTAAGGAATAATTTAATCACATAATTTCAGTCTGTAATTGATGTATATCCATCTCATATTGCTCTGTTTGGGTGTATATATGTTTTTTACTTGTTTCTATTAGTTGTTTTAACTGTACATTTGATTTACAAGTCCTAAGATAATTGTTCATTCCAATTCTAAGCTTTTTAATGTGTTTCTGTGTTTTGGAAATAAATTTATTGAGTTTTATGTATTTTTTTAATTTACACCAACACATCAATAAGATTAGTTGGTAGACTAATCTTATTGATGTGTTGGTGTTAGTCGATAACAAGTGGTCACCAGTTTTGTCTATTGCTGCAACAGGAATATTCAATGAGTTAACTATCAGGTGCGAGGTGATGGGCTCATCAAAACAAATAAGATCTGGCTCCGACCTCCCACACATTAGCTCATTATACAGACTGTTGGAAAGGCCAGCCTGATCTATCGATTTAAGATTTTCCCTAAGAGTGATGGAGTTATGAGCATCTTTCAACTCACAGTCTAGAATGCTAATACGTTTTAGAGCATGTTCATGGGTGTTACTGCACTCTTCTAGACTCTTCATTGTTGACTGAAGGTGATCTCGCTGAACGGTGAGCTCCATGACCTGCGTATGTAGCTCAGCCAACTCTTGTTTGAGTTGGGTGTTTTTGTCAATTACATTTAATATTTCTTTTTCACTATCATCCCGTTCCTCTAGCAACTGTTTGTTGAGATTTTTGCAAATCTCCAGTTCCTTTATAGTTAGGTTGAACTTTTGTTCCAAGTCACGGGATACTGCACTACGGGTCATCATTTTTATTTTATTATTTTAGTAATCATGAATATCAACAAATCGATGAAAATTTCATACATTTTTGGAAAGGTATTAAGCGACGGGATTAATTGGGTGCCACGGGGTTGGAAGTATGTCACGGACGAAGCCGGACAAGTCAGCTAGTGCTTATATATAAATACTATCTGACCCCCACGGCTTTATCGTTACACCCATCTAATACAGCCGCTTATACATTTTACAAAAATGTTAACCGATTTGTTGATAATTGTGATTACTGCTCCGCTCTCCTGGGTAGTAGCGTAATGATAAATAACTAATAACCTCAATTGATAAATGGGAACACACTGTTTGTTCTGTTGAATGATATTCTTGTGAAATATTGAAAGGAAGTGAAGATAGAATGCATGTTAATCAAAATTATAAAATAAGAGCAACATAAGTACCTACAAAAATAAATTTAATTTTTGGGAAGAATTTTGGTAGTAAGGATTTACGTTAAAAAAAATTATGTGGTGTCGTGGGACACCAGGTAGGAGCGAAGTTAATAAGTTCACGTTTCAATTAATCATACAAAAAGTCACCGTTTGTACTAGGATTCGAACTCGGGCCACTTGCGTCTCAGCCGAGCAGCATACCACCCAAACCACACAGCTACGTTACTGCAGTTTCCAAATGAGTGTTCACTTCACTTAGGTTAATAGGCAGTTTGAAAATCGACATAATTTGCAAAACAAACGACTGTCGCGCCAGCGCACGTCTCTTTTAACGCCGTTTTTTTCTCACGGTTTTACTATCACATATTTTTCAGTTCGGTCGCGCAGCAAAATCCCTATCTCCTCCTAGCCTGCCATAAGGAACTTCGTTCCAATTATTTTGCTGTAATTTTGTATTGCATAAATCACGAACTGAACCCACCTTGGGCATTCATTAATATCATTACGATGGGCTAAAATTTTCTCTGCAATTCTCTTCTATATTACAAGGATATTTTTCTATTTAATAATAGAATAATTAGAAGTCTGAGAACTATAGTTGAAGTGAAGTTGATGGATAAAGAAGGAACAGATTAGAAGAAGAAGTAGATTAGAAGAGATAGAGACACAAGGAAGGATTAGGGAACGTAGCGGTATGACAGAAAATGTAGTGACTAAGATAGAAAAAGGGATGCTTCGATGGTTCGGACACGTGGAGAGGATGGATAAAAATAGACTGACGAAGCAGATTTATGTGGCGAGAGTGAATGGGCAAACTTGTAGGGGTCGAACTCGGCGTACGTATGTGAACCAAATCGAAGACCTTTTGGAAAAAGGCCAGGTCAAGAGTACCCTTAACCGGCGAGCGTGTATGAAAACACACATGAAGGTAGATGAAGCGAAAGTGGTATATTAAGATCGTAGCAAGTGGAAAACCATAGTCTCTGCCTACCCGAATGGGAAACAAGCGTGATAATATGTATGTATGTATGTAATAATAGAAAATTATTCTAAAGTTTATCACTGTCGTCGTTGATATGTAAATGCAAACAAAATGTCAAAAAGTTGTCTAATTTTTTTTTTCTAATTTTATGAATGTAAGAGTATTTTAATTAAATCAACAAGCTTCAACAAGCTTGTTAAATTGCTGGCAATTTCCCAGACCTTATATTGGAAGGTGTTTTATTTCACAAACGTTTTGGATTTGCCAAATTAGTTTCACGTTAAAAAGCGTTCACTTTGAAATTATAAAACCATTGTCATTAAATAAAGTTCAAAGAAATAAGACGTATTATTATCGGACTAAGTACTACCTACTTAGAAGACTTGACATTGTTGTAACATTCATTAAAGAGGTTATCAATCACGCCTTATCCCCGAAGGGGTAGCACAGGCATATTATACGCCAACTTTTCACTATGTGCATTTCTCTCGCACGTAATAGGCGGTGAGCCAATCGTCGTGTTGAAATAGACAAACGCAGGTTGTGGCTACCTGCTGTTGAAATTTTTCAAGCCCATAAGGCCTTTTAACTTACTTTAACTTTACGACTGCCATGTTACTGGCAACAGGAACCAACGGCTTAAAGTGCCTCCCAAAGCACGGAAACGCTCGCAACCGTGACCCACCGTGACTAGTCATAGCGAAAGTTGCTTAACGCAGTGATAGTTTACAGAACACTGAGTCAGCGGGTATAATTATAGAAAATGCAAAACTAATCGCAAATAGTCTCTTGTTGTGTTCTTTTTCAGTAATATGAAGATGAACCAGGGTTCGAGAGCAAGAGAGATATGATAAGTAGTTTCATTACAAGCATACAAATTATTATCTAGAAATTTATTACAATACAATATGCAACATTATCGTTTATTTATTTAATTTCCAAATTCCACAGCTCTCTTGATACTACTTACAAAACCGTAGATTTTGGGACATAGGTACAGCCAATTATGGAATTACATTCTTTAAACAAAAAGGATAAATAATAAAATCAATGCATACAATACGCATCTTAATTTCTTAGAACGCCATCTATCGAGTAGCGTGATAACAAATACAATTCTGGGCATAGATCAGAATTGAAATTGAAATCCATCGTCAGACTAATTAAATAGTCAACATGATGCAATGATTATTTTAGCCAAGAGTCACAAACTATTTTATTTGTAGAGCTATTTACACGAACTAGCACTTTCAAAGCTTTCACTAGATTTTAAGTTTCTCATCTATACCACAATGAGCAACGGTAGCATATTTAAATAATTGGATCCTACTAAGAACTGTCAATAGATTTGGAACTTTATCTTCTGCTGCATAAAGTTTAATAAAGTGCTTCTGTATTTCCTTGACTAAACCGCTATCTCCCATGTCTTTGACAGTGGTTTCACTGAGAACATTTGGATCTTAGCCAACTAACTGACCATGTCGGCCTCGCCTGGTATTATTACCACCATTTAGTCAGTTTCTTTGACTTACTTCATTGATTAGTCATAAGTATTTTGGGGTTATGTTATTGAGGTCACATGAAAAGATTGATTGCTTTATAATCAAAGATATTGCTTTAATGTTTTTAAAAATTTAGAAGCGCTCGTGGCCCCGCGGTCTCAGTGTTCGGTAAACGATCACTGAGGTACGCAACTTTCACTATGGCTGGTCGTCGGATGGGTGACCACTTTGTGGCATTTACATTTGCGAGCGTTTCCGTGCTTCGGAAGGCACGTTAAGCCGTTGGTCCCGGTTGCCAGTAAAATGGCAGTCGTTAAGCCTGGTTGAAAGACTTATAGGCGGCTTAAAAAAATTTTCAACAGCAGGTAGCCACAACCTGCGTCTGTCTATTTCAACACGGCAATGGGCTCACCACCTATTACGTGGGACAGGAATCCACACGGTGAAAAGTGGGCATATAATATGCCTCTGCCACCCCTTCGGGGATAAGGCGTGATGGATATTTTAAAATTACAGAAGACTCTAAAGCCGTTTATTAATTTTTTACTTACAGATACTGTTCTTATTGGTTTCATACTCACACCTCATCTATAATTCAGGTATAATTATTGATTGAACTTATAAAAATCCTGGAGAACCTTTATTTTCATAAAGTGAATAATTATATTATACATACTTAATAACTATTATAGCAGGATCTATAAATCGCGCGGCTGTAATTAATTTTAACACTATTAACGATTAGCTTAAGCAAACCATCCTGATTATATCAAATTGTTTATTACATGGCTCGTTAACCGTCTGCAAACTAGATTGTGTAGCTTGTGAGGCTTTGTCTAATAAATGTGTTATAGGCTTATTAAAATGCACAATAAGCGTTTTGCCGTCACAAAGGATTCACCATCTGATACAACTTGGTACAGGTGCAAGTGCATCTTGACGCCACTTGAGTGCTTGTAGACTATTTAATATTTTAGGGCGATGCCATGTGATTTAAGCAAAGCAAAAGACTAGTTGTTTTGCAGCTTACATACTGACTTATAATTCAAGGCTTTTATGAACTCAGGACCCGACGGAGATGGAGATTCCGTTTGGATTTGTCTTAACTAGACATTGTGGTAGTAGAAGATATCATTGATCGAAACGGAAAATGGGGCTCTGGGCTTCAAACAAAGGGCTTTGCAGCCAACCGTGACTTGTAACAGCTTGTTATATAGGGCCTGTAACCTTGCAATTAATATCAAAGAACTTGGGGTGATTTGGGTGTTAGATAATATGTCTAATGTAATCAAACCATGGTCTGTGTTTAAATTGATAACCGCCATCTTTGAGAATTTGTATAAGAGTAGATTGAAACAAAACGTGAAAAACAACAAGTTTTGCAACAATCTATACTAAAGCTGAAGAGTTTGTTTGTTTGTTTGGTGGAACGCGCTAACTTCGGAAACCACTGGGTCGAATTGAAAAAATCTTTTTGTGTTTCGGGAACCACTGGGTCGAATCGAAAAAATCTTTTTGTGTTGATAGCCCATTTATCGAAGAAGGCTATAGACTATATATCATCACGCTACTATCCAGGAGAGCGGAACAGTGATTATAAATGTCAACAATTCGGGCAAATGTTCATATATTATTCTAAAAGTTAATAAACGACAGGATTAAAATAGGTGCGACGGGAGTTTGAAGTATGTTACGGGCGAAGCCGCGGTAGTCATCTAGTATTGGATAAATTTCGAACGTGAAATCTGATAGTTCGAACTGAGTACAAGCTTACTGCAGCATTTAATGTTATATAATCTGCCATCCAAGTTGCGGGTGTAGTTGCCGATACACCGATACTGGATGGCTTATATACTGACGAGTAGGTACAATGTGGAACTTTATTGCAGGTGTTACGTATGGCATATAATAATATAATAATAATATAGTACTATGGGATCAAGACAACTGATATACATACGTATATATTTTTAAATATATACACATTACACATAGTAAACACCCAAACTCCGAAATTAGCATTTGAATTCGAATCCGTTACTTCAGCGCGGCAGTTGCATACACTACCACTGCGCCACCGAGGCAGTCTCAGGTCAGTTTGTGTGTGACGCAAACCGTATTTTTCAAATAAGCATAGTACACTGTTTGAAGTAGGCTTCATCAAATTTTATTACTGCAGGAGGTATTTGTCCTCAAAGTTTTTACAAAGCAAACAGGAACGGTTCAATGATCATGGAAATTCAAACTGACATATGCTTTAAATGCAATTCAGGCTTTGTAATTTTTACAGTGATTCTATCAGAAGAAAAAAAATAGTACGTATGGACATCCTTAGAGATGCAATGCCGGACACTATCGTACCATACTAGTGGTTCTGTGAGACGTAGACTTCGGAGTATTTTTTTTTATGTTTTTTTTTAAATTGATTTCTTTTTTCGTTTTGAGCGCTCTTGCCAACCACTACGGGACCATTTCCCCTCCCCTGCCTCCTTTTCCCCTCCGATCAAAAAACCCCCTCGCTAAAAGTTGTTGTCTACATCAAGGATTGTCCATGTCAAGTTGCATGCAAATCTGATGAAAAATGCGACCTGTAGACTGAATGGACGGACGGACGGAGGACGGTCGGACATCAATAGCATTTTTCCCGTACCAGTGGAGTTAAAACGGAGACTGATGCTCGGATGAATAACCCCATCGCTCCTAAAAATATTTTACTTATTTCATAATGAATAACATAATCTACATAAAACTTAGATATCTTAAACATATTCTAATAATACAGAAATATTTCATTGATTTTATTCCACAAACAAAAACTCAGAAAAATCTTATTTATAAATATGTTTATGTCTGGCCTTGCCCTTCAGCACTATAAACTTTCCGACACAAATATTAACACTTCCAAACAAAGCCATCTAAACAAAACTATTCCAATATATAACAGAACAAAACAGTTTCATTAAATCATTTGTTACGGTAAGCAAGCGATTGAACAAAACAAATGAAGCGATATTTGTTCTATTTGTTTTTATTGATATGCTTCATTTGAAGCTCGTAACGATATTATACTTATCTTTGACATCTTAATCCCCTAGGGGTGACAGAGGCATATTAATACGGCCAACCGTATGTATCTTGTCACACGTGACAGGTGTACAACATCGTGTTGAATTGGCGACACTCGTTAGTAATTAGGCTATAATACAATCTCAAGTTTTGTACATTTGAAAGTGTTTTAATTATTTAACAGATCACAGAGGAAACGTGTGTTTTGCTCATTAAAGAAACTTGCTGAAGAGTTGGTAACAATTTTTATGTGAATTTTAATTCTCCTTGGAGGAAGGCTGCCTCAAATGCATCTCAGTTGTCAATTTTAGTATTAATTATATTTTGATGGTCACTCATCTAGAAAACGGATTAACAGGTTTAAGATTATGTTTTTATGTATCAATTACGCCTTATCTCCGAAAAGGTGGCAGAAACATATTATACGCTCACATTTCACCATGTGTACTTCTGTCCCACGTAATGGATGGTGAGCCCATTGTCGTTTAGGATTATGGCACATAATTAGTCAGCCCAGAGATCACTTAGATTATTTTTATAAGGCAATCAATACAATCATGTGAACAGTTAGTAGACCGTTCTCAGAATCACGCCTTATTCCCGAAGGGGTGGCAGAGGCATATTATATGCCCATTTTAACCATGTGTATTCCTGGTTCTTAAAATTGAACTTCTTGCTGTTATACTTACTTAGTAACCCTAGCGGGGTAGTCAGAGTGGACAGATTACCAGGCTTCGTGATCTATGCAAAGTTTTTTCGCTACATACATCATTATCATTTATCGATTCATATATGCACGTCATAAGTATCCCACCAAATAACTTCAAACGATTAAAGGATCCTCCATTTCTGACTGAGATCAGTCATATTCCATTCCTCAACACAACATCAGTTAATCAAATCTTTGAACATAAAATTTGACAAACAAAATATAAAGACCATCTTTATAGTAAACGTTCAGTTAAGCTACGGATAAGTACATACACATACTTGATGCTGTTGCACTCGGGTATCGAATATCGATAACCACGAGCTATCGATGTTAATCTCCGATTACAAGAGGATTTGGGTAAGCAGACTGCTTTTGGAGGGCTTCCGAGAGTATTCATATCTAAGCTTAAACAATACTTGCATGAAATTATTTAGACTGAGTACCTATAATCACGGTTTTCTATAAAAACGGCATAGGTTAAGTGTAATCACACTCGCAAAGTTGTGTTGATAACTCGGATAAATGCAGGAGTCACGCCATCAAGGTTATGCCAACTATTTCTGAATGAATATAACAACTATTCACTTAGAAAATGTATGTAAAACTGTCTATGTTTATTTCCATAACAAAGCAAACGATTTTTCAATATCTGTTTAATGTAACGTGAAAGAAATCTAAACAAACACTGAAAGTATATTTTCAATGTAATACTATTGAATTTCTGCTTTTTCTTTTGTAATAAATCGGTAATCGTTTATACAATTTCTTCCATTACGCTGTATCCCTGACGGGGTAGTCAGGGAGGACAGATCGCCAGGCAATCTATGCATGCTTCTTTCGCTTCCTGCAGATTCATCAATCGCTTCATACATGCAATCCGATTACTTTGGCTTTTCCGTTTTTGAGCAATCTGCTCACGAAGTCTTCAAATATACGCATTTAAACCAAAAAAAATAATGTTTTATTTACAATATCTTTTTTAGCTACAATAACATTTTAAACATAAAATCAGCTTCAAGGTCAATTATATTCTTTCGAAACATACAAAAACAATGTGATAACTTCATATAACATCTAGATTCTACTTACGACTGCGTTGTGCAGGCAACCTCGACGTTTTCCCACACCGTGATATCACACCACCGAAATAACACGTGAATGAATCCGGCTGTATCTATTAAAAGCCACGTTGTGTCATCTGATAAAACCGTGGAAAACAGTGGCATTGATATTCGTAAACATTTTGTGGAGGAATGTATTGTTAGATTTTAGCTGAAACTGAAGGGACACGGCCAAAATTGTATGCTTGGTCATATCATACATATAGTAGGGATGATAGGCTATGCTGTTTTGCTTTATGTGGCTAGAGACATAATGTATTTATAAGCTATAGGAGATTGTTGATGAATCTTGGTTCTGAGATAGATATAGATGAATAGATATAAACTTTAGTCCATCATAAAATCGATACTGTCGATACAATCATAGCTCAAACCTATCAAACCGACAAAAAATTATCTGCATCATCACAAAAACTTATAATTTCTGGATTTTGGCTAACAGCGCTGCCACACTTCAGATAAGTGACTAACCAGCCTCAGCATGTTCGTGTAGCGTACCTCAAATATTTACCAGACGCCCTCAGCTTGTTATACTCATCTGAAGTTAATATCTTAGTATTACATATTAGAAATAGGTACAGTTAAATAACTAAAATTCAGTTAAAGACTCCCAAAACTAATTCGCGTACTCAGAGTACGCGTCAAAACTTATACGAACAGACATTTGTCTTCAGTAACCCTTCTAAAGTCCAGGTTTCTAATACTTGGCAAAGAGAGGCACTTAACTGAGGTCCATAAATTCATCCCCTGTCACACTGAGATTCTATGATAATCGCTAGATGGCCACAACATACCTATTCTCGAGTCACACAACTCAATTTTTAGATATTTCGACCCGCTTCGAACACACCAAATAATGTATTTACTTCTTGAATTTGCTCTTTGATAAATTCGTTTACGTTTTTCGAACTTACTATAAACTCAGTGTTACTATTCTGTGGTTTAAAAAGAATGCATAAGTCTACAAATCCTAGAATTTCTTTCTGCTTGGCTTGAAATGTCACAACAATTCAATTGTATAACCAACCCGGCGAACTTCGTATCGCCTCGGAATTTCGTTCTGTAGAAATTTACATTCTTAATTTATGTCACTTAGTGTATCATCCACGCCTTCAACCCCGAAGGGGTGGCAGAAACATACATTTCACCGTTTGCATTTCTGTCCCATGTAATAGGTAGTGAGGCCATTGCCGTGTTGAAGCGCAGGTTGTGGCGACATGCTGTTGAAAATTTTTATTATTTACATTTTTTTATTATTTATCTATCATGCCTTATCCCCGAAGGGGTGGCAGAGGCATACATATTGTATCCCACTTTTCACCATGTGTATTCCTGTCCCACATAATAAGTGGTGATCCCATTGCCATGTTGAAATAGATAGACGATGGTTGTGGCGACATTCTGTTAAAATTTTTCAGGCCGCCCCTAAGGCCTCCAACTTGGCATAACGAATGCCATGTTACTAGCAACCGGGATCAACCAACGGCTTAACGTGTCTCCCAAAGCATGGATTCGTTCGTGAATATAAATGCCACAAAGCGGTCATCCATCCAAGGAACAGCCATAGCGAAAATTTCTTAACGCAGTGATCGTTTACAGAACACTGAGGGCCGTATTCCAGAACGTTTATCAAAACTCAAGGAATACTTGAGAGTAGTATTTATAAGGCAAAACACTTATTGAGAAACGTTCTGGAATACGGTCCTGAGTTAGCGGGGACGGGGTGAAAATTAATTTTTATCATAAACTCTGTTTTTCGATGAACATGTCTGAAATGAAATAAATACAAATTTTTAACTAACTAGGGTAATATTTTGAATTAGACGTGAAAAAGGTTATTTACTTAACATCATGAAAGTTTAGAAATATTACCTATTTCTACAAAATTTATTTAAAATAATATAAAAATCCATCACGCCTTATCCCCGCAGGGGTGGCACTTTTCACCGTGTGGATTCCTGTCCCACGTAATGGGTGGTGAGCGCATTGCCGTGTTGAAATAGACAGACGCAGGTTGTGGCTACCTGCTGTTGAAATTTTTCAAGCCGCCCATAGGGCCTTCAACCAGGCTTAACGACTGCCATTTTACTGGCAACCGGGACCAACGGCTTAACGTGCCTTCCGAAGCACGGAAACACTCGCAAATGTAAATGCCACAAAGTGGTCACCCTACAAAATTTATTTGTTTCTTTAATCATTTTTCTAACTGTTTATTTCGCCCATCTCATTAAACTTTAATTAGCAGCCAACAGATGCTGTACTCGTAAGGCATTGATATATATATATATTATTGTTTATACCTCAATGTCGTAAGGTGTAAACAGCTGAACTGATTTAGATGAGCGGCCGGTTGTAAGAAGTTATTTATTAATAATGCAATTCTTTATTTTTTAGGCAAAAATATTTGATACCTATGGAGAGCTAAGAATGACCTTGGGAGTCTGGGGTTCGCAGGGCGCTAGGATCAATAAATGAAGTAAATAAAAACTTGTTCTTTTTTTTCGCATTGTCGGGATTAACTGACGTTTGACCTCTCACTCCAGACAGAACGTCTGACCTTTGACCTCCTACCCCATGTGGCACTTGCCCCAAAGTTTTAGCCGTTGATCATCAGGGGCACCACGCGTTGCGGTTGACTCAAGTCCCAGTATATACCAATACAGTACACCAGTTTCTTCTAATAAGAAATGTAGCCCAGTTAATAAAAATCCGCCATTCGAACATTATTCATTATTTCTCACGTATATAATTAAAATTCATATTCTACTATCAACCTTTCTTAATTAAAGTATTGCATTTCGATCTAGAAACGCTACCCGTTGTATTAGTTCTGGAAATGAGTGCTTTAACACTGACTTGACCTATTTCTACTCAAAGCATTATTTTCATTTGAGTTATGTACTTACACAGAATAATGTGTTCTGTGGATAGAAATAACATCATCGCTGTGGTAAATATAGAGTTATTGTGTAGAATATGAAGAGGTGGGGACGGATAGGTGCGCATCCGACCACATACAAACTGCAAGATGGACTTGAAATTATTTTGGATACCCATGCCGACCACGTGAGGTCGGACACATGGGCTCCGCTGGTAATAATTCAGCCGCTCTACCGTCAATCCATGGAGTTCTTGCATCCCCAGAAATTGACTAGCCTGATGGTGTAGTAATTGTAGTATCCAGCTACGAAATCGAATATCATGTGCTGGGTTAGCCCGTGGATATGTTCAATGTTTGGGTACAATTTTCAATATTACAAATACATCACACAGCATAAGTTTATAAAGTTTAATTTAGCTAGATGCTGTACAAAAATGTGCCAAAATATTTATCACAAAATAACTTTACTTTGACAGTATTCGTCAGCCATATTTTGCTGACGTTACAACACGTTTGACACATTAAAATCAGTCCAGGTAAATGTAACTATGGTGCATGCTTCCTGCAGGTCCATCAATCGTTTCATACATGCACGTCTGGGTATCCGAGTCCATTCGGCTTTTCCGTTTTTGAGCGGTTTGCTTACGTGTCTTCATTATGTAAGTCTATAACCAGTACCGGGACCGCATACAGGCGCATTTGGCGAGGGATCCAAAAGCATTTTGGGAGTATATAAGATCCAGAAGAGGTGACAAGCATCATCAAAGGTTGATTATAGATGGACGGGTATTATCAGAACAGGAGTGTGCCGGTGAGTTTGCCCGATTTTTTCAATCGGTCTATAGACAGGAGCCTCCCGAGCTAAATGTGGCAGCGGCGAGTGCCGATGCGTCTAACGCGGGAGATCCGGGCGCATGGGTACACTTATCATGCTTGAGCATTGTTGACGTCCGGCGCGCCCTAGTGCGTTTGCCGCCTAAGCGCTCTGCTGGACCGGATGGGATTCCCTCATTTATTTTTAGGGACTGCAGAGCAGTGTTGGAGGAGCCGTTACTGCATTTGTATAACACCTGTATTAGAACCGCAAAGTTTCCTGATCGTTGGAAACTCACTCGGATCATACCTGTTCAGAAAATTGGTGGAGGTAAAGCAGTCAGCGACTATAGACCGGTGGCAGTATTGTCCACTCCTGCGAAAGTGTTCGAGTCCACTGTTCACAATAGCTTATACCAACAGGTAAGCGCCATGTTGTCTGACGCGCAGCATGGCTTCCGTCCTGGGCGAGGGACAACGGGAAACTTGCTGCAGTTAATGGCGCAGTTGGTGCCAGCAGTGGATGCTGGCCAGCAGGTTGATGTGGCTTATTTTGATATCCAGAAGGCGTTTGACACCGTAGATAATGACATCCTTCTGGCTAAGTTGGCTAACGTGGGCTGCACGCCGCATACACTGTCATTTTTTGCCTGCTATTTACGTGACCGCAGTCAGTATGTTGACTGTAGTGGATGGCTTTCTGAACCCTATTTTATTAGATCCGGGGTCGGTCAAGGCAGTAACTTAGGGCCTCTTTTCTTTATATTATTTATAAACGAGTTACCAAGATTAGTCAATAACGCCACACCCTTGTTATTTACCGATGACTTGAAATTGGTTCATGGAATAAGGCAGAACACAGATCATGACTTATTACAGCGGGATATATCTAGGATCACAGAGTGGAGCTGTGAAAATAATTTGCAGTTTAATGTGAGCAAATGTTTAGTGATGTCTTTTAGCCGTGCGCGCAATCCGAGTCATCATCAGTACCATATGCAGGGAACCCCCATGCATCGTGTTTATGAGGTGAAGGATCTAGGGGTGCGATTCACGGCTGATATAAATTTTCGAGGACAGGTAATTGAGACTTGTAAAAAAGCGTACCGTAATTTAGGGGCGGTTTTACGTCTGGGAAACCAATTCACGAACATCACGACTCTGAAATCCCTTTACGAGGCTCTGGTAAAAAGTCATTTGGAGTGCAGTGCTGTCATTTGGTCACCGCATGAAGCTAAATACAAAGTTATGTTGGAGCGAATTCAAAACAAATTCGTTCGATTTATATATTTTAAACAATACGGGGTGTACCCGGGTTATCCGCAGATGTATCCTACACTATTTCTGCTGGGTATGGTAGGCTATTACAGACTGGAAGTAAGAAGGGAAGTAGCACTTGCCACTTACTTATTTAAATTAATTCGGGGAAAAATTCATAACCCAGGTATACTGCATGTGGTGGGATTATGTGTGCCGGACGAGTACGTGTGGAGGCGTAGGCGCCCACCATTGCTGAGCTTACCAGGCAGTCGCACCAATCTGCTGCAGCATGCTCCCCTGACACGCGCGCTGCGGCTGTTAAATGTGGTGGCTCAACACTTTGACTTATTTAACTGTACTCTGGATGAATTCACAAAGGTCGCTTATTACAGAATGTCATTTTAAAATTAATAATCAATTATGCTGCATATTAAAAACCTGAGTGGTGAAAGGACATTATATTTATTTTGTAAATACAAGTAAACTGTACCTATGATATGGATTATGTATAATTAAATTAAAACTGACGTTTGAGTTTTAAAATCGACAACTGTATAGAATTGACATTGTTGTTTATCGACCTATTTATTTTTATTATTATTAGATTAGTATTTTTATTAAGTATCGCCAAGTTATTAAATTGACATATGAATTTTTTAATTAACAACTGTATATAATTGACATTGTTATTTATCGACCTATTTATTATTATTATTTTTAAATTAGTAATTTTATTAAGTATCACCCAGTTATTAAATTGACATTTTATCATCACGAAGTTGACATGATTGGTAGTGATTATTGTTTAATTTACTGACTTAATTTACTGACTTGATTTACTGAACTAATGTTTAATAGATTGATCCATTGAATATATTAATTGCATTGTTCACTGTAATTATATTGCTATGAATTGTGAATTGAACAGTGGTGATTTGCGAATTTTGTTTATTTTAGAAGATCTTAGATTATATTATTTTCTTGGATGATTGCTTACAATATCGATTTGGTGCATATGTACTGTGAGGATTTTGTAATTGTGTGAAATAAATAAATAAAAATAAATAAATAAGTCTATATTTACTGCATATTTAATTGCATGTGAGTATAAATACATTTTAGTCTCTCTACCGTAGATATACCTAACAGGCATCAGATACATTCTTTTAAAATTTTTACAGTTATTCCTCTTGGAATTTTGCCCATCATTTGACACGAGTGCGATGCACTCGTTTATATTATTCCAAATATTTAGTCCGTTTGGTTCGAATTTTTATATTTGGTGCAAGTAGTTTGTAGTACTCGTTAGTTAGCCTATTGCTGTGTTGAAATTGAAACAGAAGATGCAGGTTGTGGTTGCCAGCTTGTTTCATGTTTAAGCCGCCTATAAGGCCTTTAGCTTGGTATAACAGCTTTCGTTTCACTAGTAGCCAGGACAAATGGCTTGACGTGCCTTTCAAAGCAGGGGGAGGTACCGTGATTGGTAATAGAACACCGTGAGAGCGAAGCTACGTGAGCGTCTTCTGTTTTTAAGAAAAATATGAAACGGTGAGATTTGAATACCAGAAAGCCAGGCAATGGTTTGTGATGTGGAATTTAGCAAGCGATATAATCCTTTACTCTTTCAACTGAACATAATCCGCACAAGTTGCTATTTATATTTATTTACTGTTCAAAACTTTAA
This sequence comes from Thumatha senex, assembly GCA_948477245.1. Classification (NCBI taxonomy): domain Eukaryota; kingdom Metazoa; phylum Arthropoda; class Insecta; order Lepidoptera; family Erebidae; genus Thumatha; species Thumatha senex. The sequence continues at coordinate 900,578 of OX419750.1, read as the reverse complement.
CGGAAAGTTCCAAAGTAGCTTGAATTGAAGACGGCAATGAAAGATGCGTGAACGTATCATTGTAGTTTAATTAAAATGTAAAATTATGATAATTTAGTTTATATTATTAAATGGGTTCGAAATTAAATTTCATGATCATACATACACACACACCGCCATCTAGAAGATAATACCGAAGATCTAAACTAAAATCACTCATCATAATAATATCAGCTGGATACAGTCCTCCCTCTAAATATAGCCACAATGGTTGGTTTTATTCTGCACGTTCAGATCATCACAATCATTTTAAAATAGAATATAACCGTTCTAGACGATAGTTAGTAAAATTAGATTTACCAATTCATTTAATAGCAAGCTAAACCTTTTACCAAAATCTTTACACTTATTCAATAAAGTTAAGCATTTAATAAAAATTCACATTTTTGTTGAATATCATCCAGTTTTACGCTCCATATCGCGAATTGGCAAAATTTCATGCGAAGGTACTTTGGATGCTAAACTGGCCCGGCCGTATCCATTCGTTCGAATAGCTATTAAGTTTAAACCAATTCGGTATTATGATGGAATAGATGCCAAATTATCTATCGGATCCATTTTATTCACATGGTATGATGCCTGCCTGAAATGCTTATTAACTTCGGGATTTTTTGAATCAAAATGTTGCTTATGGGTAAAGCTCAGCTGTTAATAAAGCTGTTGCTAAGCTGTAATCATCTTCAATAAATCAGGAGATAAATTTTGCCTATTTCTGAATAACATAGTTTACTGCGGATCTAAAGAGACAAATAATTTTTAAGTCAGAATTATAGTTTTAATTCAACTGGACTTCAATCCATTAATGATAGTTTAGCGTTATATGATGGTTGATAGATCTTTCCAATCAGTCTCTATTCAAAACATAGTCCATAGTATTCGTTTAATTACCATTATTTGGATGAGAGTATGCAATAAACCAGATGTAAACCTGTCAATATATGAAACGCCTATAGCATTTATTTGTTTTATTTATAGTTAATTACAATGGTAAAAAATAATTATCTTAGACTAGATAAATTGACAACTAAGTTGGTATAGAAGATATTTTTTTGTTTTAACAATCACATCACATTTAGGGTTGGATAAAAAGAAGGCATTGAGAATCAAGGTTCGACAGACTGAAGAGACTGGAGAGTCTGGTCTTGCAACAGTTCGGCATAGAGACTGAACAAACAGTAGCAAAAAAAGCTGAGCAAGAAAAGTTTCACAGACAGAACGAAGGAGTGTGACGTGTCAGAAGAATTCCGGTAATACTTTATACGGTTTATCAGAGGAGTACTTCAAGGAAGTGCGTTAATAGTTGAACGTGCATAATGAGCGACGTACGATGCCAAAAATAAATAATGGGGCGTCCATTGACCCTGTTCTACAACAATATTGTATTTAAATATCTATTTTGAGCCTCATTAGCGTTTCGTTTATCAATCGTCGCTGGATTCGATTGATCGATTTATAGAACACTAGCTATACCCTGCGGCTGCTTAGATGACATCCTGCGTACCCGTCAGTGTTTTAAAAGGCGAATTTTCTAAAAAACTCCATACTTACCCATGTATATCATGGTGATTAAAAAGATCAAATATCAAAGTCTACTGTGGCTTATACCTAGTGACGTTGAGCAGTTTTAACTGGGCGTTAAAGGATCAGTCAATCAATTAAGACAAGTTAATTTAATGACATTATTTCATTGTTGTTATTATTATTGTTTTTTTTTTAATTGGAAATTAATTATTTACATCACTGTATTACAGACATTATTGTTTTAGGTTGCAATTTAATGACATTGTAGAAATTGTTATTCTATTTATTGTGAGCAAGAAGAAAAGTTGTTATTAGTTATTTTATCTCCAACAACTGAAAGCTGAGCTACCATAAAATATTTTATATTGAACCTAAAAAATGTACCGTATTTCATGCAAATTATACTGACCCTGTAAAATCCTTCTAAGACTTCTTTTGAAGAAACCCGTACTGTAGACATTCAACAGTAAATCCTTTTACTTTTTCTGTTTTTTAATTGCCGATTTGATTTCGAATGATTAAACCAAGATAAAAATATATGCAACTAAACAACTGACGATATCGCATCAACGTGTCGAAATGAAATGGAAAGATAAAAATAATGCGCATAATTTAAACATCGCTATGTGACCTGATTCAACGTCTTTTAATAGGTACATCTCGGTCGCCATTTAATATCTCCCATCACGTATTCAAACAATTTTCTTTTCATTAAAAAAAAAATATTGGTAGTTTTCTTGGTGTGATAGGTAGCTTTAGCTTCTATTGTTTAGTAATCGGTTTTGTTGAGAATTTGTGTTTGAATGCAGGGTGATTTTGTCGGACCTTTACAAAGTTCCCTTCTTTCATTCTACCCTCGACTTTCAATGGTTTTATGATTTTGTTTTTCTTTCAATATTCATAAGGTAGGGAATTTTATTTTACACCGTAAGAATTTGTGAATTTATTTTGTTTCTTATCTGGTGTAATATAAAAGATGTTCTTTTAAAGATTTTTATAGAACATCTAAATGTTAATCATATTAGTGCGTTCAGCAGCTTTTGCTATGGTTGGTTCTCGGATAGGGGACAGCTTAGTGGCATATCAGTTTACGACAATTTCCGTGCCTTAGAAGGCACGTTAAGTCGTTGGTCCCGGTTGCCAGTGAGATGGCAGTTATTAAGGGTGTTTCCCGTTGGTCAGATTGATGGTTAGGCCAGCATGGCAATGGTCCCAGTACCTGTTACGTGGTGCAAAAGCGTACACTGAGATATTGGGCGTATAATATTCCATTACTACTACACTGCGATATTGGGCGTATCGTATTCCAAAAAAATTGAATTGTTAGATTGGAATATTATTTTTAATAATAATAGTCTGTTGACATTAGATAGATGTTTTCTATCAAAAACTTTACAACGAAAGGTGGCTCTGTTACTATCTAATTTTTTAATTTTTCATGCCATATTATTGGCAAGTACAACTGCTTTTATTGAGCAGGATAATTTTGACACTTCACATGTGGAAAATGAAATTCCAAAAAACTAGTTTGTAGGACAACAGATAATAAATCTGGCCAGTTTTGTCAGACTTTGGCCCCTGGGAATAATCATAATAAAAATATTGTTTTTATAAACCTGGTGCACCATAATGTTAGAGGTTTAATAAATGATAAAGATTTAGAGTTGGAGCTATACATTAATGCAAATTCTATTAATATTTTTTGTGCTACAGAGCACTTTTTAAAAGATCATGAAATCACATTGTTGAACTTCATAAATCACCAATAATAAACCAATAAATAAAGGTATTGTGGATCCTGTAGCCACTCAAACGTTCACTATCCGTTCGCGCTGCCAGAGCAGCGCATTTTTTGTAATTAACCTATGACCTAATTAACTAAAATCGTGATATCTTGGAAACTATAATATCTAGACAAAAAATTTTAACTACTGAAAAATCGTAAAATATATAAAGATAAAACTTATAGCTATAAAAATTTGGAATTTTAATCATAATGAACTGATATATTGGTATAAACACGAAAAAGTCGGTAAAAAAATAAATAAACGTTATTTTTCAAAAATTTGCCACTCACACAAAAAACTAATATTAAACATTATTATTTTTTTTTCATAATTAAATTCTTGGAATTATAACGATTAAAACGATATATGACACTAATAACTTATAATTATTCTAAAAAAACTATAAATATGTTAACCCATTAAATATTAACGCAAAACTACACACATCAACACGGTCTAGGGATATTTTTAAAAAAGCAGAATTATTTATATGACATTTATATATTTAAAAGATACGTTATTTAATATTCTACCATTTTTTAATAATGGTTAAGGTACTTCGATTAAAATTTCAGGATTTTATGGGAAAAAATGAAGCATAGACGGAAACCGTACATGAATTAACTTTTAATTTATGAGTAAAAACTGAAAAAAATAGAAAAATCATTTAATTTGTGTTTATAAACTTGAAGTTAGTAGTCTGAGAAAGCGCCCATGATGTTCATAACACATCGGCAACGATTCGGCATGCTCAGAACAAGGTTGTCAATGTCTTGCTGCGGAATATTGTCCCAAGTCCTTCTGAGGTGCGCAAAAAGTTGATCTTCTGTAGCCAGATTTTCAGGAACTTCCTTCAGAGCTCTTCTTTGCAGCATATCCCACGCATGCTCAATGGGATTTAGATCTGGCGATTGAGCAGGCCAGTCTAAGGCCCTAACATTGTGTGTATGTAACCAAGCTGCTACCGTTCTCGCCGTGTGTGCCCGGGCATTGTCGTGCATGAGCAGGAAATCTTGCCCCATTTGTGTTCTGTGGGGCAAGATTACGGGCCCCAGCACCTGTTGGACGTATCGTTCTGCCATCATATTGCCCCGCACCCAAACGAGATCCGTCCGTCCTCCAAGACGAATTCCTGCCCAAACCATAATTGTTCCTCCTTGGTATGGGTGAACTTCCTGAGGGTTCTGAAGACGGCTCCATCGTCCAGGAACTCGCCAAACACGCGTCCTTCCTGAATCTGGATGGAAGCCGAACCTGGATTCATCCGTGAACAGCACATTGGACCATTGCTCACGGCCCCAGTCCACGTGGTTCCGAACCCATTCTAATCGTCGTAGAAACAAATTATTTGAATTATATTCAGAAAAATCATATAATTTTAACCAAACCTTTCAGGAATATGTTAAAAATTATTCTAAGATATTTAAACAAACATGTTATCTTGCAAAGTCAAACTTTATTAAAAATAAAATTTCTAATTCTGTGAATAAAATAAAAATGACTTGGAATATCATTTACTTTATATATCATTTACTTATATATTTATGCGGTAGAACTATGGTGACAGAAAGGGATTTCCACATAAAAGTAAATGATTGTCATGTTACAGGGGGACCTGAAAGTGGCGACGGAATTTGAATTTTTTTTCGAAAATGTACCTATTTTGACGACTAAATCTCTGCAAGCGTCTTCCAGTTCCTCTGAACATTTATTAGAAGAATCTGTTCCTTATTGCAGGGATGCATTTGTATTCACAGATATTTGCGCTCAGGATATTATAAAAACTTGTAAATGTATTGAAATTAAGAAAACCGCGGACCTTTGGGGATTATCAGTCAAAACTGCATCATGTATCATAGAGGTCATTGCGCCGCATCTAGCAAATGTATTTAATGACTGTGTTTCCAGTGGTATATTTCCTGATTTAATGAAACACAGCAAAGTCATACCCTTATTCAAGGCTGGCAGCGCAACAGACCCGTCTAATTTCCGACCAGTGTCAGTGCTGCCAACTTTGAGCAAAGTAAATGAAAAAATAATTTTGAATCAAATGCTATCCCATTTTGATATTCATAAAATATTTCATACAAAACAGTTTGGTTTTACGAAAGGGCGCTCAACTTCCGATGCTGGTGTTGAGTTATTAAAATGTATTCATGAAGCCTGGGAAGACAAGCAAGATGCATTAGGTATATTCTGCGATCTATCCAAGGCTTTTGATTGCGTTCAACATGAAACATTGTGCAAAAAATTACATCACTATAGAATAAGAGGCAAATCTCTCGACCTTCTGTCTCCATATTTGAACAATAGAATACAAAGGGTCTATATTAATGGTACACGTTCTGTAGGATCCATAGTTACAATGGGTGTGCCACAAGGCTCGATACTTGGGCCATTCTTGTTCCTCATTTATATTAATGATTTACCATTTTATGTAGGGGACAGGAATAGGATTGTTTTGTTTGCATGAGGTATCACTCATTGATTTTTAAAATTAGAAGACAATTAGATAATTATGACGATGTAAACAATGCAATCACGAGAGTAGTTCATTGGTTCAGCTCAAATAATCTTTGCCTAAATGAAAACAAAACTAAATGTATTAAATTTACTCTACCAAATGTAAAACAAGTTACGGCCAATGTTCAACTTAATGGACAAGTGTTAGAGTTTGTGGAATCAACTGTGTTCCTTGGTATAACTATTGATGCCAATTTGCAGTGGAGCCCTCACATAGAAAAGACGGCCTCTAGGTTAAGTTCGGCCGCATACGCTGTAAAAAAGATCAGGACTCTAACAGATGTAGATATGGCTAGAATGGTTTACTTCAGCTATTTTCATAGTATTATGTCTTACGGTATTCTCCTTTGGGGGAGTGCTGCAGATGTAAATAACATTTTTGTTCTTCAAAAGCGGGCTGTACGCGCTATATATCATTTGGGCCCCAGAGTCTCCCTCCGAGAAATATTCAAAGAAGTAAATATTCTAACCGTAGCATCACAATACATTTTTGCCAATCTTATGTATATTTAGAAAAATCTATCACAGTTTAGTAAACTGTGATATACATAATATAATAGAACTAGACATGAAAACAATCTTTTAGTTCACCACAGTCGGCTGCATAAGATTGGTGATTCTTTCCAGGGTAACTGTATACGCTTTTACAACAAGCTTCCCTGTGACCTGAGAAATTTACCATTAAATAAATTTAAAAAGCTTATTAAAAGAAAGCTTTGTGAAAAAGGTTATTACTCTATTCAAGACTATTTACAGGACAGGGATGCCTGGAAATGATCTGCTGGCAAATAAAATATTATAGTCATAATATATTAAATTGTAAATAGGCCATTAAAAAAAAGCCTACCTAAGTTTCTTGCCGGTTCTTCTCAGGTGGGCCGCGTTCCGAACCAGTGGTCACTTTAAATATACAATTTTTTTCTTTTGTTTTAGTGTATGACATTTTGTAAGCGCCGTTGAAATGGTCTATGCAAAATAAAGACATTTTTATTTTATTTTATTTTAATTATATCTCTGCCCCCACCCTCACCGGGAATAAAGGCTTGAATGATAAACATATAAATTTTGAAGATAAGGTACAATTAAAACTGTCATCGTTAACTGTTGTATTATTTTTATGATAAGCATCACACAAACCCCTAGGAGTTACGATGGACAACTTTATTCAACCGTGACATTTACGAAACTATCTGATGATGCCGTTTTCCTGTAGCTACCCGTTTTGTTACCGACGCGAAAATTTATAAAAACAATCTTTGAAGTGGATTGTATATCCTGTCAATTTGAACTCAATTGATGAGAACTTGTAGAGATTTTAACCAACCTAACATTTTTATACACATACTAGAGGACGTTCCCACAATTTTCCCAAGGTTCCCAACCGGGATAAAAAGTAGCCTATACGTTAATTTGTCAGTTTTGAGGGTGCAAAAGTTACAAACATAAACAAACACAAACTTTCGCATTTATTTATACATATATTATTTCCGATGCTACCAATGTCAATGTGCTATTGTCAATGTCAACACATTTTCTGATTTTGTTTTAATATTAAATTTGACTTTTTATTGTGTGTATGTCGAACGTTACATGCGTGTGATTGCCTAAAACGAATTCTTCTTCCTATGGCTAACCAATGATGACAAAGCGTTAGCCCTTTACTGGAGATCAGTCTCATTAAGCGGAATTAGTCCCGAACCAACCCCCAAAGAAGCGGGAAGCACCCAATCCCTTAGGTAAGGCCGCGGTGGTAGCCAAGCAAGGGACATCTTTTTGAAAAGTTACCCCGGGGCGCCCGACACTACACAGATAGGGACCGTGTGGTTTTAGTCGGATCGATTCCGGCATAACATCCACGAGGATTTCAACACAGTATAAAGCACTGGAGCAATGAGATGCAATCTAAAACAATATTCCTTATGTTTTTTTTAATACTCCTTTTTTGATTCAAACGAATTAATTAGGTACAGACTATATTACTTATTTCAGACTATAATAGTTTTTGATTCAGCTAAGTAAACTTATAATTAATTTATTTATTTACTTATTTATTTATCTATCACGCCTTATCCCCGAAGGGGTGGCAGAGGCATATTATATGCCCACTATTTACCATGTGTATTCCTGTCCTACGTAATAGGTGGCGAGGCCATTGCCGTGTTGAAATAAACAAACGCAGGTTGTGGCTACCTGCTGTTGAAATTTTTTCTGCCGCCCATAAGGCCTTCAACTTAACGACTGCCATGTTACTGGCAACCGGGACCAACGGCTTAACGTGCCTTCCGAAGCACGAAACGGCTCACATATATTGTCACCCATCTGTGACCAGCCATACCGAAAAATGCGCGACGCAGTGATCGTTTACAGAACAATAAGTCCGCGGGACCACGAGCGCTTGAGTTTTTCAGTATTTTTCTATTGAGCTAAGTAAACTATAATTATAATTGAAATGCTATTTCTAACTAAGGTTTGGTACCTATACCATTTGCAAACTTGATCAAATCAATGAGGTGGCTGCCCGCTGTTGGACCAGAGCCTCTCAAACAGATTGGTGTAATTGATGATAACGAGACTGACTGTTCGAGAGAGAATTTTAGTGGATTGATTACAGCTTTGAAATCTGTATTAGTGAATATTGGATATGGCTGACAAAGTAAATTGAAAGCGTTGATTTAAAATAAAATAGGAGTGAGATAAGAGTACAGTGGTAGAAACTAAGAGTGTGAATTAAATGATGTTTTAAAGGCAAATAACTGTGAGGTAATTATTTATTTATTTCTTACCAATTAACTATCATCGTCAAAGAGAGGTATATTAGATTGTATACCTAACTAGAAACTAACTAACTTCGACGGGGTAGTTAGGCAGGACAGATCACAAGGCTTTGCCATCCATGCATACTTCTTTCGCTTCCGGCAGATTGCTCTTTCCATAAATGCACGTCTAAGTACTCAAGTACTTTGACCTTTTCATTCTTCGCACAATATTTATTCTTCCTATACCGTACTCACTCAATCTTCTTGGATTATATGTTTACATTCTGGGCTATAATACCCACTTACGATATCTTAAAAAAAATGATTTTATCTTTATTCCCTCCGATAACAAACTAGGCTTTGAAAATAAACTCCAATACATGACCATTAGATTCCAAACGGAAAGATATACTTGCTTTTTTTAACATGTGGAAATCCCCTCAGATGTCTCGAACCGAACCACACGGTCCCTGCCTATCTGTCTATTGCTGGAAGCCCCGGGTAACTCCTCGGAAAGATATAATAGCTAATATTATTACCGTCTCCGTAATATTCCAGTCCATAAAGATAATAAACGCCACTAAGGCGTATCATTTTACGGTCAACATGTTGTACACAAAAGGTTTTCGACCTCGAAACCTTCCCACGATACTTTGTCTACAATTGTATTCAAACTTTTTAATTGCTCGAATAGCGAAATCACCCTTGTGGTCGCCCCGCCACTGCCAGATTTTTGGGTCAAATACAGTACAATTGAAAATATTATATCTCTGTTTTGTTTTTAAAATTCAAAAAGAAAACCAATACCAGCATATAAGAACAGAAAAAAAAAAAAAAAAAAAAAAACTAAAAAAAAACAGAAAACTATATAAGTTTTAAGAAATTTTCAAAAAGTTGGAAGAGCTCGCAGCCACACTGTCTCAGTGTTCTGTAAATGAGCACCGCGTTAAGCATCTTTCGCTGTGGCTAGTTCTCAGATAAGTGATAGTTTTGTGGCATTTCTAAGCTTTTTCAGATTCAGATTCGATTATTTACGAGAATTATGGTTTTATAATTCCGAAGCCCCATGTACATTCTACCACTGTAGTGTGGTGTGTAAAACAATTAAAACGAATATTGTTCTGTAAACGATCACTGAGTTACGCAACTATCACTATGGCTGGTCGTCGGATGGGTGACCACTTTGTGGCATTTACATTTGCGAGCGTTTCCGTGCTTCGGAAGGCACGTTAAGCCGTTGGTCCCGGTTGCCAGTAAAATGGCAGTCGTTAAGCCTGGTTGAAGGCCTTATGGGCGGCTTGAAAAATTTCAATAGCAGATAGCCTCAATCTGCGTCTGTCTATTTCAACACGGTAATGGGCTCACCACATATTACGTGGCACAGGAATCCACACGGTGAAAAGTGGGCATATAATATGCCTCTGCCACCCCTTCGGGGATAAGGCGTGATGGATATTTATTTTTTATTTATTTTTAAAACGTTTAAAAAAGATAGGTTAGACAACAAAAAAAGAATTCAATTTTTGGTTTAGACGGAAGTAATAATCTAACTAGTAGTTTCTGACCAACAAATTTAATATATCATTTAAAAATACCCAAGTGATATACAAATGAAATAGAATGTCAAGTTATTAAAAAGTACATACCTAATTAAATTCGAATTTTAATATAAAGTAAAATTCAATTTAAAATTCTAATAATTTGCCTGAATTTTTTCTTGTCACTATAACTAACTAACTAACTATCTGCACGCTGTATCCCTGACGGGGTAGTCAGAGAGGACAGATCGCCAGGCTTCGCGATCCATGCATACTTCTTTCGCTTCTTCGGGATTCATCATTCGCTTCATACACGCACGTCTGGGTATCCGAGTACTTTTGACCTTTCCGTTTTTGAGCAATCTGCTCACGTCGTCTTCATATGTAAGTCTCGGCCTACCCTGACCTCTTTACTATCTGCTTTCGCACAATATATATTCTTCGTCAATCGTTCCTCACTCATTTGTTGGATGTGTCCAAACCAACGGAGAACGCCCTTTTCCAGCTTAACGCTGACACTTTCATTCAAACCTGCCATATTGTGTATCACTTCGTTACGTATTCGGTCGGCCAAGGTAACGCCGCACAATTTTCGAAGTGATCGCATCTCCACAGCATTCTATTTACTTTCATGCATCTGCTGACATACCCAGGTTTCGGTACCGTAAAGCAAAGTTGGCACTAGCACTGCGTTATGAATTTAGAAGTTGTCTGATTCCTACGCTAAAAGGGCGTGTTGCTTGTTTCCGTTTGATATCTTACTTAAGCAAAATATACCGGTTTATAGCGATTTAGTTTACAAATTAAAAGTGTAAACAAACAAAACGTTCACAACCGTGACCAATGTGCAATAAATCAGAGCACAGTTACTCCTGCTATCACAACACCATACAATTACACTTATCTGAATTTCGTTGCTTGTTTTCACTTCGTTTGGTACGCAATGGAATGAGAAATGCTCTGTGCTATAGGCCTCTATCAAGTGCAGAGTCTTGATTTTAAATCCAAGGTCATTGACATAACGTTGTTCAAGTCAAAGAAAATTTGCTTGACAATGCAAGGTGTTCTTTTAAGATTTTTATTTTTTTTAATGTCAGTTTATGCAGTATAATATGAATTTAACCTGTCATGGTCGTTTGCAGAAACTTAACAATGTTTAAAGGGATATTTTCCATATCTCTTTATATTTATGAGTTTCTCATGTTTCTGTACAAGGGGTCTCACGAAGGTCTTTAGGGCCCAAGCGACCTCACATGCTGACAAAAGCTAGCAATGTAAACGCATTAAAAAGCTTGTTGCTCGCACTATGATTAAATATTATTGATGTATTATTAATATTAAAATATTGTTCTTGTTGTAAATACTGTAACGAAACGTTAATTTATTGAGATGTCAAACGAGCTCGTCTCACGTAAACAAAAATCACGCCTGTTAAAATCTATGCTTGAGAGAAGATTCGGATTTGAACATCAATCTGAAATCACTTGAATTTGGATCGGGGAATTTCATCTAAAATGACGTTGTTCAAGTCAATACAATCTCTACTTAACTAACTAACTAACTAACTATCTTCACGCTGTATCCCTGACGGGGTAGTCAGAGAGGACAGATCGCCAGGCTTCGCGATCCATACATACTTCTTTCGCTTCTTCGAGATTCATCAATCGCTTCATACACGCACGTCTGGGTATCCGAGTACTTTTGACCTTTCCGTTTTTGAGCAATCTGCTCACGTGGTCTTCATATGTAAGTCTCGGCCTATCCTGACTCCTTCTACCCTCTACTTTTGAACAATATATATTCTTCGTCAATCGTTCCTCACTCATTCGTTGGACGTGTCCAAACCAACGGAACACGCCCTTTTCCAGCTTAACGCTGACACTTTCATTCAAACCTGCCATATTGCGTATCACTTCGTTACGTATTCGGTCGGCCAAGGTAACGCCGCACAATTTTCGAAGTGATCGCATCTCCACAGCATTCAATTTACTTTTATGCATCTGCTGACATACCCAGGTTTCACAACCGTAAAGCAAAGCTGGCACTAGCACTGCGTTATGAATCGCCATGCGTGCTTCTTTTACGATGCTTTGTCGCTTCACTAACTGGGACAAAGCACCGTTAACTTTGTTTCCGGCAGCTACTCACCGTTCTACATCCGAATCACATCTTCCATCCGCGCTAAACATACTCCTTAAATACACAATTTCATTCACTTGCTCTAGACGTTCCTGGTTTACCCTAATCTCGCATTTAGTTCTTACGTCACCTCTTTCAAATACTAGAACCTTTGTTTTTCTTGCATTCAAGCGAAGACCCTTACTTTCACACTGCTCTTTCATATTAGTGACTAATGCCTGAAGGTCGGCTTCTGATGAGGCCATGAGCACCGCATCATCGCCGTACAGCAGACAGTTTACTGTAAAGTCACCCAAATTCACACCCATATTAAAATCTTTCAACTTCTGCAGGCAACTGTCCAGATACACTATGAACAGCCAGGCGGACATGACACATCCCTGTTTGACGCCTGTACAGACATCAAAAAGAGGTGACACATCCCCCCCCTACTCGCACGCAAGCCTTTCAGTCCCTATAAAGCGACTGTATTGCCAGCAGTAGCGAGCCGTCCACACCATATCCGGGCAGCAAGTCCCACAGCGTTTCTCTCACAACGTTATCAAATGCTTTCTCTAGATCAAAAGCGCAGAAAATCTTCTGGTTAACAGCCAGAAACTTTTCCGCGATCATGCGGAGAGAAAACACTTGATCCATGCAACCTCTTTCTGCAATCTCTACTTGAAAACAGTTTTAAGACTCATCATTCAGGACCTTTCAAAATACGGGCCTTAGTGATGTCAGCCGGGCAGTCGGTCCCAATAAAATCCTGACGATAGCTGCTCCAAACAGGCACATATAAGTCGACCCAGGCTAAAATCCATCTAGGGTTTGCTAGCAACTAGAAAGATAGAAGATAAAGAGATAAATGGAGAGAGTTATCAATAACATTCACGGGAGTTATTATTCTAAAGTATAATGCTGCGGTCTTTGATCAAATCAAAATACTTTCAGAAATCTTCTAATCTTCTGTAATTTTATTGTCATTGTAGAAATTTCAATTACGTTATTCTTTCTGGTCTGTAGTGTTACCACATAAATATATCTGCGGGTGAGCGGTTCTCCACATTGTGACCTTAAAGTTACATAAAGTAAAAGAAATTTGGTTTCTTTGTTCAAATGTTCTCACGTGATTCGGAATTTCTCACGGTGAACTAACAACTTATTGCTGTTAGGTATTCACAACTTTCACTAACTTAAATAATGTCCCTTTTGTAAGTGTCAGAACACCGTCATATTGTTTTCTCTTATTCTCTAGTCCTTCGAAAGTATCAACGATAAATCATCTGCATTTCTCAAACTAAAAACTTAACTTAACTATCTTCACGCTGTATCCCTGACGGGGTAGTCAGAGAGGACAGATCGCCAGGCTTAGCGATCCATGCATACTTCTTTCGCTTCTTCGAGATTCATCAATCGCTTCATACACGCACGTCTGGGTATCCGAGTACTTTTGACCTTTCCGTTTTTGAGCGATCTGCTCACGTGGTCTTCATATGTAAGTCTCGGCCTACCCTGACCTCTTCTACCTTCTGCTTTCGCACAATATATATTCTTCGTAAATCGTTCCTCACTCATTCGTTGGACGTGTCCAAACCAACCAGCATTTCTCAAACTGAGTAAGCTAATATAATTCGAATAATAAAAATATTGTTGACACATTACACAGCGCCATCTAGCCCAAACTAAGCTATAAGCTTATACTATGGTATCCAAACAACTGATATAAGTACATCCTCATATATTTCTAATTACAAAACCAAACATGGAAACACCCAAACTCCGAAACCAACATTTGAGGATCACACAAATATTAATTCCGACCCGGGAATCGAACCCTTGACCTCAGCGCGGCAGTCGCATACACTACCACGGAGGCAGACAAAGATACCTATTATTTTTTTATTTATTTATTTATGTACACACAAGAATATAGTAAAAACAGAAGGAGGAGTCATAGGTACAATGGTACTGCTTATTTCTATAAGAAATATCTGCCAGCAGACCGGCGAGAGGAAAATCTATCTGGCTTAAAATTTAATTAATTTAATTGATTAGGTATTTTTAACCATAACATTAGATTATTTGATTAAACCACTTGTTCTCGAAGTGCTTTCACGTCATAGTTAAAATCACAACTCATTAATTCCACAATACCGAAATAAAGAGTCTTCACAGACGGACGGCCGGGTGTCAACGTACATACATACATACATATTGTCACGCCTTTATCCCATAAGGGGTAAGCAGAGACATATTGTACTATATTATTCACCGTATGCATTTTTGTGCCACGTCACAGGTGGTGAGCCCATTGCCGTGTTAAAATTGGACAAGCGCAGACTGTGGCAACCTGCTGGCAAAATTTTGCAAGCCGCCCATAAGATATTCAACTTAGCATAACGTCTGCCATTTTACTGGCAACCGGGACCAACGGCTTAACGTGACTTCCGAAGCACGGAAACGCCCTCAAATATAAATGCCACAAAGTGGTCATCCATCCACCCATAGCGAGAGTTGCTTAACGCAGTGATCGTTTACAGAACACTGTTTAGCGGAGCCACGAGAGCTTCCACGGATGACAAAGCATCCTATAATGTTTTTTCCTTTTTGTAGTCAAGGTACCTGCAGAACCCTAAAAATAGTCTTATAGCAAATTCCTTCTTCAGCAAATACACATATTATGCACACACATTCATCTCCATTCGACATAACAGATAAGAGGGCCGTGACTGCAATTTTGCTTTTTTACGCGCAGCCGTAAATAAAACATAAACGGAATGGTTTAGATATCCCAATTCGTATGCCGACGGCGATGAGTGTGGTATTTTATCAACCATTCGGGCCCGTCCGGATGTAAACGAATCCTATATGTATTTATTGGGGAAAATTATTTGTGCGTAGCATTTCCTAAGAAAATATTGTCTAACTCAGCTCTAATATTATCTAGCTCCTACTATTATATAGATATACTAGCCTGAAACACAGGTAATACTAGTTCAAGCGCCAACAATGTAATACACATATATACAGTATGTTGTATGTTATGTATATGTATGTAATTTAAGCGCTCGTGGCCCCGCGGTCTCAGTGTTCGGTAAACGATCACTGAGGTACGCAACTTTCACTATGGCTGGTCGTCGGATGGGTGACCACTTTGTGGCATTTACGTTTGCGAGCGTTTCCGTGCTTCGGAAGGCACGTTAAGCCGTTGGTCCCGGTTGCCAGTAAAATGACAGTCGTTAAGCCTGGTTGAAAGCCTTATAGGCGGCTTAAAAAATTTCAACAGCTGGTAGCCACAACCTGCGTCTGTCTATTTCAACACGGCAACGGGCTCACCACCTATTACGTGGGACAGGAATCCACACGGTGAAAAGTGGGCATATAATATGGCTCTGCCACCCCTTCGGGGATAAGGCGTGATGGATATATGTAATTTAAACTACATGTTTATAAGTGATAGATTAAGATATCGTGTAGAATATATACAAGTACTATGTATCTATTATTATATTGGATAAACTAATTTATTCTTATTTAAACCATAGTCGGTGACTTAGAAATCGCTCTATATTGACATAATTGACACAGGTGAGTTTAAACTATTGGCCAATGTGTGATGTGTTATCCATGTTATGATGAAGGGGACATAAATATCTTATACAAGGCTCTGGTAGCTCACCCGAACTTCCCGAATCCCTCAAAGACGCGAACCCCCTGAAAGCCCCGGTAACGTACAAAGTCTGTCTAGAGCCCAGAGGTTATCCTTTCGAAGGGTCACCCGGATTCCGTCATAGCAGACGAAGGATAAAGTGTGGTTTTAGTCGGTAGGAGACCGGCATATACGGAATTCGACACAAAAAAAAAGCCCTTTTAGCCTCGCTTACTCATACTATGATCAGTTTCGAAATGGGTGACCGTTTGTGGCACTTACCAGTTGGTCCCAGCAGCAAGAAAATAACGACAGCAGGCAGTCACAATCAAGCCCTATTCGCAAATCTGCGGCCAGTATTTCAAGTATGACTTTTCAAGTTGACTGTACTTCGAGTTATTGCCTAAACAACAGTTTTTTCTATTTTTCACCGAGTAGTATGTTGTCAAACAGCGACATTGAATGTTTGTGGTGTGAAAGTCTCAGTGTTATGTTAACGAGAAAAGTTGCTGTTTATTTGTTTGGCAACAAACTCATAAACAAACAACGCGACCTTCGTCCCGACAAACCTTGTTTTCGTGGTTGTAAAAGGTTATGACAGATATTGATGAGAAAATGGAATTAAAAGACGTGAATTGCCATTTTATTTTCTAGAATTATGTCATCATCATATCATAGCTTTCTTGAGATTTTTGACGCCGCTTAGATTGTAGAATAAGCTCCCTGCCAGGGCTTTGTCCAAATGTGTACGGTATGGACTTTTACAAAAAGGAGTATTAGAAGGTTTGTACAGGTTCGGCAGCACCTCTGGTGTTGCGATCGTCTATAAGCTACGTAGGCTACTTTTCATCAGGTAGGCCCTATACTAGTCTGCCACCTCAGTGGTATAAAAAACATAATTGTTATAACACGATGATGTAAATATAATTCTGAAATTATACTCGTCTGAAAATTTATGAACATACAATGAAATTTGATGATCGTAGAAGATACAACACGGCGCGGTCCCACAATGCTAACATTTAAATTTTGGAGTTCTTCCGAACCGCGAAACCACATATCAAACATTTGTTCGCAGTTGGTGGATTTACGAGTTAATGACTTTTATGTTTGCCTTATCTATTAATATTGTTCTATTCATTTAAAATCATTTATTCACGAAAATTGTAAATGAACATCAATTTGTAAATGTCAAAATGAGATTTGAAAACTCAATATATTCTGAATTTCAATACCTCTCTAGTTGTAGGTGTTATTTTTAAACTATCTTTTAAACTATCTTATATATTTTTTCTTTTTCTTTATTTATTTTGTTTATGGGCTTTATGATATTTGATTCATATATATTAACACTTACTTATACCGAAGTTTCGGTCGTTGTTTGTCTATAGGTGCAAGTAATTTTCAGTACAACCGATTTTAGCAAAACTTTTTTTTTCTAAAAAATGTTTATACTGTGGACTGGTAGCGAAACCGGTCAGGTTAAAAAGTAAATTTCGTGGAAAAGTACAAGTGTTTTATTTAAAATCATTTTTCTTGTGTTTGTTATTTTTATGAGATGGTTCTTATGTAAGGAAAAAAAAGAAAAAATTGCCAGGAACATTATAAAATTTAAGAAAACTGGACGATAAACGAAGTTTTGTAACATGAAAAATATAAATGTCAGGGTTTAACAAACATACATACATACATACATACATATTGTCACGCCTTTATCCCCGAAGGGGTAGGCAGAGGCATACTAAACGCCCACGTTTCACCGTATGCACTTTCGTCCCACGTAACAGGTGGTGAGCCCATTGCCGTGTTGATGTGGACAGGTGCAGGCTGCATCGACCTGCTGTTGAAATTTTTTAAGCCGCCCATAAGGCCTTCAACTTGGCTTAACGACTGCCATTTTATTAGCAACCGGGACCAACGGCTTAACGTGCCTTCCGAAGCACGGAACTGGGGTGGTTCTAAAGGGCCGAATAAATTTAATAAAATAAAATGTGTCTATTTTAGATGTTAAATTCGGAAGAAATTTTGAACCCGTTGCCCTTTTAGTGAGGTGATAACAAAAAGGATAAAAGGTCTTATGTGCTAGACACTAATTAACATGCCCAATTAAAGTCCTGGTAGTCTCGGACTCTTAACTCGGGTTTAACATAGTAGCTCTATAATAAAATAAATTAATATAATTAATACCTGCACAAAGGGTGCCAATATGCAAACTCTAGTCAATCTTTAATAGTTATTATTATATTATTTATTTATTGATTAATTAAATCATTTATTAACAATATGACGTAGACTATTAATAAAGACGAAACATGAACCCGTTCGAGTTTAACCTTCCACGAGTATATTCTACAATGATTTCGCTAAATTATGATACATAACTAACTAACTATCTTCACGCTGTATCCCTGACGGGGTAGTCAGAGAGGACAGATCGCCAGGCTTCGCGATCCATGCATACTTCTTTCGCTTCTTCGAGATTCATTAATCGTTTCCAGCTTAACGCTGACACTTTTCCAGCCACCTTTTCCAGCTTAACGCTGACACTTTCATTCAAACCTGCCATATTGCGTATCACTTCGTTACGTATTCGGTCGGCCAAGGTAACGCCGCACAATTTTCGAAGTGATCGCATCTCCACAGCATTCAATTTACTTTCATGCATCTGCTGACATACCCAGGTTTCGCTACCGTAAAGCAAACACATACATACCTAATACTACACATTCGCATTAACATCAAACATTTGTTTGGAACTTGTTACAAAAAATAATCATCACTTTCAAGTTTCAATTCATAATCCAGACAGAACAACGTCTGTAGGGTCGGCTAGTTTTTTTAATAATAATATGTAATGAGTGTCAAAAGTACGAAAAATAATGCGAGAACTAGATTTAAAAAAAAAACTATTAATAAAAATTCGATTTTAGTTTTATTTTAAATTCAGTAGGTTAGAATAAAAATATTGACATTTTAAAAAGTGTAATCGAACGCAAGTGGCACAATTCCTGTAAAGCAAAATAAACCGAGCGACATTGGTCAATGAAGTGTTCAACACATGTGTGATAAATAGTGTTGTACTTGTGCTCGGAAAATTAGCCGATAATTGTGGCAAGAACTCGATTTTTTTGGCATTGATTCCAAATCTAAAAAGTGTGTTAGTTGCTCCATTTAAAGTTCAAAAACGGCTGGGCTGATTTTTATATGGTTCTTGATTTATTAGATTGGTCTCTATCTCGAATAGCAGAATCTGTCTATTTGTTTGTTCCGGCTGAAGTATAAAACGTCCAGACTCTGCCAATCCCGAAATTTCAAATTTCATATATTGAAGAAACGCTAAAGAGATTTTCATAAAATCAAAAACTAAATAGCTCGAGCGAAGAGCAAGCAACTCATTTCCATTTATTTTAATCATTTAAGTGATCATTAATGGTGTATTAAGCTCTTTTTAAGTGTGTGTCTTGATTTCCGCCTTAAATTTACGTAACGGAAGGTTCATATATCTAAAGATTTTTTTTATAAGTTGGCGTACACGAATTCCTGCAAAAGAGAGAATATGCTTGTATAATACGAATGAGTGAGGAACGATCGTCGAAGAATATTAGAGCAGAAGGAGTCAGGTAAAGCGAGAGTTACATAGGAAGACTACGTGAGCTAATTGCTCAAAAACGGAACGGTCAACAAAAGTACTCAGATACCCAAACGTGCATGTATGAAACGATTAATGAATCTGCAGGAAGCGAAAGAAGTATACATGGATCGCGAAGCCTGGCGACTCACTCTAAAACAACCTAAAACCGTCACCCACGACTAGCGTAATCTGGTCGAAACGTCGGGAAGTATAAGGTAGGCTTTGTACCTATAACGTCGCGAATAAGACCCGAAATATCATAAATATAACATAAAATTCTGTTGAGCACTTTAAAAGATCTGACCGAACAAATAGCGAACGCGACTTGCATTTTATTTTATAGAATAATAATTATAGTAAAAAAAAATGTTACCCTTAATATTTAGAGACAACATACATTTAACAATAATTTTGAAAGCAATCAGTATGTTGACTATAGCATACTTAAACATAATTATGATACCGACATCTTGATTCTTCTTTTAAAAAATCACATTTCTAATATATATTATGCCAATTATTCAGAGACGTGGTAATATAATTGACGTTATAACCATACCGTAAGCAATCTCTATTGGTTCTCTCGACCCTTTTGCACTTGTTTGGTAAGATATAGGTGTCGTTAAGAGGGGTCTAAAGTGATCGCAGACCCAAACAACTTTATGGGCCCCATTATAACGTAATTGATCGTTCCTATCCGATATTTACTAGTACTATTACAAATAATATGTTGAAGATTTGAAAAAAAAATATCGAAGTCTCAAAAACGTTTGACCAATTTTTTAAGTGAATCTTATCCTTAGAAACTTGATTTTGCGAGTAATGTATGACAGTGTAGTTTTTACACTTTAAGCACGAATTTTATTTTACTATCATGAGAGTACAAAGAAACATTATACCTAAGCAAATTTGAATACGGCAAAGTTCATATTATTATAACCCTTAGGACTAGAACGATCCCTACACAATTTCGCTTTCAAAAACCTTTTTATTACTAATAGATATTTATTATATATTTATCTATCACGCCTTATCCTCGAAGGGGTGACAGAGGCATTTTATGTGCCCACTTTTCTTCAAGTGTATTTCTGTCCTACGTAATAGGTGGTGAGCCCATTGCCGTGTTGAAATAGACAGTCGCAGGTTGTGGCTACCTGCTGTTGAAGTTTTTCAAGCCGCCCATAAGGCCTTCAACTTGACTTAACGACTGCCATGTTACTGGCAACCGGGACCATCGGCTGGACGTGTCTTCTGAAGCACGGAAACGCTCGCAAATGTAAATGAAACGCTCGCAAATGTACCTAAATGCCACAAAGTGGTCACCCATCCGTGACCAGTCATAGCGAAAGTTGCTTAACGCAGTGATCGTTAACAGAACACTGAGTCCGCGGGACTACAAGCGTTTCAATCAATTTAAAACTATTAAAGCATATTTCATAAAATTATTATTTCGATCACTAAAAAGGAAGATTCTCATTTCAAATCACTCTAGATACCTACCTACACTAGGTACAATATTTTATTCCCCGTATACCTATATACCATCTAATGAATTCATCGAAGTGGTATGCAGAAGTACGGCCAATGTGACAACTTGTCACTGACAAGACAAACCGCCGCTGTTGAAAGAGATTTGACTACATGATATCAAAGTATGCAATACACTTTTATAACTTCTTTGCTTTGTATAAATGTTAAAAAGTCCTACACAATATATTTTGGATATTGTTACTGAATCACGCTTTAACCCTTAAACCGATATGGTATTAGATAGCTGATACCTTGAACACTTGTTCTTTTTGTTCCAGGAACCGGTCTCTGTTGATAACACGTACTGAAAATCTTCACCACATGTGTGAAGCCGCGAACATCTTTTAGTATTATCTAAAATATTTATTTATCATCTCTCGCTCAGCTCGTGGCCTCGCGGTCTCAGTGTTCTGTAAACGATCACTGAGTTACGCAACTTTCACTATGGCTGGTCCTCGGATGGGTGACCACTTTGTGGCATTTACATTTGCGAGCGTTTCCGTGCTTCGGAAGGCACGTTAAGCCGTTGGTCCCGGTAGCCAGTAAAATGGCAGTCGTTAAGCCTGGTTGAAGGCCTTATGGGCGGCTTGAAAATTTCAACAACAGGTAGCCACAACCTGCGTCTGTCTATTTCAACACGGCAATGGGCTCACCACCTATTACGTGGGACAGGAATCCACGCGGTGAAAAGTGGGCATATAATATGCCTCTGCCACCCCTTCGGGGATAAGGCGTGATGGATATTTATTATTTATATTTATTTTATTTAAATCTTGAGCACACGACAAAAGCCGTTTTCCTGCAATAAGGTCACATTTCAAAATTCCATTGATGCTAAAATGTATAATAACACTACCATAACACTACCTTTTTGTTGATGATCTATTATACTCGTAACATTGTAGAATTCGTAAGTAACCTCGAACAAAATTGTATTTCAATCTACTGACTCCGCAAATAAACTTTTATGACACGTTTTATACTACGGCTACGCTCAATTTCGCCTATCCCGACAAATATTCGGGGCAAAAGTAGGTACCTATTCGACATTTCCCAAAATTTCAACCCTTACTATAACGACCAGGGTTTTAGCTTAGCCAACAAACGTGAAAATATTGCTAGTTCTCCGCTTTCAGAAACAATTTGCCACGTCAAAGACTTGACCAAAATTGTTCAGTTAAGGTAACAGTGTTTGCTTGTTCAGTGAAAGTGCTCCGTAATGGGCCCTTATAACGTCCCGAACGGCACTGGACATAGCCAACGTGACTATAGACTTTAATTGTAGCACATTATGTATCGATCTCTACTTTTATTCCTGAGGTAAGTTTGAAGAGTTTATCTATAAATTCAGACAAAATTAGTACAATAAACTTCATTTTATATATCCATCAGATATGGAAATCAGGGAACTAAGCTGTGGCAATTTGTGATGAATGTGTTGTAAAGAGACTAAAGTAACCGCGGCGTCATCAATCTAATCTGCCTAACAAACATTACACGCGAATATATTTTAACCGCCCAGACGAGCCCGTTCAGCCAAGAATAATATAGTATGTGGATATAGGTAGTAAAATTCATTCAAAATAGCTTACGGTCGACGATTGCGTTCGCAGAAATCACAAATTTTTGACACTTCCTTCGTACGTAATAACTATTTAGTTACACCCGAAAATCACTGTTCACCAAACGAAACCTGACAAGTTTCGTACACAACTGAACACAATTCCCGCTGTGACGTTGATATAATTATAATAAATACTAACACAGTGCGAGGAAGAGGTTTTAATAATCCGGATACGAAAACATTCGGCGCGCTCGGTCGTTCGGGTTGAAATTCGGAGCGGCGTGCGCTCTCCGCGACGAAACCACGGGCACTGGTTCGTCCAGGCCATACAGGGGCGGTACGGCAAAGTGTGGGTGTATATCGACACGGGGGTTGGTTTGTATCTGTGTGGGTGCTCTTCAGGTCACCAGAATTCGGTGAAGACAAGCGTTGTGAAGTGGCATGCCCTATTTCAACTGACTCTTTTAGGTTCTAGGCCGCGGGAATTGCACGCAGCTGAAGTTGACTATTTTGTACTCGACGAGCTATGTGGACTTTGTAAAACATCTCTGTATTTGACCAGTGAAATGTGGCGCTTAGCTTTTAATTAGTTTCGTTTAATACCTTAGTGTAATTATGAATTCCTCTCATACTTGGACTTCAATCTTTATGTACTACATTAGAAACCCTTTTCTGTTTGTGTGAAAGTAATCCTCAGCGTGTTTTGTGCTTGTAAACACAATAAGATGTTAATATATTTAGAAAATATATCGGTTAAGGAAAACGGTTAACAACTTTGCAACAGCCGTAAATCAACACAATTTGGTTAAAATTTAAGTTGTGTAATTGTTGAAGAATTTTGGTATTTAGATTTGGGGCTCTTTTATTTGACTGATAAGAAAAGCTTTTTAGGGAGCGACTACCGCGCCGTCTGATACAGTCCGAACCATCGTTGCATCCCAACGTTATTGCCTCGTCAATTTTGGCCCTGGCCCTGAAGAACATGGTCGAGCCCCTTACATCCACGCATAATTAGTGCTTAGATAGGGGACCTCAGCGAGAAATACTTTTGTTTTTGTTTTCATCATCTTATTGGACAGTTTCATAGACTTTTTGAGAATCATAATATCTTTAGTGATAGTCAAAACGGCCTTTTTGATACATGTTAACCGTAGCTAGCGTCTTTCAGTACCTATACCTATATCTCCGTATGACCTGCGATGTCACGAATAGTCTCATTTAATGGTCATTTTACGCAATATTATTTCTATAGTGCTCCCATATTATTAACAGTATAGTTTCGTTAACTAACCACACATCAAGGAGTTGGATGAGTAAAATTGCCTTAATTGCTAGATTTAAAGAAATCTAGGTCATTCCTTATAGATACGAGTTTAATCAAGATATATTTTGAGGCTCTCGTTAAAGCAAAAATTCGGAGGGCGATAGTGAGTGCAATCCAATGAGCAAATAGACAAAAATGATACAAAAAATAGCATGCAATAAAAAAAAAGGTAGTGTTTTGAAGTACTAGGAGAACTGGAAGAAAGTAGGAACCTTAAGCTATATAGTGAACAGGGTATAGTAATAGTTGGCGGATCAGGACCCGAGAGAACCGTCGACATACTAGAGATCTCAGTAACAGTAACAGTAGGCTAGAGAGATGAGACGAGGAGTCCAACCCCGGATTGTAGGTGGTATTACGTCGACACATAGAAACTAAAAGAGAGATGCGAGGTAAAACAATATTGTATCTCGGCTCGCACTTATGAAACAGAAAAATAAACCTTTTTGCACCTCCCTATATTGAATTTCCAAAGTACCACATAGTAATCTCTAGGGATGCCCACGACAGACAACGCATTCCGCAATCTGTGACCCCGATTGAGGTTTATCCCTTCTATCTACATAATGTTATGTAATACAACTATTTTGGTTTATGGGATACTTACTGGGAACCTTTGAACTTGACAACCCTATGTAGTGATACAAGTAGTTGAAATTGCGTATATCTCACAAAACTATTCATGCATTGTTAGCGTGTACATATAGTTAATATTACTTCTAAATTGCTGTTATATTTAAAAAATAATCTTCAAATGTAAGTCTCAGCCTACCCTGACTCCTTCTACCCTCTACTATCGTACAAAATATATTCTTCGTCAATCGTTCCTCACTTATTCATTGGACGTGTCCAAACCAACGGAGCACGCCATTTTCCAGCTTAACGTTGACACTTACATTCAAACCTGCCGTATTGCGTATCACTTCGTTACGTATTCGGTCGGCCAAAGTCACGTCGCACAATTTTCAAAGTGATCGCATCGCCACAGCATTCAATTTACTTTCATGCATCTGCTGACATACCCAGGTTTCGCTACCGTAAAGCTACGTTGGCACTAGCACTGCTTTATGAATGGCTAGTCGTGCTTCTTTTACGATGCTTTGTCGCTTTGCTGTTATATCGGTACCAACGATAATTTGAATAAGAATTTATGTAATGGTTCTTTCAGAGAAAAATAGACTTTGTAGATATCTGTAAACAAAATGTTTTAACAAATGAAGTACTGTAATGATATTACATATTATTATTTGTTTTGAGATATTATGTAATTTATATAACCTTTTGCGATAAAGTTTAATGTTTAAATTCGCATTGCCTCAGGGCTTACAACTGGGACCCATTCAATTTAATTACAATTAAATAATATATATTGCGATGTTATCATTTCTTTTCTTCTTCAGCTGCTTCCAAATTCTAAGAATTTGGTATATTAGGTTCCATTATTGATTTCTAGAAGCTACTCTGCTTTGGTTAAATGTGAGTAACTTCCTTTCAACTTCTCAACCCTATTAGAGCGACAATTCCAGAAAATTGGCATTTGTCACCAGGTACACTTTTCGAAGTGTATCTGATAAATGTGGTTGTCAGGACAAACCTGTAAAGGTTTTTTGATAACCGTTGTACTGGCTAGCTATAACAATTTTTAAATGAAAATTATAAAAAAAAGGTGTACCTGATGACAAACGCCAACTACCACCACGTATGGACCAGGAGAGGTTGGCTTGGATCCCGATGATTTTGAGTTCTTAGGCTGAACAATAGATAAAATAATCTTATCAGTCGTTTTTAAGCATTATCGAAATTTATCCCAAAAGTAGTTCAGCATGTATCATTTCAATAATGCTTGCAAGTGTAGGAAGCTGCAGGAGCTGTAGGAATATTTTCATATTCTAAGTACATTCATACAGTTTTACAAATGTCTACAAAAGCTTTTAAAAGTTATAACAAATCTTGTAAAATATTTACAAGTTTTGAAAATTTCCAATAATGTAGGAGATAACTATTCTTTTATACTAAGATTTTCTTCTATGCTACAATTGATTATAAAGATCTTCTAAAAATATTTATGTGATCTACAAATGTTTGTTTCGAAATTTGGGTGTTTTCTATAAATAATATATATGTTTTTAGAAATATATAAGTGTGTATATCAGTTGTCTAGATCCCATAACACAAGTTTATATTAGCTTACTTTGGGCTAGATGAAGCTGAGAAGAAATCCACAATATTAAATGTTCCACATTTCACTCGTAAATATGTCTAAATGCTATACGTGTTTAGTGACTTATAAACTTACATATCATATCTAGATCGTATAATAGATGCTTTTCTAATATTCCGTTGGCTTGTTACATTCTCGTTGTGCCATGCCATGGTAGTCTAGCTCTACAATGCCATGCCTTTACAATGCAGCCTTTTCCATCGGTAACAGAGGCTTTACTAGTAACCTAGCAAAATTGTATCTCTAACTAGCTACCTACCTCAATATTTCACGAGTTTTCCTATATCCATCTTTAATTCACTGCAAGGAAATGGTATAACCTTTTTCTGATAGGTATTTACTTTTGATTTTTACTCTAAAATTACGATTACAATACAGAATTTCAATTTTGTTTATTGGTATGGCTTTGGTAGTTTAGTGGTCAGAACATTGCCCTTATTAGGCAAAGGGCATGGGTTTAAGTACTGCCCCGAACAAAGAAATCATTTAAAAAAAATGTTTATTTAAAAGGTTTTTTTAGAGTTTAATAAATGCTATAAAAATTATCAATCTTTTTAAACCTGGTCGAGAAAATTACAAATACAATAACAATTTAATTTCTCGAATAAGTGCTGACATCCATTAGTGAAAAAAAAAATAGAATGAAAATTGTTTGTACTCTTACACAAAACTTACAAGATTATCAAATGTTTGCTGTTAACCAAATCTCTTTAACTATTCTCGAGTTGTAACGAGTTAATCTCTTCTCGAACAGTCATTCAGTTTAACATTTATAGGTTAAGTATAAATGATTTAATTAAAACATAATTTTGTAAGGCATTAACAGTGGCAGTAGTGTTATTAAAATCAAACATTGGTGTTAAAAAATGTTTGATTTGGGACTTAACGGATTTTAACGGCTTAATGTGCCTTCCAAAGTAAGTAAAAAACGCTCGTAAATAGAAATGCCACAAAGCTGTCACCCATCCGTGAATATCAAAAGTTGCTTAACGCAGTGATCGCTTATAGAAAACTGAGTGAGCGGGGTTACGATTTATTTGAGGAACAATATTACATATACTACGTAGCCTAAGGTGACTACATTGTAACTATAACTCGTGTAATGTCGCTTGTGCCACTTCTCACGCATGTCATAGAGACGAGGGTAGCAAGCGACGACGGGTCAGAAAACTGTCACGCGCAATTTTTTTCCAACCCTTTACTCGACGAGAATGAGAATAAACTGAGACTCGTGGGAATGTTGACGTGTTTACCAAAATAGTATGAAAATCTGACCAAGTTCTATGTCAGCGAGTGTATTCCATTACATTGATAGCCAAATTGCCTTGAAATCATTTTTTAAACTATCAAGATAGTAAACATGCATCTGATGGAAAGTAATTATGTAGTTTGTAACACCTGTAGCTTTCCTATTCCTGTCCCCGTGTAAACATATTCTAAGACCCCCTTTAAGAATCACATACTACTATATTCCCAAACTGTATTTATTATGATTAGCGGACGCCCCGTGGTTTTACCCATGCAGTGCCCGTTCACGTGGGAATACGGGAATATAATATAGCCACTGCAGATAACTGAAGTTATAAGGAATAGCTTAACTCCTTATAACATCAGTTATCTGTCTGTGAGAGTCCCGTTAAATCCTTCCAGCTGTTTCAGAAATTAGATGAAACTAACAGACAGACAAAAAAAAATTATAAGGTTTTTTTTATATACTCAAATGTCGAAACCATTCATAGATTAAATTCAAGGGTACTTTCACATCTGGATCGTGAACATAGCTTAGTATGATAAGGTTTAGATGAGTACTTTTTATTGCGTTCCTTGATTCCTACAAGTTCTTACAGCACTGTAGTTCCACTCCACGCGGATGGAACTACTAATGTTCGTTTAGTAATTCTAATTAATGTCCTTTAAATATAAATTTACCACAAAAACCAAGGTGGTCCCCTCAAGTGCCTCGACCCGGATACAAACCGCTATTATAGACAAAGGTGTTTCGTTGTCGTCAAATTGGCTCTAATTGCAGTGTCACTACAAAATAATATCCGGGTACGGATTTCTATACATTATATGAACAAGAGATTACTTTCTCTATAAACTATGGAGATATACCATCGAATTCAATTTATTTTGACCACTGAGGTGGCAGACTAGTATTCAGCCGGATGGAAAGTAGTCTAGTATAGTAGTAGTACTATGGACAAACCTACAAAATCCTTCTCACATCCCTTCTAATGAACCCCATACCTTTTGTAGAGGTACACGCTTGGGATTAACCAAGGCACCTTACTAAAATATGGGCATATTATATGCCTTTGCTACCTTTTCGGGGATAAGGCATGATTAAGGCCCTTTTGATAATCAATCATTACATAACCCTTATTTCTATTGGCATTCGGAGCTCTTCGACTGAGGTCCTGTCTAAATACATTTCATTCACACTTTTTCCGACTCATGTGTAGGTAGATAGATAGTCATATGATACATCCGCACTTTATACCAATAGCGATTGACTCCAGTAAATGGCGAATCTATTACTGCTACGAACGGACTGGGGGCCAAGTCTGCTATTTCAACTGTGTCGAAATCGTCGCTGTATAGATAGTCACCGGTACAATTCTGACAGTTTTTCGTAGTCTACTATTATAATCGTACATCAATAGATTTCTATCGGTCGGCCGATAGAATTTTACAAACACGTACCTCGCCAGTTGCCGCTTGTAAGTTGTATTTTTGATAGTCTACTAACATTTTGACAGCGAAAAGCAGCGATTCTGTTTCTATTCTACCGCTTGTCAATAGTAGACTCGGTCCCCTGATATAAGCAAAGTGCTATCCGGTAGTCAGATGTGGAGCTACGCCGCGCCGTGCAGATTTCAAATTTTGAGCGTAACATCCCGGTTGTATTTTATTATTCCTATAGTCTATAACCTGCATAGAATGCAGGTTGTCAGATGTTATTTGCTTTTATTCGAAATTTTTTACTACGTACTACTAATAAAAATATTAATAAATTAAGATTTCACGAATAGACATAGTATATCATCACTTTTAACTTGGCAGGTTGATTTACAAATCAACAATGAGGCTAAGTTGGATAACATTTACAAGTAAATATTATCCAACTTAGCCTTATTTTGATCTGTCCTCTCTGACTACCCTGTCAGGGATACAGCGTGAACATAGTTAAGTTAGGCTTATTTGTACAATAATATAGTAATAGTTTTAAATAGAAGCGCTCGTGGTCCCGCGGACTCAGTGTTCTGTAAACGTCACTCCGTTAAGCAACTTTCGCTATAGCTGGTCACTGGATGGGTGACCACTTTGTGGCATTTATATTTGCGAGCGTTTCCGTGCTTCGGAAGGCCCGTTAAGCCGTTGGTCCCGGTTGCCAGTAACATGGCAGTCGTTAAGTCAAGTGGAAGGTTTACGGGCGGCTTGAAAAATTCCAACAGCAGGTCGCCACAGCCTGCATCTGTCTATTTTAACACGGCAATGGGCTCACCACGTATTACGTGGGAAACAAAATGGTGAAAAGTGGGCATATAACATGCCTCTGCCACCCCTTCGGGGACAAGGCGTGATTGATAAATAATAGTTTTAAATAAGTTCCTCAGCCATAACACGGCTTACTTAGGTAAAATTCCTTAACACGGAGTTTATATATCAAGGTTTACCAAACTTTCTTAACTACAATTTGTGAAGACCAACCTACACAGTGCAGGCTAATTGGAAAACATGTCTTGCAAAAAGTTTGAGGTCGTCTTTGTTCGTCTACAGGCATTTTCCTTTAAACATAACAGACGTAACGCTGCAATGATGATTTACGCTACATAATCATGATGAACGATATTGTGTAGCATAAGTAGGAATACGTCTAAAACTGAACTGGAAGGAGGTCATTTAGCATTTTCTCCCTCCATGTGACTTCCGCTTGCTGTACAAACCATTTATAATGTTGAGAAGATGTGCGTTTATAATTTTTGATTTACAATTAGTATTTTATATCTATCATTAAAAGAGAAGCGCTCGGGGCCCCGCGGACTTAGTGTTCTGTCAACGATCACTGCGTTAAGCAATTTTCACTATGGCTGGTCCTCGGATTGGTGACTACTTTGTGGAATTTACATTTGCGAGCGTTTTCGTGCTTCGGAAGGCACGTTAATCCGTTGGTCCTGGTTGCCAGTAACATGGCAGTCGTTAAGCCCAGTTAATAGCATACGGCGGCTTAAAAAATTTCAACAGCAGGTCGCCGCAACCTGCGCTTGTCCATTTCAAAATGGCAATGGACTCACCACCTGTTACGTGGGACAAAAGTGCATACGGTAAAAGGGGGGCGTATAGTGAAAGTGAAAGTGAAAAATTTTTATTCATGTAGGTCACAAAGTAACACTTATAAACGTCAAGATTATTGCTTCTACATTTACATTTACTGCCAGATTCGCAACGCAATAGGTAGAGCCTGAGGAAGAACCTGGCAATAAAACTCATGGCCACTCTTTTCTAACTGCCAGTAATTACATTAGTTTTATTTACATGATATTTGAACAAATTATATAGTTATGAGTCTTTACAAAAGAAACCAAATCAAATCAAAATGAGAGCGTATCTAGTTGCCAGTTTTAAAGGTAGCCCACCCTTATGAGGAAGACTCCGGCAAGAAACTAAATGGCTGCTATTTTAAAATGCAGGTATGGCTTACAATATTAAACTTACATTGCTCCTTTGGAGTTACGTGAGAACAGTCGACTAAACTTAATTTGTCTTAAATATAAATAGTTTTATTTGTAATAATTGCTATAACAGCTATGAGCTGACCAGTCCCAACAGACGGCACCCGTTCACGGGTATGACGCATATATCAGCCATCGCCCTACTCAACCGTATTATAGGGAATAAGGCGACCCGATACATGCACCACCACTGCCAGGACACTTAGGCGAGCATGACATACTCAAACTGCACAGCAAACATCATGTCAATTTCAAAATTTATAAAAAGCTATGTGGACGGTGCTCACACAATAACAAACTCAAATTACATATATTTATATTAGTTAACCTGACGTTTCAGATCACTTATGTTGAACAAATGTACATTATATTTATAATGTTTCTTTAATATTATTATTAATTATATTTGTACTCGTATATTTATGTGTGTTGACTTAGAGCGACTTACTCTCATGCATTTTTATCATTTATCTAGTCTGAAATTTTATAATATGCCTTGTTACACAATTTGGCCTTGACTGTTGTCTTAAACATATTTATTGACAATATTCTAATTTCATCGGGAAATTTGTTATAGAATCGTATACATTGCCCCATAAAAGAATTGCTGATTATTTCGAGACGAGTAGAATGTAATACAAGACTATCTTTATGCCTAGTGTTTACATTATGTATATCACTTTTTTTAAGAAATGTGTCTATGTTTTTGTGCACATAAAGTAAATTCTCATATATATATATATATATTGTGATATAACGGTAAGAATATTAAGGTCTTTGAATCTTTCTCTTAGAGATACCCTGGGACCAAGCTGGTATATTGCTCTCACAGCTCTCTTCTACCCCTTCTGCCCCTGCCTCTGCCTACCCCTTCGGGGATAAAGGCGTGACAATATGTCTATGTCTATCTCTATGTCAAATGTATCGTACGGCCCAATTTCAAATTCAACAATGATTACTCTTTAAAACGCCTTACATATAAGTACATCACTCTAGAATTGACCTCACAAATACTATAAAATACGAACAGTGGGCTTTAAGATTATCATCTATAAAAACACAATCCTCCTTGTATTAAACTTTTTACACATCGACGCACGCGCCTAACAGCTGTCTTCACATACATACACACAGTTTAAAAACGTTCCATAGTATGAAACTCACGATAACACAGAAAGCCAATAAAAAGTAAGATTTGAATTTATTCTATGGTTCGATTGTAACGGTCGCCGCCACCTGTTGTGACGTAAACAGGTGCTAGGTGAAACGGCGTATGTTGCTATCTCTGTCTATTCACACCTGCATCTATTTTTTATTGGAACTTTTGATGGATTAGGAAGTGCTGTATTTTAATAGATTTAATAGTAGATTGATATATTAATTTATTTTTGAAGTCAATCTTTTTTATTGACGTTGTTGTCACGTTTTTCGGTTACGCGCCATGTTGTTTTGAAAAGAAACTTCTTTATCATAAGTGAAACTTCTTTATCGACGTATAAGAGAAATTTTATAGCTGTAAAAAACATAACGTAAAGAAGTTTCACTTCTTACCTGTGTACTCTGGTACAGACACATATTTTTCTTCGGTATCTTTTCAACAATTGCAATAGAGTCCCTAACTAGAGGGTTAAAGGTTTGGGCGTTGTGTTTCAACTCTGTCATTCATGCTTGCTAGCAATAGTAACTACTAGCTGACCACCGCGGCTTCGCCCACGACATACTTTGAACTCCGTGTTACCTATTTATTCCCGTCGTTAATAAAGTCTACAATATTATATATTATTCCTTGCTTCGGAAGGCACGTTAAGCCATTGGTCTCGGTTGCCAGTGGCATTCGTAAAGCCTGGTTGAAGGCCTTATGGTCGGCTTGAAAAATTTCAACAGCAGGTCACCACAACCTGCGCCTGTCCATTTCATCACGGCAACGGGTTTATTTACGTGGGACAAAAATGCAAACAGTGAAATGTATATCACTTTTTTTAAGAAATGTGTCTATGTTTTTGTGCACATAAAGTAAATTCTCATATATATATATATTGTGATATAACGGTAAGAATATTAAGGTCTTTGAATCTTTCTCTTAGAGATACCCTGGGACCAAGCTGGTATATTGCTCTCACAGCTCTCTTCTACCCCTTCTGCCCCTGCCACTGCCTACCCCTTCGGGGATAAAGGCGTCACAATATGTATGTATGTATGTACAATATTATATGAAAATTTGTCTGATTTGTTGACATTTATGATCACTGCCCTGCTCTGTTTCTGATATCTTGTGGACCACCTCAATAGTATAAAAAATTGTCACCCTAGAAAGTGAACATATTGCAAAGATATTCACGCATGGTGGAGCAGTCAGTGAACCCGTCCCACACCTGTTGTGTCGTGTGTACTCCCCTGCGAATTACTATACAAGTTTATTCAAAGTGACTGGTGTTCTAGACCAGCACACTAGCAATTTAATATTAAATGACAGACCAGAGGCTGTATGTTGGAAATACGCGTGTGTTTATTGTACTTCATTCCTATAAATAAACACACTTCTTTTTACAGCGCTGTCTAGTCCATACTAAGCTATATGCTTGTACTATGAGATTTAGACAACTGATAAACATACTTGTATAGGTGATCAGATTTAAGTATAAAGGCTTCTTGATAATTTATTTTTTGCAGTTTATTACCTGATACTTTAGAATAATATAACATAATATTTATGTAGGTATTTTTAAAACAACAAATAAATATAAATATTGTTTACACTGTTGATATATGTGCTAACCTTTGAAAATTCCAGCAAGGCGGATCCGGTCAGGTTTAAATCTATACTTATATTATAAAACTGATAGGTTTGTTTGTTTGTTTGTTTGTTTGGTTGAACGCGCTAATCTCAGGAACTACTGGTCGGACTTGAAAAATTATTTTTTTGATTTCGACCCGGTAATCGAAGCCGAATGAATTTTAATGTATTCTCAGTTGTTTCCAAACTCTACCTACTTGAGTATGGGGCCAGGGGTTCACTTTTAATTGAACTATAGGAGCAGCTACTGTTTGGTGTTCATTTGACCTTTAATCCCGTAAGGGCGCCTTAGTCGCTGTTTCGTCCGTTAATCTAGCTGTTTATTATGATTTGAAAAACAACACTTGCCCAGACTTTGAGATAGAATCAATAATGTTGGTAAAAGTCTGATAATTATTATTTATACAGCACGAGCGGACAGCGAGATAAGGGATCATGTCCTATGACAGAGGATATAGTGATTAGGATAGCTATAGGGATGCTTCATGATACGGACGACACGTGGAGTGAATGGATGAAAATATAGATTGAAGAAACAGTTTTATCAGGCGAAAGTGAATAGGCAAACTGGTAAGGGTTGACCTCGGCGTGCGTATGTCTATCGAATCGATGACACTTATAAAACACTTATGACAGTAGAAAAAGCGAAAGTTGTATGCCAGTAGTAAGGGGAAAGCCATAGCCGTGTGTATGCCTATCCGGATGGGAAATATATATGTATGAGTACTACTCTGTCTGCCTTTTAGGCTTGATTGCATGTGAATATGAAGTTACCATTATGTAGGAAGTATTACGATTTAGTATATTCTGCCCTCAGCATCATAACCTCGGTGACCTCGAGGCTGACATCACCAACGGCTAGTTTATTACCTAACTGTCGTAAAACATCGTAGCTAACAGTGTAATTTAGCAGCTGACTCAGCCCGCACGTACACTACCTACTAGTAGTAGCATATAACATAACTGGGTGACCCCCCGTCTTCGCCCGTGACATACTTCGAACTCCCGTCGCAAGTATTTAATCCCGTCGCTTATAAATTCTAAAATTTAAGCATAAAAATTTGCCCGACTTGTTGACATTTATGACTACGGCTACGCTCTACAGGGTATAAGCGTAATGCAAATGTGCTACCCTTCACAAAAAGATTTTTTTTAATCGGACCAGTAGTTCCTGAGCGCGTTCAATCAAACAAATGAACGAACAATCTCTTTGGCTTAATAATATTAGTATAGATAGACCAACATTGCGTTTTATTATTAGTGAAATTGGGTATGTCAGAAGATACATGAAAGTAAATTGAATGCATCACTTCGAAAATTATGCGGCGTAACGTTTGTCTGTGCAAACTTGAATGAAAGTGTCAGTTGGTTTAAACGTGTCCAAAGAATGAGTGAGGAACGGTTGACTACGAATATAGTAAAGAAGTAGAGGGTAGAATGTGTCAGAGTAGACCGAGACTTACTACATACGAAAACCATGTGAGCAGATTATTCAAAAATGGTGGTCAAAGTCCTCGGATACCCAGACGTGCATGGAAACGAATTAACATGTTTGAGTTGAAAATAGTAAGTGATTATTTCTAGAGGAGAAATATATTTGCTTTCCCAAATAGAGTCAATCGGATCCATTTGAATTTTGATAAAGTATAAAATTTAAAAAAAAACAAAGCATTTGGTGATAAGTGGGCGTATAGTACGCCTCTGCCTACCCCTTCGGGGATAAAGGCGTGAAAGTATGTTTATGTTTTATAGAATTTAAACTTTGGGATGGCTTGACAATAACACTTGTTTCACTAGGATCCCTATTTTAATCCTCTAGTAGGGGATTGAAAAGCACTATGAACCTCCAGGGAATTATGCACTCGGTGTTCTATTAAAATCCTCGTCTCTAACTCCTTCGAGGGCAGAAGTGAATATGTTCCAAAATATGACAACAACACACACACATATTTCAAATTGTGAAACAAAATATCAATTCGTGACTGTGTTGCCGTCACACGGATCATACACAGCGTTTGTGCTATCAGATTATACAGCGTGCTTGAGTTACGAGCGCTTGGACACGGATTGAATATGTTGGTTAGATGATTCAGTACGATAGGGTAACTTAATATAATTTCCTTTTGGACCTTTAACCAACTCTAGAAAACAAAGAAGGTATTCATATAGCTGTCATTTTTCAAACCTATTTTGTGAAGCTATATTCATTCAAATCGATTCAATTGTTATGCCAAACGTTTACAGTAAAGGGCTCTTCAAAAGGGACTTTGTACTTCAGGGAAATGAGCGTGATTTTATTGTCGAATTTACTTTATAAGGAAAATAAAATAGTTCCTATATTTATCAGTCAAGCCTTTTACCCCGAACGGTAGGTAGAGGCATACTATACACCCCCTATTGGCGCCCTACTGTTGAATTTTTTGTAGCCGCCAATAAATACAATTTGGCCAAACGACTGTATATTACTGACAACGAGGACCAAAGGCTTAACGTGACTTCTGAAGCGCGAAAACTCGTAATATTGACGACCTGCTGTTGAAATTTTCGTAGCCGCCTATGAAGACTTCAACTTGGCTTAACGACTGTTTATTATATTACTGACAACGAGGACCAAAGGCTTAACGTGACTTCAGTAGCTCGGCAACTCGTAAACGGAAATGCTACAAAGTTTGTGCACCCCTGTGCATCCTGCCTTTTGAGGATCAGCGTTATATAAACCATCACTGCGTTAAGCAACAGCGAAAGTTGCATAACGCTGATCGTTTACAGAACTCTGGGTAAGCGGGGCTACGAGTACTTCTAATCTTCCCTGTGACCTCAGAAATTTACCATTAAATAAATTTAAAAAGTTAATTAAAAAAAAACTTTGTGGGAAAGGTTATTACGCTGTTAAATACTATTTGCAAGATCTGCTAGCAAACTAAAATAATATTAAATTGTAAATAGGCCATCAGAAAAAAAAAGCCTTCCTAAGTTTCTTGCCGTTTCTTCTCAGGTGGACCGAATCAAACCGGTGGTCACTTTAAATATATTAAATTCATTTTTAGTTATAGTGTATAACATTTTTTAAGTGCCGTTAAAATGATCTATGCATAAAAAGACATTCTTATTGTATTTTAAAATTAATACTTATGCATCTTCAACCAACTCTAGAAAACAAGAGGTACTCAAGTTGGCTGTAATTTTTCAAATGTATTTTGTGAAATATTTTGTAAGTCCTTTATTTTGGGGGCCAGTTAATATTCGCCCAAATTACTTCAATAGTTATCCCAAACATTTACAGAGTAGGGCTCTTGAAAAAGGACCTTGTACGATTCGGTGGCGTGACCACTTCACGAAAATGAACGTTATTTTTATAACTTTATATTTCATTTACTTTATATCATAAAAATAACTGCTTCGGAGCGTAAGTCGTAGTGTACGCATATGTCGCGCTGAGATCCCGGATTCGATTCTCGGGTCGTAACAAATATTTATGTGATCCGCAAATGTTTGTGCCGAAGTTTGGGTATTCTTATGTACAATTTGTAACTAATCTAACTAAATATCTTCACGCTGTATCCCTGATTGGTTGCGCAGGAAAGATCGCCAGGCTTCGCGATCTATGCAAACCTGTTTCGATTCCTACGGATTCTTTAATCGTTTCATATGTGCACGTCGGGGTATCTGAGTACTGTTTACTTTTCAATAATGTTCTTCAATGACTATTTTTTTATATAATTGCATTTAATGATTTATTAGTATGTTTATCAGTTGTCTAAATACCATACCACAATCTTATTATCTTATACTGTGAACTCGACGGCATTGTGTAAAAAAAACAATTTCTTTATAAAGATGGATCATAATAACCTCAATGTAAGGATGCTATACTACTGGCGTCAGTCACAGCTTTCAGCAGAGCTCGTCAACATAAGCCTCGATCGCCTGCAGGCGTCCTCAACAATTTACAACCAAGTTTAACCTTTAACCGTACGAGACACAAGAAATTATAAATCCTTTCAAACTTTGCTCTTGTTCAGTTTTAACGAGTTTGTAAGCTCTGATGGGTACTGTACTTAGCTAAGCAGAGCGCGTACCGAGATGAGTGAATTTTGAGGATTTTTGAAGTTCATTATGAAGAGATTTCAGTTAAAATGATTTATTAGAAACAATTTTGAAAAGCAATTAGTATGATAACTTTTTCTAAATTTAAATTATAAAGTGGAAACATTTTTCAGTCACGAGCTAGACTCGAACCAGCGTCTTCTGGTTCAACGCACCAAACGCGATTACCAACTACACCACCGAGGCCTAATCGAAACCGACGAATTATTCCACCTCTTTACGTCTTAAGGCGACGTTAGGCGCCATCGACCGGCACTTAGCAAAGTTGCACGGTACGAATGTATAGGATTGCATCTACAATCATTTGATTTGTGATGACACCTGCCTAAACATTAGAAACAATTCAATGGTCTTCAAGTGTCGCACACTAGTTATTGGCGCCCGCATCCTGAATAAAATATCGTTTAAGCTAGACATAGGTGAATGGGTATTTAAGACATAATCAAAACAATGGCTGACAACAGTACCTATGTAGAATAACTGAAGATCATAAATACAATTGTTACACGATGCGACTCAGTCCCTTGGCAGCTAAGGAGTAAATTAAACTATGTAGAAGCAGACCACTAGTCAGTATACAAACTTAAGCTATTTTAATTAACGGAATACTAAAGCAAATATGATTATTGTTTGTATGGGCGCTCTTTACTTTGTCTAGAATGAAACATACTATTTCACAGTATTTGCTTTTTAACCTGACCGGTTTCACCTTACGGCATTTTCAAGAGCTGTCAACCTATGGAAATGCCGTAAACCGGTTGTGTAACAAGTTTCACCAATAAATAGTATTAACAGTCATTTCACTCTCTCTTGTCTTAATTTTAAGTTCAAACTACTTCTAGAGGCAACTGTGGTATTTTCTACCCCAATACAAAAGTCTGCAACTAACTAACTATCTTTACGCTGTATCCCTGACGAGGTCTTCAGAGAGGACAAATTTGCCTAACTTCGCGATTCATGCATGCATACTTCTTTCGCTTCCTGCAGATTCATTAATCGCTTCATACACTCACGTGTGGGTATCCGAGTACGTTTAACTTTTCCGTTTATGAGCAATCAG
This sequence comes from Thumatha senex, assembly GCA_948477245.1. Taxonomy (NCBI): domain Eukaryota; kingdom Metazoa; phylum Arthropoda; class Insecta; order Lepidoptera; family Erebidae; genus Thumatha; species Thumatha senex. The sequence goes on along the minus strand of OX419750.1, from coordinate 861,677 downwards.
CTCACGTGGTCTTCATATGTAAGTCTCAGCCTACCCTGACTCCTTCTGCCCTCTACTTTCGCACAATATATATTCTTCCTCAATCGTTCCTCACTCAATCGATGAACGTACTATATTATTTGAAAAATCTGAAATAAACGCGGATCCTATGCCAAACTTCCAAATTCCCAGTTGATTTTGTGGCGCGGTGGGAGTGTATCCGACTGCTACGCAAGAGGTCCTGGGTTCGATTCCCGGGTCGGAACAAATATTTGTGTGATCCACAAATGTGCGTTTCGGAGTTTGGGTGTTTCCTATGTATAATATGTATGTATTTAGAAATATATAAGTATGTTTATCAGTTATCTAGAACCCATAACACAAGCTAATATTAGCTTACTTTGGGCTAGATGGCGCTGTGTGAAAAGTGTCCCAAAATATTTATTTATTTATACATGGAATTGGAGTCTGGGGTCCACTTTTATTTAGTGCTAAGAGCAGCTCTCGTCTAAATCTATAATTATTGTTTTAAGTTCCTCTGTATAAATTTAAAGCTCAAATTAAACATCGTATTATGAAAAGGGTTTTCTATACCATCAAAGAATTATCGGAGGAGATAGACAAATGGCGGTGATAGCTCATTCATTGCTAACGGTCTTTGGGCTTTTTGGTAAATAGTTTAATGGTTTATTCTTTTAAAGCACAATTTTTGATTACCAATATGAAAATCTGAAAAGTATGTTTGTTTAGCTGAATTTGCTAATTTTAGAATCTAATAGCTCGATTTAAATTATTTTTTTGTGTTAAAAAACCCATTTGTCGAAGAAGGTTTTAGGCCATCACGCTACTACCCCTGGAGAGCGGAGCAATGATCATGAATGTCAGCCAATCAGACAAATTTACATTCATTATTGTAAACTTAATAAAAAACTGGATTGGCGAACCTGGGGAGGTGGTTAACTATTTTATAATATTATATCACTAACAATCTGTGTGACCCACTTATGAATACCATAAACTTGTGACATTTCCCATAAATTAATGTCGGTGTCGATAAGTATAGGTACTTACCATAAACCTTACCTTCAACTTCCACCCTCGAAATGGATTGAAAGTGTAAATCCAACTAGAAAGTGATTTGGTGTTGAATGACACGCAATCGTTGTGTGCAGTATTTTTCCTGAAATGCGTGCTACTGTATAAAAGTCACATGACGATAGGGAAAAGGGAAAAAGCATATTTAAGCCACTATTGGAGCCTATGGGTTATGATAGTGGCCCTCAATCACGGGCCATCTTCTGTGCTTCCAAATCTTCCACAATTTTCTACAAAGCCGACTGCTTCCAGAGGTAGCTTCGAGAGCACATAATAGGAGTAGATTGTTAGAGGAAAAATTAAAATTTAAGGTGTTGTGGAGTGTACTTCCCGGCGTGGGTTTTCCCAGACGTCTACAGTATAAGGTTCTTCAAAAGGGGGTGTTAGAAGGTTTTTACTGTATCTCTGGTGTTGCAAACGTTCATCACTCTCCAATATGTGGGCCGTATGCTTATCAGCCACCTTAATGGTATAAAAAATGTGTGTGTTCTAGAGTACACAGGTAAGAATGAAACTTCTTTACGACGTATATTTTTTCTACTATTTACCACTTCATGAAAATTGGGTAGATAAGGCCTACACTTCGCATACGTCGATAAAGAAGTTTCATTTACGTCGATAAAGAAGTTTTACTTCAAAACAACATGTCAAAACAACCGAAAAACGTGACGATTTTTACAGCTATAAAATTTCTCTCCTTAGTCAGTAAAAAGTTTCACTTTCAAAAACTGAAAGAAGGTACTTTATCTCACACGTGGAATTACATAAAACAAACAGCGAGACGTAAATACGGACTAAAAGTCCACTAAGTATATACTTCAAGTACAGTGTGTGAACTTAACATGTCGATATTTCTCGACTATAACTCCGAAAAAGTTCGGTATTTTGTTAAAAAGAACCACACGGTGTTCTTCCATTTACCTATGGCCGGGAGTCCGAGAAGAGCCCTTGATAAAGCACGCGAACGCAGTATCATATAAAAAAATTAAAAAGTAAATAAACTTATAAATTGATATCTTCTAAGAATTTTATTCATAATCCTACTATTATCTAAATCCATCCTATTGTCCACCTGACAGTGACAGACAATCCCATCCAAATCTCTTGACCACAGAATCCCAAACGCCCTAATCTTGAATCATTTGTTACCTCCATATATTTCGTGTAGTCCTTGTATTGTCCAATAGACATTCACTCGCCAATGGATTGATTAAAGCTATCAGTGTGGAACCTTACACTGTTTCTAATTGTGTTTCTGAGAGATTGTGTTTCTGTTTGATTGTTCTTATTTTTAATAATTTGGCTTGTGTAAAAATGTCAACAGCAAGGGGAGGAGTCTACTATTGAGAAGCCATAGAATAAAACCAGAATCGCTGTTATTAGTTATCATAATGTTACTAGACTATCAAAAATTCAACTGACTAACGGCCACTAACGCGTCACATGTTAGTAGAATTCTATCGGCCGACTGATAGAAGACTTTAGAGTGCGATTGTAAAGTAGACTACAAAATCTGACAAAATTGTACCTTTGACTCTCTATTGAGCGACGATTTCTATTCTATTCCGACACGATTGACATAGCAGACTCGGCCCCTATGTCGTATCTGCATGTCCAATTCCACACGTCAGCACTAACTACTACCTGCTACACAAAATGCTAACGGTGAAATGTGGCGTATAATATGCCTCTGCCACCCATTCGGAGATAAAGGCTTGAATGATAAGTGGTATTCGTTGGTAGTTAAGTAATAAGGCAACAGAACACCTACAAAGCTCATTTGATAGTAAACGGTTTAAAGTTATTGTATAGACTTCACGTTTTGTTTTTTTTTACTACTAAAGTAGTAAATAAGCATGCAGTTCCAGCTGATGCGGCACAAGAGGTGTTACACTTAAAAAAGAAACGGTTTTACCGTACTTATACCAGTGCTCCGGACGCAAAACGTGTGTCTAGTTCAAGAATTAGTCATACCGAGAAATTACCAAGTACCTGTTTAAAAAATTTCTATCAAAATCTGATTTAAACCTCAAGAAGAAACTGAATATTTCTAATCAGCTGTCTATACCACACCGCTCGAATATTGCGCGCGCTGACGTAAGCGTACGCTAAAAATAAGCGACGTCGGGGCATGCATGCTGTTTATTATTCTAATATCGTTATAGTTTATGTTGCTATGCTAGTATGAGACAGCTAATCTGTATTTAGGACAGGAATCCACACGGTGAAAAGTGGGCATATAATATGCCTCTGCCACCCCTTCGGGGATAAGGCGTGATGGATATTTATTTATTAATTATTTATTTATTTATTTAATCTCAATTTATAGATTACAAATTAGTATAAATATTATATTTAAGTGAAAAAAAAAAACAATCTGGTTAGAGACGGGATAAAATGACGATTTAAATATAGCTAAGAATTTCAACTTGTTTCGGTACGTAACGTGACCACAGATAACTTGGACTAATGACGTCGCAGTGGTCGCAGGAAAACGCCTGGATATGGGTAGAGAACCCGAACTTCTGGTGTTGCAAATACTATATGTTTACGTAGGTAAAAAAAATCTGGTAATAAAGAAAGAGGTAGTTGATTATAGATGAAAGCGACGATGATACAGTATTTTGTACACAATTAATTTGAAGATAAAGAAAAATTAGGACAAAATTATTTGCAGTTCTTTGTAGGTTACACTCAAAAATCGGCGTTTTCCATCTAATTTTGTTTGACAATTTTACTAAAAGTCATCATCATCATCCGAGCGTCTGACCCAGTTGCGTCTCGCGACGCCCGGGGTCCGCTTTCCTACATTTTCTCCTCCACTTCGCACGGTCATCGGCATCCCCTGTAGTGAGACCATTGGCACGCATGTCATCCCTTACGACGTCAAGCCACCACTTCTTGATCTTCCCCTCTTACCGGGACCCGGCGGGGCTGACATGGCCAGACATTTGTTACCTACATAGGTTGCCGCAAGACGTGACCATACCAGCGAAGGCGACACTCTTGCAACTTGTCTGTAATGTCACGAGAAGGCTGCCGCGGATGCTAGAGTTCCTCACGCGGTCCATCCGCGTGACTCCACACATCCACCGCAGCATCTTCATTTCCGTGACACGCAGCTCCTGCTTGTGTCGCTCCAATATCGGCCACGTCTCACTGCCATGTAAAAGGACAGGTCTAATAATGGTTTTGTAGACCTGTCCCTTCAACCGGATCGGCATTTTAGGGTCACAAATGACACCAGTCATCTCCCGCCATTTGGCCCACGCGGCAGCAATGCGTGACTTGACATCGCAATCGATGTCACTGGACGTGTGAAAAACAGATCCCAGGTATTTAACCTGGTCCGTGCGCTCGACCAAATCACCGCCTATGCGGACGGATGTGGGATCTGTCGAGTTTAGTGCCAAGTACTCGGTCTTCGCCACATTTAGTTTCAGACCGCCGTTCTCAAGCGTCTCCTTCCACGCCTTTACACGTCGCACCAATCTGCCCCTGTCCGCGTCTGCCAGCGCAATATCGTCAGCATACATGAGCAACCATGGAGGCTGCTCATGCGGGTTTCTGATGCTGTCCGACAATTCGTCTAATATTACACTGAACAGAAGCGGACTAAGGACAGAACCCTGGTGTACCCCGACGGTGATGGGGAAGGGTTTCGTGTCGCCAACAGCAGTCCGAACCATTGAATCGGAGTCACAGTACATGTCCCGGATAGTGTCAATATAGACCTCGGGAACCCCTTTGGACCGCAGTGCCCACCAGATCATCGCACGAGGAACACAGTCGAAGGCCTTCTGCATGTCTAGAAACAAACAGTGCAGAGGCGTGTTCTTCGACCTGTATTTCTCTGCGACAACCCTCAGGGCAAAAACAGGGTCCGTGGTCCCATGACCAGGGCGAAACCCATATTGACACTCCGAGAGAGTACACTCCTGCCGGATCCGAGAGTCTATAATCGTCTCGAAGATCTTCATGGTGTGGGACATCACCTTTATACCGCGGTAGCTCCCGCACTCCTGCACTGACCCCTTACCTTTGAAGACTGGAGTAATAATACTCAGTCTCCATTGGTTTGGGATCTGCCCGTTGAGGAGTATGCGGTTAAAAAGGTTTACTAAGATGCCCACACCGCGAGGACCCATCGCCTTCCAGGCTTCGATGGGGACTCCATCGGGTCCGACAGCTTTCCGATTCTTCATGCGGCGAAGCGCAGTCAGGACTTCTCCAGGCGTTACCGGTGGCACTAGTCCCTGATTCGGAGGGAGGTCCGGAGGCTGCACCTCTTTATGCTGTTTATTAAGCAGCTCGTGGAAGTACGAGCGCCATCTCTCCTTTACCGCGAGGTCTTCGCTTAACAGGTTGCCCTCAGGGTCTTTTACACAGCGACACTTGGATATATCCTGTGCCGCTTTGACCCTGGAGCGCGCCAGCTTATAGATGAGCTTCTGCCCCTCAGACGATTCCAGCTTATCATACAAAGGTTGTAAGTGGTCTCGTCTGGCTCTGGCTACAGCTCTCTTTGTGGCGCGCTTGGCAGCCCTGTACGCGTCGCGGTCTTCGGGAGATCCGGTCGCTTGCCACTTTTTAAAGAGGGCTTTCTTCTCCTTGGTCTCCCTCAGGACTGCGTCGTTCCACCACCAAGTTTCCTTGTCACATTTGCGTCCACCCTTAGACTCACCGAGCACCACCCTCGCCGCTCCAAGGATGGCCGCCTGAACTTTGTCCCAGTAGTTTTGAACTGGTTCGCCTTCAGTGTCGGTGCACTTGTCACCGACAGCTGAGACGAACTCCTGGGACCTAGTTTCATCAAGCAGCCACCATCTGATGCGGCGCTGGCACCGCTCGATGCGTTTGCCTTTAGGCTTCACGCAGAGGTCCATGACAAGGAGACGGTGTTGTGCAGTAAGACTCTCACCGGGTATGACCTTGCAGTTGGCCACCTTGCCGATGCTGTGTCGCCTAGTGAGTAGGAAATCGATCTGAGTTGTACGCCTCCCGCTCTTGTAGGTGATGAGATGTTCGGATTTCTTTTTGAAATACGTGTTCAGAATGGCCAGATCGGCAGCCGCACACTTCTGAGGATAGTTTCTCCTTCAGCGTTGCGGGTGCCGTATCCAAAACCACCATGAACACGCTCAAACTCCTCACACCTCTCACCCACATGACCGTTTAGGTCGCCGCCCAAAACGATTCCCTGTGACAACTGAATGCTCCGAAGCACTCCCTCGAGTTGGCCCCAAAACGACATCTTATCGGCGTCGCTACAACCGGCCTGTGGCGCGTAGGCACTTATCAGGTGGGTAATAATCCCATCGATAAGCACCCTCACGATCATAAGCCGGTCGCTACAGCGTTTCACCTCCAAGATGCCGCTCTGCAGCCCTTCGGAGAGCACCACGGCCACCCCGTTCTCCCCACCAGGCGCACCCGTGTAGTACAGCTTGTAGCCTTTCTGCAAAGGCCGGGCCCTGTTGTCCTTCCACCGAGTCTCCTGCAGGAACGCCACGTCCACCCTCCGCCTGGAGAGTACTTCGGCCAACTCTACCGCATGCCCAGTCAGCGTGCCAATGTTCCAAGATGCGAAGCGGATTCGGGTTGGGGCTAACTTCTTTAGCCGTGGTGGCCCGACACACGGCAGCCCTAGCCCACTTGCCACAGGAGTCGGGCGGGGCTCCTGCGCGCCGTTTTGCGGCGGCGCCCTTTCCCTAGCAGCTTTCCTATTATACTTTTCCATTATGTTTTGGCGGGTGGCTTTTATGGGAGCGACGCCCTCAGACCTCCCAACCCCAGAGGGGAAAGCCAGCGCCAGAGCCTCGTCCGTTAGTCAGCAGGTGCACACGCTAGCTCGGGAGGTTGACTTGGGCCCCGAAGATCTTGGTGGGGCCCCTTACACCCACACAATTTTACTAAAAGTAACTATGACTATAAAATTGTACACAAATCGTAAAAAAATACATATTCACAACTATAATTTAAGAAAGTATATAATTTTCCCCAAATTATCAATAACGGGTAAAGCATTATGTAAACAGTGCTTAGATTAATCGTTAAGTACCTATCTGTGTATAATTCGAAGTACCCTTATGCCGAAACATTAAATTTAATTGAGTGAAGTGGTGCGTCTGCTGTCGACGGCGAGTGCTCCGTCTCGGGAGAAGATTTGTGGGCGTCTGAGACAAGTGAATGAGTAGCTCTTAACACTAACGATGATAACCATCGCTATATTTATTGTGTATCTATAATTACTGCCCTCGACTTCGAGCATATTAAGTAGGTAGGTACTCTGGAATTTTATTAAAATAATTCAAGCCGTTTGAATAGCAACTATTAATCAACTAATAATCATCATTTTCTGAGCTTAGCTGTAATGAAATCGTCACGTTTTTCGATTACGCAGCATGTTGCTTTTAAGTGAAACTTCTTTATCAAAAGTTTCACTTCTTCACGATGTATGAAAGAAATATTATAGCTGTAAAAAGAAAAGACGTAATGAAGTTTCACTTCTTACCTATGTAATATATTATATGTAAACTCTGGTATATACATAATATATTTTTTTTAATCTTACTGAACGAAATAGTCACCGAGGTAATCATATACAATATTTGAGTATGCAATATTAACATTGTTCTAGTCTAGTAGATTAGTTAAGGGCTATGATGTACAGTACGATATACATCATATATATAATAAATATCAATGCCACTTTTCGTTGTAATTATATTACTCAAGAACGGGCTCACCTATCCAAACCAAATGTTTAGGTTTTGTTCGGACTAGGTTTATGTGAAGTTTGCACAAAATCGATCTATCGATTCTTCATTGATTACATTTTTGGTGGCGCTAACGAAGTTGCGCGGGTCAGCTAGTATTTAATAATAATAATACACCTTCCATGGAATTGTCATTAGATATTATCCCACAACAAAAACGTGACATTTTTTACAGCTATAAGTAAAATTTCTCTCATTGTAGATAAAGAAGTTTCACTTCAATAAAGTCAAAAAGTACTCTCATTCTGGTCCATATATAAAATAAATAAGAGTATACGTACTTATGCCATTGAAAAGTGAGGTCAGATGTGAAGTTCACCATGTTAACCATGTCTTATAGTTAACCATCATCATCACTACATATTATAAAATAAAGTCGTTTATCCCTGTCTGTCCCTATGTATGCTTAGATCTTTAAAACTACGTAACGAATTTTGATGCAGTTTTTTTAATAGGTAGAGTGATTAGGAAAGGTTTCTATGGATAATTTGTTAAGTTTTTGTAACATTGACTACATTATAACGATATGTGTTGGAAAAAATAAGCCGCCTGGGAGCTTTTAACAAAAAAGCTGCCTATATAAACCCTTTGAGATATAACAAAATAATGTATCGTGAAATTATGTATCTAATATAGGTCTACAATAAAGTTAACACGCGACAGTATATGTCTTCAGTATGTATCTTACGGATAACATACTATATCCATTTTAATACTTTAAAAAATTAGCAATTACAAATCTGTTATTTGAGTATTTAGTATATTTCTTACAACACATTTCATTAGAATATTTTGATATATCGCGTAAACACAGGATGAACCACATGTGGCACACGTCTTCGTTTGTGATTATAACGAACTACAAATAAGCTACAAATGTTTGCGCGTACGCACCACCCGCATGCGTGAGTTTTCAAACTAGTTCTATTTACAATATTGTGACGAAAATATTTTTTTCGCCAAAGATATTCAATAATTTCATCAATCTCCATACACACTATCAACACTTTTGACTTCCTCTATGGCGCGGTGGGAGTGCATCCGACTGCTACGCAAGAGGTCGTAGGTTCGATTCCCACTCATGATAAAACTTTGTGTGATGAGAACGATGGTTTATCCTGTGTTTGGGTGTTATTTATCTATATTATTATGAAGCGCTCGTGGCCTCGCGGTCTCAGTGTTCTGTAAACGATCACTGAGTTACGCAACTTTCACTATGCCTGGTCCTCGGATGGGTGACCACTTTGTGGCATTTACATTTGCGAGCGTTTCCGTGCTTCGGAAGGCACGTTAAGCCGTTGGTCCCGGTTGCCAGTAAAATGGCAGTCGTTAAGCCTGGTTGAAGGCCTTATTGACTGGGCTTAAAAAATTTCAACAGCACGTAGCCACAGCCTGCGTCTGTCTATTTTCAACACGGCAATGGGCTCACCACCTATTACGTGGGACAGGAATCCACACGGTGAAAAGTGGGCATATAATATGCCTCTGCCACCCCTTCGCGGATAAGGCGTGATGGATATTTATTTATTTATTATTTATTTATTTATCTATAATATGTATGTATTTAAAAATATATAAAAGTATGTTTATCAGTTATCTGGTTACCATTGAACAAGCTCTGCTTAGTTTGGAATCAGATGGCCTTACTATATATCATGTAAGTACTTTACACTTAAAGCTTCTTCTGTGAACCGCTCTATCTAATGCTGAAAACATTGAGTAGTTAAAAAAAAATCTAAGCCAACAGACAGTGGAATCTACTTAATTTTATATTATGTAAAGATCAAAGCTCTCAATTTGGTTTGATTTTGTTTCTTTTGTATAAACTCATTACTATAGGATTTGTTTAAATACTATGTAAATAACTAGTTAATAAAAAAAAAACAATGTATAAAGTAACCGGCGGGTGGTGAGAAAAGACTGGCCATGAGTTTTATTGCCAGGTTCTTCCTCAGGTTCTACCTATTGCTTTGCGAATTAGACAGTAAATGTAAATGTACTTAGTAGCAGTGACGTTCATAAGTGCGTTATTTTGTGACCTACATGAATAAAAATGTTTCATTTCATTTAATATTTTTCCTTATTTCGCACACAAAACCGATGTTTATAAAACATGACCGGTCGAATTCTTAACAACCAGACCTTCAGAGTAAGTACCTAATATTATGTTAACTGTAAAACGAAGACCATAAAACGGTATAAAAGAAGCGATATAATATCAACCAATCAGAACGTAGCTCCATATCTCTCAGTATGGTACTGGCGTGGGCGCACCGTTGCAGTGGAGGCTGCGCGGACGCCTATTGAATGACGTCGACCAATCACAGCGTGGGAATTCAGGTACGTTGTGATGTAGTGAGGTTTTATCACTTTATCATGACTTGAGGCTACAAGATTGTCTTTGTGACATTTTGTTGGTGATTTATTTAGGATTATAAGGGAATGTTTAAGTATGTATAGACTTGCAAGATTGTTAAAATATACCTAACAAATAATACTTATTATTTTTTTAAGATTATGAAGTTAGGGAAAAGTTTTTGAATAGATAGATTCGTATGTTTCTAATCATCATCATCATCATTGATAAATTTTATAAAGCAATTGTTTTGCTAAATTTATCATATTTTTTTAATAAAGTGGAAAAAGACAATTCGATTCGAGACAGGGATTGAACCTCATTCATCATTATCATATTATCACGCCTGTTTCCCATCGGGGCAGGCAGAAACTATGGCTTTCCACTTGCTACGATCCTGACATACCACTTTCGCTTCTTCTACTTTCATGAGTATTTTCATACACGCTCGCCGGTTGGGTACTCTTGACCTGGCCTTATTCCAAAATTTTAGAATGTTTTTAAACCAAGATTTTCTTGTTATTTATTTGAAAATTTTAATTTTTCCGTGTTACCGTTTCTTCCGTTCTTTCCAAACACTACGCTTCGATTTCGTTTGTCGCTCGGAGCAGCTAACATTTGGTGTTTTTTATATTCAGCTATGTCTTTTTTCCCTGGTAAATGGGCTATTCAACACAAAAATATTTTTCTAATCGAAACAATAGATCCTGAGATAGAAGACAAACGTGCTACGTTTAACTAAACTAACAAACTCTTTCGTTTTATATATATTACTGTAAATAGGTACCTATGTAAAGTAAAAATTAAGTAATAGTTATATCGGAGTCAGTCAGTCACCTATTTTAATAATAGGTAATGCCTCGGTGCTGCGGTGGTAGTGTATGCAACTGCCTCGCTGAGGTCCCGGGATCGATTCCCAGGTCACAACAAATATTTGTGTAATACACCAATTTTTGTTTCGTTGTTTAGGTGTTTCCTTTGTATAGGCAATATGGATCTAGGGTATGATTGGTCAAGCCTGAAAATTGTTACAACTATGTACTTTTATACATACTTTTCTTAGAAAATACATTTGTTCGAAAACAGTTCGTTGAAAACACTTTGTTGAAAACACATCATCGAAAAACACATCTCCGAAAAACGCTTAAGGGGCCGTTTCGGAGTCGCGTCGCGCGAAGTTTAGGTTTTTAACGCTACTCACACAACGATCGAGGCTCGCGCACCGACACGCACACATGTACGTATGCACAGTGGTTCGACGGACTTTGACTTGCCAACTAAATTGTTACTTTGGATTTTGTTACCAAATATAAAAATTGTTATGTTAGCAATACATACTAAATGCTGCCCACGACTTTGTTTGAGTGGACACGTTTTTCCGTAAGAATCAGGTGGGAATATTTTCCTCGGTTAAGTGGTTAAATGTGGTACTTTTTTTGCACATTTGATATCAGTCAAAGAAACTCCACAGGGATCGCATCTTTCTAAATAAGATAATTAAAATTACAAACAAGATTTAATTTACCTGTGAACATGACAGTTGCAAATATTATACAATATCTATTTGACACCATAATGACGTACATTCCTGACCAGAGTTACGTGATAAAGGGAGGTATTCGAATGCTAAAAAAACAGAAACCATAAAGTCAAAGTATTTATTTCTGTAAGATATTTACATATCATTTAGACACGTCATTCTTTTAAAACTAGGTGCACGTTCCAAATATTCAGTCATACTTCCCAGAGAAGAAGAGCTAAAGAAAAGAGCTAAATTAGCTCTTTTTTAAAAAGACAATTATATAATAAAAACACCCTGGTTGGCTGTATCCCTGATATACAGCCATAAGTTTTACGTGGATACGTCTATGTATAAGCAGATATTCGGGTAATTGAAAGAACAATGGGTAAAGCCGTAGATTTTGCCACTTAGTAACATAGAATAACATAGATGCTTCTATGTTATGGTAACGTACAAGTAACACGAAAGTAACGAATAAAATGTGTAATGCCGATTTCATACTACCCCCTTTTGGTGTTAATCTTTGTCTTATAATGTACATAGATATTGGATAACATATATTGGGTAACAGTCTTGTTAGTGATAGCAGCAACAAAAACAAATAAAATAAAACCAATTCTTTTATTTTGATTACCTAACAACAAAATTGTTATTGTTCTTCCTTTTTATTTCTTCAAACTTCTCGGGGTTTTTAGTTTTTCAGCTTTTCCCGATATTTTTTTTGCTTTTCAGCTGCAGTCATCGGCATCTGTGACATTGTAGATATTTTTAAATTGATAATTAAAATATATATATATATTATAAGTTTCAAGTCTCTAGCACATATTATTACATTTTAATAGTTTACTAAATTTTATGGACAAACAACTAAACAAGAAAGCAACCTAATAAAAATGTGTAAAAAAGGACTGTTTATCAGAAACTTGATTGTTATAGTACGTACTAAAATAAAAAAAAATGCGCGAATACATTGTATGTACGAATCTTTACAACACTTAAACGTTACGTAACATACAATTAATGTTACCGGTTACATAGAAGTAACTTAGAAGTAACGTAGAAGCGAGATTTTTTATGTTATTTTTGATCATAAATCGATAACTCGAGCTAAATTCCTTATTCACTTATGCATATTTTTATATAAAATAGGTGTAATAAAAACTGTTATTTACCTTTGAAATCCTATGAATTCCCAAAAAAAATCTCTGACGACACACGTCTACACTTTTGTTCGACTCCACAGAGTAAACAATATGGATTCTTTTTTATTATTATTCATCCACATGGACACTTATTGAAGCCTATGTCAAATACAAAATATAACTATAAAAGTTTAACATTGTTTAGAGGTGAAAGAGCGGTAACATACAAAATTGTAACATAGAAGCGAAAATACGGAGACAAACATTTAAATTGCGATAAATTCATGAAATCAGCTTATTTTAAAGATCAAAATAATGATTTAGCGGCTTATTTTTGTGTTATTTATATTAGTTCTTGTAAATTTGACATTCATTAGAAAAAACTACAAAAAATTTAGTTCCTAGTGTTTGGATGCATTAAAAGGACAATGAGTTTTTTTGCGAAATTTGGGTACCTTGCCAAATAAAACTGCCAAATAAAACAGTTAATAAACTATACAGAGTTTTGTAACTTTGAAATGAAATTGTATGCTTTAGAGAGCTACTAAACATAATAAGAGTGCTATAATTACAAATTACTTTTTTTTATATGCAGTCAAAATGTGTGACACTTTTTGGTTTCAAAAAGTGGCAAAATCTACGGCCTTACCCCAATTCGAATTAAAACCAAACAAACAAATGTCTTTAACTCAATTTTACTCACTGAGCTAAATAATTAATTAATAAATAATAATTTAAATTAATCACTGTATAATGTACTCGCGCATTAGTGAGCTAGTCCTACTGTTGGTGAACAAAGTAAACTCGCGTCGTGAAGCTTAGTTCATTTATGTACCATCAGATGGCGCTAGTGATTATGCACCAATTCACAGAATGACGTATCCACGTCAATAATATTACAAAACACACAATTAATAACAGTCAAGCTTTATGGTTGCAAACCTTTCGATGCGCTTTGCACCCTTGATTTCCTCTCTTCCATTGATTTAATAATATAAGGCGGATCTCGTATTTGCATGCACCGAGAATGCCGTGGGTCGACCAATTCTGTAGGCATGCAATCGTAATAAAATTTGACTAATTTGGCTTCTATTTTTGTCTTCCAAAATTCGTCATCGCGCTGAATCAAATAGGTACACTTTCATAGGTACAGCTTCACCAAACCAAATGCCAAGCATGCAGACGTCTTTTTGGGTAATATGTAATTGGCCTTGAATTTGGTAATGCCAGTGATGCTGTTTGTTGACTAAATAAGTGTTTGAATTTGAATCTAATTTCCAAAAAGGATGCTTTTTTATAGCATTTTCTAATGAGAGTTTTGCTAAAGAAACTGGGCATTTTATTTCTACTAAGCCGTCTGCATATTTGCCATCAGGTGTGGTTCCCAAAAACTCATATTCATGATCAACTAACAGCCCGCAACTTTCGATCTGAATATTCTCCTGTTTTTCATGCCGTCTTATTGCGGTTTCTTCGTTGTCAATGCCATACCGTTTTGCAGGAACGGTGGAGAGATTACCACCATAGACAATTTTTTTTACGAGAGCAGCACAACTTGTACTTTCTCGTTTTTTGCAAACTTCGCCAAATACTGAAGAGGTAAGTAATTTTCTCCTCCTGCTCATCCACTCTGCGCTATGTCTCTGTAAAACTGTCGACCTTTCAAGCTCCTTTCGCTCATCAGAAGACAACCTCAGTTCATTCAAAAAGGAAGTCTTCCGATCCTCATACTCGTCTGGGCTCATATCGGGCAGTTGGCAGTTTTCACCGTAGTGAGCGTCCTTCGATACTGGAACCTCTCGTTTCTTAAAAGTGGGTGGTTTTTGTCTAGATTTTTCTACTTTACGTTTTCAATTTTTTTCTAATTTTGCAATCAAATGGTTGGGCTCAGTCCCAAAAACAACTTTATATGTTGTGTGAAGTGTTCCTGTATTGAAGGACACAACAGCTGCAGCGCAACGGCCTGCATAAGAACGCCGAAGTGAATAATTTACTCGCTTGCCCCCTACGTATTTGGCAACCTGAGCATTATAACTTTCAACTGAATTACTTGTACTATCATGAATTAAGCTGCGCGATTGGTAAGAAAGTTTTTTACTTATATTTTCGATTGCCTTCATTAGCCCGCTAGCAACAAGTTGTGCCATTAGACCAATAGGCTCAGCTCTGCGTTTTCTGGGGACACAAAAGTATTCTTTACAATTTTTGTGGTTGCCAAATACGTGTTGTGGACCATTCAGGATATCTGTGCTCAGATTACTAATTTTCTGCTCTATCGGTAAATTTTGAGAAACCCAGTATTTAATGGCGTAATTTACTCCGGTCCGCAAACGCAAATACCTATCCTTTAGAATTTTGCGCAGTTCTGGTGGAAATTTGGTGTCCTGAGACAACTTTACCATTGCGTTGCAGAAATTTCTTAAAAGATGATTTTTGCATTCAATCTTTTCAACAATCAAGTCACCGTATGGTCGAGAATCTAAATTATTTTTGTATGAGCTGGAATCGCCGTCAGCAACCAATTGATTATAAATTACCCCATGATCCGGCAATGAACGTTTAAACCCCTCAACTAAAATGGTCGATTCCATCCCGGTAGATGCGCCTGAATAATTCTTAAAGCATTGATGCTCTGAGGGCTCGGTTTTCTTTGCAGCTCGTGCACAGACTATGCAATATTTGTTTTTAATGCCTAAATATAAAACTTTTCCAAATTGTAGCCCAATAATTGCAGCTGCTCCAGATAATGCAGAATAGCCTTTTCCGTATGAGCGTTTGCTCCAACAGCCATCAATAGCCACTGGAATTAATGGGACTGCATCTTTATTTACGTTACCTACAGATATTGCATATTCCGCTTCTGCCTTGACGGCCTCAGACATGCAATGTGCTGCTGCTGTTTGCCACCAAACACAAACTTGATCATGAACCGAGTAATAGAGCTCGGGTGAAATGCTGGGTAAAGCTACGGAAGCAGTAATGGTCTGCAAATTAGAATTACCACTACCAGACGACATAACGCCTGAAACTATTTGGTGATTCATATTTATCCCCTTTTAGAAACTCCTCAGCTTATATGCCAGACCACATAGAGTGACCTTGATATGACCTTGACCTTCAAAAAAAATTACCTCAATTTTACAATATAGGATTAAGTACTATTGGGGAATTTTGTAACACCCGGTACTCCGTTAAATCGGTATAGTCTATCATATTTTATTGCATTATTATTGGGTGATTTGTAACATCCTGTATAGTCAGCTGAGTCTATTATAATGATGTGCAATATAATTATCTGGGAATTTTGTTACAACCTGTAGAGTCAGTTGAGTTTATCTATTACAATAAGATGCATTATCATTGTTCGGGAATATTGTAATATCCTGTACAGTCGCTTACGTCTATCATAATGTTTCATTTATCGTGAAATTTCGGGTACGATAAATAAAATCATTTATCTCGGAAACGGTGAATCGGAGCGAAAAAATAACCAAATTTTTATCCCCTTTTAGATCACCCTCAACTTATATGCTAGACCACATAGAATGACCATAATTTGACCTTGACCTTCAAAAAAAAGTTAACTCAAATTTGCAATACCGCAATACTATTGGGGAATTTTGTAACACCCGGTACTCCGGAATAATCGGTATAGTCTATTATATTATATTGCATTATTAATATTATTATTAGGTGATTTGTAACATCTTGTAATAGTCGGCTGAGTCTATTATAATGATGTGCAATATGATTTTCGTCAAGATCGAACTGGTAACACTTGATAGGCTGTCAACTGTACAGTTTGCAGACACTTGATGGGCTGTCAACTGTACAGTCAGCAGCACATCAAGTGTAACAGTTACACTACGAAAACTGCCACTATTACGAATGCAATACAGGCGAGCTCAAAGTCGAACTGGTAACACTTGATGGGATGTCGACTGTACAGTCATCAGCACATCTTATAATGATTTTCCCGTGGGAATGAGATATATTCTCGCGGTAAAAAGTTACCTATGTGTTATTACAGGTTATGAACTATCTGTGTGCTAAATTTCACCCAAATCCGTTCACCCATTTAGGCGTGAAAGAGTAAAAAACATCCATAAATACAAACTTTCGCGTTTATAATATTAGTAAGGGCAAGAAACTCTTAGCGCTAAAAGACAATTATATAATAATATTACAATACACACCGTGCACTGAATTTGTGTAAGTACACGACGGCGTGCTCTCTCTTTGAAGGCGCTCGGCCGACTGAAGACTGGAAACGTCCGCACTCGTATTTGAAGAAATCGCGCCGCCGCCCGTAGTAATTTTGTATGAAGATTTTGAGCGAAAAAATTGGGCAAGTTTGTGATTTTTTTACACAAAATAAAAATATATTTATTAAGAAATGAAGATTTCAAGATCTTGTTTATAGTTTTAACTTTATTATTCGATAAAATTCATTAAATAATTCTTGATACTTACGACTCAGTTATGGAAATACGGGAGTGCGATTTACACGTTTTTAGTGATTTTCTGTTTTTTTTACACTTACCATTATCTTCAATTCGAATGTTGGAAGACCAAGTAACATTCATTGGCTAGCTGTGTGATTTTTTTCAAGGTTGTGGAGCATCGCTTACTATATAATTCTATGGAAATCCCGACCCTCGATTGGCGAAGAGCGTCCTTAATAGAAAACACTTAATCAAAAATACATTTCCTCGAAAAACACTAACGAAATTACACACTACCGAAAATAAAGACCGAGTGTAATGATTTGAATAAAAGACTGATGAAAAATTATCAAACTTAAAATAATCCCATTATCAGAATGGGAATTGCTTAAATGACTACTGGTAATGTCTGATTTGGTTAAAGATGTAAACCGTACTGTTTACGCTGTTAATTGATGGCACTTGGTAGAGCTTGCTACACAAAACACTTGTACTGATCCACTTATTTATTATTTTAACCTGACCGTTTCGCTTTATGGCGTTTTCAAAGGTTAGCACATATTTTATGTATTTCGGTTGTCATTAAATACAATATAAATTTATTGTACTCAATGACATCCGAAATAAATACAAGATATGTGAACCGTAGGTAGTACCTATTCCTGTTCCACGGAAGGGACGAATATGGATAAATAGGTACCTTAATAACCCAACAATAATATTTTCTGCTAAGCCAAGTAAACAGAGAAACGAACTCAACCCTGTACGTGTAAGAGGCCGGGTACGATTGGCTGGAATATTTGGTTCAGTGCCTAAAGGGACGCACAGACAAACTTGCCTTGTAATAAGTGTACCTCGTTAAATTCACGCTTCAATACATTTTTTATTCAAAGGAGAACAATTTCTTATGAGTTTTACTTAAGGGCGTATCACATAGTTTGCTTGTGTAGTTTTCAATGGGCCTATGGAGTAAAGCCCTTGGTCACATGGACAGCGGGAATGAAACATTACACATTTTTATCCCATAATACATATCCTGCCCCTTCTGCATCCAGTTCCTCTGCGACTTTTTCTAAATCGTCAGGCTCTTTTTGCTAGGGGGGATCTTATGTTTGCCGTGTTGCGATTATCATGCAGCGATCGCTTTATAACAGACTAGCTTTTGCCCGGGGCTACGCTCGCGTGGTGTTTTTTAGATACTGATTATCCTGTGGCAATCTGGACAGTGGTTAACCGGTCCAAGCCGCACCAGCCCCAAAAGCTTTGCTTGTCCAATGTATAATGCGTCTATTAAAATGTAGTTCAAGCTTTACTTTTACTTCTGCTGAACCGATTTTGATGAAATATAGCGCAGCATTTAAGCTGGAAAAGTAGCCACCATATTCTAATAATACATTTGTGATCAACAGCCTGGATTTTGCTCCAACCCCGAACAAACAAACAAACAAACATACCCGAAAAAAAATATATGAAAGCGTGAAACTATATCGACAACTTTTGTTCTTTGACGGATAACCGTGTTTCGGAGCTAATCTCTCAAACCAGCTACGCGCCCTTCACTATACACTAGCGTAGAAATCAGATTACTTCTAAACCCAAAACTGTTTCAAAACTGGAAGTACTTCAATATCTCGTAGCGAAGGAATCAGACGACTTCTAAACCGAAACAGTTTCAAAACTGGAAGTTGTACAATCTTCAAAATCGCCTATGCACATATTCATGGTGTATTGAATCCAGTGCCGCAAACCGCGTCTCTTTGTCATATAGTTCCTGAAAAATAGATGCATACAGCCATTTTTTAAGACGTTTTTAAACCTTCAACGACCGTTGGTATCACTGCAACAAAAAACATACACCACCATTAAGAAGAACATCACATATATTATAAGTAGGTTAGTAGGTAGACAAAGACAGAAAGAAAAAGACAATTATTTGTACTCAAACACAGACATTTACAAAAACACAGTGCCTAGGTAAGTATATACTTATTTACAGTCCGTCCATACCTCTAAGATTCGGGATCTGTAGTGTAAAATAAATAAATTGCTTCACACACATATTCTACTATTCTCTCTACGAGGCATATTTTATGGCATTATGCTGGGCTAGAGGCTTTGAAGAAATTTCATGCTAAGAAGAAACGCTGATATTCTGCTTCTTCTTCTTCTTCGTATCAATGACAATAAGTTAAATGTGTCCAGCCCAGAACTCAGCGACATGGACGGTTCTTTTGGTGGCACCGTTTAGATCTTACACGGTGCAGGTACTAGGACACACTGGACACGATAAGAGGTGGTCCATTGTTTGTAGGGGGCCACCACAGTCACAACCTGCATCCCCCGCATCTACCCCATTTTACCTAATTCGCTCTGCAGCAGCCGACCTGTGATCGCAATCTATTAAGGGATAGTGTATGGATAGTTCATGTCCAGGTGGCTAAGGGTTGGCTTTTTACATTACTATTACTACGATCAAACAGCAGATTACTCTTTATTTATAATCTTGTTGCACCTACCTACTAAAATTCAAATATCTTGCTTCTTCATTATTTGCTCCTCCAAGAGAATCCCAATAGGTACTAGTTCATAGCAGTGGTTGTGGTTAGTAGTCCCGCAATGGGCCGAGGGTGTCGGCTATAACTGCAAGAAATAATTGGAGGAATATTTTAGAGAATTTCAGTACAGAGTGAGCTACAAACTCGCTAGTTTAGCGCTTGAATTTGATTTAGCAGTCAAATTTAACGAGCGGTATCGGGCACAATGTTACACAAGTTACGATAATAATCAACTGGGCGGCAGTTTATCGACGGGGGTATTTGAAGCGCAGTTACTGTTCTGATTTTGGTTACGGTAACGGTTTCGATTACAGTAAAGGTTGTGGTTATCGTTACATTTATATTACAGTAAATGATCTCAACGCTGGGCATTTTATAAATCAAAATGGGTGATGTAGGTGGTCATGGGTTAAAGCGATAATAAGCATCGTAAAAAAGCAAGACGCGCGATTGTTTAAAAAAGCAGTGCTAGTGACAACGTTGCTTTTCGGTAGTGAAACCTGGGTATGTCAAAAGATGGATTAAAGTAAATTTAATGCTGTGGAGATGCGATCACTTCGAAAATTGTGTAAGAAATTATACGCAATATGGTAGATTAGAATGAAAATGTCAGCGTTGAGCTAGAAAAAGGGTCCGTTGGTTTGAACACGTCCAACTAATGAGTGAACTATTGCCGAAGAATATATATTGTGCAAAAAGTAGAGGGTAGAAGGGAGTTAGGGTGGGCCGAGATTTACGTATGAAGACCACGTGAGCAGATTGCTCATAAAAGGAAGAGTCTTAAGTTCTAGGATACCCCGATGTGCATGTATGAAGCGATTAATGAATCTGCAGGAAGCGAAAGAAGTATGCGTGGATCGCGAAGCCTGGCGATCAGTGCTCTTTGACTACCCTGTCAAGGATACAGCGTGAAGATATTTGAAAAGGGTGAACGTTTTGTGGCGTTTAAATTTACAAGCGTTTCCGTGGAAAGGAATAAGTCACGTTAAGGCGTTGGTCTCGGTTGCTAGTGACATGGTAGTCGTTGAGCCAAGTTGGGCGCCTTGAAATATTTCAAGAGCGGTCGCTACAATCTGCGCCTGTCCATTTTAACACGGCAATAGGCTCACTATCGGTTACGCGAAGATAACTCTTTTTTAAATAAAGGCGTGATCATATCTTCAAATAGATATAATTTTTCACAATGAAATAAATAATAATTTAAAACAAAATATTTATTTTTTAATCGCCTGACCGGTTGCACCTGACGGCATTTTCTAGGATTAATACATAATATTATGAACGAATAATACTGTGATAACTTTTTCTAAAACAAAAAATTACTGAACTCAACTGTAACTCTAACTAAAAAAATAATTCTGAATTAAAACTGTGAAATTAAAACTGTGTCATACATACATACAAAGTCACGAGATTATTTCTGAAAGGGTAGTCACTCTTTTTGTATTTTAACCCACATAACAAGTAGTAAGCCTATCGCGGTGTTGAAATAGACAGGCGCAGGTTGTGGCGAACAGCTGATGAAAACTTCAAGTCACCCAAATGGCTATCAACTTGACTTAACCACTGTTATATTACTTGTAACCGGTACCAACGGAGAATTGAACCCACAACCTGCGATTTCGTACTGCGATGAAATAAGCCTGCAGTTCTGCTTGTAGGGTCGTTGCAGTAATATTAGTAATAGTAGGTATAAGTAAATAAGTAATATTTTTGAAATGCGTCTATCCGATGTCTTGATTTTTTTTTGTTATTTTATACCTCTGAGGTGGCAGATAAGCATACGACCCACCTGATGGAAAGTGATAACCGTAGCCTATGGACGTTTTCAGAACCAGAGAATACTTATACACTGTCTCGTATGGGACATTTGGATGTTTGAATAAATTGCTAACTGAACTAACAATGTACAAAGTGAGTATCAGTATTTTAAGGTAGGTAGAATAGACATACACCAATAATCTATTATAATTGCTGCTTTGTGACTTCAGGCGTTCGATTCAAGGTCTTTATTGAAAGCGTATTTAGCTGTCTTAACGCTACAATAGACCTTTCAGAAGTTTCAGTTTATTTTTTTCCCCTTAGCTACACCGTTCGAGTTTGTTGTATTTGTCATCAGAGTGTAAGGGTATATAAGAGCCTGACCAAAAATTTCAGGATCCAAGCGAGTTGGACTGTAGCTTTGCCTGCCGTGGCGCGGTGGGAGTGTATCCGACTGCTACGCAAGAGGTCGTGGGTTCGATTCCCACCCAGGATAAAACTTTGTGTGACGAGCACGATGGGTTATTCTGTGTCCGGGTTGCTTCCAACTATGCAGAAAATTAAAAGCAAAACAATAGCCGCTCCTGTAAAATAAAAGTGGACCAAGGCTTCTTTAAAGTCCAGTTGGGTTATAAAAGCAATTTAATACACTAATATATGATTGTCAGCCTAAACACGTCTCTGTTCTCGTTATAAACCTTCAGGGTCTCTCTATCAACTTCGTCACAATTGGCACCATAAAGATAAATGTCTCATTCACAAAATTAAGTGTAAAATATGCTATTGAAAACAAAGAAATGTATCAACTCATTCAAACACAGCCTCCATTCCGAACACATTGGCTTGCCATAATGAAATTTCCTATTTTCATTGAAATTTTAATTGTCTTGCGGTAATAAAAACGGCTCATAAAGCGTTCTGACAGTAACGCCATCTAGGGAAGAGAACATTAAACTTTAATAGCTTTATTCCGTAGTGGAGTCGGAGGTAATTTATTGGGTTTGTAATCAAATTAAGGATTGTTTTAGAGCTCGATAACCATGCAATTAGAGAAGCGGGATGCTGGGCTTCGATCTCCGGGTTTACGAGATCTGATAAGGTTTTATTGGCTATTATTTTTACGCGTAGAAGACGTGATTCTTCTGTTAGTAGGGTAAAGTATTCATTGAAGAAAATCGGCCTTTTTTTATTATATACTAGCTGAGCTCGGCGGCTTTGCCCGTGACATACTTTGAAGCCCCGTCACGGCAATTTAGTCCCGTGGTTTATTTATTTTTACTAAAAAGGCAGAAAATTTGCCCAATTTGTTGACTACAATTATTATTGTTCCGCTCTTCTGGGTAGTAGCGTGTTTATATAGACCATCCTATATATTTTTTTTCCAGTCAGTCTTATCAGTAAGTGGTGCCCCAGGTGATTACCGGACGAGATCATAGCAAGGAGAGGGAATACCCAAAACAAAACTATGTACCACTGTGCAATCATGGTACAGTAGGGTCAATTACCTTTCCAAACTGTATTTTTTTTTATAAATATTTTTTATATGGAATATTCGGGAGAATTCGTTCGGTACCTACAATCGGGTACATCTCTAGAATGTTCCACACGATACTAGTTGCTCCTTCGGTATGTGCCGGAAGGTTCTCGAGCAATTGCTGTCCCTTCTGGTGCTATCTCTATCACATAGTTCTGGAATATTCTGAATGTAGCTCTCTCTTTCTAATACTGCTATCCTTGTCACTCTTTCATGAAATTACGCTATATACTGAAGTGGGCTTCAAAGGCCCATAAGGGGTCCTGAAAACGCCTGAAAATGGATTTTCAGCTTATGATGTCATGTGATAGGGGGTGGCCTGAAACGAACTGAAAACATGTTTCAGGCGCCTGAAAACAACGGTAACTGGGATGAAATTCGGATAATTTGGTATGTGATAGAGCCTCCTCGGAAACGGCCTGAAACCGCTTTTCAGCCGGCTGAAAACGTTCCCAAGGCCCAGAAAATGACATTTAAAGTTGTTCACTAGTCCGCCGGCGTAACACTACCCCCTCCTAAGACATGCTCTTCCTGAGCATCCTTGTCTCATGATATGGTATATATCTGACAAGTCGGTCAACGTGAAGAATCTTGCAGGGACTACGAGGACTCCGCTGTATTCGATACGTGACGTCATTGATTCTAGTAATCACTCTATACGGTCCTTCCCAGTTAGGGGATAGCTTTGGGGACTTCCCTTTCCGCCGCATAGGATTATGTAACCACACCAATGAGCCTTTATCAAACCCAACTTGGTTTGATCTCCGATCATATCGAGTTTTCATCCTTTCACTAGCTTGAAGCCCGTGTTCACGAACAAGTTTGTGAACATCGTCGACCCGATCCCGTAACTCGCTGGCGTACTCGGTGATGGATCTAGGTGAGTCTGGAGGACGCCCAGTTAGAAGATCTGCAGGTAGACGAAGTTCTCTCCCAAAATTCACGTATAACGGGTAACAGCTGTGCTTTCATGAGTTGCGGACCTATACGACATCAAAAAGAGCGGAATGTGTCGGTCCCAATCTTTCTGGTGACTCTCGACAACTTTGGCCAAGTGTCTTTCCAGTGTCTGGTTAAATCTTTCGACCATTCCATCCGATTGTGGGTGATATGACGTCGTTCTCGTTTTATGCAAACCCATTATCCGGCACGTTTCTTGAAATACCATAGATTCAAAGTTCCTGCCCTGGTCGCTATGAATTTCAAGTGGCACTCCAAACCGACAGAATACCTCATTCACAATTTTTTCCGCTATGGTGGTCGCTTCCTGGTTGGGAATGGCAAATACCTCCGGCCATTAGGTAAAGTAATCCATCACCACCAAAATGTACTTATTCCCGGAGTCTGATGTTGGAAACGGGCCCGCAACATCCAAAGCAATTCTTTCCCAAGGTACTCCAACGTTGTACAACTTCAGTGCTCCTCTACTGCGGGTATGTGGACCCTTGACTGATGAACAGCTAGTACACTTTTTACACCAGTCTTCAACGTCTTCACGACAGTGAATCCAGTAAAACCGCTGGCGAATGTCCGCCGGAAGTTCTGTCATGAAAACTCTTCAAAACATCTCTCACTCTTATCTTTGGAACAACAACCTGCAGGTTAGCATCTTTCCCATTCGCAGACTCCCATTTCCTGCACAGTACGCCATTATGCATGACCAAGCTATCCCATTGTGCCCAATAGCTCTTTGTTACTGTGCTCATCGGGGCTACTTCACACCATCTCGGTTTGGGTATTCCTGCGTTAATCCAATTGAAAATGGGTTGGATATCTAGGTCCTCTTGCTGAGCTTGTTTCATGACTTCATCGCTCCACTCTTCGCTTACTGTGTCGGTCCTTAACATTCTTACACATTGTTTTCTTGCCTTAGACAATGCTTGCAGTTGTCAGAAGAAGGTCTTCGGGAGAGAGCGTCTGCATTTCCATGTGACTTCACGCTACGGTGTTCGATGGTACGGTGACAAGGTGATCCCCAATTTCTTCTTTGACAACCTGACTATTCCCGTCGTTCGCCTGTGGAATCATGGCTGGGACATTTTGACAACCAGTCAAACCAACGTCGCGTGGAGCAATTTTTTTTTCAGAATGTACTCCAACGTTATGGATAACGTTATGGATAACGTTGGAGTTGAAGGTGGACCTTCACTGCTCCTTTGATGCGTGTATGTGGACCCTTAACTGATGCAAAGCTACTACAAGTCTTGCGCCAGTCTTCAACATCTTCACGGCAGTCACGTACTCTTCTGCTGCTCTTTCTCTTGGGGCAACTTGACTGTATTTGCCCTCGTTCGCCACAATTGTAACATCGTGGTCCAAACTCACGGCGAGGTGCAATTGGCTCCTTAGCAGATACTTCCCGCACCCTGTAAGGCCTCGACGAATCCTGCCGTACAGCCTCTACTTCCAGTGCGTGGGCAACTGCGTCCTTAAGACTCCCGTGGTGCCCCAATCGCACTGCGGCTCTTACCTCAAGGTCCCGTATCCCGTCAATAAAGGCCTGCACCAGCATACTGTCCACCAGAGAGGCTGAAGCTCGTCGGTAAGCCTTCCTGATCAATTTCTCTATTTCTAAGGCCCACTGTTGTAAAGACTCATTACGCCCCTGGCTTCGGTCTTTCAATTGTGCTCGATACACATGCTCTCGGTGACTATCGCCGTAACGTGCTTCCAAAGCTTCAAGAAGACGGTCGTACGTCCTGTCGTCTCCCAGGGCCTCCAAGATGGTGAGGGCCTCATCACGTAGAGCCAACGTTAACGCCGTCTTAGCTTGCTCCTTACTCCAGCCGTTAGCCTGGAAAACGGACTCGAATTGTAGCTTATATGCAGTCCATGAAGACGTACAATGAAAGGGGGTGCTTTGAATCTTCCGCCTCCCGAAGTGGTAGTCTCATGCACACAGGAGCTGTTAACTGTTGTTGCCTTGGTCTCCAACTTCTGCAGGCGGTTCTCGTGCGTGTTCACCTTTTCATTCACGTCGTGAAATCTAGTCTCAAATTTGACGTCCAGGTCGGTAAGTTTCTCCTGAACCTCCAGCATTTCTTTTTTCCACGCTGCAGTATTTTCGAGAACCTCACGCAGCATTCCAGATTGTTCTCTGACCTGTTCTTCGTGTTTTCTCGATAGTTCTATAACCTGTTCTTCTTGTTTGCTATAAAGTTCTTTAACCTGTTCTTCTTGTTTGCTAGAAAGTTCTTTAACCTGTTCTTCCTGCTTTCTAGTCTGTTCTTCCTGTTTTCTAGCCTGCTCGTCCTGTTTTCGAGCCAGCTCCTTTAATAGGACTAGCATGCTGCTCAAGTCCACTTCTTGCTTGGGTGTGGTCCGCGGCTCCGATGTTTCAGCAACAGGCGTAGATTCTCCACTGGCTCCCGTTTGGCTTCGGGTTTGAACCCCCCTGGGCTCGGTTTCACGTGGCATAATCGGCATTTCCTATCCCACTTCTGACACCAAATGTTACGTTCGTAGGGTGGGTACTAATAGGAATTGCACTAATACCACGTATTTAAAAGAAACCCTTTAATTACTCCAAAAAAAAACAATAACACCACAATTAATAATCGCTACCAAACACACTAAACACAAACTCTTCGCTTAGATAATCGCACTGTAACAGTATCGCAATATTTAGCTTCGATCACTTCGATTCGCTTTGATTCGCACTGTTCGCTTCCTCAAAGGAGACTGTCCTGTAGCCGCAACCTCGGCCCTTTATATACGCCTAGTAATGTTCTGGAATATTCGGGAGAATTCGTTCGGTACCTACAATCGGGTACATCTCTAGAATGTTCCACACGATACTAGTTGCTCCTTCGGTATGTGCCGGAAGGTTCTCGAGCTATTGCTGTCCCTTCTGGTGCTATCTCTATCACATAGTTCTGGAATATTCTGAATGTAGCTCTCTCTTTCTAATACTGCTATCCTTGTCACTCTTTCATGAAATTACGCTATATACTGAAGTGGGCTTCAAGGGCCCATAAGGGGTCCTGAAAACGCCTGAAAAAGGATATTCAGGTTATGATGTCATGTGATAGGGGGTGGCCTGAAACGAACTGAAAACATGTTTCAGGCGCCTGAAAACAATGGCAACTGGGGTGAAATTCGGATAATTTGGTATGTGATAGAGCCTCCTCGGAAACGGCCTGAAACCGCTTTTCAGCCTGTTGAAAACGTTCCCAAGGCCCAGAAAATGACGTTTGAAGTTGTTTACTAGTCCGCCGGCGTAACAATATGTAGTGATACGTAAATAAATATTGTGGGATACTTTTTCACACAGCGCCATCTAGCCCAAACTTTAAGCTTTATTTATTATGGTGAGGTCTACTTCCAGCAGTGACGAATTGACTGGAGGTAGATAATTTTGTGTTTGTATCATTTTGTGTAAAGTGTGTGCAGCAGATTTTTCATTTCCCATTATACTCGGTTCCAAAAATATCGGGTAGTCACATAAACCCGTATGGGTTCCTACTACCTGCCCGATCTCCCGTGATTTCCCGAACTACGTATGCTATCCTAATGAAACAAAGACTGTTCAATTGAGAATTTAATTATAAAGATAAAAAGTTAAAATAAAACTTAGATGCAGCTACAATATTCATCTCGAAATTAAAAAATGTCAAGTAAGCCATATGTTAGCAAGGAATGAAGAACAATAGAAATCTTTAGAGGAGACAAGCTGTTCATGTATGCTGACGATATTGCGCTGGCAGACGCGGACAGGGGCAGATTGGTGCGACGTGTAAAGGCGTGGAAGGAGACGCTTGAGAACGGCGGTCTGAAACTAAATGTGGCGAAGACCGAGTACTTGGCACTAAACTCGAAAGATCTCACATCCGTCCGCATAGGCGGTGATTTGGTCGAGCGCACGGACCAGGTTAAATACCTGGGATCTGTTTTTCACACGTCCAGTGACATCGATTGCGATGTCAAGTCACGCATTGCTGCCGCGTGGACCAAATGGCGGGAGATGACCGGTGTCATTTGTGACCCTAAAATGCCGATCCGGTTGAAGGGACAGGTCTACAAAACCATTATTAGACCTGTCCTGTTACATGGCAGTGAGACGTGGCCGATATTGGAGCGACACAAGCAGGAGCTGCGTGTCACGGAAATGAAGATGCTGCGGTGGATGTGTGGGGTCACGCGGATGGACCGCGTGAGAAACTCTCGCATCCGCGGCAGCCTTCACGTCCGTGACATTGCAGACAAGTTGCAAGAGTGTCGCCTTCGTTGGTATGGTCACGTCTTGCGGCAACCGCCGGGCTACGTAGGTAACAAATGTCTGACCATGTCAGCCTCGCCGGGTCCCAGTAAGAGGGGAAGACCCAAGAAGTGCTGGCTTGACGTCGTAAGGGATGACATGCGTGCCAATGGTCTCACTACAGGGGATGCCGAAGACCGTGCGAAGTGGAGGAGAAAATGTAGGAAAGCGGACCCCGGGCGTCGCAAGACGCAACTGGGACAGACGCTCGGATGATGATGTTGAAGCTGTTCCTAAAAATTTGTGACCTGATTGCTGGTAAAATAGAACACTATTTTAATATATAAGTAAAATGTTATTTAGAGTATAAGTTTAATAGCAAAAAGGCAAATTTTATTATATTTTATTTTTAAATTACGTGCATAGGCGATTTTGAAGTATACCTACAGTTTTGACTGGTTTCAGTCTAGAAGTCGTCTGATTCCTTCGCTACTATTGCGAAGAGTGCGTTCCTTGTTAAGTCAATTCAAACTTATTACTAAAAGTGATTAGGAAGTGCAAATTGTCAGGTAAGTAACTTTTTCAAAACGTAACATCATGTAGATCGATTGCATCCTATTTTTTTTATTATTTTTCTATGCTCTGTCCTTCTCACTCCCAGCCTGTCAGTATAGGATGGACATGCAACAGCAGCCCGTCAATTACTTGACGACACTCGATTGACTCTTATCTCGGTCGAGCCCACTATGTCACGCGTCCTGCAAATTGTGGAATCAAAATTTTTTTTTTTAATTTTTGCTACAAATTATCTGTATTTAATATAAAATTTTCACGAAATGGGTAGGTAGAGGCGTGTAACTGTAGATTACACGATCCCATTAGTGGTAGTCATAGAATTCTAATTCCGCACTATTCTTACGATTCTGTGTGTTAGTAAGCAGGTAACCAAGATGAGACTGTCTGCTAGTCCAGTAAAAAAGTAAGCAAGGGCCTGCAGATGGATCCCGTTAAATTAGCAAATAAGATGTTTTACATACAACTGAGTTCTTGGAAACAATTTTAAAAAGCAATGTTTCTATTTAAATCCTAAATTTAAAATTTTCAATACGTCGCTTTAAGTTAGAAAGAGGTGGATTAATTTGTCGGTTTCGAGTGGGTCTCTGTAACCTAATTAGTTAAGCGTCTGACCCAGCAAGAACTCGATACTATTTTCTCTTTAAACTCAGTTCTTTACATCATAAACGAGAGAGATAGCAACTGTATTCGTTTCTACATTTTTGTACCGTGTAATACAGGGAACGGAATGTTCTACATTGAGACTGTACATGCCTAGGTTTAATTGGACTCAATCCATCACGCCCGTAAATTGGTGCCACTACGATTTTCGGACGGTGCTGTCTGATTTAGCTATATTTCAAGATCGGCCGAATGCTAGGTTTGTATTTACCAATTCGATTTAACCCATTATAGGCTACACTCGTCGTTCTGCTAACTCAGAGTTCTGTAAACGATCACTCCGTTAAGCAAATTTTACTATGCATGATCACAGATGGGTGACCGCTTTGTGGTAATTACGTTGATGAGCATTTTTTGTACTTGGGAAGGCAAGTTAAGCCGTCGATCTCGGTTGCCAGTAAAATGTCAGTCCTTAAGCCGAGTTTCAACAGCAGGTTCTCACAACCTGCGCTTGAACATTTTAACACGGTAATGAGCTCACCGTGGGCCGAAATGCACACTGTGGAATATGGACATATAATATGCCACTGACACCCTTTCGGGGATAAAAGCGTAATGTAAACATACATACAGGCGACAGTACCGCAGCGTATGTCATACCAAGATCTTCGAGACCTAATTTAAATTCATTTGGCGTGGACCACCTATTGATTTGACTGCCTTAATGGCTGCTGGTATTAGGTTCAAATTCCGGGTTAATTTTTTTTTATAATAGTGATGAAATAAAAATAAGACCCCTTTTGAAGAACTTTATACTGTATACGTTCGGGAAAACCCAGGCAGAGAGTTTATTCTACAGTCTGAAGGCCAATTCTCGTAATAAAAGCACGGTCAAAGTTAAGTTCCGATCTAAGCTCAGACTCCCAAATCTTAAAAAACGCATTCTCGTAACCAAGTTTTATGCATCTAACATTACC
This sequence comes from Thumatha senex, assembly GCA_948477245.1. Lineage (NCBI taxonomy): Eukaryota > Metazoa > Arthropoda > Insecta > Lepidoptera > Erebidae > Thumatha > Thumatha senex. Next base: position 831,159 of record OX419750.1, on the reverse strand, counting down.
TGTAAGTTGATTAAATCGAATTGAGACTGAAAGTTGAAAATGACAAAATCAGTATTCTGCTAGTCTTATTCTTTGAGACTCAATTTTGAATGAAATATATTTAGTATTCTCGTCATAATTTGTGTCAAATTTGACATTTATATGAGTTTGAATGTATATCGACAGTAGATCGACGGAATACTGCGGAAAACCTGTTTTTGTTCGGTTAAAACGCGATTCGTGTTAAATATGAGCGGATATTTACGACGGTGGTAATGAAATTCTTTATTAATTGTCTCTGGGTGATGCTTAGATGAAGTATACTTCATGGAATTTGTGTGCATGAAGTTGCGGTGTGCTATATGTACATGCATAATGCACGCACTATAGAGCACACACTAGCGAGTCCAGAGTTTTTAACTCATTTAAAAAATTGCGTACCGCGCTAAACGAGGCTTTCACTTTAAATAGTGACCGGGATCGACGTTAATGATGATGATGATGATGAAACAAAAATCTACACTGAAAGAGTCCTAATTGATTACACAATATTATTTAGTAAAGACCTGTAGATGACCGGGATCAACGTTAGATGATGATGATGATTATAGTCGCGAGTCCAGAGGTTTTATCTTATCTAAAAATATGCATAGGTACCGCGCTAAAAGAAGTTTTCACTTCAAAAATTGACCGGGATCGACGTTAATAATGATGATGAATAAAAAATTCTACTCTGAAAGAGTCTTAATTGATTACACAATATTATTTAATTAGACCTGTTGATGACCGGGAGCAACGTTAGATGATGATGATAATTATAGTCGCGAGTCCAGAGGTTTCATCTCATCTAAAAATAAGCATAGGTCCGCGCTAAAAGAAGTTATCACTTCAAAAATTGTCCGGGATCGACGTTAATGATGATGATGATGAATAAAAAATTCTACTCTGAAAGAGTCTTAATTCATTACCTACTCAAACGTTCAAGCTGCTAAAGCAGCTGACTTTTTTTGCCTTTTCTTTTTTAGAACTGACCTAATTTCAAAAATTTTTAAAAAAATGTTGTCTGTGGTTTTAATGAATGAATTTTATACCATTAGAATCGTGGATAAAAAGCCCGTGTATTAGAGGTTTAATATCTATATGTCACAATATCAAAATTCAAAGTAAATGCGGTATAAACATTGCCGGCGGCCATTTTCCCGCCATTTTTTTAGTTTTGCGTTATTATTTAATGGGTTAACAAATTTTTAGTTTTTTTTAGAATAATTATAAGTTATTAGTGTCATATATCGTTTTAATCGTTATAATTCCAAGAATTTAATTATGTAAAAAAAAAAATAGTGTTTTATATTAGTTTTTCGTGTGAGTGGCAAATTTTTGAAAAATAACGTTTATTTATTTTTTTACCGACTTTTTCGTGTTTATACCAATATATCAGTTAATTATGATTAAAATTCCAAATTATTATAGCTATAAGTTTTATCTTTATATATTTAACGATTTTTCAGTAGTTAAAATTTTTTGTCTAGATATTATAGTTTCCAAGATATCACGATTTTAGTTAATTAGGTCATAGGTTAATTACAAAAAATGCGCTGCTCTGGCAGCGCGAACGGATAGTGAACGTTTGAGTGGGCACAATATTATTTAATAAGACCTGAAGATGACCGGGTTCAACGTTACATGATGATGATGATTATAGTCGCGAGTCCAGAGATTTTATCTCTAAAAATATGCATACCGCGCTAAAAGAAGTTTTCACTTCAAAAAAAGTATACTTCATGTAAGGGGTGATGGGTGCACTGTGTGTTTTATTCTGTAACATGATGTTTTTCTCGCGAGATTGACACGAGTCTGAACTGAAATCATACCTATCATTTAACTAAAACCTAACCAAAATGCTATTGTAATTTTGGTTAGAAGAATACCGATTTTCACTCCCATAATAATTCAGTTTAGATTCAATAACAGTTTACTCTGTGATGCTTATTAATTAGGAGAATTGGCCTTCTGAGCGTTCGCGTAACACTCACCTATCGGACTTTACCGTATGCGAGCGCTACGGTCGCGAAGTGTAAGGGTAAACAATGATCGCTGAACTATGGCGAGAGTTGCTATGATAAAAAATAGCCGTGGTTATCAAATAATTTAGAGCATTAATTTTGCCCGATGTACAGTCCGAGACTGCCAGGACTTTAATTGGTCGTGCTAATTAGTGTCTAGCACATAAGTGTTCACTAAAAAGGCAACGGGTTCAAAATTTCTTTCAAATTTAACATTTAAAATAGACAAATTTTATTAAATTTATTTGGCTCTTTAGACCCACCCCAGTTCCGTTCTTCGGAAGGCACGTTAAGCCGTTGGTCCCGGTTGCCAATAAAATGGCAGTCGTTAAGCCAAGTTGAAGGCATTATAGGCGGCTTAAAAAAATTGAACAGCACGTCGCCGCAGCCTGCGCCTGTCCATTTCAACACGGCAATGGGCTCACCACCTGTTACGTAGGACAAAAATGCATACGGTGAAATGTGGGCGGTTAATATCCCACTGCCTACCCCTTCGGGGATAGAGGCGTGACAACATATACATACATACTATGTATTATTTTTGTCCAGTATAACTACGAGTATTTGTTCAAACCCTGATTATACATAATGCTTTGCAAAGCTTGACATTCAAACACGAAGCATCACAAATAAAGAGTGCAAATATGCACCGCAACATGATGGGTCGCTGTGCGAGTTGGCGGCCATGTTAAATAAATCTAGTTACAGTTTATCAATCACGCCTTATCCCCGAAGGGGTGGCAGAGGCATATTATACACCTACTTTTCACTATATATATTCATGTTCCACGTAATAGGTGGTGAGCCCGTTGCTATTTTTTATCCACGAGTGTTTCCGTGCTTCGAAAGGCAGATTAGTCACGGTTGCTAGTAACACGACATTGGACCTAGGTACCAGTATTTGTCATTTACCAAGCCGCCCACAAGGATTATAACCATCATCATCACGGCGCATATAGACATTCCCCGAGTCAACAACAACACTTATTTTCTTTTTATTATAAATAACCATAAAATAAACAGGCATCAACAGGCTCATGCACCATAAACAGTAGATCTACACATATTTACAGACATGTTTAGAATCTGTTAATGGCTAATTATGCGGCCGTAGTGCTACAAACGCATCGTGTAACTGAATAGCGACTCAACAAATAGTCGCGTCACTATTTTGTTCAATTCAAATGGAATAGATAATATTGTTGGTTTTTAAACCATACATTAGCTTACAGTCAACGTATATTAAAACTACACTATTTGTCTGTTTCTTTATTGCCTAACTATATTAATTATTCAAAGATACCGAGATGGTTGGTCGTGTGTGACATTTCAATTTACGAGCGTTTCCGTGTCTTCTGAAGTAAGTTTAGTCAAGTTGAAGGCCTTATGGATGGCTTGAAAATGCTCAGCAGCGATAAGCCAAAACCTGCCTTGATCCGTTTCAACATGACAAAAGGTGCACCAACATCTATTACGGATAAAAACTGGTTAAATTTGGAAGTTAAAAAATTTCCAAAACGTACCTACATACTAGGTATGTTTATGAATTTTTGGTTTTAATAATATATGGGAATCTTACGATACAATATATTTATTAATACATCCTAATTTTAAAATTTTCATGTTGCTTAATAAAAATAGATTTAAATTACAGGTATTAACCAAATCACGTTTATCTATCTTAAGTTCGATAAACGTTTCGACTGTTTTGGACAAACAGTCTGCTTTTAACTACTGCTGGTGCCACTCACACAAAATGTCCCAACGTCATATAATTCAAGGTTGTATATTTATTTATTTATTTATTCTTTTATTAATAACTTTTTATATATATATTTGACACGATGACCCGTGATTGAGGGCCGCTATCTCAACCCGCAAGGCTCCGATTGCGACCCTCATTTTGACGGCCCAGATATATGCCTTTTCACGCTTCTCTTAAAGAACCCAGGATTGTAAGACATAAGAAAGACCTACGGAATCTTTCCGTTCTGGGCAAAATGGTGTCCACAGTGTAAGGATGACATCTCTGCCCCGCCCGTTTTGTGCGGGAACGGAGGGGGGAGGTTGAGACTAATTGGTAAAATGCAGGTAGGCTGGCTAACTTTCTGCGCATCTCCAACGATTCAAGATTGCCAGTGACCTATGGACAGTCTATGATGTGGATGGCACGTCGCTGCAACGCGTCGAGAGCTTTAAGCAGGGAATTAGCGGAGCCATCCCAGAGATGTGACCTGTATTCCACCCAGGGATGAATCTGACACTTATATAATAAGCATCTCTGTTCTGGCGTCAATAACCGCCTCACCCTGTTTAGGACTCCGAGCTTGCGAGAGGCAAGGCTGATGCACCAGTCGATGTAATTTTTTTTGTTAAACTCTCGACGAACGTCTAACCCCAGAATAACTTTGTAGTATTAGGCGAGCGTCCTGTAGTTAGCAGGTGTACCACTTGCAAATGAGACTGCCTAAGGCTTCGAAGGGCCTTGTTGACTATGGAAACCCAAAAACCAATGAAAATTTGCGAATAAAGTAATAAATATATGTACTAAATAAAGGCATAAACACGACCAACCCTTAAGGCAAAATAAATAAAAACCTATCTAAATTTTTCAACGACGTGACGCTTGGGTAGAAAATCACTCATCAATAAAATTGCTTGGTGACCTTTTCTTGAAAGACAAGTACAGCGCTTAAGTTATTTAGGTCCTCGACCTTTGTCTCTAAGAATCAGTAGGTATGTTATATAGAAACAAAGAGTGACATTTTATTTTAGCCTTTTTTCTTTTTGTGTTTGTCCAGATCGTGGATATGAATGTCAACGCTCAGGTCCAGTAATATGAGATCCTGGCTACATTAAACTACTGACATTTATGTATGCATGCATAATATATGATTAAAAGAGAGTTCCACAGTTTTTACAAGATACAAAATTTGAAAAAAGGTTGTAAAAACTGGCATTGCGTTGTAGTGGGTATTTACCAAGATTTTCGTGGACAAAGACACTCACCTGTCAGCGGTGTGTCTGCTGATAGCTGCCGCGGCTACTCAGGCTTTTTTATAGAGTTGGGAGGATAGACAGCAGTAGCTCCCAACATTGTCGTAAATCAAAAGCCTTACAGTAGTTGCTCTTAATAGCTAAACAAAACCAGTTCGAGGCTCCATATCCAGATAGGGTTATGATAGCAACTGAGATTACACTGGGTTGAAGGAAAGAAGTTGAAAATTTACCACAGTCAATAATCTTTTAACAAAGATAGTAATTAGACTAAAACACCGCAGCATCCCTTGCTGATGACGTTATCTCTCACGCTTAACATAACCCGTCACCTATAATATCTATAGCTAGTCTGTGCGGCGGGCTCAGGTATTTGGAAAGCATTCCTCTCGTAACTCAGTGTTATATTGGGGTTATAGTATATTGTATTTATTGCATAGCTTAGTCAACTGACCACCGCATTGTATTGGGTGCGTTCCTGTGTTTCACTACCTATGATTATGTTTCTATGATGATGTATCTAAGATGTTCTTAAGCCCAGTTGAAGGTCTTATGAGCGGCTTGAACATTTTCAACAGCAGCTTGCCTTAGCGTGATGTAAGGTGATGTTGGCAACTCTCTGACTTCTGAGTAATAACTGTCTTTACTGAATAATACACATTGATTTAAATCGGGTATATTTCGATTTTATATGCTTAAATACTTATAACTTACATACTGCACTACACTGCGCCTGTTCATTTCAACATGGCAATGGACTCACCACCTGTTTTGTGGGACAAAAGCATACGGCATGCCTCTGCCTACCCCTTTGGGAATAAAGGCTTGACAATTTTTATGTATGTAAGATTGATTATGTTTCTATCATCATATTAAGGTCACTCTAGGACCTATCTCTAGTGGTCTGTCCGTGAGATCTGTACCCCTACAACAGAGCACTACAACACTTGCCTTTTCCAGTATTTCCAGTTGCTTCCAAGCCCTACCTGTATTTGAAGCGTAAGGTCCACTTTTATTTGGTTACTAGGAGCAGTTATCGTTTGACTTTTATTATTAGGCATTGTTACAGTTACAAAGCCGTAGTGGCACTAGCTTCGTAGTCTCGTCCGTTAGTTGGCAGGTACGCCCCAAACATTAGTACGTTTGGGCCGCGAGATATTGGTAGGGCTCCTTACACCCTCCTAGAAAGTGCTTCCTTCAGGCAGCCTTAGCTTAAGTCTTAACTAGTTGTTTAATAATAAGTCCGAGACTACCAGGACTTAATTGACTTTCAACAGCATGTCGCCACAGCCTGCACCTGTCCAATTCAACACGGAAACTGGCTCACCACCTATTACGTGGGACAAAAATGCATATGGTGCAATGTGGGCGTATAGTATGCCTCTGCCTACCCCTTCGGGAATAAAGGCGTGACAATATGTATGTATGTAGCTGTTCAATAAATGATTTCTTACTTAGCGCCTAAAAACACTGAGTGTGAATTCCTAAAAATCCCATATTGTGTTAATTTGTATAATACAATTTTATCTAACGTTTCGTACTCGCTCCTTCTAAAAACATACATTGACATATAGCTTAGAGTTTTAATAGATACCCTTTAAGTCTCTTTTCTTCAAAAAGTCGGCGACAGATAGACTGAGTAAAAATTAAAGATAAACGATGATCTGATCAAGATATATACGCCTAGATGTGCCTAGAACATGCGTGTTGTTCCAATGGTAGCTGTTCAATACACATTCACCTCTTATTAATCTATTCACTTCAAACATCTCTTTCTCTATTTTGATCAATTCATCTTCTTTCACCTACATCACAAAAAAGTAAACAATATGTATGGTTACGTTCTAACCCGACGATCGGTTCCCAAGCTGACAGGCTACATGACAAATACACTGCCGTACATAAAGGCCACCGGTTTGATGGCAGACAAGCGTGTCACGATGCTGCGTCATAAATTATCACAGCTCGAGTGATCCACTGGACAGCGTGAACTGGCCGCTAAGGATGGTACAAGTTTATAAGCAGTAGCGAGAAATGAGAAGGATATTTTTTAAATTTCTTTTATTGCTCACTTTTATTTCAAGGCCGCGCTATCTTAGTGTTCTATAACAATTTCTACTTTAAGCATTTTGCTACTCTCAATCCTGATTTGGGTGACTGAAATGGTATTTCGATTTGAGAGAGTTTCCGTGCTTCGGAAAGCACATGAAGATTATTGGTCTCTTCTGCCAGTAACATGGTAGTTACTAAGCTAAGTGTGAGGGGGTGTAATGGGCCCCGCCAAGAACTCTGGGGCCCAAAAGACCTCACTTTCTAGCGATGCACTTGCTAATCAACAAATAAGGCTCAGTAACTCCCAATAATCTCGAAAATGAAAAGTCAATCGATAGCTGCTCCTAGCAGCCAAATACAAGTGGACTGCATTCTCCAAGTCCAAGTGGTGTGTAGGAGCCAAGTTGAAAGGTTTATATATATATATATATGTATATTCTGATGAATAAGCTATATTATTGTAAAGTTTCATTAAAATTCATTCAGTAGTTTTTTCGTGAAAGAGTAACAAACATCCATTCTTACAAACTTTCGCGTTTATAATATTAGTATAATTTAAAAAAAGAAACTGCTGGTAGTCACAATTTTCCTTTTACCACAGCAATAGGCTCACAGCGTACTACGTGGTACAAATTACAACTGATGAAATTATGGCCTACAGTCACAGATATAGAAGGCCTACAGTATACTTTTGTCTATACCTTCGAGAAAAAGTCTTCTGAATGTAGGTTTGTATATTATTTGTAGCACCTGATACTAAGCTCTTCTTGATTTTAACATCATCAATGATATAGGGCCTCCGGGCGCGTGTAAGCAAAAATTAATAAAATGTTATCTACAATGTCACTTAATCTCGTGCTTCCCGGGTAAAAAAGGGGTTTCACTTCAGAAATGACAAAAGTCAAAAAAAGCAATCGCTTTTTTTCCAGGTTAAGCGTGTAAAAATATAATTAACATTAAGAGAGTTATGATTTCTTAGTGCTCGTCACATTTTTTTCTATACTATTTAAACAGTCTGTTTCTAAAGCTCTACAGCATGAAAATAATGACTTACGGAAAGCTAGAATTTTATTAAGTAATATTTTAAATAGACTAAGTGAAATAAGAAATCATAATTCATTCAATGGTTTGCTAAATGAGTCCAGAGATTTAGCAAAAGGAAGTTACAATTATTTTTTTAAATAAACGGCGAGAGATAACGAAAACGAAGCTATTTTTTGATGAGTTATCACAAGATGAGAGAATTATAGACCCGGAATAATATTTCAAGGTCAATGTTTACTATTGTGTAATATTGTTTAGATGTATTTATTTCTCAAACTAAACAAAGATTTCAGATCCTTTGTGACCTGAATTATAATATGTTCGAAGTATTATAACTGGAGAAACTCCTATCTTCTTCAAACGAAGTGATAAAAACGCTTCCGGAAAATTGTCGGCTAAATACAGTAAAGACATCTCAGATAATCTGTATGAACAATTAATTGTTCAGAAAACATGTTTATAATCTGTAATTCCCAAAAACTCATTCCATTTAGGAACTCATGGTATTATTGCTGTTAAAATTCAATAATCTTGCATCCAGTTTTCCGGAGGTAATAACAACATGCTTTCTATTTTTGACCCTTCCAGTTACAACCACAACAGCTGAAAGAAGTGTTTCAGAATTAAAGCTAATAAAATTGCAGATGAGGTCGCTTTGGTCCCCGGAGGATCGTATTGGGATCACACAAATTAGGTTTTTTTTTTTCAAATATTTTTTGAAGCGCTTTGAAGCGCTTGTGGCCCCGCGGTCTCAGTGTTCTGTAAACGATCACTGAGTTACGCAACTTTCACTATGGCTGGTACTCGGATGGGTGACCACTTTGTGGCATTTACATTTGCGAGCGTTTCCGTGCTTCGGAATGCACGATAAGCCGTTTGCCAGTAACATGGCAGTGAAAAGTGGGTATATCCTCGCCACCCCTTCGGGGATAAAGCGTGATAGATAAATAAATAAATATAAAACTAACAAAAACTACCCAAGGACTTCGATGGGACAGATCAGACTTGTCTACTATAAAGAGGCAGACAATTTGGAAAAACTGAAATTGTTTTCAGCTTTAGATGATTTAATTATTCAATTTGTCGGAATAAAGGCCAGAAAAGAGTAATATTAATTTGAATTGTTTGGCTAGCTCAATTTCTAGGAGGAAGTGATATAATAACTTATAATATAATCAATAAATATTAATTTTAATTGAATGCAAGTATTTTTATTTCTTTTGTGAGAAATCTTTACCTTTACCCCCAACTAATTTTGATACAGGGCCCCTCCAAGGCACGCTTCGCCACTGCATCAACACCACGATTTTTAAAACTCCATCACCTAATAGTGTGAGCACTGTCGTGTTACTTGACACGACAGTGCTCACACTACGGTATGACACTCAAGATTAAAGGTCTACATAGTTTAGCATGATAGAGTTTTTCTTTTTTTTACGTGTGCAAATCCTCATGGACGCTATGCCGGACTATTACCGACTAAAACCACACGGTGCCCTTCCATTTGTCTATGGCCAGGAGTTCTGGGTAAACCCACGGGAGGATAACCCCAGGGATCCCAGCAGCCCAGGGCTCCGCTTGATGGAGTAACGCAGTAGAACGATAGATGTCTACGTATCATGATGGTGTCTGCTCTTTGATATAGGTCCTCTGTTAAGTTCGATACTGGTCAGGCTACCCCTAAATGATATGTTGACTAACAGTTAAAACAAATAAATATAAATATTGAGGAACACTTTTTTTACAGCGCCATCTAGTCCAAACTATACTATAAGCTTGTACTATGGGATCTAGAAAATTGTTAAATTTAGTAATTATGAGTGATTCACGAAAGTTATTTATCTAATAAATCTTGTTTTGGTACCATTGCTGAAAACTGTGTGAAATTCAGTAGCCAGTGTGAAATTGATGGTTTTTGAATGTATCCTGTTCAGACAGACAGAGCGTTTTATAAATGTTATGAAATTGCTGCACCCTATAAAAGAAATTAATTTGCATTTCGCTCTCTTCTGTAATTCAAACCACTTCTTATTAACTGTAGTGCGGGTGTTAAATGTAGCTCGTAAGACGCAGGAGAGGTCAGATAATGTGCTATGTATGCGAAGTGTTGTGATGTGTGAAGGTTATCTCTACAATGTGGGTGGTGGCATTTATAAGTTACAATATTTTATACCAACTTCATAATAGGAGAAAGTCTGGGATCGAATATGAATTATTCATATTAAAAGGATATTTTTATATTTCTTTGTGTATCACACATAATCCCCTAAGGGGTGGCAGAGGCATAATAAATGCCAACCTGTCGCCATGTGTATTCCTGTCCCACGTAATAGGTGATGAACCTAATGCCGCGTTGAAATAGACAGACGCAGACGCAGGTTGTGGCTACCTGCTGTTGAAATTTTTCAAGCCGCTTATAAGGCCTTCAACTTGACTTAACGACTGCCATGTTACTGGCAACCGGGACTAACGACTTAAAGTGCCTTACGAAGCACGGAAACGCTTGCACATGTAAATACCACAAAGTGGTTACCCATCCGTGACCAGCCATAGCGAAAATTGCTTAACGCAGTGATCGTTTACAGAACACTGAGTCTGCGGGGCCACGAGTGCTTCAATAGTGTTATATAAAATATATATTAAAATAAATTTTCAAAACAATTTGTGTGATAGGTCTAAGGGGCCCCACCATACCTCCGGGGGATCAAGCGACCTCATCTGCTAGCGTTGCATTTGCTGACTAACATATGAGCTAACGACACAAACGCCTTACGGGTTGGTATGTCACTTCCAAACAAAGCCAATATCAGAAGCCAAACGATAATTGCTCCCAGCTGTCAAATAAAAGTAGTACACTGACTCCAAATCGAGGTAGGGAGCACTTGGGAATGTTGCTCACTCAGAGACAAAAGTAATGATAATACCGCATGCCAAGTTTACCTCAGGCTGTAGGCAAAAATCGGCCAGTCAAATTTTTTAGCAAGCTGTTACTTGCTAAAAATAAATTAATATTGTGGGACATTTGTTTTTGCACACACCGCCGTCTAGCCCAAAGTAAGTTAATAAATAAAAAAAAAAATATCTTTATTTTGCATAGACCATTTTAACGGCGCTTACAAAATGTCATACACTATTTAAAATATTTAAAGCGACCACCGGTTCGGAACGCGGCCCACCTGAGAAGAACCGGCAAGAAACTTAGGAAGGCTTTTTTTTTGATGGCCTATTTACAATTTAATATTATTTCACTTTGCCAGCAGATCATTTCCAGGCGTCCCTGTCCTGCAAATAGTCTGTAACGGAGTAAAAACCTTTTTCACAAAGCTTGTTTTTAATAAACTTTTTAAATTTATTTAAAGGTAAATTTCTCAGGTCACAGGGAAGCTTGTTGTAAAAGCTTATACAGTTACCCTGGAAAGAATCGCCAATCTTATGTAGTCGACTGTGGTGGACTGAAAGATTATTTTTATTTCTAGTGTTTATATAAGCTTGTGTTATGGGATCTAGACGACTTATAAACATACTTTTATATTTCTAAATACATACATATTATGCATAGGAAACACCCAAAACTCCGAAACAAACATTTGTGGATCACACAAATATTATTTCCCTTAGTCTAGAGTCTTTACCTTAGTCTAGAGACCATTGGTCAGTAGTTATTAGTGTAATCGTATGAGTAAACGATGACGCCTCTAACACACTTTGTTTGTATAAAATCTCTAGTGAAGCGCTCGTGGCCCCGCGGACTCAGTGTTCTGTAAACGATCACTGCGTCAAGCAACATTCGCTATAGGTGGTCTTTGGATGGGTGACCACTTTGTGGTATTTACAAATAAGAGCGTCTCCGTGCCTCGGAAGTCACGTTTAGCAGTTGGTCCCGGTTGCCAGTAAAATGGCAGTCCTTAAGCCTGGTTGAAGGCCTTATAAAGGCGGCCTGACAAATTTCAACAGCAGGTCGCCACAGCCTGCACCTGTCCATTTCAACACGGCAATGGGCTCAACACCTGTGACGTGGAACAAAAATGCATCTGGTGAAATGTGGATGTATAGTATGCCACAGACTACCCCTTCGGGGATAATGGCGTGACAATATGTATTTATGTATGTATGTATGTAAAATCTCTAGTAGGGCGCAAGTGATATTTGGTTCGCTAGGAAATTCACTACGATCATGAACAAATACGAGTTTGTGTCATCAGCGGTCATTACATTTTTATACATAATTTGTGCTATATAGAAGAATGACTTCCCAAAAGCGAAAGTTTCTTTTATAATTTTATTAATCAATTTTCAATTTCAACGGAGAATGAGGGTCTTTATAAAGAATTGCTCGTTCAACCGTAACGAGATTTGTATAGAGCCTTTACAAAGTGTTTTACATTGATTAAAACAATTTGGACAAATTGGTTCAAAGTCGAGCGGAAATTGGAATAGTACATAATAAATGTTAGTTAGTTATCGCTGTACACTATTATGAAGCCACACCCGGCTTATCTTCATCCCTAAATACTTATAGTCACGCCTTTATCCCTGAAGGGATGCCAGAGGTATATTGTATGCCAAAATTTCTCTTCTACCCTCCGTAGCTGATAAATAAGTATGTTGGTGACGAACTGGTGATTATGAACCATTCGGTGCTCGCGTCAGAAGAGAATAGAAATCGTCGCTCAATAGAGAGCCGTCACAAAAATAAACAGTTTTCGTAGTCTCCTATTACAATTGCGCTCCAATAGAATTAATATGTCTGTATTTTGCATAGACCATTTCAACGGCGCTTACAAAATGTCATACACTAAAACTAAAGAAAAAAATTATATATTTAAAGTGACCACTGGTTCAGAACGCGGCCCACCTGAGAAGAACCGGCAAGAAACTTAGGAAGGCTTTTTTTTAATGGCCTATTTAAAATTTAATATTTTAAGACTATAATATTTTATTTGCCAGCAGATCATTTCCAGGCATCCCTGTCCTGTAAATAGTCTTGAATAGAGTAATAACCTTTTTCACAAAGCTTTCTGTTAATAAACTTTTTAAATTTATTTAATGGTAAATCTCTAAGGTCACAGGGAAGCTTGTTGTAAAAGCGTAAACAGAACCCTGGAAAGAATCGCCAATCTTATGCAGCCGACTATGGTGATCTGAAAGATTGTTTTTATGTCTAGTGTGTATATTATGTATATCACAGAGTTTAGTAAACTGTGATAGATTTTTCTGAATATACATAAGATTGGCAAAAATGTATTGTGGTAGCATCACAATACATTTTTTTTAGTTAGAATATTTACTTCTTTGAATTTTTCTCAGAGGGAGACTCTGGGGCCCAAATTATATATAGCGCGTACAGCTAAGAATGTTATTACTACATGTAGCGCCTGTGAGTAGCTGTTCATTTGCATATTTGGTAGTCTATATTCATATTTTGAGAGCTAAAAACAGTTATTTTGTCTGTATTTTGCAATTTGAGAAGTGTGATTGTCAAATCTTGAATAGTTTTAGTAGACTACCTAGTTTTGGACTAATCGCAATAGAACAGCTATAGAATAGAACTAGAACGGCTTTCTATTGGAAAATAGTAGACTCGGCCCCCAGATCGAAAGTACTCACCGTAGAATAAGGACGTTTAGTATGAGTGGGTCCCGGATAATGAATATTTTTGTGATCAACAATTTTTTCTTTTGGAATTTGGATGCTTCCTATGTATATATATGTATTTAGAAATATAATATAAGTATGTTTATCAGTTGTCTAATCGTGCATAAGCTTAAAGTTTAGTTTGGGCTAGATAGCGCTCTGTGAAAAGTATCTTACAATATATATTTATTTATTTATTAAAACGCGAAAATCTTATAAGAACACTATTTTTATGCTGTGTATTTGTAAAAAAGCCATTATGAAAGCGAAAAATGACCAAAGCAGACTCCTTGGCAGCTTAATTTCTAGCTCTTAATTCTTTTCATTATTTAATTCTTTCGATTAATGAATCTATACGAAGCGAAAGAAGTATGCATGGATCGCGACGCCTATCGATCTGTCCTCTCTGACTACCCCGTCAGGGATACAGTGTGAAGATAGTAAAGTTAAGTTAATTCTTTTAATACTTCAGGATTTTGTTACGGTTAGTATCTGCTTCTATATATCGGTGACGTGAGCTCACTCAGTAGCTATTCATTTGGCTTAACTGCAGGGTTACCGTGTACTTTTGTATAGATTATCAACTACACTTTTATTCTCGAAAGGGTGGTCGAGGCATATTATACACTCACTTTGCACCAAAATATATTTGTGGGATCCACTAATGTTTGTTTTGGAGTTTGGGTGTTTCCATGTATGTATTTAGAAATATATAAGTATGTTTATCAGTCGTCTAGATCCCATAACACAAGCTTATATTAGCTTACTTTGGGCTAGACGGTGCTGTGTAAAAAAAATGTCTGACAATATTTATTTATTTATTATACTCTCACTTATCACCGAGCCTTTTGTCCCCACGTAACAGTTACTATTAATGTATTTTGATTTAGTATAATAATACACTCACACAACGCCATCTCATCCCAAAGTAAGCAGAGCTTGTACTATGGTAACCAGATAACTGATAAACATACTTATATATTTCTAAATACATACATATTATAGATAAATAAAAACCAGACACAGAAATACCATCGTGCTTATCACACAAAGTTTTAGCCTGGGTGGGAATCGAACCCAAGACCACCGCGCCACAGAGTCAGTCTGTTAATATTATGAATTTGGTTGAAAAAACCAATGCGTTTAACACTGATTTTATAAATCCTGTAAATGTGTGGAAACCATCTTCCATGGGGTACTACTCGTACTTAGAATCAGAACTTCCATTGCGACTCGCGATCATCATAACTTGTCATAACACCACTTTTTAAAGTACAAAATCCTACTAATATTATAAGCGCGAAAGTTTGTAAGTATGGCGTTTGTTACTCTTTTACGCAAAATCTACTGAATGGATTTTGATGAAACTTTACAATTTTTTTACTAGCTAACACATCAAAATAACACATAGGCTACTTTTTATCCTTGTATGTTCCTGTATAAAACGGGAACGGGAAAATACCACAACGCGGGCGGAGCCGCGGGCGTCAACTAGTCTTTAATAAATCTACCTATGATTGATCTCCAGCACGTTATATATTTTGTGTGCAGTAAACACACGAAATGGCAATGGGCTGATCACATGTTTAGGAAATTAACTTCAGTTTCGAGTTCAAAAATAAACTGTCGGTATCTACATGAGGTCCCGGGTTTGATTCCCGGGTAGGAACAAATATTTGTGTGATCCACTAAGGTTGGTTACGTAGTTTAGTGTTTCCTATGTATAATATGTATGTATTTAGAAATATATAAGTAGGTATGTACATCAGTTGTCTAGACCTCATAGTATAAGCTTATAGCGTAGTTTGGGCTAGATGGCGCTGTGTGAAAAGTGTCCCACAATAATTATATAAAAAAAATAATATGATTACTTATAAAGACTCTAATTAAAATATTTAGATTTTGTACGTTATAATAATTTTACTTCTGTTATTCCAAGTGATGTTCAGGCTTGTTTAGGGTTATCTGCACACAAAACCACTGAAACATGTTTTCGACATAAATTAAATCAATTCGAATTAGGGTTGACCACTGTGTTGCCACACAAGCCATTATACAATCATAATGGGGGAATTTTTATGATCACAGCACGCTTCAGGGGTTATGAAAAAAATTAACCATGTTTTTTTCTTTGTAAAGGCTTTGAAGATTATACAATATTATTCAATGTTTATCTGTTTTGAATTAACTGTCAGTTACAAGTTTATTTAATGTGTACATCTCTGTCGGCATATTATTTGTATGCATTAATGTTAAAAAAAAGTGCCCAAGTGCGAGTCAGACTAGCCCATGAAGGGTTCCGTAGCAGCAAGTAACATCATATAACAGTTCAAAGGGTAAATTGCGGATAAAATTTATGACGTATTATTAAAACTACTTACTAGATCTCTTTCAAACCAATTTTCGGTGGAAGTTTGCATGTTAATGTCCCTACATCATATATTTTTTTTAGTTTTATCATTCTTCTTCTTCTTCTATCTCTCATCATCTTATTTTTTAAAGTTATTGGATAAACATTTTACCACTTTGGAAGTGTCTCTCGCGCAAACGTTTTTAAAGTTTCAGTTCTGAGTATCGGCAACCCCCTAAATTTACTGTTTTTATTTCTATTTTTGTGTGGAAATCTTACACAGTTGTGTTCACTGAATACATCTACTTATCAAGTTTCAACAGTATAGTTCTTATAGTTTCGGAAAAAAGTAGCTGTGATATACGGACGGACGGACAGCGTTTATCTCCGACGTGGTGGCAGAGGCATTCTAAACGCCCACATTTGGTGTTGAGCCGCGGTGCCATGCTGAAACAGACGGGCGCAGGTTGTGGCGCCATACTCTTCAAATATTTCAAACGGGTGGTTGGAAATACTGGCAACCGCATTCCCATTACTGTGACTTCTGTAAACCAGGATCTACAGCAATGACCAAAACCACAAAGTCGTCGATAAAAGCGGTCACCTATCCAAAGACCAGTCTCAATAAAAGTGGCTTAACCCAGTCATCTTTTACAGAACACGATCGCTTTATTTATTTTCTACATTAAGAGCGATGACCTAACTATCGAAGATTCCTTACAGACTATTACTCGTAATATAAAAGATGTACATTTCGAAATAGTATGGGTAGGTACTTGGAGAGTTTGCTCCATTTGCCGAGTATGATGATCCTTGAAATTACGGAAAAGTACTTTTCTATATAACTAGACTAGATTCTGGGTTAAGGGCTTTCACCTATATTGTGCAGTGTTCTTCGAGGTCACGTGTGTTTTGCTCTGATTTCAAAGACTCTGTGTCTGTTCCGACCAACCCTAGTGCGGAATCGTTGATTGATATATCAGGCGCAGTGTACATTCTTTATTTTGACTGCCTCGGTGGCGCCGTGGTGGTATATGCGAATGTCGCGCTTGAGGTCCCAGGTTCGATTCCCGGGTCTGAACAAATATTTATGTGATCCGCAAATGTTTGCTTCTAACTTTATTTCCTATGTATATTATGTTTATCAGTTGTCTAGAACACAAATTTATATTAGACTTAGAAGCGCTCGTGGCCCCGCGGTCTCAGTGTTCGGTAAACGATCACAGAGGTACGCATCTTTCACTATGGCTGGTCGTCGGATGGGTGACCACTTTGTGGCATTTACATTTGCGAGCGTTTCCGTGCTTCGGAAGGCACCTTAAGCCGTTGGTCCCGGTTGCCAGTAAAATGGCAGTCGTTAAGCCTGGTTGAAGGCCTTATAGGCGGCTTAAAAAATTTCAACAGCAGGTAGCCACAACCTGCGTCTGTCTATTTCAACACGGCAATGGGCTCACCACCTATTACGTGGGACAGGAATCCACACGGTGAAAAATGGGCATATAATATGCCTCTGCCACCCCTTCGGGGATAAGGCGTGATGGATATTTATTTTATTTATTTTATTTACAAATTTATATTAGCTTAGTTTGAGCTAGACGGCACTGGGTAAAAAAAATGTCCCACATTATTTATTTTATTTTTATGTATTTAATACTAAATGTATGTTACATACTATACTATACGCCTACATTTCACCAGTTGTATTTTTACCACTTACGTTATCAAATTTATTTGTATTTAGGGATTGCGAGCTTAGACGTCCAAACCTAACAATGCCGAAAATTAAAAGCCAAATGATAGTTGCTCCTAGCAGCCCAATAAAAGTGAACCCCAAGCTCCATATTAGATATATGGTTTGCAAGCCTTTGTTTGTGCAAAAAGCAAAAAGGTTTGTGAAAAAGCAAATATCTGCGCATTCAGTTTGATTGTTTCTATCGGAGTCCTGCAGCCTGTGATAGCGGCCCTCAATCACAGTCGTCTCTGCTTTCCATCAGGTATGTGGCATTTTGATGTGCCAATATAATAAACTACGTACCTAATTTGTTTCACGTGTTGGAAGTAAAGCGCTCGTGGCCCCGCTGACGCAGTGTTCTGTAAACGATCACTGCGTTAAGCAACATTCGCTATAGGTGGTCCTTGGGTCACTTGTGGAATTTACATTTGCTAGCGTTTCGGTACTTCGAAAGGCACGTTAAGCCGTTGATCCCAGTTGCTAGTAAAATGGCAGTCTTTAAGCCTGGTTGAATTATTTATGCGCAGCTTGAAAAACTTCAACGGTAGGTCGCCACAGCCTGTCCCTGTCCATTTCAACACGGCAATGGGCTCACCACCTGTTAAGTGGGGGTAAAGGCGTGACAATATGTATGTATGTAATATATTTCTTGCCAGATTCTTCTTCTTCAAGGGTAGGCTGCCCTTAGAACCGGCAACTATAATCATTCTAATTTTGATATGATAAATTCATTACTATATAATTGGTCAAATATCATGTTAATCAAACTAATGTAATTACTGGCGTTTAGAAAAGAGTGGCCATGAGTTTTATTGCCAGGTTCTTCCTCAGGCTCTACCTATTGCTTTGCGAATCTGGCAGTAAATGTAAATGTAGAAGCAATATTCTTGACGTTCATAAGTGTTACTTTGTGACCTAAATGAATAAAGATTTATTATTATTGTCTCTTCTTAACGGGTATCTTCTATTTTTTTTTCTTATGAAAATACCCGGTCTTTTGGCAGGCTTACATGGGGACATATTGGTCCAACACGCAGATGCCCTTTGAGAATTTTAATCTAATAGGAAATGGGACCCCCACTACAGGCAATCCACGCCCGCCTTATGTAGAAGAACGGTAATGGATCACCTCCAATGGGAGTTAAACTATTGTGAAATGTGCTAACTATGAAATGAGCTATTGGGTTGTGTGTTAAATGGATTGGGTGATTTAAGCTATTGATGAAAACGGCGTCTGCCTTTTTAATATATTATTATCAAAATAGTGGCAGACGGTGACTTGCCAACTCACTAGATGGGCCCCCTATACAATCGCCATAGGCAAAATAAGCCTGTAAGGCGACAGAGGGCAACACCGGTGTGAGCGGCTTGGGGTGTCGAGCGGTGCGGCGCCGGTTTCACCTTCGCGGGACAGGCCCGGAGCGGGCTTCCCCGTAGTTATGCCCTTGAAAATGACACTTCCACCCCCGAGCATATATCTCTGGCTCCCACCCTCAGACCGACCAATTAAGGCAAGCCAGAGTTGAGATTTGCTGCACTCCCGGGAGTAGTACACTCACTGCTCACCCGTTAGGCTATTAAATCCTAACTGGTGCAGAAGGGCAACAAAACTCTGAGGAATCGGGACCGATGTGTAGCCACACACATTCAGCTCGCCACAAGCTGCCCTGCGGATGTGAGCTTTTCAATAACTTTCTGATACATTTTTTGTTGGTATCAGAAAGTGGATAAATCAAAAAGCGAATCTACTATGCCCTCATAGGGTTGGTTTATTATTATTATTTAAAAAAAAACTACTTACCTAATTTTTTTCACGTTTTGGAAGTAGGTAAGTAGTACTTAGAATAAATTGCAATAAACATTTATTAATTTACACATATTGGTGGATAATATTGACTGGTTTTTTTTTTTTGCGGTTTTTCTTGAGTGGGAATGGAACTCGGCACTTCCTGGTTTCCTCTTGCTCTAGTGGTTAGACACTCTAAGCAAAAGGTAGAGTAAGACATCCTTTTAATGTACAAAAACACAGAATACTTGTTAGGCTGAAGTTTTAAAAAACTGACTGCCTCTGTGGCGCGGTGGGAGTGCATCCGTCTGCTACGCAAGAGGTCGTGGGTTCGATTCCCACCCAGGATAAAACTTTGCGTGATGAGCACGATGGTTTATTCTGTGTCTGGGTGTTATTTATCTATAATATGTATGTATTTAGAAATATATAAGTATGTTTATCAGTTATCTAGATCCCATAACACAAGCTAATGTTAGCTTACTTTGGGCTAGATGGCGCTGTGTGAAAAGTGTCACACAATATTTTAAAAAAATAAAAAATAAAAAAATAAAATGGCTTTTAATTGACAGCTTTAACGAATTACCTAGAATATAAAAAAATAAGAATGTGTGCTTAAGACCGAATTGCAGAAGTGAAAACTTCATTGGCAATTATAACGTACGAATTGAATATATACTAAACACAGCGACACATCAGCGAAGAGCAGCTGACTGTATCTTTCTCGCTCGGGTACAACCGACGTAGTTAGCTCAATCGAGCCTTTCACCTCAGAACGTGACGGATCAACCTAACTTAACACCTACGGAAAAATCTATGTGCGGTGCGCCAAACGAAATTTTTACTTCAATAACACCTTTATTAGAGGTATCAGGTAAGTTTTAGCACGCTATTATCTGAAAAGCAACTAAATCAATACGTGGTGCGAGGTATGGAACAATGTGAGAGCCGGAGTGAGTCGATAACCGAAGTCCTAAGTACAAACAAGTTGCACCTAGCTCGAAGTTCACTAACTACGCGGTTACACGCCAGGTGCACACCCCACCACGTGAGGATACCCTATTGTTTACTTGTTCACTCTCGAGAGCGTACACTATGGTCGATACTTTTTAAATATTATCTGAAGTTTACGCGAATGTTTTCTAAAACATACCAGATTACTTTGGAAACATACCAGATTACTTTGGAAACATACCAGATTACTTTGGAAACATACCAGATTACTTTGGAAACATACCAGATCACTTTGGAAACTTGGAACGCTCTGCCAGTGTACGTCTCTTTTTTATTTTATATTTAACTCGCCACAATGACGCTGCCCGCCTGATGGAAAGACATGACATCATCTCGCGAATTCAAGGGCACTCTCTTTCTATTTATACTGTTGCTGCACTCTCTAGCTTTTTTCTCTACATTTCAAGGGTTTCCCTCTTCATACAAGCCCTGTTTTTCCTGTCCCTCCAGCTTCAGTGGAGCATAAAGAGACACATTATTTGGCTACCAACTTGAGGGTTGCTGTCAATTGCCTTTTAGATATGGGTGTCAAAAGCTCTGTGAAAATCTCTGGGATCTAAATCGACGTCACAACTGACGACGCAACGGGTCGGGAACCGACAGGACCGAGGTGGTACATCCAAGCAACTATGAACGCCCCCTAAGGGTTGGGATATGTTTAAGGTTAAACGGGAGTCCAACAAAATTTCAGGCAAAGTGTGGATGTGTAATTCACCTCTGTCTACCCCCTCGGGGGTAGAGGCGTGATTGTCTTCAGATGGATGACCGCTTTGAGGCATTCTCATTTACTAGCGTTTCCGTGTTTCGAAAGCACGTTAAACCGTTGGTCCCGTTTGCCAGTAAAATGGCAGTCATTAAACCCAGTTCAAGGCTTTATAGGCGGATTGAAAAATTAGCCTGCACTTGTCCGCTTCAACACGACAATAGGTTCACCAGTATTGTTACTTGGAAATAAAAATGTTTACGGTGAAATTTGAGCGTTATAATATGCCCCTGCCTACCCTTTCAGGGATAAATGCGTGACTAATAAGTAGGTAAGTGAAAACATTCAACAAAACAACAAAGTTAAATAAAAACAAAATACGTCTTGAATTATACTCGTATGTACCAGGGCTTATAGTGTTCTGGATATAGACTATTATCGACTTGCAAATTGAAGTGTAACTTTCAAACGAAATAGTTGAAAGTCAAAGGTAATAAATACTTAGATTAAACTTTTAATATTTTATATACTACTCGAGACGTTACCTACATAGGCCAACCAAACAAAGAGGACCATCGCGGAAAGGGCCAAAGAACACATCGCAGCTGTAAAACACCCTCAGTTTAACATTTCAGCAATAGCGGGACATCTCGAGTAATCGCTGGATCGAACTTCATGAACCCAAAGTCCTCCCCACTGATCGCCAGTTCTATGCAGATAGGGTGCGTGAAAGTACACAAAAGTAACTCCACTCCATACATATATATTCTTGACTCTCACCGCCAGTCCATCCGCGACAACGGACGCACCAACACGTTTGAAACGTCGGTGAGTGTAAGTAGCATTTTGTTTCGCGTGAAGTCCCCAGTAGTATATAAAACATGAGTATACACCGCGAAAGTTTAAAAATAACATAAACTTTTAATAGAAAATAATAGAACAGATGTAGGCAAGGTTTAAATTTCCGCTGGAAATCACTAGGTTTAATGAAAGCTGTAAAGCTTAATATATACTTTAGCTTAATTATATTTATATATCAGTACAAATTGGGAATAGAGTGGGTTCAAGGAATTCCTTCAATATCACACCGGCATGCGCTAGACCTGCTTCTGGACGTAACATAGACGTTGGCACTCTACAGTGTTGTCTGTTAGTAGATGGCATACGCTTTCAACAATGCAGAAAATCAAATGCTAAATGATGCTATTCGTAGCAATCAAATAAAAGTAGATACCATGCTCCAAATCCAGGTATGGTTTGAAAGCAACTGGGAATACATTTAGATGAAAAGAAAAAACCGAATTCGGGTAAACCCACACGATCCTTATCGCCCCCTATGCTCCACATACATTTAAGCTTATTATGTTAATTAACAATTACCTATTATAAATGAAAGATATTTTAGATTCCTTAATAAATAAAAAAAAAAAGTGTTTGTACCAGACTAAACAGGTAAGATGTTTACGATATTATTTTACAGCTATAAAATTTCTCTCAACGTCGATAAAGAAGTGTCACTTCAAATATAATTATTCATGTAGGTCACAAAGTAAAACTTATAAACGTCCAGATTATTGCTTCTACATTTTCATTTTTAAATAAATATCGTAAGAACCTGGCAATAAAACTCATTGTCACTCTTTGTTACCGTGCTTCGGAAGGTACGTTAAGCCGTTGGTCTCGGTTGCCAGTAAAATGGCAGTCGTAAAGTCTGGTTGAATTTCTTATGGGCGGCTTGAAAATTACAACAGCAGGTCGCCACAGCCTGCGCCTGTCCACTTCAACACGGTTATGGGCTCACCGCCTGTTACGTAGGACACAAATGCATATGGTGTAATGTAGGCGTATAGTATGCTTATGCCTACCCCTTCGGGGAAACAGGCGTGACAATATGTATGTATGTAATCTTTTGTAACCGCCACTAATTACATTAGTTTTATTTACATACAAATTCAATGAAGTGGTTGGAAAACACTATCCCCAAGAACTTGGGTAAAATAAATTCAACAAATATTGTTTTGTTCAATCAAACGTCAAACAATCTCATTCCATTATATTCAAATATTCGCCGCCGCCGACGAGGGAAACGCCAAGCTTATAATAAAAAAATAAATAATAGAGCAAAAATTATTCCGAAAATCTTTGTAAAAGCAAACAAAAAACTAATTTCCGTATTTATTGTGCGATGGGGCGCGCGGGTGTGAATTGGAGTACGAAGGGAGGAAATATTTGATTGTTCAGACGTTTTATTGTCAATCGACAATCGCACCGGAACATTGGAAATTGAGTAATAGCTTGCAGACAGGCGTATTTAGTAACCACCGACACTTAGGACTAGGGAACATTTCTGTATATCAAACCGATTTTCTTAAATGACAAAGCTTAGAGGTGGGATTAATATACAAAAAAAAATTGTACTAATCCCAAAAAAGGCTATTTTTAAATAACTTCGAAACAAAAGAAATTATAACCAAGTGCATTTAATCTAAGTTTATTAGATATTATAAGCATTTAAGTATATGCATTAGCATTACCACATGAAAACAGAAATTAATATTACAATAGATACAGATATTAAATGAAAAAACGCTTGTAACTACTTAAATAACTACAATACTAATATTTAGTATTCTTATATTGCATCAACCTAAAGAACTTTACCTTACTGTTCATTAATTTAACGTTTTTCGATAAATTAGTTTTCAGTTGATAACATCCATTTGCATTTGAGATAGGACAATAACAATGTTTTGACTTTTATCTTATTTTAGCCTTATCATATGTGATATATATAAAACTAAACATTTCTTCCATACGTCAATAAAGGAACAGCGTGATAAGGGAATATTACGGTATGACAGAAGACGTAGTAACTAAGATAGAAAAAGGGATGCTTAGATGGTTCGGGCACGTGGAGAGGATGGATGAAAATTGACTGACGAAGTAAATTTATGCCAGGTCAAGAGTACCCTTAATCGGCGAGCGTGTATATAAACGTTATGAAAGTTGAAGAAGCGAAAGTTGTATGCCACGATCGTAGCAAGTGGAAAGCCATAGTCTCTGCCTACCCCGATGGGAGACAGGCGTGATGATATGTATGTATAACTTATACCTAAATGCTTTAAATCTTAGCAGTGAATTCATAATATGACATGTTTTATATACATGGGTGTTATAGTGGATGGATATAGTGTCATATCTTGTATTTAAGAGTGTTGTGCTTGAGTATTGCAAGCGAAATCTTAATCTTAAATTTCTATAGATTTAGTTATGAAAACCTATAATTGGCATTCTGTCACTTATTGCTTTATTTATAGGCTTAAATATTGCTGTTAGTTTTCCTATGTACTCGTAAATATATAAATAAATGATTTTGGCCATAAAACAATTGATTTTAAAGAAATTCCGGTTGATTTTTACCCAAACTGTTTATACTGTTGATTGATAGCACTTGGTGGGACTTGCTACATATTTTGAACTTGATGACCCCCACAGCTTCGCCCGTGAAATATTTTGACCTCCCGTCGCACCTATTTAATCCCGTCGCTTATGAATTCTACAATGATGCATAAAAATTTGCCCGATTTGTCGACATTTATGACTACTGCTCTGCTCTCCTGTATAGTAGCGTAATGATATATAGCCTATAGCCTTACTCGATAAATAGGCTATCTAATACAAAAATATTTTTTCAAATCCAACCAGTAGTTTCTGAGATTAGCGCGTTCAACCAAACAAACAAACTCTTCAGCTTTATAATATTAGAATAGATAAAACACTTGTACTTTTCCACAAAATTTACTTTTTAAATTGACCGGTTTCGCCTTACGGCATTTTCAAAGTTTTACTAATACTAGTCAACTTAAATAATATACTCAAATAATATTAGTCAACCTTTGATAATGCCGTAAGGCGAAACCGGTCAGGTTAAAAAGTAACTTTTGTGGAAAAGTACGTTTTATTCAAAATATCCCAAGTTCACAGTTTTATAATACACTTTATGCCTTTACTAGCACAATGCGTTAGTGTCGTCAGGAAATGAGAGCTTTACCAGAACGCGTTCACGCCTCTCTGTCGAAGCCTCCGTCACGAGAGGCTGTTGTCTGCGAGAGCTAGGCTCTGTCGTACGGATATTACCGTATGATTTAATTACACCATTTTATTTGCGTAGATACGTAGTTCGTTTAGGTAAGGGGGAGCACTTTATTTATTTATTTCAAACTTTAGCACAGAGTACAAGGCGGACTTAATGCCTTAGGCAATTTCTACCAGTCAACCTTAGGGTGATGCAGAGATAAGATTAGGTAGGTGCTCAGGGATGTGAGAAATAATAAAGATTAGTAAAAAAAATAAAAAATAAAAACAGTACAGTATACTATGTGATATACATAGTCACAAAACACACATATATACATATAAATACATACATACTATATATATATATATACATAAATAAATAAATAAATATATATACAAACAATACAAAATTAGTGTGTGAATTGAAAAGAAAAAAGTGAATAAGAAACCATTATTGTTTTGGCTATGGTTTACTATAAAGCAGCCGTACTTTCTCTTTAAAAGATTCCCGGCTAGTAGACAACCTAACATCAAGAGGGATTGCATTTCAGAAAAGACTTGATTGAAACGAAAGAGGAGTGTACAAAACTAGAGCTATGTGTGGGACAGAGAAGGAGAAGATTGTTAGAAGAGCGTAATTTTTTATCATGATTTGAACGAATTTGTTGTTGAAAATCAGGAGTTAAGTAAGTTGGAGCGGAGCATAAGGAGAATTTAAAAGTGAATAGACCATAGTCACCGCACCCCAACTGCGACGTCGACGTATGGGCAACCAACCCATCTGGTCCCGATAAGTACAGACGTGATCGTATTTTCTAAGATTAAAAACAAATCGAATGCAATTATTTAGAAGTCGGTCAAGCTTATTGAGCAGCTCTGAATTCAGGTCGAAATAGCATAGAAATGTCGATAATAGGAAGGATTAGCGACTGCACAAGCGTTATTTTAGTTCTAACTGGAAGAAAGTTTTTAAGCCTGTAAAATGCCCGCAGTGTTCCAGTAACCTACTGGCTGGCATTGGAGACCTGAGCACGCCAATCAAGAGTGGAATAAAAATAAGATACAACCCTAGGTTCTTGACAGTAGACGTGACCGAGACGGTCTGGGTCTTAAATACACATTGTGGCAGACTTACAACTTCCAGCCTTCCCATCATCCGAGAGCTTCAATTATACTTTGGCATTTATCCGGGTTAACTGTCAAGCCAAACCTGTCACACCAGCTCCCAATAGCATTTAAATCTTTATTAACCCTGTCAATAGCTTGATTATACACCTGCACGTCATCGGCATACAAGTGATACGCACACTGAAGATCAGAAGTGAGAAAATTAATAAATAAAGCAAATAGAAGAGGAGAGAGTATACCACCTTGAGGGACCCCAGCATCAAGGTTACACCAGCGAGACGTAGTGTCATCAACTAAGACTGATTGCTGGCGGTCCTGAAGATAAGAGGAAAACTATTCCAGCTCGTCAGATGAGATCCCAATGTGAGCAAGAATAGCCAATAGAATGTCATGATTGACGCTGTTAAAAGCATTTGAAAAATCCACTAGCACCAACACTGTAACCATACCTTTTTCTATTCCGTCTCTAACATCGCCAGTTACTTTCAGGAGAGCAGTAGTGGTGCTGTGTTCCGGTCTAAAACCAGATTGAAAAGGGCTCAATATAGCATTGCGGTAAATAAATTTAGAAAGTTGGCTGTGCACACATGCTTCCAACACCTTAGATAGAAAAGGAAGAATGGAAATGGGACGAAAGTGTTTAGGAAGGGAGGTGTTAGAAATTTTGGGCATAGGACGCACATAAATTTTACGCCATAGAGCAGGGAACTGACCAGAATCAAGGGAGAAGTTAATGATGTGACAAATAGCAGGCAGGAGTTGTTCTAGGATGGTAGTAATCATGCGGCGGGTAACGCTATCACAGCCAACTGCTTTAGACTTTATTGAAATAATAGTTTTTTTTATCTCATCTTCAGAAACTGGAGAAAATTTAAACGGATCATATCTGGGAACTGGCAGAACAGCCAGAGAGTGGACTCTCTGGCGGTTCAGCCAGTTGCCAGTGTTTGACGTTTGAGTTGGTCTGCCATGACATGTGAGGTGGAGAAATTTATAGCATCTAACTCAATGTTCCCAGGAAACTCCATCCGCCCAGTCCTACCAATCCCCAGCGAACCCAGAAATCTCCACATATCAGCAGGTGAAGATGTGGAAATACTGTCAAAAATGTGTCGGCGTTTATTGTTTCACCTGATTACACCTGATCACCTGATTACACCGATTCCTAGCAGTCTTGTTTAGACCCCAGTTTACATCCAATCTATTATTTTTAAATTTACGAAATGCTCGGTCTCTGCATGTCATTGCACGGCGGACCTCATCCGTAATCCAAGGTGCCGGAGGACGTTTAAATTTAACCTTCTTATAGGGGGCATGCGTATCATACAGACTAACGACAGCTTTGTTAAACCCTAGAAGCTTTTCATCGATAGTTTTAGCCTCCATCAATGCCTCCCTGTCAATCCCAGCAGCCTCGTTACGAAGTAAATTAACATCTAATTTCCCAAAACAACGCATGTGCAGAACTTTAATATCATATTATCATGGGTGACTTTAAAGTCACCCATGATGATATGATGCTCATAGTCAGACCCAAAGATTCTAAAACCGATTCCAAATCGGTGAAGTAGTCAACAGTGGGGGGACAGTAAACAACTCCCAAAAGAACCTTGACGCCCTTAACCCACACCTCAAGGAAGAGAAACTCCGCACTAGCAGAGTACTGTGGGGGTGATGTGGCTACAACTTTATAAGGAAAATCACTGCGGAGATATATCGCAACCACACCCCTCCCCTTACCCTCTCTGTGATTTCCTACTAAAATAAAACCTGAAAGTGCATAATAAGTAGAAAGAAAATTGGGAATCAGAAAGCTTTCAGAAATCAGGACAGCATGCGCATGGGAATCGGTAAACGTTTCAAGGAGGTCACTATAATGATAAGGCACGCTTTCTGCATTTATATGACAAACATTCGGCCTATTTCTGTCTCAAAACACCTGAGGAGTTGATCACCCAATGTACTTATTACAGAGCCATAACTGTCATTCTCAGACAAAGAGTCACCATCATACGCAGAGTGAAATGACAAATTGTCATCACTCAGTAAAATGAAAATCTATATATAATTTAAAATACTTAGATATAAATAAATAAATAAATATTGTGGGACTCTTTTCACACACCGCCATCTAGCCCAAAGTAAGCTAATATTAGCTTGTGTTATGGGATCTAGATAGCTGATAAACATACTTATATATTTCTAAATACATACATATTATAGATAAATAACACCCAGACACAGAATAAACCATCGTACTCATCACACAAAGTTTTATTCTGGGTGGGAATCGAACCCACGACCTCTTGCGTAGCAGTCGGATGCACTCCCACCGCGCCACAGAGGCAGTCAAAAAGATATATAAATAGCAATAAATATAAATAATAGAATACTAGAATATACCTGTCCTATGCAAAGTAGAAGTAGCTTCTTCGTAATCTCTGCACCACCCACCAGCAAACACACACCAACAAAATATTATAATAAACTTAGGCACCCACTGAATTAGAAAGAACCATGGAATTAGTAAGTCGGTAGTACTTACTAATTCCATGGAAAGAACTATGACAACTCTAAGTAAACAACTTAAAGCAACCACAGAAACAAATATTCGCATAATACCTCCATGGCAAGCACGCAAGTTGGCCATCGCACTGTGTTATGACCCTAATGACATCTGTCAGTGTCAATTATGTCACGGTTTTTTGATGAAGTTAGAAATCGTATTCAGTAGGTACACTATCAAACTGTAGCATAAAACAAAAAACTGTTCAGTTAGTATGGATTCTCAGTCACTCTGGTATCAGGGGCAATGAGTTGGTGGATGAGCTAGCCAGAGGGGCTGTCTCTTCACCGTCTACTGACCTTAGACATCATAACTGCCAGGGATATGATTTATTAAATCTTCCAAGTAAAATGCTTCTGGCATCATGGCAAGCTCAGTGGTCTGAAACGGGCAAAATTAAAGGGAAAAATTATTACTCAATAAATTCGAACGTTACACTAAAACCATGGTTTTACCGTTTTAAAAAAATACCTAAGTCTGTAATATCTGTCATCTGCCGTCTTCGCTTGGGCCATTGCTGCTCTCCTGTGTTTTTACATAAAATCCGAGTAAGAGACTCATCACTGTGTGAATGTGGCTTTGATGAAGGATCTTTAGAGCATATCTTCTTCTCTTGTCCTCAGAACAATTCTGACTTATATAGCGAACTTGTTAGGCTAAAAATTTCTCTTCCAGTTAATGTTAAGTCTCTTTTAGCCCATCCTTCCCGACAATTACTTTCTACCCTGATGGCGTTCATCCGTCACAATGATATTAGGCTTTGAATAGTCTCCTTCGGAACTTGCAAATACTATGTACCTTACCATAGTATCTAAATTATTCATTGGTACCTACGTACCTTTATGTATATTTTTCAGTGAAATTTTAATTTAATAACACAATCAAGATACACAAATAGTCAATACAAAATTGTTAATGTTGCTTATCAATAGTATACACATGGAAAACTCCATAGCACGTTAGACAGTGGCGGAATTGCCGGTACCCGCTCCGGCATAGGGGCCATAACAAAAAGAAAAAAAAAAAAAAAAGGTACACTATCAAAATATCTGCAAATATAAATAAATCCAAGTGGTATACAAAATTTTAGCATATTGTTCAAACAAAACAAACACTTGAACAAAACACAAGAAGAACAAGAAGTCACAGTGAACATGATCTTATGAAGACAAATTGGAACTATGTCTTACGTGTGCCTACAGTGTTTATTTTTGCACTTACATCTGCAACCACTTTCGGATGTTTTTCAATAATGGTCAAGAGTTCGTCAGAAATAGTTAACTTGTGGCAACGTCCATCAGGCGCTTTAACCATCACAAAGCCATCCTGAGTCCAACAACATCGCATTCCGAAATGTAATCTTGCCTTTATGAAGATAGACTGCCGGGTCTTAGTTAGGAACTCCCTAACTGATATGGAGGACCCTCTGAGTGTGGACTTTGGATTCCAGATCGCAGATGTGAAGATTGTATCACTAAATCTCACCACAATGGGACGATCATGGCTGGTTCTCGCAGCTCCCAGGCGATGGCAGACCTTTATAGATACTTCCATGATAGCAGCTTTACAATTCTCCTGATCCGTCTCTGCGATCCCATTGAACACCAGAACCTTTCTTCGCTGCCAACTATCAACCGCATCTGTGTCCCTAGCACATTCAGTGATCTGTTTACGAAGTAAACCCAGAATATTAAATATCAACTGGAACGTGCGGAACTCATCAGCAACCTTAGCCACAGTATCCTTTGCAGCACTACTACCTTGTGGCTGGGCTTGGAGCTCATCCATCTTGCGGATAAAGTTTTCCTCAAGCCTCTTCTGCACAGTCTGTATTTCCTCAAGATGAGACATCTTCAGTACAGCAAACCACATTGCAGTGAGTGATAATTGAGTGTAGTGTGAGGTAAGCTGGCAGGTGGTATATAAAATGTAGGTAATTAGCTCACATAAAATGCTACAAACGTGAGTACACTTTTATTGTAATATAAACTGACAAACAGTACGGTAAAATTTTGTAAATTAGGAAAAATACTATTTTTAATAAAATTTTCAAAATAAAGACATATGTTAACTTTTTTATACATTCCGCCTTTTTTCTAATATCTTATACTTTACTATTTACTAAATTATTATTATTTGTTTATCAATCACACCCTATTCCTTAAGTATATTATACGTCCACTTTTCACCGTATGTATTCCTGTCCCACGTAATAGGTGGTGAGCTTATTGCCGTGTAGAAATAGACAGATGTAGGTTGTGGCTACCTGCTGTTGAAATTTTTTAAGCCGTCTATATGATCTTCAACTTGCTATGTAACTGGCAACCGGGACCAATGGCTTAACGTGCCTTGCGCAGCACGGAAACGCTTGTAATAAAAAATTGTAAATGCTACAAAGTGGTCTCCCATCCGTGACCACTACGTGACGCGAAAGTTGCTCAACGCAGTGATGGTTTACCACTGAGTCAGCGAGGCTATGAGCGCTATTTGAATTCTGCACCTCTATTGTTTCTTGTTAAAAAAACCAAAACCTGTGTTAAGAAGTCAGTATTAATAAATCCGCATTTAGATAAACAAACAAAATAAGTAATAAATACGCAATAAAATCAAAAACCAAATCACTTTCCCATTGGTCTCAATGTAGGTAAAATAGTATGTCCGTTCAGTAATCACAATGTTTTAATAATATTACAACACCATATCGCTGTTACGAATGGCATCGATAAAATAAATTGAATTTTGAAATAAATGCCATTATCCGACAGTAGGTATACAGCACAGATTTTGTTCTAGAAAAACTGCATTACAAAACTGTTTCAAAATTTAGCACTGTAATAATCTTTAGGTCATATAATGTACAGTGCACTAAACATATTATTTTTTTATTTTATATATCGAGTTACATGTATACCTACAAGTACCAACTCTCGCAATAAAACCATTGGATTATTAGAAAATCAAGAAAAATATGTTTTCAATAAACTGAACACGGCTATAGATGATTCTATCAAATATTTGGAAAAAGGTAATGATTCAGACGCAGCAGAAGGTACGGTATATATGAAAGAATTGAAAAAACAACTCAAAGAATTACACGAAGCTAGTACAAATGAAACGCAGCCGCCAGAAACAGCAAAACGTGAGAATGACGTCATTCCGGCAGTCGACGATAGTAACATAAATTCAAATATTACAAGCGGAAGAAGAAATTTAAAAGTAATCTACCATGATGAAAGCGATCCAATAAAACAATCTATACTTAAATACTCCAAATTTTCCTTCGGTAATGCTGGTGCTATACCAGATATAGCTGTGCCTAGAAAGATAAGAGAGAAATTAAAAAATCGAATGGATATTGAGAAAAAATTAAGTGCGTGGCTTGCACAGAGACAGCTAGAAAAGGAAAAAATTAAGCTGTACAAAGAGAGTAAATACGGTAAGCCAACTGATGTGTCACTAGTACACGAGAACTGTCCCAATTATGGTTTAAAAGGAAAAGAAAAACACAAATACCCTTGCTGCAGAAAGTGTTGTAAGAGTTCATATGTAGGATGTTTAAAAAAAAAGTAATGTATTTAATTTCTATATAACAAAGGAGTAATTCTCCTACAAATAAAATATACTGCTGACAATTAGAATTACATGATTTTAATGAAATAAATTGATTTAGTAAAAGATGTTTCGATTTCATTGATACGTCCACATTCCCACTAATATTCTCCTGTACACCAAGACTTAGACAAACAATTGAGACCTGAAACAAAAAACAAAAATATATTTTGAATTTCGCATCGATATTAATTAGAAGATTAATTCAATAATTTGTACAGAATTATCCTTTGCAATGCTAAAGAAAAAAAAGCAAACAAGTTAAACGAATAATAGAAAAAGAAAAAAATATGGATTTGGGTTTGTTAATTAATATGGTAGAGGTGGGTTTCAAACAACAATAGGTAAGGCAGCGGTGACTAAACACTCGCAAATTCACCCTAGTTGGTACAATATTGTTTTAGAAAAGCACTCCAATGCACGCACCAATAAGCTTACACACTAGTAAAAGTTAAAGTTTTCAAGCCACCCATAAGGCTGGACTTGGTTTAACGACTACCATGTTACTGGCATTTGACAGCAAGCCTAATACCTGCCTAGCGTGCCCTCAGCACGATCGTAAATGAATAGGCACAGACGGTCACCCATCACAGGACCAACCGTAGTGAAAGACGCGTAACGCAATGATCGTTTATTTCGTTTAACACTCACACACGCTTTTATTATTTTTAAACCATCAGTTTGTGCTATGGGATCTAGATAACGGTAAAATACAAACACAACCACTGTTCCATGGACGCAGTTTTATTCGTACATAATCATATTTCTTTGAATTTCATTTTTTTTTCATATTTTATTTAAGCAATTAGGAGTAAAAAAACAGGCTAAAAGTGTTTAGAGTTTTATTAATATCTTAACCCTTAAATAAATGAAGCCGAATGATTTGCTCAAAAATCACTTAAAGATTTTGGGACAAATTTGTCACAAGTTCGAAGTAGCTCGTAGGAGAAGTCTGAGCTAATACAGGTATAAACTAAACTCACTATTAGTACGTTAAGTTTCTAACAGAAACTACGAGTATGTAATATCGAACACCAACTTTAATAAAAACATGATATATCAGCTGTTATCTCGCCTGGAGCTCTGCATATCCCTTTAAGGGTTGATCGTGAGCACACATACAAAAAAACATCCGTATATTCTGTCTGCCAATACGTTCAGAAGCCTGAGATAAGGCCGGGACGCACGTATTGAGGAAACCCGACCCCGGATAGATAAGGGAGGTTTTTTCAAAGAGAAATCGTGAAATAAAATAAAGGACAAAATTGAACATTTAACCTTTTGTGAGGCTTTGAATATGTGAGTATGATAATTTGGATATTTTGAATCTGTAAATTTATTTAGGGCCCTTGTTGAGGTGTCGAGTCTATTGAGCGGCGTAAAAAGGGTATTATGAATTGTACGCAGTTATTTAGGGACTTTTTGACAATTACGGCATTATAGGTTTTCATAAATCTGTAGCGCACGTATAAATACCTCTTGTGTAGAAACTCGTACTTGCCACGTTCTGCTACTGTGGCTGATTTTCAAGCCAAGGGTTGAATAAATATAATGAGTATTATAACGAAATGGTTTACACATGCTTGATATACGGTTAATCATATTTAATCTATAATAATGATATCATACTTATAAAAATCTTCATCGTTAGTCCTTTTTGTTTTTTGAGAGCTTTTTTACGCGTATATAATCACTTTTTTTTCAATAAAAGGTAAGGCATCACGGAGGACTGTTATTCTCTACGCCGTGGCAGGCATGCTATTCGCCCACACATTTCATTTATTGTTTCTTGTTTCTTGCAATACTCGGTAAGCCCTCTTGAAACGGATATGGGGATACATGTCAACGTAGGGTAAGTTCGCCTGTTCGCGTCTACTTAGTGGAGTTGGTAGGTTTGAGCAAGAAATAAAAATGTTAGAGTAGTAATTTCAAATAAAAAATGGATTTCACATGTTCTGTATACAGTCTTGTTAAATTTATTATACAGTTTTGGACAAACCGTTTGAAATATAAATAAATATCCTGGGTGGGAATCGAACCCACGACCTCTTGCGTAGCAGTCGGATGCACTCCCACCGCGCCACAGAGGCAGTCAAAAATATATTGGGTTGGCTATCCAAACCATATGATTTTCCCATTTTGCGTCCATAAAATCCAGATTGCAACCACCTGTGGACCAGTTTGCGTCCACCAGCTTAGAAGAGATAACTATCTTAATCTTTAAACAAAATAGAGGTTTTAGGTGTAGTATTGTTGACAGGGACTAAGCGCAAGAGTGGCGATGTCTTACAGCTCCCAGGTGGAGTAAAACAGATCCACAAGAGCAGTAAATCTGTGCTGTTGTGGATCTGGAGAAGGCAATTTTTGTGTGTGACTAAAATGTGGACGCAACCTTTTCTTATGTCTCACCTATAGGTACAGTTTGCGTCCAAGTATGACTTTCGACATCTGTATCTATTTCTATGAATGAAATGAAATGAAATATCTTTATTCATGTAGGTCACAAAGTAACACTCATGGACGTCAAGATTATTGCTTCTACATTTACTGCCAGATTCGCAAAGCAATAGGTAGAGCCTGAGGAAGAACCTGGCAATAAAACTCATGGCCACTCTTTTCTAACCGCCAGTAATTACATTAGTTTGATGATGACATGATGTTTGACCAATTATATGGTAACGAATTTATACAAAACAAAATCAATGTTGAGTTTAAAATCAAATAAAAATTAGAGCTATTCTAGTTGCCAGTTCTAAGGGCAGCCTACACTTTAAGAAGAATCTAGCAAGAAAGTCAATGGACGCTCTTTTAAAATGTAGGTGTGGCTTACAACACTAAAATTACACTTACATTGTTCCTTTGGATTTATGTGAGAACAGTCGACTAAACTTAGTTTGCCTTAAAATTTAATAATATTATTTGTAATAATTGCTATAACAGCTATGAGCTGACCAGTCCCAACAGACGGCACTCGTTCACGGGTATGACGTATATATCAGCCATCGCCCTACTCAACCGTATTATAGGGAATAAGGCGACCCGATACATATGCCACCACTGCCAGGACACTTAGGTTAGCATGACATACCCAAAAACTGCACAGCAACTATCATGTCAATTTCAAAATAATAAATAAGTCTACTTGGTGCTCACGCAATAACAAACTCAAATTACATATTTGTATATTAATTATTACCGGAACTAAACGCAGCCAATTTAGAAACCTTTAGTTGTCAGACGTTTCAATTATTCATAATGTAGAAATGCAAAAATACAACATAAATGCAGATTCAAGATTCGAATCCTAATTAGCTCGAGCGAAGAGCAAGCAACTCATTGCCATTTATTTTTCCCTCCCTCGGAAGCGCTCGTGGTCCCGCGGTCTCAGTGTTCGGTAAACGATCACTGAGGTACGCAACTTTCACTATGGCTGGTCCTCGGATGGGTGACCACTTTGTGGCATTTACATTTGCGAGCGTTTCCGTGCTTCGGAAGGCACGTTAAGCCGTTGGTCCCGGTTGCCAGTAAAATGGCAGTCGTTAAGCCTGGTTGAAGGCCTTATAGGCGGCTTAAAAAATTTCAACAGCAGGTAGCCACAACCTGCGTCTGTCTATTTCAACACGGCAATGGGCTCACCACCTATTACGTGGGACAGGAATCCACACGGTGAAAAGTGGGCATATAATATGCCTCTGCCACCCCTTCGGGGATAAGGCGTGATGGATATTTATTTTATTTTTATTTTATTTATTTTTATCATTTAAATAATCATTAATTGTGTAATAAGCCCTTTTATTTATTTATATTTATTATAATGTCTGAAGGAATTTTATTATATAGACGTACGCCAATTCCTGCAAAAGAGTCATGAACCTTTTGTAAACGATGATGCGTTCCAATTAATTTATGCTTATTTCTAGTATTTATCGAATGTATGTCACTGTGTCTATTGTATAAATGTATGTTCTGTTTAACTAACATGATATTTGCAAAAATATACTGTGATGCAACCGTTAAAATGCCAATTTCTTTAAATTTCTCTAAGAGACACTCTAGCACTCAAATTATATATTGCACGCATAGCTCTCTTCTGGAGTACAAAAATTACTTATATATCAGCTGCTTTGCCCCACAGCAAAATGTACGGCATTTCACTATAAAAATAACTTAAGTATACTAGCCTGGCAGTTTCCACATCAGTGAGCTGCCTTACTTTTCATACGGCGAAGGCTGCCGAGCTGAGTTTACCTGCAAGACACGTTATTTGGGCGTTCCACTGCAGTTTGCTATCTAAAGTGATCCCCAAAAATACAGTTCATTCTACAAGATTAAGGGTATCACCGTTCAATGTTATATTTTTACCGCAATTCCTGACATTAGGCATGCTGAATCTGATACATTTTGTCTTCTTAGCGTTTAAAAGCAAATTATTGGTCGTAAACCAATCTACAACTTGGGCAAGTAAACTATTTACGCCGTTTAAACCAGTAAGCGTGCGATCAACTTTAAAAATAAGTGACGTATCATCAGCAAATAGAACAATGTCGCACAAGTTCTGTATATAGAATGGCAGATCGTTAATATAAATTAAAAATAGAAAAGGACCTAGAATTGATCCCTGCGGTACGCCCATAGCTACAGATGCTCCAGAGGAGCTAATTCCATTGACATCGATATGTTGTATTTAATCGTTTAGGTAGGAGGCAACAAGGTCCTGTGCAGAGTCTTTGATACCTAAATAAAGTAGTATGCGCAATAGTGTTTATAACGTTTACGGAATCAATATAAAACTCATACATAATGTGTGTCATGATTTGTCATATAATAAAAACCATCCAAGTTAGAATTAGATAGACCAGATGGCGTCTATTGCGGACGCAATGTGGCTAATGTATAAATTTTGTGGTGCAGTTCGCGTCCAGCGTTATTTTAACTGTTAATCAAATAAATTTTGAGCACAAACATCATTACTTTATTATATGGTTCATAAATAAGGCTTAGAAACGATAATGTATCCCGAATTTGAAATAAAGCCATTAAATCTTTCCCGTGAAATGCGCTGCTGCTTACTAATTGTTTTGCAAAATATCATATGATCGCAAGTATTTGTATTATATAAGATTTTAGTATATTTTTTACGTAATGGTGGTTACGCCCACAAAGCTTTTATTTATATGCATATACCTACCACATATCTAAGCTTTACACGGTATAGCACACACACGCTGTGTGCGCGGCGTGGGACGGGCCGCGTATCGCCCTCACGGGCCTTGTCGGTTTCGATTTGTCGCTGCCGGCCGTGGTGCAAGCCATGGTTGGCAGCCAACAGTGCTGGGCCGCCGTCGCCTCGTTTGCTTCCGAGGTGATGGCGGCAAAACGCGAGGAATTGCGGGTGCGGGAGCGTACAGTACAGACGCTCTCGCCCCGCCGTCGTGTTCGGGGGCGTCGTCGTGAACAATTCATGCGCGCCCCGAATAGTGTCTGGCCGCGGGCGGAAAGTACCCCGCCCAGCACCAAAAAAAAAAACATGTCTAAGCTTTAATAGAAATACCGTACATTTTTGTTAGTGTCTCGGTATTTGCCATCGGTTATTTCCCACTGTTATTGAGGAGTGCCTCATCTTTTGGACGCGAACTAGGCGGTGATCGCGAACAGGCGACATTACCCTATCTTGTGAAGTACAGAAACGATCAAAAATTTAAAAGCCATAAACGGACAGCCATTCAGATGTTAAACACAATGATCATTTACAGAACTCTGAGCCAGTGGGGCCACGAATGAAAAATTGTAGTTTTAATATGTAAATTGTCATTGCAAAGGCTTACGAGTGAATAAATTGATGAACACTCCAAAATGGCGGACACGCGCGAATGCACACGTCGCTGGTTGAACCACAGATAAGATAACAGTGAGCACGGCTAAACGTGCGAAACGGATGAGCGGTTTCGGATAGTTTCAATACAGATATTGATGGAATATTAACAGTATTTTTCGGAAAAATACAACGGACATTAGAAGCACATATTTATATGGCTTATATTTGTTGTGTTGGTAAATGATAATCAGTCTTCAGTAAATTCCATTTATTTGTTGTTCTATCACAAGATCATAGTTATACAGTCAGACGGAGGCACATCAGACTCGTGCTATCGACAGTAAGTGAACTCTAGAGATGTGACATATCTTAGTAATTAACCGTAACTAAATAGTGATTTAACTATACCAATACTGGCGACCATTATTGCAAAACTAATAAACGACGGGGCTGGGCACGAGGGGGGTTCAATGAACGGACGAAGCCGCGGTTGTCAGCTAGTATTTTATAAAAGTCTCTACGTATCTCTTGAATGATACATAATATGAAAAAGTACAAGTGTTTTTATTCAAGATGTGTAGCAAGTTTCACCAATTGCCACCAATCAACAGAATGAACAGTGCTTATGTACTTAAAATAAAATCTAAATAAAACAAATTTTTATAATCGATTTATGTAGAGTAAATTACAAAATTTTCAGTAAATAAATTGGTTTATCGCCTTAGGGGCCATTAAGCGGCCCTCTGTATGTACCCCAACAACACAAAAGGATGAATATACGACGTGTGAATATAAGGCTATAAATTTTAAAGGGATAGGAATATATTTTTGTTTGTTTTTGTTGTTGTTTTGTATAATTGGATTTTTAAATAACGTTTTGATGTAAGAACGATTCAACCCTACCTTTTATGATTAAAAAGGTTTTTGAACAACAGAAATATTTTGCAAATACTTGATGTTAATAGGAATGAATTTAAAAAATATATAAGAGGAATATAAAAAAATTGTTAGTGGTTAATGGAAATTAGAATTTGGATTGAAAACTACAAAATTTTAAGAGTAATTTGTAACAAAATATTCATAATTCATTTTTAAGTATCGGTTTAGCTGCCCAGGTATAGAGCCGCGAACGAAAGTATTTATATATTTATCTATCACACCCTATCCCCGAAGGGGTGGCAGTGGCATGCCATATGCCAACTTTTCACCATGTGCATTCTAGTCCCACGTAATTAGTGGTAAGCCCATTGCCGTGTTGAAATAGGCAGACGCAGGTCGTGGCTACCTGCTGTTGAAATTTTTCAAGCCGGTAAGGAGTCTTTGCTCGTTCGTTCGTTGTTCGTTTGTCATTAAAATAATAAATATTGTGGGACATTTTTTTCAAATATTTTTATTTTATTTTAAAATAGTAATAAGTAACAATTGCATACGGTGAAATATGGGCATATAGTATGCATCTGCCCACCTCTTCGGCGATAAAGCCGTGACAATATGTATGTATGTAATAAGTAAAATACTCAGAAATATTGTCTTTTTTATGCGTAGTGCTATGCTGTGCTAGCTATGAGATACTTACCAAGTTTGCCTTTCTCGTCTCCCCTTTTGTAATAGAGGTAAGCAAATTGTCAATAGAGAAAGAAAAATCCGTTTACAATACCTACGCATAACCATTACTCTTCAAATTGCTCGTTAATTTAGATTTGCTCCTGATTTGTTTAAGTAAAAGATAATGTTGCTATGAAAATAAAAAGGGATTACTTTCCATTTCGATTTAATGTTTCAAGCGAAGCGAGTGAGCAATCTTACTAATGTTGATGATTCATCATTAGAAACGAAGGGTAGCGCCGTACAACCTTTCTTATAAGCTGCTTTAATTTATAGCCATATTTATTTCTTGAAGTGCTCGTAGCCCCGCTGTCTCAGTGTTCTGTAAACGATAATTGCGTTAAGCAATTTTCGCTATGGCTGGTCACGGGTGACGACTTTGTGGCATTTACATTTGAGAGCATTTCCTTGCTGCGGTAGGCACGTTAAAGCGTTGGTCCCGGTCGCCATGCTCTTTGGCTTAACGACTGCCATATTACCATGGCAGTCGTAAAGCCAAGTCGAAGGCTCTCATAGGCACTCTCTTTCTTCCAATCTCTTTTTCCTTAGCATATCAAAGACATACTGTCCCTCGGGAACATTCATTGCTATGCAGATGATAGCAGCGGGACGGGCTGATATTGAGAAAAAAAAGACGGCTACCTGTGACTGATATCTGAACCGCATTTTCAAATGGGGTTCTGAAAACCTGGTCGATTTTCGATGCCTGAAAGACACAGGCGTGTGCGTTCACAGCTAAAATCCCCTTTCCTACCTCTACCCTCTCTTCAGAACACTATGATACCAACGAAGGACAATCTAAACATCCTCGGTATAGATGTACGTCGTGAGCTCAATAACAAAACCTATATAGAGAGCTGTATTTGGCTAGCCTCGTGGAAGCTAGGAGTCTTAAATTAGGTGAGACATTTCTTCACGCCGCATCAGAGATGTCTGTTGTACAAGAAGCAGATTCTACCCTGCGTTGAATACTGTTCTTTGGGATCATTCCGCGAGGTACTTACTGGACGCGCTCGACACTATCCAGAGACGTGCTATTCGCATTATAGATTGTCCTGAGGTAAGAAGAAGCCTTGAGTCACTGGCGCAGCGTAGAGCCATAGCTTTCTTGATTACATTTTACCGTATGTACCACGGCGAGTGTTCTGAAGAGCTCTTCAACCTACTTCCACCTCCCTTTTTACTCCCGAACAACGCGTGCCGGGCAGAAGTACTACTCTCATGCAGCGGAAAATAAATTCGCCATAACGCAACGATTTAAAATATCGTTTCTTTGTCGAACGATAGTAACCTCGAACGCTCTGCCAGCGCCCGTGTTTCCTTCGTCTTACAATCCCGGGTTCTTCAAGCGGAGCGTGAAGAGGCACATCATTGGGCCGCCAACTTGAGGGACGCTGTCAGTAGTCCTGTAGACTGAGAGAGTGCCCCTCAATTCGCTAGATGTCGGCTTTCCATCAGGCGGACGGCGTCATTTTGGCGAGCTAGATATCCAAAAAAAAAACGCTGGTGAAGAAGCGCTCGTGGTCTCGCGGATTCAGTGTTATGTAAACAATCACTGCGTTATGCAACTTTCGCTATGACTGGTCACGGATGGGTGACCCCTTTGTGGCATTTACATATGCGAGCGTTTCCATGCATCGGAAGGTACGTTAAGCCGTTGGTCCCGGTTGCCAGTAAATTGGCAGTCGTTAAGTCAAGTTGAAGGCCTTATGGGCGGCATGAAAAATTTCAACAGCAGGTAGCCACAACCTGCGTCTATCTATTTCATCACGGCAATGGGCTCACCCCCGTTTTACGTAGGACAGGAATACACACGATGAAAAGTGGGCGTATAATATGCCTCTGCCACTCTTTCTGGGATTAAGGTGTG
Source organism: Thumatha senex (assembly GCA_948477245.1). NCBI lineage: Eukaryota > Metazoa > Arthropoda > Insecta > Lepidoptera > Erebidae > Thumatha > Thumatha senex. The sequence continues at coordinate 789,135 of OX419750.1, read as the reverse complement.
AATAATAAGTACATAGGTACGCCCACATTTCACGTAAGTATTATTGTCCTAAGTAACATATTATTATTTACTTTACAATAATAAAAGCTGACATTCACATCACAAAAACACACATCAGAAAAATACATAGGCTACTTATTATCCCGTGAACAAGTTTCTGTGGGAAACGGGAACATAGAAAATTTCACCACGAGAGCTGAGCTAACTAGTACATACACATTATATAAATTAAGCATCCAAACTTTGTAAACAAACATTTGCAAATCACTTACGCTACTTTGGCAGTCTATCACAGTCCACTACTGGACGTAGACCTTTCATAGTATAATTATTACTCTTAAAAACGTTTCGAACTTTATTCTTGATTTCCCGAACGATAATGGATTCGAGTTTATCAGTCTGGTACAATTTTCTATCTTTGCTTGATAAAGCGTTATCACGTAGTTAATATAAGTACAGAATTCAAAGACCCCATAAATGAGAGAGCGCACTCGTTAGCAAATCTTTAATTTACACAAGAAATCTCTTTGACTATACATCTAACAGCTAAGTTGTGGACACTAAATTAGCGTTTTTAATGATAAAAAAGCTAAACGCACACAATGTCATCTTTTTTTTTCAAGAAACATACAAAAAAACATACGTTGAGTACATCATATTCATCGCTGGCTAGAGATATCTATCTATCTTCACGCTATATCCCTGACAGGGTAGTCAGAGAGGAAACATCGTCAGGCTTTCGCTCCTTGCAGATTCATCAACCACTACACTACTACGATACATGCACGTCTGGGTATTCGATATGTTTGACTTTTCCGTTTTTGAGCAATCTGCTCACGTGGTCCTCATATGACGGTCCGGCTAGAGATACAGCTTAGTAAGCCCTTTCTTAACGTGTGGAAATCGTGGAACCAACAAAATACTTCATGGTCCCTAACCCATTCGTCTAGTGCCTGGATAACTCCTTAATAATATCCTAGGAAGCTTAGTAACCCTAGGTATATGAGCAGTATATTTAATACCTCTCAGTTTTTGAAGTTCCTATCCACTTTTCTTGTTGGTAAAATAAGAAAGAGCACCTCGTAGCCCCGCCGCTAACACAATATTCTGTAAAATTTCATACGTAAAGCATCTTTTGCTATGGCTGGTCCTCAGATAGGTAATCGCTTGGTGGCATTTCGACCGTTACCGTGCTTCAGAAGGCATGCTAAGGCTTCTAGGGTTGCTAGGTCTTTGTTGTCAATAACATAATTATGGCAGCCGTAAAACCTAGATGAACACCACAACCTGTGCCTAAAACATTCAGAACTGTGGGCGTGTAGTATACCTCTACCACTTGTTCGGGTATAAAGGCGTGACTGGATTATTTTACATGTGTTTCAAACTAACACGTGTTGAACACAGACTGTTGTGTTGAACGAGTATTCGTCTGATTTTGGTAAATTTAAGTTAAGTATGTTTTAAAATAACTCTCTTTTTATAAAGATTATAATAATAATACTTTATTGAACTTAACTTAACTATCTTCATGCTGTATCCCTGACGGGGTAGTCAGAGAGGACAGATCGCCAGGCTTCGCGATCCATGCATATTATACTTCTTTCGCTTCTTCAAGATTCTTCAATCGCTTCATACACGCACGTCTGGGTATCCGAGTAGTTTTGACCTTTCCGTTTTTGAGCAATCTGCTCACGTGGTCTTCATATGTAAGTCTCGGCCTACCCTGACTTCTTCTACCCTCTGCTTTCGCACAATATATATTCTTCGTCAATAGTTCCTCACTCATTCGTTGGACATGTCCAAACCAACGGAGCACGCCCTTTTCCAGCTTAACGCTGACACTTTCATTCAAACCTGCCATATTGCGTATCACTTCGTTACGTATTCGGTCGGCCAAGGTAACGCCGCACAATTTTCGAAGTGATCGCATCTCCACAGCATTCAATTTACTTTCATGCATCTGCTGACATACCCAGGTTTCGCTACCGTAAAGCAAAGTTGGCACTAGCACTGCGTTATGAATCACCAGTCGTGCTTCTTTTACGATGCTTTGTCGCTTTACTAATTGGGACAAAGCACCGTTAACTCTGTTTCCGGCAGCTACTCGCCGTTACACATCCGAATCACATCTTCCATCCGCGCTAAACATACTCCCTAAATACATAATTTCATTCACTTACTCTAGACGTTCCTGGTTTACCCTAATCTCGCATTTAGTTCTTACGTTATTTCTTTCAAATACTAGAACCTTAGTCTTACTTGCATTCAAGCGAAGACCCTTACTTTCACACTCCTCTTTCATATTAGTGACTAATGCCTGTAGGTCGGCTTCTGATGAGGCCATGAGCACCGCATCATCAGCGTACAGTAGACAGTTTACTGAAAAGTCACCCAAATTCACACCCATATCATAATCTTACAACTTCTGCAGGCAACTGTCCAGATACACTATGAACAGCCAGGCGGACATGACACAACCCTGTTTGACGCCTGTACAGACATCAAAAAGAGGTGACACATCCCCCCCCCACTCGCACGCAAGCCTTACAGTATTTATAAAGCGACTGTATTGCCCGCAATAGCGAGCCGTCCACACCATATCCGGGCAGCAAATCCCACAGAGTTTCCCTCACAACGTTATCAAATGCTTTCTCCAGATCCACAAAAGCGGAGAAAACCTTCTGGCTGATAGCCAGAAACTTCTCCGCAATCATGCAGAGAGAAAACACTTGATCCATACAACCTCTTCCACATCGGAATCCACATTGAGCCTCCCATAAATACCTTTCAGACTTTTCTTGCATTCTTACCGTTATATTCTTTGCATACACCTTACTAGCTAAGCTTATAACGGTTGACGGGCTTTTGTTGTTGGTTTGGTAGGGGTGATGCGCACTAGGTAGCAACAACACACCTACATACACCCATCACGTACGGTTGGTAATCCCTGGAGTTGTGTAAGCAACACTATCTCAAAGAATCACCGGTGCACCAGCTAGCAGAGCATGTGTATAGGGAGTGAGTATGGACCAACCTGGAGCAGAGAAATACCAGAATTTATAAAGAGAGGGCGCCAGGTATCTCTCCATCAAACGAATGATGCAATTAAAAAACTCAGTGTTATCAACTTATTAATTATATTTATTTAAACTATATCCATATGTAGACATGAATATACATATATGAAAGTAAAAAGAAATGGTTTAGTCATGCATAGTGGGATCAATACATATATGGTCACTATACACAAATAAGTTTATATATAGTACAAATAAAAATTTTAACCAAAGTCCATACTTTGGTTATAAGGGGCGTGGCCTAAAATGTCAAATATTAAAGCAGTTGTCAGATGCCTTAAAAATATCTAAATTATATACAGACATACATTTAAACTATTTCTTAGTTTAATTAAACACACAACGCCGCTTCCTATCATCATCATCATCATACACTACAACACAACAAAGTAAAAATAAAGTTTCACATTAATATTCCTTTGTGATAATAAAAGATTATAAAATATGTGTAACTGGAACGTCACATCGGTAGTCCAGTATAAAGTAGTTGAAAGCTACATATGTAATAGGAAAATGAATATTTAAAGTTAAAAGTTATTCCTTTTAAACTATCAACATTAGTCGGCCTTTACCGGGTTATTATACAGAGAAACTAATTAAAGATTACTTCTTCTCTGGATATAAGGTTGAAGAACATCCAAGTCCTTCACATCTCTTCCTATTCTAGAAGTCCAGGTAGTAGGTAACCAGAGTAGAGAAAAATATCCTCTTTGCACATTATCTTCTTACAGACGTTTACAAGGAGTAAAAAATGTAGAATGCAGAGAACGTGAAACACGTTAAACTTTCAAATATTATGTAGATATAAAATATAACCCCGAAAACATAAACCTAAAACATAAACCCCTGTAACAACAGAAAAGTTACAGACATTAGTAATTTGTAATAAAAATCACTTTCACCCTCAACATTCTGTTAAGGAATGCAGTCTAAGAGATTATATAGTTTTAACTTACCACTTATTTCAGTGGGGTTTTAACTAGATCCTTCTACTATCAATCTTTTTCATATTATTTGCTAAGTCTCTTGAAAAGCAGACTCAGCAACAACCATTGATGTCTACATATTTGCTAAAAAGACTTCGGATATTAATCCGAATTAAATCACCATGACAGGCATATTCTCATCACGCCATGTCGTCGCAAAAAGGGCTTAGCTCCTTTCTTTTTTTCGCTCGATTACGGCAGGCCAAGTCATACGGCCTATACAGCCTTGACAAAACTTTAACAAAATAAACAAAACCAACATGAAAACCTTACTATTCCTGTTTGTCACACCTCACGCAATACATTATGGGTGGATGTGAGTCAGGACAGCCAATCTATGTAAGTTCAATGTCCAGCACCAAACTGAAAGACACCATAGACGCACGCGTTAATTTTAGAACGCGCCAAACGAGTCGAAACGACCGTGACAGTTTTGACAATGTCAAACTCATGTCGTTCCGAACAAACACAAACAATGTGAAATATTATAATCTTTTAAATGATTAGACAAATGACTTTAGAGTTATAACTAAAGTATTATGAAAATTTAGTTTGTTTCCACAAAAGGGATGTATATAGAAATAAAGTTAGTAAACAAATCCCATGAATATGTAACCCGACACTCAGAAGTGTTACAAGCTGATCAAGCTGATCGCCCTGTAGTTGGAGCAGTTTAGGCGCGAGCCCTTTCCCCTTGTAAATAGGTACTACAACTGCTATTCGCCAGTCATCTGGGACCTCACTCGTCCGCCAGCACAAGTTGCATAACAGACATAGTGTGTCCCAGACACGCGACCCACCGTACTTGATCATCTCAGCAGTAACTCTGTCTTTTCCCGCAGCCTTACCACATTTCATACTTCTTATCGCTTGTTCTATTTCTTTAATACTAATGACTTCAATGACATCGGGATCTGGAGCATCGAAGTGAGCTCCACTTCCCGATGTGGCATCTCTGTCTTTTCTTGCATACATCTTTCCATAATATTCACTCCATCTCTGCAGGACGTCAGTTTGGTCTGTTAGAACGTCATTGTTAACACTAAGCACTTTATTCATACTGCAGATTGCCGAACAACTCCGGGTCTTGCCTACCTCTTTCCAGAAAAGCCTGGCATTATCCCGGAAATTGGACGACAACCTTTCATCCGCCTTCATTCTGCACCTTTCACGAGCTTCTTCTATCAGTGCCTTCGTGTTAACTTTTTGCAGCTTGTATCTCTCTTTCATATTAAAATCATTCTGCGAGGCTAAGTAGTCTAACCATGCTTTCTTCTTCATTCGAACTGCTTCTTTCACTTCCTCATTCCACCATGCGTCACGTTTATTACTACTGCCTCTTCTCGTTTCTCCACACACTTCCACAGCGGCATTTACCATACTATCCCTAAGGTTCTGCCATACACTTTCCAAATTCTCACTACTAACATTGACGTCGCCAAGCTTTTCGGCTACCCTTTCTTTATATTTATCCCTAATGGATGCATCGTGCAGCTTCCAGCTTTTGATGCTATAAGTCGGCTCAGGTTCAGGACACTCGGTACGATGACGCCAACCCGCGAACAGACCCCTAATCCTAGTTATTACTAGGTAGTGGTCTGATCTTAGCTCGGCGCCTCGATAAACCCTTGTGTCCATCACCTGTTTACGGAGCCGACTATCCATTAGGAATAGATCTATCATGCTCCTCTTTGACTTACATCTCCTCGTATACCTATGAATTTGTTTGTGGTTGAACATTGTGTTCGCCACAAACAAATTCTTTTCCTTACAAAATGTCAGTATAAGCCTGCCAGCGTCGTTCACCCTTTTATCCCAATACTTCCCGAGTACCGACTCGAAACCATCGCGAGCGGTACCCACCCATCCATTCAAGTCTCCACATACTATAAGTATTTCATTTCCTTCTATCACATTTAGAGCTTCTCTCATACTCTCCCAGAAGTTCATTCATAACATCCATCATCTTGAGGTGCTCGTGTTGGAGTAGAATTGCAGCCGTAGCTGGTAGGGATGGCGACGTGCACGCTTCTACTCTTCATCCCCTTTATTGAACAACAAGTAATTTGAACTACAGATTGACTTATACACTACTCCTTAATTAATTAATAATAACATTATAATTCATTGGGTACGCCGTAGCGCAGGCCACTGGAGGCCCAGAACCGCACTAACATTTAACTTGTATTATAAGCACCAGGTACCGCCACGTACCCACGCCCGGGTATTGTCTCACTTGTAATGGGGCAGGAGTAGCATGACAAATACTGTTCACATGATTCCCTGTTTAGGCATGCCTGTTTACAGGGAATCGAGACTATAAAGACTATAGAATTAAATTAAAGTAATTTACTTACACTAGGGATTTAAATTAAGTGTCTATGCGGTGCATATTACTGTATGTGTGGAGAGTGTATCTGGATGTAGTGTGGATGAAATCTGTGTGTGATGTGGTATTGCAGGAGTTTGTTGCTATTAAAAGCGCCATGCCAGTCAACAAACCGGTGCGCTCACAGTGCGACCCCGCTCACAAGACTTTCAGTGGCTGAGTAATTTTGTTAGATTAGCCAAGATCTCAGAGCTATCACAAGGTTTGCTTTTGTCAAAGGATATATGTTTAAGATCCTGTTAATGTTATTGTATAGTTGGCCGCTGATAACTGTGTAATGTCTCTTAGACATTGTTATTCTACACTTGAGTGGAGGGCCCACTCAATAGTTACGACGTTTGCCGGAGAATTTCTTGGGATCAAAGGTTAGACTAGCATGTTTCCTAATAATTATTTTTTGAATTAACTATTGTCGCACTGTTGGCACTGCGGTATCGTTAAAGAAGAGATGCAGTATGAGGTAAAAGATTGGCATAGCGCATAGTAAGTCATTTTAAGGGTATTTAGATCGGCAGCATTGTGCTGAGCTGTTAGCGCGTTGATATGGTATTCCCATTTCAAGGAATTGTCAATATTTATGCCGAGGTATTTAATTGTGCTAACGCAAGACAATGTTGGGCAGTCATAATTGAAGGAAGGATTAATGCAGGTATGACATTTGACAAAGCAAGAGTCGTAGGCAGGGAGGACGCGATCTTGGAGTCCGAAGGTAACAAAGTTAGTTTTGTTAGTGTTGAGCGTCAGGATATTTTGGGATAGCCAACACATTGTTTTTCCTAGTGCAGTCTCTGGACTTTCTCTGACATCATCCCAGGTAGAACCAGAAAGCACGGTGTCGTCGGCATAAGATTGTCTCTAATATAGTAGTAATGGCTATAAATTTAAATCTTTAGGCTCTATAAATTAAATATCGTTGGGAAAACTCATACAACGCAATCCGATTCCAAACTAAGCCGAGCTTGTACTATGGTAACCAGATAACTGATAAACATACTTATATATTTTTAAATACATACATATTATAGATAAATAACACCAGTCACAGAAGAAACCGTCGTGCTCATCACACAAACTTTTATCCTGGGTGGGAATCGAGCCCACGATCTCTTGCGTAGCAGTCGAATACACTCCCACCGCGTCACAGAGGCACTCATTTTTTTTTATTCCACTCATTTTGTGACATACAATGATCCTGGTTATGACATTTGAGCTAACTCGTTTAAGTTTTAGTGGCCGCACTTGGAAGTATAAGAACAAAAGTCAATGTTCTGTCGATCACATCGATAAAGACGATGATAATCGAGTTATTGATGCCGACGGGACGATGAGCGAATTGTAGTGAAAGGGTCGACATAGCGCCTCGGTCCCCCCAGGGCACAACCGATAGCGTTGTCGACTTCATAATTTATCGTTGATCAGAAACGCCTTTGATCGGAGATTAATTAATGATTTATTTTCGTTATTATGAAGTTAACTAATATGTAATGTTAGCTCGCTCGTGGCCCCGCTGACTCAGTGCTCTGTAAACGATCACTGCGTTAAGCAACATTCGCTATAGGTAGTCCTTGGATGGGTGACCACTTTGAGGAACTTACATTTGCGAGCGTTTTCGTGCTTTGGAAGGCACGTTAAGCCGTTGGTGACAACCGGCGTCAGTAAAATGGCAGTCGTTAAGCCTCTTTGAAGGCCTTATGGGCGGCTTAAAACGCCTGTCTATTTAAACACATCAATGGGCTCACTACCTGTTACGTGGGACAAAAAAATGCATACGGTGAAATGTCTATCCATGATAAAGGCGTGACTATATGTATGTATATATGTAGTTATGTTAGAAATCTATATTACAATTCAATGGACTTGTGATTCGATTTCTGTGATAAGTAGGCTTTAGGGTAAAAAATTTATGTCATACAATGAGAGATGGTAAGACATTGTCTATTACAAACTAAAGTAAATATCTAAACTTTAGATAAAGGGTCATTCGGCATTGGCTTAATTCAGTCCATCACCAAACGATGTAACCTTCTTCGATTCTCGCTCCTTCAACTAATCACGGCTACGAGCAGCACACGTACACCGTCCAACCAACCGGCGGAAACTATTGTCGGAGGTCTCTCCAATAAAATACTTGTTTAACACTTTCACCTTTATTTCGTCTGTAGATACACATAATAAACAACTTAATTTTATGCACAATAGCATAATATCACTCTACTTCTATTTCTATCACAATATGTGTTGCTCACTCTATGGTTGCCGGAACAAGAAGGTCGAACCGGGCTCGTGCTACCTTTTATAATGGCAATTTGGCCTTTAAAAACAAGTGGGGGCAAAATGTTGCCAGCCTGAGTTCGACACTTCTAGTTAATCATATTAAATATTAACTAAATTATTACAACTAAAGAACATTTAATATAATAGGTATGATTATACAGACAAATTTACTATATTTATTAAAAGGTTGCTAACACTATACTAATACACAAGGCAACGAGTCCAGCCGGCACAAACCTCGACACAACCGTCGCAATCCTTAAAGCCAACTAACATTTGTGCAAATATGATTTCCCCACTAAGACTATTTGCCTACCCACACGAATTTCGCTACCCTCAGACAGTGCAATTAGCAGGGCAGCTCAATAACGAGATGTAAACAGTACTAGGTTATTAGGTCAATGACTTGACTATACAAGCAACAAAAAATCTAATTATAAGGTGCTATCACTCACATAGATTGCCGCTGTAACTGAGCTGGCTTACTCGCTCGTGATGAGGTACCGAAGACTGTCTGCAGTACACGTAAGAGTAGAACCCTAAGAGAGCCTCGCTACTCCGGGCGCAGGGCTTAAATAGTTCGGGAAGAGCCGCGCCCCCCTCCGTCTGGCACTGGTGGTGGTTTCTCCCACCACGCAATATGTGGCAGCCATTGGCCATCGGTCATTGTCGTTCCTAATAGGTTACCAACCGGCAACCAGCGCCCTCTATTATAGGAGCATCTAACTAGTAGCTATCAGACTCAGAATATTGTTGTAAATACTCCAAGCAAACAAACATCAACGCCACTTGCGCATTACTTACATTGTGTTAAACTTATCTTGGTCTCGGTAAAGCTTCGCATTCACGACATTCCCAATAAAAGGAAATAAAAAGGAAGTCAGTCTGTATACATGAGCATATCACCTCAATGCACCTATCCTAAACTTCACATTCACGACAGCACCTGCTGACTGACGGCAACGACGCATTAATTACGGGTTCGGAAGGTCAGACGGCACTCGCAACAATGTCGAAAATCTAAATCCGAACGATAATTATCCTAGTAGCCCAATAAATGTGAACCCCAGTTTGTAAACCACTGAGAATACACTATGATGAAGAGAAAAATAAGACACAATGTACGAAGAAAATAAGTGGCGATTTCCTCCTTCCTTCCAGGAATCAGACTCTGGGACCTATACTTATTATTACAAGAATCCCGACTTCTTTTATTACATTCTATTTTCTTTATGAATTTCAACTAATAAATGGATTATAAACTCTTCAATCAGCTTTGACCATCAGCTTGCAAGTTGTTTGCCTTAATTAGATTAAAACTGACAGTTCTCCGTTAATGGCAACCCCAAGATTGACACGAAGTCTTATCAAATAACTTCAAATGAATTAATGGGTCGATGTTTTAATGGCTTCCTGGATTGACCGCGGATTTTATGAAAAGAGACAGGAGTTTTCACAATGATTTTCACATTAAATAAAATTGGGTATCTATTGAACACTTTTAAAGGTAATTTCAATTGAAATTCTTTACTCTGAACTGGAATTTACTAATGGATAGTGATTAGTATAGTTTTCTTCTCTTTATCTTAGTGTGTTCCCAGTTGCTTGGTAGCCGCCGTCACACTTTCCAACCCCGTAAGACCTCGTCATTTAGTCAGCAGGTGCACCACTAGCAGATGAGGTCGCTTAAGCCCCATATATCTTGGTGGGGACATACAGTAAATGTCATTTTTCCGCAGAAATATTTATAATTTACAATTTTTGGATGCAAAAGGTTCTAAAAAGCAGACTCATCCTTACTCTGTAACGTAATTCTAATCATATCCCTACTCATAAGCTTATTTCAGCAGCATATTTTGCAAATAGCTATTACTAGCTCTGAGAAGCTTTACGATGTATGTAATCACAGTATGCTGCAACTGGGCACTCGAATCATAATAATAGTAGAAGGTAGTTTAGCATTTATCTAAAGTTATGAAACTGTCAGTCAAACAAACAGACTTAAGCAAATCCCAAGGGTCAAACTAACATCTCTTTGTGCTGAAGCTGTCTGTCTCCGCATTTAGACAAAGTTTTATGGCTTTGCCCGACTTGGATAAAGACGGCATGTATAATTTGATGCGTGAAGCTTCCGTTTATACTAAAGTTGGGGATAGTACAACCGTTGTGAAGGATTGTGTCATGGAATACTCCTTTATGAGGTTAACAAATGTAGCAGATATGTTGATTAACTGATATTGCAATAAGTTCATAATATAAAATGTTAACGCAAATAAAGACCTATTCTTCTTCGCCGGAATGCTCATCCTCGAACGAATATCGTATTTCTTACTTGTTATACAGTAATACTGTTCAACCCTTCAACGCTTTGAATTCCGTAATGATTCTCATTTGAAGTGCTTAAGATCATCGGAGAATCTGAGACTAAAATTACCGTTACAATCCACAACATTCTCAGGCAAATCTTTTAATGTTTTTGCAATACGATTGTGGAATGCGCTGTCATTGAATATACGTCGTGTGAAGTCACTAGCTGTAATGTAAATCTTTTTCTTTTATTTCTTCAAATTTACTGTGTACATCATAACTAATAACCTTTCTTCAAATTTAAATTTTATAGTGGATTCTTTTTTCAGTCACGGTCTGGACTCGAACCAGTGTCTTGTAGTGCAACGCCCCAGAGGCGATTACCAACTACACCACCGATACCTGCTCGAAACGGACGAATTAATCCATCTCTTTACGTCTTAAGGCGAAGTAAGGCACCATCAAAGCAAAGTTGCACGGTACGAATGTTTAGAATTGCACCTACAATCATTCGATTTGTCATGACACCTACCTAAGCATTATGTCGCCTTAAGACGTATAAAGGTGGAATAATTCGTCAGTTTCGAGCGGCTCACCGTACTGTAGTTTGTTAACGCGTCTGGTGCGTCGAACCAGAAGACGCTGGTTGTAATGTAACTTATTTACTTACTTTTTTTTTACACGTTCTCTCAAATTATCTGCATGGCCATTATCTGTAGCATTCCTAGGCCTTTATATTTCGAGAGTTTTTATGTTCTCTTAATGGTTGTTTACCTTTTGTAATTTTTAATGTCAGTTAATGACAAGCCTAGATTTTATTTTTAATTTATTGTTAGAGCTGCCAGTAGGTTAGGTTGTATAGATATTAGACCTTGTTATAAATTTATATTCTTAAATTATGTTTATTCTAAACTTGTTTAAATTTTGAAATGCTCTGTAAAAGAAGGGAACCGGGGCCGTTAGATCAGTCTACTTTTGGTGCTCACCTTGTCAGGAGGTGCTGATGAATAAGTGCTGAGTGAGAGGGTTGGGCCCCCCAATAATAATAAAGTGATTGTCTGCAGTGGCATGTGACGCCGTCGTTATTTTCAGCCCTCTGCCTGCCTGGATTTACCGCGACCTGCTTCTGACTTGAGGCCCCTTCTTAGCGACGTGGAGGCCTTACTTGAGGCCCCTTCCTAGCAACGTGGAGGCCTACTCGAGGCCCCTTCTTAGCGGCGTGTGCTGTTAACTGGCTCTGCTAAAGGAAGAATCAAGACCTTAATTTACCCCCGGCTTTCCCTGGTTTTATTTTTAACATTTTTAACTAATATTAAATTAACTTTACCTTTTTCTCCTTTTTCTTTTACTTTTCCTTTTAAGCCAGGACTCCTCCAGTCCTGATGATAGTTTTCTCCCAAACTTTACTTTTTCCCCTCCCGGAAAATAGTAACGTACATGGTTCAAGTCCACCTCGTGACTGAAAAAAAATTCCAATTAAAAATTTTAATTTATAATAAGTTAGCAAACTCGTACTAATCGCTTTTCAAAATTGTTTCTAACCTTTCATCAACTTCACGTCTCTAATCCTTCAACGTGTGTTGGTCCCGGTGTAAAGCGCTCATTGAATATGACCTTGTTTTATTAAAGTTCATGCCGAGACCAACACATTAAGACTCTTCGCTTAGACTGTGCAGCATCCCGCTTAACTGTTCCAGCGTTTCCGCTACCAAAACTATGTTTTTGACGAACTGAAAGTGGTGTGATGCATTTACCGTTTATCTGTATAGATTTGCCATTATCAATTTCACGGTAGTCACAAATAGCACTAAGAGTAAGCTTATTTATACTCCACGATATATCGTACCCGCATATGTGACGGTGGTTATCGCTCTTAGTAGAACCTTTCTCCTTTTTATTAATTTAAATTACATGATTCATATTATGGTGGACTATTAAACTGTTGCATGTTGTTTTACAACATGATATACCGAACACCCTCTTACGCGAAAGAAGACTTGGAAAGAGGTTCCTAAACGGCTTGGAAACCAGCACTCGAACGATGATGATTGTATCGTATAGGTATATGTAAAGGGCTCATAACAGTACTACGTGGTTTGTCAGACAGGTAAATACTCAGTAAGATTCGCCAAACACCTGTCCAGGTAAGATATTGCTTTAGTTCTATCCTTATCACACTGTAGTCACTATTCTAATTGCATTTTGGTAATTGCATCGTCACTATCTAGCCTAGAATTGTGACATGACAGGGATTATAGTCAGAAGATTAATTGAGGAACCTCGTTAATCTATGGGGGTTCTAAAAATTGTGGGTGCTGAAGGTGGGTAGGAATATCCAAATATCTCCAAAATAAAAACCCGTTTTATTTTTTAAAGGGAACTTAATTTTAAATTTAATTTAATTTTATGTTACAATGAACTGTCAACAGACATACTCGTAAACTTGAGACGAATACGTCTATAATACAGTCATACTATCTCCATTGGCAATTGTATTTGGCTTTGAATAAAGGTAACATGGCATATTCCATGGTCAGATTCATTGACATTGTGTGGTACCGCTGCAAAATGAAAGTTTTTATTAACTTCCTAGAAAAGAGAAGGTTCTCAATTTGGCTGTAAGTATACTCGTACTTATGGCATTTTAACGTTTGGTCTTGTAAGTCATTTTTAATTTGTGTTTTTTGACATTCGGTTGTAAAGTTTTTTAAAGGGAGCAATTTTCCTTTAAAACTTATACTACTGCAGTTCAATTGCCATGTGGGCCTTGTTACCGGAGGACCATCCTTGTCTCGGAAGACTAAACGTATTATATTCCTACTTGTATATCACTATCTACATTTTGACTTTACCTACAGACTTGGAGATGCATACAGTTAAGTAATTCCCTAAGTAACGGCAGTTATATATTACTTGTCAGGTCGCTGTTATATCAACAATCTGCAATTGAAATTTGACTTGCATTTTTAGCCATTGTCAGATGTGGGAACCTTGCTATATAGGTGCCAGCGCAGCGGAGCTTTGTTCGTAAGTCAGCAGGTGCACTATTGCAGGCGTGACGAATCCACCATACCACCGGCCCTACACTTGGGGTTAGGGTGGGCACAAAATCATACATCTTTGAGTAGGTAAGTGTTGTACAATAAGAACTTATTTGTTGTTTGTCATGATCCAACAATGTTTTGTAATATTTTCCAATATTTCATCGTGAGCTAGGTTGGTACCCAGCGATCTCGTAATAGTCACGTTTAATTACTAATACGTCTTTTAATAAATCAAGTGTAAGCAGTTTTTAAGTTATTAATATCAGCATCACTAACGTCACACTCCTTTAACAGAGTGCTACTGCTCACCCTCAGAGTTTACTACTGCGCAATCGTACGCGGTAACCAGGGTCTTTTTGGTTTTTCAAAAGAAACTCTAAAATCTGAGTATATGGTTGGCAACGCTGCCCCTATTGTATATTTAATAACAAATTGTATTTCAAAGTGTAAACAATTGATCCAAGCGACCTTACACTTGGGAGCCGAGTCTATTATTTTACAATAAAAATAATTCCTTTTCTAGATACTGTATCGACTCCATTGCATTTGATCCAAAAAATAGGTAGTAAAAACCTAAACCATAACTGTTCCTGTCAGTCAATAAAGGTCGACCGCATGCTCTAAATCCAGGTTGGGTTTGGAATGAACTGGGAATAACCAAATATGAAGAACTAAATAACTAATTGAATCAGGCGTTACATGGCGGAAATCCATTTTAAAAATATATAATTATTTCGTCCTAAATGTTATTTTTTAAAATGTCGTAAGATGTCGACACGTGTTTCGCCTATACACGAGGCATTAACAAAGGCTGCCAAACAGTCTTGATAATACCATTTTTATGAAGAACTAGATGACGCCCGCGGCTCCGCACATGTGGTAAAATTTTCTATATTATATTTTCTATAAAAAAAGTACCCATGTGTTATCCTGATATATAAGCTATATTATTGTATAGTTTTTTTCAAAATCCATTCAGTAGACTTTGCGTGAAAGAGTAACAAACATCCATCCATACTTACAAACTTTCGCGTTAATAATATTAGTAGGACTAATATTTCAATGAAGACTCAATTCGAATTATACAAATCCTCTACTACCTATATCAATCACAAGTCGGTATTTATAATGAAGTATTTATTAGGCGAAATATTTCAGTTTGACTGGTGGTACTCCGAACTCCCGTAGCACCTATTAAATCCCGTCGTTTATAAATTTTACCAAAATGTATGAAAATTTGCCGGTTTTGATATGATTACTGCTCCGCTCTACTGAGTAGTAGCGTGATTATATATAAAATATAGCGTGCCTCGATAAATGGGCTATCTGACATAAAACTATTCACCCAGTGATTCCAAGCGCGTTCAACTGAACAAACAAACTCTTCAGCTTTATTTATTTGTAAAGATGGATATAGATACAACGTAGCCAGTATTTACGTACATCCTATTCTTATAGTCAAATCTTTATACAGAGTGAGATTACTGTCCACTAGGAGACCCCCCACCCCGGCTTCGCCCGTGACAAACTTCGAACTCCCGTCGCACCTATTTATTTCCGCCGCTTATAAATTCGACAATAATGCATAAAACTTTACCCGATATTTCGCCCTTTTTGACTACTGCTCCGATCTCCCATAGCCTTTCTCGATAAATGGGCTATCCACCACATAAATAATTTTCTAATCTGACCAGTTGTTCCTGACATTAGCGCTTTCAACCAAACAAACTCTCAGCTTCATAATATTAGTATAGATATGGTTCAGTTCCGGGATTTTAGTTCAGGTAAGTTTATTTACACAGAACGGGGATGGTACGGAATAGATGTTTATTTGAATTGCGACATACTCAAATGAAGATATATTGTATTGCTAATAGAAGGCAAGCAGACTATGAATAAATTGTGTCCATGTGATGTTGATTTGTTGTAAAAAGCTGCCAGATTAGTTACTTATTTGTGTCGATGTACACAAATAACTAACCAATCTGACATCTTTGGCCTTATAGCTTCAAAACAATTTCTCACTAACCACAGAGTCTCATAAAATTCTTACAAGTCTGACAACTGTAGGGAAACAGTGCTAACGCATGAGCTTTGAATCCTCCGGTTTCGTATCTTATAGTATAGTTGTTTGTGTATAAATATTATGTGTACTGTACCAAACAAGAACATATATTTTATCTAGAAATGATCTGCATATATTATTCCCGAACATGAGAAGAACCCATCCAACAGAGGCGCCTACAGAAAATTGGTTACCGCAGCTTATAAAAGATTGCAACCTCAGAGGTCCGACGCTAACGTTGCTTATCCTGTTAAAATCATCAAAGCTTTTAAAGAACAGAAAACATTCACCCTCAAGTGAATAGAAATGAAAGAAATAAAACCATTTCTTCAAACATTCTTTCAGAGGCCTAACAGACAGTAATAGCATTCTATCCCATTTTATTAGCATTGTAGGCAGAACCAAGTGAACAGTATCGATATTAGTAGCACACATCAATTCTAATTGTATCAGAATCTATTCGCAAACAATACGAGTACTAACTCGCATCGTATTTACTTTTTGCGATGCGAGAGCGATACGATTGGCAAACAGTATCAGTAACAGGGTAATGCACGACAGGATTTTTTATAAATTCAGTTCCACATTTTAATTTTTCAAGTGCATTCGTTATCAACGATCTAAATATGAAGTTTAATAAGTGGCATACAGTCTGCATTGCTGGAGCTGCAACTGAGTGGAACACGAAACCCCTTTGCGCTATACACAGAGAAAGGAATCAACGTCTCTCACGCGCGCCCAACTACAAACACCTCTATTTATTAACCACCTTATTTGTAAGGTCCCAATGGGTTCACAGCTCCTCCTCCCTTTATCTATTCCATCTCTCCTTCGTGCAAAGTGGAGGAGAAAATGTAGGAAAGCGGACCCCGGGTGTTGCGAGGTGCAACTGGAACAAACGCTCGAATGATGATGATATTTGGCTGTATGAAATAGATAACGGTGAGTGAGAAAGGAGTCAGGGGGCATCACTCTTTTCTCCTACGAGTGCACTACTACAGACAAATAGTAGGCAACTGACAGGTTGCGTTTGCTATTTCGGTGCGATTTCACTGTGGCGCTACACCTAGTTCCTACTGCACATAGATCACTGAATATAGCCAACAACCGGTACATATTCGATTCGTAACCACATATCGTAATCGTTTCGTCACCTGCAATAAATCCTGGAGTGTTGCCGATTCTCTCCGAGTTTGTATCGAGAATACGACGGCGATGGTCCAATGAGTGTCTAACCTATCTGTTCAATCCTGTTCCTAAGAGAGAAATATCGGATTAAAGGTACTGTTATAATACTTGGATTATAGTTGAACAGGTTAGGTTTCTTTTTAACCCTCCCATGCAGATTGTGGGGTGTTATAAGTTTGATTGGTGCCGTAACTCTTCAATGAATGAACCGATTTGGATGCGATTTTCTTTGTTTGAACGCAGCTTTTTTATCGGTGGTTCTAAATAAATCAAGTCATCCAGTACTCTTCTTCGCTTATTTTCCAGTTACAGTTTGGTAACCATATTAAGAAAATAAATTCCAAGTTGAAACATGAAGGTGTTTTTTGTAAACAATTAATCGTTGAACGACTGCCACGTTACTGGTACCCTGGACCAACGTCAAAACGTACATTCTGAAGTACGAAAACGCTCGTAAATAGAAATACGAGATAACGATCACCCATCCGAGGACCCACCACAGCAAAAATTGCTTAACGCAGTGGTCATTTACAGAACACTAGTTAGAGAGCTAGTTAATTTACATAAAAATATGTCCATTTTATGTTATTCGGGTCTTTTTCGCGTAATATATTAACTTTGTCTCACGTCTCGACGTTTCGGCTATATTGCAATAGCCGTAGACACGAGTAGACTGGGTAAGGCGGCGGGCGTCATAATCTTGTAAAGTCGTGTGAGTTTAAAAACATTAAATATGACCATCCTCTAATATATGGAGCCCATACATATCTGTGTCAAACTTAATTCAGTTGCTTTTGATTATCATACATATGGATTGCGTGCGATCCTATGAAGGGGAGGCCCATGAAGCAGTAGACGGCAATCAGCAGAGATAAGATAATTATGTTCTGTTAATGCATACAGTATCACATTTTAAATATGACAAGCCTTATCGTATCAGCCAGGCGATGCAACTTTTAGTACTACTCCGATGTGGTACATTTTAACTGGAAACTCCATTCGATGTCTGTCAGTTGTCGAGAATTTTGACAGTTGACGTATTAAATTAGCTGCCTATAATTATTATAACTGAATCAATACAGTACTCTAAATTGTAAATAAATGATGTGGTCCCACCACCAGTTCTGTATTAATTCGTTATCATTCCATTTGACTGAGACTCCGTAATACATAATCTATCCAAAATGTCGACCGTTATCAACTTTGACAGCTAAATACATCAGTCAAGTTGTCGTTCGATTAGATATCGAAAAATTTGATAGATTCAGTATGTTCCTCAGTCGAAGTTTACACGTTACTCTGAACTTTTTAATAATCTATAAAGCTACTTATTTAAAACACTCAATAATAAGCAAAATTGAAAGTAATTTTATTCTATTCCATACCAACGCACACGAAATTCACAACACAAAACTTCAAACTTATTTTAAAATAAGTTTTACCTTTTAGAAAACCGGAAAATACCAAATAGTTTATGATTTATGAGACTTTGCTTTTCCTTGTTGATGACAACAGAATTTGTAAGAGAAGTTTACGTGATGAATTATTGGACGCTTGTACATTGGCAGAATAATAATAATAATAATAAATATAAAAATATTGTGGGACACTTTTCACACAGCGCCATCTAGCCCAAAGTAAGCTAATATTAGCTTGTGTTATGGGATCTAGATAACTGATAAACATACTTAAGTATTTCTAAATACATGCATATTATAGATAAATAACACCCAGACACAGAATAAACCGTCGTGCTCATCACACAAAGTTTTATCCTGGGTGGGAATCGAACCCTCTTGCGTAGCAGTCGGATGCACTCCCACCGCGCCACAGAGGCAGTCATATTTAAATATAATGCGTACGCATTATATTTAAAAATGAATAGTCGACAATATACTTATTTCTATAATACAAGGCTGGATTGCTATTCTCTAAGAACTTTCGTTTCTGAGATATACTTATATACTTAATTACTGGAATGAAACATAGCTCACATAGAAAACATAGATACTATTAGGTATCATGGTGTTCTTGTAATATTTAATTTTGCAAGGCTTCAGGACGATTTTTGTGGGACTACCGGATCTGAAAGGTAAGGAGTAGGACGAACTGCCTACTAAAGTATCACGGTGTACTTCCCCGCTTTAACTGGGTCACCGGATCGACCAGAGATTAAATCATTGCGACCCGGCAAAGGTGAGATTAGGCTCCTTTCTTGAGGCAGATGGTTGTTCTCTTTCGGAGCTCCTGGAACTGAAAACCTCAACCGCATTGCAATAGCCCTCAGTCCTATCCTGCAATCTGGTTGGGAAGACGATGGAACACCGCGGGGCTTAGTGGGTAGAAAGACCTTAAGGTCCGAAATTACCTCGCACAGTTCCTGCTACTCCTACAGTATTTTGAAGACGGCAAGTAAACGCATTTCCCACGTTAACCAAAAATTTACACTTATTTATAATGCTGAAGAGTTTCTCTGTATGTTTGTTTGTTTGGTTGGTTGAACGCGGTAATCTCCGGAACGACTGGTTCAAATTGAAAAATTGTTATTGTGTTAAATAGCCCATTTGTCGAGGAAAGCTATAATATTTTTAAAGATAACTAGAGTAAAGTTTATTAAAGTTCCCCGATAGTTGCAGAAGTTAATAGTCAATCGTTAGGCCAGTATCCATTTTATATCTCAATGTCAATTGACGCAATTTTGTATGGACAGCCCTGAAAAGGAAACTTATGAAACGCCCTCGCTTGCTGGTAGGTTATATACCTGTGAAAGCCGGGTTTGTGTTGGCTGTCTCTCTAGTGCGACGATTTTCTTTCTTAATTTATTTGCTTCTTTATAGTTAATTCGATCTTCGTCTTATCAGGAAGCTTACCAAATCTTAAACTTAAAAAATAGCCCTCAATATTCATTTGTTTATTATTTTATTTACACAATACCTCAGTTCAAAAGTAATAAAAACTCTTTCATAGAGCGTAGTTGAAGTTGTACCACCACTCAAGTACGATAAATACTGAACTCGGACGATACACATGCTCTAAGTTCTAAGAACAGTCAACGATTCGACGATGAACTAAATACTGTTCAATACAAACATTTTGAAGTACGCTGTAGCCTTCGTAGTAAAGGCGGTGCTACAATGAGACACAATTTATATTTGAGATTTCTTAATTTTCTTTTCTTTTTAACCTGACCCGACATTTTCAAAATTCAATTTTTCAATTAAAATTTTTGATAATGCCGTAAGGCAAAACCGGTCAGGTTAAAAAGTAAATTTTGTGAGAAAAGTACAAGTGTTTTTATTCAAAATGTGTTGCAAGTTCCACCAAGTGCCATCAATCAACAACATAAACAACATCCAATCTTTCCTTAAATTTTAAAAATTACTAACTAGAGAAAAAAGAGTCACCTCGTTTATATTTCTTTCTATTGAACGAGCTTGCAACCCGGTGATTTTTGAAGCTGTGAGTGAATTGATGGCTTTTTAGCCAGTCCTCATTTAAACATACAATATCAATATTGATACAATTCATTAACAACTCAAAATCTAGCTCTTTTCCTATTAAGTAAAGCTCAAATGTTTTGATGCACCAGGTTGAGACACTTCTTCATACTGTTACAATTCACAGATGTGTTTGATAGGTTCATATTTTTATTTGAAACCTTATTTGTACATTTTTTTATTAGTCCCAGAATAGGGAAATAGGTATGTTGGTACTTTTGCAAGAGAAATTCCCTGTTGTCTTACGTAGTAGTACAACAACACAACAACAAAATATTTTTTAACCTTCATTTTATTGAAGTGAAACTTGTGTAAAACTTGTGAAACAAAAAAATACTAAAAAAAAAAAAAAAATATGTATATTGTCTTTAAAATAATATACATTAGATTGTTATATATTTCATAATGACACTTCTCAAGCTGCAGAATAGAGATATTTAGTAAGTACAAATACAAATACAATACAATACAAATACAAATACAAAAGTTTACACACAGTCGACTTAAATTTGGAACTTATTTGGAATACAGTTTTAAGCAGTTACAATCATAGTTTCCTAAACTAGGCAGAGCCTGTATTTTAGGATACATTTTTTTTCGAAACGTGTAGTTTTCCATTTGTGATGCAAATTCACCGCTGCTTTGCCGCCGCATATTTCACCGACTACGAGTATGCGGGTGGCTGCGTTCAACTCAATCCGCGTCCAGCGAGCTTATGCGTGTGTGTTTTGAGTAGTTGAGTTCTGTTTTAAATGTGTGTGTGTGTTTGTTTGTGTGTGTATGTGTGTGTGTGTGTGCGTGTGTGTTTTAATTGAATGAGCTTATTTATGGTAAGTGATTTGTAATAATTTATTTAAGGTAAGTGAGTAGATCCTCAGTATCAAGGTAGTTAAGTTGCAGTAGCCAACATGTAACGTTGAATTTAACGTCCCTTCTATTTTGCTTAACAATTTTCAGCTTTTTATTTATGTTATTATATAATTTACTGCTCAGCTTTTCATACTGTCTCCCCGCAAAAGACGTTCTATAGGGCATGACTGGGCACACAGATGATATGGTGCGTCTTTTAGGGTTAGGCAAAGGCACGTCTCGATGCCTTCTTAGAACTGTCCTCAAAATGGACAGCTGCCTTACAGAAAGAATTTTACAGCTTTTATAAAGTTTATCTGTGGGGTGTCTGAGTGGCAATTTGTCCATCACCTTGAGCACAGCTCTTTGAGCTCTTTCTAGTTTAAGAAGGTGTGTCTTAGTCGCTCCACCCCACACAACAATGCAGTATTGTATTACAGCTTGACAAAGGGCCTGATAGACATTCACTAATTGGTCTTTTGATAACGAAGATCTCAACACTCTGAAGACATGTATTAGCCGCCTAACTCTGGCCGTTACTAGGTCTATTTGTTTTTCCCAAGTAAGTTGCGCATCGATTTGTACTCCTAGATATTTTACTTGATATACTCTGGCAAGCTCAAGACATCCACAGTCCTCTATCTGTTCACAAACGTGAGCTTTAATTGTGTAGTCTAGCGAAGGTGTGCTAATATTACTAATAGAAAAAGTCATATAGTTGGTCTTGGCTAAATTGAGAGTCAGTAGGTTTCTCGTCAGCCAATCCATGACTTTAGACAATGACAGCTCTGCTGTTTCCTTAACAGCCTCCCAGTTCGACCCCCAAACCAGAATGGCAGTGTCATCCGCATAGGTGAAAATTTTTGTGTTGGGTAATTTGACAGTGCAGAGGTCATTAACGTATAACAGGAAAAGCGCTGGGCCCAGCACACTTCCCTGTGGAACGCCGTAGATGACCTTTTCTTCATCACTAATGTATTTGTCTATCTTGACACGTTGCGTCCTGTTTGTCAGATAGTCTTCAAACATTTTATGCGCCAACCCTCGTATACCTAGTTTTTGTAACTTATCTAGTAGAACAGGTACAGGTACAGTGTCGAATGCCTTCGACAGATCAAGGAAGATACACAGACATTTACTCTTACTGTCAATCTTACCCACCACCTCATTGATAAGGTCCAACACCGCGTCCTCTGTGGATATTCCCGGTCGAAAGCCATACTGGTTTGGAGCCAATATGTTAAATCTCTGAATAAATGATTTTAGTGATCGATTTAGAATTTTCTCCAAGATCTTTGATAGAGCCGAAAGCACAGAGATCGGGCGGTAGTTTGCCACACAGTTCCTGTCCCCACTCTTATATATAGGGTGGATAATTGACTTCTTAAAGGCTTCTGGGAACACGCCAGATGTGATGGCCAGATTGCAGATATGAGAAATAACAGGGGCTAGAATTTGATGAGACTGACGGAGCACTTGGCTTGAGATATTATCCCAGCCTATAGCACTCTCAGCCCGGAGCTGCAGGATTATGTCACTAATCTCGGCACTGGTAACCTCAAGCAGAGCCATTGAGCCTATAGGACTATTCGCGTCTAGGGACAATTGAGGAGGGGTCGAGCCCGAGGTGGCGGTCGACTGTCTGATATTTTCGGCTAGCGTTTTACCTATTTCTTTAAAGTAGGAGTTAACTAGGTTAGTAGAGGTTATTGGGTTATTACACAAATTTAGAAGTTCTATAGGACTGCTTTTAACTTTCTTTGTAGAGGACATGTCTCTAATAGCATTCCACAGAGCCTTAGAATTATTACCAGCTTCGCTTATTTGTTTTTTATTGTACGCAAGCTTTAATTTACGAATAAGTTTATTGTAAAAATTACGGTAGCGAATAAAAATTAATTTATCAGTCATGTTGATTGGTTCTTTTTTAGACTTTATGTGCAGCTTATCCCTGTGTCTGCTACATCGAACTAAACCTGGAGTCATCCATGGTTTCAGGACTCTATTTTTCCTGGAGACTGTAGAGATAAGAGTGTGTTTGGCAGTGATGTTAGAGATCAGCGTCACAAGATTGTTTGTTGCTAGTTGGGCGTCTGTCGCTGACAAAATTCTGTCGTAGCTTTCATTCTCTAAATCAGTTTTAATATTCACAAAATTTGTGCAAGTTTTAGTGAAACGTTGTGAAAGTCTATGTGTGGTTTTTTCAATGCCTAGAGCAAGGACTTTATGGTCCGTAAGATAGGAATCCATGACTATTGTTGTACAGAAAAGATTAGATTTTATAAATATGTGATCTAGGCACCTATGTTCTCTAGTTGGATACATGTGTGTACTAAACATACCATATGACGCATTAAGAGTGATGTATTCGTCACGAACTGTGTCTGTATCGGTTGATCTTATATTAATGTTTATGTCCCCTACCAAGATCACAGTGCGAGTATTAAGGTCGCTGTACACCTTATTAAGGCTGTCCATGAAACTGTTTAGCCGGTCTGCACCAGATAATGATGGGGACCGGTATACAGCTACAATGCTTACACTTTTACCGATTACACACACTAGACAGCTTCCACCTTTAAAGTATGGTTCATACACTTTGCACATTAAATGTATATTAGTAAAGATGACAATGCCATCATTTTGATTTTTATTTGCGACTGTAGAGTGTGATGTATATCCGTCTAACATAGGCATATTTACAACCTTTTGGAGCCAACACTCGGTCAACACGAGAATGTCAAAGTTGATGTTTGTACGAGATATTAATAAACGTAGTTGATCGAGATTTTTATTTATGCTCCGAATGTTAGCGTGCAAAAGTGTATTAAATTTATTATTATTAATGTAACGTGCACAGTCCTCCGGCGGGCAGAAATATGACATCGTCTCCTCCAAGCTGTCCAATTCCCCATTTATAATATCTATATTAGCCATTTATAATTATATGTTACCAAAAATTGATAAGCTTCATAGAAATGTAGTGTAGGTAGGTGATTTATGTTATAATGTGTGTGGATATAATGTGATAGTTGTGTTTGTGTGAGTGGTATAAGAGTGCAACAGAATGACATGTATAATAATTTTATATAAGTATGGCAATTTTTTAAATTGCACCTATTACGTGAAATAGGAATACACACGGTGAAAAACGGGCACATAACACGCCTCTGCCACCCCTTCGGGGATACGGTGTGATAGATTAAGAGGTTATGCCCTAAAATATTTAAATAGTTAAATTTAGTATCGTTAATGTGTAGTGATAGTTTACAATAATTATATACTAATGGATTAGGTGAACTCAATGAGTAAAAATATACTTTATAA
Organism: Thumatha senex; assembly: GCA_948477245.1. Taxonomy (NCBI): domain Eukaryota; kingdom Metazoa; phylum Arthropoda; class Insecta; order Lepidoptera; family Erebidae; genus Thumatha; species Thumatha senex. Next base: position 764,132 of record OX419750.1, on the reverse strand, counting down.
TTTGTAGTGGTGAATTGTGCGAATGAAATAGTTACATTTCTCACTCTTTAAAGGCAGATTTAGATTAGATTCAATAATTTTATATGTGCTAATGACTAGGACTAGTAATTTGGTTACAAGAGGCCCTATCAATTCTCTAGGGCCCTATCAATCTTACCTGCAAGCACCTACAGACCAACGGATGAAGTCAAATGTGGATAAAAGGCAACTCAGGAGCCCTCGCTTGCTGGTAGGTTATAAATAAATAAATATTGTGGGACATTTTTTTTTACACACCGCCGTCTAGCCCAAAGTAAGCTAATAGAAGCTTGTGTTATGGAATCTAGATGACTGATAAACATACTTATATATTCTAAATACATACATATTATACATAGGAAACACTCAAGCACGGAAACGAACATTTGTGGATCACACAAATTTATTTTCCGACCCGGGAATCAAACCCGGGACCTCAGTCGCGGCAGTCGCAAACACTACCACTGCAGCACCGAGGCAGTTATAGGTTATCGGCAATCGATATTCACCAATTCCGAAAATCAAAATCTTCTTCTGAGAGTGTCTATTAATTTTCAATAATATAATAAACAACGATAATACTTTTTGAATTGAATCACTTTTTGTCACCGAATTGTGACAAAAGTGATTGAATGTGACTACAACTTAAGAATCCTTAGCCCTTCTGAGACCTCCGGCAGGGACTTAAAACTTTCCATCCGAGTGTGTTTGTTTGGGAACTAATCGAAGGGATAAGGCCTGAGACTCCTGAGTAATGACATGACGTAGAAAAATATAGTTAGTACCTTCTTAAAGAATTTTGAGTTCTGGGCATGTCAGGCTCAGATCCAATCAAAAATTTCGTCGCAACTAGAAAGGAGTACAACAGTTGAGTTACAATTTATTGGAATCTGAGACATCAACATACATATCTATACTATTGATAACACAATAAAAGTTTTTAAATTTGGACCAATAGTTCCTGAGATTAGCGCGTAAACAAACTCTTCAGCTTAATATATTAGTATAGATAGCAATTTCGATCCGTTGTCATACCGTAATTCTGCGGCTAACGAGCAGCTCAAATGCTACCTGCCTGCATAGTACTCGTATGATAATATGTACCTAAGTAACAAACTTCAATATCTGAAGGCTACGTGGAACTAGCTACGATGATACACTGAAATAGCAGTGCTAATAAACTAATGTTCGACCCCAAGCTCAAGTAATACATTAAATTTATTCATGCTCCCGACCCGTGGTTACAGCGTTCTCTTGTAAGGCAAGATCTCACTGCCAGCGAAAAATAAACCCAGAACTTTCTGATCAATTTTTTTTAATATATTTTATTTCCATCCGTTTCAAAACAGTACTTAAGTACTGTGGTAATAGGGTCCATTGATAAATTAGCTATTAAAATAATTGACCATTAAAAATTATTACATTGGCGACTCTGTTGCTATTTTGAGAGTTAGGCCTTCTTAGTCTAAATCGCATGATTGTACCTAACCAGTGCAATAACTAAATATGGCAGACGCCAGTGATATTTCAATAGAATCTCTCTGCATCTGCGACATCTATATTTCCAAATACATATTATTCATAGCAAACACCCATACTCCGAAACAAATATTTGCAAATCACACAAATATTTGTTCAGACCCGATAATCAGACTCGAGACCTCAGAGCGATGTCGTTTGCACTTACGCCACTGAGGCAGTTCAAATTGTATGTGATGTAATATTTTAAACAAATACCGAGACTACCAGAACTTTAATTGGTCGTGCTAATTGGTGTCTAGCACATAAGACCTTTTAGCCTTTTTGTTCCACCTCGCTAAAAAGGCAAAGAGTTCAAATTTTTTTCCAAATTTAACATCTAAAATAGACACGTTTTATTTTATTTTATTAATTTTATACGGACCTTTAGACCCATACCAGTTTCGTGCTTAGGAAGGCACGTTAAGCCGGTGGTCCCAGTTGCTAATAAAATGGCAGTCGTTAAGCCAAGATGAAGGCCTGATGGGCGGCTTAAAAACTTTCAACAGCATGTCACCACAGCCTGCGCCTGTCCATTTTAACACGGCAATGGGCTCACCACCTGTTACGTGGGACAAAAATGCATACGGTGAAATGTGGGCGATTAATATGCCTCTGCCGACCTCTTCGAGTATATATGCAAATTTAACCTTTAATACAATATTGAAAAAACAAAAAAAAAAAATTGTATTAAGGCTCCGCTTCTCGCTCGTTGTGTGACAACGGCCTTACTGTTTTAAGAATATCCCTAGGACGGCTGGGCCGATTGCCACCCGCTTACAAAAGCTTTTAAATATCAACACACCCTTCACTGTTATTCTGATTTGAGTTTTATAAAGAACTAAATGTTTGGAATCTTTTGATAGCAATACAGGTCCAGGATCAGTTTACCCTTGTTCTGAGTAGAAGCGCGTCTTTCTGCTAATACTATAAATAAATAAATAAATATCGTTGGGACAACTCACACAACGCTATCTAATTCCAAACTAAGCAGAGCTTGTACTATGGTAACCAGATAACAGATAAACATACTTATATATTTGTAAATACATACAGATTATAGATAAATAACACCCAGACACCGAATAAACCATCATGCTCATCACACAAAGTTTTATCCTGGGTGGGAATCGAACACACGACGTCTTACGTTGCAGTTGGATACACTCCCACCGCGCCACAGAGACAGTCAAAAAACTATTGAATATTATATTTAATATCAAAGAAGATAGAAAGGTAGGTATGCAAGGATAGCAGACCATAGCGATCCGTCCTCTCTGACGACTCCGTATTAGACATAGCGTGAAGATAGTTGATTCAAGTAAAACTGGCCTAAATATATCATTGTAAATCCCTACATGTAAAAGAATACAATATATAAGGGTGGCTTGTTAACTAACGCTACCCTAAAGAGATACTACACAATAAAAATAGCAAGGAAGGAACATTATCTCCTCTATACAAGCTGACCACGCGGCGCCGCTTCGTTTAGATAACGACCTTCATTTACTAACATAATACCCTCTCTAACTAATTAGCCAAAGCACCACTATTATCGCCATCCCTCTTTAACTTGTGCAGTATAGTGTTACGTGATAAGGAGAGAATTATAAAAGGGTCTTATTTTCTAAGTTATCTTAATGATAAAGTGTTTGCAATGGGCTCCATTTCGCTTAATACCTACGAGTAGATACAGCAGATTGAAGTTTACTTTGTAGGGTAAAGATAAGACGCATTGTCATTTAGCAAATTGTTTTTAGCTAATTGACAGTAATAGTTTAATTGTCCTAATTTTATTTATTTATTTTAATAATAAGCATATCGTCTACCTACGAGCAGTTTACGTCAAACGTATATAATCACGTTTTAAAAAAATAAACTTTAATCAATTAGGTACATCACGTATGCGAAAATCGCATGGACAAACCGTGATACTTTGTCAATTCTTCTAGGTAACCATCTGATGATATATATACATACATATAGTCACGCCTTTATCCCCGTAGGGGTTGCTGTTTGATATTAATGACATGTATCGTTTGGGCTACTGTGCCATTATAATATTATATGATAAAATATAGTATATATGCCATTGTTTCTTTACAACGTTTCTCTATTATTCAGTATGTTTATACAATAAGCATCGCCCAGAGCTTACATTATGATTTTATATTCACCGAAATAAAATGTTGTTTAGACTTTTCAAAGAAACATTTAGATTTTCTCCTACAGGTGCGTTAAAGCGGTCAGTATTATTGAATCAGTTTTTGCTTTAATTTTTATACAGATGCAGTTTATCGATCGATTTTAATTACGTATTGCCACAAATTGCCTGGTGAAAAATACGAGTGTAATAGATTGTTTAATAAGATTTCTGTTATCTCAAATTGAATCATCACTTTGCATGCTAACTAACATTGTGTCGAGATCAGCAGTAGCTATTTTTCTCCTAAATACTAAATTTGTACATATAAAATTAGTGGTAATGATTTATCAGCTCATGATCCAAAACTAGTTAATGACTAAAGCCTTATTTGGAACATAGATAGTTAGTAGAGGACGGGCGCAGCAACTCGTGGTGAAGTTTATTCTTAACATTCAACTGGTGACGTGAGTATTGGTGATGTGTCGTCATTTTGACGAAGGTACTGCTAAAAAGTTAAAAATACAGGAGATTAACTGCATAGGGAATAAAATAAATTAATATATTCATAAGAAGATGAGTTTATTTTGTAAATAAAACACGATAAATAACATTTTCCTCGACACCAAATTTCATCCAAATTAGTCCAGCAGTTTGGTCCCAAGATAAAAGTTGTCGAAGTATTAATTCAGGGTGTCGACTGATGAAATGATATGAAATGACACATCTTTTTTTTATGTAGGTCACAAAGTAACACTTATGAACGTCAAAATTACTGCTTCTACATTTACATTTACTGCCAGATTCGCAAAGCAATAGGTAGATCCTGAGGAAGAAAATGGCAATAAAACTCATGGCCACTCTTTTCTAACCGCCAGTATAATAATAATAATACATCTTTATTCATTTAGGTCACAAAGTAACACTTATGAACGTCAAGAATATTGCTTCTACATTTACATTTACTGCCAGATTCGCAAAGCAATAGGTAGAGCCTGAGGAAGAACCTGGCAATAAAACTCATTGCCACTCTTTTCTAAACGCCAGTAATTACATTAGTTTGATTAACATGATATTTGACCAGTTATATAGTAATGAATTTTTACAAACAAAAAAAAACAAAATCAATGTTGTGTTTAAATCATATCAAAATTAGAGCGATTATAGTTGCCGGTTCTAAGGGCAGCCTACCCTTGAAGAAGAAGAATCCGTCCGTGAAAATCCGTGATCGTGACGCCTTTGGCATTGCAAATGACCACGGGCTTCAGTGACGGCCGTGAGCTTGTTTGCCACTGCCAAAAATACCGAAAATAAAAAACCAAGAAAACTGTTTCTATCGGACAAATAGAAGTGAACTGTAGACCCAAATCGAGGTATGGTTTAAAGCAAGAGGGAATATATTAAGACGAAGAAGACTTGACTGCCTCGGTGGCGCAGTGGTAGTGCATGCGACTGCCATGACTGAGGTACCTGGTTCGATTCCCGGGTCGAAAAAAAATATTTGTGTGAACCACAAATGTTTGTTTCGCAGTTTGAGTGTTTTCCATGTAATTAGAAATGTGTATGTATTTAGAAATATAAAAGTATGTTAATCAGTCGTCTAGATCTCATAACACATGCTTACATTAGCTTACATTGGGCTAGACGGCGGTCTATATGAAAATAAATCGTTTAAAGATTATCTCCGCAACATATAGATTTGGTCAGCTATTGGAGCATCTACAAATTACAAACCTACACACTCACAAACTGTTGTTTCTATATTATTACTACTGATTCCAAAGTAGAGGAGTAGTAACGGAGATTTAAGGAAGTCGCGGTCGGAGCTACATGATATAGGTATTTACTTACTACGAGTATATTCAAAAATTGCAATACACAAGCGACAATACGAACCGGTTAGACCATAGACCACGCTCTAGAGACGCTTTACTCTATGTCTATACTAATATTATAAAGCTGAAGAATTATAAAGCTGAAGAGTTTATTTCTTTGGTTGTGTGGTTGAGCGCGCTAATCTCAGGAAGTACTAAACGGATTTGAAAAATTATTTTTGTGTTAGATAGCCCATTTATCGTGGAAGGCTATTAGCCAATCATCACGCTAATTCCCTGGTGAGCGGAGCCGTAGTCATAAATGTCGACAAATCGGGTAAATTTTATTGTAGAATTTATAACCGTGACTTACTTCTAACTCCCGTTGTACCTATTTCAGGATTAAATAGGTGCAACGGGAGTTACTAGGTGACCCCCGGTACAGGATAATACGTTATTTTATACCATTAAGCGTGTCAGGGGGCGTCACCCTTTTTCATACGATTAAACTATTTACTACAGACGAATTGTAGACAACTGACAGGTCGCGTATGCAATTTCCGCGTACAATTTTATGTAAACTTGAGGGAGCGAGCAACGTTCGTTGCACTGTAGTTTAGACGCACCAATGAGGGAAAATCCTTAAGCTGTATAGCCTCCGGATCTGTTGAAACGAATGAGCTCAAAACCTGTTTTCGATATTTTTTTCGAAGATTAATGTTTGTGGCAGTAATTGGCAGGTTTTGTTTATAATTGTTTTACTTTTGCTCACATCAAAGTAAATACAACCATTTGGAAATATTATTTTTGGAAGGCAATTAGAAAATAAATGGACCGAGCTTGTAAGTATAGAAAATAAATAAATATTGTGGGAATTTTAGAAACACAGCGCCCACTAACGCAAAGTAAGCTAATATAAACTTGTGTTATGGGATCTAGACACTTTTAAACATACTTATATTATTATATTTCTAAACACATACATAATACACATAGAAAAACGTCTAAACTCCGTAATAAATATTTGAGCTCACATTTTATTTTTTCAAGCCGGGAATCGAACCTGGGGTTTCAGCGCTGCAATCGCATACGCTTCTAGAAGGAAAGGAAAGATAAATGTTTATTTATTCACCGTCAAAAACAACTGAGACATACGCTTGGATGGTGATGATGATTATAGTAAATTGTGCATAAATTCGTGTATGGGAATATACGTGTGTAGCTTAGACTTGCGCCGTTGAGTCCTATTTAAAAAATTGGTTCATAATTTCAAAGGATCATTATAATACCGGATACATAAAAATATGCATTCCTAAACGTGACAAATTGACTACCAAAAATACTTGGAGACTCGTAAACCAACAAAAGGTTATATAGGTACATCTGATGTGATTTTAATTTAGTACCAAAACTTAACTAAATATCGTTCGTAATATTACTGGCATATTACTTAGTATATTATAGCTCAACACGGCAATGGGCTCACTACCTGATACGTGGGACAAATGAATACGGTGAAATGTGGGCGTTCAATATGCCTCTGCCTACCACTTCGGGGATAAAGACGTGACAATATGTATGTATGTATTATAGCTCAATGGTACGTTGTAGCGAATTTGTTCAATAACTGATTACGTTTTTATTGAAGTTGAAACAGCTGAATTTATTGAAACTATTTCTGTTTAGTGTTTATTCTGAACAATAATTTAGTACCAAGCATGAGACTTCATGTCAATTTAGTCAATGGTGCTGAATGAAAGAAATGTTAGGTACTGAAGGGTTAGCTTGTATCAAGGGACAGAAAAAATATTTGCGTGATCAAACTAAAGCTATCTTCAGTATGGGGTATTCAGAGAATACAAATCGCCAGAATAATATAAGTTTATCGTTGATAGAATCCTCCTTCTTTCGGAAATCGGTTATAAATCAAATCATTTAACTACGAGCTGTTCCAGTTACAAGTGCGATAAACCAATAGCAGATCTCATTTTTCACACAGCTTCCAACGTCTGACACAAAATGTATTCATCTAATTACCATTGCTAAACGTGTCTGGAAGAGAGGTAGGTACTGTTTATGGTACTACATACATACATATTGTCACGCCTTTATCTCCGAAGGGGTCGGCAGACGTATACTATACGCCCACATTTCACCGTATGCATTTTTGTCCCACGTAACAGGTGGTGACCCCATGTCGTGTTATGGTACTACAGATACGTTGATAAATATGTACAGGTTAGTATATTATACAGTTTAGTATAAAAAGTACAAAGAGAAAAAATCTACGATGATGATAATGATCTTTAAGTTGTGATCTTTAAAATTGACGTGCCTATTTGTTATTCTAAATTAACAGCTTTTTAAATGCAAATTAAACTATATATGGCACTTATACATAACATAAATAAAAACAATTTTTGAAAAATTTCTTTGTCTGTCTGTCTATTCCAACATTTTCAACTAAACACTGAAATGGCTGGATCGATTTTAATAGTGCTTTCATTAACAGATTCCTAATCAGGAATACGCGTACTTTCAAAAAGCGGGCTTCTGTTAGAATTAATATTATATTTAAGATCTAAATATTCAAAATATAACTAGGGGCCAAATACCTGACGTAAGAGAAAATTAATACCATACTTAGATTTTCTTGAAAAGTGTCGATAAGCGCCATTATTATTGTATTATTAATGCTCGCCTCATAAGCGAAGCGTTGAGGTGGGTACTACTGTCACTTCGCGCATAACATCTGATTTTTCAAACTTAAAATGTCTCTATTTATCATATATCGCACTTATAAAATAATATATACACACGTATATCAAGAAAAAACACTAATTTTAACACTCATGATATTTTTGATGCCATTTTTGTTATTTAAACTAGTTAAAAAACTGTTTAAAAAAGTTCCGTCTTGGACGTCCGTTTGTCTGTGTGTTACGGATATTTTCTTGTTAACACGATAACGACCGAAATACTTTACTAATCGAGTCTTTTTTTTTCTCTTACGCTTCGGTATAATTAGGAATGAAACCCTTTCAATTTTCACGGTCTGATTCGATGTGGTTTAATTGTTATTATCTTTACTTTATTTATTTCATAACCCCTACGCGATAATTCATAGCAAAGTTTGTAAGCTTGTAATTCTATTTTTTATTATAATTTTATAAAAGCGTGTGAGGCGTGAACTTTTGGGTTTTCCAAATTTATTTATATTTATTATTATTATATATTATTACAATTGTGCAAATATTGTGTTGGTTCGAACTTTTGACAACAAGTTGATTCAAAATTGACACTGCAAACTTAGCTCCATTACCACCAGTTATGAAATATTCGTACAAGTTTTATGGAAATTAGTTGACATTTTTTTATTAATAAGTTGCTCAGTTCCATTAGCATACTCTTTTATGCTTAATTTAGGTTAATAATAAACGTAGCGCTCTATAAAAGAAAGTCGATAAATTGCGTTCGAGTCAAAAGTCAATGATATTCGGTCGTCTACTTGTAAAAGAGCTGAGATTCAAAGTCAAAAGTAAAATTTACAAACGAATAATAGGTAGGTAGGTAATATCAATAGAATAGAAGGCTGTGTGCGGCGTAATGTGACCGTACATCGGCAAATAGTATCGTTTAGATAACGCTGTGACCGCGGCGGCATGGCGGCAGAGCCACTCGTGAATCTAACTAAACACGCATTTTGTTATAGGTTTACAAATACTCTGTTAGGGTTAAGTTACACTAAAGTAAATTATTATTATTATCTTTCACGCCTTAAGCCCCGAAGGGGTGGCAGGGGCATACTGTACGCCTACATTCCACTGTAAGCATTTTGTCGTACGTAACAGGAGGTGAGCCTGTTTGCCGTATTCAAAAAAAGGTCTTAACATGGCTTAACGTTTGCCATGTTACTGGCAACCGGGACCAACAGCTTAGCTTGCCTCTTATAAATTGAAGTGCTATATGTAAACATCAAAACTTTAGCATACCTGCTTTCCACAATGATCGAATACTATAGCTACAAGCACATCGTATAGGACCTAGGACATCTTTCTATATAATATTTCATAAGATAATTATTTCATAAGATATTACAGAAGTTACCATTGTTTAAATTTTGTAAAGAGCTCAACAAATGGTTGTTAATTAGAAATTTCTATAATGTACAAGAAATGTTGGAATAGTTTTCATAGAGTATGTACCTAATGCTTTGTATAATATTACGTATTATGTGAGTTGCATGACATAACCTGAATTTAAATAAGATAAAAAACTAATGAATTCTTAGCCAAATTTGTGATAAACTATAGGTATTACTGAATGATATTTCATATTCATATGAAATGATAATTCACATACCTCTTGGAGGTAGAATAGAAGGACTACTATTAATATGTAATTAACACCTTACTGTACTCTATTTCAAGTGAATAAATTTCATTTTCATTTTCATTTTTCATTTCATTTCATTTTCATTTTCTGAGGAGTTACTCGTACCGCCTGGCACTAGACAGATAGGTAGAGACCGTGTTGTTTCTGTCGCTTCGAGTAGATTCGATCGAAGTTGATTTAGGCCACATAAAAAGGCCATAATAAAAAAGTATATAGGTACTAGTAATACCTGTGACCAATTAAGAAGTTTATAACAACTGTGGAACTTCTTCGTGAAAAGAAATGAATTCTTACTAAACTGAAAAGAAAGTAAAAGCAGTAGTTGTTAAACCGTGCATGTGTTCTACCTTTACCATCGAAGTAAAGTATTCGTTCCAATAAATATGATGGAAAAATTGCGATAGGACCCTTTTTTCTCCAGACAAATGATGGTGCCCCGACAAGATATCTTATCGTTCGCTCTGCTGGCTATAGATATAGCTCTCCAACAATCTATACATGTTGTATATTTTTTCCCATCCTACGTCATCCATAAGCACATATAAATTGCAGAATAATTTTGACTTAAATATATCACATAGATAGTTACAGAAAACATTTTTGATAATTTCTTCCCAAGGTAGCAACATATATATAGATTTAAAGTGAAAAAAGACAATTTGAATCGAGACGGGAATTGAACTCGTGACCTTTGCATAACCAGGGCAATGTTCTAGCCACTGAACTACCCGAACCGTATCGAACCAAGTTAAAATTCTTCACCATCTTTATATTGTCATTTAAGAGTATGATTAGACATAAATAGTACATATTTAGTATTTGCAAGCGTAAATCTGTACTCATCGTAACAAAGCTGAGGAGTGTGTGTAAAAAAAAATGTCTTTATTTTGCATAGAACATTTCAAAGGCGCTTACAAAATGTCATACACTAGAACTAAATAAATATTAAATATGTTTGAAGTGACCACCGGTTCGGAACGCGGCCCACCTGAGAAGACCCGGCAAGAAACTTAGGAAGGCTTTTTTTGATGGCCTATTTACAATTAAATATATTAATTATATATTTTATGACTATAATATTTCATTTGCCAGCATATCATTTCCAGACATCCCTGTCCTGTAAATAGTCTTTCATAGAGTAATAACCTTTTTCACAAATCTTTCTTTTAATATTCTTTTTAAATTTATTTAAAGTTAAATTTCTCAGGTCACAGGGAAGCTTGTTGTAATGGTTGTGTTAATGGTTGTTGGCTCCTCTTTTACTTACGAAGCAAACAATGGATTTATATAAAATGTTTGACGGAACATTTTATTAGGGTTCCGTACCTTAATGCATACGGTGAAATGTGGGCGTATACTACTACTCTGCCTACCCCTTCGGGGATAAAGGCGTGACAATCTGCCTATGTGTCTATGTCCGTACCTTAAAAGAAAAAATCGGAACTCTTATAGGATCACTTTGTTATCATTCAGTCCGTCCGTCTGTCTGTCAAGTCAAGACCCTTGATATTAAAACTATATGTATACATATGTATGTCTACAGTCCCTTGAAGCTGTTATGAAATCAAACTTTTAAGTTAACCAAAAAAAAGGGTTTAATCTCAAAAAACGTATTCCTTCTTTTATGTTTTTTTAAATTTTTTCTGCTATTCGGGGTAGAGACGATTCCAACAAAGCATGCGGCTTAGCTTGGGCCATATAAATATACTTCTTGAGTTATAAATATAGTAACAAACACGACTTTACTTTATATATGTTGCGCAGAAATAATATTAGGTCTAAAAAGGGAGATATGCTTAATTCTAAACTTGGAAAAAGTTTTTTTTTTACTAGAAAATTACATTATTTATATATACGAGTATAAAAATGAATCCCTATTTCCCTTGGTCACACCATCACGCGTGAACAAAGAGACCGATTTGAAAAATTATTTTTATATTGGATAGCCCATTTATTGAGGAAGGTTCTAAGCTATATACCATCACGCCACTATGCAGGAAAGCGGAGCAGTAATCATAAATGTCAACAAATCGGGGCAACTTTCATACATTTTTGGAAAAGTAATAAGCGACGGGATTAAATGGGTGCTAAGGGGTTGGAAGCATGTCACGGACGAAGCCGGGCAGGTCAGCTAGTATTTAATAAAAAAGTTTGCAACAATAAAATTTCGCTGGAGCTGCTGGTGTTCTCTATTGTATATAGGTATATTCTATTTATATTTCAAAGTAGGGGGTCCCCACTAAGATCTCCGGGGCCCAAGCCACCTCACCAGCTAGCGGTGCACCTGCTGACCAACGGATGAAGCAACCACCCAGGCGCCCTTACAGGGTTGGAAGTTCAGACGGCAGTCACATCCAATAATGCCGAAAATTTAAAGCTAAACGAATGCTTCTAGCAGTCAAATAAATGTCGACACCAGGGGGCCGAGCCTACTATTCAACAGAACGCGACCGGTACAATTATGACAGGTTTTCATAGTCTGCTATTACAATCGTAGTCCAATAGACTTCTTTGGTCGGCCGATAGAATGCTAAAAACACATACCGCGCCAGTGCCCGCTTGTCAATTGCATTTTTGATAGTCTACTGATTGATTTGTTAGTTAAAAACAGCGAGTGTGGTTCTATTCTATGGCTTGTCAATAGTAGACTCGGCCCCCAGGTGGGGTTCGAAATAAACTGGGAAACACCTAAGACGAAGAAGAAATTCTATTTATATTTCAATGACGAAACAAATCTCACTCCGGTATCGTACATGTTCTCAAGTAACTTAGGTAATGAACATCGTTTCAATAACCACTCGCTAATGAGTTCACCTGTCTTCAACATCAAAGAGTTTAACTCGCATAGAATTTGATTACATACCTATATTAAGTACACCTACAGATTTTATCTCAAATTATTAATTAAATTTGCACCTTCGGTACAAAACGCTATAAGTGGACGTATTTCAAATATTGCCTATTAACGGAAATTATAAAAACGGAATTTATATTTCGAAAAGAATCGGTGTTTTTTTTATTAATACTAATTAAACGGCTTAATTCATTTGTAAATTTCCGGATAACCCAACTAGTATTTATTATTTACAAGATTTTTTTCGTTTTTGTTATTGAAACGTTTATATTTTTGTTAAATACAACGCTCACGAAACGTATTGATCCGGTTTTTTTGAAGTGAAAACTTCTTTAGCGGCGTTGAGCACTTTCTGTAATGGGTATAAAATCTTAAACTCGCGTCAGGGTCACGTGTCCGTCAGGGTCACGTGTCCGTCAGGGTCACGTGTCCTGATCGAAAAAGCGTAAGATTTTTTATCATCATCATCTTTACGTCGATCCCGGTCAATTTTTGAAGGAAAAACTTCTTTTAGCGCGGTACGCATATTTTTAGATGAGATAAAATCTCTGGACTCGCGACCATAATCATCATCATCATCAAACGTTGATTCCGGTCATCTACAGGTCTTATTAAATAATGCTGTGTAATCAATTAGGACTCTTTCAGTGTAGAATTATTTTTTATCATCATCATCTTTACGTCGATCCCGGTCAATTTTTGAAGGAAAAACTTCTTTTAGCGCGGTACGCATATTTTTAGATGAGATAAAATCTCTGGACTCGCGACCATAATCATCATCATCATCTAACGTTGATTCCGGTCATCTATAGGTCTTATTAAATAATGCTGTGTAATCAATTAGGACTCTTTCAGTGTAGAATTATTTTTTATCATCATCGTCTTTACGTCGATCCCGGTCAATTTTTGAAGGAAAAACTTCTTTTAGCGCGGTACGCATATTTTTAGATGAGATAAAATCTCTGGACTCGCGACCATAATCATCATCATCATCTAACGTAGATTCCGGTCATCTACAGGTCTTATTAAATAATGCTGTGTAATCAATTAGGACTCTTTCAGTGTAGAATTATTTTTTATCATCATCATCTTTACGTCGATCCCGGTCAAATTTTGAAGGAAAAACTTCTTTTAGCGCGGTACGCATATTTTTAGATGAGATAAAATCTCTGGACTCGTGACCATAATCATCATCATCATCAAACGTTGATTCCGGTCATTTACAGGTCTTATTAAATAATGCTGTGTAATCAATTAGGACTCTTTCAGTGTAGAATTATTTTTTATCATCATCATCTTTACGTCGATCCCGGTCAATTTTTGAATGAAAAACTTCTTTTAGCGCGGTACGCATATTTTTAGATGAGATAAAATCTCTGGACTCGCTACCATAATCATCATCATCATCTAACGTTGATTCCGGTCATCTACATGTCTTATTAAATAATGCTGTGTAATCAATTAGGACTCTTTCAGTGTAGATTTATTTTTCATCATCATCATCTTTACGTCGATCCCGGTCAATTTTTGAAGGAAAAACTTCTTTTAGCGCGGTACGCAATTTTTTAGATGAGATAAATTTGGACTCGCTACTCCCCGTTACGATACGCAGCTATAGTGTATGCATATATGCATGTACCAACGCGACTAGATAAATAAATTATTAATAAATTTAGTTTTTTAAGTGAAAACGCCTCTTAGCGTGGTACACATATTTTTAGAGGAGATAAAATCTCTGGATTTGCGACTATAATCATCATCATCATCTAATGTTGAACCCGGTCATCTACAGGTCTTATTAAATAATATTGTGTAATCAATTAAGACTCTTTCAGAGTAGAATTTTTTTTTCATCATCATCATTAACGTCCATCCCGGTCAATTTTTGAAGTGAATATTCTTTTAGCGCGGTACGCTTATTTTTAGATGAGATAAAATCTCTGGACTCGCGACCATTATCATCATCATCATCTAACGTTGATTCCGGTCATCTACAGGTCTTATTAAATAATGCTGTGTAATCAATTAGGAGTCTTTCAGTGTAGATTTATTTTTCATCATCATCATCATTAACGTCGATCCCGGTCAATTTTTGAAGGAAAAACTTCTTTTAGCGCGGTACGCAATTTTTTTGATGAGATAAATCTCTGGACTCGCTACACCCCGTTACGATACGCAGCTATAGTGTGTGCATATATGCATGTACCAACGCGACTAGATAACTAAATTATTAATAAATTGAGTTTTCACTTCTGTCGGCACTCCCGGAGTGGTTAGGTTTTTTTTTATTTCACTCATGTATTGATATTTTTTTAAGATTCAGAGGTTTGCTCCTGATTCTTTAGTCTGGTGAGCGCTCTCAGCCCTACTAGATCGATGTTCTATTTAAACGAAGGTTAATCCTTAGATGGATGACAATTTTGGCTATTTATTTACAAGCGTTTCCATACTTTTGAGGGCACGTTAAGTCGTTGTTGCCGCAAGTACCTACAAGGTGGTCGCCAAGCTAAGTTCATGGTCAGGCTTAAAGAATTTTAACCAGGGGAGAGTCACAATCTGCCTCTGTCCTTATTACATTGAAACCAGTTATAAGAAGATAAATTTTATTCTGTTTTTGTAACTAGTTATCAAACGAGAAAAAAAAACACTTTCGCAGCAGGTTACGAAAGAGGGTGAAATGGAAATATCGTATAAAAAAATTGGTGAAATGTGGATGTTCAGTTTGCCTCTGTCTATCTCTTCGGGCAATAAGGTGTAAGTATCTATAATGTAGGCATGTGTATATTTAGCCTTATTATTAGTCATGAGTTATATCATAAGAATGTAAATGGTAAGGACACGATAATCCTCAAATCAGAAAATTATATTTCCATAAGGGTGACCTACTGTCCCAGGGTGGTGACGGGAGGTTGAATCATTTGTAAACAACATGGTCAAGATAGAGCGTATTTCGGTAAGGTCATCTTACGACCTACTACTCAGAATCATGCCGTCTCCCCGAAGGGGTGGCAGAGGCATATTATACGCCCACTTTTCACCGTGTGTATTCCGGTCCCACGTAACATGTGGTGAGCCCGTGCCTGCGGTAGAGCACAAGGTCTGTCGGGAGCCCTGGGGCTATCCTTCCAAGGGTTCACGCTCAGATAGAAGGGTAACGTATGGTTTTAGTCGGTAAGAGTCCGGCATAGCAACCATGAGGATTTCCAAACGATAAAAGAAAAAAAAAATAAACAAAATGTGGTGAGCCCGTGGCCGTATTGAAATAGATAAGGGCAGGTTGGGGTTTTCATTTTAGTTACTTCCCAGCCCTACCTAGATGTGGAGCTCGAGGTTCAGTTTTATTTGACTGCAGAGATCAGTTGTCGTTTAAATTTTAGTCAGAAGATGCATAGCATCCTTTCCATATCCATCCAACCCATATCTCGCAATGGCGTGTCCTTACGGGGTTGGGAGGTCAAACGGCAGTCACTCCCAACAATGCAGAAAATCAAAAGTCAAACAATATCTCTCCTAGCAGCCAAAGAAATTGACACTATGCTCTAAATCCAGCAAGAGTTTATTAGCAACTGGGAACAGTTAAGATGAAGAAGAAGAGAATATACCTCCAACTTATATTTTCATGCATATTACCTTTCATTATTGAATTTTCATTGATTCATACTCGTACAGTTGGACTCTCTCCAGTGAAGGCATTTCCTGCACAATTCGAACTTTAATATATTTAATGCCTTAACAACACGAAACCCTACTTAGTTATATTAAAAGCACGCTATACAGAGTGATGTTGAAATATGCATAAGGATGTATTTGTATTAAGCTACAAGTCATTTCAATATGAATAAAAGACCAAAATGTGTCAGACCGCAACACTGACTATTAGTAGTTCTAGTTATCAGATAAATGATATGCTTGTAGTTATCCATAACTTAGGCCCATTCAAAAAAATATTCTCTTAATATTTCATACCTTTTTAAATTCACACACATTCTTACAAAAAATCCTACCGTGGAGATTTTTACGCAGCGCTATCTAGCCTAAACTAAACTAATATATGGCATCAAGACACTTAAAAACGTATTTTTAAACACATACATTTTTTTTTTGCGGATCACTCAGAAATATTTCCAATAATAATTTACTGCACATTTTTGAGCCAATAAAAACATATCAGGATTTATATAGTCAAGTAAAAATAAAAAATAAAATAAAAATATCTTTATTTTGCATAGACCATTTTAACGGCGCTTACAAAATGTCATACACTATTTAAAATATTTAAAGCGACCACCGGTTCGGAACGCGGCCCGCCTGAGAAGAACCGGCAAGAAACTTAGGAAGGCTTGTTTTTTGATGGCCTATTTACAATTTAATATTATTTCATTTTGCCAGCAGATAATTTCCAGGCGTCCCTGTCCTGCAAATAGTCTGTAACGGAGTAAAAACCTTTTTCACAAAGCTTGTTTTTAATAAACTTTTTAAATTTATTTAAAGGTAAATTTCTCAGGTCACAGGGAAGCTTGTTGTAAAAGCGTATACAGTTACCCTGGAAAGAATCGCCAATCTTATGTAGTCGACTGTGGTGGACTGAAAGATTATTTTTATTTCTAGTGTTTATATTATGTTTATCACAGAGTTTAGAAAACTGTGATAGATTTTTCTGGACATACATAAGATTAGCAAAAATGTATTGTGATGGTACGGTTAGAATATTCACTTCTTTGAATTTTTCTCGGAGAGAAACTCTGGGGCCCAAATTATAAATAGCGCGTACAGCCCGCTTTTGTAGAACAAAAATAATATTTAAATCTGCAGCACTCCCCCAAAGGAGAATACCGTAAGACATAATACTATGAAAATAGCTGAAGTAAACCATTCTAGCCGTATCCACATCTGTTAGAGTCCTGATGTTTTTTACAGCGTATGCAGCCGAACTTAATCTAGAGGCTCTCTCTTTCTATGTGTGGGCCCCACTGCAAATTGGCATCAATAGTTATACCTAGGAACACAGTTGATTCTACAAACTCTAACACTTGTCCATTCAGTTGAACATTGGCCGCAACTTGTTTTACATTTGGTAGAGTAAATTTTATACATTTAGTTTTATTTTCATTAAGGCAAAGATTATTTGAGCTGAACCAATGAACTACTCTTGCAATTGCATTGTTTACATCGTCATAGTTATCTAATTGTCTTTTAATTTTAAAAATTAATGAGGTGTCATCTGCAAACAAAACAATCCTATTCCTGTCCCCTACATAAAATGGTAAATCATTAATATAAATGAGGAACAAGAATGGCCCAAGTATCGAGCCTTGCGGCACACCCATTGTAACCATGGATCCTACAGAACGTGTACCATTAATATCGACCCTCTGTATTCTATTGTTCAAATATGAAGACAGAAGGTCGAGAGCTTTGCCTCTTATTCCATAGTGGTGTAATTTTTTGCACAGCGTTTCATGTTGAACGCAATCAAAAGCCTTTGATAGATCGCAAAATATACCTAATGCATCGTGCTTGTCTTCCCATGCTTCATGAATACATTTTAATAACTCAACACCAGCATCGGAAGTTGAGCGCCCTTTCGTAAACCCAAATTGATTCGCATGGAGTATTTTATGACTATTAAAATGGGATAGCATTTGATTCAAGATTATTTTTTCAAATACTTTGCTCAAAGTTGGCAGCACTGACACTGGTCGGAAATTAGACGGCTCTGTAGCGCTGCCAGCCTTGAACAAGGGAACGACTTTGCTGTGTTTCATTAAATCAGGAAATGTACCACTAGAAACACAGTCATTAAACACAGTTGCTAGATGGGGCGCAATTACCTCAATTATACATGATGCAGTTTTGACCGATAACCCCCAAATGTCCGCGGTTTTCTTAATTTCGATACATTTAAATGTTTTTACAATGTCCTGAGCACAAATATCTGTGAATACAAATGCATCCCTGCAACAAAGAACAGATTCTTCTAATAAAAGTTCAGCGGAACTGGAAGATGCTTGGAGAGATTTTGTTGTCAATATAAGTACATTTTTGAAAAAGTGTTCAAACTCCGTAGCCACTTCCAGGTCCCCTGTAACATAGCAACCATTTACTTTTAAGTGGAAATCCCTTTCAGTCACTAAAGATCTACCGCATTCAGAGTTAATGATGTTCCAAGTCATTTTTATTTTATTTACAGAATTAGAAATTTTATTTTTAATGAAGTTTGACTTAGCAAGATGACACGTTTGTTTAAATATCTTTGAATAATTTTTAACATAGTCCTGAAAGGTTTGCCTAAAATTATATGATTTTTCTGAATATAATTCAAATAATTTATTTCTACTTTTAAAGATACCTGGTGTTGCCCAGTGACTGAAAACAGGACGACCACCAATCTGTAGAGTTTTTGAGGTAAAAACTTTGCCAAACTCATCATTAATCAAATTAAATAAGTGTTTATATGACTGGTCTACACAAGTGAAGTTAGGTAGATATGGTAATCTCTTTAATACATTTTCTTTAAAATTATTCAAACGACTTTGGTTAATTGGTACATATTTAATTTGTTTTTTGCTGACTTTGTTACTACTTTTAGGAAATTTTATCCATTGGCCACGATGATCTGACTCCACAGGATCCACAATACCTTTATCTATAGGTTTAATATCAGTAAAAATATTATCAATACATTTTGCACTGGTGGCTGTAATACGAGTGGGTTCTAAGAATGTACTATACAGATTAAAGGATTTAAATAAATTTTTCATTTTATTTCTCTCTGATGGAGTTAATGATGTATCTAATATATCAACATTAAAATCTCCACAAACTATTATAGATTTCTTAGAACATTGGCATTTGAACAGTGCTTTTTCAATCTTTTCTTCAAATTTAATGTAAGAAGCATCAGGGGGACTGTATACGCTTAACAAGATGAAATGCTCAAACTCAATACTGGCAATCTCAATAACTCGCTCAATGGAGAGGGCTACTAAATCCTTACGTTCTTTAAATTTTAAGTTTTTATTAATTAATATTAAAGAGCCTCCACGTTTAGAATGTTTTCTATTGAACGAGCTAGCAACCTGGTGATTTACGAAGTTCAACAATGTGATTTGATGATCTTTTAACCAGTGCTCTGTAGCACAAAAAATATTAATAGAATTTGCATTAATGTATAGCTCTAACTCTAAATCTTTACCATTTATTAAACCTCTAACATTATGGTGCACCAGGTTTATAAAAACAATATTTTTACTAAGATTATTCTCAGGGGCCAAAGTCAACTGGCCAGATTTATTATCTGTTGTCCTATAAACTAGTTTTTTGGAATTTCATTTTCCAAATGTGAAGTATCAAAACTATCCTGCTCAATAAAAGCAGTTGTACTTGCCAATAATTTGGCTTGAAAAATTAAAAAATTAGATAGCAACAGAGCTACCTTTCGTTGTAAAAATTTTGATAGAAAATATCTATCTAATGTCAACAAACTATTATTATTGAAGATTATGTTCCAATCGAACAATTCAATTTTTTTGGAATATGATACCATGGTATGTAGTTTCATATTTAATTTGTATCTTAAGTGATTTTCCTTGTGGCTCATAGCAGTGCTGTATGGCAAGGTGGACAAAATTACTTGTTTTACTTGCAGACTTGATAACTTATCAAAAATTTTTAAAAGTTTGTCACTATTAATATTGCCTCTTCTGCCAACCAGCACCACTATAGTAGACTGCATGCAGTGTGTACCAGTCAATATAAAATCTGTAATTTGAGAGTATGAAGCTCCTGGATATGTATGATTTATTACAGAATGACTTAACTGTGATAAATAATGTCCAAAATTTTTACCTATTTCATCGCAATAGACTATGGTCTTTGCATCACTTTTTATTTGCAACTTTTCTATTATACTCGTAGATGCCTCGCAATTACTACTTGAACTTAATATACTATTATCCACACTGCACACAGTTTTAATTGGTGAAAATTCATCATTGCATCTAATTCTTTCACAACTTAAGGGTGAGGAGGGAACATGGCCTGCGGATGTCAATTGGTCATTTTGACAATGACATGAATTTACTAATTTACCTATGGCTAACACCTGTTCCCTACTCTGTTTCTCTGCTGTTTCATATTTATATGAAATTGATTTCAAAGAGTCTTGAAGTCGGTCAATCTGACACGCATAGTGTGAGTTTAAATACAAACATAAAACCGAACCACGCTAGTCTAATGAAAGTATCTAAGTTGCAACCAAGAGCTGCGGGTCCAATTCAATATCTGAAGGAGTTGCTAGTAATTAGGCAGTAAACAATTGAAAAAAAAAAATTCCCTGTCAAGAGCACAAAGTCAGAAAAAGCATCCCCATTAAGTTACAATTAATGTACTCTTCAATAACCTCCTTCTTTTTAGAAGCCGGTTAAAAATCAAAATCACTTCACCAAAAACGCTAGAAAATACATACCTACCTATTACGAAATTTTAAATAAACACTAATTTTGAAACATGTAGTTGAATATGCTTAAAACTAAGAGCAACAAACGATTTGCTTAACGGAATCACCGCCTTAGACATGGTGAAGTCGTATTTGTCGATAGTGGTAATGTGTAGGTGTGTGCAGAATTCGAACTATTGTGTTGTGTACTCGCTCAGGAATGTTTTATTGGATAAGATGTATGGAGATGTACTAAAATACTATTTTATTTAAAATTTATTGTTCTCGCTGGGTTATTAAAGCGACTGTTTGACTCTTAAATAGTTTTTCCACATACTATTAAATTTTTATTTAAGTTAAGTACCTAAATGATAGCGGTGTGCTCTTACCGAGATCATCGGGATCCAAATCAGCCTCACCTGAAAGTGGTGCACCTGGGTCATAGCAAAGAAAAAAAATTGGAGACAAAACTCTGTACCGACCCGTTTAGCCAACGCGGTACAGTAGTCAACATCTCCCCAAAATAAAATTTATAAAAGCCTTCGTCCGGCTACGAAACGAATGAAAGCTACAAGAACGAATATTACCAAATACATAATTTGAAAGATTAATGATATACACAACGTCATCTAGTGACCAGAATTATAGGAAAATACGTTAAGTCACGCCTTTATACCCGATGGGGTGGCCGAGGCATACTAAACGTCCACATTTTACGTTGTGCATTTTTGTCCCACGTAACTGGTTGTAATTCTATAGCCGAGTTGAAATGGATAGGAGCAGGTTGAGGCGAAATGCCATTGAAAACCTTGGCTTATCGACTGCCATGTTACTGGCAATCGGGACTTTCGGTACCACAAAAACGCTCATAATGAAATGCCGTACCAAGTTTACAGAACATTGAGACAAGAGCTACCAACGCTTCAACGAAACGTCACCAATAGACAAATCTTAGTTACAGTTGAACATGTAACCTACTCCCTCTTTTTTTCAAGTCGACTAAAGTTGATAAAAGACTGTTTTTTTTTCTCTTTCTCTCGTCTTTTATCAATTGTAGAAAAAGGCAGTCCGTAAATTTGGTGATAATGGTGCATTAAAGTCAATGGTAGTGTTTTTTTTTTTTAATTTATTGTTTTAAGGACTTTATCGCTGAGCGATTACATCGTCCCAATGGTAGTATTGTGTTATTAATGAATAAAGCCGTTAATTTACATTGTCTCTTACCCACGTAACTATTCGTTCAGGGCTGCCTCTTAAATACCGATGCGTGAGAGCCAAGTTTTGCCGAGTAATCTATCAGTTGGTTACCTCGTTGGATGGCCCCTACCACGTGTTTGAGTCGTTTCACCTTAATCACGCAACACTACCATTTACTTCTCTTATGTTAGATTTCAAATATAGTATGTTGCGCAGAGATGCCATCTCTTAAACAGTGGAGAGAAAGCTTGTCAGACCCATTTTTTTTTGATGTCTTCGCCCATCTTGGGCAGGCAAAGGAAACTTAGTCCATACAGCCTAGTCTTCAGTATTTAATATTTTCTTGTTATTTAGTTTTAGTCCTGTCTAGTCGTTTGTCGATGTCAAGTCCTCAGTCCTAGGTCCTAGTCCATGCTCCAATAAAGCAGTGGATCCCTTATTGCAGCTCTCTATGTAAATTTGGCACTAACACAAACAACACCGCTATTCATTGCAATATATCACTTTCTTTAACTAATGCACTTCCGAACTGTTTATGTATAATATTCCACTATTATTAAACACAATAACACGAATTTTACACTAGTTTTTGAAAATAATATACTACAAACGTGCGTCACTGCTCATCTTCGCGCCAAAAGTCCGTCAGACCCATTATAGTCTTGAGGTTGCCTTGTGTGTAGGCAAAATAGGTGTCGATTAATGTCACGTTGTTTACACATTAGTAACAAGAGTCATAAAAATATGGAACGCTTTACTAATGCCCATTTTCCCCTCGTCTTATAACCCCGAGTTCTTCAAGTGGGAAGCGGTACATCATTGGGCTGCGAACTTGTCGGCACTGTTAATAGGCTTCTAGACTGAGAAAGGAATTTCCATCGGGTGATGGCATTATTTTAGCGAGCTAAATATAAAATACATATATATTGTCACGCCTTTTTTTCGAAGGGGTAGGCAGAGGCATATTAAACGCCCACGTTACACCGTATGCATTTTTGTCCCACGTAACAGGTGGTGAGCCCATTGCCGTGTTGAAATGGACAGGCGCAGGCTGTATATATAGGCCTTCAACTTGGCTTAAGGGCTGCCATTTAATTGGCAACCGGGACCAACGGCTTAACGTGTCTAAAGGGTCGGGTGGTCTAAAGGGCCGAATAAATTTAATAAAACAGTAGCTTTTATATTTACATACAATATGTATGTATGCATACTTTTAACACTAGTGAAGGCTATTGTTTTCCCGAAAAACCACTTATTCTTAGTAATATATACAGCGTCACTGACGTTCGAGTCTTATTCAAAATAATCACCCAATACCACCTCCGATAACTTGAAGCTGACGTTCGATGAAATGAGTTCTCTTACTATACAGTAATTATTACACAGACACAAGGTAGTGGCTCTGACAGTTGCACCGGCAATCGGCTGATAGTCTGCGGAATTGTAATGAGAGGTTAGCGAGGGGCAGGGTGTGAAGATGTTACGTGCAGGAAATTAACAACGGCAGTTTTGTTCCTCTGTTTATTTAGGTCGTTTCGTTTTGATCAATCGTTACACACACACACACATTACGTTGTAAGCTTTGTACGATTGTCAAATGATAGTTAATCAATACTATATTATAAAGCTGAAAAGTATGTTTGGTTGTTTAGTTGAACGCGCAAATCTCAGGAACTACTGGTCGGATTTGAAAAAATCTATTTGTGTTGGATAGCCCATTTATCGCGGAAGGCTATAGGCTATATATCATTACGCTGCTACGTTGGGGTGACGAGCAAAAGACATAAATGTCGACAAATCGGGCATAATTTTATGCGTCATTGTAGAATTTATAAGCGATGAGATTAGATATATAGAAGAGAAATAGGTGCGACCTGGAGCTCGAAATATTCCACGGGCGAAGCTGTGGGGGTCATCTAGTATAATATTATAGTTAAGTGATATTAGTAACCCCTGATGCAATTAAAAAGGTTTTTGTATCAATATGAGATTTTGTAGCTGCCAAACCGATGGACCGATTTCGAGGCTGTTTTGTTTAATAGCTAATTCTATAATCTGATGCAGGGATCTCGATAAAAAGAAAATTGTTAAATGTTATGTAGGTAGAAATAACTGCTGCATTACCACGTTGTAAAAAAGATAATTAATCTAATAAAAAAATTACCTGCTGCTAACGAATGAGATGGCTACGCGGGAAAATTGACACGTGCAGACGCTTGATGTATATTATTTTCTAAAACTAGTGCATTTATCCTACTTAATGTGCGGGAGTGTTGGGTTTCTTGGATATAAAATTTGTGCTAACGTGCCATAGTGAACGACAATGATATAACATGAAGTGGAATGCTATTTTCTATTTTGCCGCGCAAACCCCACTGCATACCTCAGTTAACATCCATCATTATACTGACGTGAGACTGACCTTAACTTAAGACTAGACTTGACTAAGACGTAGAGGACGGGGACATTATAGTTAATAAGAAATAAAATTGAAGAAAAATTAATTAAGAAATGGCTAATAGGTCTTAGTAACAAGGCCATTAAATAGTTATATACAATAAACATCGGATGAGATGATAACTGACGACCTCGGCGCTCTTATAGAGTTGGTAGTTTAGAGGGCAGTCGCTTCGAACGATTCTGAAAACCTTCGGCCAAACGACAGCTGCTACAAGCGGACCCCAGGCTCTGAATCCAGGTAGGTAGATGTAGAAGATAGATCTGGTACAAATTTGTCTAACATAAGTTTCTACTCCAAGAACGCAACTGATAAACATACTTACATTCAAACTAGTGCCTGTCGACGTTGTGAAGTTTTCCCTTTCCCGTTTCCCAGGAACTTGTCCCCAAGATAAAAAGTAGCCTATGTGTTATTCTGATGTGAAAGCTATATTATTGTAAAGTTTCATCAGAATCCATTCAGTAGATTTTGCGTGAAAGAGTAACAAACATCCATCATGCAAAACATTGTTACTGTCCATTGAGAGGGCTCAAAGAGCCATTCTCAAGGTATCTACATTTCGCCCTTTTCGTTATCCCACTAGCCAACTTTATAAATCTTGTAAAGTACTAACAGTTAGGCAGTTATTTATATTGGGCACAATATTAAAACCACATAGAGCACTCCCCTATATCACTGATGTTATTAACAAAAGAAGGAAGGATATTGTGTGCACTCAAACACTTCTGATAAAGCACGAATTTGCAGCCAGATTTGATTTGATCTTAGGACCGCTGTTGTACAATAGGATAAATGCCATGGCTGACATTTATCCTCTAAATTATGCCCACTGTAAGCAGGTCGTGAAGGATGCGCTACAAAATATGTCCTACAATGAAACGGAGGAGCTATTAGTAGTGTTCAAATAAATGTAGTTTTAAGCGTTGATATAATTATTGTTAAAATTATAGTCATAGTCTAAGAGCATAGTATACGGCTACTTAGCATTTATAAAAACAGTTTGTGATGACATCAATATCTATTCTCATGTTGTTTGTTATTTTATTTTTTTTATTTTGTATTCGTACTTGAAGCCTGAAATACAGGACTACCTAATTCAGGTAAAAGTGACTTAATCTAAATATACCTATGTAATTTCTGAAAAACCTAGTTGAAATAAATATGCTTATATTTAATAAAAAAAAAACACTTTTGTAATATTAATCACATAAGTTAAAATTAATTGAAAAAGAAACTATGTAAAAAATATATTTTGTACCTATGATTACTGAAATAAATATTATTATTATTATTATATCCATAACCATACTTACAAATTTTCGCGTTTACAATAAAAAAGTAGGATAATTGACTACCTCAGTGGCATATGTGGTAGTGTATGCGACTGGCGCGCAGAGGTCTTGGGTTCGATTCCTGGGCCGAACAAATATTTGTGTGATCCGCATATATTTGTTTTGGAATTTGGGTATTTGCTAAAATATTGTATTTAGAAATATATAAGGAGTTTCATCAGTTGTCTAAATCCCGTACCACTAGCTTACTTTGGATTACATGGAGCTATGTAAAAAAAATGTCTAACAATATGTATTTATTTACATAAACAATACCTAAACTACGAACAAGTGTCAAATCACATAAATATTTGTTCGTACTCAGGAATCTCAGCCGAGACCTCGCATAAACTGGCACTGCGCCACCGATGCAGAAAAAAACCCTTTTCCCTAATCATTCAAGCTATCGTGAAATCTATCGTACCAACGGTTCCGATTCCGTAGCTACAATAGTATTGTATTGTCCGACCAATTATCGACAAATGGCTGAAATCGGGAACAATGTGTGTAGTTAGCTCACTAGCGCCTCTGTGTATTTGATAGTGCAACTATAGTAGCCTAATGGTTGTGAATTGGCTTTAATAGTTGCTGTGATCCGGGTTTGTTCTACATTCCGATTTGAATGTCCAGTGACATATTGATTTTAACTTCTTAATCTGAGCGTAAAATCTCGGTGGCTTTAAATATATTAAAAAAACTTACTTATTTAGACTATTTGCAGGACATGGAAGCCCGGAAATGACCTGTTGTCTGCGTTAAAGAATATTAATTTGTATCTAGGCAACCCAAAAAGCCTTTCCAGTTTCTTATTGGTTCTTCTCAGATGGGCCGCGTTCCGATCCGATGGTCACGTTAGTAATAATAATACTTTATCCTTAGTTAATCGTATGACATTTTATTAGTACCGTTGAAACGGTATATGCAAAATAAAAAAAAAACTTGGATTTTACTTAAAACCTGTTTTGATTTCTTTGACACAATGCATTCTCTGAGTATTACCACAATCATTTTCTATCCTCATTTTACAATAAGGACTACATCTCTCATCAAGGCACTCTTGGGACATAACGTACAACATACATATTAAATACAAATTTATCTCCGCGGTTTACATAATTAGTATTTAATTAAGGACCCACAAAGTAATTTTAAATAAATTAAGAGATGAAGTTACAGCGGCGGTGTTTACATTTCATTCATTTTATATTATGTTTCTTTAGAGCGAAATCGTACTGTGATTAAATGAAACAGAAAATTCTTATTTTTATCCTACTGCAAATATTAATTAATACATTATCGGCAAAGCTGACGACAATATTTTAATGGTTATTGAGTAAAATTTTGTTTGCATAGATTTGCATGGTTTGCATTCTATTAAAGATATAAGGTAGGTTAAGTAGTAGATGTAAGAGCGCCTACTCGGCGATAAACGATTATGTTTGGCGAGATAAAATGTAATAAACTATCTATGTAGCTATTGTGAATAATAAAAAAATATAGACTACCTGAAACTAGGGTCGATTTGTGGAATTTTATAGTGCATCTTTAAAATGTCAAACACTGAATGCCACACACTCCTTTGACTGCCTAGGTGGCGCAGTGGTAGTGTTTGCGACTGCCACGCTGAGGTCTCGATTCCCTTATGGAAACAAAATCAAACTGGACGAGAACCAGCGTCGTCTGACTTGCCGGTACAGACGCTTTACCAACTACGCTACCGAAATCTAATCGAAACCGACGAATTAATACACCTATTTTCGTCTTAAGGCAACGTAATGCGTTATATACCAGTACTTACTTATAATATGTTTAGCAATTGTCTAGATTCCACAAGACAAGTTTATATTTGCTTACATTGGGCTAGATGGCGCTGTATAAAAATAATATCAAACAATATTTGTATATTATTCTTGGCTCACCACCTGTTACGTGGGACTAAATGCATACGGTGAAATGTGGGCGTTTAATATGCCTCTGCCTACCCCTTCGGGATAAAGGCGTGGCAATATGTATGTATGTATTCTTTTCATAAGAGACTACTACCATCTCTCCGTTACAGTATCATTTATAGGTGTTGTATAGTAAATGGCATGCTAATGAATAGGTTTCTGCGAGCTCAAGCAAATTTCGCTATGGCTGGTCCTTGGCTGGGTGATCGCTTAGAGGACTGATCCTGTCTCTGAAAAAAAGCGACTATTATGACAACCTAAACATTGCTTAGTGGGCATTAATCATTTAATAATGACAAATAGCGACATGCTAAAATTTATAGTTTCATTAGGTTACCTTAGCGACCATTTTGCAGCGTCCGACATTGTCATTATTGATTACTTGACTATGGATATTTATTAAAACACAAAATATCATGTACACATTGGCGTAAAAACAAGCGTACAGCAAGGCGACTAAAAAGTTCACTTCGCTACTATATTTTGCTCCAAACGGAGATTAAATTAATATATTTTTATTATTTTAACAGAGCTGAATGTTGACGCTTAATAATAATAATTAATAATTGATTCGTTTAGGAATTAAGTGAATTTTGGTAAGTACAAAATTTCTTAAAATTAATTCTATTTTAATCTATTCTAGATCAAAGATCAAGGCAAGAAAACATTGCACCGCATTAGACATACATATAAAAGTAGAACAAGCGAGGAATGTACATTCTTTCACATTCGCGTCATATTTTTGTAATTACAGGTCAGCTTCCTGTCCACGACTTTTCATGACTGCTCTTCACCGCGGCGAAGAATTGACTTCATAAATTGTCTCGGTAGCGTAGTGGTTGTGTATGCAACAGCGACGCTAAAGTCCCGGGTTCGATATATGTTTTTGCCCCCATTTTCTATTTAGCCAATCACCTAATGTATTATACAAACGAATGTACTATTAGTATGGAATAAGATACCACTACAATAAAAAAAAAAGTGTGTGTAAAAAGTGAATCATATATTTATACTCCTTTGGTTTTTTATCACGTATACAACATACAACTCTATGTTTTTTAAAGATATGATAAATTACTAAAATAGTATAAAAAGGATAAAACTACTTTGAAAGTGGCTATGAGTTGTCATGGAAACAGTTTTCCGCTAACTTCAGGGTGTTGAATTAGGGTGTCATGTCGGTTTGCGTGTATATCGTGAAAATCATAAATTTTAAGCTGTCCATGAGGCCTTTAACTTGGCTTAATGACCAACGGCTAACGTGCCTTATGAAGCACAGAAACGCTCATAAATAGAAATGACATAAAGGTTACCCATCCGAGGACCAGTCATAGCAAAAGTTGTTTAACACATTGATCGTTTAACGAACACTGAGTTAGTGGGGCTAACAGCTCTTGTATATTTTGATACATGTCGGTATTTATATTATAAAGGCGAAAGTTAATGAGTGCGTATGTTTGTAACTTTCACATTTTCAAACCGCGTTGGACCAATGAGGATAAAATTTGGTGTGGTTGTGCTGGATTCACACATAGGCCACTTTAAATCCCAGGGAGGAAACACCGGATGAGGTAAAATCACCAAGTGGGCTGAGCCGCGGGTGTCAGTTAGTGTTATTACAAATGGTGAATAAATCAGAATATAATATGCATACACATGTTTGAAATACAAATATTTCGGCGTTAAGTGACTACATAAATACACTCCCAATCAACTTTACTGACAGTTAATTATTAAACACTCAATCAAACAATAACAAGGGTTGTGTTAATTGGTGAGAAATCTTCAATTATATGCAATTATTGATTAACTTAAGTAACGCAGGTACCATTAAGTTATGACAGCCATGAATTTAAACTTAGAACACAGAACAAGGAATGTTCCTCGCACCTTCTTGCTCGCGCCTAATGAATACGAAAGTGATAACAATACTGTGTATTTAGGTCTAACTGTAGGCGATAGTCGCATACACGACCTGTCAGTTGCCTACCATCGTATGAAAAAAGACGCCCCCTGACACGTTTCATTGTATGAAAATAAGTTCCAAGAAGTTGAAGACTGAGAAGTAATACTTTTTAAACGTTTCTCAATCACGCCTTTGACCCGGAAGGGTGGCAGAGCAATATTGTACTCCCACATAGCAACGTGTGCATTCCTGTCCCATGTAATAGGTGTTGAAATAGACAAACGCAGGTTGTGGCTACCTGCTGTTGAAACTTTTCAAGCCACCCATAAGGCCTTCAACTTGACTTAACGACTGCCATGTTACTGGCATCTGGGACAAATGGCTTAACGTACCTTCCGAAGCACGAAAACGGTCGCAAATGTAAATGCCACAAAGTAGTCACCCATCGGTGACCAGCCATATCAAAAGTTGCTTAACGCAGTGGTCGTTTACAGAACACTGAGTCTGCGGGGCCACGAGCACTTCTGTACACTACACAACTACTACTATACAATTACTTAACTAGCATATTTCAGATACAATGCACGCGGCATGGTCCTTATGGGTTTTGTTTGCTGTGGTAGCTTGCAGTGCTACTGACCGGTGTAAGTCAAAATATATAGTTACCTCTCTATGCATTTTTATTGGGCGATAGGTATGTAGAAGAGATTATAGTTTCTTAAGTATACCTTTATTTGTTTCATAATCTGGTAGCCTCATCGCTAAAATGCGATCTATCTCTTACAGGCAATAATAGTACATTATTGTACAACTTAGTATATAATAATAGTATTTAAATGTTTTATGTACTAATATTATATACTATATGAATAAACGATCACTGCGTAAACAGTCACCACGGTTCCTATGTAGGGGAATATTACTTTTATACGCCCACATTTTACCGTTTTTGTCCCACGTAACAGGTGGTGAGTCCATTGCCGTGTTGAAATGAAAAAGCGCAGGTTGTGTGAGAGTGGCGATCTGCTATTGAAATTTTTCAAGCCGCTCATAAGGGCTTCAACTTGGCTTAACGACTGCCATGTTACTGGCAACCGGGACCAACGGCTTAACGTGCCTTTCGAAGCATCGAAAAACGAGTGTTGGAAATGTGGCACCAGCCATAGTGAAAGTTCTATAACGCAGTGTTCGTTTATAGAACACTGGGTTAGCGAGACACGAGCTTTTCATCTTCTATCAGAATTGTGCATGTGGTTCTTTGGATTGTTCATGATTTTATTCCATGACTATAGAACGATTATTTCAGGTCCCGAGGTGTGTGTTCTTGATGATTTTGAATGCGCGACAACAGGAGCTTTCAATGTTTATAAAGCTGTAGTTACTGGGACTGACGGTGTGAACAACAATATGGACCCTTTAAAAATTATTAGTATTGAAACAGATGGTATTTTAGCGAAGGCTGTGACTGACATTGAATTAAAAGGATTGTCTAAATGTACAATAACGAAACTTCAGTAAGTAAATATTTACAGTATCTTTTTCATTAGTTTTTCATCATCAGTTCGTCTCTCCTCTCTATCTCTCCAACACATACAGTATACAACACATATAGTATACACATAATTATAGTTTATATATCTCCAACTTGTGTGAGCACCATGTAGACTTATTTATTATAATGAAATTGACATGATAGTTGCTGTGCAGTTTTTGAGTATGTCATGCTCGCCTAAGTGTCCTGGCAGTGGTGGCGTATGTATCGGGTCGCCTTATTCCCTATAATACGGTTGAGTAGGGCGATGGCTGATATAATGCGTCATACCCGTGAACGGGTGCCGTCTGTTGGGACTGGTCAGCTCATAGTCTATATAAACTTAAGTTTAGTCGACTGTTCTCACATAAATCCAAAGGAACAATGTAAGTTTAATTTTAATGTTGTAAGCCATTCCTACATTTTAAAATGGCATCCATTGACTTTCTTGCCAGATTCTTCTTCTTCAAGGGTAGGCTGCCCTTAGAACCGGTAACTATAATCGCTCTAATTTTAATATGATTTTAAACACAACATTGATTTTTTTTTTGTTTGTATAAATTCATTACTATATAATTGGTCAAATATCATGTTAATCAAACTAATGTAATTACTGGCGTTTAGAAAAGAGTGGCCATGAGTTTTATTGCAGGTTCTTCCTCAGGCTCTACCTATTGCTTTGCGAATCTGGCAGTAAATGTAAATGTAGAAGCAATATTCTTGAATAATTTTAATGTAATAGGAAATGGTACCCCCACTGCAGATAGTCCACGCCCGCCTTATGTAGAAGAACGGTAATGGACCACCTTCAATGGGAGTTAAACTATTGTTTAACTCCAATTGAAGTGTTTTTTTTTTAATCTTACATCTCTGACATGGACATAGTTTTTTTTTTACATAGTATTATTACTTACAACTATATTCTAAGCATTGGCCGCGCAAGGCAACTTCTACTACTACTTATATACACTAATCAATCTATGTACTTATTCTTATGTTGCTATAGTTCTTCTACAACAATTTACTACTTCTTATTTATACTTAACATCTATTAACTTATTCTTGTGTTGCTAAAGTTCTTTCATTCCAACTTTTCCTTTCATCCATTCCAACCTTTCAGTCTATATTCGAATTTAACTTTAACTTATATATCATCATCTTCCACTCCTCTCGCTCCTATGCCTCTCTCACTCTCATACTGGTCTATCATTCTTATGGGAAG
Organism: Thumatha senex; assembly: GCA_948477245.1. Classification (NCBI taxonomy): domain Eukaryota; kingdom Metazoa; phylum Arthropoda; class Insecta; order Lepidoptera; family Erebidae; genus Thumatha; species Thumatha senex. Next base: position 731,356 of record OX419750.1, on the reverse strand, counting down.
GGAAGGAGGTATCCCTGTTTTTATTGATAGGGTTTTTATTTAATTTTTTTGTTTGACATTTTCTTTTAATTGCATGGGTTTTTTTTTTCATATATATATTTACATCTCTACCATAGGCAGAGCCACAGAAACTTAATTTGTGTAATTTTCTCTTTTCATTATATTACGTAGCCGCTTAGGGCTTGTACATTTATATTACATATTATCTTATAAATTTTTTCCAATTTTCATTCTTTTAATTCTAATCCTACCTATAATTATGCTACTCCTACTATACTGCTCTCCCGTTAGACCATTAAATACTAACCGGTGCAGAAGGACAACAAAACTCTGAGGAATCGGGACCGATGTGTGGCCACGCACATTCAGCCCGCCACAAGCTGCCCTGCGGAAGTGAGCTTTTCATTAACTTTATGATACATTTTTGTTGATATCAGAAAGTGGATCTCAAAAAGCAAATCAACTATGATATTGACTGTCGGGATATTTACCATATCTATTTTCATACGCGAGTATCCGATATTTCGGCACTGTTGCAAGCGCCATGATCACGGAGTAACTCGTAAATATTTTAGTAATGTTTATGACCATGACAGTTTAAATTCATAAATCTACTATGCCCTCATAGGGTTGCGTTAATCCTATAAAAGTTAACGACTGTCCTCGAGGGGTATTATTATTATTATTATACTAGCAGAAACTGTATTTTAAAGATTTGGTTTTCATATCTTTGGTTTTAACCTGTTTTTAAAGCAATTAGTATACTAACATTCATAAAAAAATTATTAAAGTGTAAAAAGACAACTTGTTACAGGACGGGGATTGTTTATGAATAGAGGCTGCGAATTAACAATTGTAGGCTTATTTTGGTTGCAGTATCTATCCTATTTCAGTTCGTCACATATTTCTCAAAAGGCAAATATCTATCATTTACTATATTTGACATTTTCGAAATTCGTTTCCATTTTAGATTACGGGTAAATAACGAGACCTATCAACATTACGTTTACTGTCCTCAATTGGTGCTGACTTTTAACTACGAGGTTAACAGCAATCCCCTTACATCAGCCGCTCAAGTACAAGTTTCCCTCACTTCACGTAAGTATTTGATGAATACGATACGACTGAAAGAAACTACATATTTGAATGAAGGCCATTGAACATCAACTCTTATACATGGTACTGGTGACAGTGGTACTTCTCCAATCTAGAGGTAATAAAGTGGTTCGTTCCCACTTGTTCAACTGATCAGTTCTACAGTAGAACTAATGGGATATTTTTTCCTACTAGTTCTACGATATTAGATGCAACAAAAGAGTAGAACAAGAGGGAATCTTTTTTCCACTTGTTTGAAAGAAAGAAATATGTATATGGTACAATGTGTTACATAAAAAAATGTACTTAATAAATAATCGAGATTGTACCAAATAGGTTTCCAGTTCAGCATATTAGCGCTGGTTTTCAACTGGAACCCGTCGTTACACGCCCTTATTCTAACTTAAACTATAGGTTTTTAAAATATTACATTAAAAAACAAAACAATCAGCACTAGTCATGACACATGAACTAAATATTGTTACGTTCGTAGGGTGGGTACTAATAGGAACTTGCCACTGATTACACTAATTTAAAAGAAACACTTTAATAACTAAATAAAAACAATAAAACCACAGTAAATAATCTCTACTAAACACTCTAAACACAAACTCTTCGCTTAGATAATCGCACTGTAACAGAATCGCACTATTTAGCTTCGATCACTTCGATTCGCTTTGATTCGCACTGTTCGCTTCCTCAAAGGAGACTGTCCTGTAGCCGCGAGCTCGGCCCTTTATATACGCCTAGTAATGTTCTGGAATATTCGGGAGAATTCGTTCGGTACCTACAATCGGGTACATTTCTAGAATGTTCCACACGATACTAGTTGCTCCTTCGGTATGTGCCGGAAGGTTCTCGACCTATTGCTGTCCCTTCTGGTGCTATCTCTATCACATAGTTCTAGAATGTTCTTAGTGTAGCTATCTCTTTTTAATAGTGCTATCCCTGTCTAATAGCTCTGGAATGTTCTGAATGTAGCTCTCTCTTTCTAATACTGCTATCCTTGTCACTCTTTCATGAAATTACGCTATATACTGAAGTGGGCTTCAAAGGCCCATAAGGGGTCCTGAAAACGCCTCCTATCACATGACATCATACCTGAAAAAGGGTTTTCAGGTTATGATGTCATGTGATAGGGGGTGGCCTGAAACGAACTGAAAACATGTTTCAGGCGCCTGAAAACAACGGCAACTGGGGTGAAATTCGGATAATTTGGTATGTGATAGAGCCTCCTCGGAAACGGCCTGAAACCGTTTTTCAGCCTGCTGAAAACGTTCCCAAGGCCCAGAAAATGACGTTTAAAGTCGTTCACTAGTCCGCCGGCGTAACAATATGAATAACTTAGAGAAATAGTAATTATGTAATTATTTAAATATATAATATAAATTTTCATTACAAATACACAATATACATTTTCATGACAACACACAGCCCACACATATACATACATACCTACATAAATAAAGATACTCAACCCATACAGTAAACTAAAGACAGTACGATCAAATCAGTGTTTTATTACTAACTATATTTTGGGGTTTAAAAGGCCTCATCAAGATCTTTGGGGCCGAAGTGACCTTGCCTGCTAGTGGTGCACCTGCTGACTAACGGACCAGGCAACGAAGCAGGTGTGCCTACGGAGTTGGGGTATTGGACAGCAGTCGCTGTCAACAATGCTGAATATTAAAATCCAAGCGATAACTGCAACTAACTTTCGGTTAGGCTTAAAAGATCTGACCAGTAATTCCTGAGATTATTGCGTTCAACAAAATAAACAACTCTTTAGCTTTATTTAATACATACATACATATTGTCACGCCTTCATCCCGAAGGTGTAAGCAGAGGCATACTATGCGCCTACATTTCACCGTATGCATTTTCTTGTCTCACGTAACAGGTGGTGAGCCCATTGCCGTGTTCAAATGGACAGGCGCAGATAGTGGCGACGTGCTGTTGAAATTTTTCAAACCCCTTTCAGCTCGGCTTAACGACTGCCATGTTACTGACAGCCGAGACCAACGGTTTAACGTGCCTTGCAAAGCACGTAAACGCTCGCAAACGTATACGCTTTATATATTAACTATATTACAAAGAAGATTTTTAAACCAGGTAACTACGATATCCTAAACAGTGGAGAATATGGCGTGTCCGTGAGTTCAATAGATTTCCAGCCTCATTTTTATATCAAGTCCACTAGTACAAGCGTCGACACTAAGGCTGAGATAAAATGTAACACAATGTCGATTGACGATGATGACAACTTTGATGATGAACGTAAGTTTTTATTTATTTGTAGGTTTATGTTTTTATTAATATGTAACTAGTTGTTCCTCCTTAGGAACAAAGTTGGTCAGAAAACAACGATTTAATTTCCCTTTTACTCATGTGAGTACTTTGAGTGCTGTACCATCAACATTAAATGATACAAGTGCTTCGTTCAATAGTGTTATTATAAATGTGAAAGTTTGGATGAATGTGTGAATGGATGTTTGTTACTATTTCATGCAAAAACTACTGCATGGAGCCAATGAAACTTTACAGTAATTTAGCTTACACAGCAAAATAGATCATAGGCTATTTTTTATGCCGGTAATAAGTCCTGTAGAAAACAGTAACTGAAAAAAATTCACCAGGCATTCGGAGCCGCGTGTATTAACAAATAATTTGCAAATTATAAATGTATACTAAAATTGATTTTTCTCCTTTTTAGTGTACTGTACAAGGAACGTCTTAAACATCAGAAAAATATTTGCTACCGTTATCAAAAGTGCCATGAAATCTGTTTTTAATGGAATCGATAAAAATATAAGATCGTACCTCATGGGGGATGTACTGCCGCGGAACGTTACAACTCATTTTGGATATGACAAGCTGCGAGTAGACACTACTCACTGATATCTGTCAGTTCCGATTTAGAATTACTATTAAAGTTTCAAGTGAACGTTTCTAATTTGTCCGTCAATTCTGTATTATATTCTGAATAGCTGTTGTGTATGCAGACTTTGAATTATCTCTCAGACGCGGAATGATCTGTCTCAACAAGCTGCGCACATTTTAAATTTTATACTTGGATTTTGGATGCAAGGGGTCTAGATCTACCCCGGTCTAGATCTTAAATAAATAAATAAATATCCATCACGCCTTATCCCCGAAGGGGTGGCAGAGGCATATTATATGTCCACTTTTCACCGTGTGGATTCCTGTCCCACGTGTAATAGGTGGTGAGCCCATTGCCGTGTTGAAAATGGACAGAGGCAGGTTGTGGCTACTTGCTGTTGAAATTTTTCAAGCCGCCCATAAGGCATTCAACGTGGCTTAACGACTGCCATTTTACTGGCAACCGGGACCAACGGCTTAACGTGCCTTCCGAAGCACGGAAACGCTCGCAAATGTAAATGTCACAAAGTGGTCACCCATCCGAGGACCAGCCATAGTGAAAGTTGCGTAACTCAGTGATCGTTTACAGAACACTGAGACCGCGGGGCCACGAGCGCTTCTAGAATCGCTTCGTCTAGATCTTTAGAAGATAAAAGACCTCACTTAATAGTGACACCCCTGCTGAAAAACGGACGAGACTCCGACACTACAAGTGTTTCGATTGGTGGGTTTAGTAGCTGTACTCGTATAATGACCCGATGTTACCCAATTCCAATTGGGCTACTTTCGAAGTGCGGCTGCACACCCGGACTTTTACTAGCCTTTTACTGGCCGGTTTAATGCAGCAGGCTTGGTAAGCGGAGCTTGCTGTGAGTGGCGTAGGTCGGCCCTCAGCTAGACGTGGTGCAAGCACGCGGCTTAGTACAAGGACCCAACTAGGACTCTTCAGAAAGCTGTTCCACCAGGTTGCAATGTTGAATTGACTGTTGAATTTAGTGAGGTAACATAACCATGAGCCTCTGGTGAGGCGTAGCGTATAAACTAACGGCTTTCTTGGTTGCATTTTACCAAACATACCACTGCGAGTGTTCTGAACAGGTATAAAATTAATACCATCCTCTTCTTTTCGTTTCCGAAACAAATGGGAGTAAGAGCTACCACTTTCATACCCTGGACAGAATCTTCTCCCGGACCGAAATATCTAAAAAATATCTCACGTGTTTCCTCCTACAACTCAAGGCTCTTCAAGCATTCCTTACCTTATCTTATCCATATAAGATCTATTATCTAGTCTATTAGACTGTAAAAGTGGTCCTCATATTGCATATGGGTATAATTTAGACAGACGGTCAAACAAAGTGGTGCTGTAAGGGTATCCTTTTTTAGGCTTCCGTACCTGAAGAGAAAAAACCGGACCAACGGAACCCTTATATGAACACTTTGTGATCCTTCCGTCCGTCTGTCAAGACCATTTATCATGCAGACGAGTAAATTAATGTTTAGAAACTTTCGCGATTGTCACACATATTTTTCATAATTCGGGTCTTATTTGCGACGTATATTATTAGGTACAAAGCCTATTAGGTACAAACGTTCACTTGACTTGAAACTATACTTACCGGATTACGTGGTCACGGGTGATATCATAAACATCAGACAAGTAAAGTTGTCGAGATGAAATGAAAATCATACTATGGTCTACAGTCCATTGATTTATGAAAAAATGAAATTTCTAAGTTAACGTAAAAATATACATTAGTTTATGCCGCAAGAAATGAACATATATTTTGAGATTATTAAGCAAATTTAAATTTAAAGGGTATCCGTTGACTTAGAACTATAAAATTGGGTAAGTAATACCATAAAAATCTGACAAGTATACGTTTGTAATTAAATCATGAAAATATTCGAATGGAAATTATTTGTAATATGTACCTTCATATTTGTACTGAACCCTTGGTGGGCGAATCCGACTCGCACCTGTCCGGATTTTCCTTGATATGTATGGAATCCAAAAAAATATGATGATAATGAAACATTCCATGATATGTTTGTTATAATAATTTACATGAAGACATTATGTATGTAAATTATGCAAGAAGGGCTGTGTCAACCTGGCAAATACAATGCTGTGTTACGTGGTTAAGTTATACAAGTATGTATATTACTGTAAGAACTTAAGTGTTGCCGATAGTATCAAGGTCTGATCTGAGCATCCGACATCACATAGAAATAACTGAGGACTGTTTGAGGCTGAATTTTAAACTATTAGATTTAACCAGCTAGTAATTTACCAGCAATACAACTTTCCATATTTAATATTTATCATAATGCAACTGAGGGAGCAAAATATTGATGAGTGAGTGAGAGTCTGCAGATGCAGAAAGTGAAAGAAGTATATATTTGAATCGCGAATCCTGGCGATCCGTCTTCTGTGACAACGATAGTTAGTTAATGTCACTACGTAAGCAGTAAATATGCTTTTCGATGGTGCCTTCCCTTCATCTTAGATTCGACTAGTATATATATAGTTAGTCATCAATCAAGAGTAAAAAGAAAGTAAGTATCAAACCTAGGATGTGTACCAGAAAAAGATCGCACATCTAGATGTCTCTACAGCAAAATTATCATGAACTTAAACTCTGGTATCTTGGCGTGGCAATAGCGTCTACTCAATATCTGCTATTGGAATAATTTAGGTATTTCTTCTTCTTAGTTCTTCTTCGTTAACATTAATCATTGCTCAGACTTTTTGTTATGCATTTTAAGCCTATCACATGGAAATTGGTTCCTTCGCCACACAGAGCAGCAGAATGGCTATTGAAGATTCCAGTACGCGGGCACTACTGTCTGTTATTTTTTCCTCAACAAATGTTGTGTATGTGTATTTTATCCTACGATTTCACAGTGATCTAAAAGTAGTAATACATTTATGACATTAAAGTATCTTTTATTATTAGTTTGATGTGAAATGAATAAAATACGATAATAGTTTTTTATAAGGTCATTTGGTCGTAACAACATACATATTTTTGCAGCGCAAAATGTACCTATAACATTGCGTATTGTGATAACTGTCGTTGTTGATTAATGCAATTGAATTCAACTCCCGTGTCTGGTTACTGTACCATTTGCGTACACATGTATAAAAACATATTTCAAAATAAATAATGAAAGTAAATATTGAGAGCAAATAAAAAGGAATGCAACATTTTATATTCACACAATTAATAGAACGAAGATCGCATCTACCAGGTGAGACAATATTGTTATATTTTCCATAAATTTTGAGTAAAGTGGAAAAAGACAATTTGATTTGAGACAGGGATTGAACCTGTGACCTTTGTCTAACCAGTATCAAGTAAGGGTTCAATCCCTGTCTCGAATCGAATTGTCTTTTTGCACTTTATTCAAAATTTATGAAAATTTAGCAAAATAATTGCTTAAAAAATTTATCAATTGTTATATTTTGTCAAAATTATCTTGAGTTCTTAGCTCATCGCGGTCTCTGCTTAGGGCATACTCTACTCTCTTCTCACATGTATCGACCATGCTCATAAGACTGTTTCCCCAACTAAGGTTCTAGTTATGGAATCGATAATCACGGAACACTGTGCAATTATCTAAATGATCTTTATGTCTAGACTAAACAAATCGCGTGCACTTTTTTTAAATGAGTAAGGAGCAGGTTGCTAGTGATTTGATATATATTATCAGTAGTGTACCGCAGTTGATGCCAGTCGTCGCGACATACGCACATAATATAATGAGTATCTCCGTGAGCAACTTCTGCGAGTGTAAATAAAGACGGTTCGATTATAAAGGAGCTTATAGAGTTTTAGTTTAAATTACCCTGTCTGTTAGGAGATTAGAACAGAATTCAATTTTTATTAAAGTGAAAATAGAAAACTTGGTTCACGACGGGGATTGAACCCGTGACTTTTACCTAACCAGGGCAATGTTCTAGCCACTGAACTACCCGAACTGTACCGAAATAAGTTGAAATTCTTCATTATATTTTAAATGTCATCAAAGATGATGGTCATACACCATTGAACATTGCCCTGGTTAGGCAAAGGTCTCGGGTTTAATCCCCGTCCTGAACTAAGTTGTCTTTTTTCACTTTAATAATATTTATGTGAAAGTTAGCATACTAATTGCTTTAAAAATATATCTATAGAATAGAACTAGTTTGGTAGTAGATTAGAACTCGTATTGAGATCGACAGAGCGACCTTAATGAGAACGAACAAGGTTTTCTGCAGTCGTAAGCTGTCCATAGGACTCCGGGTGAGAGTGTTCCATTGTTATGTCTTACCGGTGGTGTTATATGGTAGCGAGGCTTGGACCATCAAAACCAAATAAACAAAATCTAGAAGCTTTCTAGATGTGGTGCTACCGTAGAAACCTCCGCATTAGCTGGACAGAGAGAGTTTCCAATGCTAATATTCTTCGCCACGTCGGTAAGAATCAAAAGCTTTTGGAAACCGTCAACAGAAGAAATATTGCATACGCAGAATAAACGAGATTTCACTTGGTTGACGGCCGACCTCCAGTGATGGAGAGGCACTAGATAATAAAGACCCTGTCTGTAGGGGCTAAGTTGTAATGAATATAAAATTTTTAATAGATGAGCCAAATACAAATGTGGCTTACCCGTAGATGAATAAACGACTTACCAAAGCACTCCTACTATATCAGAATTTGTCAAATTTTGCGTCTTGACACGTCTTTTAGCTCAAATATTAGACAACTAAACTTTAACGAACCCTTGAGTCGATGCCGCGATGATGAACAGAGTCTGTTACGGGACTCTTGGGATTATCCTAAGGGTTCACCTAGAACCCCCGCTGGCAGATGGAAGGGCATCCTGTGGTTTTAGTTGGTAGGAGTCTGGCAAGGCAACCATGATAATTGTTACATTACAGAGTTTTGTAGCTAAAAATAAAAATGTTATGAATAATATTGATGAGTAAAAAAATTTCAGATAAAATGAATGTCAAGCATTTATTGTGGTTTATACTCGCTCTAGTAACCAAAAGTACCGCCGATACTAATTGTAAGTAGGTTACATTTCTATTTTTAGAGTTATTCTATTAACCTGTATTTTAATTTCAATTGTTTAAAACTGTCCAGAAGTAGCTTATTATACTCCAACACTGTAAAGTATATAATTATTAATTATACTACATCAGACGACTCAGTGTTCTGTAAGCGATCACGTTGCACCATCACATTAAGCCAAGTTGGAGGCCTTATGGGCGGCTTGAAAAGTTTCAAATGCAGGTAGCTACAACCTGTGTCTGTCTATTTCAGCATGGCAATGGGCTCACCACCTGTTACGTGGGACAAAAACGGTAAAATGTGGGCGTATAAAAGTAATATTCCCCTACATAGGAACCGTGGTGATGAATGCATACTTGGGCGTATGGTATGCCTTTGCCTACCCCTTTGGGCGTGACAATATGTATGTAGAAATTGTTTCCAAATATTTTTGTCATCATTACTCTCTTCTTAGTGTATTCTTAGCTGCTTACTTATCCTACCTGAATTAGGAGCCTGGGGAGCACTTTTATTGTTAGAAGTGACTGCCATCTAACCTTAGTCAGCTAGTAGATCATTTACTAGGGCCCCGAAGATCTCGGCAGGCCCGCATGGCACCCATAAAATATTTGACCGATTTTAGTGCAAGAAGTATCATTACATTCATATTTTTATCTGAGGCCCAATGACTACACATTTAACGACTTGAAATTTATTTAAATTATTTTTAACACATTTTATTTTAGGTAATGAAATGTGTGTCCTAGAAGACGTCTCATGTGTAACAGAGGGAGCTAATAATTTCTTCAGGCCAATAGCCAAACGATACGATCCAGTCTATATTCAAAGAATTGATGGACAATATGATAATAGGAAACTCATATTAACTGACATTCGATTAAGAGGACTGGCTGATTGCAACGTTACTAGATTAGAGTTAGTATATTTCTAGACTATAAGGAAAAGAAATTCGTATTATTATAATAATTAATATAAAACTAGCTTGTTAAATTACCTATTAGATAATAGCTTACTTTTTTTATATTGTTTTGCTTCAACTTTCATCAATTTCAAGAATAATCAGGAAAAGTATCGTAAATTGAGTAACATAATTGGCAGTTGTCAAAACACTAAGCCTAAGAGTGATTTTTTAATTCGAAAATTAATCTAAGAACTAATTAATGGTACAAATAATTTTCACTATGTTCTTTTTTTAGATTAACCGTACCTACCCAGGACTATAGACATTACGTACGGTGCGTGAAGTTTATTCTGAATTTGAAATATAAAATTGGGGAAAATACCAGGCAAAATTCACTTACATTAACAGCTGGTAAGTTTTTTTTTGTTAGTTACACCCCACAAAGCTAGGTCCTATTAGTTCCACCATTAATAACTTGATGCTTGATGTTATTGGATTAGTTTCTACCCAGAATTGTAGAAAAATAAAAAAACTTGAGAGGTGTCAAGGGACACCCGGATGGAACGAAGTTATATTGTCCACAAGGAATTATAATATTAAAAGAAACTCCCTCTCCCTCTCCCTCTCCCTCTCCCTCTCCCTCTCCCTCTCCCTCTCCCTCTCCCTCTCCCTCTCCCTCTCCCTCTCCCTCTCCCTCTCCCTCTCCCTCTCCCTCTCCCTCTCCCTCTCCCTCTCCCTCTCCCTCTCCCTCTCCCTCTCCCTCTCCCTCTCCCTCTCCCTCTCCCTCTCCCTCTCCCTCTCCCTCTCCCTCTCCCTCTCCCTCTCCCTCTCCCTCTCCCTCTCCCTCTCCCTCTCCCTCTCCCTCTCCCTCTCCCTCTCCCTCTCCCTCTCCCTCTCCCTCTCCCTCTCCCTCTCCCTCTCCCTCTCCCTCTCCCTCTCCCTCTCCCTCTCCCTCTCCCTCTCCCTCTCCCTCTCCCTCTCCCTCTCCCTCTCCCTCTCCCTCTCCCTCTCCCTCTCCCTCTCCCTCTCCCTCTCCCTCTCCCTCTCCCTCTCCCTCTCCCTCTCCCTCTCCCTCTCCCTCTCCCTCTCCCTCTCCCTCTCCCTCTCCCTCTCCCTCTCCCTCTCCCTCTCCCTCTCCCTCTCCCTCTCCCTCTCCCTCTCCCTCTCCCTCTCCCTCTCCCTCTCCCTCTCCCTCTCCCTCTCCCTCTCCCTCTCCCTCTCCCTCTCCCTCTCCCTCTCCCTTCCAATATAATACTTGTAATATGTGTCTCTCCCCTTCGGGAATATAGGCATGGCTATATGTATTAATGAATACAAAATAATGTCGTGACAACTTTTCGTAAGAATTTTTTCCGTCTAGCCCCCTTTCACAACGCGCGATAAGGAACTTCGTTCCAAAAAAAATAGAAGCGCTCGTGGTCGTGGTCCCGCGGACTCAGTGTTCTGTAAACATTCACCGCGTTAAGCAACTTTCGCTATGGCTGGTGTTTAATATGAACACATCACCCAATGGCTTAATTGTTAATTAATATTATTATAAGTTTTTGTGGTTACTCGATAGATGGCGTTGGGATATATTTCTAGATCACGGTATTGTTTGGTGACTGTAATATTCTTAGAGTATGTTGTTTATTTAATTATATTGTCAATCAAGATCGGAATACAGCGCAGTAGTTTCCTTTCACAACCCTACTCCAGTATTCTCATACAGTACAACCCCAGGTCGACCGCAGATCGCGACACCTAGTAGCGTGTCGAACAGCTGGTCACGGATGGGTGACATTCAAAATGTAAAGTGGTATTTACATTTGCGAGCAATTCCGTGCTTCGAAAGGCACTTTAAGCCGTTGGTCCCGGTTGCATGGCACCATGGTAACATGGCAGTCGTTTTGTACATGGCAGTCGTTTTGTCAAGTTAAAGACCTTATGGGCGGCTTGAAATATTTCATCATCAGGTAGCCACAACCTGCGTCTGTCTATTTCAACACGGCTATAGGCTCACCACCTATTACGTGGGACAGGAATACACATGTTGAAAAGTGGGCATATAATATGCCTCTGTCACTCCTTCTATGGAACCTTTTAAGGCGGTGCAAAGCTAATCTGCAATGCATATAAATGGTACATGCTTTTTAAATATTTCATTAGCCTATAATTTCCAAAAAAAATATAAAGAGAAAGTTAAGAAATGGCCAAAGGCTTATAATATTTAATTTGACAACTTTATAAGTCAAGAACGATAACTTTAAGTCTAATTTCAATTTTTTTTTTAATTCTGAATGTAATGGTTAGATGTGGGTTGCTGGACCTACCTATAATTGGCAGATAATGAACAAACAAATAAAAAAATATAAAGTTATCGTGATAATTCTTTTTCATTCAAATAATAAACTTACTTATATTATAAGATACTCAAAATACCTATAACCACTTACAACTTAAAATTGTTATTTTATATCTGAGACGACCCAATCAAACCTTATTATTTAAATTTAAGGCAAACTAAATTAAGTCAACTGTTCTTACACAAACAAACATTGACTTTGTTTCTTTTGTATAAACTCATAACTGTATAATTATTCTAATAGCAAGTAAGTCGAACTAACGTAATTACTGGTGGTTAGAAAAGAGTGGCCATGAGTTTTATTGCCAGGTTCTTCCTCAGGCTCTACCTATTGCTTTGCGAATCTGGCAGTAATGTAAATGTAGAAGCAATAATCTTGACGTTCATAAGTGTTACTTTACGACCCACATGAATTAAGATTTTTCATTTCATTTCAATTTTAATTTAAATAATTTGTGCAATGATAAAACACTTTCTTCTTTTACAGCTAACTACAGAATACTAAACTCTGGCCAATATGGTATATCAGTCAGTTGCAAAGACCATCTGCCACATTTTTTTATACAATCGGTGGAAACACAAGTAGCGCTCCGGGACGGAGAAAATCGTAAGAAAAATATATTTTTATTTAGACATCATAATTGATTAATTGATTGCCTACCAAAAAAAGTTCAAAATATATTCAACTAGCTGACCCGCCCGGCTTCGCCCGTCACACCCTTTTAATCCCGTCGTTTATTAATTTCACAATAATGTACTAACATTTTCCAAATTCGTTAATTATTTCTCCGCTTTCCATTACGCCCGCATGGTCCGGTCGAATTACAGTTACACGAAATGAATTTCTTTGCGCATTATTTTGATCTTGCTATAACTCGTAAGATATTCATTTAATTTGCAAGGTGTAAAGGGACAAAATAATCTTCATGAAATGCTGAAACCAAGTAACGTAACAAAAATGATAAGGATTAATAGCATATTTGTGTAAATAGCCTTTAAATTACCGCTTTATAATTGCTGGTTTTTTAAAGTATAAAAATGGATATAGTAGTTCTTAAGAGATAAAGAAGCGCTCGTGGCCCCGCGGTCTCAGTGTGCTGTAAACGATCACTGAGTTACGCAACTTTTACTATGGCTGGTCCTCGGATGGGTGACCGCTTTGTGGCATTTACATTTGAGAGCGTTTCCGTGCTTCGGAAGGCACGTTAAGCCGTTGGTCCCGGTTGCCAGTAACATGGCAGTCGTAAAGTCAAGTTGAAGGCCTTATGGGCGGCTTGAAACATTTCAATACCAGGTAGCTACACCCGGCGTCTGTCTATTTCAACACGGCAATGGGCTCACCACCTATTACGTGGGACAAGAATACACATGGTGAAAAGTGGGCATAGATAATGGATTTTTTTTTTCAGGAAACCATCGCGACATGTTGGCAGAGCGGATAATGTATCTAGTAACGCAAAAGGTCACTCTAATGGTTTTCCTTGGGATTAACGACTACTTTGAAAGGCATAGCATGAGCGATGCATTTCCATATTCAAAAAATGTTCTAAACGATTTTTGTGCATCTAACAAACCTCAATATAGGAAACTGTAGCAACAACGTAGTTCGGTACTACTCGTAACACTAAATCAAATATTTCTTAATGGAAACCTAATGTGTAAATCTATGTCAAAAATTTAATATCTTGTTCGATGTAATAATTGCAATCGATCACGTTTAGCTGACCCAGCAGTACAATACTTATCGGAAAGTGACTGGTGCATTTATTAAAGTGAAACTTTTTTATCGAAGTTGAGAGAAATTTAATAGCTGTAAAAAACCGTCACGTTTTTCGGTTACGTGCCATGTTGTTTGAAGTGAAAATCTCTATCATAAGTGAAACTTCGTTATCGACGTTTGAGAGAAATTTTATAGCTGTGTACTGTGGTACACACAATTTTTTTTCCATCATTTAAACTTAGCTTAGCATAAAATAAGTTAATGCTAATTTTAATGTAAGGAATATATATATTTAAATAATTACATGGTTATTAACAAATTAAAATTTTAACATATTTATAGAAAACAATGCAAAAGAAGGGGGCGGGCGGTGGGAATTATTACAAGACTGACAATGATGCCCCGACTAGGTGTCGAAGAATTCCTCCCCATCAAAATCAACCGGTAAGATTCCCATAAGGCTGGCCGGATTGCCACGTTATATGGCAGTGCTTATTCTCTGAGCGAGAAGAGGCCAGCCCTATGGTCACGAGAAGAATCGACCAGTCGCTTTGCGATATCACTATACAGTGAACGAGCACTTGGGCCCCACGAGCCCAGTGTCTCGACCCCAAACGGCTCAAAAATATAATTACCTATTAAATTATTATATTTGCGCCGCTTGAGAGTCTCAGCGGATGCAGAAGCAGCACAAGCGCAACTCGCCGTGCTAAGAAGATGAGAAGGAGCCAGGGTGTCAACACAAGTTGCATCCCAAACTAAAGGCTTTCCCATCTTCCATGGCACCAATGACATACCGTCCGGCCTCTTGACATCGTCACGCGCGTCACGCCCCAGCGTATTGGTAAAGACGCTTGGAGCCACGCTCGGTCGTCCAAATCTGCATTCAAAATTTTGGAAAGCGTGGTATGAATAATTTTGTCCATATTTTCCAAAAGGGTCGGATGTTTAAAAAATTGAGATGAGCGAAGGGCATGAGTTAATTTTGGGACGAAAAGACAATACCGAATAGTTGTAAAGGCCGATTGTATATTTATTTGAAGGAGTCGATCCGAAACTTCACAAAAATTTTTGATCTTTTCCTCAATGAAAGATTCATAGGCATCTTCTAGAATGGGAGACCCTAGGAGGCGTAGAGAACAATTCTGAAGGATTTTCAAATTTGGAGCCAAAACATTGAATTTTGAAATAGTAGAAACACTATCAATATTGTCATTTAGAAAAATTTCACACTTTGAAGGATTCAGATCCAAACCAATTAATTTAAATTTATCTTTTATCAATGCCAAATCTTTAAAAACTGTGTCTACATCTCCTCCTAGAGTGCCGTCATCTAAATACCAGACTTTAAATTTGTAATTTAGCTGGCTAATTATTGGGTGTATTGATAAGCTGAAAATGAGTGGCCCGAGAGGGTCACCTTGTTGACAACCGACTGCAGAATCTAAAATATTTTCCTTATACAATAATTTTGATGGGTTTCTGTAGCACAGCCAAAGAAAATTAAAAATTTTGGGTGTTCCCAATTTGGCTTGTGTCAACAAAGTGTCCCTGTTTACTGAATTAAAGGCATTCTTCAAGTCAACTTTAAGAATGACCTCTCCTTTCCCGCAGCCAAGGTAAGTAGACAGGGCATGTATGGCAGCTTCACAACCCCCTTTTGATCCAAAACCGAGCTGTATGGGTTGGAATTTGCCAGACAGTTCTTCCTTATAAAACTGACTGCAAATTTTGGCTACCATACGCCTGAAAGTACATCCCACGGCAATGGGACGAATTCCACCCTTCTTCTTGCGTAGAGCACACAGATTGGCACCATAAAGGATGTCGATGATGCCTTCGTCCACATTGCCGGATAACATAAGATTAGCCAAACCTGTTAGCTACTTCAAGAGTGCCTCGCCGGCCTCCCCAGCGACCGGACCCAATAGGTCCTTTAAATGTTGTGGAGTCAAACCATCAAGGCCACCAGCAGAACCACTACGGAAGGAGTTAACAGCTGTCAGAACTTCCTTGGCTGAAACAATCAAAAAGTCAGATTCGGAATTTGGAGGATCAGGAAAGGACAAGTCATCTATTGGCGCAGGATGCTTGCTCCTCAGATAAGCAAGAGTATCTGGAGAGCAAGGAGCCACCACGTCGCTACTAAATAATAACCTGGATGCTCCTCTTATGTCACCTGCTCTTAATTTAGATTCTACATAATGATAAATGGAATTCTTATGGAAGGTTGTGAATTTGGGGTCAAATAAACGCAACGAATTACAGTTTTCTTTAATTTGGCTAGTCAAAGATTTATTGGTTGTCTGATTTTTAGAATTATGTAGAATCCTATAAGAAAAGGTAAGTTGTTGCTCCCAAGCAAAAGTAGAATTCTCCCGTACTACAA
Organism: Thumatha senex; assembly: GCA_948477245.1. Classification (NCBI taxonomy): domain Eukaryota; kingdom Metazoa; phylum Arthropoda; class Insecta; order Lepidoptera; family Erebidae; genus Thumatha; species Thumatha senex. The sequence goes on along the minus strand of OX419750.1, from coordinate 714,964 downwards.
GGCCAATACAGTGGGCTAGGTTTTGTGCCACTGCAGGTCTTGCAGCACGAGGTATCCTTTTTAAAACCGGAACAGAACTTTTAAATTTAGAAATAGTTTGCCAAAAAGAAATTTGAATCTGCTGGGCCTCAAACGTTGATATGTTCGAAAGTACATTTTGGGATTTATGTACCTTACCAAAATGTACTTTCAAACCTCGCTGACCCTTAAAAAAACGAGCTTGGGAACAATTAGGACAGCGAACCAAACAATTTAGAGACGAGGTTGGTTGACTACTTACATTCAAAATGCCACCATCACCGCAGTCTTGCAACATATATGGATAAACTTAAAACTTACACGTATAAATCAATAAAAAAATAAAATAATAAAAAATACACCACAAATACACTTATTGTTTGTAACGCCACGTGTAGTTGTTACCGTGGGATACGGATAATGCAGCCTCTTACAAACTGTTGCCGCTGATAAACTCTCCAAGAACAGACGGCGCTTTCCGCATCAGTTTGTCAGTGATGTGTTCAAGAGTGGTGGGATATATTGCGCTAAACATTTTCATGGCCTCGTGGAAATGTCTGTACTCTATGCTCTCAGGCTAGTGGAACTGCGAACCATGTACTCCTCCTGTCCGATGCTGCTGTGTAACTTTGCGTTTTTCAACAATTTTACAACACCATCAATGTTGTTATTTTCTAAAGCAGCTTTTCTTTAGCAGAGTAAAGATAGCTTCCATTCTTTTTGTAACCATTGATATAAAATAATGATTTTTATATTTACTAAATATAATAGTATATTTTTGAAAGCTGACAAGCTGACGTTCAATCTAAGAATATGTAAGGAATGTGGCAAAATTTACATGACATTCCTTTAGTTAAACATAGGTACATTTTAATATATTATTTTTTATGACATAATATTATTTAATTTTATTTTGTGACATTATTATCTTTTAACATCTTGAATTCGTAATTGTTTGTATCTTGGATGGTGAATGATGATGACGGCAATTGGGTTATTTGAAAACTGTTTGTTTGAGTTAGTATTTGTTGCTTCACCGATTACTTGTGTGCTTATTAAGTGAATACTTAAATTATTTGGTTTTGTTGTGAACTCAGCATTAAACCTCGAACGTTACTTAAGTGCTTTTTTTATTTGTGGCACGTCAGAATGGCTTCGCCCGCCTTATGGTAAGCAAAAACGACGTGATGGGGGTCGCTATCTCAACCCGCAGGGCTCCGATAGCGACCCCCATTTTGACGGCCCAGAAATATGCCTTTTCACGCGTCTCTTAAAGGACCCGGGATTGTAAGAGGCGGGAAACACGAGCGCTGGCAGTGAGTTCCATGGTCTTATGGTGCGACATATGAAGGATCTACGAAATCTTTCGGTTCTAGGCACGATGGTGTCGACAGTATAAAGATGACATCTCTGCCCTGCCCGTGTTGTTCGGGAACGGAAGCGGGAGGGTATAACCAATTGGAAGAGTTCTCTTTAACTGATTTGCGTAGCAAACATTACTTACTACGCAGGTCGCAACCTTACACTATTTGTGTACATTGAATATACTTTCAAAATTTCTTTTGTGATATATCTCGTATCTATATATGTAGAATAAGAAATTTATTTTATAATTTTTGTTTATCTGTTTGTTTATTTGCTACACTGTTACGCTAAAACGGCTAAACGGATTTGAAAGGAAGTTTCACCAAAATATTAGCGATATTGCCTTAAGACCTGATTAACATTTAGGCTAGGACATCACGCTGTCACTGTATGTAGTGTGCTGTTGGACAATTGTTTTTTATATAGCGCCATCGAACCCAAAGAAAGCTAATATAAGCTAGTGGTATGGGATCTATGGGACAACTGATAAACGTACTTATACAACAACAACATATTGTCACGCCTTTATCCCCGAAGGGGTAGGCAGAGGCATATTTAACGCCCACGTTTCACCGTATGCATTTCTGTCCCACGTAACAGGTGGTGAGCCCATTGCCGTGTTGAAATGGACAGGCGCAGGCTGCATCGACATGTTGTTGAAATTTTTGAAGCCGCCCATAGGTCCTCCAACTTGGCTTGACGACTGCCATTTTATTGGCAACAGGGACCAATGGCTTAACATGCCTTTCGAAGCACGGAACTGGGGTGATGAATAATTTTAATAATAAAATGTGTCTATTTTAAATGTTAAATTTAGAAGAAATTTTGAACCCGTTGCCTTTTTAGTAAGGTGGTAACAAAAAGGCTAAAAGGTCTTATGTGCTAGACACTCATTATCACGACCAATTAAAGTCCTGGTAGTCTCGGACTGATAAACGTACTTATATAATTCTTAATATATAAATATGATACATAGGAAACATCCAAGTACCGAAACAAACATTTGCGGATCACACAAATATTTGTTGCGGCCCTGGACCTAAAATCCGAGACCAGGGTATATAAAATGCCCCTAACACCCCTACGGGGAGTTGGCGTGACAGATAAATAAAAAAAAATTAATCAGTATCATTATTTTTATTCTTTTCACGACTTCCTGCCCATCGAATGGCATTATTTGGTCCTCAGAATGTGGGCAATCATGTTGTGTTTTATTTTTTCTCTCCATGTACCTTAATCCCGTATTAAGCAAGTAGCGTATTATCACCTCGAGGAAGCAATAGTATCGTTCTTTTATAGGAGTGTATTATCATCATTTGGAATGCTCACCATTTTGTGGAAGTGTAATGTCACCACAGACGTACAAGAGTAAGCAGACCAAACACATTCCTTTGTTTATGGAGCAATATTTCATCCTTTTCATTCTTGCCATTTGTTGTATAAAGCTATCTTTGTTATTCCTGTGTAGCTACATCTAACTCACACTTTGACAGCGAACAGCGCGTAGCCAATTTTTCTACTACAACTAAGCTACAAACTTGCAATAACAACCGCAGCTGTCATCTTTAAATGAAAGATTTATGTGTCGAAGTAAAAATGTTAAATAAAAGTATTGTAAAATGTTACAAAAGTAGACAAAATATATACAAAAAGGTGTGACAGTGATGATGTTTCATTATCAAAAAATCACCAGAAATAATTAAACTAAGCTACGTCTATGCGTGTATAATAGGCTACGCCTTTTTTCACTAACGTTGTTTTATGTCTTACAGACATCACCATCTTAAGAGAAGATATTTAGTTAGTTAGTTAGTTTTTATATTGACGTATTTTTCTCATCAATAGATTGTGTGCTGTGAATATGTACCTTCATCCGATAGAAGTATGTTGCCTATATTCTTTCCTCGTGATGTCAATTTTTGTTCTGCTCATCTTTGCCAGCGTAAGATCCAGTAATATCCCCGTCGCGAATGTTTTCCTTATTTTCTTCATGTAGTGTCATGCTTTCATCGGTTGAATTTATGTTTACCATATCATGCAAATGTGTCTTATCCCCATCTTGTGGATGTGCCTCATTCTTGTTGTTGTAATTGTTTGAATCTATATTATCCTCATTGTGTAAAGGTATGTTGTACTTATTATGCTTAGATGTCTTTACGTCTTTACGTTACTTTCCGTTTTGTGATGCTTTGTCTCCGTTATTTAGTGTCTTGTCACTGTTATGTGTGGTTATATTTCCATTTTGTGGTGTCATGTCACTGTTATGTGACGTCTCATCTCCATTATGGCGGTGGTGGTTGTCACCATTATGAGATTCCTTGACACCATTATGTAATGTATCGTCTCCGTTATGTGGTGCCTTGTGTGTTGTCTCTTCTCCGCTTTGTGATGTCTCGTCTCCAATATGCGGCACCTTGTTACCGTTATGTGGTGCCGTGTCACCTTTATAACGCGCGTCGTCATGTTCATTTGGTACATTTTGTGGTATCATGTCACCGTTATGTGGTTCCTTGTCACCGTTATGTGCTGTCTCTTCTCCATTATGTGGTGCCTTTTCACCGTTATGTGATGTTTTGTCTCCATTATGTGGTACCTTGTTACCGTTATGATGTGCCTTGTCACCTCTATAACGCGCGTCGTTATCTTCATTTGGCACCTTGTCTCCATTTTGTGGTGTCATGTCACCGTTCTCTGATGTCTCGTCTCCGTTATGTGGTGCCTTGTCACCATTATGTGATTCCTTGGGACCGCTATGTGCTGTATCGTCTCCGTTATGTGGTGCCTTGTCGCCGTTATGTGCTGTCTCTTCTCCGTTATGTGGTGCCTTTTCACCGTTATGTGATGTTTCGTCTACGTCATGTGGTACCTTGTTACCGTTATGTGGTGCCTTGTCACCGTTATGTGCTGTCTCTTCTCCATTATGTGGTGCCTTTTCACCGTTATGTGATGTTTTGTCTCCATTATGTGGTACCTTGTTACCGTTATGATGTGCCTTGTCACCTCTATAACGCGCGTCGTTATCTTCATTTGGCACCTTGTCTCCATTTTGTGGTGTCATGTCACCGTTCTCTGATGTCTCGTCTCCGTTATGTGGTGCCTTGTCACCATTATGTGATTCCTTGGGACCGCTATATGCTGTATCGTCTCCGTTATGTGGTGCCTTGTCGCCGTTATGTGCTGTCTCTTCTCCGTTATGTGGTGCCTTTTCACCGTTATGTGATGTTTCGTCTACGTCATGTGGTACCTTGTTACCGTTATGTGGTGCCTTGTCACCTTTGTACCGCGCGTCATCATTTTCATTTGGTACCTTGTCTCCGTTATGTGTTGTTTCGTTTTCGTTATGTGGTGTCTTGTCCCCTTTATGTGACATGTCACCGTTATGTGACGCCTCATCTCCATTATGTGGTGCCTTGTCACCGTTATGTGATTCTTTCTCACCGTTATGTGATGTATCGTCTCCGTTATGTGGTGCTTTGCCACCGTTTTGTACTGTCTCTTCTCCGTTATGTGATGTCTCGTCTCCGTTATGCGGTACCATGGTACCGTTATGTGGTGCCTTGTCACCTTTATACCGCGCGTCGTTATGTTCATTTGGTACCTTGTCTCCTTTATATTTTGTCTCGTTTTCATTATGTGGTGTCTTGTCCCCTTTATGTGGTCCCTTGTTACCTTTATGTGGTCCCTTGTTACCGTTATTTGGTACCTTGACACTATTATGTGGAGCCTTCTCACCTTTATTTGGTGCCTTGTTTCCGTTATGTGTTGTCTCATTTTCTTTTTGAGGAGTCTTGTCTCCTTTATGTGGTGCCTTAGCCTCTTCATGTGGTCCCTTGTTACCGTGATTTTGGTCCTTGTCACCGTTATGTGGAGCCTTATCACCTTTATGTGGTGCCTGAATCCCTTTATTTGGTCCCTTGTTATCGTTATTTGGTACCTTGTTACCGTTATGTGGAGCCTTGTCACCTTTATGTGGCGCCTTGTCTCCGTTATGTGTTGTTTCGTTTCCGTTTTGTGGTGCCTTAGCCCCTTTATGTGGTCCCTTGTTACCGTTATTTGGTACCTTGTCACTATTATGTGGAGCCTTCTCACCTTTATTTGGTGCCTTATTTCCGTTATGTGTTGTCTCATTTCCGTTTTGTGGTGTCTTGTCTTCCTTATGTGGTGCCTTAACCCCTTTAGGCGGTCCCTTGTTACCGTTATTTGGTCCCTTGCCACCGTCGTGTGGAGCCTTATCACCTTTATGTGGTGCCTTATTACCTTTATTTGGTGCCTTGTTTCCGTTATATGTTGTTTCGTTTCCGTTTTGTGGTGCCTTATCTTCTTTATGTGGTGCCTTGTGTCCGTTTTGTGGTGTTTGTATTTGACACTGACAAGTTGGCGGCTTGTTTGGATCATTAGATTGTGGAAATACTTCACTCAAGCTATATATTTGAAAATAAGTTTCGATTCTATCTAATATTAATAATTTCATTGCTTTTTGAACAATTAGGGAATTTAAATATTCAGCCGTTTTCTTTTGATTAACATTTTTGCACTCTTCACATTTTTTACCTGCAAGAACGATCAATATTAACATTTTTTAAATCAATATGTCAAAACAAACTTGCATGTGTCTACTAATACAAGATCAAGGACAGTCAAAAATAATTTCTTACTCTACGATTGAACTATTGTGCACTTTTCTCCACTAAGAAATATTCCACCTAATACTATTTCATTATTATATTACGGTATAGTCAGCATACTAATATCTTTTCAAAATTATTCCGAATATTTGGGCAGGTGTCAACATTAATCGAATGTTTTAGATGCAATTCTATACTTTCTTACCGTATAACTTAAGCAAGTGCCTGTAGTTGGCGCTTACGTCGCCCTAAGACGTATTAAATGGATTATTTTGTTAGATTCGAGCGTCCGGATTAGGGTAGGACTCGAGTTTAAATCCCGCTCAATCTCCTAATTTCACAACAATCAACCATAACCACGCCATTGATTCGGCAGTTTTTAGTACTTGATCAGAAGGTTTGGGAATAAGGGGTCCCAACAAGATCGCTAAGCCCGAACCGACCTAACCTGCACGGTGGTGCACCAGCTCGTAAACAAGCGAGACTACGGCGCACTGAAAATTAAAAGTAAATATTTTTATGTACAAAGTAACAATTATAAACGAAAAAAAATTGTCACAAGTAAACGGGCAGAAGTAACGAGACTGTATGCGATAATATTGTAACATGAAAGCTCTTAACTACCTTTTCCATGTACAAATTTATTACACTGAAGTTTTTAACCCATATTTATTAAATAAAATATAAATATTGTGGGACACTTTTCACACACTGCCATCTAGCCCAAAGTAAGCTAATATTAGCTTGTGTTATGGGATCTAGATCACTGATAAACATACTTATATATTTCTAAATACATACATATTATAGATAAATAACACCCAGATACAGAATAAACCATCGTGCTCATCACACAAAGTTTTATCCTGGGTGGGAATCGAACCCACGACCTCTTGCGTAGCAGTCGGATGCACACCCACCGCGCCACAGAGGCAGTCATTTATTATTACACTAGTTATATTCCATTTTCGAATTAAAGCTAAGTAAATGGTCAAGCTGCATCCCTAGCGGTAGCCAGAGAGAATAGATCGCCAGACTTCGCGGTCCACGCATAATTCATTCTAATTAAATCTGTAGGGGTTCCTCTTATGATGAGAGTGAATAATATTTTTGCAGATCATACTCTTGATAAAATATAAAATTTACTGACTGGCACTTACCAGTTTTACATTATTTTTACATAAATAACTAAACGTACGTAACAATACTGCACTAGCCTATACTGTACGTGGAAGCGACTGCTGCGCATAACTGCTTGCACCATGGTTTGCAAAACTCATGCGTCAGCAGTGTGTCGCTACAAATCTAATGAAATTGTAAACGCTGTGTTTATATCTTACCTCTTCGGTCACACTGAAGTGTGACGTCAGATGTCAAGTCTCCTTGGATGTTCACTTTGGATTCAGAATTTTGTACATGAAGATGAGGCACGTTATTTTGTCGTTTGATAAATATACTATATTGACCTTTGTTCAGAATTTTGTATTCATCTGAAACCATATTTGAACATGTTTTGTTAAGCATAAGTAAAATGTATTTATTGCATCAGGTAGGCACATGTCAGTCACGCGAAAATCAGGTTGATCCTATCTTCTTTTTGGAACGAACAATTTTGAGCATAGCGATCCACTCTTTATTCTTTTAAAACATATACTCATTAACCTTGGAACGTCTACATAAATAATAAATAAAAATATCTTTATTTTGCATAGACCATTTTAACGGCGCTTACAAAATGTCATACACTATTTAAAATATTTAAAGCGACCACCGGTTCGGAACGCGGCCCACCTGAGAAGAACCGGCAAGAAACTTAGGAAGGCTTTTTTTTTGATGGCCTATTTACAATTTAATATTATTTCATTTTGCCAGCAGATCATTTCCAGGCGTCCCCGTCCTGCAAATAGTCTGTAACGGAGTAAAAACCTTTTTCACAAAGCTTGTTTTTTATAAACTTTTTAAATTTATTTAAAGGTAAATTTCTCAGGTCACAGGGAAGCTTGTTGTAAAAGCGTATACAGTTACCCTGGAAAGAATCGCCAATCTTATGTAGTCGACTGTGGTGGACTGAAAGATTATTTTTATTTCTAGTGTTTATATTATGTTTATCACAGAGTTTAGAAAACTGTGATAGATTTTTCTGGACATACATAAGATTGGCAAAAATGTATTGTGATGGTACGGTTAGAATATTCACTTCTTTGAATTTTTCTCGGAGAGAAACTCTGGGGCCCAAATTATAAATAGCGCGTACAGCCCGCTTTTGTAGAAGAAAAATAATATTTAAATCTGCAGCACTCCCCCAAAGGAGAATACCGTAAGACATAATACTATGAAAATAGCTGAAGTAAACCATTCTAGCCGTATCCACATCTGTTAGAGTCCTGATCTTTTTTACAGCGTATGCAGCTGCACTTAATCTAGAGGCTGTCTTTTCTATGTGTGGGCCCCACTGCAAATTGGCATCAATAGTTATACCTAGAAACACAGTTGATTCTACAAACTCTAACACTTGTCCATTCAGTTGAACATTGGCCGCAACTTGTTTTACATTTGGTAGAGTAAATTTTATACATTTAGTTTTATTTTCATTAAGGCAAAGATTATTTGAGCTGAACCAATGAACTACTCTTGCAATTGCATTGTTTACATCGTCATAGTTATCTAATTGTCTTTTAATTTTAAAAATTAATGAGGTGTCATCTGCAAACAAAACAATCCTATTCCCGTCCCCTACATAAAATGGTAAATCATTAATATAAATGAGGAACAAGAATGGCCCAAGTATCGAGCCTTGCGGCACACCCATTGTAACCATGGATCCTACAGAACGTGTACCATTAATATCGACCCTCTGTATTCTATTGTTCAAATATGAAGACAGAAGGTCGAGAGCTTTGCCTCTTATTCCATAGTGGTGTAATTTTTTGCACAGCGTTTCATGTTGAACGCAATCAAAAGCCTTTGATAGATCGCAAAATATACCTAATGCATCGTGCTTGTCTTCCCATGCTTCATGAATACATTTTAATAACTCAACACCAGCATCGGAAGTTGAGCGCCCTTTCGTAAACCCAAATTGATTCGCATGGAGTATTTTATGACTATTAAAATGGGATAGCATTTGATTCAAGATAATTTTTTCAAATACTTTGCTCAAAGTTGGCAGCACTGACACTGGTCGGAAATTAGACGGCTCTGTAGCGCTGCCAGCCTTGAACAAGGGAACGACTTTGCTGTGTTTCATTAAATCAGGAAATGTACCACTAGAAACACAGTCATTAAACACAGTTGCTAGATGGGGCGCAATTACCTCAATTATACATAATGCAGTTTTGACCGATAACCCCCAAATGTCCGCGGTTTTCTTAATTTCGATACATTTAAATGTTTTTACAATGTCCTGAGCACAAATATCTGTGAATACAAATGCATCCCTGCAACAAAGAACAGATTCTTCTAATAAAAGTTCAGCGGAACTGGAAGATGCTTGGAGAGATTTTGTTGTCAAAATAGGTATATTTTGAAAAAGTGTTCAAACTGCGTAGCCACTTCCAGGTCCCCTGTAACATGGCAACCATTTACTTTTAAGTGGAAATCCCTTTCAGTCACTAAAGATCTACCGCATTCAGAGTTAATGATGTTCCAAGTCATTTTTATTTTATTTACAGAATTAGAAATTTTATTTTTAATGAAGTTTGACTTAGCAAGATGACACGTTTGTTTAAATATCTTTGAATAATTTTTAACATATTCCTGAAAGGTTTGCCTAAAATTATATGATTTTTCTGAATATAATTCAAATAATTTATTTCTACTTTCCTGGTGTTGCCCAGTCACTGAAAACAGGACGACCACCGATCTGTAGAGTTTTTGAGGTAAAAACTTTGCCAAACTCATCATTAATCAAATTAAATAAGTGTTTATATGACTGGTCTACACAAGTGAAGTTAGGTAGATATGGTAATCTCTTTAATACATTTTCTTTAAAATTATTCAAACGACTTTGGTTAATTGGTACATATTTAATTTGTATTTTGCTGACTTTGTTACTACTTTTAGGAAATTTTATCCATTGGCCACGATGATCTGACTCCACAGGATCCACAATACCTTTATCTATAGGTTTAATATCAGTAAAAATATTATCAATACATTTTGCACTGGTGGCTGTAATACGAGTGGGTTCTAAGAATGTACTATGCAGATTAAAGGATTTAAATACATTTTTCATTTTATTTCTCTCTGATGGAGTTATTGATGTATCTAATATATCAACATTAAAATCTCCACAAACTATTATAGATTTCTTAGAACATTGGCATTTGAACAGTGCTTCTTCAAGCTTTTCTTCAAATTTAATGTAAGAAGCATCAGGGGGACTGTATACGCTTAACAAGATGAAATGCTCAAACTCAATACTGGCAATCTCAATAACTCGCTCAATGGAGAGGGCTACTAAATCCTTACGTTCTTTAAATTTTAAGTTTTTATTAATTAATATTAAAGAGCCTCCACGTTTAGAATGTTTTCTATTGAACGAGCTAGCAACCTGGTGATTTACGAAGTTCAACAATGTGATTTGATGATCTTTTAACCAGTGCTCTGTAGCACAAAAAATATTAATAGAATTTGCATTAATGTATAGCTCTAACTCTAAATCTTTACCATTTATTAAACCTCTAACATTATGGTGCACCAGGTTTATAAAAACAATATTATTACTAAGATTATTCTCAGGGGCCAAAGTCAACTGGCCAGATTTATTATCTGTTGTCCTATAAACTAGTTTTTTGGAATTTCATTTTCCAAATGTGAAGTATCAAAACTATCCTGCTCAATAAAAGCAGTTGTACTTGCCAATATATTGGCTTGAAAAATTAAAAAATTAGATAGCAACAGAGCTACCTTTCGTTGAAAAAATTTTGATAGAAATGAAAAATACAATGACATGAATTTACTACGATTAGTACATCGATAATTTACAGCGATGTTTCTTCTCACTGCGGGGCAGCATCGCTGCTTAACTTCATTACCCAAACGCGAAACAAATTACGAAAAGTAGTAGAAAGCCAATAGAGAAGGGGTGGCGGATATATGGTCAGTAAATGTCATCTGGAGGGTAAGGTTACCTATTACCTGTCCTACATTTTTATGTCTTAAGGAAAGTAACGAATAATAATATTCTATTATTCTTCATTACTTTCCTTGAGGAGTTCGGTTCGTCATTCCCCGTTACAATTAGTAGAAGTTATCCTTGACCGTTGTGCGTTAGGATTGACGAATCGAGGGTGTGTGGATCTTTCCTTCCCCTACTTTATTATCGTACCCAACCGAGGTGCAAGTGTTCCATTTAATTATAGACTGCCTAGTCAGGTAACGTCCTGGCACCGCGCCGCTGTATGGAGTATGGGACACTAAATTGACAGTGGGTGGGAGTCAGGGAAATAGCGACGCAATGCGAGTCTAAATTCTCGTACTGGAAGTTGGGGGGTAATCCATCTAGCCCTTTGAGGAGAACCCTATTACAGGGCGTCTCTTTGCCGATTCACAGTAGCTTAACCTTTCGCCTTTCCTACAGCTTAGTAGACGACTCTACTCAGCGGCGGAAAAGCTGAAGCCCGTGATTAGTGAAATGTCTTTCCAGGGCTGTAGGTCCCTATAATACCAACCTACACCCCGCATCAAGGTAGTAAAGTACCGAAATGCAGTACAAAAAAAAGAAACAATCACATTACAGTCTCAATGCTTACCTGCAGTTATATTGTACTGCATCGCGCGGGCCCCTCCCGAGCACGGGGCGCCACTAGGCTTGTACGTAAAGTTCATCGTCAGTTGAGGACAGTACAGGTGTTGCTTATACTCTGTGGCATTTACATCTACTCTATAAAAAGAGAGAAAACAATTCTCATTACTATCGACCGCAACAATAAACCATGATAATTCGTACTTAATTAGCTATCTACACCTTATTCCCCGAAGAGGTAGGCAAGGATATACTATATACTCACACTTCACTATTTGTTTTTTGTCACACGTAATAGGATGTCTATTGTCAAGTTGGAACGGATAGGGATAGGCTGTGGCTACGTACTTAGTGTTGAAATTTTTTAAACTACCTTTTATATTTCAACTTGACTCGAATGTCATGCTACAATCAGCTGGGACTAGCAGCACGAAAGCGCTCATAAATGTAAAATTTATCCATCCACTCCATCTCAGGACTGATCGTGGTGATCAACCAAGATGCTTATCTTAACGTAAAGATCGTTTAACAGAACACCGATCTAGTGGGGACTTTCCAAATTCAGATATCAAAACGTTTATTTCCCCTTCAAGCGTCACTGTCTCAAGCGTGACTATCTGCTGGTTCGCAGTAGGTAACACCTTTAATGTCTTGACTTTGAACATTATGATATAATAACCAAATGACAGATTATACTTACCCCAACTTTGTGACCGTGCATTTACTCATCCCGTGTAGTATAACATTAGTTAACGTAGATTTTGTAAACCCGTTTTGATCATCGATTCGATCTATATTTAAAGGATCCATAGGCTTCACCAGACCATTGCTGCCAGCTATTACATTCTTCACGATAATATTCGCATTATTCGTCATACATGGCTCGTTTGTAAACACACATATTTCTTTGCCTATAATTTGTTAAGTATCATCAGTATATCTGTACGTAGCACTATTTTGAATATTTCACACTCTGCTTGAAGTAGTAAGATAGGGAAACACGTGTGCTGGTAGAATTCGAAGTTTCTGCAGTAGGGCAGAGTTTCTTGAATCGTTTACTATGTGAGAGTGGTACACACAGATGGCACCTCTGCCTAGATCGTGTTGTTAAAGATCGAAGAAGAAAGGATCAGCACCTGACGACTCGTGGTCAGGTGCTGATCCTTTTGATATGGCCAGTAAAATGGTACACTGCTGCAACGGTTTGATATAGTCTAGCTAACAGATCATTAGTACAATTTGAAAAACTTATGCATTTAAACAGAAATGGGACCTTGACTGGTCTCGTTTCGTTTGCAATACACCAGCTCACGGTGCACTCATATTTGGTTGGAATCTGTGTGATATGGAGGGCTGGAGAAATTTGAAGATACCCGTTATCGTCAAACCTCTCCACTCCATCAATGTCTGACAGGTCTTATCTGCACAGTCTGATATTATGCTTTGGGCTTGATGGCCCAAATAAGTTTCTTGCCACATAGTGGCGTCTATTTGAAACGTTTGTTTGCCATATAAAGGGCCATCTTTACCACTAAGGGGCATGAAAAACAGATTACGAAAGATTCTCAGCCTAGTCCTACCGAATATACATAAATAGTTTCATAAAAATTGAAAAGAAACTACATGGGTCAAGTTAACGAAGTCTTATTTTTTAATTTTTATTAATTTATTGGTATGTGTGTGTGAGTGAGTGTGGACATGTTTACTAAGTACATACTTACATTTAAGTTTTTGATTTGCGGTACTGCAATAAATTAAAGCAAGTAATATCCACGTAGACAGCGGAGCACCCATCATGACGTCAGACGAGGCCCATACTGAATGCTGACGAATGTTTTGACAAATTTATATAATTGTGTTTAATTAGGTACAGCACTATAAATGTTTTATGACTAAAATAAAGTTTATTAATGTACTTAACCCAATTACGAAACATTTTCTATTTGTAGTGAAAATGTCAAGGTAGTTTACCCAGTTTTGCTAAAAAAAAAAAACAAAAACTGATTTCATAACTATAATAATAATATTAAAATTGGCAACGTCAAGAGCAGTTATATTTTACAAAATCATTTTATTTTTTCAGAAATATTTTAACAAAAGTAACTATTCAAGTTTTACCATAGAATATTACAACAATACAATCAAACTACCTATTATTATGAAAAACCGAAATATGCAATACCTAAGCAATAAACAAGAAAATATACAATGTTTGTGAAGAATGACATGACGTTTAAAGTCATGTCAAAAGATATAAATAATAAAATGCTAAAATTATAACATGCTCACTAGAGCCAAAAGTCGCCAAAATGCACACACAACACCACCGGACTCGTCGCATAGCTCTGCCTCGCAGCACATGGAAACCTTGGAACCGATTGCTGCTGAGACGTTGAGCTCCTCATCGAGCGACGAGTATTTCTCCCCTCCGACGTCGCCAACACCTGTACGTCGGCAGGGGAGACGCCGGCCACCTGCTTGGAGCCCAGAGGCCCACCGGTCTCGAATAGGGTCCCCGCTGCCGGTGGTAATGTGCACCGCATACGATGGACTTCATCTATGAATGAAAACGTTATGCGGGCATATTTTGCGGCTACAGAGGGAGGAATTTACCTCACTGCGTACCGTGTTCGTATGCTGCCTTTGTTTCAGGTACTTGAACCAGCGGTCAACGTTTCGGCACAACGGCTATCGGATCAAGTGCGAGCCATTCAACGCTGTCATATGTTAGATGACGCCGCACTTGAGAGGCTTCGTTCAGAAATACCACGAGCCACATCATCCCTTCTTCATCACAACCTAGTGTGGTTAGTCAAATGAATAATGTCGTAGAACCTGTCAATTCCATTGATAAAGAACTGGATGATCTTGCTACAAGAGTAAGTACCCAGTACAGTGATGAATTAAGGAGTACTTTGGAACGAACGATTACTGAGTATAGGTTTTCTGATCCTGAGAATCGTCCACGTCTACCGCGTTTGCCTACGCATAAAAAGAACATAGTGCTAGTGTGTACCCTGGACTCGGTTTTATCAAGTTATTTTGACACTTGTTTAGATTTAAGTGATGCACACTCAATTCTGTATTGTGCGGCTGTTGCAGTTTGTCGGGTAGCTGGTGTTAAATTTACACAATATGAACCAGCTATTCGACCAAAATCTGTTCCAGCCTGGCAATGCAGAATTGAGCGTCGTATCGCCGAGACTAGGGTGCTCATTGGCAAGCTGTGCTGCTTCAGGGCGGGTAATACACGCCCAAAAGTAATGCGTTTCATGATTCGGGCATTCGCGGGGACTGATATTTGTCCTTGCGAATACTCTTTACGGGTCACGGAACGTATTGACCACCTGAAGCAGAAAATTTATGCGTGGGCAAATTGTATACGACGATACAAGAAGAGAGTGGATCGCTATAATCAAAATCGTTCGTTCCAAAAAGATGAGATGTGGGTGTATAGAAGATGAGAGCAGCCTGATTTTTGTGTGACTGACATGTGCCTGCCTGATAATGAAGCCACAAACACATTTTGGCGAAGTATTTGGTCGGCGCCTGTTAGTCATACAGAGGATGAGTGGATGCGGGATGTCGGATTGTCATGTGAGTCTATACATACAATGGAACCAATAATCATAACATCTGATGACGTTGTCAGTGCAGTTCGTTCGTTACCCAATTGGAAGTCACCTGGGCCGGACGGACTACACAATTTTTGGCTTAAATGGTTCCATAGCTCACATGACTGTTTGGCATCTTCATTTCAAACATCACTTGAATCTGGGTTGCTGCCATCTTTTATGACCTCAGGTATCACTCACCTCCTTTATAAATCAGGTAGTACTACGGACCCTAAAAATTATAGACCAATAACTTATTTACCTACGGTTTATAAGCTTCTCACATCCATTTTGAGAGTTTAAATTAACAACTCACATTGAAAATAATTCTATAATGTCCAACTCTCAAAATGGATGTAGAAGCGGGTCTCGTGGTACTAAGGAACTCCTTATTCTTGACATAGCCATTAATCAGCAGGTCCGCCGTAACCGGAGAAATCTGGCAACATGCTGGATTGATTACAAGAAAGCCTATGACTCAGTGCGTCATACGTGGTTGTTGAGGGTGCTAGAGTAAGTTGATACAACTCTATGCAACTTCTTAAAGGCATGTATGGGGCAATGGAGAACGGCTCTTGTTTATCCAGGGTGTCGTCAGGTTCTTGGGAATGGTGAACCTGTGAAGATTGAGAGGGGTATTTTCCAGGGTGATAGTTTGAATCCCTTATGGTTTTGTCTAGCGCGGAATCCTCTCAGTACTTTACTGGAGAATTCAGGGCTAGGGTATCAGTTTCGGAGAGGAGGTCAAGTTGTGTCGCACCTTCTTTACATGGATGACTTGAAATTATTTGCCTCCACCGAATCCCACCTGACTGAGTTACTAAAGGTCACTGAAACTTTTAGTAACTCTATCAAAATGGAGTTTGGTGTAGATAAATGTGCTGTTATGCATGTTAAGAAGGGGCGGATTGTGAAATCTGAAGGAGTACAACTTTGAGATTTTACAAAACTTAGATCCCTTTCCGCGACTGAAACCTATAAATATCTGGGTATTAGGTATTATTGAGACTGACATGAAACGAACGTTGGGAGAGCGTTTCCTGGGCCGCCTGAAAAAGGTACTCAAAAATCTTTTATCAGGCGGCAACAAGGTGCGCGCTATCAACGGGTGGGCCATGCCAGTCTTAGTATACTCCTTCGGCATACTCAAACCGAATTAGATTCCCTGGATAGGAAAGTTCGCTCACTATTGACCACATATCGAATGCATCACCCGCGTTCGTCCGTAATGAGGTTGTATATCCCACGGAAATTGTTTTATTTTAAACTTTGGTTTTGGTTTTACTTGAAATAAAAGATTTTAATAGCACAGTTAGCACAGTTTTATATATTACAGTAAAAAAAGGTTTAATGTAAAAATGTTTTGGCTTGGTTATTGGGCATTTTGCACCACTTAACATTTATATTTGGTCTTGCCTTTTAAGGTACATACTTTAACACGCTCCCTCAAGAATAAGGATAAATGTTCTTAAAAAAATAATCACAAAATAATATCAATTATCATAGCATATTATCACTCCCTGAGAAATAGCATAGTTTTATACAGTAGTAATAATTATACAAGGCGAAAAAAATATAAGAAATAATTATGATGACTATGATATAAGTTTGTACTTAAATAAACTAAATTTAGCCGGAGACAACGGTTTAGTTAATATGTCTGCAATATTCTGATCAGTAGGGCAATAGACAGTCTTGAACCATCCCTTCTTGTATTCATTTTTGATCAGATGATATTTCACATCAATGTGTATACATTTTCTAGTCATTTGACCTGCTTTAATCATTTTCAAACAGCTTTGGTTGTCTAAATGCAGGTTGACTCTGATTTCTGTGTCAAGTAATTCTTCTAGAAGAGATTTTATAAACCTCATCACCTGACAGCATTGGGCTGCAGCTATATACTCTGCTTAAGTTGTTGATTGAGCTACCATTGACTGCTTGCGAGAACACCATGCTATTGGTCCATTTGCATAGAACATTATGAAACCAGTGGTACTTTTCATTGTTTCCTTGTCACCACCATAATCAGAATCACAGTACACATCCAGTGTATAGTTTTTGTCATTATTAGAATATCTTATTCCTTGATTATAGGTTCCCTTCAAATATCTCAATGTCCTTTTAATATTTGTTTTATCTTGTGTCTTGGGATCTTTTGTGTAGCGGCTGGCATAGTTAACAGCATAGCAGATATCAGGTCGAGTTTTGCAAGATAGGTATAGTAGACTACCTATAGCCTCTTGATATGGAAACTTATTCTGTTCAGAAAGAGTATTTCCTTCTTGACTCTTGTCTTGAAAGGATATTGGAGTTTCTGTTGCCTTTGCTGAATGCATATTATACTTTTCAACTATTTGTTTGGCATATGATTTTTGGTTTATATAGACTTCATTGCCATTGTCTTGCATAGCCAGATAGCATTGGGCATTTGGTTTGACAGTGGTTTCAAAAGTTTCCTTCATTTTATCTAGAAGTTTTTTTATAGAAACATTATCTTCTCCCAGTACTATGCCGTCATCAACATGAATTGCAACAAACAATCTATTCCCTTTATTTGCAGATTTGAACACACACTGGTCTGTTTTTGTCGGTATTAATCCTTCACCTTTCAAAAAATCTGTTAAGCGCCTGAACCATTGTTGAGGGGCCTGTTTTAGGCCATACAATGATTTTTTAAGTTTACTTATTTTGCCAGAAGTGTTAAAATTTGGTGGCAGTCTCATAAACATTTCTTCATTCAAGTCTCCATACAGGAAGGCTGACTTTATATCAAAAGTACAAATTTTAAGGTCTTCAGAGGCAGCAATTGCTAGTAGAGCTCTCAAGGAGTTTGATTGTACAACAGAGCTATATACATCTTCATAGTCAAGCCCTTGTTTCTGCTGGCAACCTCTTGCTACAAGTCTTGCTTTCAGCCATCTTCTTTAATTTTATAGACCCAGCGACTGGTCACAATTTCTTTCCCTTGAGCCTCCAGTTCATCAACTAGTACCCAAGTCTGATTTTTCATAAGGGAGTC
Source organism: Thumatha senex (assembly GCA_948477245.1). Lineage (NCBI taxonomy): Eukaryota > Metazoa > Arthropoda > Insecta > Lepidoptera > Erebidae > Thumatha > Thumatha senex. The sequence continues at coordinate 696,574 of OX419750.1, read as the reverse complement.
TTTTTCATGTTGCATGGCTTTGATCCATTCATCTTTGTCTGGACTAGTAAGACAATCTTCATATGTCAAGGGGGATTCTTCTGACAACATGACAAAATCTCTATATCTCTCTGGTATTCTTCGTTGTCTGATTGGTCTATGAGACTCAGATGTTTCAACGTCATAGTTTAAATGCTCTTGTTCTGGTTCTGACACAACATGTATTGTAGTGTTGTCTATTTCAGGTTCTACTTCCTCATTTTGTATGATTTCTGAGTTGATTGAGCTTGAAATTTCTTCTTCTTCTTATAACCCATCTATAAGCAATGGTTGTCGAGTAATTATTTCTTGAGAATTTTCTGGTGCTAAGAATGTTACATCTCTAGATATGTACATTTTCCGGGTTTTATTATCCCACATTCTGTAGCCATTCAGAGCATAACCAACAAAGATTCCTTGTTTGGCTCGGGGATCTAGTTTCTTCAGGTGGCCTAAGTTTTTTGAATAGACAGTAGACCCATATAGTTCCAAACGAGATAAATCTGGTTTACTATGATACCATTTTTCAGCAGGTGTTGTATCTACAGTGGCAGATGGGCTTCTGTTTAGTAGATAAGCAGCTGTTTCTACAGCAGTTCCCCACATTTCATTTGAAAGTTTTGAGTCATTTAATAGAGCTCTCATATTATTGCACAGAGTGCGATTAATTCTTTCTGATTTTCCGTTTAACTGTGGAGAATGAGGAATTGTATAATCTAATTGTATTCCCTTCTCCTTACACCAGTTTTTGAAACTGTTTGATGAGAATTCACCACCATTGTCTGTCCTAATTTTGGCAACTTTGAGATTATGATGGTTTTCAGATAATACAATGCATTGTTTTAGGTATTCTTCTGTTTCATCCTTGGATTTTAAAAGACAGACTTGAACAAAATGTGTGTAATCATCCAAGAAAACTAGAATGTAGTTTTTGTCATCAAATGTTGGAGGATCAATTTTGCCACTGAGATCGGTGTGTATAATTTCGAGTGGCCTGGTTGCACGTTGACGCTGTGTATTAATAGGGTTTCTGGTGAACTTGGCTTGCAGGCAGGCTTCACACACAATATTCATTCAGTAATGCCTTTAGGTACTCCATCACATAGATCTTCCAAGTTTCTTGTGCCACAAGAGTGTTTGTTTTTATATATCCACTAATAGTGATTCCTCATGTTTATTTAATAAATCTACTACAAACAGTCCTGTATGAGTCTTGTGCCCCTGTAGAATTATTTTATCATTTTTCATCACCATAACTTTATTTTGAGTGAATCTGACTTCTCCATTATTATTTGTAATTGCATTGACTGAGAGCAAATTTTTTGTGAGCTGTGGTACATAGGATACATTTTTTAATATTACATTATTTCCTTCTACATCACCAAATAAATTTGAGTCCATGGTTTCACCCTCTTTGACACTAAATATTTTTAACGGGTTTGATTTTTCACTATTTTGTAAAAGTTCTTCATTATTTATCATGTGGGAAGTACACCCACTGTCCACCACAAAGGAACTGTTTGCATTTATTTTGTGAGTGTTACACAGAACTTCACTTGTAGAACTTTCAGCAAAAAAAGCAACTTTATTTTCTTTGCTACTATGTTCAGCTTTAAAGAAGCACTTGTCAGAGCTATGGTTTGTTTTTTTGCAATATCTGCATTGAGGAAATTTAAATAGCCGGTTCTTATTTTTGTTTTTAAAACAATCCTCCTCATTGTGATTTTCCTTCTTGCAAATTTTACAATATTTGAGTTTTTGACAGTTTGACTTTACATGATTATTGCCAGTATTGCCACATTTAAAACATGTGTTTTTGTTCGACACGTTTCTTTTTTGAACAGTATTAAAAGCTGCACCTGTTTGATCACTGTCTGCCCCTGATTTATACTCCTCTTCTATACACAGCCTAGATATCAGGTTTTCTAGGGTTCTCATATTGCTAGAAGTGGACTCCCAAGCACTATTAAAGAAGCGATACTGCTCGGGCAAAGAAAATAGTATTTTTGCAATAATCATCTCTTCAGTGATTTCTTGGCCCATCTGTTTTAACCTAAAGGTGATGTTCTGTAGCTGGCTTATGTTACACATCATATTATTGGATCTTTCAAATTTGTATGCATGTAAATCAAGGAGCAATTGTTGTTTCAGCTGTGTGGTATCTTTCCTAAAAATATTTCTTAATGTGTCATATATTTCCTTCGCTGTGCTGCACGACAGGATATGGTTTTTAACCATTTTATCAATAGTTCTTACAATATAGTACTGAGCTTTGGCGTCCTTTGTTTGCCATGCATTCTTGCTGGCATCGCTCTCACAATTTTTAGAAAACGGCTCGTCACCATTTACAACATCCCATATTTGCTAAATAGAATTCGAAGTTCAAATTCCCATAAGTGATAGGTGTCGGGAGTTTTAAGTATTTGCACATGGGCTATTTCATGTTCTTCCACCGGCGCCATTGTTCTTTGTTACAGACACATTTTTGTATTTTAGTTTTCGAAGTTTTGTTTTTAACTTTTATTTTGTGCTCCCGTATTCATTTGGCGAATCTGGGCCCATAACCTGTTTTATTTTAAACTTTGGTTTTGGTTTTACTTGAAATAAAAGATTTTAATAGCACAGTTAGCACAGTTTTTTTTACTTCAGTTCGAAGAACAGTTTTATATATTACAGTAAAAAAAGGGTTTAATGTAAAAATGTTTTTGGCTTGGTTATTGAGCATTTTGCACCACTTAACATTTATATTTGGTCTTGCCTTTTAGGGTACATATTTTAACAGAAATGTGGAGGTCGCGGCTTTTTAAATGCCAAAACTTTGCATAACCATAAGATATGCAAACTTAGAGAATATTTTCTTCGTACTGACGTGGGGATGCATGCCGGGATACGGTGGCAATAGATAATGGACTGACCCCACTCGCTCTTGCCAAAGAGAACTGGCGCAAACCACTAATACTAAGTACTGACGATCGCAAGGAGAAATGGCAGAGTAAAGAACTGCATGGACGGTTTTATCCTGGCTACAGTTCGGTGATTTATTTGGCGAAACCGAGGGTTTTGTCTGCGCAATTACTGATGAAGTTGTTATGACGAATAACTATTGGAAGTATATTCTGAGAGATGGTACGGTTGACACATGTCGGGCATGCCACCTACCTGGTAAATCTCTTAGACATATAATATCTGGTTGCTCTCGTCTTGCCAACGGCGAGTATTTGCATAGGCACAACCAAGTAGCCAGGATTGTCCATCAGCAACTTGCACTGAAATATAACCTTGTCGATTCAGAGGTACCGTATTATAGGTATGTGCCCGACCCAGTTCTAGCGAATGGTCGTGTCACATTGTACTGGGACCGATCTATTATCACTAACAGGACTATTGTAGCCAATAAGCCTGATATAGTGGTAATAGATCGGTCAGAACGCCTCGCATTAATCGTTGATATAACCATACCACATGACGAGAATCTCGTAAAAGCCGAAAAAGATAAATAAATAAAATATTTGGACCTTGCTCACGAGATTGTCGACATGTGGGATGTACATTCAGCGATTATTGTTCCGATAGTTGTATCGGCACATGGTCTGATCGCCAAGAGCCTCGACCAACATCTTAAAAGGCTCGCGTTAGGCAGTTGGGTCAAGGGCTTAATGCAAAAGGCGGTTCTTCTGGGCACGGCACGTATTGTGCGGGAATTTCTGTCTCTGCAGTCCTGACCACCGGTAGCTTGGTCCCTGTACCCGATGCCGGTAGGATATTATTTTTTATATATTTAAATAGATTTTTTTTGATATAATGTATTTAAAAATGTAATTTATATGTGTAATTAATGAATAAAGGAAATAATAATAATACCCCTCGAGGAAAGTCGTTATCTTTTATAGGATTAACGCAACCCTGTAGATTTGCTTTTTGAGTCTTCCACTTTCTGATATCAACAAAAAATGTATCAGAAAGTTAATGAAAAGCTCACATCCGCGGGGCAGCTTGTGGCGAGCTGAATGTGCGTGGCTACACATCGGTCCCGATTCCTCACAGTTTTGTTGCCCTTCTGCACCGGTTAGGATTTAATGGCCTAACGGGAGAGCAGTGAGAGTGCTACTCCCGGGAGTGCAGCAAATCTCAACTCTGGCTTGCCTTAATTGGCCGGTCAGAGGGAGGGAACCAGAGCTATATGCTCGGGGGTGGAAGTGTCATTTACAAGGGCATATAACTACGGGGAAGCCCGCTCCGGGCCTGTCCTGCGAAGGTGATACCGGCGCCGCACCGCTCGACACCCCAAGCCGCTACACTTGAGAGGCTACGCTCGGACGTGTGTGTCTTGGTCAGACATCAACATCATCGCTACCTGAGACCAAAATTTTAAGAAGTGTTTTAAATCGCGGTAGCGGTGATGTGCTGGATACAAGTGCAATATTATTATTTTTTTTGTTTATAACTAACTAACTAACTATCTTCACGCTGTATCCCTGACGGGGTAGTCAGAGAGGACAGATCGCCAGGCTTCGCGATCCATGCATACTTCTTTCGCTTCTTCGAGATTCATCAATCGCTTCATACACGCACGTCTGGGTATCCGAGTACTTTTGACCTTTCCGTTTTTGAGCAATCTGCTCACGTGGTCTTCATATGTAAGTCTCGGCCTTCCCTGACTCCTTCTACCCTCTACTTTTGAACAATATATATTCTTCGTCAATCGTTCCTCACTCATTCCTTGGACGTGTCCAAACCAACGGAGCACGCCCTTTTCCAGCTTAACGCTGACACTTTCATTCAAACCTACCATATTGCGTATCACTTCGTTACGTATTCGGTTGGCCAAGGTAACGCCGCACAATTTTCGAAGTGATCGCATCTCCACAGCATTCAATTTACTTTCATGCATCTGCTGACATACCCAGATTTCACTACCGTAAAGCAAAGTTGGCACTAGCACTGCGTTATAAATCGCCATTCGTGCTTCTTTTACGATGCTTTGTCGCTTTACTTTTAACTTTACTTTTTTTAGCTTTATTTTTTTTGTTTATATTAAATATATTCAAATGGAATATGCTTATGTTCTTGCTGGTTTTTTTTATATAATTGTAGCATTCGTTAGGTTTGCAGTAAATACCATTGCTAGATCTGAGATTGTCTAATTCATCATTTATAATATTTATATTAGCCATCAGTAGTCTTTTTAAATCCAAGCAATATGCGAGCCGTGGTACTATACCTAAGATGCTCTAACTTTTAGGTGGGTCAGTTAGGGCTTGGTATTCCTGCCGAGGCCACGATTTTGAGTTTTTTAAAACAATGCGAATCGTAGATAAAAGGGTTTTTGATACTGAAAATAAAAAATATTATAGTTAAGAATTTAATCTAGTCAAAATGGCTTTCTGTTACAAAATCTAATAAACTTCACTTGATAGAAAAACATTTCAAAGTTGCCCTCTTTCGAAATGTTTTTTCAATGCCAAATCTAAACTACAGATAATTTTCATGAAACTTTTATACCCAACTATAGCTACTAAATATTTATAGACATAATCGCTTATTTTGACTATATACAGTGATTTTAATAGTAATAATGTTTAAATAATACCAGATTCGCGCCGCTGACGCCTGATCAGTCGCGCGCTGGCGCTTACTGAGGTAGGACCTGTGTCAGGTTTTTTCGTTGCGCTCCCCTTGTTATTTCTTCGCAATTGCACAGTATATTTATCAGAGCAGTAAGCATTCCATCATCATCCGAGCGTCTGTCCCAGCTGCATCTCGCGACCCCCGGATTTCGCTTTGTATAGTGTATATTATGAGAGTTTTAATATAAAATGAGCTACGTACACTTCACAGAAGCGTTAGAATTATCCCTGTAAGTAGTATAAAATCGAACCCGGTACCCACAGGTTAGAAGGAAGTTATATAATTAACTGAGCCAGTGGGCTGTTCAATGTATGTTTACCTATTTTTCTGCTAACTATAGACGAATTTTTTTTTTGTGAAACTTATACTTTCAATTTGGTTCTAAACAAATTTTATCTAAAGATTTTAACTAGAAAACTAACGTTATTATTACACATTATAAATAAGTAAACGGGATTACTCACGTTACGCACACGGTGCGCGTAAAGAGTGCTCGGCGAACGGGTCGCACCTCTGAAAAAGGCTGTCTGAATACAGCTGAAACCGGTCGGTCTATTACTGGTCGTAAAAACGTGAGTAATCCCGTTTACTTATTTATAATTTATCAATAGATTCTGAAGCTTTAACATACCGACTGCCACTGGCTGAAGTAATCAGTGCAGTTATTATATTTAAGCTTCGCTTCGCTTCGAATAAATTATTTAAATTGTATCCAAGACGTTTGTTTTATTCTTGAAGTATAAATTATTTAAGTATATTTATAAATTTATTATCCACGAATTTATCCCCGAAGGTCTGGCAGAGGCATATTGTGGTGAGTCCAAATGGACAGGCTCAGATTGTGGCGACTCGCTGTTGTAATTTTTAGGTCGCTGAATGGGTATATTCACTTGACTTAACGAGTGCCGATTGCAACGTTACTAGCAACCGGGACAAACAGCTTAACATGTACTTCGAAGGACGAAATCGCTGGTAAATGAAAATGCTACAAAGCGGTCATACATCCAAAGTCCGAGAGAGTTTCTTAAACCAGTGATCTTTTACTGAGAACTGAGTTAGTGGGGCTACAAGGGCTTTTATATTTATATTTTTACTTTATGTTAGTAGCCTAAAAAATGTTTAACATTTCATGTAACTAATAATAAATAATCCCAACATTTTAACCCGAAAGTTTTTTGCGCTTTAGTGGATCTGGAGAAAGCATTTGATAACGTTGTGAGAGAAACTCTGTGGTACTCCTCCGTGTGGCTTGACTGGCCGTACACTCCATCTCCGGGCAGGATATCGTGTGGACGGCCAGCTGCTGCGGGTGATACAATCACTTTATACGGACTGTAAAGCTTGCGTGCGACCAAGAAGGGATGTTCATCTGGTGCCTCTTTTTGACGTCCGTTCGAGCGTCAAACGGGTTGTGTTATGTCCGCCTTGGTTGTGTTTTTCATAGTGTATCTAATAGTTGGCTGCAAAAATTAAAAGATTATGATGTGTTGTAAAATTGGAAACTTTACAGTACATTGCCTGTTGTACGCTGATCATGCTGTAGTAATGGTCTCATCAAAAGCCGACCTTCAGGCATTAGTCACTAAAATGAAAGTAGAAGTCTTCGCTGCATGTTAAACTAAGAATTGGGTATTTGAAAGAGAAAAAGTAGGAACTAATAGCAAGATTTGGGTAAACCGGAAACGTTTAGAGCAATTAAATGAAGTTATATACTTAGGGAGAATGTTTAGCGGAAACGGAAGATGTGTTCTGAAGTACAACGGTGACTAGCTGCCTGAGACAGGGACATAACATTATGATTTTTTGATTTTAAAATTTTTTTTTAAAAGATGAGTATAATAAGTATGGGATATTTTATTTATTACTTGTACATAAAGCATAAATTTGTTATTAAATATATCATCATTAACTCCTACTGATATTATAAACGCGAAAGTTTGTAAGTATGAATATTTGATGATACTTACATATAAAACTACTGAATAGTATTTAAATAAACTTTACAATTATATAGTCCTATATCCTTTAGATTACGGAACGAGAAAACTTCATCACGCGGGCGGAGTCGCGGGCGTCAACTAGTATATCATAAACCTATAATAAAATTCAACACAATAACATAGATGTTCCATTTCGATTGCTACTGCCAATCATTTTTACTGTGGCGTGCCAGCGGAAAATACATCGTCAATCTATCTTGGCGGGGGCTGAGGAAGTGTTTTGGTGCCTACGCGACTTGGCCTACCTGCCCTTAAAGGATTATAGATAGCTGTTCATCCCCTAAAGTAGAGTAGGCCGTTATTTTATGTTTTCTATATTATATTATAATAATTTTACTGTACCTAATATTATTTAGAGTTCCGTTGAATATTATATAACATCAACCAATTAAAATGTGATCACCTTAAAATATTACAATGCACTTCTAATCCCACTTATATAGTTTTATTTTGTTCATGAACCGACTTTTTTATCGACAATAATACGCAATATTATGAACTGGTCACTTTAAATAAATTATTTTATCTTTAGTTTTAATGTATGACATTTTGTAAGCGCCGTTGAAATGGTCTATGCAAAATAGCGATATATTTTTTTTTGAATAACTCAAAACCTACTGGTCAGATTTTGATAACAATTTAATGGGATCACAAGTAAAACATATGCTTTTTAATAAAAAATAAATCATCATCATCATCCGAGCGCCTGTCCCAGTTGCGTCTCGCGACGCCCGGGGTCTGCTTTCCTACATTTTCTCCTCCACTTCGCACGGTCTTCGGCATCCCCTGTAGTGAGACCATTGGCACGCATGTCATCCCTTACGACGTCAAGCTAGCACTTCTTGGGTCTTCCCCTCTTACCGGGACCCGGCGGGGCTGACATGGCCAGACATTTGTTACCTACGTAGCCCGGCGGTTGCCGCAAGACGTGACCATACCAACGAAGGCGACACTCTTGCAACTTGTCTGCAATGTCACGGACGTGAAGGCTGCCGCGGATGCGAGAGTTCCTCACGCGGTCCATCCGCGTGACCCCACACATCCACCGCAGAATCTTCATTTCCGTGACACGCAGCTCCTGCTTGTGTCGCTCCAATATCGGCCACGTCTCACTGCCATGTAAAAGGACAGGTCTAATAATGATTTTGTAGACCTGTCCCTTCAACCGGATCGGCATTTTAGGGTCACAAATGACACCGGTCATCTCCCGCCATTTGGCCCACGCGGCAGCAATGCGTGACTTGACATCGCAATCGATGTCACTGGTCGTGTGAAAAACAGATCCCAAATATTTAACCTGGTCGACCAAATCACCGCCTATGCGGACGGATGTGGGATCTGTCGAGTTTAGTGCAAAGTACTCGGTCTTCGCCACATTTAGTTTCAATAAAAAATAAATCATCTTAATTAATTCACCCACAAAAAAAGTTATGAGGTAACACATAAATAAAATACAGGCGAATTAAAAACCTTCCCATTTTTTGGGGTAGGTACCGGGAACTGCACAACATGCAACGACTGTGTACACACCGGAACTAGTGGATGGGCTTATTGGACTCGAGCTGACTACAACCACATGGTACTTCAACGCCACCGTGCGCGGTCCGGTAACCGGAAGAAACCGTTGAGATAAGCCTAACCAATAGTATTTGGGTCACCTTTTTCCGAAAGGTAGGCACTATATCAGGAATTGTAGTCCCCAAGCTCACGCTCGTGGAGATTGGAGATCAGTCTGAGATCTCCGCGCATAATGCGTCTTCTGCGGCACTGGAGAGTTCTATAACTCTAGCTATGTCTATACCTTATATCTTCTGTCGTCTTTCAGCAGTCCAGTGGCGCCACACAGACGTTGATTTTGGTCAAATACCGTGCTAGAAGTTTCTTAGAGAACTGTGTCCAGTGGTGTTCTTGTGAAACTTTTTTACAGATCAATCATACCAGCTCTCGTCACCTCGGAAATCGCATCTTGTTCCACAACACTTATCGCTTACCCCTCAATTTCTCACGGTGCAGGACCTTCATAAACTCTATATAAATGTGTGGAGTGATGTAAACATATCGCGTGTAAATCTCCCAAAGTGGTAGCAACGCTCAAGCTAGTGATATTGTTGGTATCTTGAGCGGTCGGGTACAAGAGTCATTTGTCTACTACAGTCACATTTATCAAAGATCACCTCACTACGTAAATTAAAGTGTTATATTCTGGGCTGTAAATTGAGACTTGCTGGCACAAGTGGTAGTCAGCAGGTGTGTTCCACCTCAGCTAGCAGGTCAGGTCACTTGGGTCCCAGAGATATTGGTGGGGCCCCATATACCCAAATTTATAAAGTGACATCCAAGGATTGAGGACCACTATCCATCCGTATATTTCAACCAGTGCCTCGACCGTTAGTCAGCAGGTGCACCGCTAGCTGGTGAAATCACTTGGGCCCCGAAGAAATTGGTGGAGCTCTATACACTCGCCACGTGGACCACAGCTGAAAAGATAGTATAGCTGGTCCGCTATGGCTAAGGCTGGCCAGGGATAGATCGGGGTGGATAAAGCTGGAAGAGGCCTATGTGTCTGTAGGACACGCTGATCTATACCAACAATGTTATTGATGAGTTTTTTGTTATGTACTTATCAGCAATAAAGGTTTTTGTATTTGTATATGGTTGTCTATTTACAAATACATCCTAGATCCCAATCCTATATCCCTAGAGATTATTAGAGCAAAAACTTATTTTAGCTTAAATTTTAGATTTATCAATCACTCCTTATACTCAAGGGGTGGCAGAGGCATAATATTCGCTCACATTTTACCGTGTGTGTTCCTGTCCCACGTAATAGGTAGTGAGTCCATGAAAATTTTCAAGCCGCCCATAAGGCTTGGAACTTGGCTTAAAGACTGCCATGTTATTGGCAACCGGGACCATTGGCTTTACGTGCTTTCCAAAGCATGGAAACGCTCGTAAATGGAAATACCACAAAGCGGTCACCCATCCAAACCAGCCGTAGCGAAAGTTGCTTAACGCAGGTATCGTTTACAGAACACTGAGTCAGCGGAACCACGAGCGTTTCAATCCTAATACCTTTCTAATAAGTGAAAGTATGGTTGTCCTTCTTGCTAGTTCCAAGAAAGCTACGAATTGACATGATTTCATCTAAGGGAGTACTTTTAGAATCGTCTCATTCCCGCGAAAAACACGTCACGATTATTTAATTGAAGCGTCTGTTTGTAATTCTAAAGGTTTTATTTTTATATTTAGTTCACCAAAACGACGCTGGCCTGATGGAAAGGCGACATCTTGCAATTCGACAGCGCCCCTTCAAGTTGGCAGCCCAACGTTGTGTCTCACCTCGCTCCGCTTGAAGAACCCGGGGTTTTAAAACTTTGAATCGCTCTGTTCTGGAGATTTTTCTCTCCACTACATGAGAGCGGCACCTCTACCAGGCACGCGTTGTTCGGAAGTGACAAGGTGAGGGTGGGATTAGGTTTAAGAGCACTTCAGATCATTTAGTAATTATATTTAACCGGACTTTCATTGGCAGATAGCTGTTGTTATAAGCAGCAACTTAGGCTACATTTAATCCCCGTATTCCCACGGGACAGGGCACCACGAGGATAAAACCTCGGGACGTCTGCTAGTCTTAATAATATTATAAATGCGAAAGTTTGGATGGCTGTTTGTTACTTTTTCAGGTAAAAACTACTGAATAGATTTTAATGAAACTACAATAATATAGCTTATACATCAGAATAACACATAGGCAACTTTTAACCCGGGAACAAGTTACTGTGGGAAACGGTAAAGGGAAAACTGCACTAAGCGGGCGAAGCCGCAGGCGTCAATAAAATAAAAGTCAACCACCATTTTTATATATTTAGTTTTAATAGTATATAGTAAATTGTCATGCTGCACGATGTTCTAATGACATTTAGGGAATGCGTCACCCATAGAAACAGTTCTTAAAATAACATCAAAACCGTAAAACAATTGCACCATGGCTTGCTTGACGACTAAATATAGTAACATTTCTGCGGTGTCCTTATAACTGTCGTCTTCCTTTGTTTTTGGTATCTTGTGTGCTATAGAAAAATATAAAAAAAGACATACGTTTTCAATAGAATTTATAAAAGGACTCTACTTGAATTCAACGTAAAGGAAATTGATTTCGAAGTCGACTATATTCCGTGGTATTCTTGTCACAGTTTCTTTAAGCTTCGACCCTTACTTATTGATCACGAAAATACTCTGAGCAACGAACTTCCTAGACTGATACAGAAATAAATAAGAGTAGGAATAGAGAATGAAAGAGATACGATAAAATTTTTACATAGCATGGTCGAATTCTATTTTATAAGAAAAGTAGGAAATCAGGACCCGGTAAAACCTGTTTTCTGTATATTTATTCATTTGTCTATGTTTCACTCCACCTACCTAGAATATTTGGTCTCCCATATTACCGTAAACACAAATGTAAACTTAATATTATAAGTTGAAGGCGCTAATCTCAGGAACTACTCGATCGGATTCAAAATATATTTTTATGTAGACTAACCTCTCTATTGAGGATGGCTATAGGCTATAAAAGTCAATAAATCGGGCAAATTTTTAAACATTATTGTACAATTAAGAAACAAGCGACAAGATTAAATTTAAATAAGTGCCACAGAGTACGTCACGGGCGAAGCCGTGGGATCAGCTAGTAAACTTGTAAATGAGCGCATAATTTGCCTCTACCTACACTTTCGGGGATAATGGCGTGACATGTATGTATGTTAATAGCAATTAATTAAACATTTGAACATAGCAATTGAAAACAAAATAATGCTTTAGTATACAGGCAGACAATTTCAGAATGTGTTTCACCATACAGAAGCAACTAGGCATTTGTACCGTGACAAACAGCAAACAGTTCTCAAACTTACAGTTATCTGTAACATTGCCATCAGAGCTCGATGGATGCTTCTTGTCAAATGTCAGCTTCCCTTTTAGGTCTACATTTGAGACGACAGACATGACGTAAAAATGAGGCATGTGATCTTGTTTCTTAATGAACACTCCATAGCTTCCCATATTTACTATTACGTAATTATCTAGAATCAAAATGGATTACGAAATATAAAAATGATTTTATCAAACTAAATGATCAAATTATGTATAATTAAAATATTAAAACCCACTCGCCGTGATAGTATTTTTTTTGTCTCGCTGTGAACACGACGTATCATTATCTTCATTATTAAATGTTGCAATCAACTTAGGACAGTGCAGATATTGCTTATAACTATACTCAGTTACATTAACACTGCAATTTAAAAAAATGACATTACATAAATTAAATGACATAAAAATAAGTTAAATTTTCAAGTAGGTACTGGTGAGACGTCAAGAAACCCTACAGTTTTTTTTATTTATTTTTTAATGTTTAGTCAGGTTTCATCGCAAATCGAATGATTATAGATGCAATTCGTACCGTGCAACTTTGCTAAGTGCCGGTCGATGGCGCCTTACGTCGCCTTAAGACGTAAAGAGGTGGATTGATTCATCAGTTTCGAGCGGGTCACGGTGGTGTAGTTGGTAAACACGTCTGGTGCGTTAAACTGTGACTGACAATAAAATCCACTTTAAAAATTTACATTTAGAAAAAGTTAGCATCTTTTCATAATTGTTTGTAATAGTCACTACAGTCAGAAAGTCACATAGTCAGAAACAATATTCTCTATAGTCAGAAAGACACACTTAGTCTAAAACAAAAGTCACTATAGTCAGAAAGACACGCAGTCGGAAACAATAGTCACTACAGTCAGAAAGTCAAATAGTCTGAAAAAATATTCACTATAGTCAGAAAGACACATAGTCGGTCACGATAGTCTTTACAGTCAAAGAGATACACAGTCTGAAACAACAGTCACTACAGTCAGAAAGATACACAGTTTGAAACAATAGTCACTACAGTCAGAAAGATACACACTCTGAAACAACAGTCACTACAGTCAGAAAGATACACAGTCGAAAAACAATTGTTATTACAGTCAGAAAGATACACAGTCGGAAACAATTGTCATTACAGTCAGAAAGATACACAGTCTGAAACAATAGTCACTACAGACAGAAAGATACACACTCCGAAACAACAGTCACTACAGTCAGAAAGCTACACACTCTGAAACAACAGTCACTACAGTCAGAAAGATACACAGTCTGAAACAATAGTAACTACAGTCAGAAAGATACACACTCTGAAACAACAGTCACTACAGTCAGAAAGATACACAATCGGAAACAATTGTCATTACAGTCAGAAAGATACACAGTCTGAAACAATAGTCACTACAGTCACAAAGAAACAATATTCACTACAGTCAGAAAGACACACAGTCGGAAACAATAGTCACTACAGTCAGAAAGACATATAGTCGGAAAGGACATTAACACTTTCAAGTTTGTGCTATAGATATAAATTTCTTATCAAGCTCTATTTGAAGTACTTGGGCTTGCACCGACTTTATTCTTAGAGACATTTTAGATTTAGATTAACGATTTATAATAGAGACCACGACCTGTAGGAAGCCTCGCGTTACTATGTCGCCTCTTAAATATGGAGTCACATAAGTATTTAGAACTAATCAGCTAATGGCCTGGACATTGTGAAATAAATGGAGCACGCAAGCTCCACCTTCGTAATGCGGGGTCTGTTGAACGTTTCTTCAACCTTGAACAAGGGCCACAGCACCTGTGATACTCGGACTTCATCAGCCTGTTTGGGAAGGTTATTAATTCAGGACTCGATGCACTACTTTTCCACGCGCGTCACGTCACGAAACTTTCGCCATTTTCTATTTCTTGTTTTAGACACCGCTGATGTCATTGACTTTTAACGATTCCCAACGGACCCCACGTAGAGTCGACGTCATGAAGTCCGTTGGTAAAAATTGTGTTTTTCAAGTTCATTGTCGGGTTCTAAATACATTTCTTTTTTCGTGGGGGTTTATCCCTCACCTGCAGTAGCATAACAGATGCCTATTAGATCCTGCTATTGATAGTTGGAAAAAACTCTTTGCCTCGGCAGAGTATAACTGAAGTGACAATGTTTCCCCATTTTGAGAAGAAACAATGCCACTTTCATTAAGGTAATACGATGTTACGGGTTACGAACTTTAACATTTACTGTAATCTAAACGCCGAGGGCTATAATTGCAAACTGCAACTAACTTTTTAGAGCATAGAGAATAATGTCTCAATTTTAAAGTGTATTTCTTTGAATAAATAACTTACTTTAACTTCTTGATTGCACAGTTTTTTAATCCTTTTAATACAATACGAGTTAGTTTATATTTCGCTGAATTTGCAGTGTCCTCGATTGCTTCTAGGTGAAATGGATCCATTGGTTTTAACGAATATTCTCCTTTCAGTATAGATTTGTACTGAGCCATGCCGCCCTTTGTCATACACTCAACGTCTTCAAGCACACATACTTTTTTACCTGAAATCAATACGAGTATCCGATTGTTTCTTCTTTCCTGGTTAGCTGGGAGAAATCTCAGTGTTGAGTTAAGTTCGCCTTTGTACTTTAGTTTTATTTCTACTTTATTTCTTTGTGTAATAAAGAATTAAATTAGGTTTGACTAAAATAATTAAAGAACAAACACGATACTTTACAAGGGAGCAATGTATTGATATGCCTTTATTCCCACGAGTAAATATGTTTATTAACTAATTGAGAACTGACGCGTGTATAACCGCAATCCTCTAATATTTTAAAAAATCACTCATATATCAGCAAATGTACTCTATGTAAAGGATCCATAGGCTCCACCAGACCATTGCTGCCAGCTACTACATTCTTCACGTTAATATTCGCATTTTTCGTCATACATGGCTCGTTTGTAAACACACATATTTCTTTGCCTATAATTTGTTAAGTATCATCAGTATATATGTACGTAGCGCTATTTTGAACATTTCACACTCTGCTTGAAGAGCCCGGGAAAGTAAGAGAAGAGAAACACGTGTGCTGGTAGAGTTTCAAGTTTCTGCAGTACGGCATAGTTTCTTGAATCGTTTACTATGTGAGAGTTGCACCCATAGATGGCACCTTTGTCTAGATCATGTTGTTCAGGATCGAAAAGGAAAGGTGAGATTAAGTTAAAGAGCATATCGAAAGAATCACCACCTGACCACGAGTCAGTACACGTAAATGGTACACTGCTGCAACGGGTTGATATCGTCTAGCTAACAGACATTTTTAGTACAATTGTAAAAACTGATGCATTGACTTTTGATGGGACCTTGACTGGTCTCGTTTCGTTTACAGTACACCACTCATATTTGGTTGGAATCTGTGTGATATGGAGGGCTGGAGAAGTTTGAATATACCCGTTATCGTCAAACCTCTCCACTCCATCAATGTCTGTCTGATATTATGCTTTGGGCTTGACGGCCCAAATAAGTTTCTTGCCTCATGGTGGCGTCTATTTGAAACGATTGTTTGCCATATAAAGGGCCATCTTTACCACTAAGGGGCATGAAAAACAGAGTAC
The DNA here is from genome assembly GCA_948477245.1 of Thumatha senex. Lineage (NCBI taxonomy): Eukaryota > Metazoa > Arthropoda > Insecta > Lepidoptera > Erebidae > Thumatha > Thumatha senex. Next base: position 680,400 of record OX419750.1, on the reverse strand, counting down.
GAAAGATTCTCAGCCTAGTCCTACCGAATATACATATCTATATATGTATATAAAAATGAAACCCGTTTTCCGTTGTCACGACATAGCATGAAAACGGCTTGACCGATTTGAAAAATTATTTTTGTATTGGATTGCCCATTTATCGAGGAAGGTTCTTAGCTATATATCATCACGCCACTACACAGAAAAGCGGAGCAGTAATCATAAATATCTTAAATCGGGGAAAATTTTATTAAATTAGGATTAAATGGGTTGGAAGTATGTCACGGGCGAAGCCGCGCGGGTCAGCTAGTAGTTTCATAAAAAAATTGAAAAGAAACTACATGGGTCGAGTTAAAAAAGTCTCCCATTTATGAATTTATTTGTATGTGTGTGTGAGTGAGTGTGGACATGTTTACTAAATACATACTTACATTTAAGTTTTTGATTTGCGGTACTGCAATAAATTAAAGCAAGTAATATCCACGTAGACAGCGGAGCACCCATCATGACGTCAGACGAGGCCCATACTGAATGCTGATGAATGTTTTGACAAATATATATTTGTGTTTAATTAGGTACAGCACTATAAATGTTTTATGACGAAAATAAAGTTTATTGTACTTAACCCAATTACTAAACATTTTCGGTAACATGACGTAGTGAAAATGTAAAGGTTAGTTTACCAGGTTTTGCTAAAAAAAACAAAACCGATTTCATAACTGTGGTGTCACTACTACATACTAATAATATATATAGGTACATAGATATAAAATAAAAACAAATGTAAACACTTACCTTACTTACAAAATAATCGTTCAGCAGTCGTGAGGCGCTCGTCGCGGAAATCGTATAGTAGAAATGTCTTACACATTCCTTAGAACAATAGCCTGACTGACGACGCGTGCGCCAGCCGCCTCCCGCCAGTCTGTAACTAGCTACCGCATAAGACGCATGTCGCTTGCAATCAGATACTGTGTTACGTACGCTATACTAATCAGCTGTTTTTCTTCCATCTATTAATTTATTGTGCTTAAAACTTACCTTTCTGTGATGATCAACTGCTCCTTCTATTGTGCTTGTGCATATTAAACTTCGGGTGGTGATAACATAATCGGACTGTTTTACTTACCCCCGATACGCACCGCCCCTAAACTGGTGACCCGCTGGAACATCTTCATCATCATCTAAAAACGTGAGTCAATACAATTTTATAAGCATGAGCAATCCAAACGAGGAAGAATTATACCACGATGGCGACGATGCAAGTAGTCCGAAAAGGACATTTACACCTCACGACATTTGTCGTGTCGGAGTCAAGGCTCCGCCCTTCTGGGCTGAAGAACCCTCAGTATGGTTTGCACAATTGGAGGGAAACTTTATATTAGCGGGTATCAAGGAGGACGAAACAAAATTCTATTACGTAATATCCAACCTTGAGCACAGATATGCAGCGGAAGTTAAAGATGTCATCGTTTCACCACCTGCAAAAGGAAAGTACGAGAAACTTAAAAGTGAACTCATCAAAAGACTCTCAACTACACGAGAAAAAGAGGTCAAACAACTACTCATGCACGAAGAGTTAGGAGATCGACGACCTTCACAGTTTCTCCGGCACTTGCAACATCTTGCAGGCCCTAACGTACCCGATGATTTCCTACGTACTATCTGGACGAGTCGCATACCCAACAGTATACAGACTGTTATAGCTTGTCAACCTAGCTCGGAATTACAAACGCTCGCAGAATTAGCGGACAAGGTTCATGATATAGTACCATCTTCACCACAAGTTTCCACCACTCAGCTAGCCTCAAACTCAGTTCTGGAAGCTATGGCCAAGCAGATCACTGCTCTTACCAAGCAAGTTCAAGCTCTTGCCACAACTTCAAACAGCAGGGATTCACGGAAGTCCAGATCCAGGACTAGGAACAATGAACGTGGACGCAGTACTAGCAGATCCCAGTCGAGCTACCGCAGATTTCCAAATTGTTGGTACCATCACAAGTTCGGGAGCAAGGCGAACAAGTGTATCAAGCCATGCGACTATGACTCATCGGAAAATGCTCAGGGCAGTCGCTAATGGCGACAAACGGCTGCCCTGCACCAACAACACCTGGTCGCCTGTTTGTCACGGATCGGTATTCGAAAATACAATTTCTCGTTGATACTGGCAGCGATATTTGTGTTTTCCCTCGCACCGCGCTCCGTAAGCATCGACCCGGCACCAACGAATACCAGCTATTTGCCGCTAACGGCACACCTATTGCTACTTATGGCAGCATTTATCTAGAGCTGAACCTCGGTTTACGTCGTGGTTTTACCTGGTGCTTCACAGTGGCAGACGTCACTAAGGCAATAATAGGCGTTGACTTCTTATCCTACTTTGGTCTTGTCGTCGACTGCCGCCACCAGCGCCTTATAGACAATACTACCTCACTCAGCACACCAGCGACATCGGTAGAACCGTCGAACAACATATCTTCAGTGAAGACATTGATCGGCAAAACTCGGTATCACGACCTACTACGCAGTTTCCCAGAGGTAACGAGACCAGCTGGCACGCAGCGCTCGACAAACCATAGCACGGTCCATCATATTAGGACAACGCCAGGCCCACCTGTAAGCTGCGCACCGCGACGACTTGCTCCAGACAAGCTGAAAATAGCCAAGCAAGAATTTGAAGCCATGTTGAAGATCGGGACGGCAAGACCATCGGAGAGCCCCTGGGCTTCCCCACTACATCTCGCGCCCAAGAAAGAAAATCAATGGCGCCCGTGCGGTGACTATAGAATGCTGAATGCACGCACAGTGCCCGATCGCTACCCGATTCGACACATACACGATTTTACGCACAACATCGCGCGTTGCACAATCTTTTCTACCATTGATCTTGTCAAGGCCTATAATCAAATACCAGTCAGTGAAGAGGACATCCCAAAAACGGCTATTATAACACCATTTGGGTTATACGAGTTCCCGTTCATGAACTTTGGCCTCAGAAACGCTAGCCAAACGTTCCAACGTTTCGTGGACGAGCTAACCCGTGGCATGGACTACTGCTTCGCTTACCTTGATGATTTTCTCATATTCTCAAAAGATGAACAAGAACACGAAGTACATCTCCGCCAATTATTCACCAAACTTAAAGAGTACGGAATGGTAATTAATACATCAAAGTGTATTCTCGGAGCCAAAGAAGTTACCTTTTTGGGATACCAAGTAACCAGAAATGGCATAAAGCCCCTCGAAACAAAGGTCGAGGCAATTAAAGAATTTAGTCTCCCTAAGACGGTCAAAGAGCTCCGCAGATTCCTGGGTATGATAAACTTTTACCGGAAGTTCCTCCCTAGAGCAGCACAGATACAAGCTCCGCTTCACGCCTTACTCACAGGTTCGGTAAAAGGTTCACATCCTGTACAAATCACGGGAGATGCACGGACTGCCTTCGACGAATGCAAAGAAAGCTTATGCCAAGCTACTCTTTTGGCTCATCCTGATCTCGAAGCGCGTTTAGCGTTAATCACAGATGCTTCAGATAAAGCAATTGGCGCCGCATTACAGCAATTTAAAGACAATGCATGGCAACCTCTAGCATTCTTCTCCAGAAAGCTCAGTCCATCACAGCAGAAATACTCTCCGTACGACAGGGAGCTGTTGGCCATATACGAAAGCATACGTTACTTCAGGCATATGCTTGAAGCTCGCCACTTCACTGTTTTCACGGATCACAAGCCGATTTGTTACGCATTTCACTTGCGCAAAGACAACTGCTCGCCACGACAATTTCGACACCTTGACTACATATCACAATTTACTACAGATATACAACATGTGGCTGGCAAAGACAACATCGTTGCGGACACCCTCTCCAGAATTGAAGAGCTGACGCAACCAATAGACCTCACTACTTTGGCTAAGTCTCAAGAGCACGACCACGAGCTTAAAATGCTAATAGAAGAAGGCTCGTCTCTTCAACTGAAGCAAATAAACATACCAGGAACTAGACTACCTCTGTATTGCGATGACAACATCTCAACTCTTAGACCTTTTGTCACGAAGCCATATAGACGACAAGTCTTTGATAGTCTGCACTGCTTAAGCCACCCTGGCGTCAATGCGACAGTTAAGATGGTATCTCAACGTTATGTATGGCCTGGAATAAAAAGAGACTATAGCGAATGGGCCAAAAGCTGTCATCAGTGTCAAGCAGCAAAAGTCAGTCGACACGTAACCTCTCCATTTGGCACATATAAATTGCCAGCAGCTCGATTTACATGTATCCACATCGACCTCATAGGACCACTTCCAATTTCAGACGGATACCGATACTGTTTAACAGCGATAGATCGGTTTACCCGGTGGCCAGAAGTGATACCTATACAGGATATGACTGCAGAAACGGTCGCCAAGGCCCTTCTATCAGGCTGGATAGCGCGCTTTGGCTGCCCAACAACCATTGTCACAGACAGAGGCAAGCAATTTGACTCAGCACTTTTCAAATGTCTCGCTAAGATTGCATGCTTTCAACATAAGCAGACTACAGCATATCATCCTGCCTGTAATGGAATGGTAGAACGATTCCACAGGCAGCTCAAGGCAGCCATAGTCTGTCACGCTAACACAAACTGGACTGAAACACTTCCACTGGTGTTACTCGGCATAAGAAGCGCTGTAAAGGAAGATCTCCAAGCTTCATCAGCAGAGCTCGTTTATAGAGAACCAATAAGATTACCTGGAGAGCTATTCCATTCAGCTACATCAACAAGTACAGATGTGACAGATTTCACAAACCGGCTACGATTAATCATACAGAAGCTTCAACCGAAACCAGCGGCCAGACACTGCAAAAGAAACATATTTGTCTTTAAAGACTTAGCCACAACGAGACATGTTTACCTACGTGAAGATGCCGTCCGTGGCGCTCTGCAGCCAGCCTACTCAGGCCCGCACGAAGTCATAGAAAGAGATGAGAAGGTCTTCAAATTACTAATGAAAGGCAAACCAACATCTGTTACCATAGATAGGCTAAAACCTGCTTATGTACTTACCGATAACACCCACGCTTCACCAGAACCGGAATCGCTACCTAAAAAAATAAACTTAGATACGAATACTAACTTAAATACAAATAAAACCACTAGATCAGGAAGAATAGTTCGGTTCCCAAATTATTATCGACCGTAGGACGGTCTCTGGGGGGGAGTGGTGTGGTGTCACTACTACATACTAATAATATATATAGGTACATAGATATAAAATAAAAACAAATGTAAACACTTACCTTACTTACAAAATAATCGTTCAGCAGTCGTGAGGCGCTCGTCGCGGAAATCGTATAGTAGAAATGTCTTACACATTCCCTAGAACAATAGCCTGACTGACGACGCGTGCGCCGCGGCGCCGGCCGCCTCCCGCCAGTCTGTAACTAGCTACCGCATAAGACGCATGTCGCTTGCAATCAGGTACTGTGTTACGTACGCTATACTAATCAGCTGTTTTTCTTCCATCTATTAATTTATTGTGCTTAAAACTTACCTTTCTGTGATGATCAACTGCTCCTTCTATTGTGCTTGTGCATATTAAACTTCGGGTGGTGATAACATAATCGGACTGTTTTACTTACTCCCGATACGCACCGCCCCTAAATAACTATACATAAGATACTCTAACTTATAAGTGGGTCAGTTAAAGGAGTATAGACAGCTGTTCATCCCCTAAAACCGAATAGGCCGTTATTTTATGTTTTCTATATTATATTATAATAATTTTACTGTCCCTAATATTATTTACAGTTCCGTTGAATATTATATGACATCACCTAATTTAAATGTGACCACCTTAAAATATTACAATGCACTTCTAAACCAATTTAAATGGTTTTATTTTGTTCATGAGCCGACTTTGTTATCGACAATAATACGCAATATTATGAATAAATCAAAACCTACTGGTCAGATTTGGATAAAAAATTAATGAGATCACACGTAAAACATTTTCTTTTTAATAAAAAATAAATCATCTTAATTAATTCACACACAAAAAAGTTATGAGGTAACACATAAATAAAATACATGCGAATTAAATACCTTCTCCTTTTTTTGAAGTCGGTACAACCTTCTCCTCTTTATTGAGGTAGGTACCGTGAACTGCACAACATGCAACGACTGTGTACACACCGGAACTAGTGGATGGGCTTATTGGACTCGAGCTGACTACAACCACATGGTGCTTCAACACCACCGTGCGCGGTCCGGTAACCGGAAGGAACCGTTGAGAAAAACCGAACCAAAGGTATTTGGGTCACCTTTTTCCGAAAGGTAGGCGCTATATCAAGAATTGTAGTCCCCAAGCTCACACTCGTGGAGATTGGAGATCAGTCTGAGATCTCCGAGCATAATGCGTCTTCTGCGGCACTGGAGAGTTCTATAACTCATGCCATGTCTATACCTTATATCTTGTCGTCTTTCAGCAGTCCAATGGCGCCACACAGATGTTGATTTTGGTCAAATCTCGTGCTAAAAGTTTCTTAGAGAACAGACTGTGTCCAGTGGTATTCTTGTGAAACTTTTTTACAGATCAATCATACCAGCTCTCGCCACCTCGGAAATCGCATCTTGTTCCACAACACTTGGGGAAAGTGTTCCTTCGTACACTTTTTACATTTTTATTTTTTACTCCTCGGTTAATTATAATTATTTACGGGTTTATATATCTAAGTGTAGCAAATATATCGTAGTTTGGTTACAAAACAGTCTGAAACTGTTATGTCAAAAGGTTAAGGGATTACAGCCGTTTTTCTACGATAAGATATTTGTACCAACGCACCCCACGTCTGGGGTACTTTCGTACAGCCTATTAAATTCGTATTATTTAATTACAATGATTATATATTTATCACAAAAGTAAATTAATAATTGAGACATAGTGACAAATTGTTTTTGAGAAAAACAACAAAAATTAAAGGCTTTTACTTACTTACTTTGACAATTCTAAATTTCTAAGCCAAATAGTATAAATCACCTCGCAGTGTCAACCAAAGAAGCAGGCTGGGTTTCGAAATGGCTTAAGTACCGTGGACCACACTCATACTGTTCGGCAGAACACAAAGGAGTGCAGTCAGGACTATATTACTACATTTAGGAACATTTGTATGCGTCCGAATCTGCTCCCCATTCTACTGTATGAATGTACCCCAGGACTTGCAGAAAATTAAATTGCAACTTTAAGTACGAATTCTAATATATGAGAATTATTACAACTAAAACACAAAATAAACATGTTAACATAAGTGCATTATCGCTAATATGTCAAAAATAAAAATAAATCGATCTACTATTAAAACATGTTACTTTGTGTCAGCTCACAAAGCGCGGCAGGATTGACCCGAAGTTGCGTTAGGAACACGGTAGCCGGTATGTCTACTCACACAAGCAAAACCGTGTTATTTTGCCGGTTGGTTTTTCTGTTAAACAGTATGTACGAATGTGACCCGCGTACAAAGGCGTCTGCCCTCTTTCCCCTATCGCTTCCCCCTCAATTTCTCATGGTGCAGGACATAATATATCTATATAATATCAGGATTTATATTATCTATAATATGTATGTATTTAGAAATATATAAGTATGTTTATCAGTTATCTAGGTCCCATAACACAAGCTAATATTAGCTTACTTTGAGCTAGGTGGCGCTGTGTGAAAAGTGTCCCACAATATTTATTTATTTATTCATACACTCTATATAAAAGTGTGGAATGATGTAAACATATCGCGTGAAATACTCCCAAAGTGGTAGCAACGCTCAAGCTAGTGATATTGTGGGTACCACTATCTTGAGCGGTCGGGTACAAGAGTCATTTGTCTACTACAGTCACATTTATCAAAGATCACCTCACTACGTAAATTAAAGTGTTATATTCTGGGCTGTAAATTGACACTTGCTGGCACAAGTGGTAGTCAGCAGGTGTGTTCCACCTCAGCTAGCAGGTCAGGTCACTTGGGTCCCAGAGATATTGGTGGGGCCCCATATACCCAAATTTATAAAGTGACATCCAAGGATTGAGGACCACTATCCATCCGTATATTTCAACCAGTGCCTCGACCGTTAGTCAGCAGGTGCACCGCTAGCTGGTGAAATCACTTGGGCCCCGAAGAAATTGGTGGAGCTCTATACACTCGCCACGTGGACTACAGCTGAAAAGAAAGTATAGCTGGTCCGCTATGGCTAATGCTGGCCAGGGATAGATCGGGGTGGATAAAGCTGGAAGAGGCCTATGTGTCTGTAGGACACGCTGATCTATAACCAACAATGTTATTGATGAGTTTTTTGTTATGTACTTATCAGCAATAAAGGTTTTTGTATTTGTATATGGTTGTCTATTTACAAATACATCCTAGATCCCAATCCTATATCCCTAGAGATTATTAGAGCAAAAACTTATTTTAGCTTAAATTTTAGATTTATCAATCACTCCTTATACTCAAGGGGTGGCAGAGGCATAATATACGCTCACATTTTACCGTGTGTATTCCTGTCCCACGTAATAGGTAGCGAGTCCATGAAAATTTTCAAGCCGCCCATAAGGCTTGGAACTTGGCTTAAAGACTGCCATGTTATTGGCAACCGGGACCATCGGCGTTACGTGCTTTCCAAAGCATGGAAATGCTCGTTAATGGAAATACCACAAAGCGGTCACCCATCCAAACCAGCCGTAGCGAAAGTTGCTTAACGCAGGTATCGTTTACAGAACACTGAGTCAGCGGAACCACGAGCGTTTCAATCCTAATACCTTTTTAATAAGTGAAAGTGTGGTTGTCCTTCTTGCTAGTTCCAAGAAAGCTACGAATTGACATGATTTCATCTAATCTACTTTTAGAATCGTCTCATTCCCGCGAAAAACACGTCACGATTATGTAATTGAAGCGTCTGTTTGTAATTCTAAAGGTTTTATTTTTATATTTAGTTCACCAAAACGACGCTGGCCTGATGGAAAGGCGACATCTTGCAATTCGACAGCGCCCCTTCAAGTTGGCGGCCCAACGTTGTGTCTCTTCCCGCTCCGCTTGAAGAACCCGGGGTTGTAAAACTTTGAATCGCTCTGTTCTGGAGATTTTTCTCTTCACTACATGAGAGCGGCACCTCTACCAGGCAAGCGTTGTTCGGAAGTGACAAGGTAAGGGTGGGATTAGGTTTAAGAGCACTTCAGATCATTTAGTAATTATATTTAACCGGACTTTCATTGGCAGATAGCTGTTGTTATAAGCAGCAACTTAGGCTACATTTAATCCCCGTCTTCCCACGGGACAGGGCACCACGAGGATAAAACCTCGGGACGTCTGCTACTCTTAATAATATTATAAATGCGAAAGTTTGAATGGCTGTTTGTTACTTTTTCAGGTAAAAACTACTGAATAGATTTAAATGAAACTACAATAATACAGCTTATACATCAGAATAACACATGGGCAACTTTTAACCCGGGAACAAGTTACTGTGGGAAACGGGAAAGGGAAAACTGCACTAAGCGGGCGAAGCCGCAGGCGTCAATAAAATAAAAATCAACCACCATTTTTATATATTTAGTTTTAATAGTATATAGTAAATTGTAATGCTGCACGATGTTCTAATGACATTTAGGGAATGCGTCACCCATAGAAACAGTTCTTAAAATAACATCAAAACCGTGAAACAATTGCACCATGGCTTGCTTGACGACTAAATATAGTAACAATTCTGCGGTGTCCTTATAACTGTCTTCTTCCTTTGTTTTTGGTATCTTGTGTGCTATAGAAAAATATAAAAAAAGACATACGTTTTCAATAGAATTTATAAAAGGACTCTACTTGAATTCAACGTAAAGGAAATTGATTTCGAAGTCGACTATATTCCGTGGTATTCTTGTCACAGTTTCTTTGAGCTTCGACCCTTACTTATTGATCACGAAAATACTCTGAGCAACGAACTTCCTAGACTGATACGGAAATAAATAAGAGTAGGAATAGAGAATGAAAGAGATACTATAAAATTTTTACATAGCATGGTCGAATTCTATTTTATAAGAAAAGTAGGAAATCAGGACCCGGTAAAACCTGTTTTCTGTATATTTATTCGTTTGTCTATGTTTCACTCCACCTACCTAGAATATTTGGTCTCCCATATTACCGTAAACACAAATGTAAACTTAATATTATAAGTTGAAGGCGCTAATCTCAGGAACTACTCGATCGGATTCAAAAAATATTTTTATGTAGACTAACCTCTCTATTGAGGATGGCTATAGGCTATAAAAGTCAATAAATCGGGCAAATTTTTAAACATTATTGTACAATTAAGAAACGAGCGACAAGATTAAATTTAAATAAGTGCCACAGAGTACGTCACGGGCGAAGCCGTGGGATCAGCTAGTAAACTTGTAAATGAGCGCATAATTTGCCTCTACCTACACTTTCGGGGATAATGGCGTGACATGTATGTATGTTAATAGCAATTAATTAAACATTTGAACATAGCAATTGAAAACAAAATAATGCTTTAGTATACAGGCAGACAATTTCAGAATGTGTTTCACCATACAGAAGCAACTAGGCATTTGTACCGTGACAAACAGCAAACAGTTCTCAAACTTACAGTTATGTGTAACATTGCCATCAGAACTCGATGGATGCTTCTTGTCAAATGTCAGCTTCCCTTTTAGGTCTACATTTGAGACGACAGACATGACGTAAAAATGAGGCATGTGATCTTGTTTCTTAATGAACACTCCATAACTTCCCATATTTACTATTACGTAATTATCTAGAATCAAAATGGATTACGAAATATAAAAATGATTTTATCAAACTAAATGATGATGAAATTATGTATAATTAAAATATTAAAACCCACTCGCCGTGATAGTATTTTTTTTGTCTCGCTGTGAACACGACGTATCATTATCTTCATTATTAAATGTTGCAACCAACTTAGGACAGTGCAGATATTGCTTATAACTATACTCAGTTACATTAACACTGCAATTTAAAAAAAATACATTACATAAATTAAATGACATAAAAATAAGTTAAATTTTCAAGTTTTGAAAGCATTTTGAAGCGCTCGTGGCCCCGCGGGTTCAGTGTTCGGTAAACGATCACTGAGGTACGCAACTTTCACTATGGCTGGTCGTCGGATGGGTGACCACTTTGTGGCATTTACATTTGCGAGCGTTTCCGTGCTTCGGAAGGCACGTTAAGCCGTTGGTCCCGGTTGCCAGTAAAATGGCAGTCGTTAAGCCTAGTTGAAGACCTTATAGGCGGCTTAAAAAATTTCAACAGCAGGTAGCCACAGCCTGCGTCTGTCTATTTCAACACGGCAATGGGCTCACCACCTATTACGTGGGACAGGAATCCACACGGTGAAAAGTGGGCATATAATATGCCTCTGCCACCCCTGGGGATAAGGCGTGATGGATATTTATTTTTATTTTAAATTTTCAAGTAGGTACTGGTGAGACGTCAAGAAACCCTACAGTTTTTTTTATTTATTTTTTAATGTTTAGTCAGGTTTCATCGCAAATCGAATGATTATAGATGCAATTCGTACCGTGCAACTTTGCTAAGTGCCGGTCGATGGCGCCTTACGTCGCCTTAAGACGTAAAGAGGTGGATTGATTCGTCAGTTTCGAGCGGGTCACGGTGGTGTAGTTGGTAAACATGTCTGGTGCGTTAAACTGTGACTGACAATAAAATCCACTTTAAAAATTTACATTTAGAAAAAGTTAGCATCTTTTCATAATTGTTTCTAATAGTCACTACAGTCAGATAGTCAGAAACAATATTCTCTATAGTCAGAAAGACACACTTAGTCTAAAACAAAAGTCACTATAGTCAGAAAGACACGCAGTCGGAAACAATAGTCACTACAGTCAGAAAGTCAAATAGTCTGAAAAAATATTCACTATAGTCAGAAAGACACATAGTCGGTCACGATAGTCTTTACAGTCAAAAAGATACACAGTCTGAAACAACAGTCACTACAGTCAGAAAGATACACAGTTTGAAACAATAGTCACTACAGTCAGAAAGATACACACTCTGAAACAACAGTCACTACAGTCAGAAAGATACACAGTCGAAAAACAATTGTTATTACAGTCAGAAAGATACACAGTCGGAAACAATTGTCATTACAGTCAGAAAGATACACAGTCTGAAACAATAGTAACTACAGTCAGAAAGATACACACTCTGAAATAACAGTCACTACAGTCAGAAAGATACACAGTCGGAAACAATTGTCATTACAGTCAGAAAGATACACAGTCTGAAACAATAGTCACTACAGTCAGAAAGAAACAATATTCACTACAGTCAGAAAGACACACAGTCGGAAACAATAGTCACTACAGTCAGAAAGACATATAGTCGGAAAGGAGATTAACACTTTCAAGTTTGTGCTATAGATATAAATTTCTTATCAAGCTCTATTTGAAGTACTTGGGCATGCACCGACTTTATTCTTAGAGACATTTTAGATTTAGATTAACGATTTATAATAGAGACCACGACCTGTAGGAAGCCTCGCGTTACTATGTCGCCTCTTAAATTTTTATTTAGATATTTTAGTATTTAGAACTAATCAGTTAATAGCCTGGACATTGTGAAATAAATGGAGCACGCGAGCTCCACCTTCGTAATGTGGGGTCTGTTGAACGTTTCTTCAACCTCGAACAAGGGCTACAGCACCTGTGATACTCGGACTTCATCAGCCTGTTTGGGAAGGTTATTAATTCAGGACTCGATGCACTACTTTTCCACGCGCGTCACGTCACGAAACTTTCGCCATTTATTATTTCTTGTTTTAGACACCGCTGATGTCATTGACTTTTAACGATTCCCAACGGACCCCACGAAGAGTCGACGTCATGAAGTCCGTTGGTAAAAATTGTGTTTTTCAAGTTCATGATGAGATGCTTATTAGATCCTGCTATTGATAGTTGGAAAAAACTCTTTGCCTCGGCAGAGTATAACTGAAGTGGCAATGTTTCCCCATTTTGAGAAGAAACAATGCCACTTTCATTACGGTAATACGATGTTATGGGTTACGAACTTTAACATTTACTGTAATCTAAACGCCGAGGGCTATAATTGCAAACTGCAACTAACTTTTTAGAGCATAGAGAATAATGTCTCAATTTTAAAGTGTATTTCTTTGAATAAATAACTTACTTTAACTTCTTGATTGCACAGTTTTTTAATCCTTTTAATACAATACGAGTTAGTTTGTATTTCGCTGAATTTGCAGTGTCCTCGATTGCTTCTAGGTGAAATGGATCCATTGGTTTTAACGAATATTCTCCTTTCAGTATAGATTTGTACTGAGCCATGCCGCCCTTTGTCATACACTCAACGTCTTCAAGCACACATACTTTTTTACCTGAAATCAATACGAGTATCCGATTGTTTCTTCTTTCCTGGTTAGCTGGGAGAAATCTCAGTGTTGAGTTAAGTTCGCCTTTGTACTTTAGTTTTATTTCTACTTTATTTCTTTGTGTAATAAAGAATTAAATTAGGTTTGACTAAAATAATTAATGAACAAACACGATACTTTACAAGGGAGCAATGTATTGATATGCCTTTATTCCCACGAGTAAATATGTTTATTAACTAATTGAGAACTGACGCGTGTATAACCGCAATCCTCTAATATTTTAAAAAATCACTCATATATCAGCAAATGTACTCTATGTAAAGGATCCATAGGCTCCACCAGACCATTGCTGCCAGCTACTACATTCTTCACGTTAATATTCGCATTTTTCGTCAAATCGTTTACTATGTGAGAGTTGCACCCATAGATGGCACCTTTGTCTAGATCGTGTTGTTCAGGATCGAAAAGGAAAGGTGAGATTAAGTTAAAGAGCATATCGAAAGAATCACCACCTGACCACGAGTCAGTACACGTAAGTGGTACACTGCTGCAACGGGTTGATATAGTCTAGCTAACAGACATTTTTAGTACAATTGTAAAAACTGATGCATTGACTTTTGATGGGACCTTGACTGGTCTCGTTTCGTTTACAGTACACCACTCATATTTGGTTGGAATCTGTGTGATATGGAGGGCTGGAGAAGTTTGAATATACCCGTTATCGTCAAACCTCTCCACTCCATCAATGTCTGTCTGATATTATGCTTTGGGCTTGACGGCCCAAATAAGTTTCTTGCCACATGGTGGCGTCTATTTGAAACGATTGTTTGCCATATAAAGGGCCATCTTTACCACTAAGGGTCATGAAAAACAGAGTACGAAAGATTCTCAGCCTAGTCGTACCGAATATACATATATATAAAAATGAAACACGTTTTCCGTTGTCACGACATAGCATGAAAACGGCTTGACCGATTTGAAAAATTATTTTTGTATTGGATTGCCCATTTATCGAGGAAGGTTCTTAGCTATATATCATCACGCCACTACACAGAAAAGCGGAGCAGTAATCATAAATATCTTAAATCGGGGAAAATTTTATTAAATTAGGATTAAATGGGTTGGAAGTATGTCACGGGCGAAGCCGCGCGGGTCAGCTAGTAGTTTCATAAAAAAATTGAAAAGAAACTACATGGGTCGAGTTAAAAAAGTCTCCCATTTATGAATTTATTTGTATGTGTGTGTGAGTGAGTGTGGACATGTTTACTAAATACATACTTACATTTAAGTTTTTGATTTGCGGTACTGCAATAAATTAAAGCAAGTAATATCCACGTAGACAGCGGAGCACCCATCATGACGTCAGACGAGGCCCATACTGAATGCTGATGAATGTTTTGACAAATATATATTTGTGTTTAATTAGGTACAGCACTATAAATGTTTTATGACGAAAATAAAGTTTATTGTACTTAACCCAATTACTAAACATTTTCGGTAACATGACGTAGTGAAAATGTAAAGGTTAGTTTACCAGGTTTTGCTAAAAAAAACAAAACCGATTTCATAACTATACATAAGATACTCTAACTTATAAGTGGGTCAGTTAAAGGAGTATAGACAGCTGTTCATCCCCTAAAACCGAATAGGCCGTTATTTTATGTTTTCTATATTATATTATAATAATTTTACTGTCCCTAATATTATTTACAGTTCCGTTGAATATTATATGACATCACCTAATTTAAATGTGACCACCTTAAAATATTACAATGCACTTCTAAACCAATTTAAATGGTTTTATTTTGTTCATGAACCGACTTTGTTATCGACAATAATACGCAATATTATGAATAAATCAAAACCTACTGGTCAGATTTTGATAAAAAATTAATGAGATCACACGTAAAACATTTTCTTTTTAATAAAAAATAAATCATCTTAATTAATTCACACACAAAAAAGTTATGAGGTAACACATAAATAAAATACATGCGAATTAAAAACCTTCTCCTTTTTTTGAAGTCGGTACAACCTTCTCCTCTTTATTGAGGTAGGTACCGTGAACTGCACAACATGCAATGACTGTGTACACACCGGAACTAGTGGATGGGCTTATTGGACTCGAGCTGACTACAACCACATGGTGCTTCAACACCACCGTGCGCGGTCCGGTAACCGGAAGGAACCGTTGAGAAAAACCGAACCAAAGGTATTTGGGTCACCTTTTTCCGAAAGGTAGGCGCTATATCAAGAATTGTAGTCCCCAAGCTCACACTCGTGGAGATTGGATATCAGTCTGAGATCTCCGAGCATAATGCGTCTTCTGCGGCACTGGAGAGTTCTATAACTCATGCCATGTCTATACCTTATATCTTGTCGTCTTTCAGCAGTCCAATGGCGCCACACAGATGTTGATTTTGGTCAAATCTCGTACTAAAAGTTTCTTCGAGAACAGACTGTGTCCAGTGGTATTCTTGTGAAACTTTTTTACAGATCAATCATACCAGCTCTCGCCACCTCGGAAATCGCATCTTGTTCCACAACACTTGGGGAAAGTGTTCCTTCGTACACTTTTTACATTTTTATTTTTTACTCCTCGGTTAATTATAATTATTTACGGGTTTATATATCTAAGTGTAAGTGTGTATAAAAATGAAGCACTGAAAGATGTTAAATACGATATTATAGGGCTAGCTGAAACAAGGTGCTTAGGAAACAAAATAAAGGAATACGATGACTTTATATTCTGTCACACAGGATGTACACCTGGGCTGTATGGAATAGGGTTCTTAATAAGCAAACGTCACAAAACTGCATAGACAGCTACATCGGTCTTACAGAACGAGTAGCAATACTAAATACAACCTTTGAAAATTCTCGCCTATCTATTATACAAGTCTATGCTCCTACAGAAAAGGCAAGCGAGGAGGAAATAATACTCTTCTACCAGACAGTCGACCAAGCAATAGACAAAGCATACAAAAACTACATATTATTGGGAGATTTCAACGCAAAATTAGGAAAACCAAAAGCGGAGGAATACCTTGTCATGAAACAAAACGGCTATGGTGTAAGAAACAAAAGAGGACAAAAATTAATAGATTTTGCTATCGAAAACAAACTATCAATTTTGAACACATTTTTCAAGAAAAAAGCAAAACATAAATGGACTTGGAGATCACCAGATGGAAAATACAAAAATGAAATCGACTTTGTGTTATCAAACCAACCGCAATTGTTTAAAAATATCGAAGTAATGAACATAAATCATCCATCCGACCACAGACCTGTCAGAGCAACTATCACATTAGCAGAAAAAAATAGGAGCAGGAAAAACTTTCAAAAATATCATAACACCTCTTTAAAAAACGACAACGAAATCTCCATTTTCAAACATAGTCTCAATCTTCACGCATTAGAAGGCCATTTGGATGTGACAGAAAGCTCAACAGTACAAGAATGTTACAATAACTTCATCAAAATCATAACAAAAAGTCTGCAAACTGCTCAAAATGCACAGATACAAGGAAATACTCATAAAATAATTACAGAACGCACACTAAGACTTTTACAGAGAAGACAAGAGCTCCAGAAGACAAAAAACAAAACGAGAGCTATTAAGAACGAACTTTCCGCCCTATACAAGCTGTGTAGTAAATATATAAAAAAAGATTATGCCAATCACAGGTATAATATAATTAAAAAACATTTAAATCAAACAGGTAGTACGAAAAAGGCATATAAAGAGCTAAGATCAAACAAAGCATGGATCGACGGGCTAAAGCAAGGCGGGAAAACTCTACATAATCGCAGCGAGATTATCACCGTAGCAACGGAGCACTACAAAAAGCTATACAGCGCTACAGACCCCCTAAACACCAGCAACAGAGTTCAAAACCCCATGAAAACGAACGCCATGCCAAATATACCACAGATCAAAGTGAGCGAAGTCATAAGACAAATAAAGCAACTTAAAACAGATAAGAGTCCTGGATCAGACAGTATCACTAATGAAACCTTAAAAATAGCATCAGCGACGCTCGCAGGGCCTCTGACTGACTTGTTCAACCTCATTCTGAAAACTGGAGTAACACCCACCCAATGGTCAGAATCTAATATAATCCTGATTTACAAAAAAGGTGACCCACACGATGTTGGAAATTACAGACCCATAAGCTTACTACCGTGTTTATACAAGCTCTTCTCGTGTATTATAAACCAGAGGCTTAACGTTACACTAGAGGAAAAGCAACCGGTAGAACAAGCGGGCTTTAGGAAAGGCTTTTCCACAATTGAACATATTTATTCGATAGAGCTTATCATCGAGAAATATCAAGAGAAAAGAAGACCTTTATATATATCATTCATAGATTACCAAAAGGCATTTGATACCATATCACAGTAAAGGTTATGGGAAACCCTGACAACACAGAAAGTTGAAAATGAGTACATACAGGTACTCAAAAGCATCTATGACAATAGTAAGAGCAGAGTAAAACTAGAAACATACGGCCCATGGTTTCCTGTAAAAAGAGGAGTTAGACAAGGAGACCCAATATCCCCAATACTTTTTATAGCTATGCTAGATTCCATAATTAGCCAACTAAACTGGAAAGGATACGGAATAAGGATTGGTGAAAAGTACCTTACCCACCTACGGTTTGCAGATGACCTGGTGATTCTATCAGAGTCAGGGTCAGAACTTCAATTCATGATAGAGTCATTAAACACGGCTAGCAGACTTAATGGCTTGGAAATGAACTTCTCAAAAACGATGATGATGACAAATAGCATAAAGACACCAATTTCGATTGATAACGAATCTCTTAAGTATACGGACCAATATATATACCTTTGAAAACAAATAAGCTTTGATTACCAAAATAATGAACGAGAAGTAGATCGCCGGAGTCAGCTAACGTGGAATAAATATTGGAGTCTATAAGATTTGTTTAAAAGCAAACTTCCAATAAACATAAAAACAAAATTACTGAACACGTGTCTTATTCCTTGTCTGACATACGGTTGCCAAACCTGGAAGTTCACTAATAAGGTAAAACAAAAAATACTAACCTGTCAACGAGGAATAGAACGCAGCATGTTGAACATCAATAAAATGCAAAAAAATAAGACATATAAAAATAAGAACGATCACAAAAGCGACAGACGGTCTATCACATGCTTTATCCTTAAAATGGAAGTGGGCCGGACACGTAGCCAGGCTCCGAGACCAGAGATGGACTAAACTAGTGACCGCTTGGAGTGGCCCACACGGCATAAGAAAGAAAGGAAGACCATATACTAGATGGGAAGACGAGATATAATCTCGGACAGCCGGCGCTAACTGGCTCCTTAAAACTCAATCGAGAGAAGACTGGCTATCTTTGGAGGAGGCCTTTACCTGTAGAGGGGTTCTTGCAGAGGTATAATGGTGAGAGAAATTGAAATTATTAAATTTCAGTTAGTAATTATAGTCCTTAAAACCTTAGTACTTATTTATATTTTTTATGTATTTTTTTCTGTCTGCAAAGAAATAAAAGGCTTTTTATTTATTTATATCTAAGTGTAGCAAATATATCGTAGTTTGGTTACAAAACAGTCTGAAACTGTTATGTCAAAAGGTTAAGGGATTACAGCCGTTTTTCTACGATAAGATATTTGTACCAACGCACCCCACGTGTGGGGTACTTTCATACAGCCTATTAAATTCGTATTATTTAATTACAATGATTATATATTTATCACAAAAGTAAATTAATAATTGAGACATGTGAATAAATTTTTACTTACTTACTTTGACAATTCTAAATTTCTAAGCCAAATAGTATAAATCACCTCGCAGTGTCAACCAAAGAAGCAGGCTGGGTTTCGAAATGGCTTAAGTACCGTGGACCACACTCATACTGTTCGGCAGAACACAAAGGAGTGCAGTCAGGACTATATTACTACATTTAGGAACATTTGTATGCGTCCGAATCTGCCCCCCATACTACTGTATGAATGTACCCCAGGCGTTGCAGAAAATTAAATTGCAACTTTAAGTACGAATTCTAATATATGAGAATTACTACAACTAAAACTCAAAATAAACATGTTAACATAAGTGCATTATCGCTATAATGTCAAAAATAAAAATAAATCGATCTACTATTAAAACATGTTACCTTGTGTCAGCTCACAAAGCGCGGCAGGATTGACCCGAAGCTGCGTTAGGAACACGGTAGCCGGTATATCTACTCACACAAGCAAAACCGTGTTATTTTGCCGGTTGGTTTTTCTGTTAAACAGTATGTACGAATGTGACCCGCGTACAAAGGCTGCCCACTTTCCCCTATCGCTTACCCCTCAATTTCTCATGGTGCAGGACATTATATATCTATATAATATCAGGATATTATATTATCTATAATATGTATGTATTTAGAAATATATAAGTATGTTTATCAGTTATCTAGGTCCCATAACACAAGCTAATATTAGCTTACTTTGAGCTAGATGGCGCTGTGTGAAAAGTGTCCCACAATATTTATTTATTTATTCATACACTCTATATAAATGTGTGGAGTGATGTAAACATATCGCGTGTAAATCTCCCAAAGTGGTAGCAACGCTCAAGCTAGTGATATTGTTGGTATCTTGAGCGGTCGGGTACAAGAGTCTACTACAGTCACATTTATCAAAGATCACCTCACTACGTAAATTAAAGTGTTATATTCTGGGCTGTAAATTGAGACTTGCTGGCACAAGTGGTAGTCAGCAGGTGTGTTCCACCTCAGCTAGCAGGTCAGGTCACTTGGGTCCCAGAGATATTGGTGAGGCCCCATATTCCCAAAGTTATAAAGTGACATCCAAGGATTGAGGACCACTATCAATCCGTATATTTCAACCAGTGCCTCGACCGTTAGTCAGCAGGTGCACCGCTAGCTGGTGAAATCACTTGGACCCCGGAGAAATTGGTGGAGCTCTATACACTCGTCACGTGGACTACAGCTGAAAAGAAAGTATAGCTGATCCACTATGGCTAATGCTGGCCAGGGATAGATCGGGGTGGATAAAGCTGGAAGAGGCCTATGTGTCTGTAGGACACGCTGATCTATACCAACAATGTTATTGATGAGTTTTTAGTTATGTACTTATCAGCAATAAAGGTTTTTGTATTTGTATATGGTTGTCTATATACAAATACATCCTAGATCCCAATCCTATATCCCTAGAGATTATTAGAGCAAAAACTTATTTTAGCTTAAATTTTAGATTTATCAATCACTCCTTATACTCAAGGGGTGGCAGAGGCATAATATACGCTCATATTTTACCGTGTGTATTTCTGTCCCACGTAATAGGTAGTGAGTCCATGATTTTTTTCAAGCCGCCCATAAGGCTTTGAACTTGGCTTAAAGACTGCCATATTATTGGCAACCGGGACCATCGGCTTTACGTGCCTTCCAAAGCACGGAAACGCTCGTAAAAAGAAATACCACAAAGCGGTCACCCATCCGAACCATCCATAGCGAAAGATGCTTAACGCAGGTATCGTTTACAGAACACTGAGTCAGCGGGACCACCAGCACTTCACTTCAGCACTTCAATTCTAATACTTTCTTGTTAGTTCCAAGAAAGCGAATTGACATGATTTCATTCCCGCGAAAAACACGTCACGATAAATGATATTAAAGTTATTTATATTTAGTTTGCCAAAATGACGAAATCTTGCAATTCGCCAGCGTCCCTCAAGTTGGCGGCCCAACGATGTGCCTCTTTTCGCTCCGCTTGAAGAACCCTGGTATTTGAATCCCTAGTACATGGCATTATCTATCTAATTTTACATAATATAATAATACCAGAACAGCACGGTTTTGTAAGGCGTAGGTCCACTATAACCAATCTTATGATTTTTACGAACTACTTGTTTGAACACATGGACCAACGACGACAAATTGATGCTGTATACACTGATTTTCGGAAATGTTTTGATAAAGTGGACCATGAAATGTTATTAAATAAAATAGCCTATAAAGGTATTAGAGGCAATCTGCTTAGATGGTTTTCATCTTATATAACAAGAAGGACACAAGTAGTCGCCATCAACGGATATTAGGCAGACACTGTAATTGAAGAATCTTCTGGCGTTCCCCAGGGATCCATTTTAGGCCCTTTATTGTTTATTTTATACATCAATGATGTAAAAGATTGTTTCCATCACTCTCGGTTTTTAATGAATGCAGATGACCTAAAAATTTACAGGATTATTCAAAGTCGGGCTGATATTGACTTATGAAGTAAAAGAACAAGACCTTAATAGATTTACCAATTACTGTATCAATAATAGACTTTCACTTAATATTACTAAATGCCATACTTAGACGCCATACCATGCCATACCATAGATCTTTTAAAAAAAACACATCATAACACATAAGTACTGTTTACTGAACTCCAACTTGTTATCTGTGGAGCTGGTTAAGGACCTTGGTTTATTACTTGATTCCAAGATGCACCTGGACCAGCACATTAACACTATTACGAATAGGGCTTTTGGGTTTGTGATGAGATCTTCTCGCGAATTTAAGCGTCCTTCAACCTTATTATTCTTGTACATAACGTTAATACGTTCGCAATTAGAGTATGCCGTGCCGGTTTGGAACCCAATATTTCAGAAATATATAAACTCATTAGAAAGAATACAACGGAAATTCTTGCGGCGTATCAATTTCGACCGAGTCGTTAAACATCCTCCATACTCACAATTATTGGGCAAATATGATCTACTTAGTTTGGAACACCGACGTATTTTGTTAAGTACTATGTTTCTGTACAATCTATGTAACAATAGGCTTGACTGCACCGAATTGAGCAATAAACTGTGCGTGCGCGCCGTTTGTTTCATACTCAGTCCCACAGGACAAACTCCGGCGAGCGCGTGCCGCTGCGCCATCTCGTTGACACATACAATGATATGTTTTCTGATCTAGACATTTTCTATCTTTCGGCATTAACTTTCAAAAAACTAGACTTCAGATATTTTAAACAATGTTGCATGCTAGCAATGTTTTCACTCATTATGAAATCACATTTATTTTACTTTTAAATACCTAAACTGATAAGCTCAAATAGTTATTTGCAATATATCGTAACATGTTCACTAACAATCTGTGGATAACGGTGTGGGTTTCACGATTATTAATACTGTTATGACTGTAATTAGTAAGTAAGACACATTGTGACAACTGTTTGTTATCCCTAATAAAGAAAATAAAATAAAATAAACCCGGGGTTGTAAGAGGATGAAACACTACGCTTGCCAAATGTTGTTTCTATGATTCGACATAAAAACTATTTTTTGAATCGCTCTGTTCTGGAGAACGTTCTCTTCACTGTATGAGAGCGGCACCTCTGCCCGGCACGCGTTGTTCGGAAGCGGCAATATGAGGGTGGGATTAGGTTGAAAAGCACTTCAGATCATTTAGTATTTATATTTAACCAAACTTTCATTGGCAGATAGCTGAAATTATAAGCAGTAACTTAGGCAACATTTAATCCCCGTATTCCCACGGGAAAGGACACTACGAGGATAAAACCTCGGGACGTCCGCTAGTCTTATATCTATACTAATATTATAAAGCTGAAGAGTTTGTTTGTTTGTTCGGTTGAACGCGCTAATCTCAGGAACTACTGGTCGGATTTGAAAAATTATTTTTGTGTTAGATAGTCCATTTATCGAGGAAGGCTATAGGCTATATATCATTATGCTACTACACTGGGAGCAGAGCAGTAGTCATAAATGTCGACAAATCGGACAAATTTTTATGCATCATTGTAGAATTTATAAGCGACGGGATTAAATAGGTGCGACGGAAGGTCGAAATATTTCACGGGCAAAGCTGTGGGGGTCATCTGGTAATATTATAAATGCGAAAGTTTGTGTGGATGTTTGTTACTCTTTCACGTAAAGACTACTGAATATTAATGAAACTTAACTATAATACCTATAGGTTATACTCAGAATAACACATAGGCTACTTTTTATCCCAAGAACAAGTTCCTATGGGAGATGGGAACGGGAAAACTTCTCTAAACGGGCGAAGCCGCGGGCGTCAACTAGTATAAAATAAAATTCAGCGAGTATTTTTATATGTTTAGTTTTAATAGTATATAGTAATATATCGTCGTATCGTAATCGTATATAGTAAATATCGTGCAGCTTGAACTGCACGATATTCTAATGACATTCAGGGAATGCGTCACCCATAGAAAGAGTTCTTAAAATAACATCAAAACCGTGAAACAATTGCACCATGGCTTGCTTGACGACTAAATATAGTAACAATTCTGCGGTGTCCTTATAACTGTCGTCTTCCTTTGTTTTTGGTTCCTTGTGTGCTATAGAAAAATAAAAATGTCATAAGTTTTCAATAGAATTTTTAAAAGGACTCTACTCTAATTCAACGTAAAGGAAATTGATTTCAAAGTCGACTATATTCCGTGGTATTCTTGTCACAGTTTCTTTAAGCTTCGAACTTAACTTATTGATCACGAAAATACTCTGAGCAACGAACTTCCTAGACTGATACGGAAATAAATAAGAGTAGGAATAGAGAATGAAAGATACGATAAAACTCGTTCATAGCCGATGGTCGAATTCTAGTTTATAAGAAAAGTAGGAAATCAGGAGCTGGTATAACCTGGTTTCTGTATATTTATTCTTTTGTCAATGTTTTAGTCCACCTACCTAGAATATAATGATCTCCCTTACACAAATCTAAACTTAATATTATAAGAGAGAAGTTTGTTTGTTTCATTGGTTGAAGGCGCTACTCTCAGGAACTACTAGATCGGATCCAAAAAATATTTTTGTGTAGACTAGCACATTTATTGAGGATGACTATAGGCTATATATCAAATGTCAATAAATCGAGCAAATTTTCATGCATTTTTGTACAATTTAGAAACGAGCGACAAGATTAAATAAGTGCCACAGAGTTTGAAGTATGTTACAGGTAAAGCCGTGGGATCAGCTAGTAAACTTGTAAGAGCGCATAATTTGCCTCTACCTACACTTTGGGGATAATGCCGTGATATGTATTATATGTCAATAGCAATTAAATAAACATTTGAACATAGCCAAAAACAAAACAAATAAACATCGTGGACTATAAATACTGATAAGAAAATAAATAAGAGTAGGAACAGAGAATGACAAGAAGAGATACTATAAATCTCGTGCATAGCCGATATGTTTTTTTATAACACTGAGGTGGCAGACAAGCGTACGGCCCACTTGATGGAAAGTGGTCACCGTAGCCTATGGACGTTTGCAACACCAGAGGTGCAGCACTCCCGCTGCCCACCCCTTAAAAACCTTCTATGACCCATTTTGAAGAACCCCTTACTGTAGATGTTCGGGAAAACCCAGGCAGGGAGTTCATTCCACAACCTAAGCGTACGCGGTATAAAGCCTCTATCGGACCTAACCGTATGCGAGCGCTCCGGACGCAAAGTGTGAGGGTGAACACCCTGTCTATGGCGAGCTATATGATATGACTGAATTCTAGTTGTTGAACAATAGTCACTACAGTCAAAAAGTCACACAGTGGAAACAATACACTAAACAAAATAATTACTAAAATATTGATTATCGGGATATTTACAATGTCAAAACATAACATGGTAAATATCCCGACAATCAATATTTTAGTAATGTTTATGAACATGACAATTTAAATTCATAAAACAAAATAATGCTTTAGTATACATGCAGACAATTTCAGAATGAGTTCACCATACAGAAGCAATTAGGCATTTGTTTTGACAGTTCTAAAACTTACAGTTGTCTGTACCATTGCCATCAGAGTTCGATGGATGCTTCATGTCAAATGTCAGCTTCCCTTTCAGGTCCACATTTGAGACGACAGACATGACGTAAAAATGAGGCATGTGATCTTGTTTCTTAATGAACACTCCATAGTTTCCCATATTTTCTATTACGTAATTATCTAGAATTAAAATAGTTTATGAAATATAAAAAAAAATATATATTTATTTATCTATCACGCCTTATCCCCGAAGGGGTGGCAGAGGCATACATATTGTATGCCCACTTTATATCATGTGTATTCCCGTCTCACGTAACAGGTGGTGAGCCCATTGCCGTGTTGAAATCGACAGACGCAGGCCATTTTAGATGTTAAATTTGGAAGAAATTTTGAACCCGTTGCCTTTTTAGTGAGGTGGTAACAAAAAGGCTAAAAGGTCTTATGTGCTAGACATTAATTAGCACGACCAATTAAAGTCCTATATATAAAATATAAAAATAGATCTTATCAAACTAAATGAACAAATTATGTATACTTAAAATATGAAATACCCACTCGCCGTGATAGTATTCTTTTTGTCTCGCTGTGAACACGACGTATCATTATCTTCATTATTAAATGTTGCAACCAACTTAGGACAGTGCAGATATTGCTTATAGCTATACTCAGTTACATTAACACTGCAATTAAAATTACATAAAAATAAATTAAATGACATAAAATTAAGTTAAATTTTTAAGTAGGTACTGGTGAGATGTCAAGAAACAATAGTCCCAGCTTTTATCGCAAATCGAATGATTATAGATGCAATTCTATACATTGGTACCGTGCAACTTTGCTAAGTGCCGGTCGATAGTGCCTAACGTCGCCTTAAAACGTAAAGAGGTGGATTAATTCGTCGGTTTCGAGTAGGTCTCGGTGGTATTCTTGGTAATAGCGTCTGGTGCGTTGAACCAGAAGACGCTGGTTGGAGTCCAGCTCGTAACTGAAAAAAAATCGTCTTTTAAAACTTACATTTAGAAAAAGTTTGCATACTAATTGCATTTCTAAATTGTTTCCAACTTACTTACCAACGTTTACCAACTTACAGCCAGAAAGATACAAAGTCTGAAATAATAGTCACTACAGTCAGAAAGATACACAGTCTGAAACAATAGTCACTACAGTCTGAAAGATACACAGTCTGAAACAATAGTCACTACAGTCAGAAAGATACACACTCTGAAACAACAGTCACTACAGTCAGAAAGATACACACTCTGAAACAATAGTCACTACAGTCAGAAAGATACACAGTCTGAAATAATAGTCACTACAGTCAAAAAGATACACAGTCTGAAACAATAGTCATTACAGTCAGAGAGATACACAGTCGGAAACAACAGTCACTACAGTCAGAAAGATACACAGTCTGAAACAATAGTCATTACAGTCAGAAAGATACACAGTCTGAAACAACAGTCACGACAGTCAGAAAGATACACAGTCTGAAACAATAGTCACTACAGTCAGAAAGATACACAGTCGGAAACAATTGTCATTATAGTCAGAAAGACACACAGTCTGAAACAATAGTCACTATAGTCAGAAAGATACACACTCTGCAACAACAGTCACTACAGTCAGAAAGATACAGTCTGAAACAACAGTCACTACAGTCAGAAAGATGCACAGTCTTAAACAACAGTCACTACAGTCAGAAAGATACACAGTCGGAAACAATTGTCATTACAGTCAGAAAGATACACAGTCTGGAACAACAGTCACTACAGTCAGAAAGTCACACAGTGGGAAACAATATTCACTACAATCTGAAAGATTGATGAAGTCTGTTGAACGTTTCTTCAACCTCGAACAAGGGCCACAGCACCTGTGCTACTCGGACTTCATCAGCCTGTTTGGGTAGGTTATCAATTCAGGACTCGATGTAGTTATTCCTGTTTCTTGTTTTCGACGGCGCTAATGTCATTGATTTTTATCGATTCCCAACGGACCCCACGTAGGGTCGGTGTCATGATGTCCGATGGTAAAAATTGCGTTTTACAACTTCATTGTCGGAATCTAATGTCAATTTGTTGTCGCGGGGGTTTATCACTCACCTGCAGTAGCATAACAGATGCCTGTTAGACCCAGCTATTAATTTTATTTATCCGCCACGCCTTATCCCGAAGGGGTGGCAGAGGTATATTATATGCCCACTTTTCACCATATGTATTCCTGTTCCACGTAATAGGTGGTGCTGCTATTAATAGTTGGAAAATAACATTCCGCCTCGGAAGAGTACTCGTATAACTTAAGTGGCAATGTTTCTCCATATTGAGAAGAAACATTGCCACTTTCGTTATGGTAATACGATGTTACGGGTTACGTACTTAATAAATTACTGTAATCAACACGCCAAAGGCCACAATTGCAAACTGCAACTTACCTTTCAGAGCATAAAGAATAATGTCTCAATTTTAAATAACTTACTTTAACTTTTTGATTACACAGTTTTTTAATCCTTTTAATACAATACGAGTTAGTTTATATTTCGTTGAATTTGCAGTGTCCTCGATTGCTTCTAGGTGAAATGGATCCATTGGTTTTAATGAATATTCTCCTTTCATTATAGATTTGTACTGAGCCATGCCGCCCTTTGTCATACACTCAACGTCTTCAAGCACACATACTTTTTTACCTGAAATCAATACGAGTATCCGATTGTTTCTTCTTTACTGGTTTGCAATCTCAGCTTTGAGTAAGCTCGCCTTTGTACATTGTTGTCTTTACTTTTTATAATACTGTCAGCGCCAACTTCCAACTAAGTAGGCGTGGCGATCACTTCATCACTATCGTACCACTCTCAGGCCATCAGAGTGGGGGCGCGTGCCTAACACCACGCCACAAACGGAGAACTCACTCTTTAGGGAGCATTCTAATCCTAATTTAACCGATTTCTTTTGTTGTTAATATATCTGATTTAAGTTGTGTGCTGTTTTTTTTAAATAAATATTTAAGAATTTGCTAAATATACAATATCAATGTACATACTTTATTTCGTTGTGTAATAAAGAATTAAATAAAGTATAAATAAATAAAATAAATATCCATCACGCCTTATCCCCGAAGGGGTGGCAGAGGCATATTATATGCCCACTTTTCACCGTGTGGATTTACCTGTCCCACGTAATAGGTGGTGAGCCCATTGCCGTGTTGAAATAGACGCAGATTGTGGCTACCTGCTGTTGAAATTTTTCATGCCGCCCATAAGGCATTCAACCAGGCTTAACGACTGCCATTTTACTGGCAACCGGGACCAACGGCTTAACGTGCCTTCCGAAGCACGGAAACGCTCGCAAATGTAAATGCCACAAAGTGGTCACCCATCCGAGGACCAGCCATAGTGAAAGTTGCGTAACTCAGTGATCGTTTACAGAACACTGAGACCGCGGGGCCACGAGCGAAATAAAGTATGACTGAAAGAATCAAAGACAAACACAATACTTTACAAGGGAGCAATGATTTGATATGCCTTTATTCTCACGAGTAAATATGTTTATGGACTAGTTGAGAATTAACTCGTGTAGAACCGCAACTATCCTCTAATATTTTATAAAAACACTGATGTAGGAATATATCGTATCAGCAAATGTACTCTAAAAGAACTTATAAAATTTAACAGCTTTGAAGAATTTTACTTACATGGCGCGGTAGCACTACAAAAAAGTAAAGTGGAAACAAACCACAGAAAGTGGAGAGTATTCATTTTGCTGAAAATAAAACAAAATTTGTAAAACAGCGATTTTACACACAAGAACTTTTATAATCCTCTCATACAGTAAAACTTATTACTCCACAATTTAGGGCCTAACCAAAGTCTTCGGGCCCCAAATATGTCGAAAAGGACTCCAGTCCCAAATAAGGACTACAGTCTCCATGTTCAGTTAGAGTTTTAGCCTGGATATAAAAATAATTACTCGTAACAGCGTGTGATAAAGGTACGTCGCGGTATGAAAGGAGATGTAGTTCTTTTATGATATGTGGAGAAATTAATTTAAGTTCTTTACTACAGCAGGGTGGATTTGAATAAGACTTCCGGCTCTAAAGAGCTACCAAACTATCCGCTATACCACTACGGTGTTTAACGTCACCTCTACCGAACAGCAGATAAAGCTAAAGTCTTACTCACTGGTCGGCAAAGTGTCGCCCCGATACAGAGCTCTCCTCTATCGAAGGCTTCTCCGAAAGCAGAAGGGGTGGAGAAATGATTCCCCGGGTAGGCCAAAGATAGACAGGACGTCGGTCCATCAACGTGAAGATTTCGGGACCCAAATGGAGAAGATAATGCAGACACGTAAAAAGTATTAATGATGGAAGATTGAGGAAACTTAACTATCCAGTCGCGACCTTAGACGCTACAACGCGTTCGTAACGTCGGTGAATGTAAGTAGAATTTTATTTCACGTGAAGTCCCGAGTAGCATATAATACATGAAACTTAACTATTATGATAAATGGAAATAAAAAGTTATTTAAGTCATAAATATATTATGTGGATAGGCATATCATAAGGGTAAGTAGAGTCTCTACCTACCCTTATAGTAAAGAGACATGATTGTGTATCTGCAGTAATGCACAAAAGATCAAACCTATGAATTTCTCAGTTACACTGCGACTACCAAAATAATATTTTCACTGACATAATATGTGTATTATTAGTAAATATTATTGCTCTACAATTTTACTGCGAACATGACTTCTAATAAATTTAAAATGAGTTACATGATTTGCAGCGTGATAACAATTAAGTACTTTCTATGATAGTTATCGTTTTTACGTACAAATAACTAATTTTGTTAAATACAAATTCGAGACCACGATCGATAGCCACCACTGCTTAATAAATATTATAACTGTAAGTAATATTATAAAAATAAAATTATTAATTCAGACATTAAATTTTTCACCAGGTAAGATATTGGGAATTTACCGAATTGGTGATATTATAAAAAACAGGAGTGCTTCTAGCTGTCAAATAACAGTGGCCCTCAGGCTCCAAAGTCAGGTAACACTTATGAACGTCAAGATTATTGCTTCTATATTTACATTTACCGCCAGATTGGCAAGCAATACGTAGCTTAGAGCCTGAGGAAGAACCTGGCAATAAAACTCAAGGCCACTATTTTTTAACTGCTAGTAATTACAATAGTTTGATTGACGTGATATTTGACCAATTATATAGTAATGAGTTTATACAAAAGGAACAAAATCAATGTCATGTCAACATGCGATATATTTTTTATTTTTTTATATTTGAATAATTACATGAGTATTAAGAAATTAAAATTTTAACATATTTAGAGAAAACAATACAAAAAGAAGGGGGAAAAAATGAGAAAAATGAAAAATGAGAGCGATTCTACGAGTATCTGCCAGTTCTAAGGGCAGCCAACCCTTTATGAAGACGAATCTGGCAAAAAAGTAAAATGTAGGTATTGCTTACAATATTAAAATTACACTTACATTGTTCCCTAGTATTTATGTGAGAACTGCTGCTTTTTTCTTAGAATCAAGTTCCTTTGGGAAACGTGAACAGAAAAAATTCTAAACACAGTCGAAAACGCGGATGCCAACTAACCTTTTTAATCTAATATTGAGCTGTCCCAATCTAGACTAAATTTAATAATTTCATAGCCTCTTAACTATCTTCACGCTGTATCCCTGACGGGGTAGTCAGAGAGGACAGATCGCCAGGCTTCGCGATCTATACATACTTCTTTCGCTTCTTCAAGATTCATCAATCGCTTCATATACGCCTCCCTCAGCCTTACCACATTTCATACTTCTTATCGCTTGTTCAATTTCTTTCATACTAATGACTTCAATGACATCGGGATCCGGAGCATCGAAGTGACCTCCACTTCCCGATGTGGCATCTTTGTCTTTTCTTGCATACATCTTTCCATAATACTCCCTCCATCTCTGCAGGACGTCAGTTTGGTCTGTTAGTACGTCATTGTTAACATTAAGCACTCTATTCATACTGCAGATTGCCGAACAACTCCGGGTCTTGCCTACCTCTATCCAGAAGAGCCTGGCATTATCCCGGAAATTGGACGACAACCTTTCATCCGCTTTCATTCTGCACCTTTCACGAGCTTCTTCTATCAGTGCCTTCGTGTAAACTTTTTGCAGCTTGTATCTCTCTTTCATATTAAAATCATTCCGCGAGGCTAAGTAGTCTAACCATGCTTTCTTCTTCATTCGAACTGCTTCTTTCAGTTCCTCATTCCACCATGCGTCACGCTTATTACTACTGCCTCTTCTCGTTTCTCCACACACTTCCACAGCGGCATTTTCCATACTATCCCTAAGGTTCTGCCATACACTTTCCACATTCTCACTACTAACATTGACGTCGCCAAGCTTTTCGGCTACCCTTTCATTATATTTATCCCTAATGGATGCATCCTGCAGCTTCCAGCTTTTGATGCTATAAGTCGGCTCAGGTTTAAGACACTCGGTACGATGACGCCAACCCGCGAACAGACCCCTAATCCTAGTTATTACTAGGTAGTGGTCTGATCCTAGCTCAGCGCCTCGATAAACCCTTGTGTCCATTACCTGTTTACGGAGCCGACTATCCATTAGGAATAGATCTATTATGCTTCTCTTTGACTTACATCTCCTCGTATACATATAAATTTGTTTGTGATTGAACATTGTGTTCGCCACAAACAAATCCTTTTCCTTACAAAATGCCCGTATAAGCTTGCCAGCGTCGTTCACCCTTTTATCCCTATATATCCCGAGTACCGACTCAAAACTATCGCGAGCGGTACCCACCCATCCATTCAAGTCTCCACATACTATAAGTCTTTCATTTCCTTCTATCACATTTAGAGCTTCTCTCATACTCTCCCAGAAGTCTTCTAGCTCACTCGCGTTCGACGAAGATACTGGCGCATAAGCAGCTACCAGGAAAATCTTCGGCAAACCAAGTTTTAGACGGATCCAGAGGATTCTAGGTCCTAACAGTTTGTACTCATACATACCGGAGGCCAATCGAGAGGACAACAAAATTCCAACCCCCCGACTGCCATGCTCGCTCTCTGGTACTCCAGACCATAGCGCGAGCACCCCACCCGGGAGTTCCAAGACTTCGCTGCCCTTGCGCTTGGTCTCTGTCAAGCACATTACATCTAACTTTCTCTCATTCATAACATCCATCAACTCATTCATCTTATCTGCCATTCCTCCCCTAACATTCCACGCAGCTACCCTGCACTCCATCCTCCACTTCCCGCCGTGTCGGGCCGCGCATGTAGGGTGGCAGTCCCCTACGCCGCTCTGGCACACACTTTTCGCACCAGCGGGGACGAACTGGTGCGCGTCGCTTCGGGGGCACGCCCTAACATTGTTCGCCCTTGCGGTGCTCGTGTTGGAGTAGAATTGCAGCCGTAGCTGGCAGGGATGGCGACGTGCACGCTTCTACTCTTCATACTTTCATAGCATCGATAGAAGTAATATAACTCCTAAATTACAGAAACTCCTTTTTGCCATGGAAGTAACAGCGATTTCGAAAACAGAGTTTAACAAATAAAATCAACTCATTTTTATTAATGTCCATTTCTGATATACGTTTTGATTGATGCTTGAGTGATGTTACTTTTGCTTCTGAAAATAAGTGCTTCACCTCAGCATTATAGATATTTCCTACCACACTTACCATGTTTTAAAAATGATGTTGTTACGCCGGTGGACTAGTGAAAAACTTCAAACGTCATTTTCCGTGCCTTTGAAACGTTTACAGCAAGTTGTCGGTTTCAAGCCGTTTCCGAAGAGGCTCTATCAGATTACAAATTATCAAAATTCCACCCCTGTTGCCTTTGTTCTCGTTGTTGCGCTTGAGATATGTATATGTATAACAACGTTTTAGGCCACCCCCTATCACATACCTTCATAACCGGGAAACCATTTTCAGGCGTTTTCAGGACGCCTTATGGGCCTGGGAAGTCCACTTCAGTATATGAGGAAATTTCAGAAAGGCGTGAAAAGGATAGCACTGTTAGAAAGAGACAGCTACACTAAGAACATTCTAGAGCTGTTTGACAGAGATAACACTATTAGAAGGAGGCAGCTACACAGAATGTTCGAGTACAATGTAAAGGAGATAGCAAAAGAAGGGACAGCAATATTTCGATAACTTTATACCGAAGGAGCAACGTTTTATGGGTTTCAAACCTGAAATATTAACGACATTAACAATTATAATCATCCGAGGGTCTGTCTGAGTTGTGTTCACAGAGCCAGGGTTCTGCACTTGCACCCTCGGAGAAATGTCTTCTATCACCTTTCCGAAAGTAAAAAAGATAGCTGGACGCATGGGTAAGTGCGTTAACTCCGTAGAAAGGGGGAGGCATTTCTACGGAGCTCGCATAAACTCAATATGGGCCAGATTATGCTATCCAGTTCCACCTCAAGTTCGTAGCCGTAGGGTATTTCGATAGGTTGCCAGAATCAATCGTGTATGGTAGCCTCCTGCAGCGCGCAGATTCCTGGCATTTTCTCTTCCGCCGTCACCCCGATTGCTACCGTAATCAAGAACAGCGGTATTGCCGGGAACTTAAGTCAGTTTCTTGTTTGTGCCTTCATATTGGGAGGGTTTGGCCTTACTATACCTCACTGGCCAGAGGGATTGGTACAGGGTGTTGTCTCAATTTTCCGTTTCATCACAATGATCTCATCTGTTAGTCAGCAATTGCACTACTCACAGGTGAGGCTGACTTGTACCCCAAAGATGTAGGTTCCTATCCCATCCAAAATCTGCTTTAGAATGCTTAAATTATTTTGCGAATTATTACAAGTATTGGAAAGAGGTAACATAAAGTGGTGTAGCCTCCGGACCTCCCTCCGAATCAGGGACTAGTGCCACCGGTAACGCCTGCAGAATTTCAGATTGCTCTTCGCCGCATGATGAATCAGAAAGCTGTCGGAGCCGATGGAGTCCCCATCGAAGCCTAGAAGGCGATGGGTCCTCATGGTGTGGGTATCTTAGTAAACCTTTACAACCCCGTAGTCCTCAGCGGGCAGATCCCAAACCAATGGAGGCTGAGTATTAATACTTCAGTCTTCAAAGGTAAGGGGTCAGTGCAGAAGTGCGGGAGCTACCGCGGTATAAAGGTTATGTCCCACACCATGAATATATTTGAGAGGATTATTTACTACCGGTTTCAGAAGGAGTGTACTTTTTCGGAATCTTAATATGGTTTTCACCCTGGTCATGTGACCACGGACCCTGTTTTTTCCCTGAGGGTTACATGCGTGCGAATTGTCTCACTACAGGGGACGCCGACGGCCGTGCGAAGTGGAGGAGAAAATGTAGGGAAGCGGACTCTGGGTATCGTGAGACGTAACTGGCACAGACGCTCGGATGATAATGATGATTGAGGTGTCTAGATCCCATAGCACAAGCTTTAAAGCTTATAATAATAATTGGTTGAGCGGGCGAGATAAATAAATTCAAAGTGTATTTGCGGGGAAAGACAAAAATTAAATTTACACGCGATTGTCGACGAAAAAGAAATGGAAAACAGGAATAGGCACACTACCTTGCTGCTGCTGCGAGATGCTGAGTTGGAAGCTGCCGGGGACGTCCCTGGACTTGGATCCCTGGTTTCATTGCACGAAAACACTATTTATCCATGGAAAACACTATTATTGCGAAAGTTGGTAAGGGGCGCGCGCGGTCATTGCAGGACTAATTACAGCGAGCCTTCAATCCGTGAATCTGTGAGCGGCGTTTTAGATCGCGCGTAATACAGCTGTCTCGCTCTCCTTTTATGCGGGACAAGGTAGGTGCGAAAGAGAAATTAAATAAAGGGAAACGGGGTGGGAATGTCGGCAACTAATTAATTCAAAACAAATGTAGATCGGCGATGCAACATAGAAAAAATAACGCGGCTACTCTGGAATCGTATACCGGCGCAACCAATAATAATAATAAAAAAATAATAATAATAATATATTATTTATACTTATAATTATTATTGACACTTATAGCTTGGCAGTGTAGAATCGAGCGTCGTATCGCCGAGACTAGGGCACTTATTGGTAAGCTCATTTGCTTCAGATCAGGAAATACCCGTCCCAGAGTGATGCGATTTGTGACTCGGGCTATCTCGGGGACTGATATCAGACCTCGAGATTTTTTAGCACGAGTCACAGAGTGCATAGATTACCTTAAACAAAAAAAATATGCATGGGCAAATCATGTTCGTAGATATAAAAAAGAGTGGACCGATATTATCAAAATAGAACATTCCAAAGAGACGAAAGATGGGTCTATAGAAATTGGGAGCATCCTGACTCGACTAGGACTAAAGTGCATCGGCCGGATGATTATGTCACTACTTCATTCTTGGCGCAATATCTGGTCGATGCCCGTTGATCACACCGAAGGGGATTGGATGCGAGATGTCGAACGTTTGTGTGAACCTATTAAAATAATGGAACCAATTACTATAACACCGGATGATGTTTCCAATGCAGTCCGTCGGTTGCAGAATTGAAAGTCAGCAGGACCAGACGGACTGCATAACTTTTGGTTGCAATGGTTTAAGAGTTCACATAAACGTTTGGCATGTCAATTCCAATCATGCCTAGAGTCAGGATCGTTGCCAGATTTTATGACTACTGGAGTGACCCATCTTTTGTTTAAATCTGGAAATGCCTCAGATCCTAAGAATTATAGACCTATTACGTGTCTCCCCACGGTCTATAAACTTTTAACATCTATTCTGAGAGAGATAATATCATCACACTTGATTGACAACTCCATCTTGTCCTCCACTCAGAATGGATGTAAAAGTGGTTCTCGTGGCACGAAAGAGCTCCTTATTATTGATATGGTCATTAGCCAACAGACACGCCGTAACCGTAAGAATCTGTCTACATGTTGGATAGACTATAAGAAAGCTTTTGACTCTGTGCCACATACATGGCTTTTGAAGGTACTGGAGTTGTATAAAATTGATGCAACTCTGCGTGCCTTCATGAAGGCATGTATGGGGCAATGGGAGACAGTCTTATGCTATCCAGGCTGTCGACAGGTTTGCGGGGACTGTGTGCCTGTAAAGATTGAACCGGGTATATTTCAGGGTGACAGTCTTAGTCCTTTATGGTTTTGCCTAGCACTGAATCCTCTGAGTACTATACTAGAGAATTCAGGGTTAGGCTATCGATTGCGGAGAGATGGCCAAGTTATATCCCACCTCTTATACATGGATGACTTAAAACTGTTTGCATCCAACAAACAACAACTGATTGAGTTATTATGGCGATCCATAACGCAGTGCTAGTGCCAACTTTGCTTTACGGTAGTGAAACCTGGGTATGTCAGCAGATGCATGAAAGTAAATTAAATGCTGTGGAGATGCGATCACTTCGAAAATTGTGCGGCGTTACCTTGGCCGACCGAAACCGTAACGAAGTGATACGCAATATGGCAGGTTTGAATGACAGTGTCAGCGTTAAGCTGGAAAAGGGCGTGCTCCGTTGGTTTGGACACGTCCAACGAATGAGTGAGGAACGATTGACGAAGAATATATATTGTTCAAAAGTAGAGGGTAGAAGGAGTCAGGGTAGGCCGAGACTTACATATGAAGACCACGTGAGCAAATTGCTCAAAAATGGAAAGGTCAAAAGTACTCGGATACCCAGACGTGCGTGTATATAGCGATTGATGAATCTCGAAGAAGCGAAAGAAGTATGCATGGATCGCGAAGCCTGGCGATCTGTTCTCTCTGAATACCCCGTCAGGGATACAGCGTGAAGAAAGTTAGTTTTAGTTAGAGTTATTAAAGGTGACAGAAACCTTTAGTAATTCTATCAGGTTGGAGTTTGGTGTGGACAAATGTGCGGTCATGCATGTAAATAGGGGAGGGATAATAGAATCTGAAGGAGTAGAACTTTCAGATTCTTTACGACTTGGATGTCTCTCTGTAACCGAAACATATAAATACCTGGGTATGTCGCAGGCGTTAGGCATTTGTGAAACTGATATGAAGCAAACGTTAAAGGAGCGCTTCTTTGGCCGCTTGAAAAAAGTACTGAAAAGTCTTTTGTCAGGTGGCAATAAGGTGCGCGTTCGTAACGGTTGGGTCATGCCAGTTCTGATGTATTCCTTTGGCATACACAGGTGGACTCAGACTGAGCTTGAAGCCCTTGATAGGAAGGTCCGTACGTTACTTACTGCATTCCGAATGCATCACCCGTGTTCATCAGTGATGAGGTTATACATACCGCGGAAATGTGGGGGTCGAGGTTTACTTAATGTCAAGACCCTCCTTAACCGTGAGGTGTGCAACCTCAGAGAATATTTCTTACACACTGACACGGATGTGCATCGTGATGTAGTTGTAACTGATAACGGACTCACCCCGCTTGCTCTGGCTAAGGAGAATTGGCATAAACCTATGATACTAAGTCTCAATGATCGTAGGGATATATGGATGAGTAAAGAGTTGCATGGTCGGTTTTATCGAGCCCTACATGGGGCTGATATAGATTTACCATCGTCTGTATCCTGGCTACGATTCGGTGATCTCTTTGGAGAAACCGAAGGTTTTGTCTTTGCTATTACTGATGAATTTGTGATGACTAATAACTATCGAAAATATATCCTAATGGACGGTACGGTTGGTTAACATATGTCGGGCGTGCCACCGTCCCGGAGAATCCCTTAGGCATATAATTTCTGGTTGTTCTAGTCAAGCCAATAGTGAACATTTGCATAGACACAACCAAGTAGCTAGGATTATCCATCAACAACTTGCTCTGAAATATAACCTTGTTGAATCAGAGGTACCGTATTATAGATATGTGCCCGACCCAGTTCTCGAAAGTGACCATATCACGTTGTACTGGGATCGATCTAATATCACTGACAGAACTATTGTTGCCAATAGGCCTGATATAGTGATAATAGATCGTTCAGAGCGCCTTGCAATAATAATTGATGTCACTATTCCACATGACGACAATCTCGTGAAGGCAAAAGTATACAAACAAGCTAATTATTTGGATTTGGCCCACGAGATTCTGGACATGTGGAATATTGACTCGGCTATTATTGTTCCTATAGTAATCTCTGTGCACGGACTAATAGCCAAAAGCCTTGACCAAAACCTTAAGAGGCTCTCGTTAGGCAGCTGGGTCAAGGGCTTGATGCAGAAGGCTGTACTTCTTGATACTGCACGTATTGTGAGGAGGTTCCTTTTTCTGAAGCCCTAACCACCGGTGTCTTGGTCCCTGTACCCGATACCGGTGGGATACTATGTTTTATATTTTTACATGAACTTTTTATAAATGTATATTTAAAAATATAATTTATATGTAAAATGTGAAATAAAGAGAAATAATAATAATAAAACCCCTCGAGGACAGTCGTTATCTTTTATAGGATTAACGCAACCCTATGAGGGCATAGTAGATTCGCTTTTTGAGTCTTCCACTTTCTGATATCAACAAAAAATGTATCAGAAAGTTAATGAAAAGCTCACATCCGCAGGGCAACTTGTGGTGAGCTGAATGTGCGTGGCTACACATCGGTCCCGATTCCTCAGAGTTTTGTTGCCCTTCTGCACCGGTTAGGATTTAATGGCCTAACGGGAGAGCAGTGAGAGTGCTACTCCCGGGAGTGCAGCAAATCTCAACTCTGACTTGCCTTAATTGGCCGGTCAGAGGGAAGAAGCCAGAGCTATATGCTCGGGGGTGGAAGTGTCACTTTCAAGGGCATAACTACGGGGAAGCCCGCTCCGGGCCTGTCCCGCGAAGGTGAAACCGGCGCCGCACCGCTCGACACCCCAAGTCGCTAACACTGGTGTTGCCCTCTGTCGCCTTACAGGCTTATCATGCCTATGGTGATTGTATAGGGGGCCCATCTAGTGAGTTGGCAAGTCTGCCAACATTTTGATAATGATATATTAAAATGGCAGACGCCGTCTTAATCAATAGTTCATATCACCTAGTACATCTAACCCCCAACCCAATAGCCCATTTTGTAGTTAGCATATTTCACAATAGTTTAACTCCCATTGGAGGTAGTCCATTACCGTTCTTCTACATAAGGCGAGCGTGGATTGTCTTTAGTGGGGGTCCCATTTCCTATTAGATTAAAATTCTCAAAAGGCCTCTGCGTGTTGGACCAATATGTCCCCATGTAAGCCTACCAAAAGACCGGGTATCTTCGACCGGGTGAAGAAGAAGAGACAATAATAATACACCTGGCAACACTACATAGCAAATGTCGTTGACATAATCTTAAAATATTTAAAATAATATAACCATAGCCGGAAAGCTTATAAACCGTATTTCCAGTAAAGGAAAAATGATTTTAATACGAGTATATGAAAATCAAGAAATAACATATAAAACCTTATACAGCAAAAGTTATTAATCATGGCAATAACTTCGGGGGCCTATTATATAAGGCCTTATTGTTAAGTAGGCGTAGTTTAAATTATTAATATTTGATATTGACAAATTTGTAAAGGGTTTATTTATATCCTAAAAAATATGAAATTATGGCCATATTTTCGAACTTCATTAATAACATGACTGCTATTTGTTTATCACGTGGTCTCGTTCTAACGCACAGTGACCCCGCGATGATAATGTTATCAAAAAGCTTAAAATCCAAATACTACACTTTATTCTAACTTTTCCTTCATACTTAACCGGGCTTAGGACCGGCAAAATTAATTTTCGTAGGTACCTACTGGTTCAGTTTTGAAAAATAAGAAAAACTTATTAGACTGAAATTAAGTATAATCAAAATTACTTAAGTTTTGAAATCTAAAGCTTGAGCATAAAAAATAATTTTGGCGTATTTAAAAAGTTAGAAGCAACTGATTGCAATTTACAATAATTTACGTATTTATAAAACTTAACAAAATAACTTACATGTGTTTTAATTTACTTTAAAATGTCCTCCTCCATTATCAATACACACGTTTTATTGAATAGTTTTTAAGGGAAAGAAGTATGGTTCTATGGCGTTTCACTTCAGTAAAAGCGTCTATTATGCGCTGTTTTAATTGTTCTAAAGTATTCGGCTCACTAAAGTACACCCGTCTTTTTATTTCACTCCACAAAAAAAAGTAACAATATTATACAATTTTACACGCACAGTTGGTACTGGACTGGCTTAGGTTAAAATGAGGAGCAACGTCTGCTAGTCTACGAGTGCTACGTCTGGGATCTATCTTCATCAA
This sequence comes from Thumatha senex, assembly GCA_948477245.1. Taxonomy (NCBI): domain Eukaryota; kingdom Metazoa; phylum Arthropoda; class Insecta; order Lepidoptera; family Erebidae; genus Thumatha; species Thumatha senex. Next base: position 639,944 of record OX419750.1, on the reverse strand, counting down.
AGTAGTTCTGTGGTCTGCCGTGGGCATGTGATGGTGTGTAAAAAGAGCCATGATCTAGTATTCACTGGTAAGCGTTTAGAACCGTTCTAAAGCTTGGCTGTCGAGCATCCGGGTATTCTTCTCGGTACATTGTTAAAGTGGCACTCACGTTCTCATCACATAAAAAGCACAAACGTACCATAGCCACATACTCCCGTGATCAAAACTGGTAAGCCATCACAATAAATTAAAATAACAAACACACGCATGTTAAAAAAATCAAAAGCAGGAAATAATTATTACGTAGTATCAATTCACTGACACAACATTTAAAACAAAATGGTTGGTTTTGACTTGACCTGTCTCTTTCTTGAGTCAATCGTGTACTTGGGAAGTATGCCGCGATTTATCAATGAAAATCGAAATTCGAATTAGACACTTGAACTGAGCATTTCAATAAAGGCTACGTTCCACTTAACGCCCGCAACGATCGTAACATCATCTGTATCGTTCCGCCTAATATCCCTGACAAACGTTCGCATTTGGTTTGCCTCCAGTCCAAATCTTACCGTCTGTAGAGCTTTCCGGCGTTCTCAATTATTATTAATTGAGTCCGTCTCAGTCCGGTTACTCGCACATCGGACATAGTCTGCTTCGCACTAAATCTGGTAAATAAATCAATGTTGCCGTTTAGCTACTTTGTCGTAAATTTCCCCAGAACTGATTTTATTTTTGCCCCAAAACGACACTTTTTACACATTTTGCCCAATGTTGTATTTCCAAGTTAACAGCTTGTCACTAAATGCATATACAAGTATTTACATACTTTTGACAGATTAGGGGTGTTTTTCCATATTCTGGGGTTAAATAAAAATTTTGAGAAACTTTTGGAGAAATAAAAAGTATTTAATAAGGTAAAAACTTTCATATGCATTTCGTAAGGGGGCCCACCAAGATCTTCGGGGCCCAAGTCTTTCCCCTCTGGGGTTGGGAGGTCTGAGGGCGTCACTCCCATAAAAGACACCTGCCGAAACAAGTAACGGAAAAGCACAATAGGAATACTGCTAGAAATGGGGCGCCGCCGCAAAACGGCGCGCAGGAGCCAAGCCCGACTTCTGTGGCAAGTGGTCTAGGGCTACCGTATGTAGGGCCAGCACGGCTAAAGAAGTTAGCCCAATCCCGTATCCGCTACGTGGAACATTACGCTGACTGGGCGTGCGGTAGAGCTCTCTAGGCGGAGGGTGGACGTGGCGTTCCTGCAGAAAAATCTGTGGAAGAGCAACAGAGCCTGACCTATGCAGAAGAGCTACAAGTTGAATTACACCTGGTGCGCCTGGTGGAGAGAACGGGGTGGCCGTGGTGCTCTCCGAGGGGTTGCAGAGCGGTATCTTGGAGGTAAAACGCTATACCGAGCGCCTTATGATCTTGAAAGTTCTTATCGATGGTATTATTACTCACCTGTTAAGTGCCTACGCGCCACAGGCCGGTTGTAGCGTTGCCGATAAGATGTTGTTTTGGGGCCAACACGCGGGAGTGCTTCAGAGCAATACGTTGTCACAGGGAATCGTTTTGGGCGGTGACCTAAACGGTCATGTGGGTGAGGGGTGTAAGGAGTTTGAGCGTGTTCATGATGGTTTTGGATACGGTACCCGCAGCGCTGAAAGAGAAACTATCTACAGAACGTGTGCGACTACTGATCCGGCCATCGTGAACACGTATTTCAAAAAGAAATCCGAACATCTCATCGCCTACAAGAGCGGGAGGCACACAACTCAGATCGATTTCCTACTCGCTAGGCGACACGGCATCGGCAAGGTAGCCAACTGCCAGGTCATACCCGGAGAGAGTCTCACTGCACAACACCGTCACCTTGTCATCGACCTCGAAGTGTCAATATGGGTTCCGCCTTGGTCATGGGACCATAGACCCTGTTTTTGCCCTGAGGGATGTCGCGGAGAAATAGAGGACGAAGAACATGCCTCTGAACTGTCTGTTCCTAGACATGCAGAAGGCCTTCGACTTTGTTCCTCTAGCGATGATCTGGTGGGCACTGCGGTCCAAAGGGGTTCCAGAGGTCTATATTGACACTATCCGGGACATGTATCGCGACTCCGATTCCATGATTCGGACTATTGTTGGCGACATGAAACCCTTCCCTATTACGGTCGGGGTATTTACACCAGGGTTCGGTCCTTAGTCCGCCTCTGTTCAGTGTGATATTAGACGTATTGTCGGACAACATCAGGGACGCGCATGAGCAGCCTCCATGGTTGCTTATGTATGCTGGCGATATTGCGCTGGCAGACGCGGACAGAGGCGGCGCGACGTGAGAACGGTGGTCTTTAAGTGGCAAAGACCGAGTACTTGGCACTTAACAGATCCCACATCCGTCCGCATAGGTGGTGATTTCGTCGAGTGCACGGACGAGGTTAAATACCTGGGATCTGTATTTCACACGTCTAGTGACATCGATTGCGATGTCAAGTCACGTGTCAACCGCCGAGCTACGTAGGAAACAAATGTCTGGCCATGTAAGAGTAAGGTAAAAAAGTAAAGAGGTAAGAGGGAAAGACCCAAGAAGTGCTAGCTTGTCGCCGTAAGGGATGACATGCGTGCCAATGATCTCACTACAGGGGATAACGACGACCATGCGAAGTAGGAGAAAATATAGGAGAGCAGACCTGGCGCGACGCGAGACGCAACTGGGACAAACGCTCGGATGATGATGACTTTCATATTGAATGAAAAGCTGTTAAATTAGAATTTTAAACAGACATTTAAATTTTATTTACCTGGATTTATGTAGATACCTGAATTGCATTGTATTCCTCTCCATAGAGCAAATAATAATATAATAATAAAATTTATTTTCGTCTTCTATCATACATTAAAACATTTTACAATTAATTGCTTATAAATAGAACAGGTCTGACTAAAAATAACAAAGGTAAGTACAATAAAGTAACATGTTTAATTTAATAGCTACGGTAAAATACTCGACTTAGTACAGCAGTGAATATATACGTTGCCTTGTCTGAACTAGGAATTAACCTGTGTCTCAGACCATCGCTTGACTAACCAATATGTAAGGGCAGGGCAATTGATTTAGCCCTAGACTTGAAAACAAAATAAAATTTAATTAAAAATATCGAAAAAAAATATAAAATACTTAAAGAAAATTTTAATACCAATAACAGACTCATGTTAACTCAAAATCTCTAGAATATTTTCTGTGTCATCATAATTTAGTTCACCCAGATATTTTGACAGGATCACTTTGCAAACCTTAAAGTTAGTTGTATATACACCAAAAGTTTTTAATCATGGCAATAACTTCGGGGGCCTATTATATAAGGCCTTATTGTTAAGTAGGCGTAGTTTAAATTATTAATATTTGATATTGACAAATTTGTAAAGGTTTATTTATATTCCAAAAAATATTAAATTATGGCCATATTTTCGAACTTCATTCATAACAATACTGCTATCTGTTTATCACGTGGTCTCGTTCTGACGCACAGTGACCCCGCGATGATAATTTTATCAAATAGGTTAAAATCCAAATACTACACTTTATTCTAACTTTTCCTTCATACTTAACCGGGTTTAGGACCGGCAAAATTACTTTTCGTAGGTACTGGTTCAGTGTTGAAAAATAAGAAAAACTTATTAGACTGAAATTAAGTATAATCAAGATTACTTAAGTTTTGAAATCTAAAGTTGAGCATAAAAAATAATTACGGCGTATTTAAAAAGTTAGACGTAACCGATTGCAATTTACAAGAATTTACGTATTTACAAAATTAGTTTTAATTTCCTTTAAAATATCCTCCTGCATTATCAATACAAACGCGAGCACGTTTTATTGACTTGTTTTTAAGGGAAAGAAGTATGGTTATTTGGCGTTTTACTTCAGTAAAAGCGTCTATTATGCGCTGTTTTAATTGTTCTAAAATATTCGGCTCACTAAAGTACACCCGTCTTTTTATTTCACTCCACAAAAAAAAGTAACAATATTATACAATTTTACACGCACAGTTGGTACTGGACTGGCTTAGGTTAAAATGAGGAGCAACGTCTGCGTGCTACGTCTGGGATCTATCTTCATCAAAGTAGTTCTGTGGTCTGCCGTGGGCATGTGATGGTGTGTAAAAAGAGCCATTATCTAGTAATCACTGGTAAGCGTTTAGAACCGTTCTAAAGCTTGGCTGTCGAGCATCCGGGTATTCTTCTCGGTACATTGTTAAATTGGCACTCACGTTCTCATCACATAAAAAATACAAACGTACCATAGCCACATACTCCCGTGATCAAAACTGGTAAGCAATCACAATAAATTAAAATAACAAACACGCGCATGTTAAAAATTTCAAAAGCAAGAAATAATTATTACGCAGTATCAATTCACTGACACAAAATTTAAAACAAAATGATTGGTTTTGACTTGACCTCTCTTTCTTGAGCCAATCGTGTACTTGGGAAGTATGCCGCGATTTATCAATGAAAATCGAAATTCGAATTTACACTTGAACCGAGCATTTCAATAAAGGCTACGTTCCACTTAACGCCCGCAACGATCGTAACTTCATCTGTATCGTTCCGCCTAATAGGCCTGACAAACGTTCGCATTTGGTTTGCCTCCAGTCCAAATCTTACCGTTCTGTAGAGCATTCCGGCGGTCTCAATTAATATTAATTGAGTCCGTCTCGGTACGGTTACTCGCACATCGGACATAGTCTGCTTCGCACTAAATCTGGTAAATAAATAAATGTTGCCGTTTAGATACTTTGTCGTAAATTTCCCCAGAACTGATTTTATTTTTCCCACAAATGACACTTTTTCACACATTTTGCCCAATGTTGCCGTTTTAATTACTTTGTCGTAAACTTCCCCAGATCTGATTTAAAAAAAATTCCAAAAAGACACTTTTTTATACATTTTTACATACCTAAAAAGGAATAAGACTACGTTAATACATAACTTAGTGTATTTTGCTCTATGGAGAGAAATACTATGCAAGCCAGATATCTACTACATAGGTGAATAAAATTGAAATGAATTGTTTGTATTTTCAAGTTAACAGCTTGTCACTAAATGCATATAAAAGTATTTACATACTTTTGACAGATTAGGGGTGTTTTTCCATATTCTGGGGTTAAAAAATACTTTGAGTAACTTTTGGAGAAATAAAAAGTATTTAAAGGTAAATACTTTCATAAACGGTCATGTGCGTGAGGGGTGTAATGAGTTTGAGCGTGTTCATGATGGTTTTGGATACGGTACCCGCAGCTCTGAAAGAGAAACTATCTACAGAACGTGTGCGACTACTGATCCGGCCATCGTGAACACGTATTTCAAAAAGAAATCCGAACATCTCATCGCCTACAAGAGCGGGAGGCACACAACTCAGATCGATTTCCTACTCGCTAGGCGACACGGCATCGGCAAGGTAGCCAACTGCCAGGTCATACCCGGAGAGAGTCTCACTGCACAACACCGTCACCTTGTCATCGACCTCGAAGTGTCAATATGGGTTCCGCCTTGGTCATGGGACCATAGACCCTGTTTTTGTCCTGAGGGATGTCGCGGAGAAATAGAGGACGAAGAACATGCCTCTGAACTGTCTGTTCCTAGACATGCAGAAGGCCTTCGACTGTGTTCGTCTAGCGATGATCTGGTGGGCACTGCGGTCCAAAGGGGTTCCAGAGGTCTATATTGACACTATCCGGGACATGTATCGCGACTCCGATTCCATGATTCGGACTATTGTTGGCGACACGAAACTCTTCCCTATCACGGTCGGGGTACACCAGAGTTCGGTCCTTAGTCCGCCTCTGTTCAGTGTGATATTAGACGTATTGCCGGACAGCATCAGGGACGCGCATGAGCAGCCTCCATGGTTGCTCATGTATGCTGGCGATATTGCGCTGGCAGACGCGGACAGAGGCGGTGCGACGTGAGAACGGCGGTCTTTAAGTGGCAAAGACCAGTACTTGGCACTTAACAGATCCCACATCCGTCCGCATAGGTGGTGATTTCGTCGAGTGCACAGACGAGGTTAAATACCTGGGATCTGCATTTCACACGTCTAGTGACATCGATTGCGATGTCAAGTCACGTGTCAACCGCCGAGCTACGTGGGAAACAAATGTCTGGCCATGTAAGAGTAAGGTAAAAAAGTAAAGAGGTAAGAGGGAAAGACCCAAGAAGTGCTGGCTTGTCGTCGTAAGGGATGACATGCGTGCCAATGATCTCACTACAGGGGATGACGACGACCATGCGAAGTAGGAGAAAATATAGGAAAGCAGACCTGGCGCGACGCGAGACGTAACTGGGACAAATGGCTTGGATGATGATGAATTTCATATTGAATGAAAAGCTGTTAAATTAGAATTTTAAACAGACATTTCAATTTTATTTACCTGGATTTATGTAGATACCTGGATTGCATGGTATTCCTCTCCATAGAGCAAATAAACACCACGTTATGAATTAACGTAGAATTCCTTTTTGGGGAAAATTTTTAAAAAACTAGCTTATTGGGAAAAAGTTTAAAAACGGCAACATTGGGGAAAATTAATGAAAAAGTGTTTTTTTGGGGAAAACTAAATTTAGATCTGGGGAAATTTACGACACAGCAGCTAAAACAGCAACATTGATTTATTTACTAGATTTAGTGCGAAGCAGACCATGTCCGATGAGTGAGCAAGAGGACCGAGACGGACTTAATTAATAATAATTATAATTTTTTTAAATTAGCTTTGACGGTACATTCAAAATAAATAAAAATAAATAAATGTAAGCGACTAATTAGGGGATTCTGATTTCAAAACTATATTTTTTTTCATTGTGTCTGTTTGTTTGTTTGTTCGGAGTTGGAGCAATATCCAGACAGTCGATCACAATTTTAGCATTAGAATATTGTGGTTATTTTCCACCTTCAATACTGTGCTATATTTCATCAAAATCGGTTTAACAGAAGTAATAATTCAGCTTGAACTACATATTACTAGACGCGCAATACATTGGAGAGTTCAAAGTATTTTGGTTATTAGTTATAATTTCCTTAAGACAACATTTTTCAATCACATACTGGTATCAAGTTGCCTTCACTGATAACCAACCGATGAGTAAAGTTAAGCAATCTTAGTGTGGCCAAATTTTGGATGGGTGACCATGTATACTAAAAGTTTTGAACTTTATGTGAGTGACATACAAAACACCACGCGAGCGTAGCCGCAGGCAAAAGCTAGTCAACAATAATTGTGTCCGCCTGACTACTCTACAGATGTTAAGATTTGGTCTGTAGGCAAACCAAATACGTTTGTAAGGGATATTAGGTGGCCCGATACAGAGGATGTTACGATCGTAGCGGGCGTTAAGTGGAACGTAGCTTTTATTGAAATGCGTAAATGTGTAAATTTGATTTCCATTGAAAAATCACACTGTGCGCAACAACAATTTTAGTTTAAATGTTGTTTGAGTGAATCGGTACTGCGTAATAATTATTTCTTACTTTTGGATTTTTTACCTACGCGTGTTTGTTTAACTTAATTTATTGTGATGGCTTACCAGTTTTCATCACGGGAGTATGTGGCTATGGTACGTTTGTACTTTTTATGTGATGAGAACGTGAGTGCTACTTTAAGAATGTACCGAGAACAATACCCGGATGCTCGACAGCCAAGCTTTAGAACGGTTCTAAACGCTTACCAGCGATTACTCGATCATGGCTCCTTTTACACACCATCACATGCCCAAGGCCGAGGGAGACCGGCGTACTCACAGAACTTGTACGAAAATATCCTGGAGTACTTTGATGAAGATCCCAGACGAAGCACACATGACGTTGCTCGTCATTTTAACATAAGCCAGCACTGTGCATGGAAAATTGTAAATTCGGTTGGAGCGCATCCATATCACTACCGAAAAGCACAAGAGCTAACCACCATCGACTGTGAACCAAGAATAACTTTTTGCAATTGGATCCTTAGTCATCCCGACGCAAATGTGTTGTACTCGGACGAATGCTTCTTCACACGAATTGGATTGTTCAACCAACATAATGAACACTGGTGGTCAATACGTAACCCGATACTTACTAGGCAACATTCCTTCCAGCACAGATTTAGTGTAAATGTCTGGGCGGGAATCCTGAACGACCATATCGATGGTCCATATTTTATTGAAGGACGTCTCACTGGGGAATCGTATTTGAACTTGCTGCGAACCATGGTTTCTTCGATGTTGGATGATATTCCGCTATCCAACTTACGAGGCCTGTGGTTTCAACAGGATGGCGCGCCTCCACACTTTCATAGCGCAGTGCGTGAGTTCCTAACACAGGAGTTTGGTGATCGGTGGATTGGTCGAGGTGGGCCGGTTGCCAGGACAGGGACGCCTGGAAATGATCTGCTGGCAAAATGAAATAATATTAAATTGTAAATAGGCCATCAAAAAAAAAGCCTTCCTAAGTTTCTTGCCGGTTCTTCTGAGGTGGGCCGCGTTCCGAACCGGTGGTCGCTTTAAATATTTTAAATAGTGTATGACATTTTGTAAGCGCCGTTAAAATGGTCTATGCAAAATAAAGATATTTTTATTTTATTTTTTATTTTATTACGCCTGACCTAACGCCGCTGGACTTTTTTTTGTGGAGTGAATTAAAATACGGGTGTACTTTAGTGAACCAAATACTTTAAAACAATTAAAACAGCGCATAATATACGCTTTTACTGAAGTGAAACGCCAAAAAACCATACTTCTTTCCTTTAAAAACAATTCAATAAAACGTGCTCGCGTGTGTATTGATAATGCAGGAGGACATTTTGAAGGACATGTAAGTTATTTTTTAAGTTTTATAAATACGTAAATTATTGTAAATAGCAATCGGTTGATTCTGACTTTGTAAATACGCCAAAATTATTTTTTAATGCTTAAGCTTTAGATTTCAAGACTTAAGTTATCTTGTTTAAACTTAATTCTCATCTTGTTTAAAGTTAAGTATGAAGGAAAAGTTAGAATAAAGTGTAGTATTTTGGTTTTAAGCTATTTCATAACATTATCATCGCGGGGTCACTATGCGTCAGAACGAGACCACGTGATAAATAGATAGCAGTAATGTTATGAATGAAGTTCGAAAATACGGCCATAATTTCATATTTTTTGAGATAAAAAAAAAATATTTTGGTAATTTTTATTATAATTTTTAACTATACAATAAGGTTAACTATATAACTTAACAATAAGGCCTTATATAATAGGCTCCTGAAGTTATTGCCATGATTAAAAACTATTGGTGTATACGTAAATATACAAGATTTCTATAATTATGGATATGCATGACATTCGATGTCATGTTACATATCAGAATTAATTTCACAAACATGAAAACTTGAAACGATATCGTTGCTAAATGATTACAAGATCCAGGGCTCAAAGGAATGCACAAGATCCATCTCCGGATTCGCCGCATTGCTCCGCCTCGCAGTCCACGGTGAGCATATCCGCTACATCGACTGCTGTTGAGGCGTGGGAGAGGCCGGCCACCGACACGCTTGGAGTCCCGAGGCCCACCGGCTTCGAATAGGGCTCCTGCTACCGGTAGTAATGTGCGCCGCATGCGATGGACTGATTCTATGAATGAGAACGTCATGCGGGCATATTTTGTGGCTACAGAGGGGGGAATTAACCTTACTGCATACCATGATCGGCTGTTAACTGTGTTTCAGGGTCTTGAACCAGCTGTTAACGTCTCGGCACAACGATTATCGGATCAGGTGCGGGCTATTCAACGTTGTAACATGTTGAATAGTGCTGTACTTGAGCGGCTACGTTCTGAGGTACGAAATAACCTTGACTGTCCAACTTCATCACAGGTTACAAATTTATCGGTAACAAACACAACACACAATGATGAAGTTGTTGCAGTTGAGGCTATATCCGTAATTATCCAGTGTAATGACAACTTAAGGAGTGCATTGGAGGATGCGATTCTGGAATATCGATCTATGAGTTCAGGCTGTAGACCTAGCCTACCGCGTTTGCCTATGCATAAACGGAATATAGCCTTGGTGTGTGCTCTAGATTCGCTATTACCTGCTGATTGCTGATACTACAAATGTATTTTGGCGTGGTATTTGGTCGAGGCCCGTTAGTCATATTAAAGGTGACTGGATGAGTGCTTTTTTTTTTAATTGGGACTAATCCCACCCACATTCCCATTACTGTGACTCCTGTAAACCAGGATCTACAGCAATGACCAAAACACTAGAAAAGATACACCGAGCTCGATCTCGGTGATGTCCCAGGAGAAGTTAGCATGTTCTGGAACCCGCAACGAAATTAATTAGAAGACAATGTGAGGAAGTAAGAAAGCTGAACGAGCATGTGAATCTATACAGGCAATGGAGTCAATTGACATATCTGAACACGATGTAGCAAATGCAGTCCGTTCGTTGCCCAACTGGAAATCAGCGGGACCGGACGGACTTCATAATTTCTGGCTTAAGTGGCTCCGTAGTTCACATTCTCGTTTAGCAGCTCAATTCTAGTCATGTGTTGAGTCTGCCCGATTTTATAACAACTGGAACAACCCACCTTCTCTATAAATCTTTCGATGCCTTGGATCCCAAAAATTATAGACCTATCACATGTTTACCAACAGTCTATAAACTTCTAACATCCATTTTGAGAATCAAAATTACTTCACATTTAGATAAAAATTCAGTCTTGTCTTTGTCTCAAAATGGATGTAGAAGTGGGACCCGAGGCACCAAAGAACTCCTTATTATTGACATGGCCATTAACCAACAGGTACGCCGTAATCGTCGCAGTCTGGCGACATGTTGCATTGATTATAAAAAGGCTTTTGACTCTGTGCCTCATACGTGGCTTCTGAGGGTGCTGGAGCTGTACAAAGTAGATGCAACCATTTGTACTTTCCTGCAGTCATGTATGAGGCAATGGAGAACAGACCTTTGCTATCCAGGATGTCGTCAGACTGTAACAAATGGCTTGCCTATTGAGCGGGGCATATTCCAGGGCGCCAGTCTCAGTCCTTTATGGTTTTGTCTAGCACTGAACTCTCTTAGTACTATACTAGAGAGTTCAGGGCTAGGCTTTCAGTTGCGGAGAGAAGGTCGAGTTATATCCCACCTGCTTTACATGGACGACCTTAAGCTACTTGCCACCACCAAATTGGAACTGATAGAACTATTGAAGTTAACAAAATCCTTCAGTGGTTCTATTAGAATGGAATTTGGCGTTGACAAATGTGCAGTCATACATGTAAAGAAGGGTGGGATTGTGGAGTCTGAAGGTTTTGAGCTTTCAGATTCCATAATACTCAGTTCTCTCTCCGCTTCTGAGACCTATAAGTATCTGGGTATATCGCAGGCATTAGGAATTAACGAATCTGGTGTGAAACAAACATTGAAGGAGCGATTCTTTGGCCGTCTGAAAAAAGTACTGAAATGTCTTTTATTGGGCGGTAATAAGGTGTGTGCCTTCAATGGGTGGATCATACCGGTCCTAATGTATTCCTTCGGTATATTTAGATGGACTCAGACAGAATTAGATGCCCTGGATAGGAGAGTGCGGTCCTTGTTGACCACATTTCGTATGCACCATCCTCGTTCATCAGTAATGAGGTTGTTTATCCCTCGGAAGAGTGGAGGTCGAGGCTTTTTAAATGTCAAGACCCTCCATAACCGTGAGATATGCAACCTCAGAGAAAATTTTCTCAATGTTGACACGAGGTTGCATCGCGATTTGGTTGCAGTGGATAATGGACATACCCCGCTCTCGTTGGCTAAAGCGAATTGGCATAAACCTATAGTACTTGGTGTTACTGATCGCAAGGAGGTATGGAAGAGTAAGGAGCTGCATGGTCGTTTTTATCAGGCCTTACACAGGCTGAAGCGCTCGTGGCCCCGCGGTCTCAGTGTTCTGTAAACGATCACTGAGTTACGCAACTTTCACTATGGCTGGTCCTCGGATGGGTGACCACTTTGTGGCATTTACATTTGCGAGCGTTTCCGTGCTTCGGAAGGCACGTTAAGCCGTTGGTCCCGGTTGCCAGTAAAATGGCAGTCGTTAAGCCTGGTTGAATGCCTTATGGGCGGCATGAAAAATTTCAACAGCAGGTAGCCACAACCTGCGTCTTTCTATTTCAACACGGCAATGGGATCATAGAATACTATGTGGGACAGGTAAAATCCACACGGTGAAAAGTGGGCATATTATATGCCTCTGCCACCCCTTCGGGGATAAGGCGTGATGGATATTTATTTATTTATTTATTTTCCTTACACAGGCCTGATATTGACTTCAATGCATCAGTATCTAGGCTACGAATTGGTGATCTCTTTGGAGAGACTGAAGGGTTTGTTTTTGCAATTACTGACGAAGTTGTAATGACAAAGAACTACAGGAAGTATATCCTCAAGGATGGTACGGTGGACATCTGTCGGGCATGTCATTGTCCCGGAGAATCCCTTAGGCATATTATTTCTGGTTGTTCGAGTCTTGCAAACGGTTAGTATTTGCATCGACACAACCAAGAAGCCAAGATCATTCACCAGCAACTTGCTCTTAAGTACAATCTTGTTGATTTAGAGGTACCATACTATAGATATGTGCCCGACCCAGTTCTCGAAAATGGTCATGGATCGATTTATTATCACGGACAGGACTATTGTCGCCAATAAGCCTGACATAGTGGTAATAGATCGATTAGAAAGCCGTGCAATGATTGTTGACATCACCATACCTCACGACGAGAACCATCTTGAAAGCAGAGGTAGACAAACAAAAGAAATATTTAGATTTGGCTCATGAGGTTGTCGACGTGTGGGATGTGGATTCAGCGATCATTGTACCGATAGTCATATCTGTCCATGGACTTATAGCCAAGAGCCTTGACCAACACCTACAAAGGTACCTGATACCGGTAGGTCACTATTTTTTATATTATTAAATGTATTTTTTATTTTATAACTAACTAACTATCTTCACGCTGTATCCCTGACGGGGTAGTCAGAGAGGACAGATCGCCAGGCTTCGCGATCCATGCATACTTCTTTCGCTTCTTCGAGATTCATCAATCGCTTCATACACGCACGTCTGGGTATCCGAGTACTTTTGACCTTTCCGTTTTTGAGCAATCTGCTCACGTGGTCTTCATATGTAAGTCTCGGCCTACCCTGACTCCTTCTACCCTCTACTTTTGAACAATATATATTCTTCGTCAATCGTTCCTCACTCTAAATATATATATTTAAAAATAGATATATTTAAAAATGTAATTGATATGTTGTACAAATAAATAAAGAGAATAATAATATTAAAAGCATTTGAAAGTATACCACTTTCTTGGTTAAAACAGGTTTTACAAATATATAAAGTTACTAACAAGATAATCTAATTTTCTACGCAACATAATGACACACTGGAAAACTACTTTGCAACTAAATAACGGCAGTAATACTCTTACAACTCGACAAATTAAAATTAGAAAAGGTAAATACCAATTAGATTCCCTTAGCCCTTTGTGGTTCTGTCTTGCTCTAAATCTCCTGTCAACTTTATTGCACCAATGCCGAGCAGGATATTAAATTTAAAAACAACTCTGTAGACAGTCAGCAATTGAAAGACTCACCATTAAAAGGCAGAACGGAGGGAGAGGCCTGATAGACATCCAACACCTTTGGCAAAAACAAATAGATAGATTAAGAACATTTTTCCACAAAAAAGCTGACACCAGTACCATTCACAAAACTATTGTTCTAAACGACTCTAATCATTCACCACTTAATGTAAACAATACGGCAACCTACCAAAATACTGATAACATTGATCCACAAAAACAAAAAACGGATATTTGGAAAATGAAAGCTTTGCATGGACGACATCCTCATGATTTAAGAAAAAATCATGTTAATTCAATAACATCTTAAATTGGCTTAAAATTGGCAATTTATTACCTGAAATTGAAGCATTTATTATAGCTATACAAGACCAAATAATCAACACCAAAAATTACAGAAAATACATTATTAAAGACCCTACCCTTACAAACGATAAATGCCGCCGATACCATAACCAACCCGAAATTATACAACACATTACAGGAGCATGCATGACACTCACACAAACAGATTTTACTCATAGACATAACCAAGTAGCAAACATCATGCATCAAAAACTAGCGATAAAGCACTCACTTTTACAAGACACTAACACTCCTTACTATAAATATACACCACAGACAACCTTAAAAATGGCACACATAAAATTTACTATGATAGAGCCAGACTTACCGATAAAACCATTCATTACAATAGACCCGATATAACATTACAAGACAAAATTAACAAAGTCACTTACATTATAGATATAGCAGTACCCAATACACATAAATTACAAAAGACCATATCCGAAAAATTAAGTAAATACTCTGACCTGAAAGAAGAAGTACTGAGAATATGGAAGAAAGAAAAAGTGTACATAATACCAATAGTCCTTTCCACGACTGGTATAATTCCCAATCATCTCCTTCATAGCTTACAAACATTAGGATTACCAGAGTCAGTATACATCAGTTTACAGAAGGCTGCTAATTTAAACACGTGCAGAATAGTCCGAAAATTGATGCAGTTGGACGATAATACGCCCTTATAACAAACACATTACAACACCCTGCATTTACTTGGCTTAGGCTAAATGCAGTAAAACCAGCTTAGGTACAGTTCTTATATTTCAGTTAAAAAATCATCAGGTACAAAATATTAATAAATTTCATGATATTCTATGTTAATAAATTCAACAATAAAATAAAATTACTCAAATCCACATAGAAAATAAAATAATATATTAAAAAGGCAAACAATAAAAGCATTACAATTTATCATTAAAAAAGTCCTCTATATCATAGTAACATATACAAATTAACATATTTTTCAGTTCTTTTTGAACAAATTATAATTCAATTCTTTATAATGATTTGGAATCTTATTGATTATTTTAGGTGCTAGACAAAACATGCTTTTCCATAGAAGTGCTGTCTTTGAGCTGTGTATTATTACCCCATCTACTACGTTGATCATAATCAGATAACCGCGGGAATAAGATCTCATTTTGTCTTACGAACAAGCTCATCATCATCCGAGCGTCTGTCCCAGTTGCGTCTCGCGACGCCCGGGGTCCGCTTTCCTACATTTTCTCCTCCACTTTGCACGGTCGTCGGCATCCCCTGTGGTGAGACCATTGGCACGCATGTCATCCCTTACGACGTCAAGCCAGCACTTCTTGGGTCTTCCCCTCTTACCGGGACCCGGCGGGGCTGACATGGCCAGACATTTGTTACCTACGTAGCTCGGCGGTTGCCGCAAGACGTGACCATACCAACGAAGGCGACACTCTTGCAACTTGTCTGCAATGTCACGGACGTGAAGACTGCCGCGGATGCGAGAGTTCCTTACGCGGTCTATCCGCGTGACTCCACACATCCACTGCAGCATCTTCATTTCCGTGACACGCAGCTCCTGCTTGTGTCGCTCCAATATCGGCCAAGTCTCACTGCCATGTAAAAGGACAGGTCTAATAATTGTGGTTTTGGATACGGCACCCGCAACGCTGAAGGAGAAACTATCCTCAGAACGTGTGCGGCTGCCGATCTGGCCATTGTGAACACGTATTTCAAAAAGAAATCCGAACATCTCATCACCTACAAGAGCGGGAGGCGTACAACTCAGATCGATTTCCTACTCACTAGGCGACATAGCATCGGCAAGGTGGCCAACTGCAAGGTCATACCCGGTGAGAGTCTTACTGCACAACACCGTCTCCTTGTCATGGACCTCTGCGTGAAGCCTAAAGGCAAACGCATCGAGCAGTGCCAGCGCCGCATCAGATGGTGGCTGCTTGATGAAACTAGGTCCCAGGAGTTCGTCTCAGCTGCCGGTGACAAGTGCACCGACAGGCGAACCAGTTCAAGATTACTGGGACAAAGTACAGGCGACCATCCTTGGAGCGGCGAAGGTGGTGCTCGGTGAGTCTAAGGGTGGACGCAAATGTGACAAGGAAACTTGGTGGTGGAACGACGCAGTCCTGAGGGAGACCAGGGAGAAGAGAGCCCTCTTTAAAAAGTGGCAAGCGACCGGATCTCCCGAAGACCGCGACGCGTACAGGGCTGCCAAGCGCGCCACAAAGAGAGCTGTAGCCAGAGCCAGACGTGACCACTTACAACCTCTGTATGATAAGCTGGAATCGTCTGAGGGGCAGAAGCTCATCTATAAGCTGGCGCGCTCCAGGGTCAAAGCGGCACAGGATATATCCAAGTGTCGCTGTGTAAAAGACCTTGAGGGCAACCTGTTAAGCGAAGACCTCGCGGTAAAGGAGAGATGGCGCTCGTACTTCCACGAGCTGCTTAATAAACAGCACAAAGAGGTGCAGCCTCCGGACCTCCCTCCGAATCAGGGACTAGTGCTACCGGTAACGCCTGGAGAAGTTCTGACTGCGCTTCGCCGCATGAAGAATCGGAAAGCTGTCGGACCCGATGGAGTCCCCATCGAAGCCTGGAAGGCGATGGTCCTCGCGGTGTGGGCATCTTAGTAAACCTTTTTAACCGCATACTCCTCAGCGGGCAGATCCCAAACCAATGGAGACTGAGTATTATTACTCTAGTCTTCAAAGATAAGGGGTCAGTGCAGGAGTGCGGGAGCTACCGCGGTATTAAGGTGATGTCCCATACCATGAAGATCTTCGAGAGGATTATAGACTCTCGGATCCGGCAGGAGTGCACTCTCTCGGAGTGTCAAAATGGGTTTCGCCCTGGTTATGGAACCACGGACCCTGTTTTTGCCCTGAGGGTTGTCGCAGAGAAATACAGGTCGAAGAACACGCCTCTGCACTGTTTGTTTCTAGACATGCAGAAGGCCTTCGACTGTGTTCCTCGTGCGATGATCTGGTGGGCACTGCGGTCCAAAAATCCGGGACATGTACTGTGACTTCGATTCAATGGTTCGGACCTCTGTTGGCGACACGAAACCCTTCCCCATCACCGTCGGGGTACACCAGGGTTCTGTCCTTAGTCCGCTTCTGTTCAGTGTAATATTAGACGAATTGTCGGACAGCATCAGAAACCCGCATGAGCAGCCTCCATGGTTGCTCATGTATGCTGACGATATTGCGCTGGCAGATGCGGACAGGGGCAGATTGGTGCGACGTGTAAAGGCGTGGAAGGAGACGCTTAAAAACGGCGGTCTGAAACTAAATGTGGCGAAGACCGAGTACTTGGCACTAAACTCGACAGATCCCACATCCGTCCGCATAGGCGGTGATTTCGTCGAGCGCACGGACCAGGTTAAATACCTGGGATCTGTTTCTCACACGTCCAGTGACACCGATTGCGATGTCAAGTCACGCATTGCTGCCGCGTGGGCCAAATGGCGGGAGATGACCGGTGTCATTTGTGACCCTAAAATGCCGATCCGGTTGAAGGGACAGGTCTACAATACCATTATTAGACCTGTCTTACGAACAAGCTATTTCCAAGATATACAGTGATGGCAGTGTCAGGATTCTATGCTGAATGAAATATGGTCTACAACTATCTGAAACACTTAAACCAAACATTGACCTAATGCATCTTTTTTGTGTTAGAATAACAGCCTCTTTGTCAGTAGCGTTACCCCAGAACAAAATACCGTATCTCAACACCGATGCCACAAGGTCATGGTAAGCAAAAAGTATAGTATCAGTATTGACCGTTGGCGCAAGCTTGTATAAGGCATATGAGGCACCGCTTATTCTTTTACACAACCCTTTGATATGCATCTTCCAATTTAATTGTTGGTCTATAACTATACCCAGGAATTTAGTATGGACACTTTCTTCCACTATATTACTACAATAACTGACCTTAATATTAGAATTTTCAGGAGGCCTTTGATTAAAATGCATGATTTTCGTCTTGTTTAAAATTTTCTTTAGATTATTGCTATCCAACCACGAAATTATCGAAGCCAAGGCTCTGTTAATTTCTAATTCATATTGAGTGGATTCTTTACATTCAATAACTAACGTACTATCATCAGCAAAAAGTGTTATGTCATGGTTAATAGTATTTGGAAAATCATTTACGTATAATAGGAAGAGCGGTGGCCCGAGCACACTACCTTGGGGCACACCGAAAGTTATATTTCGTTCAGTGGATAGATATTTTTTTTCAATCTCGGTTATATAGTCGACTCTCGTTATTATTGTTTGCTGCTTCTTATTGGAGGTATATTATTTCAGTAAACTCAAAATGTTTCCCCTGATACCGTATGGCTCTAGCTTTTCTATTAATATTTGATGATTTACATAATCAAACGCCTGTGTCATATCACAGTATATGGCTGAAACTGGATTTTCTCCTGTCCATATTATTTATTATTCTATTTAAAAACTATATATTGCCATATTTATTGTTTTTCCTTTTCGGAAGCCTTTCTGGTGGTTGCATAAGATGTTATATTTTTCTAAATATGTGTAAACACTATTATAAATGTATTTTTCGAATATTTTGGAAATTACTGAGATAAGTGCTACGGGTCTATAATTTTGCATAAACTCTTTATCTTCTTTTTTATGGTTTTATAGGTTTTACAATGAATAACTATAATAAATCCGGATAAGTACCGTTAGCTATACATAAATTCAATATGGCTCAAATGAACACATATTAAGTCCGCGACCGATTTAATAATCTTAGTCGATATACCGTCGCTACCCACACTATTAGTATTTCTTAGATTATTAATAATATTAAATACATCAACCGGCATACTTGGTACCATAAACATTGAGTTTCTCTTTCGAGCAATATGTAATATATTTTTTTTATCCGTCATAGGCAATGGCTACTACCTTGTCTATGAAAATGCTATTAAATTCGTTTACAATTAGTTGTAGCTGTGTGATATATGATCTATCAATTTTAATTTTGTTAATTGTATTTTTCGGAAGGTTTAATTTCGAATTATGGATTATTTGCCAAGTAGTTTTGCTTTTATTACTTGACTTCATGATTCTATTAATATTTTGTGCTCTTTTAGTAAGTGCTATTATATTTTATAACGTTTAGTGTACATAGTATAGTTAATTTTATTGGATACTGTTTTTTTTCGTCTCCACCGCCCTAGTAATTGCCTTTTTTTTACTGCAGAGCTTGAGACCTCGTGATATCCATTTAGCCTTTTTTGAGATCGAAATTTTAGTAAGCCTAGAAGGGAAACAAAGATCATATAATGTTTTAAACTGATCCATAATTAATATTTACGCTTTATTTGGATTATCTGTGTGGAAAATATCGGAAAACGATAGACTTTCAATTTAACATTGAAATTTTGTCATGTTGTATTTCGAATAATATTTCACTTTCGTGTCACACTATCGTCTAAAAGGTTCCTATTATTATATGCTCATATTTCTTTTTACAAATTATGTTAAAAATTTGTTCTAATTTTTTAAAAAAGCATATTAGATTTTTCCTGTCTGGTATCCTATAAATACATAATACTACAATACTATACTGTATCAATTCCACAGCGCAGCACTCAAATGTATTTGGAACTGAAAATTGCTTAGCTTCTGTTAATTCCCTGTGTAAGTAACCTTTTTTCACCACAATACAGACCCCACCCCTTCTAATATTAGTGCGGCTATAAGAAGCCGCAAGACAATAATTAGGAATGTATTGAAAAAAAAGTTCTTTATTTTGCATAGACCATTTCAACGGCGCTTACAAAATGTCATACACTAAAACTAAAGAAAAAAATTATTTATTTAAAGTGACCACCGGTTCGGAACGTGGCCCACCTGAGAAGAACCGGCAAGAAACTTAGGAAGGCTTTTTTTTTGATGGCGTATTTACAATTTAACTCTGTCGTCGCACAAGTTACAACTGGTAAAGGTCTGGGTCCCAAGTCGAGCGTGCAATAACGGTTAGAAAGTAGTTGGTGCTTATCTATTATTTTGTATGACATAGTGCAGGTACGACTTTTTCACTGTTTGTTTACGTTGTGCATTAGGCTAGCTAGGTACCTCCCAATTTTCATTTATAAAAGTTGATTATCACAGACTAATAAATTATCGGTATTTTTTTTTGATTTTCATTCTAAAGTGTGGGTATCAGTGAATTAAGTTGTGCTGATAATTTTATTGTTTACACTTTATTTAGACACTTTTTTTTTATTTGTGCTGTAAAATTAGTGTTAAAAAATAATGCCCTTCCGAGATGAACCTCCCGATAGAGGGGGAGGTAAACGCGTATGTGCTACTATAAGGTCGCCACCGGCAAAGCGACTTTTTAGTGAAATGTCTCCGGTTTTCCAAACACCCGAAGATGTAAACAAACGGGTACAATCAGTTAAATTGGTCAATAGTGACTTGTCGGAATACCATAATCAAGGCGAATATTGCACGTTAGTCGAGCAGGCAAACAGTTATATTGCTACAATAAATAATTTAATCAACGATCAGGGATCGCGAATCACTAAGTCTAATAAAACTTCTATCATGGATTTAAACCAGCGCTTGACCGACATTATTTCTATGCTGGCATTAAAATCGTCATGCAACGAAACTAAGGTGGCAAATATGGTCAAAGAACTGCAAGCACTTAAATGTCAGCAACCAAAAATGTCATATGCGGATAAACTAAGGTAACGTTTGCCAGCTAAATCGGCCCCCGCCCCAGCAGCAGTGAAGGCTCTTCCAGCCCACTTATGAAAGCTATCAAGCCCAGTGACGAAGGCTTCCAAATTTTAGGCATTAAAAAAACCACGAAATCGGGTGTAGTACTTCGTGTTGCGAGCGAAAGCCAACTCAAAAAGTTGGAGTCAGTGGACGCAATCAAATCGGCGGGCTTACGCTTAGAAAAACCCAAGGGTCGTAAACCGCGAATCCTAGTTAAAGATGCTCCTGGGTCTATGGAAGACCATGACTTTATTAGAGCCTTATATCGCCAAAAATTTAAGGACGAATTTAAAATTGGCGAGGAGGACTTTATTAAGAATTCCAAAATAGTTCGTAGGCGTCGTTTAGCTAACGGTCGTTCGTGGGTGGGTTTGGAGCTGGAGCCGGAGATCCGGAATCATTTGGTGGCCACGAAGGATAAATTATTTATTAATTGGGCCACTTGTAGATTTATCGATGACCGTGGTAAAGCGTTGTATGAACTGTCAACAATACGGTCATGTTCACAAATTTTGTACCAGCAAGTCACCCAGCTGTGCTAATTGCGGCGAGGAACATGATACACGAACATTCCACATAAAGACAGTCCTGATTTTAAACCCATATAACCTGCAAAAGGTTTAAAAAGCCCCATGACCACCGTTGCGGCTCTCAGGAGTGTCATACCTATAAGCATAGGCTACATCAGCTCATTCTGAGCACAAACTACCTGTAGTTGTTTCATTTATTAAAAAAAAATCTTGAAACATGAAAAATCTAATTATAGGACAACTTAATTTATACAACGATAGGGCAGCCACGGCGGAACTGGACCGCCTAGTATTATAATTATTCTAAAAAAAACTAAAAATTTGTTAACCCATTAAATAATAACGCAAAACTAAAAAAATGGCGGGAAAATGGCCGCCGGCAATGTTTATACCGCATTTACTTTGAATTTTGATATTGTGACATATAGATATTAAACCTCTAATACACGGGCTTTTTATCCACGATTCTAATGGTATAAAATTCATTCATTAAAACCACAGACAACATTTTTTAAAAAATTTTTGAAATGAGGTCAGTTCTAAAAAAGAAAAGGCAAAAAAAGTCAGCTGCTTTAGCAGCTTGAACGTTTGAGTAGCTATAGGGTGTTTGTTGTGAGCTGCTACTTTCAATATTCACATCATATCGATCCTCACTTACATCATCTTCGTCACGTCCTGCAGTCTCTTGCGGGTCAAAAAATAATCATAGGCGCTGATGTCAATGCCTCTTCTACATTATGGTATGGCAAACTAGGTGTATTCGATAGGGACCGGCGTTGTGCCGTCGAAGAATTCATTGCAGAAATGAATTTATCTATACACAATTGCCCCAATGCACCACCTACTTTTTGCGGCCCTATGGGTGAGTCTTCTATTGACGTGACGCTTTCACGCGACGACGTCTCAATATCTGAATGGCGTGTCCTCCCGGATGCGTCCTGTAGTGACATCGTCTAATCGTTTACAAGCTCTTACCCGGTGATGCACGAGAGGCGCAAAGTACTACTTGTAATTTCAAATATAAAAGTAGGGGCGCAAACTGGGAGCTCTTTGGTTCTCTGTTTGCGGCTCACGCTAAAGATTTTGGTCGTGGTAACCTGTCTGTCGAAGAGAGTGCTTTGTTAATGTCAGAAACTTTTACCTACTGTGCCGACGTGGCTATTGGTCGTGGATCTATTAACAACACTCGGAGATGCGATTGGTGTAGTGATCGTTTAGCTGAGCTTCAAAGGCGTTTCCGGAGAGCTCGTAGAAAATTAAATTATTTTAAAAAGCATAAAATTAGTGCCGGTGCGAAATACAATAGCGCTTTACTTGCTCTTAGAGTTGCCAGGGCCCATTACAGGGCGGCTTTGGAAAAATCAAAGGGTAATTTGCTACATAAACTAGTGCATGGGCTGGAAGCTGAGGGTCCGTGGTCGCCTATATACCATGAGTTTAGGGCTAACCGTTCTGTTGACTTGCCTATGTACGAAATATCAAAATTAACAACTCGCATACTATAGGTCTGAAGGAATCCGCGGATTACCTCTTGGATTCTCTTATACCCGACGACTGCTCGGAGAACGATAGTATTATCACCGACAGATAAGACAGTGGGCTCTTGAGTCACCATACTCACCCTAGTCAGACCTACCAACTTCGGATGAGTTTCTCGAAATTGTTTGGTTATTGTCCATGGGTAAGGCGTCGGGTGACGACAAAATATCTAACAAAATGATAAAGGAGGCTTGCAAGCTGTCGGGTGAAGTAATATTAAATGTTTTTAACCGATGTATTTACGAGGGAGTGTTCCCCCGTATTTGGCGATGTGGCTATATTCGGATTATTCCTAAAAAAGGCGACAAACCGCCAGATGACACTAAGTCGTACCGACCGATCACATTGATGCCCTCCTTGGGAAAGCTTTTAGAGCGTCTCATAGTACCCCGGCTCCTGCCGGGTGGTATTAAATTTCACGAAAATCAATTTGGATTTACAGTAGGAAAATCTACTATTGACGCAGCGATATCAGTGCGAAAGACTGTCACTTCATCGGTTTCTCAATATGTGCTGGCCATCTTCCTAGATATTTCCGGGGCTTTCGATAGCGCTTGGTGGCCAATGCTATTAATGAAATTAAAGTCTCGCGAATGCTATAGAAATATTTACTCTCTTATTTATTCATATTTTTCACAAGGTACAACAACTTTAAAATTAGGTCATTATTCTGCTACCAAAACGTTAACAATAGGTTGTCCTCAGGGGTCTGTGCAGGCCCACACTTGTGGAACTTAGGATTTGATGACTTTTTCAGTTTACCATTACCGGAGG
This sequence comes from Thumatha senex, assembly GCA_948477245.1. Classification (NCBI taxonomy): domain Eukaryota; kingdom Metazoa; phylum Arthropoda; class Insecta; order Lepidoptera; family Erebidae; genus Thumatha; species Thumatha senex. The sequence goes on along the minus strand of OX419750.1, from coordinate 616,383 downwards.
GCTGTTCAAGGACTGGATAACGTTCTATCAGTGTTCAACTGCAGACGCCAAATATGATCAGACCGCCCATCATATACTTTGGGAGTGTAGCATTTGGCAAAATGAGCGATATAATATGCTTAATTGTTTACAAGTAACGTCAGGAGTAGTTTACTATGCGGATCTCGTGGCATCGAGGGTAAATTTTCGTGCTTTTAAACGTTTCTGCCATACATATTACTGGAATCAAACATAGGACCCGTAATATACTATTACCGTGGTGCTTCCCTATTTCTATAGGATTTACACCTAGTTGCTTTCCAGGTCTCCCGCTTTGCAAAGGAGGGAAGAGGCATTACGTTCTTTTCTTACTTCCTCACATTATCTTCTGATTAATTTCGTTGCGGGTTCCAAGACATGCTAACTTCTCCTGGGACATCACCGAGATCGAGCTCGGTGTAACTTTTCTGGTGTTATGGTCATTGCTGTAGATCCTGGTTTACAGGAGTCACAGTAATGGGAATGTGGGTGGAATTAGTCCCAATTAAAAGACTAATAAATTAGTTTTTTTTTCTTTTAAGACATTTGGCTTGGTTTTTAGACTTTTGAGCCACATTAATAAATTAGTAGCAGTAGCAAACTAGAGATTATTATATATATTCATGTTTTTTTATTATTTGTTTTTATGGCGATACTATTGCTCCGCATTATTCATGTACCTAGTGATTTGTTTTGTTGTGCCGTTTGACATTTGGCTGACACATATGTCAAATTGTTAGACAGGAGTCCGCGCGAAAGAAAGATTTGCTGTGGCAGGAAATGGTACTTTAGGCCCGTTTTAATTGTTAATCAAAAACATTTTTTTTTTCTATATAATATTAATATTTTTTATGAATGTATCTCTTAGATCTTATCCTGACAATTTAGGTGGACAACTGTGTTAGTAATTAAAATTGCTGTTATTGTATAGTAACCTAAAAAAGCACACTTTTGCAAGCGACACCTGTAAACTTTATGAACATAGTTTTTCTGAATTCGACTGGACTTTAGTGAGACTGATATTGATTATAACAATCCATTGGTTACTTATTTTTTCTTAGCTCATTGCTTGTTCCTTCTAGTTAGTACCTGAGTGTATGTACCTACAGAATAGAAATAGAATTCCTTAGTTATCTGATTAACGTGATTTTTGTTCTGGTAATTTGTTGTATTAGACTGTGTTGACTCTTAGAGAGAAATTTAAAGAAATTGGCATTTTAACGGTTGCATCACAGTATATATTTGCAAATATCATGTTAGTTAAACAGAACATACATTTATACAATAGACACAGTGACATACATTCGATAAATACTAGAAATAAGCATAAATTAATTGTAACACATCATCGTTTACAAAAGGTTCACGACTCTTTTGCAGGAATTGGCGTACGCCTATATAATAAAATTCCTTTAGACATTATGAACCTGCCGGTACATAAATTTAAGGTGGAAATTAAGACGCACCTCTTGAAAAGGGCTTATTACACAATTAATGATTATTTGAATGATAAAAATAAATGGAAATGAGTTGCTTGCTCTTCGCTCGAGCTATTTAGGATTCGAATGAATCTTGTGTTATATTATCTACTTGTCTTGAATCTGCATATATATGTTGTATTTTTTTTTACATTATTTTTATTTACATTCTCCAGTATAAATAATTTGAAACGCCAGGTAACTAAAGATATGACTGCGTTTAGTCCCGGTAATAACTAATATACATAATTATATGTAATTTGACTTTGTTATTGTGTGAGCACTATGTAGACTTATTTATAATTTTGAAATTGACATGATAGTTGCTGTGTAGTTTTTGGGTATGTCATGCTCGCCTAAGTGTCCTGGCAGTGGTGGCGTATGTATCGGGTCGCCTTGTTCCCTACAATACGGTTGAATAGGGCGATGGCTGATATATGCATCATACCCGTGAACGGGTGCCGTCTGTTGGGACTGGTCAGCTCATAGCTGTTATAGCAATTGTTACAAATAATATTATTTAAATTTAAGGCAAACTAAGTTTAGTCGACTGTTCTCACACAAATTCAAAGGAACTATGTAAGTGTAATTTTAATGAACACAACATTTATTTTGTTTTTTTTTTTTTTTTTGTAAAATTTCTTTACTGTGTAATTGGTCAAATATCATGTTAATCACACTGTGTCAAATGGCGGTTAGAAAAGAGTGGCCATGAGTTTTATTGCCAGGTTCTTCCGCTGGCTCTACCTATTGTTTTGCGAATCTGGCAGTAAATGTAAATGTAGAAGCAGTAATCTTGACGTTCATAAGTGTTACTTTGTGACCTACATGAATAAAGATTTTTGATTTGATTTGATTATCATTTTCCAAATTGCACTTGTTCTCTACTAGATCTTGTCATTGTTTCTTCTCCAAATCTTGTAGCTAAACATGGTCAGTGTACAGCTGACCAATTTTCCTATCACGATTTATTATTCCTATCTTACCAACTACGTCCTCCTAAGCCTAAGGTTCAATCATTTTTTATCGCAATTTTGGAGGTATAGAGATTGTGATGCTGCAAGCATAGATTGGGGTGCACTTTTTGATGCTGAATGTATAGACGAGAAAGTACACCTGTTGACGTCTGCTCTGATCAAGTTGTATGATGTGCATGCCCCTGTACGAGAAATAAAAGTAAAGCTTCTTCCTTGCCCCTGGTTAACTGAAGATATCAAATCACTTTTATCCAAAAAGCAAACGCCAAGTCTAAATATAAGCGTCGTCCTACCGACTATAACCGTGAAAAATACGTATCCATAAGAAACCGTTGTAGTAAGGTGTGTAGGAACGCGCAACGCCAATATATCCACAATTCAGTTGTAAACGGTGACCCAGCTAAAGTTTGGAAGTTATTAAAATCATTGGGAGTAGGCAAATTTCAACATGACTCAATTCCTAAAGACATATATTTAGAATCGCTTAATCTACTCTTTTCTGCTTCTTCAAACTTAGATAGAATGACAAAAGATACAACATTGCAACATCTTTCATCTGTCCCGACTCCCAATTGCTCTCCATTTTCTTTTAGTGAATTATCTGCTTGTGATGTTAGGAAGAGTATAATGTCAATTACTTCCAACGCAGTGGGAACAGACAGTGTCAGTCGTAATATGATCGTCCCCATTATCGATGAACTTCTTCCTGTTATTACTCACATATTAAATTTTTCTATTTACAATAGTGTATTTCCCACGGCTTGGAAAAAGGCTCAAATAGTTCCTATTCCTAAAAAGAAAAATCCTTCCTCTTTTACTGATTTTCGTCCTATTTCCATCTTACCGTTTCCATCCAAAGTTTTTGAACGCCTCATATATAATCAACTAAATACTTTTCTTACCAAAAATTCCTTATTAAATACTCTTCAATCCAGATTTCGTCCTGGTCACAGTACAACTACCACATTAGTTCATATTCCTGAAGATATCAGGAATGGTATGGAAAACGGCGAGCTGACACTACTGACACTGTTGGACTTCAGCAATGCGTTCAACACCGTTGATTTCGAAATATTACTTGGCATAATGAGCTCTCTTAACATATCTCCAACAGTAATTGACTGATTGCAGCGTATTAGTATTGAAGACACCATGTCCTCTTGGTGCACAACGTCTGCCGGCGTACCACAGGATGGCGTTCTACCTCCTTTAATCTTCGCAGTTTTTAAAACATCTATCAGTAAAGAACTAACTTCTTCCTACCTCCTCTACGCAGACGATCTTCAAATTTACATTCAAGCGACGTTGGATGGATTGGTGGAAGCTGTCAATACCATTAATAAGGACCTTGTATCTATTTGTAAATGGACTAAATCTTATGGCTTGAAAGTCAATCCTAACAAGACACAGGTCATTCTTATCGGTAGTTCTCGCGGCGGCTTCTCCCACTGGTTTCGTGTAACGGTACTAATATTCCATACAGTAGAGAAAGTCAAAAACTTAGGCATACTGTTCGATAGATGCTTAACCTGGTGTCCTAGTCCAAGTCCGGGAGGTGAGTCGTAAAATGTTTGCAGCCACAGGATCCCTGCGTAAGCTGCGAAATTTTCTGCCTGTTGCCACAAAGACTGCGCTAGTACAATCCCTTATATTTCCTATCCTTGACTATGCTGATGCCAGTTACCTCAATCTCACTGAAGACCATCTTAATAAACTTGAGAGACTCCAAAATCTCTGTATAAGGTTCATATTTGGATTGCGCAAGTATGACCATGTCTCTGCATATAGAACACAGCTCAAGTGGTTACTTATCCGCCTTCGCCGGAATGCTCGTATCCTCTCCTTATTGTATAGTATTCTTTTTAATCCTTGCCCTCCATCGTATCTTAAAAATAGGTTTGAGTTTATGAGTGACGCACACTCCAGGACTCTGAGGTCATCTGTGAACCTAATCTTAAAAATGCCCGGCCACTCAAGCAATTTTACAGATAAATCTTTTTCGGTTCAGGCGGTGCGATTATGGAATGATCTGCCTGTGACAATAAGACGAGCACAATCTGTGTCTGTCTTTAAAAATCGGTGAGTGAACATTACTTGAGTTTATGCTAATGTTATCATTGTTTAACGTCGCAAGACATAGTGATATGTGTATGATTATGTGAATGTATATTTATGTGTTATATGTTAAGTATGGTATGTGTGTATATATGTATCAGAAGTATAGTGTTAGACTTTTATCTCTTCATTTAATCTTTATTTTATCATCATTATTATTATTTTTTTATATCTGATAATGTGTGTAGAAAGTGCTGAACTTTTATATACGTACACCACTGCCCCTGATAAATTAATTAATTTTCTCTCCATCCCATGGTTGCCTGGAAGAGATTGCCACTGTGCGATAAGGCCGCCAATTGTACCTATAATCTGCAAACTGTTATCATTGTTATATTGTAAATTTGGTGTACAATAAAGAGATATTATTATTATTAATATTTTATGACTATAATAGTTTTTCTCAGGTCACAGGGAAGCTTGTTGTAAAAGCGTATACCCTGGAAAGAATCGCCAATCTTATGCAGCCGACTGTGGTGAACTGAAAGATTGTTTTTATGTCTAGTGTTTATATTATGTATATCTCAGAGTTTGATAAACTGTGATAGATTTTTCTGGACATACATAAAATTGGCAAAAATGTATGTATGTATGTGCAAGGAACACAGTTGATTCCACAAACTCTAACACTTGTCCATTAAGTTAAACATTGGCCGTAACTTGTTTTATATTTGGTAGAGTAAATTTAATACATTTAGTTTTGTTTTCATTTAGGCAAAGATTATTTGAGCTGAACCAATGAACTACTCTCGTGATTGCATTGTTTACATCGTCATAATTATCTTATTGTCTTCTAAACTAAAAACTGACATCAAGGATCCAAACAATTTTGTTGAGGTACTTGATGTAATGTTTGACAAATTTCAAAACATAATGAATATTATGTTAGACAACATGATGGATCGGATGATTCAATTAGTTACAAGCCTTATAAAACACCCCTAAACTTAAGGATAGTTACGTGGAACGCCAACGGACTGACAGAACGCCGACTGGAACTTGAACTGTTCCTGAAAACTGAAAGGGTTGATGTGGCATTAATCTCGGAAACGCGCTTCACTCTAAAATCTTACTTTAGTCTCCGAGACTACAGGGTAAATACTACAAACCATTCTACAGGTAACTTACATGGAGGCACAGCAGTGATCATACGACAAAACATCACTATCTTCTTGGGGAGTACCAAACAGAGAAGATACAGGCTACCTCAATCAGAATCCAAGATAATAAAGAAGAAATAACACTATCTGCAATATATTGCCCACCTAAGCACACTATTACAACAAGCGACTTCACAACATACTTTAAAACACTGGGTAATAGGTACATTTGCGGTGGTGACTGGAATGCAAAACATGTGTTTTGGGGTTCTAGATTAACATCTTCACGAGGTAGACAATTATACATAGTTATGAATGTCCTTAATCTCCATAGCGTTTCACACGGTAAACCCACACACTGGCCTACAGACAGAAATAAGGTGCCAGACCTGCTAGATTTCTTTATGACCAAAAATATCTCACTGAGCCAAGTAAGCATTGAAGAATGTACTGACCTCTCGTCTGACCACACACCTGTTATTTTCAATTTCCAATGTAAAGCTGTGCAGATTGAGTATCCTCAAAGACTTTATAATTATAAGACAGACTGGGATAACTACAGAGCTATATTAACGGAATCTATAAATTTAAACTTGCCATTGAATAGTGCAGACAGCGTGGAATCAACTATAGAGTCACTTAACAAGCTTATACATCAAGCTGTCAAGAACTCAACACCCCTAGGGAGGCCTAAAATTTTTTTTTTTTTTTTTTATTGGTAATTCTTCCTATTCCAAAACTATAAAAAATAAAGTACGGGAAAGAAGGCAACTACGTAAAATCTGGCACACTACCAAATATCCCCGGGACAAAAAAGCCTTTAACAAAGCTTCAGAGGATCTGAAATACATGATCTCCCAATCAAATAACGAGCGACTCCAAAACCAACTAGCTAGTCTGACTCCATGCGCAGACACTAACTATTCCCTGTGAAAGATAACAAAAAAGCTCAAAAGACCTATAGTGCATATACCACCCATAAAAAATACCGAAGATAAGTGGGCTAGAACTGATCTAGAGAAGGCCCAGGTGTACGCTGACCACTTAAAATCGGTATTTCAACCGATACCGACTAGGCATCCAGAGTTTGATAGAGAGGTTAGCGAATACCTTAACGCACCACTGCAAATGTGCATGCCATTAAAAAGTGCTAGCCCTAGTGAAGTAAAGAGAGAAATATTAAATTTGCAGGAAGGTAAAGCACCAGGTTATGATCTCATCGACGCGCAGCTTCTTAAGCAACTCCCTAGAAAGATCGTAATCCATATCACAGCAATATTTAATGCCTGCTTAAGACTCAATATCTATCCCGCCCATTGGAAATTGGCGCAGGTTATAATGATACCCAAACCAGGCAAACCGCTACATGAAGCTAGCTCGTACAGACCAATAAGCCTTCTTTGTGTGCTAGGTAAACTACTAGAGAAAATACTGTTGAATAGGATGCGCACATTTACCAGATGTCATACCACTTCACCAATTTGGTTTTCGAAAGAAGCACGGAACTATCAAACAGGTTCATCGTATTACGGATACCATAAGCCGTACTTTGGAATGCAAACAATTCTGCTCTGCAGTATTTCTAGATATCAGCCAAGCCTTCGACAGAGTATGGCATGATGGGCTTCTGTTCAAAATCAAGCAGCTGCTTCCTCATTCCTTCCTTCCAATACTGCGATCTTACCTCCACGAAAGATGCTTTGAGGTGAAATTTAATAATGAGACGGCTCCCTTAAAAGAAATTCTATCAGGAGTTCCCAAAGGCAGCATTTTGGGCCCCGTTCTATACCTCCTGTATACTGCTGACCTGCCGACACACAGTGATACTATAACTGCAACATATGCAGATGAAACAGCCATACTATCAGTCCATGAAAACCCAGCAATAGCTTCAGCCAAGCTACAGACACACATTTATAAAATAGAAGAATGGCTAAACAAATGGCGCATTAAGGCAAATCAAGGTAAATCTGTCCATGTAACCTTCACCCTCAGAAAACCGACTTGCCCCGCAATAAAACTCTGCAATGAAGAAATCCCGCAAGCTGAGGATGCTAAATATCTTGGAATGCATCTGGACAGACGGTTAACCTGGAGAAAACACATCTGGACCAAACGAAAGCAGTTGGACACAAAGTTCAGAACAATGTACTGGCTGATAGGGCGCAAGTCAAGACTATCGCCAGAAAGCAAAATTGCAATATATAAGACCATACTAAAACCGATATGGACTTACGGCATTCAGCTGTGGGGAACTTCTAGCAATAGCAACATCGAAATACTTGAGAGATTCCAATGCAAAATACTAAGAACTATGCTAAATATACCCTATTATGTGAGCAACAAATACATACACGAAGATTTAAACATCAGAACAAACAGAATAATAGATAATTGTTTTATTAGAATAATTTTTAACATATTCCTGAAAGATTTGGTTATAATTATATGATTTTTCCGAATATAATTCACATAATTTGTTTCTACTTTTAAAAATACCTGGTGTAGCCCAATCACTGAAAACAGGACGACCACCAATCTGTAGAGGTTTTGAGGTAAAAACTTTGCCAAAATCATCATTAATCAAATTAAATAAGTTTGTTTATGACTGGTCTACACAAGTGAAGATATAGCAATCTCTTTACTATATTTTCTTTAAAAATATTCAAACGACTTTGGTTAAATGTTACATTTTTTTTTGCAGCCTTTATTACTAGTTTTAGGAAACTTTATCCATTGGCCACGGTGATCTGACTCTACAGAATCCACAATACGTTTATTTATTGGTTTAATTTTGCACTGGTGGCTGTAATACGAGTAGGTTCTAAGAATGTACTATGCAGATTAAAGGATTTAAATAAATTGTTCATTTTATTTCTCTCTGATGGAGTTAATGATGTATCTAGTATATCTACATTAAAATCTCCACAAACTATTATAGATTTCTTAGAACATTGGCATTTGAACAGTGCTTATTCAAGCTTTTCTTCAAATTTAATGTACGGTGCATCAGGGGGACTGTATACGCTTAACAAATAAATAAACAAAAATAAATAAAAATATCTTTATTTTGCATAGACCATTTTAACGGCGCTTACAAAATGTCATACACTATTTAAAATATTTAAAGCGACCACCGGTTCGGAACGCGGCCCACCTGAGAAGAACCGGCAAGAAACTTAGGAAGGCTTTTTTTTTTGATGGCCTATTTACAATTTAATATTATTTCACTTTGCCAGCAGATCATTTCCAGGCGTCCCTGTCCTGCAAATAGTCTGTCACGGAGTAAAAACCTTTTTCACAAAGCTTGTTTTTAATAAACTTTTTAAATTTATTTAAAGGTAAATTTCTCAGGTCACAGGGAAGCTTGTTGTAAAAGCGTATACAGTTACCCTGGAAAGAATCGCCAATCTTATGTAGTCGACTGTGGTGGACTGAAAGATTATTTTTATTTCTAGTGTTTATATTATGTTTATCACAGAGTTTAGAAAACTGTGATAGATTTTTCTGGACATACATAAGATTGGCAAAAATGTATTGTGATGGTACGGTTAGAATATTTACTTCTTTGAATTTTTCTCGGAGAGAAACTCTGGGGCCCAAATTATAAATAGCGCTTACAGCCCGCTTTTGTAGAACAAAAATAATATTTAAATCTGCAGCACTCCCCCAAAGGAGAATACCGTAAGACATAATACTATGAAAATAGCTGAAGTAAACCATTCTAGCCGTATCCACATCTGTTAGAGTCCTGATCTTTTTTACAGCGTATGCAGCCGCACTTAATCTAGAGGCTGTCTTTTCTATGTGTGGGCCCCACTGCAAATTGGCATCAATAGTTATACCTAGGAACACAGTTGATTCTACAAACTCTAACACTTGTCCATTCAGTTGAACATTGGCCGCAACTTGTTTTACATTTGGTAGAGTAAATTTTATACATTTAGTTTTATTTTCATTAAGGCAAAGATTATTTGAGCTGAACCAATGAACTACTCTTGCAATTGCATTGTTTACATCGTCATAGTTATCTAATTGTCTTTTAATTTTAAAAATTAATGAGGTGTCATCTGCAAACAAAACAATCCTATTCCTGTCCCCTACATAAAATGGTAAATCATTAATATAAATGAGGAACAAGAATGGCCCAAGTATCGAGCCTTGCGGCACACCCATTGTAACCATGGATCCTACAGAACGTGTACCATTAATATCGACCCTCTGTATTCTATTGTTCAAATATGAAGACAGAAGGTCGAGAGCTTTACCTCTTATTCCATAGTGGTGTAATTTTTTGCACAGCGTTTCATGTTGAACGCAATCAAAAGCCTTTGATAGATCGCAAAATATACCTAATGCATCGTGTTTGTCTTCCCAAGCTTCATGAATACATTTTAATAATTCAACACCAGCATCGGAAGTTGAGCGCCCTTTCGTAAACCCAAATTGATTCGCATGGAGTATTTTATGACTATTAAAATGGGATAGCATTTGATTCAAGATTATTTTTTCAAATACTTTGCTCAAAGTTGGCAGCACTGACACTGGTCGGAAATTAGACGGCTCTGTAGCGCTGCCAGCCTTGAACAAGGGAACGACTTTGCTGTGTTTCATTAAATCAGGAAATGTACCACTAGAAACTCAGTCATTAAACACAGTTGCTAGATGGGGCGCAATTACCTCAATTATACATGATGCAGTTTTGACCGATAATCCCCAAATGTCCGCGGTTTTCTTAATTTCGATACATTTAAATGTTTTTACAATGTCCTGAGCACAAATATCTGTGAATACAAATGCATCCCTGCAACAAAGAACAGATTCTTCTAATAAAAGTTCAGCGGAACTGGAAGATGCTTGGAGAGATTTTGTTGTCAATATAGGTTCAAACTCCGTAGCCACTTCCAGGTAACATGGCAACCATTTACTTTTAAGTGGAAATCCCTTTCAGTCACTAAAGATCTACCGCATTCAGAGTTAATGATGTTCCAAGTCATTTTTATTTTATTTACAGAATTAGAAATTTTATTTTTAATGAAGTTTGACTTAGCAAGATGACACGTTTGTTTAAATATCTTTGAATAATTTTTAACATATTCCTGAAAGGTTTGCCTAAAATTATATGATTTTTCTGAATATAATTCAAATAATTTATTTCTACTTTTAAAGATACCTGGTGTTGCCCAGTCACTGCAAACAGGACGACCACCAATCTGTAGAGTTTTTGAGGTAAAAATTTTGCCAAACTCATCATTAATCAAATTAAATAAGTGTTTATATGACTGGTCTACACAAGTGAAGTTAGGTAGATATGGTAATCTCTTTAATACATTTTCTTTAAAATTATTCAAACGACTTTGGTTAATTGGTACATATTTAATTTGTTTTTTGCTGACTTTGTTACTACTTTTAGGAAATTTTATCCATTGGCCACGATGATCTGACTCCACAGGATCCACAATACCTTTATCTATAGGTTTAATATCAGTAAAAATATTATCAATACATTTTGCACTGGTGGCTGTAATACGAGTGGGTTCTAAGAATGTACTATGCAGATTAAAGAATTTAAATAAATTTTTCATTTTATTTCTCTCTGATGGAGTTAATGATGTATCTAATATATCAACATTAAAATCTCCACAAACTATTATAGATTTCTTAGAACATTGGCATTTGAACAGTGCTTCTTCAAGCTTTTCTTAAAATTTAATGTAAGAAGCATCAGGGGGACTGTATACGCTTAACAAGATGAAATGCTCAAACTCAATACTGGCAATCTCAATAACTCGCTCAATGGAGAGGGCTACTAAATCCTTACGTTCTTTAAATTTTAAGTTTTTATTAATTAATATTAAAGAGCCTCCACGTTTAGAATGTTTTCTATTGAACGAGCTAGCAACCTGGTGATTTACGAAGTTCAACAATGTGATTTGATGATCTTTTAACCAGTGCTCTGTAGCACAAAAAATATTAATAGAATTTGCATTAATGTATAGCTCTAACTCTAAATCTTTACCATTTATTAAACCTCTAACATTATGGTGTACCAGGTTTATAAAAACAATATTTTTACTAAGATTATTCTCAGGGGCCAAAGTCAACTGGCCAGATTTATTATCTGTTTTCCTATAAACTAGTTTTTTGGAATTTCATTTTCCAAATGTGAAGTATCAAAACTATCCTGCTCAATAAAAGCAGTTGTACTTGCCAATAATTTGGCTTGAAAAATTAAAAAATTAGATAGCAACAAAGCTACCTTTTGTTGTAAAAATTGTGATAGAAAATATCTATCTAATGTCAACAAACTATTATTATTGAAAATTATGTTCCAATCGAACAATTCCATTTTTTTGGAATATGATACCATGGTATGTAGTTTCATATTTAATTTGTATCTTAAGTGATTTTCCTTGTGGCTCATAGCAGTGCTGTATGGCAAGGTGGACAAAATTACTTGTTTTACTTGCAGACTTGATTACTTATCAAAAATTTTTAAAAGTTTGTTACTATTAATATTGCCTCTTCTGCCAACCAGCACCACTATAGTAGACTGCATGCAGTGTGTACCAGTCAATATAAAATCTATAATTTGAGAGTATGAAGCTCCTGGATATGTATGATTTATTACAGAATGACTTAATTGTGATAAATAATGTCCAAAATTTTTACCTATTTCATCGCAATAGACTATGGTCTTTGCATCACTTTTTATTTGCAACTTTTCTATTATACTCGTAGATGCCTCGCAATTACTACTTGAACTTAATATACTAGTAACATGATGAAATGCTCAATCTCAATACTGGCAATCTCAATAACTCGCTCAATGGAGAGGGCTACTAAATCCTTACGTTCTTTGAATTTTAAGTTTTTATTAATTAATTTTAAAGAGCCTCCCTCCACGTTTAGAATGTTTTCTATTGAACGAGCTAGCAACCTGGTGGTTTATGAAGTTCAACAATGTGATTTCATGATCTTTTAACAAGTGCTCTGTAGCACAAAATATACTAATAGAATTTGCATTAATGTATAGCTCCAACTCTAAATCTTTACCATTTATTAAACCTCTAACATTATGGTGCACCAGGTTTATAAAAACAATATTTTTATTATGATTATTCTCAGGGGCCAAAGTCTGACAAAACTGGCCAGATTTATTATCTGTTGTCCTACAAACTAGTTTTTTGGAATTTCATTTTCCAAATGTGAAGTGTCAAAATTATCCTGCTCAATAAAAGCAGTTGTACTTGCCAATAATTTGACTTGAAAAATTAAAAAAATAGATAGCAACAGAGCTACCTTATAGACCGCACTCGTCACTCGACACACAATACATCTACTTGTTTACTATGATCGGACAGCTCCTCAAGACAGATGGACAACATATCGAACTTACTGATTAGCCCTGCGATGTTTTGGTGTAGTACAGTCAAGTGTTTGGAGACGAAAAAATGTATCATTTTGGGTGCTATCTGTTTGAGCGTTCGTAACCTGGGAGATCATATCTGCGGTATGTCGTGATTCTACGTCTGTTCGAACCGATTTATCCACATACACCGTGCTACGAAAAATTGCTTTTATTTGTATTTGTAATCAAAATGTAGAATTTCACGTAAAATAGATCTAGCCAAAATTACACCTACCCTTTTTTTGTGTGGTATGTTTGTGATATAATTCATATCCATGTATTTAGCATGTTTATGTTTTTCGCATATAAACCTAAACTAATATAATTAAGTTTCATTTCATTTAAATATCTATTTCCAGGGACTTCACTTAAGATTACATTCGTATTAGTCACTGATAACAACCAGGTGTGTAGACTTATCGACCATTCATGGATGCCCCAGGTTTAATGTAACAAAATATTCTAATGCTAATAGGTTTTGCAATTGGTATCGTAGACCACGCCCTTGCTCATCGCAGAGGATGATGACTCTTGTCTTGGATAGTTCAGACGTGATAGTTCTTGTACAAACTGGTTTAAGTGGCAACGTTAAAGCTTCCAATCGTTTATTTTGTAGCGTAATATCCTTCTCGTAGCTATTGATCAATTTCTGTAGCTCAGCAATTCTTAACTGCAGACTCGGTATTTTTAAGTTTTGTTCTGGGCAACGTGCCGTAGTCTGAGGTGTACCGGGAAGGCTGTTAACGATTGACTGTCTTGTTTTATTCTTTACCGCTGGAGAGTGACACAAAGATTTTAATAATTTATTTTCGGCCTTCAATTTGCTAATCTGCTGCTTATGAAGATCACTGTTTTCTAGGATGCTATTTTCGAGTTCATTTTGTGTACTATTTAATTCACCAGTAATTTGTTCTCTAGTGTCTCTTATATTTTGTAGTTCATTCATATCTGACGAAGTACCTTCGATGTAGTCCACGCTTTTTGATAATCTGTTACCTATATCAAATGACTCCTCTGCTAATAGCTATCGACTGCATAGACATCCGTCGGTGGTGATCTATACTCAGATTTTTTCCTTTATAGACTAGAATGACATTTGGAGTGTTGCCGCATTAGCAATTAAAAGATAGTGCCGTGGCCAAAAATAATAGGTGGTTAGTTGATTAGTTTGAAATTGTGTCTATGCAAATTCATGGAGTATAGAATAAGAAATTTTAGAATTTAATTAATTTAAGTCATGCAGTTTTATTCGGATTTTGCGTATAAATGTGTTTAGAAACGCGATTTCGTTCATCGCAAGTTACTTATTTGTGACGCATGAGAGAAAGGGTAAGCTCTGGATCAGCAACAAATCGGATTTCACTCTGACTAGAAGTTTATAAACGACATTTTTAATACCTACTGGTGCTAATTCTGTTGTTGACATCACTAACCTAAATTTCTCTAAAATTTTCTAATGTTTGTTAAGAGATTGCCAAATGCTATTCTGTTATTAAGTCGAACTAAAGTTGGTGATATCATAAATAGCACGTAATTTGTATCTGATGTCACTAAAATACATTTATGTGATAAAATTGAACAAGACGTGAAAAATGTACATAGACAGTCGAATGTAAATACATGCCCCGACTAACTTGATGATTGAACTGCCTATGTAAATTTTTCACGTTAAAACGTTTTAAAAGTATTCACTTTTCAAACGGTTACTAAGATTAATAAACGACCCACTAAAATTAGTCTTTTCACTAAAATTCATTTTAAATGATAAATTTCAAAAAAAAAGTGAAAAATATACATAGACAGTTCAATCACTAAGTTAGTCGGCATTTAAATACATGGTTTGTTGAATTTTATCATTTAAAAGGGATTTTCGTGATGTCAGATACAAATTTAGTGCTGTTTATAATATCACCAAGTTTAGTTCAACGTAATAACAGAATAGCATGTGGCAATCTGTTAGTAAAAATAAGAAAATTTTAGAGAAATTTAGTTTAGTTGTTTCAACAACAGAATTAGCACCACTGTGCGCTTTGCGTTAATTGTCAGAAAATGTGAACTCGTCAAACTTGTCTTTAAAAGACAGCCTATGGCCAGATCGTTGCGGCGAAGTCAGCATCACATTCTTCTTTATTTTTTTTAACATATTAAACAGTGGAAACACCAATTCCCAAAACCACATCACACACCACACAAGTTTTTTTGAGCACAATGGCGCTTGTTTCGTTTGTCACCTAATAACGTTTCGAATTTGTTTACGACGACATACTGCTGATCGGCTTGGAGAGTTAGGTTTTTCCTTGTGGCAACCCTAGGCATAACAGCTGATTAGAATTGGCTCCGTATTTCATATTGTAATATTACATAAATAATTATAATTTTAAGTAAAAACCAATTCCTCATTGCCAAATAATAGTATATTAAGTGCTACATACACTATTTGTGATAAAAGTAGATAAATATAAACTTTAAAATTGTACCGGTGCAGTGACAGTTATACATCGGAACATTTTTCAATATTTAAAATAAGTACTTGGATTTGGCAAGATTTTTGAAACTTATAGTTGTTTAAATCAAGGTTTGTTTGTTTATTTACTTTTACATCCTCACATGTCCAGTAATAGATTGATTTTACTGACTGATTATAGAATACTGATTTTAGAACATAATCTTGTTTTTGTTTCGCCTTTCTTACTCTTTTTTGCTTATAATCACTGATTCTGTAGTACGTAATTATAATCAAAAATGTCGAATACTGTTAATATGATAATGACGCGTAAGGCCTTGGCTAATCAGCAAGAGACAAGGCTCCAATAAACGTTGAAAGAGTTACAAATTATGAGGGAGAAATGCGATAAACTTAACAAAGAAAGAGACGAAAATGAATTAGAACTGCTTGGTATTTTAAGTAAGAACGGACAGCTCAAGAAAGAACTGGCACAGTTGCATTCACTGTATACTGATACCTTACAGGATCGGGATAGGCTACAACTTATAGTTGACAGTTTCGACTCTTGTAGGGATCATTACGAACAAGCTCTGAACCAAATTGCAGTACTTAAGGAGGAGCTACAACGATCAGAGATCAAAATATCACAACTTGAAGCTGAGAAACAGAGCAATGTGGTTCAATCTAATCAGAGTTTGTTCGATGAACTGATGGCTACAAACATAGATACTACTAAAGCTCACCCCTCCATTATCATAGACCTCACCTCTGATGATGAATCCGGGGGCTGTTCTAAGTCGTTGAAAATTATTAAATGTAGTTAAAATAAGTTAAAGAAATATTTAAAAATTAAAAAGTTTATTACTAAATCTAAAAAAATGATACATAAATATAAGTTTTTTATAAATAGTATGTCACTTAATAGACAGAGATTGCAACTGATTGACCAGGTTAATATGTATATGTTAGAACTGGACACTATCGCACTACAGTACAAAACTGATACACGGGCCCTTCAATATCAGATTGACCGGCTTCAAGACGCTTTAAAAGCAATTACATATAAATATGAAACGGCAGAGAAACAGAGTAGGGAACAGGTGTTAGCTATAGGTAAATTAGTAAATTCATGTCATTGTCAAAATGACCATTTAATATCCGCTGGGCATGTTCCCTCCTCACCGTTGAATTGTAAAAATAATATATGCAGTGATGGAATTGGTGAGCAAACAAGTCCTTCAATCCTAAATGAAAAATGTGCGGTGGTACATTGCATAGTAATATATCACTTACACATTCAATAACATCTGGTGATAAACTCACTTCATCACCAGTTAAAACTGTGTGCAGTGTGGATACTAGTATATTAAGTTCAAGCAGTACCTGCGAGGTATCTGTAATAGAAAAGTTGCAAATAAAAAAGAATGAAAAAATCATAGTGTATTGCGATGAAATAGGTAAAAATTTTGGACACCATTTATCACAGTCAGGTCATTCTGTAATAAATCATACATATCCAGGTGCTTTTTACTCTAAAATTATAGATTTTATTTTGACTGGTACACACTGCTTGCAGTCCACTATAGTGGTGCTGGTTGGTAGAAGGGGCAATATTAATAGTGACAAACTTATAAAAATTTTTGAAAAGTTATCAAGTCTACAAGTAAAACAAGTCATTTTGTCCACCTTGCCATACAGCACTGCTATGAGCCACAAGGAAAACAACTTAAGATACAAATTAAATATGAAACTACATACCATGGTATCATATTCCAATAAAATTGAATTGTTAGATTGGAATATTATTTTCAATAATAATAGTCTGTTGACATTAGATAGATATTTTCTATCAAAAACTTTACAACGAAAGGTAGCTCTGTTGCTATCTATTTTTTTAATTTTTCAAGCCATATTATTGGCAAGTACAACTGTTTTATTAAGCAGGATAATTTTGACACTTCACATTTGGAAAATGAAATTCCAAAAAACTAGTTTATAGGACACACAGATAATAAATCTGGCCAGTTGACATTGGCCCCTGAGAATAATCTTAATAAAACCTAACCACTCCGGGAGTGCCGACAGAAGTGAAAACTCAATTTATTAATAATTTATTTATCTAGTCGCGTTGGTACATGCATATATGCACACACTATAGCTGCGTATCGTAACGGGGAGTAGCGAGTCCAAATTTATCTCATCTAAAAAATTGCGTACCGCGCTAAAAGAAGTTTTTCCTTCAAAAATTGACCGGGATCGACGTAAAGATGATGATGATGAAAAATAAATCTACACTGAAAGAGTCCTAATTGATTACACAGCATTATTTAATAAGACCTGTAGATGACCGGAATCAACGTTAGATGATGATGATGATTATGGTCGCGAGTCCAGAGATTTTATCTCATCTAAAAATATGGGTACCGCGCTAAAAGAAGTTTTTCCTTCAAAAATTGACCGGGATCGACGTTAATGATGATGATGATGAAAAATAAATCTACACTGAAAGACTCCTAATTGATTACCCAGCATTATTTAATAAGACCTGTAGATGACCGGAATCAACGTTAGATGATGATGATGATGATAATGGTCGCGAGTCCAGAGACATTATCTCATCTAAAAATATGCGTACCGCGCTAAAAGAAGTTTTTCCTTCAAAAATTGACCGGGATCGACGTAAAGATGATGATGATAAAAAATAATTCTACACTGAAAGAGTCCTAATTGATTACACAGCATTATTTAATAAGACCTGTAGATGACCGGAATCAACGTTTGATGATGATGATGATTATGGTCGCGAGTCCAGAGATTTTATCTCATCTAAAAATATGCGTACCGCGCTAAAAGAAGTTTTTCCTTCAAAAATTGACCGGGATCGACGTAAAGATGATGATGATAAAAAATAATTCTACACTGAAAGAGTCCTAATTGATTACACAGCATTATTTAATAAGACCTGTAGATGACCGGAATCAACGTTTGATGATGATGATGATTATGGTCGCGAGTCCAGAGATTTTATCTCATCTATAAATATGCGTACCGCGCTAAAAGAAGTTTTTCCTTCAAAAATTGACCGGGATCGACGTAAAGATGATGATGATAAAAAACTAGACGCGTTGGTACATGCATATATGCACACACTATAGCTGCGTATCGTAACGGGGTGTAACGAGTCCAGAGATTTATCTCATCTAAAAAATTGCGTACCGCGCTAAAATAAGTTTTTCCTTCAAAAATTGACCGGGATCGACGTTAATGATGATGATGATGAAAAATAAATCTACACTGAAAGACTCCTAATTGATTACCCAGCATTATTTAATAAGACCTGTAGATGACCGGAATCAACGTTAGATGATGATGATGATGATAATGGTCGCGAGTCCAGAGACATTATCTCATCTAAAAATATGCGTACCGCGCTAAAAGAAGTTTTTCCTTCAAAAATTGACCGGGATCGACGTAAAGATGATGATGATAAAAAATAATTCTACACTGAAAGAGTCCTAATTGATTACACAGCATTATTTAATAAGACCTGTAGATGACCGGAATCAACGTTTGATGATGATGATGATTATGGTCGCGAGTCCAGAGATTTTATCTCATCTAAAAATATGCGTACCGCGCTAAAAGAAGTTTTTCCTTCAAAAATTGACCGGGATCGACGTAAAGATGATGATGATAAAAAATAATTCTACACTGAAAGAGTCCTAATTGATTACACAGCATTATTTAATAAGACCTGTAGATGACCGGAATCAACGTTAGATGATGATGATGATTATGGTCGCGAGTCCAGAGATTTATCTCATCTAAAAAATTGCGTACCGCGCTAAAAGTTTTTCCTTCAAAAATTGACCGGGATCGACGTAAAGATGATGATGATGAAAAATAAATCTACACTGAAAGAGTCCTAATTGATTACACAGCATTATTTAATAAGACCTGTAGATGACCGGAATCAACGTTAGATGATGATGATGATTATGTTCGCGAGTCCAGAGATTTTATCTCATCTAAAAATATGCGTACCGCGCTAAAAAAATAATAACCACTTCAAAAATTGACCGGGATGGACGTTAATGATGATGATAAATCTTACGCTTTTTCGATCAGGTCACGTGTCCTGACGCGAGTTTAAGATTTTATACCCATTACAGAAAAAGTGCTCAACGCCGCTAAAGAAGTTTTCACTTCAAAAATATTGTTTTTATAAACCTGGTGCACCATAATGTTAGAGGTTTAATAAATAGTAAAGATTTAGAGTTGGAGCTATAAATTAATGCAAATTCTATTAATATTTTTTGTGCTATATAATCTCTTAGGGTCGTATTACAGAAACTAACTCAAGTCACACATAAACGGAATTTAGCAGATTGACACTTGATTGCTAAATCTAGACATAAGCATGTGGTTTATTATAGAACTATCCCCATACTCAGATCAGTGAAAAGTAACCTTGAGTAAATATCCAAATCTCCAATCGCCAGAATACGCATTGGAATGTTGCAAGCCTAAAAACAGTCTGTTTTCTATTACATTTTTATTCCTTACATATTTTGTTTTCATTCCACGCAGCTTACTTTTTATATTTATGTTTCAAAAGCTTATTTTTTATTTACTTTTTACATTGAAATGATTTAATCACCTCTGTGATTGCTTTAAAGTATCCTTACTTCAAAATACTAAACAAAAAACTACTGTAGGGGAAGTCCCGGACTCATAAAATGAACCTTTTCTCTGCGTTAAATGGATCGCGAGTTTAATAAACTTTGCTTGACTGACATTTGATATTATGGTGTAGAGGTGCGCTAATCATGTCCTACAGAGGATCGGACATGGAACGATTCCTTTCCTTCTCGGAACCATGTTCAGGAAACATGTTCGCGGAACTATTTAGTTCCACCGATTCAAATATGGCCTTTCGGTTCTTGATTTCATGTCCGTGTGATTGGAGATGTCATAATATTATGATTTTCAGGCTTAGGACTGTCAACCAAGAGCTAGATGAAATATTTAGTTGGCACATGATATGATACATTTACGTTGTAAAAAACACGTCACATATTACTAAACAAGAACTTTTGCACTTGATTGGCGTATTTATAAATCAACTGATTATATACATCATTCAAAAATATTAACAAATTACACAGGTATTTACAGACATAGTTTAAAAAATATTTATACATATACGTGCCGTGGGTTACGCTGTTGCATCTAACAAGTGTGTATTTTACTACATATTATTATATAATCGACTTTAAGTCGGATCGAATAAGTCACATTATTCCAAAATAGCAAGAGCCTAATAGGATAAAGAGAGAGCGGTCGGTTCGGTTCGTGAGTCATCGGCTATCGCCGTCGGTCGGTTCGGTACGGTCTGTGTGTGATGCGACACAGAGTTCCTTTAGACTATTACCTAACTCGCTCGCACTCGCACCGATTACCGCGGACATGCGGACCGACTTCGATTGACATTGTGGATTGCACCGAAATCGTTCCAGTAGAGGACATAGTTCCCGGACCTATTTATGTCCGGAACGACGCATCACTATTATGGTGCCAGTGTTATGTTTACATTGTAGATTAATTAAAATTCTTCTAATTCTGTACATATCTGAAAAAAGAAGAATTTTACGATCGTCCAAAGGAATCTATTACTAGAAATATTGAAATCTTTCAAGAATATTAGGTATACAAAATAAAAAACGATGCCATACAACGTCTTGGGCTAATATTTCAGAAAAGTATATTTACTACAAAAACTATCGAAACAGTAAGTGTTGGAGGTTTATGGTCTTATATATTTGTGCAGATATACACCATCTAGTAATTCATGATAACTGTTTAATAAGATTCATTCTATTTTTGTTCTAGGCATCCAGAGAGCGTTGAACCGCTTTGTGGTAAAATTTCAGAGCAAGACAGCGTGATGAACTTACGTGTGAAAGGCAGTACCATATAGCCACTGTCTGTAGAGGTCTTTATCCTGATGCCGATATGGATCCAGATATCTAATGTAACATATGCACTGAATTTAAATACCAGAGACTATTGACACATACCGGGTAATTACCTATTATTTGTTGAAAATATTATAGAGTTTTGTACACTTTGTAACATTGGTTGCATAGGGTTCGGGGCTCTGTCATAAACAACCTTGAGAGGATAGAAAGATAGAGCTTAAAGTCACATGTAGAACAGAAGCTTTAACACCGTGAATCAAAGTTGTATGTAGGTAATGAGTTTATAAATAAACATTGTAGGACACTTTTCACACAGCGCCATCTAACCCTTTAAGCTTGGGTTATGGGAACTACTCACCTGATAAACATACTTATGTATATCTAAATAAAAAAGGGACAGGAATCCACACGGTGAAAAGTGGGCATATAATATGCCTCTGCCACCCCTTCGGGGATAAGGCGTGATGGATATTTATTTATTTATTTTAAATATATACATTGTTATAGAGCAAACACCCAAACTTCTAAACAAACATTTGGGGATCTCATAATATTTCTTTTTATAAATTCAACTTAGAGGTATCCAAAACAAAAGGTTTTGTCGGTTTTGTAGAATTTATAGTTTGTGTTGTTACCATTGTCCCCACTAAGATCTTCAAGTAAAGGCAAGTGGTGCACCTGGTTACTGACGGTCATGTTACTATGAAGCGAAGAAAAAAGCGGAACAAAACCCGTGTGGCACAGTAAAGCTAATCACCCTCCCAATTCATTGCAGCATTGCATTAGTAGTGGGTCACATACACTATCACCTACACCACCGAGCCAGTAAGATTTTTTTTTGTTACAGTGATATTGTAAGCTGAAACAGATACTGTGGAAATAATAGTATCTCAGAGAACAGAAGTTGAAACTCTTGTCCTTTTGTTATTAATGAGATAGTCGACTGTGACACAAGCGTCCAAAAACTTGCCGAGCCTGTCGTGCACAATATTCACCACAAGAAAGTAACAAAGAATCTGTCATCAAATCATTATCTTAAGAAATAATAATAATAATGATTAATTATTTTTAGGTTCTTTATTTAAAAAATTAAAATAAAATAAAATATAATTGTATTGTTTAATATAAATATTTAATTAATATAGTATAAAAAATCATTAAAATAAATATTTTATCTATTGATGATGGTTGTTATAAGT
Organism: Thumatha senex; assembly: GCA_948477245.1. Taxonomy (NCBI): domain Eukaryota; kingdom Metazoa; phylum Arthropoda; class Insecta; order Lepidoptera; family Erebidae; genus Thumatha; species Thumatha senex. Next base: position 593,658 of record OX419750.1, on the reverse strand, counting down.
TGTAGTGTACACACCTCTCATTCAAATAAATGTTATTACAGTGATAAAGATAACTCTGTTCAAGATGGGGCTTGAACGAGTGACAATGAAAATATAGTAAATAATTTCAACTTATTTCGGTATGGTTATGATACCTCAGTGGCATAGAACATTGCCCTGGTTAGACATAGGTTACGGGTCAAACCCCATCCTAAACCAAGTCATGTTTTTCACTTTAATAAAAATTATATGAAAGTCAGCATCTACCAATCGCTTTGAAAATTTATCCAAACCTCTCCTTTATCTATTCATATTCCTCCTACATATTGAATGATCATGTTCTTATTATATGGAGTACTCTCTTAGGGGGTAAAGTGTATTGGAAGTCAATAGGGATATTAATATAATAGGCACAATAGTGCAGTACAGCACAAGCTACAGTACTATCCTGAAAGGACGCTGTGGCATAAAAAGGATGTCCACGCTGGTATTGCTTTAACAAATGTTCCATCATTTAAGGTATTATCTTGTGTTATGTGTTTGATGGTACATAGCTACACTACTCGTAAGCGACATTGACTCTACAACACAACCATAATAATGACATTATTTTTTAATATCCACATATCTCATTATTATCATAGGTATTATTTTATTATCACATTTCTATTAAAAGTGTGGTAGTTGAAATAAAAGAATGAAGCAATACGATCCACACTGCCACACAATACAAGATCACACTGTCTTCGGTATTAATATAATACTGAATTAATATCTTTGTAAAGTAATTGTTATTGATTGGTACGGGTCTGCTGTTTGGTAGAATGTGCTGGCACTGAAATAGGGGCGTAAATATGACTCTGCCACCCTTTCGGGGATAAACACGTGAATGATAAGTAAGTAATAGTCTATTTATCTTCAAAAATATCAATTTTAGAAAGATAAAGGAGGCCATCTTTTATTTTTGTTAACTAAAATCTCTGCTTGAGCGTGGTGTCGACTAAACTTACGAAAACTGCTCGCAAATCTCGAATCAAGTAGCGAATCTGAGCTGAATATGGTTTAAAAATAAAGGATTACTGAAATGACACTTGAGCACTGTTCTATAATATGAATCAAACGTCATTTCACTGTGACAGCTCTCAGGTGATTCTAGATTGACGTTTCACGAATCGAGTAAGGTTCTATAATAAAAGCTCAGCTTGAAACTAGTTCTAAGTAATACTTGAGGCTTGAGTAAGGTTCTATAATACGACCCTTAGACTGCATTCCTTAACAGAATATTGAGGGTGAAAGTGATTTTTATTACAAATTACTAATGTCTGTAACTTTTCTGTTGTTACAGGGGTTTTACGTTTTTGTTTTTGTTTTTAAACATTATATTTGATAGTTTAACGTATTTCACGTTCTCTGTATTCTACATTTTTTACTCCTTCTGAATGTCTGTAAGAAGACTTAAAGTAGCTGAGACAATGTGCAAAGAGGATATTTTTCTCTACTCTGGTTACCTACTACCTGGACTTCTAGAATAGGAAGAGATGTGAAGGACTTGGATGTTCCCCAACCTTATATCCAGATAAGTAGTAATCTTTAATTAGTTTCTATGTATAATAACCCGGTAAAGGCCGACTGATGTTGATAGTTTAAAAGGAATAACTTTTAACTTTAATTATTCATTTTTCTATTACCTATGTAGATTTCAACTACTTTAATATACTGTACTACCGATGTGATGTTCCAGTTACACATATTTTATAATCTTTTTATTATCAGAAAGGAATATTAATGTGAAACTTTATTTTTACCTTGTTATGTTGTAGTGTATGATGATGATGATGATGATAGGAAGCGGTGTTGTGTGTTAACAAAATTCAGAGATAGTTTAAATGTATGTCTGTATATAATTTAGATATTGTTAAGGCATCTGACAACTGCTTTAATATTTGTCATTTTAGGCCACGCCCATTTCCATACTTTGGTTTAATTTTTTATTTTTTGTACTAAATATACTTATTTTTAAGTGACCATATATATATGGATCCCACTATGCATGACTAAGCCATTTCTTTTTACTTTCATATATGTATATTCATGTCTACATGTGGATATAGTTTAAATAAATATAATTAATAAGTTGATAACATGAGGTTTTTTAATTGCATCATTCGTTTGATGGAGAGATACCTGGCGGCCTGTCTTTATAAATTCTGGTATTTCTCTGCTCCAGGTTGGTCCATACTCACTCCCTATACACATGGTCTGCTAGCTGGTGCACCGGTGATTCTTTGAGATAGTGTTACTTACACATCTCCGGGGATTACCAACCGTACCTGATGGGTGTATGTAGGTGTGTTGTTGCTACCTAATGCGCACCACCCCTACCAAGCCCGTCAACCGTTATAAAGTGGCTCAAACAAATAACAAAAACCAAAGTTAGGATTTGTCGGGATCGATCGTATGCCTCACGCGCGGCAAGCTCAACGGTTAGCCGCCAAGCCACCGTACCAAAGACTATAATAAGTAATATTGAAATAGAGAGCCATCTTTCGGAATCTTTGTGCCAATGAATTTGAAGCGCTATCTACATTTCCTAACGAGAACTAACGCTCTCTACCCCCTGTACCGTACTTATTAACTGAGTTGTAAAATTTGAGTCCTTATGTTTCGGATCGGAACCGAAAGATTCAAGCAATTCTCAATAGATGTCAGTTGTATGAGTAGAAAATAGGTTTGACATATTTTAATACATCTCATTAATAATAGATGACGCCACTGTCATTTTAGACCGCGGTGTTATGATCCTCCGCCTCCTGTCTAGTGGTGACAGTTCCTTATATACAGGAACTGTCACCAATAGAAAGTTGAATCAAAATTACAGAATAAAATTATTATTAAAAGTAAATAGTCCAGTTTAAGGAAACGAAGAGTTCGATTAATATCTATAATGTGTTGTGAAATTAAAATAAAGTACAGTGAAGTGTAAAGTGAAATGGGTGTTTTATTTGGTACACCCAAAGTGGAAACAGGCCCTCGTGTGGACGAGGTTTAAGCCTGTACATTTGGTCCTTCGAGCCGGATAGTAATGTTGGTTCAGTTGGCTGGACTATTTTTTGTTGCTACGTAACTTGCAGGCAGTGGATCGCTGCCGCAAACGCAAGTTTAGAGGTCTGTCAGACCTTGCCATCTGCAAATGCATAGGTGGTTCTGACTGTTCCTGTTGGAACTGTGGAGATACATATGCATGATCGTGCAGGAGTGACGCGATCTAGTGCAGTTACGGAATAACGTAACTAATGGAATTTGGACCTTGCCACTTGCAGTGCATAGGTGGTCTGACTTCTGACTGATTCTGTTGGAACTGTCGAGATACGTATCCAAGATCAAGGAGTGATGCGATCGAGTGCAGTTACGAGATAACGTAACTACTGATAATTTAACACAAACGGTGCAGGGAGTGATGCTGTCTGGTGATTATCTTAGGAGTCCCGCCAAGTAATTTTGAACATAAGGATGCAACACTAGGTGCTGTACGCGGCTTGTTTTGCAGTGCTAAGTGAATAAATATAAAAGGTGAAGCTTAAACTGTAAGTACATTTATTATATTGTGTTGCCTGAAAAGAAGATCTATTAGATACGATAAGATTCTGAAAGTTTCTAGTACTTAGAAATTTATTATACAATTTAATAGATTTTAACTTTATAAAATTTTATTTTGTTTGTTTGTTATACAATTTTATAAGTATTTTCAAAATGGATAAGCTAATAAATTTTCTAAATGATATTTAAAAATCTATAATTATTTTTGTTTTTAAATGTTATTTTTGCAATATTCCGCTTTTTTAGAATGTCGTACGATGTCGACACGTGTTTCGCCTACACACGAGGCATTATCAAGACCATATGCCTCGTGTGTAGGCGAAACACGTGTCGACATCGTACGACATTCTAAAAAAGCGGAACATTGCAAAAATAACATTTAAAAACAAAAATAATTATAGATTTTTAAAATGGATTTCCGCCATGTAACGCCTGATTCAATTAGTTATTTTAAATGATATTTTTAAAAGAATATCACAGGCTCAAGTTAATTTTAAAAAATCTCTAAAAGAGAGATTGACTAGAGATTACATAAAATCTAGACTAGAATCTTTAGAACAGCTGTGGTCAGAATTTCTTTCTGGACATAAAGAATTGTTGAGAAATTATGACCGGTCAAAGTTGCAGATGAAGACACGGACTTGCAACGAATATTATGGAGAGATAATGTTAATGACGCAGTTAGGCACTTTCGCATGTTACGTGTTACATTTGGGGTAGCATCTGCTCCATACTTAGCTGTCAAAGCCTTGCAGCAAGTTAGTAAAGATGAAGGACACAATTATCCCATAGCTAGCAAAGCCATTTTAGATCTTTTTTTTTTTCTATTGATATGTGGATAGATACTATATGTGGATGACTTATTAGCAGGCTGCGAATCTGTTCACGAAGGAATCATTTTCTATAAAGAAATGAATGAGCTGTTAGCTAAAGGTGGATTCCGCTTACAAAAATGGTCAAGCAATAGTGATGAATTACTGCAAAAAATGAAGGACAGTGACGAGAAAGAAAAGTTATTCATGACTAATACAGAGGAGTGTGAAGAAAGTTTTAAAATAAAAACAGATGAAGTTAAGATCGTTGGACTTACTTGGAATCGCAGTGATGATTGCTTCCATTATCAAGTCGATACACCTGTCACTCAAGGTCCTGCAACTAAAAGGAAAATCTAACTATATAAAGATATACTATATAAAGATATGAGGATATCGGGTGAGTGGCTCTATAATTGTTTCAAAAATAATAATCAAAAAATTATGGCCAGCAGGAATTAATTGGGATGAGCGTGTACCAGATCATATTTTAAATGAATGGAAACATTATAAGAATGAATTAAAAATGCTAAGCAATGTCAGTATACCTCAGTGGTTGCGTAGCCAAAGTGGAGAAAACATTGAATTGCATGGATTTTGTGATGCATCCAAGGATGCCTATAGTGCTGTTGTATATAGTCGCATAAATAAAGCTGATGGTCACATCCATGTGTCGTTAATATCAGCAAAAACAAAGGTGGCCCCGGTTAAACAAGTTTCCATTCCCCGCCTGGAACTCTGCGGAGCAGTTTTACTGACACGTTTATTGATGGAAATGGCATCTGTAATGAATATTGACAAGAGTTGTGTATGTGCCTGGACAGATTCGAGCATAGTTCTAGCCTGGCTAAACAGTCATCCAAGTCGCTGGAAAGCGTTCGTAGCGAATCGGGTTTCGGAGATAATCCAGAATTTAGATTCCCATCATTGGACACATGTTTCTTCCTAATGTAATCCAGCTGATGCTGCATCACGTGGGCAATCGCCAGCTGATTTAGTGAAAAACGTAATGTGAATTGAAGGTCCTGATTTCTTAAAGGATAAGGTTATAAATTATAAGAAACAAAAGAATAAAGACACAGATATGGAAGAAGTAAAACCAAAAATGAAGACACACTTTGTCGTTACAGATAGTTCCATTTTTAAAAGATTTTCTTCTCTTACCAGAATGCTTAGGATTCTTGCTTACTGCAAAAGCTTTTATAATAATTTGATAATTAAGAAAATAGAACGACAGGTTGGATTTATAACTACTTATGAACTGGGTACTGTGTTAAAATATTCGATAAAGCAGTGCCAGATTGAAACTTTTGCAGAAGAGTTAGATATCATAAAGAAAATTCAAAATTTTCCAAAGAAAAGTGCATTGCGATGTCTAAACTCTTTCTTGGACAAAGACGAAATTTTACGTGTTGGTGGCAGATTGGAACATTCACCACTAACCGAAAGGCGAAACCATCCGATTTTGATAGCTAAAGAATCATATTTGGCTAATCTTTCAGTTCGTGACGCACATTTACAGACTCTACATGGAGGTCCCCAACTAATATTAGGCTATTTACAGTCCAAATATTGGATATTAGGAGCAGGGCGTCTCGTTAAGGCATTTTTTCGGCGATGCGTTGTTTGTGTCAGAAATACAGGTAAGACTAAAAATCAACTAATGGGACAGTTACCAGCTGCAAGAACAACACCATCCCGACCATTTAAATCAAGCAGCGTTGACTATGCGGGTCCGATTCTACTAAGGACGGCCAAGGGTCGTGGATACAACTCACAAAAAGGATATATATGCTTGTTTGTATGTTTGGTGACTCGAGCCATTCATTTAGAAGTAGTAAGGGATCTTACTACGGAAGGTTTTCTTCAATCATTTAAAAGATTTGTTTCAAGGAGAGGATAATGTTCTGAGATATGGAGTGATAACGCAACAAATTTTACTGGTGCAGCTAGTGAACTGCAGCGACTTTTTAAGTATGAACGAGGTTCTATAGTTCAGGAAATTGCTGAATCTTTAGCAACCAACGGTTGCACTTGGCATTTTATACCAGCCCAGGCTCCGACTTTTGGTTGTATCTGGGAAGCTGGAGTAAAGTCAGTGAAGTACCACTTAAAGCGTACAATCGGTTCATCGGCACTTACGTTCGAAGAAATGTCCACAGTACTTGCTCAGGTTGAAGCAAGTCTAAACTACAGGCCTTTGTCAGTGATTACTGGAAACAATGAGGAAGATTTCTTGGTGCTGACACCGGGACATTTCCTAGTCGGTGAACCTTTGGTGACACCACCTGATACCAATTTTGAAGGGTCAATAATTAGCTCACTTCGGAGATGGTAATATACGCAGAGATTCGTTTAAGGTATCTGGCGCATATGGTCACGACAATACCTCAATAGATTTTATAAACGCTACCGAGGATCGTCGGAAGTCCCTCAACCTTGTATAGGTGATGTAGTCACAGTACGAGAGGACAACTTGCCCGTTGGTAGATGGCTTTATGGTAGGGTAATAGCTACTCATCATGGTCCAGATAATATTGTACGAGTCGTAACTCTCAAGGTAAAAAATGGTACTATTAAAAGACCCACAAATAAATTGTGTATTCTACCAATAGCTAGAGAAGAATAATTTATTATATTTTTTTTATTACGAGATAAGATTTTTGTTTGTTTTTAGAATTTGTGTTGAAAAGGTAGTTATTTATGTTACATTGAAATAATGTTTTAATACTTTTGCTTTGTTTATCGTTACAATTATTGATAACTTTCCTTGCTATTGTATTAACAATGTATTTTATAAATTTAATGAAGATTTCGGATTCAACATAAGTTTGTATTGTGTGTAAGATTGTTATATTTGTGATGGACAAAACTGTGTTTGTCCATAGTGGGCGGTATGTATGAGTAGAAAATAGGTTTGACATATTTTAATAAATCTCATTAATAATAGATGACGCCACCGTCATTTTAGACCGCGGTGTTAAGATCCCCCGCCCCCTAGTATATAAGGAACTGTCACTACTAGAAATTTGAATCAAAATTACAGAATAAAATTATTATTAAAAGTAAATAGTCAAGTTTAAGGAAACGAAGAGTTCGACTAATATCTATAATGTGTTGTGAAATTAAAATAAAGTACAGTGAAGTGTAAAAGTGAAATGGGTGTTTTATTTGGTACACCCAAAGTGGAAACAGGCCCTCGTGCGGACGAGGTTTAAGCCTGTACTAGTCTATTGCGTCCTACAAAAAACTTTGACAGGTCAGATTTCAACCAAAAAACGGATCACTTGAATTCTTAAAATCTTGATGTACACAAAACACAACTATAACTTGCAAAAAAATTATCTTGTCAGCCTTATTACAGTACTGAAAGTACGTTTTTATCGACAGTATTATACAGTTATTCGTATTTTGATAATTACTTTCTCAGTATATTTTAGTGTCGGAAGTTTGTTTTTATTTTGCATAAGAAGCTGATAACATTTACAAAATAAAATAAAAAATAAAAAATAAAAATATCTTTATTTTGCATAGACCATTTTAACGGCGCTTACAAAATGTCATACACTATTTAAAATATTTAAAGCGACCACCGGTTCGGAACGCGGCCCACCTGAGAAGAACCGGCAAGAAACTTAGGAAGGCTTTTTTTTTGATGGCCTGGCCTGGATGGATGGTCAAGTTTAAGGAAACGAAGAGTTCGACTAATATCTATAATGTGTTGTGAAATTAAAATAAAGTACAGTGAAGTGTAAAAGTGAAATGGGTGTTTTATTTGGTACACCCAAAGTGGAAACAGGCCCTCGTGCGGACGAGGTTTAAGCCTGTACTAGTCTATTGTGTCCTACAAAAAACTTTGACAGGTCAGATTTCAACCAATAAACGGATCACTTGAATTCTTAAAATCTTGATGTACACAAAACACAACTATAACTTGCAAAAAAATTATCTTGTCAGCCTTATTACAGTACTGAAAGTACGTTTTTATCGACAGTATTATACAGTTATTCGTATTTTGATAATTACTTTCTCAGTATATTTTAGTGTCGGAAGTTTGTTTTTATTTTGCATAAGAAGCTGATAACATTTACACACACGAATTGTCACTTTATCATTACTTTTACGAACTAAAATGTCAATAATTTACAAGAATTTATTTTAAAAACTGATTTAGAACAGGAACACAATAACATCGAGGTTACTGTGGATAGTAGCGCCACCTAGCGAACTCGTTTGGAACCAAACTTAGTTTGGACTAGATAGCACTGTGTGAAAAGTGTATATATTTATTGAAATAAAGGCAATCTAGCCAAATATTAAGCTAATATTAAAATGTAGCTGTGATATGGGATCTAACCATTACATTAGGGAGTCAGACAATATTTAATACCGCAATAATCATACGACCTTTATTGACAATATATATACATATATTGTCAATAACAATATATATATATATAGGTATATATATATATATATATATATATATATATATATATATATATATATATATATATATATGTATTGCTAATAATGTTTTTATAAACCAAACTCAACTGCTATATTTTACGTTTATTGTTAATGTTTTTTAGAATTTTTTGGCATATTACTTCCAGGAAGTAGATCTCCGAAAACGTGCGCGTCCATATAGACCTGAAGTCCATCAAACAATCTTCTCATGGCCTTTTTGACAATAAGGGAAATTAAATATTCGCCAGTGTTCTTCGAAATATCATCTAAATGCTTGTTTTTGTGTTTCGCTGTAAAGAGAAAATAGTATTAAAAAAGAGGTTCAAAAAATGTTTCAATTTGAAATTTACATTGATAAATATCCTCTTTCTTTGTGTCCAATAAACAAATGTTTTTGGGAAATTAATGATATACTTATAACATATATCTCTTTTTGTCGTGATTACGCTTCCAGAGCATCTTATTCCCACGGGAATAATAATATGATGCTTTTCGAGGAAAATTTTAAGAGAATTATCTTAGAATTTAACTAAACACGTGGCTAGAGCCGCAGACGTTGTCAGGGTTTTACTCATTAAACCAGACATACTACATATCTAAGACATTAGAGATGAGAACAGTTGCTAACATATACCTTCACTATTAATTTACTTATGAAAAACAATTATTTTGCAACCTCACGTGGTGCTTAGAAAAATTTATTGGGTACAGACCTGAATCAAATAATAAAAAAAAAACCAATGCATCCATTTCAAAGTTAACGTAGACACAGACAAACACACATTATACTTACGTTACACTAGTGATAAGTAACTTACCATCAGAAACACGTTCGATATCTAATTGATCCTTGTCTTTAAGGTAAACTCTTGGGAGAACAGATTTAATGAAAAAGTGAGGCTGTTGATCTTCACATTTTATATAAACACCAAAATACCCCGTGATTAATATCTTATAGTCATCTGGGCAGAACATATATAAATAATTTATTAGTATGCGGGTAAGTTTAGGAAAGATTCAAACATTAACTATTTTTTTTATTTTAAAGGTGAGCGTGACTTTAGCATTTACATTCTGCATTTACGAACCGATGTCAAAATCAACGAGTCTATTAAATTATGCAATATTTTATTGAGCAATAACAATGCATGATTGCATTGGGCACTACCAAGACCTTCGGGGCCCAAGTCAACCTTACGTGCGAGTTTATGCACCTGCTAAATAACGAATAAGGCAGAGCCTTATTCGTTATTTATCAGGTATTACGTCAACTTATCCCTTTTTGGGGTTGTGAGGTCTGAGGGCTGTCTTTAGATTTACATCGTAACATAATACTGTACTCACGAACGTTAACGTCTACTTTCGTGTACTGGCATGTTGTCGCATTACCCACTCCGTAGCTCAAAGAAGAAATTAATTTTGGACAGTCCATATAATGCTTGTAGCTGTCATTGGTTACGTTTATTCTAAAAAGAGAATTGTTCAAGTTACTGAGTTTACTATATGCCGTAAAATGGTTCGAAAATAACTCGCAAATCAGCCACGAAATATATAATAACTAATATCTGACGTCAATTCTAATAGAAACTATAATACCGTTCTTCGTAAAATGTCACGTTTTCAAGATATTAAATATTTTAATGTTTTGCCACATTTCTACAGAGCGCCATCTAACCCAAATGAAATTATATGAGTTTATGCTATTGAATCAAGACGACTAGTATATGTTACATCTTTAAATATAAACATACAAACTCCGAAACAAACGTTTGCGGATGACACGAATTTTAATTAGCATCATGGTACGCTATTTTACTAAATTAATGAATACCTACAAACTAAATGGTCCCTACATATAATAACTAATATCTGACGTCAATTACTTATCCTTTCTACATTTCGATTACAAATCCTAAAGATTAGTTATCCCTAGTTAATATTGGAGTGTAGTGGTATTATAACCACTGGTATGCATTTTCTTTCAGTGAGATATGGTGACTTTAAGGTCCGGAGTAATTTTAACCAACCAAGTTGGTTGAAATGAAATCACGCGGTGCCCATCATGTTTAATAACACGGAATAGTGAAACTTTACGAACATCGGTGCTTTTTTTAGGTATCTAATGTGTATACATAAATATAGTCACGACTTTATATGATTGTAGATTGTACTACAAACAGGTGGTAAGCCCAGTGCACATTGAAATGGATAGGCACAGGTTGCGGGGACCTGCTGTTGAAAAATATTAAAGCCGCACATAAGCCCGCCTTTAACTTGACTTAATGACTGCCATGTTACTGGCAACCGAGACCAACGGCTTAACGTGCCTTCCGAAGCTTGGAAACGCTCGTAAATGTAAATTCCACAAGGACAAAATTTTTTTTTTAAATAACGTCTATCGCTGGGTCACAGTATGTTGTTTCCATAAAGAATTGCCCCAAGAAGCGGGAAAACACCCGAACCATTAGGTGAGTCTGTGGTGCTAGTCAAAGTCAGTCGGGAGCACTGTGACATCTTTCCGAAGAGTTACCCGAGGCCCAGCACCAGACAGATAGGTAGAGACCGTGTGGTTTTAGCCTCGTCCGCTAGTCGACAGGTGAGGCTGGCACCTGCGCTCTAGGTAGTTACAGGTTGTTGCAGAATACAGGGTCATTCGTAAAACATCTGCAACCGTCTAGGAGTTGATAGCTGAGGTCATAACGTTTGTTCTACCACTTTAACAATTCGTTACAAGGCGAGTACTACCATACATTGAACCGTCAAACTGCGCCATAGGGTTTTGCTGTTAGATTAGCTTCCAAGAACTTCTGAACGATATATGAAAAAGGATCAAGGTCAAAGGAGCTGGCGCTAACCCCTATGTTATCCATTGTGTGTGAAAGTGACACGGTTAGTGGGAGCGGGACGGCGAGTGCCGCGGACTCATGATCAAAAAGATGATGAAAGTTTCCGGATGAACCCGAAACAATTGTCTATCGATGTCGACAACACGTTAGGGGTTTAATGCAAAGTCCCGTTTATGTTTAATAAGATGTTATTTTTACTAGCAGGTTGCTATTTAATATCAGTAAGCTGCCGGGGTCTTGAAAATGACTTTAAAAAATGAAATTGATCTAAAATTTAAATAGTAATCCAAATTTTGCGTAAGCAAAGGTTAGGTGGCGGTCTCTCCGCAATATAAATAAGTCTTAAAATTATATTGGTGATGTTAATTATTTTTGAATGTGTGGTGAAAAAAAAAGGTGTTAATATTACTTACTTAAAATTTGTGACTGTACATTTTTTCAAACCTTTTAATTCAATGTTCTTTAATTTATAATTCGTTTTACCATTTTGACCTTCAATCCCTTCTATATGTAACGGGTCCATGGACTTCAGTCCCAAACCCTTATTGCCAGACATAATAGTTTTGATATAAGCTGCACATCCCTTGGTCGTACATTCAGTCTCTTCAAGTACACATACCGTTTTGCCTAAAATAAAATATTTTATGTTCAATAATTCGAATACCTTTACCTAAATACTAAAACATTATGCTTATAATTGCGAATAGATGCTTTGATGCTTGTTACTCAATCGTGCCTAACGGGAGTAACTATTCAGACAGGTCAACACATAGATTTTTATTTTCAGATCAAGGCTGTACAAATTTCCGTACGTTAAATACAGACGTATTTTACTAGCGGACGTTCCCGTGGGAATACTGAGATGAAATGCAGCCTTAGTTACTATCTAGTTAAAGTCCTGTTAAAATTCGTAAAGCTGTTTTTATACATTTATTTAAAGTTTATTATTATTAAATAAATTATATAATTTTAATATTAGCCGGAACAAATTGACAGATAAGGAAAAGATTATTTCTTCTAAATACTGTATATACTATTAGCTGTATACCCGCTATCTACTGTGTAGCGGGGTGCGCCCTATATAAAGACGCGCCAATTCGAGCAAAGTCCTTTTTGCTTGCTGGTCGCCGAGACATCAATACCAAGGATACGTGAGCCATTCCTTTTGTGATCATTTGTACGTGTAATTTAGTGAATTCGTGTGAGTTGTATCGTTGCTAAAGTGCTGGAGATTTGTTCCGATTTTGGTAATAAATTTTAGACATATTTAAATAATTAATTAAAAGCTGTAAAATAAATAATTAAGTTGTTTGTGAGTATATTTCTTAATTAAATCCACTCCTGTTCGTTACAATACTTTCATATGCATTTAGAGAAACGTTGTTAAATTGGAATTACAGACTCAGACACTTCAATTTTAATTATCTACTAGATGACCCCCACAGCTTCGCCCGTGGAATATTTTGACCTCCCGTCGCAACTATTTAATCCCGTCGCTTATAATTTCTACAATGACGCATAAAAGATTGCCCGATTTGTCGACATTTATGACTACTGCTCTGCTCCCCAGTGTAGTAGCGTAATAATATATAGCCTATAGTCTTCCTCGATAAATGGGCTATCGAACACAGAAATAATTTTACAAATCCGACTGAGATTCTGAGTTCCTGAGATTAGCGCGTTCAACCAAACAAACAAAGAAACAAACTCTTCATCTTTGTAATATTAGCATAGATAAATATTTCCACGCAAGAAGTGTTCATGTTATTATACTTACAACAATCCTTTTCTTTAGCCCCGCAGATAGATATAGCGAAGACACAGAACAACAGCTGTACGACATTCATTCCGCCTGCAAGAGGATCGTACCAGTTATTACTTTAATGTGTAGTATATAGTAGTGACCGAAAAGACGCAAGATGAAGACGTGGCCCAGAAACGGCGTAGACAAATTTTCAAGTTCAAAAAAAATAGATCCGTCAAATGATTTTGGCTGGGTATTTATGAGTGAGTGAGTTACTGGCTATTTTTATAATATAAAAGGGTAGAATTTCGAGAAATCAAAAAAATATTTCGGCCTTAACTTCTAATAGAAAAATTTAATATCAATTTTATATTTGTAACATACCAATTTTGATGGTCATGAAAACTTACATCCCCTATTTTAAATACAAAAAATCTTAGTCCGTACAAGTCTTTTTCTTCTTCTCAATCAACCATCAATCAAATCAGCCTATGACAGTCCACTGCTGAACGTTGGCCTCTCTCAATCCACGTCACAACACACGGTCCTGCGCCTTCCGCATCCAGTCCCTCCCTGCGACTTTTTCCAGGTTGTCGGTTTAGTATGTGCAGGTCTAAGGCTTTTGACACGGTCTCAATAGAGATACTTTTGGGGAAACTGGGGCATGCTGGCGTGAGGGGGTCCAATTACAGCTGTTCAATGATTATTTGAGCAATAGAACCCAAAGCACAAAAATTGGGCACAGCGTGAGCGAGGCTCTTCCTATTCAATACGGTGTACCGCGAGGTAGCGTTTTAGGTCCTAGCCTTTTCTTATTTTACATAAATCAGCTCTGCAACCTACAACTGACAAATGGTTCCGGCATTACCTTTGCAGATGATACAGCACTATTATTTAGTGCCCCGACATGGGAAGAGGTCTTTGCTCACGCACAAACTGGCCTCAACAGTGTCACTGATTGGCTTGGCGACAACGTTTTGACCCTTAATACACTAAAAACTAAATATATGAAATTCTCAAAACGAAGATTTCCACCTCAACATCCTTGGACAATTGTGACTCATTGCTGTCCCCGCCCAAGACACGTCGATTGCTTGTGCGATTGTCCTCGATTACAAAACGTCGGTCAAATGAAGTACCTTGGAAGTATCGACCACAATTTAAGCTTTAATGTTCATATTGAATTGCTTTCGGGACGGTTACGCAAGCTTATGTACGTATTAAAAAATCTGCATGGGGTTGCTGACCTTACAACTATTAAAACAGTTTATGTGTCGCTCTGCCAATCATTGTTAATTTATTTCATGACAGTTTGGGGAGGCACTTACAAAACCTCACTCCTAAAATTAGAACGAGCGCAAAGAGTAGGATTAAAAATTTCACTATCTCTGCCCTATCGCTTTCGTACTGTGGAACTTTACAGGCGTAGCTCTGTACTTCCAGTCCGCCAACTATTCATCCTTCACGCCATTCTTAAACAGCATTCGCTATTGCATTATGATCCCACTATGTTGGACAAACGCCGTAGTTATAATGTCTGTACAACCCTCACGTGGTCTGACTTCTCACACATATCTTTCTTGTTTTTGGGTGGCTACTTGTATAACAAAATTAACAAAGCCCTTACTATATATCCTAAAACTAGATGTCGTGTGAAATAAATTGTTTATGACTTTCTACATAACTTAGACTTTAATAAAACGGAAAATTTGCTAAATGTACTAAAGTAACAAATACTTTTATAAATTCCTAATTATCGTACATTCATTTCACATACCTATACCTACGAACACACACAAATTCCCACGCTCACACTTACACACACACACACACACACACACACACACACACGCACTCACTCACTCACTTACACACACAGACACAAAACCGCGCGCGCACACTCGCTCAACAGATACACATAGTCAATGGTACACTTTATTTTATTATTGTAAACATTTCCAGCTTCGCCCGCTCCTATATCATATTATGTATAATATTGCAGTCTCAGAATAAGATTTTTCAGTGGAATGGAAGCTTGGTTATCCATATCGCAGATTCATACCTAGCTTGGAAGCCATTCTCCCAATAATCCAATATATTGAATACCTACATGTGTTAAAATGTATATGGGAGAAAAAAAAATAAAAAAAAAATAAAAAAAATAGCCTCTTTGCGTCCACTAACGACTATAGAAATAGATACAAATGTCGAAAATCATACTTGGACGCAAACTGTACCTATAGGTGAGACCTAAGAAAAGATTGCGTCCACATTTTAGTCACACCCAAAAATTCCCTACTCCAGATCCACAAGAGCACAGATTTACTGTACTCTTGTGGATCTGTTTTACACCACCCCGGAGCTTTCAACAATATTACACCTAAAATCTCTCATTTTTTTATATTTATCTCTTCTAAGTTGGTGGACGCAAACTGGTCCACAGGTGGTCGCAATCTGGATTTTAATATATTATAATAATATTTTAGTTGGCTTCAACATTTTATGAAGATTATTTTGTCCCTTTATTCCTTGCAAATTAAATGAATATCTTAAGGTCGTTTCGCCTAATTGTACCACGTCAGCCAGACGGGTTAAACGATTTTTTCTTGTCTTTGCCATGACCGCGTCCATTATTCAGCAGGTGCACCACTCGCAGGTGAGGCTGGCTTGGACCCCGAAGGTATAGATAGTACGTCATTCCATTTCTTTTTTTTAATTTTAATGTTGGGGAACAACGAAAATAATGTGGGTATAAATAAATAAATAAATAAAATAAATAAATATTGTGGGACATTTAAAACAGATAAAAAGCAATAAATACAATAAGCTACCTGTGTGTGGATGTAGTGCGCTCTAACGCCGTATTTACATAACCTACTTACATTACTTATATTTATAAATTTTGGTAGTTTATGTGCTGCGCTCCAACCATTAATATCAATTATTTACGTCATAAACTAGTCACGAAGTTTTAACGTTAAACTCTTTTAGATATATATCATCGTAAACATTCAATAATTTTATATATTTAACACGACATCGGCACGTGGCCTGCCATGGTGGTTCATGCAAGTGAGGAATTAGACTGCCTTGGTGGTGGAAATATGATGACAAAATCCATCACTACAGCTTAAAATATTTTATTTCTGTCTCACGGATATGCCACATGAAGGGAAACTACCTGCCTTGAATATTGTAGATGGAAAATTATACTGAAAGAAGACATTATTTGCATGTCTCAACCGGAATTGCACCCGTTACACGAGAAAAATAATCATCCTGTAGGTTTATCATACCAATCGAAAGGTTTCATCATAAGGACTATGTTTTGCGAAATAACATAGAGTCAAAAATAAAAGGAAGACCACCTTTTAATGCGGATTATTGCAAAAGTGTTGACAACCTGGAGGGTAAGGTTTCTTTTTACCTATCCTACATCCCTTTACAATTTTCCCTCCGTTACAATTGGTAGAGGTTATCCTTGTGCGTTAGGATTGACGAATTGAGGGTGTGTGGTGGGATCCTACTCCCCTCCTTTATTATCGTTCTACGATGAATTTCCGCTATGTAACGCCCGATTCAATTAGTTATAAAAGGAAGACCATAAATTTTAACATTCGATGTGAAATTTTGTTCAGAAGTAAAATTAAGTAATTGAAAATGAGAAGTTTGCGAAGTATAGCTGAATTGATGACGGAAGATGTAGTGACTAAGATAGAAAATAAGGGATGCTTAGAATGTTCGGACAAAGGAGAGGGTGGATGAAAATAGACTGACAAAAAAGATTTATTAGGCGAGTGTGAATAGCTAAACTGGTAGGGGTGTTGACCTAGGCGTCCTTATGTCAGATTCGTATGCCCCAATAGAAGACAGACATGATAATATGTAATGTATGTACTTTTGCTATTATATTTGCAAGTATAGTGCGCCAGTTAACTACAATGAGATCAATGTATAAGTTTGTCCTCTAGGATCAACAAGTAATAAACTTATACTTATTCTGTTTACAAATACGATTTATTGTGACAACCATTCTCAGGAATCGACACCTCACTGCAGTTAATTAAAAAATCATGTACGAGAATGCCGAAGAGACGACGTAAGCAACCGGACTGTAAGGCGGCGAGGCAAATGTTTTTAAACTTGCAAGGGAATATCGAGCAGCTAGATTTGGTTACACCCGTGAAATTTCAGAGTGGGGAATCTTAGACAATCTGAAAAGGAGACGAATCCAGATTTATGCTCCATGCACAGACTTGGTGGCCAAAAGTTTACCGATAGCCAAGGGAACTTTTATTCAGCAGTTGTGATAAATAATATTGTAGTAAGAATATTTAATTTTTTTTGTTTTCTGTTAAGGTTTGGGCTGGAATTTCTTAAGAGAGTCGTACGGAATTAGTACTGATAGAAAACGGTACAGTCAGTTTCAGAGAAATCTCACCCCCAGTAGTTTACAAATGCATTCAAAACGAGTGA
The DNA here is from genome assembly GCA_948477245.1 of Thumatha senex. NCBI lineage: Eukaryota > Metazoa > Arthropoda > Insecta > Lepidoptera > Erebidae > Thumatha > Thumatha senex. Next base: position 575,734 of record OX419750.1, on the reverse strand, counting down.
GATTTCCGTGGAATTGTCTGTATACTAACTAGTGTAAGATATTTAGAAGAGGTTTGAATGAGCATGTCATCACATACTTAATTTACATGTATAACAATTCCATATTTATGCATGACAATTCTATTCAAAATCGTAAATGAGTTTTACAGGGCGTTAACATCAATTGTATGGACTGGCCCTAAAGAAGATTGCATTGAAAGCACATTGAGCACGTTTGGGACAAGCTCGGAAGGTTTTGAAGAACTTTTAGACTAATGGCAGCTGCGTTGGAACACTTCTATCAAAGGACGCCACGTCAACCAGTAAGTTCGTAAGCGGCTGGGAATGTCATGGCTGGAGGTGGATCATTGTGTTGCTCAATTTGTTACGTGATCTGACAACTTTAGGAACAAACTATATTTGTATAAGTCACTGTTCTATCAGTGTTCAACGGCAGATGCCAAATATGATCAAACTGCTCATCAGGTACTATAGAAGTATAGCATTTGGCGAAATGAGCGAAGAAGCGTGCTATGAAATCCTACCCATCATTTGTCATATTCTAAACCAATCACTTACCTGTGCCGTTTTCCCGAAAGCCTGTAAAGACGCACAAATCATTCCTTTACCTAAAAAATCCAGTCCTAAATCCTTATCCGATTACCGTCATATTTCCATATTACCATTCATATCTAAAGCCCTAGAACGACTCATACACTCTCAACAAAATTCTTATCTAAATAGACACAGCCTTTTAAATCCGCTCCAATCAGGCTTTCGGCCAGGTCACAGTACGACCAGCGCATTGATTAAAGTCACTGATGATATACGTCTAGGTATGGAAAATGGAAATCGTACGGTGCTCACGTTGCTGGATTTCAGCAACGCTTTTAACACTGTGTATTTCCATATCCTGCTTGGTATATTACGCTCTATTAACATATCTCCACCGGTAATAAATTGGTTTTATAGTTACCTTTTTGGACGCCGACAGCGAGTTCGCGTTGAAGATTCCTTTTCCACATGGTGTAGTACTTCTGTCGGTGTTCCACAGGGTGGCGTGCTTTCTCCCATGCTGTTCACAATTTTTATAAATTCTATCTCTAACTATTTATTTTCATCCTACCACCTTTATGCAGATGATCTTCAAATATACAATCAAGCTCCGTTGCCTGAATTATCGACAGCGTTTACGATAATGAATACAGACCTGGCACATGGTTGATTAATATCCCTGTCTTTACCTTCGGGTGGACATATTCTTTGATTGCGTCTACAAGGTCTAATTCGAGTATGGGTTTGCGTAATTGTATAGCTGTTCGCGTATGGGTATCAAAAGGTTTGGTAACAACGGTTTTGGACCTGTAAGCACCAACAACAGTAAAAACTATTTGCCTATTGAATTTATTTTAGGGTTCATCTGTGATGGGTATTTCCAATATGGGATTTTCAGCGTCTGTGTGAGCTGTAAGGGTCCTAGATTAGTCCAACATAGGCTGGTTAACGGAGGGATTAACTGCCACTGAGCTAGTGTCTTCGTTACAGACTTCGATTCTTGACAAGGCGTCAGCGTTGGTGTTTGACTTGCCCTGTTTATAGATAACGGTAAAGTTATATTCACTCAACTTTAATCGCCAACGAGTTAAGCGAGAGTTGGGTTCCTTGAGATTCATGACCCACTGCAATGGCTTGTGGTCTGTAATGATCTTAAATTTGCGTCCGTACAAGTAAGGGCGGAAGTACTTCGTAGCCCAAACTATCGCAAGTAACTCTTTCTCGATGGTACTGTAGTTGATTTCACTGGAGTTGAGGGTTCGTGAGGCATAAGCTATCGGTTTGTCACTCCCTATGGGCCCTTGTGACAGCACAGCACCAATGGCTAAATTGGAAGCGTCCGTAGTGAGAAGGAATTCTTTTGAGAAGTCAGGGTATTGAAGTATCGTCGTCGTCGTTTATAAGGAGGGTTTTGCATTTCTCGAAACAATTTGTGTATTCGGGAGTGAAAGCAATTTTTGAGCCTTTTTTCAAACATTAAGTGAGGGGTTTCGTCAAACGAGCGAAGTCAGGGATAAACTTACGATAGTAGCCGAGTAAGCCTAGGAATCGTTTTATTTCCGTGGGTGTCTTGGGCATCGGATAATTTTGAATAGCGGCTATTTTGTCAGGATTTGGCTTTACGCCTTCGTTGCTGATGATGTGACCAAGAAAAGCAGTTTCCAGCTTAAGAAACTCTGATTTATCAAGCTGTATTTTAAAGTTGGACTCCCTCAGTCGCTGGAAAACCTTCTCCAGATTGTTCTTATGCTCTTGAAGTGATGTACTGATGATTATAATATCATCTAAGTACACGAGACATATGACGTTCTGAAGGCCTCTAAGAACGTTGTCCATTACCCTTTGGAAGGTAGACGGTGAGTTTTTGACGCCTAGTGGCATTCTTAAGAACTCGAAGTGTCCTTGCTCTACATTGAAGGCTGTTTTGGGGATGTCCCTTGGATCCATCTCGACTTGATAAAAGCCACTTGCTAGGTCCAAGGTTGGGAAGTATTGGCAGTTACCTAGCTTATCAAGAATGTCGGTGATGTTGGGTATTGGATACTTGTCGTCTAATGTCTTTTCGTTTAGTTTTCTGAAGTCTACCACGATACGCCACTTAGCTTTACCTGAAGCGTCTAATTTCTTGGGTATCACCCAGATAGGTGAGCTCCAAGCCGAGTGTGACGGTCTGATTATCCCTTGATTTAACATCTTCTGGATCTGGTTCCTAACTTCTTCCCGGTGTATAAAAGGATAGCGATAGCTTTTTGTGTAAACAGGTGTCTCATCGGTAGTTTGTATCCTATGTTTAATTTGGTTGGTAAAGGTTAAAGGCTCGCCTTCCACATAGAACACATCCGCGTATTGTCCACAGAGGTTTTCGAGGTTAGCACGCTCCTCTGGGTTCAAATGATCGGTACGTAATTTAGAAATCACTTCCTGGGCACGTCTAGAGAGTAGGGGTCGCGTACGCACTCGGCGTTGAAAAGTTCAGCTGTGACTTGACGATCAACAGAGAAAATGATATCGTGGTTGCTTGGATTTACCACCTCTATTACTCCGCGGCTGTTAATAACTGACGTGAGACACTCGCTAATTCTACAATTAGAAATTACTTGCTCCGGTATATAGGCAGAACCATCGTGGATGTTAATCGGCAATTTAACTAATTTTGACGACCCTGCTGGTATAATATCCTCGTAGAAGTTGACATTACGGGAGTCATGAACACGAATTATGTTCATAGCATACTTAGTATTAAGCTGCATATTTTTGAAATCTATGTTTGCTTGCCATTCACCTAGTAAATCGGAACCTATTAACCCATCAAAGTGCTTATGAAATTTATAAACGAATAACTTAATACTATCTCTATCATTGAATTCTGAGAAACACGGTATAGTAATGGTATGATCGGCACTTGTGGTGCCGTGGATATTTGTAACTTGAAACGGCTCGTAATCTAGAGGTAAATGCGAGTAGAAACTCTGAGCTGCTTCTGGGCTAATGAACGACTGGTGGGCCCCAGTATCGATTAGTAATTGTAAAGGCGGGTCCTGTATTTGGATGTAAGGAAGTTGACGTTGAGTTTGGGTATTAATTTCTATTTTGGTTTGTCGGACTGAGTGTCCTTGCAAAAATCCTCCTGGATTGCAGGTGCTGAACTGCCCGGTAAGTTTTCGTCTACTGTCTGTGACATATCGTCATAAGAAGATTGATGATAATACTCATTGCTATCGCAATTATAGTATCCGTAGCATTCCGGCTCAAAGTAATCGGACACCGCGTACTGTTCGTAACATGGGCCGTATTCATAGTCGGGACATTCGTTAAAATTTAATTCGCGTGATTTAAAATAATTACTTGGCGGTGGGTTGCCGGACTTATCCAATCATGACCTCGAATTGGCATCGGCCTACTAACGTAGTGACTGACGCCACTCATGGGGGTTGACCTTTGCGGACCCATCCCGATGGGTGCATTTCGCGGAGGTAACCTAAATACGTTACTACGTTCGTTGTAGTTAGGTGGAGCAGCCCTAAATATCTGTTGGGTTCTTGTTGGACCTCGGAACGGTTGAGGTCCATGGTTAATTGGTCTCCAGGGGCCGGCTGAATGGCCCTGTGTAGGTGGTTGCTGTGAAGGTCCTGGCTTAGGCATGCCGTAGTTTATAGTTTTAGCGAGAGGGAATGGGGGATGCGAATTATTAGTCTGCTTTTGGTGCATGCCCATAAAATTAGCATGTGGCTGTTTCTTATCTAAGAAGTTATCGTTACGCTGCTGTAAGTATAGGGTGTTAGTTTCTTCCTGTACGTACTCTAGTGCCTGCTCTATAGATACGGGACGCATGCATCTAATACGTGCGCCCAGCGGATCTCTCAAACCGCGTAAGTAAGATTGGAGAGTTAGTTTTTTATAGAGTTGACGTTTAGCCTCTACTGTACTGGACAGATCATCGTGTAACATAACATACGTCATAATGATGCTGAACAAATTCTGGCAACGTTCGTAAAATTCTTGAGGAGTACTATGACCTTGGGTCAGTAAAGACAAATCATTATACAGCGCTGTTTCGTCACGTTGATCTGCGAAATTATTTATCAAGGCTGTACGAATTCCATTCCAGTCCGTCGGTATACCATTCGTATTTATAAGCCTCGCGGCATTACCCGTAACCTTATTAAGGATGCCGTTGAGTAAGGATTGATTTTCTAACTCGTGTCCTAATGAACCTAGTGAGTATGTTGGGGTTACCATCGAATTCTGGGACTAACCTAAGAGCCTTAAAAATAGCGTCTATGGGGTCCCTACGAGGAGGGAAATCTGCTGGCTGACCTGACAGACTCATTTCCTCTTCTTCCCTTAAGCTACCTAAATCCCTATTTAAGTCTAACTTATTACGCTTATCCTCCCTCGCAACTCTATCAGAAGTAGATTGCCTTGGGTGAAAAATCTTGAAGGTTTAGTGAGACTGGAGTGGAACAAAAGGAAGCAACACAAGAAAAATGATTCTAATGTACTTAGTCTCATCATTTGGTAATCTGGATCATCAATGTCTGGATGCACCGGCTACTGCTTACTGAGGTTCTTGATACTCGATTCGGGCCGTGGACCACGCGCAGCGGCTTTGCGGAGCCGACAGGATTCGATACGAGAGTCCTTGAACGCGCCGCGCACTGCTTCGAGTATCCTACCGACTGCGCCAATTAAGTAACTTGCAGCCGATGTTTCCAAAAAAAACCAAATTTACTTTTAAAACTAATTTAATTAATTGAACAGAAATTACACTTAATACAAAATTACGAACTAAAGGAACCGACTACGTTCGATGCTAGATACGAAGTGTGCAACTTGAGTAACTGCGATTGCATGAGAACTTGAGCGTCGCTGCGTCAGCACCTCGTGTCCAAGCTCGTGACTGATGTCTGACGCAATAGCGAGGTGAACTTCTAGTCAGCAATTCCCTTACTGTTCGATGCCTTAACATATTCATATAAATATTTTTGAAGTGTTGAGCAATTTTAGTGTGTGCACCACTATTATTATATTTGTATTGATCCCCTAATAAAGTCAACAAAAGTGAAATTTAAAGAGTGGATCAATAAGAAATAATTTGCTGTCAATAAATAACAAAAGTGACAAACGGGCTCAGACGCTGTTGCTAAGGCCGCCATCGGTTTTCCTAGCGACGACATGCGTCGCTAGGTCTCTTCCACTGCAAGACCATCCTGTGACGCACCTACGTAACGACGCATGCGTCTTGTTTCCACAACAAGCAGCCTTCATATTTTGACATTGACTTTTTTATGTTTTCAGTGTATATTTTAAGTTACCTTATTGTGTTTTTAAATTTGTTTTAAGTTATTCTTTTTTGTGAATGTATTTATCTGTTGTGAATGCAGTCCGTGACCCAATCTTGTGATGGCACGTCGAACGCGACCCATACCTGTACACAGTGCAACAAGTCTTTCAAATCTTTGAAAGGCCTCAATATACACACCACTCAAACTCACAGGAGATGTATCAGCCAAAACAGTTCACCTTTAGACTTCCATCCCATTATTCCGAGTGCGCCTACTTCTGTACCTAACGATCCAACTCCTTTCCACACGTATTTAAGCCATTTGAAAAATAGTATACCAATAGTTAAAAGAATCCCTCGAGGAGCTCGAATAACCGTTGCTACACATTTGTCACAATTAATTCAGAAATGTTACAAAAGCAATTGTACTCAAGACTGGCAGAACCTATTTTTATTTTCATACAGCACACTACATATAATAAAAACTGATGAACCGAATTTATCCTTGACACAAAAAATTAAGAATAACTGTACTGTAAGCACCTCGCCTTCTCCTGCCCCTCAAATGAAACATGATACCCCTCATAATCGCAACAAACTCATTGAAAACAAAATCTGTGACGGAGATCTCAAAGGTGCCGCTCGCCTTTTGTTCTCCAACGACGTGCTATCACCAGATACTCTTGACACCCTTCAGGCCTTACGGACAAAACATCCTCCAGCTCCAGTAAACCCATATTTTCTCGACCCACCAACAGCAGGGCATGCATGCCTTCAAATTCAAAACAAAGATGTAACGAATGCCATTTTATCTTTTAAACCAGGTTCAGCTGCAGGTTTGGATGGAATCTCACCCCAACATTTGAAAGACTTAACATCGCATTCTGTGGGTGATGCAGGCGAGCAACTTGTAAATTCGATCACTAAATTAATAAACTTTATGTATTCCGGTAATGTCAATCCAGAAATTGTTCCCATTCTTTTCGGCGCGAACCTCATTGCCCTAACCAAAAAGGACGGAGGGGTGAGACCAATTGCTGTTGGATCAACAATACGACGTATGGCCTCCAAAATTGCTGTTCGACATATTTTACCAAAATTAATTTCGGAATTTGAACCCGTACAGTTAGGCTTCGGTGTAAAAGGAGGGTGCGAGGCAGCCGTCCATGCCTTACGCTCGTTCCTAACTTACGGACAGCCTGACGTTTTGCTCAAAATTGATGTCAAAAATGCATTCAATTCGGTAAATAGGGATACCCTGCTAACGGAAATAAAACAACATATACCGGAAATTTACAATTATCTTCTTCTCAGTTACGCTGACCCAACTAAATTGTTATATCGTTCTAATGAACTGTCTTCGGAAGTAGGTTGTCAACAGGGTGATCCCCTTGGGCCTGCAATTTTTAGTTTGGCTATAAATCCGATAATCAAAAATTTAAATTCTAAATTCAACGTTTGGTATCTGGATGACGGAACCCTAGGAGGTGATGTGGATACTGTTTTTTCGGACCTTTTTTTAATCAAAAATAAATTTGAAGCCATTGGTTTGGAGCTTAATTTTAGCAAATGCGAACATTTTATAAATAACTGCGACTTAAATTTTAATGACGTTAAACAAAAATTTAATATTTTGGCTCCAAATATTAAAATAGTTAATAGTAATTCCCTTTACCTTTTAGGTTCTCCAATTTTTGATGGATCTATTTCTGAATATATTAATAATTCAATAACTAAATTTCAAAATACTGCTGACCGTCTCCTTGAAATTAGTCCACATTATGCACTCTGCATCTTAAAATTCTGTCTTTTCGTCAGAAATTTACATATGTGCTCCGTTGCTGCTCTTTTTGGAATCACCCAGATCTTTTGACACAAGTAGACGACATAATCAAAATTAGCTTAGAATCGATTCTCAATATGCAGCTAAACGAGCATTCTTGGACCCAAGCATCCCTACCTATCCGTTATGGTGGTTTAGGGATTCGCAAAATTTCCAGTGTCGCTTTACCAGCCTTTCTATCTTCTGTCCATAGTTCAGCAAATCTCATAAGTAAAATTTTAAGGGCATCCCCTTCAAATAAAATAAAAATTGCTTGGAGAAGAAGCGAAGAAAGCTTGGAAGAAGCTAGAAACGCTTTCTTAATTGCATGCCCAGGTCAAAATTTTCCAGATTCTCCAAATTTACAGAGGAGCTGGGACGACATACATTGTAAATTGATTTATAACAATCTTTTGAGCTGTAGTACAGGTTCGGTGCGTGCTAGGCTTTTGGCTGTGGGTGCGCATGAGGCCGGCTACTGGCTTCACGCGTCCCCTCGTCAAATACAGGAACATTTCTTGAGCCTGACACGCTTCGAATCGCAACCTGTCTACGGCTTGGGGTTACGGTCTGCGTTCCTCATAAATGTCCCTGTGGCAGTGATGTCGACAAACTTGGACATCACGGACTATCATGCCAAAAAAGTGCAGGCCGCTTCTCGAGACATGCCGCACTAAACGATATCATTCGCCGGTCTCTTGCCACTGTCAACGTGCCAAGTCTACTTGAGCCGACTGGTATTGCAAGAGACGATGGCAAGAGACCGGACGGTGTGAGTTTGATTCCATGGAAGATGGGCCGGGTGCTGGTATGGGATGCAACCTGTTCAGACACGCTGGCCCCTTCCCATCTACATGGAACCAACAACAGAGCTGGTGCGGCTTGTGAAGCGGCTGAAAAAGCTAAAGCATGCAAATACAGGGGTCTAGGCTCCGAATATGATTTTGTCCCATTCGGTGTCGAGACCCTTGGTCCGTGGGGTCCTAGGGCTACAAGGCTTTTTAAAGAAATAGCAAAAAGGTTAGTCGACATCACAGGAGACCGAAGAGCTGGCAGCTACCTCGGCTAAAGAATTAGTTTAGCTATTCAAAGGGGGAACGCTGCCAGTATCTTCGGAACCTTGCCTAAAGGGACTCCTTATATTAATATATTTATATTTTAAATTATCATAATTTAATAATTTTAAATAATTTGTTGTAAATGCATTTCTGGAGTAATATATATATATATATATATATATATATATATATATATATATATATATATATATATATATATATATATAAATATAAATATATATATATATATATATTTATATTTATGTATGTATCTATTTATGTATGTATATGTTTATGTATGTATACTCCGATTCAATGGTTCTGACTGCTGTTGGCGACACGAAACCCTTCCCCATCACCCACAAATTTATTTACATTCGTTTAAGCTGGTGGAGTTCAACTGTCACTGTTCAACTGTCAGTGTTCAACTGCTGATGCTTCTTTTCCTACTTCCTCACATTATCGTCTGATTAATTTCGCTGCGGGTTCCAAGACATGCTAACTTCTTCTGGGACTTCACCGAGATCGAACTCGGCGTAAATTTTCTGGTGTTTTGTCATTGCTGTAGATACTGGTTTACAGGAGTCACAGTAATGGGAATGCGGGTGGGATTAGTCCCAATTATTACGCATTGTTCTTGTATTATTGGTTTAGTTAGATTTTCGATCTCGTTGCAATAAAAATTTTATAAAATGTATTGTAAGGTATCGTATAAGGGGCTTTTCGGTATGCTGAGTACGAAATTTGTGTTAATTTTGCAATCCAATATAGCCTGTGCATCAGCTGTATACAATTTCATTTTCATTCGACACGGGAATTAGCCGCAAAAAGGTTAGCAAGTAAATCCTCTTTCCCTTAGGCTTTGTGAGCCAGTGACCTATCTGGGTAACGCAGCGGTGGAAGCGACGGTTGCCAAATGTTGGCCTGCATGGTTTTGGCCAGTTGCCAGCATCCACGGCTACCCGTTGGATGTGACGTAAGCTTCTGATCCAGCCGTGGGACGCGCCGGACATACGTCTCTTGAAGGCGTTCTTGCTGGCCCTGGTGTCTTTGTTGTATGCTACCTTGAGGCGGCCCACGTTCGGACTGCACACCAACCGCGCCCTGGCCCAGGCGCGGTACGCCGACTACTTCTGTTGAAAAGCCTCAGCACACTCACGTTTCAACCAGGGCCGAGCCTTGCGGATGTTGACGACATCAGTGTGTGGAATGTGGTATTCCATATCTAAACTGGTCTTGCCAGCAATGGCAAAAGCGCTATCTGACGGAGCATTACCTGCAAAGCAGCACTGGCACCATGGCACGTACGCAAAATAATTGTAAAGCCCATCCCAGTCAGGCGACGAGTAATGCCATAGTCGTCGTGTCACCTTTACTACATGTGCAGGAGATGAGATACAGTGATCGGATCAGTAGTAGGTTTTTCATTCGCATAACCGCATTCCCTTTTTTTATTACTGTGACTCCTGTAAACCAGGATCTACAGCCATGACCAAGATCAGAAAAGTTACACCGCGCTCGATCTCGGTAAACTCTCAGGAGAAGTTAGTGTCTTGGAACTCGCATTGAAAATAATTTGAAGGAGTTGGAAAAAGAATAGAATATAATAGAATAGAATAAACTTTATTGCACACCATTATAAAAGTAAATCATACAAAGAGAGAACAATTTTATAAATGTACAGAGGGCGGCCTTATCGCTAAAAAGCAATCTCTTACAGGCAACTATGTCCCAGTTGCGTCTCGCGACGCCCGGGGTCCGCTTTCTTACATTTTCTCCTCCACTTCGCACGGTTGTCGGCATCCCCTGTAGTGAGACCATTGGCACGCATGTCATCCCTTACGACGTCAAGCCAGCACTTCTTGGGTCTTCCCCTCTTACCGGGACCCGGCGGGGCTGACATGGCTAGACATTTGTTACCTACGTAGCCCGGCGGTTGCCGCAAGACGTGACCATACCAACGAAGGCGACACTCTTGCAACTTGTCTGCAATGTCACGGACGTGAAGGCCGCCGCGGATGCGAGAGTTCCTTACGCGGTCCATCCGCGTGACTCCACATATCCACCGCAGCATCTTCATTTCCGTGATACGCAGCTCCTGCTTGTGTCGCTCCAATATCGGCCACGTCTCACTGCCATGTAAAAGGACAGGTCTAATAATGGTTTTGTAGACCTGTCCCTTCAACCGGATCGGCATTTTAGGGTCACAAATTACACCGGTCATCTCCCGCCATTTGGCCCACGCGGCAGCAATGCGTGACTTGATATCGCAATCGATGTAACTGGACGTGTGAAAAACAGATCCCAGGTATTTAACCTGGTCCGTGCGCTCGACCAAATCACCGCCAATGCGGACGGATATGGGATCTGTCGAGTTTAGTGCCAAGTACTCGGTCTTCGCCACATTTAGTTTCAGACCGCCGTTCTCAAGCGTCTCCTTCCACGCCTTTACACGTCGCACCAATCTGCCCCTGTCCACGTCTGCCAGCGCAATATCGTCAGCCTACATGAGCAACCATGGAGGCTGCTCATGCGAGTTCCTGATGCTGTCCGACAATTCGTCTAATATTACACTGAACAGAAGCGGACTTCTTCGATCGGATCGGACGATCTCTTACAGGCAGAGATTGCTTTTTAGCGATAAGGCCGCCCTCTGTACATTTATAAAATTGTTCTCTCTTTGTATGATTTACTTTTATAATGGTGTGCAATAAAGTTTATTCTATTCTATTATATTCTATTCTTTTTCCAACTCCTTCAAATTATTTTCAATGCGAGTTCCAAGACACTAACTTCTCCTGAGAGTTTACCGAGATCGAGCGCGGTGTAACTTTTCTGATCTTGGTCATGGCTGTAGATCCTGGTTTACAGGAGTCACAGTAATAAAAAAAGGGAATGCGGTTATGCGAATGAAAAACCTACTACTGATCCGATCACTGTATCTCATCTCCTGCACATGTAGTAAAGGTGACACGACGACTATGGCATTACTCGTCGCCTGACTGGGATGGGCTTTACAATTATTTTGCGTACGTGCCATGGTGCCAGTGCTGCTTTGCAGGTAATGCTCCGTCAGATAGCGCTTTTGCCATTGCTGGCAAGACCAGTTTAGATATGGAATACCACATTCCACACACTGATGTCGTCAACATCCGCAAGGCTCGGCCCTGGTTGAAACGTGAGTGTGCTGAGGCTTTTCAACAGAAGTAGTCGGCGTACCGCGCCTGGGCCAGGGCGCGGTTGGTGTGCAGTCCGAACGTGGGCCGCCTCAAGGTAGCATACAACAAAGACACCAGGGCCAGCAAGAACGCCTTCAAGAGACGTATGTCCGGCGCGTCCCACGGCTGGATCAGAAGCTTACGTCACATCCAACGGGTAGCCGTGGATGCTGGCAACTGGCCAAAACCATGCAGGCCAACATTTGGCAACCGTCGCTTCCACCGCTGCGTTACCCAGATAGGTCACTGGCTCACAAAGCCTAAGGGAAAGAGGATTTACTTGCTAACCTTTTTGCGGCTAATTCCCGTGTCGAATGAAAATGAAATTGTATACAGCTGATGCACAGGCTATATTGGATTGCAAAATTAACACAAATTTCGTACTCAGCATACCGAAAAGCCCCTTATACGATACCTTACAATACATTTTATAAAATTTTTATTGCAACGAGATCGAAAATCTAACTAAACCAATAATACAAGAACAATGCGTAATAATTGGGACTAATCCCACCCGCATTCCCATTACTGTGACTCCTGTAAACCAGTATCTACAGCAATGACAAAACACCAGAAAATTTACGCCGAGTTCGATCTCGGTGAAGTCCCAGAAGAAGTTAGCATGTCTTGGAACCCGCAGCGAAATTAATCAGACGATAATGTGAGGAAGTAGGAAAAGAAGCATCAGCAGTTGAACACTGACAGTTGAACAGTGACAGTTGAACTCCACCAGCTTAAACGAATGTAATTTGAAAGAAAAGAAAGAAAGAAAAACATTTTTATTTATGGATCACAAAATTGTACAAAAAAAAAAGTACGTAAATAAATTTTTTACATTATTTCTGCTTTGTTATCGGCACCATAAACAACACTCTATAATTAAGGTAATTAGTGTATCTATGGCTGCCATAACGGCCATAGATACACAACTATTAAAAATAATATCAATGATAAAAAATTGACACTTCTGACATATCATAGTGACGTGCGTGACGTGTAAGGTGACGTGTCATAATTATGTGGCTAGCACGTGCTGAAAAATGAGAGAATTACCAACTGTGAACATGAAAAGTAAGGAAAAAATACATAAATTTAAGTCTAACACATGCAGCATTTAGTGTAACTGATCCAGAATGGAAACATTCCGTCCAATGCGTGACCCACAAATAGGACGACACTCAGCTTGTACTAAGATATTTCTCAGTGTATCTGTTGTTCAGCCGGCGCCGGCGCCGCCAGGCAACATAACGTACTTATAGAAAATATACTTATTTGTTACAAAGCTTATGAAACAAATACTATACTGCTTATAAAAACTACACCAAAGCGAACCGAAACTAAGCATCCATCAAAGGTAAATGAACTCTGCTATATTTCATTGTATCAAGTAAACCCACTCGCTATTTATAATTTTTACCACTATTAACTATTTCCCTATAACCTACACCACAATCGAGTACAACTTAACTTCACACAGCAATAATAGTACAAACTTATTCTATATTAAAACATTGAACAGTATCTAACTATTTTTTTTTTAAATTCGCTACTAAAGGTACCATGTCCCGTAAGAAATTGAGCAACACAGTGATCAATTTCCAGCCGCCTGGCTGGAAATTGATCACTCCTGTTGTTCACGAACGTCTGGGAAAAACTGGTATAGGTGGCGCCCTTTGAAGGAAGGGTTTCCACGCAGCTGCCATTTGTCTAAAAGTTCTTCACGTACATTATCACGATACAGTCTGGCAAATTCTATGACGATCTCTTGCTAACAAAAAAACCTATCATCCATGCCATCTTAAGCAGAATAGTATAAAGCCGCGCGTCTCTGAATTTTGAGGTCAACCGGGAGGACACCTGCCATCACCGGCAGAGCCTCCGTGCTAACCGTCCTGTAGGCGGTAACTTTGCAGTAACTTTAACCGTGCAGCCCCAATAGTAGCCTTATCGGCCTATACCGGCGCCCCATAACACATACAGCCTAGATAAGTAGCCCCGTAAACGACATTCAGTGTTTTGAACGAAAGTCCCCATGTAGCAGTAGATATTCTCGACAACACATAAAAGCTATTTTTAGGTTTTATGTGCTCAATGAATGCAAGATTTCTCTCTAAAATCAAACCTAAATAACAAACCGAAGTTTTATTTTTAATGTAAACGTTATTAAATTTAATGCGCGGTGGTACTTTCAAACTTCTTTTTAAAAGCAGCTGAAATGTTTTGTTGGGGGCAAAAACCAATGCGTAATAGTAATAATATATAAACTAATAATATATCCGCATAATTCGTTTTAGTGTAAATCAAAATATTCGCTAATATTAGGAACATATATACTTGTTTTTTACAATCAAAATAGTGTAAACCTGTCAGAATCTCCTGACCAACAAGCGACTGTAATCAGCGAAAATAATGTCAAACAGATTCAAAAGAAAAATAGAACAAACTATATCACGTCCTACATGTTCAATGCATCACAGAAAAAAGGATCAGAGTCAGGCTCGACTGAGAAATATCGATCGTCAAAAAACTAATAAAAGAAGCCCCTCTTCATCTCCCAATACGGCCTGTAACCGCGGGGGATAATGACTACAACCCTCCATCTCCACTACAAAATCTCTACATCTGTACCTACAATGCGAAGTCTCTACTATCTGAAGAAAGATTACTTGATTTTAAGAGAGCAATTTCTACCTTCTGGCCTTCTGAAATAAGAAGAACAGGAGATAATATTATTGAAGAAGATGAATATATCTTCTGTTATTTCGGGGAAACGAAAGGTCATTATGGGGTCGGATTTCTAATAAAAAAAGAATATAAGCCAAACATCGTGAGCTTCATTGGTGTTTCAGAACGCATTTGTGTTCTAAATCTCAATTTTAGCAATACAAAAATAACTAATATACAAGTACATTTACCAACTGTCGACGCCAGCAACCAAGAAATTAATAACTTCTACAACCTACTGCAGAACGAACATTGTCAATATAAGAATCAAAAATAATTTTAGGCGACTTTAATGCTCGTGTTGATCAGCGAGAACCAGGCGAAGAAATAATACTGGGGAAATACTGTTACGGAAAGAGAGATAAAAGAGGGGAACGATTGCTCCAATTTTGTTGGGAAAATAAACTACACGTAACAAACAGCGTATTTAAAAAGAATAATAAATCAATGTGGACATGGCTCTTACCCAAGAACAGAAAAAGTCAAATTGATTATATACTAACCAATAGAAAAGAAAACATCTCAAATTTAGAAATTATATCAAAGCTAACGTTTCCGAGCGACCATCGACTCGTGAGAAGCACAATACAGATTACACCGATAAAGAAAAGTAGAGCTAATTTCAAGAACTTTAAAACAAAACTACATACTCCAGAAGTAAAAGAACATTTTTTACAAACTGTATGTACAAATTAACGATATCACACTTGATAAAAAAGAAAATATAGAGTCCTTATACACCAAAATCAAAAAAATAATAACCACCAGTTTAAACACAATTCAACAAAAATCAATAACCAAACGGAAGTCCATTCCTGCTTACATTAAATGTCTTATTGCAAGAAGAAATGAATTAATTTATAAAAAGCCCCTATCAAGAGAAGAAAAAGACGAACGTACCTATCTCTACAAATGCATTTACAAATTATTGAAACATGAACGCATTGAGTGCAGGCTGAACGAAATCAAATCATAACTTGAATCATCAGGTAGCTTAAAGAAAAGTCTTAAAAACCTTAATACAAGTAAACAATGGATACCCTATATAAAAGATAACAATACGGACAAAAAAATATTATCAAGATCTGAAATAATGGAAAAGGCAACAACATTTTACAATACGTTATACGCAGCAAGAAATGCTACCCCGGATATCGAAATTACCACCCAACACCCTACCGCTCTACCTAGATTCTCTATAAATGAGGTAACAAAGAAAATAGAATCTCTAAAATCCGGTAAAAGCAACGGGCCTGATGGAATTCCAAATGAAGCACTAAAATTAGGGAAAATGCTTCTAGCACCATACATAACAACTCTATTTAACATGATTCTGAACGCTAGAACTATACCGAAGGAATGGGCACAATCGGACGTCATTCTACTTTACAAAAAGGGAGACCCTGCACTGATTGGAAATTATCGACCAATAAGCCTTCAACCAAATATGTATAAATTATTTGCTTCATGTCTTGAGGATCGTCTGCGCCGGAACAAGCAGGCTTCAGAAAATATTTTTCAACTTCAGATCACATTCACACTTTAAACCTGATTATAGAGAAATATATAGAGTACGATAGACCACTCTATCTGGCATTTGTCGACTATGCCAAAGCTTTCGACTCTATATCACATAGGAGCATGTGGAAAGCTCTACATGAGTGCGAAGTACCAGCAGAGACTGTAGATCTTATTAAAGACATCTACTACAACAGTAAAAGCCGTGTTAAATGAGAGAGACGAGGC
The DNA here is from genome assembly GCA_948477245.1 of Thumatha senex. Classification (NCBI taxonomy): domain Eukaryota; kingdom Metazoa; phylum Arthropoda; class Insecta; order Lepidoptera; family Erebidae; genus Thumatha; species Thumatha senex. The sequence continues at coordinate 559,348 of OX419750.1, read as the reverse complement.
CCTGAAATAAATATTTGTAGAGGTGTTAGACAAGGAGATCCCCTGTCTCCTAGAATCTTTATAGCTGTACTTCAAAGTATAATGAAAACTCTAAACTGGGAAAGGAAGGGAATTAATATCAATGGAAAACTTCTCAGTAATCTTCGGTTTGCTGATGACATCATACTTTTCTCTGAAACAGCATACCAATTACAAGAAATGATTAATGATGTAATCATTACAATCGGCCTAGAACTAAATGCTTCCAAAACTAAAGTCATGACAAACATGTACATTATACCAATAAGGGTCATTAATACTATATTGCAATATGTTGAAGGTTATATCTACCTAGGACAACAAATATCGTTTTCTAAGACAAGACACGAAGAGAAGGTTAAAAGACGAGTTAATATAACATGGAATAAATTCTGGAGAAATAAAGAAACGCTATAATCAAAAATTCCAATAAAATTTAAGAGAAAAATAATGGACTCGTGTTTACTACCGTGTCTAACGTATGGCTGTCAAACATGGATATACAATGAAATCACCAAAAGTAAAATACAAGTATGCCAGAGAGCGATGGAAAGGAGCATACTGAACATACAAAGAAAACATAGAATTAGAAACAAAGAAATAAGAAAAACAACAAAAATAATAGATGCTTTGGAACATTCTCTAAAACTTAAATGGAAATGGGCGGGCCACATAGCACGTATGGACAAGGAAAAATGGACACAGAGAGTAACAATTTGGGAAGGACCTACAAACATAAGGAAAAGAGGGAGACCGAGAGAAAAATGGGTAAATGAGATAATAAGAAAAGCTGGTGAAAATTGGATCACAAAAGCAAAAGACAGACAAACGTGGAGCAAAATGGAGGAGGCCTTTACTCGTTAAGGGGTCCATAATGATATTATATTATTTTTTTAAATTTAAATCAATTTAAAAATTAACTTCAAATTTATAAATAATTATTTAAAATTTTAATTTTATCAATTCAGAATTCGTATAATTCTTTAATGTAAAATTTAATATGTTTGTAATCTAATTGTTTTAATATTTTATTATTATTTCATGCACGTATTGATGATAATTCTATGATAATTAATGGTTTTGTGAATTATTCATTATGGAAATAAAGAGGCTATATTCATATTATTAATAATAATAGTGTAAACCATATACTGGACACAATAGGTTAATTTTATTGTATAGAGGGGGACCTAAGAAGCAAAAGAATCTCTTGGCAAACGATTACCTTGGTAATGGAGAAGTACAGACAGTTTGTCGTTCCTGCGCTTGTCAATTTGCTCGTAGGGTGTTTGACGGTGTTGTAAGAGTACTACTTGAAGCAGAAAGTGTTGTCGTACCTTTAGGATCTTCCAATTACTGTAAAGTTCAGCAGTTGGGAACAATATAGACCGAAAAGTTGCCACCTTGAGAACAGCTCTGTGAGCCACCTCCAAGGGCTTCATTACGGTTTTTGCGTTTTTGCGGCACCACCTCAACATGAAATGCAGTATGTTATGATGGATTGACATAGAGCAAAATATACATTACGTATTACAGTAAAATTTGTAACGAGCCGAAGCGTTTTGAATATATAAATAAGTTTGCGTACTCTGCTTGTTAAACTCACGATATGCGCCCTGAAATTTAGATTTTGGTCCAAAATGATGCCCAAGTATTTTACTTGATTCACAACCATTAACGATGGACAATTTCAGTCATGCTTGGAGTTAGAATGGCGTGAGTGAGCTTTGATGGTTAATGGGGTTTGTGGTTGGGAAACGTTGCTAATTGACCACGTGAGGAAGTTTGTTTTGGTGGGATTAAGAGAAACAGTGTGAGTGTGTAGCCAAGTCATCGCAGTATCTTTCCTTCATGACACACATACAAGATCCTTGATCTCGTCGGATTCATTGGAATTGGCAATACCTATGCATTCCACAAAATTTTATAAAATATCCATCACGCCTTATCCCCGAAGGGGTGGCAGAGGCATATTATATGCCCACTTTTCACCGTGTGGATTCCTGTCCCACGTAATAGGTGGTGAGCCCATTGCCGTGTTGAAATAGACAGACGCAGGTTGTGGCTACCTGCTGTTGAAATTTTCAAGCCGCCCATAAGGCCTTCAACCAGGCTTAACGACTGCCATTTTACTGGCAACCGGGACCAACGGCTTAACGTGCCTTCCGAAGCACGGAAACGCTCGCAAATGTAAATACCACAAAGTGGTCACCCATCCGAGGACCAGCCATAGTGAAAGTTGCGTAACTCAGTGATCGTTTACAGAACACTGAGACCGCGGGGCCACGAGCGCTTCTTTCTTTCAAAATTTTATGATAAATCTTTTACTGTACAAGCTGTAAGATTGTGGAATGCATTACCTGTGTCTATTAGGCGTGCGCAATCACTGACTGTATTTAAGAATATGGTCAAAGAATTTTATCTTATGTCTTGACTGCCAATTTCCTGTCAGTATTTCACGTTATATTTCGTTCCTGAATGAGTTTGAATTTGTATCTTTATTGATGTGTGGGTATATGTGTTTATTTTATGATGTTATAATATTCCTGTATAGTCTACTAATGCACTATTATTATAGAATATTGTATGTATTGGATAGATGAAGGTATGTTTATGGGTCTGTACCTTAGATTCTCTTAAAATTTTGGTTTGATGTATATTTTTCTTTTTTTACTTTTTTAATATATAGGTACATATATTTGTATGTTATTAATTTATTGTTTATTATTTCTTACACCAACGACTACCCACTATATTATTGGATATTTTTTTGAATAATTGTCCATCCAAAGGTTTCCTGTAAGAAATTGCTTTTAGCGATAAGGCCGCCGATTGAACGTATTAATATACCTATGTAATCCTTTACTATAATATTGTGATTGGTGTACAATAAAGAATATTCTATTCTATTCTATCCAGTGCAAAATGAGCCTTACTCTCCAGATCCGCCAATATGTTTGCTGTGATGGTTATAGCAGTGTCATCTGCAAAACATGTTATAGTACTGTTCGGTAGGTCCAAGTATACTGCCTTGTGGTACACCGTAGGAGCTGCGAAGCTTGTCGCTAATGTTGTTTCCTATCTTGACAAATTGCGAACGATTTGTGAGGTAGCTTCGAAATAGTTCCAACTGAGCTCCTCTGACTCCCATTCCCCCAAGCTTTGCCAAGAGAGTAGGGACGGCTACGGTGTCAAAAGCTTTTTTGAGGTCCAAGAATAGGGTTAGAACCTTCTTGTTTTTGTTAATATTATTATTATTAATTTTTTTTTTTCGCGGGGACTGCGTTTACGCACCGTCATCCCTGCTGCCGGGCAGCGGGGACGGTGCGTGGGGGGTGAGGGGGCCCCACACACCGTCCTCGCTGCCCGTAAGGGATGGCCGTCCTACCCACTAAACCCCGAAGTGTTCCGCCTCACCTTAAAACCGACTCGCAGGGTAGGCCTGAGGTTAAATCACTGCGAGCCGGCAAGGGGCACCCCAGAACGGAGGGGTCCCTAAGGAGCTGAAGAACTAGCACGCACCTCCACCGCTCTCGAGCACCCCTCTGTAAGCAGAGGAGGTGAGAGCGACCGGTACGGGCGTGTGCAATAATTGGGCACTCCCTGGAACACAGAATGGGTGCCCGTCGCCAAGTGGCTAGTAGGGCGGAGTCCCTCGACCTTCCGCCCACGGCCAGACACTATTCGGGGGCGTGCATGTATTGAGCACGTCGACGCCCCCGAACCGGACGGCGGGGTGGGAGCGTCTGTCCCGTACGCTCCCGCACCCGCAACTCCTCACGTTTCGCCACCATCACCTCGCTAGCAAACGAGGCGACGGCGGCCCAACACTGTTGGCTGCCGACCATGGCTTGCACCACAGCCGGCAGCGACAAATTCATACCGACAAGGCCCGTAAGGGCGATACGCGGCCCGTCCCACGCCGTGCACACGGCGAGTGTGTGCTCCGCCGTGTCCACGACGCCACTTGAGCAGTGACGACACACGGGGTCCTGCTCCACTCCAGCCACCTCCCACAGGTACTTGGCGAATACGCCAAGTCCTGTGCTGACTGAGGTGGAACGTAGGCCCACCGTTTGCCCTCTCTACCCAAGCATGTAGGTCGGGCCGGACAGCCCCCACGAGCTGGGGGCTAACAGAGGGGCCTGCCACCCTCTCGGCCCACTTCCGGAAGAGATCGTCGCGAGCCGACTGTCTCCAGCGGTCGATCTCGTCCGGATGGGGCCGTCCACCGTTACTTCGCACCAGGGCGCTCTCCTCGTAAACACTCTTGAGGACTCCAGCCTCGAGATCCCAGGGGAGGCTTCCTGCAATTAGGCACGCCGCCTCGTAGGAGACGGTGCAGTACGCTCGTGCCGACACTCTGCGCAATCGACCGCTGCTGACGCCGCAGCAGCGGGATTTATTTATTTCATTAACAATGTCAAATTGTGTTGAAATTTGTACATAACTTAGTCCTAGTATTAGTCACAATTTTTATAATATATTTAATATATTAGTATGCATGGATCGCGAAGCCTGGCGATCTGTCCTCTCTGTCTACCCCGTCAGGGATACAGCGTGAAGATAGTTAGTTAGTTAGTTAGTTTTATTTAATTTAACAACAACAAAACAAGAAAACACAGAATTAAAAAAAAATTAAGATAAAATACTTTCTTTCTGTTCGATGTTCTGGAATCGCACCCCAGCTGTATATCATACACTTACATAACTACACTACATTTTTAATTTTTAAAATCATTCATGGAAAAAAACATGCATCAACTAGATAAGCCCTAAGTTTCGTTTTAAAATCCATTTTGTATAATGGCTCTTTTATATCCATAGGAAGATTATTGAAAAAGCTGATTGATCTATACAATGAGCCATGTTTAACCACATCCAGAGTAGGTGCTATTTTGGACAACATATCTTTTCTTCGTGTACTTTCACGTTAAATTCTTTCCTCACTATTTTCATAGTTGTGAATTTTTTTGGAAAAATGATTGAGCAACACCATTATATATAAACAAGGTACTGTCAAGATCCCCAAACTCCTGAAATGTTGCTCACACGACTGTTGCTGTTGAATACGGACCATTGTTCTTATAGCTCTTTTTTGAGCAATGAAGGCTTTCTGAACATTGCAGGCGTAACTACCTCCCCAGAAGAGTATACTATATCTTAACCTAGATTCCACTAAAGCGAAATAAATAGTCCTAAGTTGATCCCTACTCACTAGATCACGCACACTTCGTAAAACGTAGCATGCAGCGTGAATGCTAGCTTCTACAGACGACAGCTCACATTTCCAATTTAAGAGACTGTCAACATGTACTCCTAAAAATTTTACTTCATCTACCATGTCAATTTTCTTACCATTCAATGTGCCTAGCAATTTTTCAGAATTCCTACTAGTGAATTTGAATAAAATTGTGTTCGACTTCTGTGTATAGATACTCAGGCAGTTATGCGTTAACCACCCGTGAAAGCTTTTCAAACTAAATTAATTCTTTGGTTTAGACCACTGATGTCCCTTGCTGAGATAATAGCATTTGTGTCATCAGCGAAAACAGTGAGATTTACATCATTAGTACATCATTTACTTACGACATTTTGTATTAGGTCATTGATAAATACAATAAATAATATAGGACCAAGTGTAGATCCCTGTGGTACACCTGCTTTAATTTTAGTAAGCTTTGATTTAACTATCGTTTCACTTCTAGTTCTAATAGAGCCTGTTCGCTCACAGCTTTCATGTTTAACTTCAACAAACATATGCCTGTTTTGTAAATAGGATGTAAACAATTTTTTGATTTGACCTCTTATTCCATAATGTTCCAACTTTGCTATTAGGAGATTATGATTTACCGAATCGAACGCAGAACTAAGGTCAAAAAAGATCCCCGCCACTTTTTGTTTGTTATTTAATTTAATAATCACATCGTGAATTACAGTGTTAATAGCGTCCCGAGTCCCCGTACACTTTGTGTAGCTAAATTGTCTTGTGTTTAGAATGCAATTCGTCCCCAAATGCCTAAGTAACCTACTTTTTAACAATATTTCGAAAATTTTCGATTTGGTAGGTAATAAAGAAATTGGTCTGTACATATTTGGGTCACGTTTTGAGCCTTTTTTGTGTACGGGAATAATCTTGGCTATTTTAAATTGATCAGGGAAAATGCCGTCCTAAATACACGCATTATAAAAATTACTTAACGGTTCCGCTAATATATCTATGTTTTCCTTAATAATTGTTATGGGCACGTCATCATAGCCACAAGACATCTTACTCTTCATCCTCCTGACTACCTTGATGATCTCTATAGAACTCACCCAATCCATGCTCATATCATTTACAACTCTAGTTGTGTTTTCTATCAGTAAATCCAGAGCCTTGTTACAGTGAAAGCGACTACTACTATAAACCTTATCAAAACTTTTGCCGAACAAATTAACAACTTTAACAGGATCTGAAGTAATGGAACTTCCATTTACTAAAGTATAATTATAGTTATCCTTTGTCTTAATGTTCCTGTGTTTGTTAACAATACTCCAGCTGTCTTTGGAGATATTTTTAGACTTATCCAAGGCTGACTGGACTGCAAGTCTTTTTGCATTTCTAACTACCCTTCTAAATATATTAATGTATTTCTTTCTATATGTGCTCAACGAACTGTGGCTAATGCCTTTAACGCAAAGGAATCGCTTCATTATGCTAGACGTTTTAATTCCCTTAGTTATCCACTTAAGACTAGTCTCTCGCTTGTTATATATATCTTAACTTTTTTCTTCTTGAAACTATCATTGAAATATTCGTTAAACTTGGTGATAAATGTGTTGGGTCCCATGTCAGTCATGTTATTAGCTAATTATAGTTGCCTAAATTTATGTTTATTTTCTGCGTTAAAAATTCATTTACACACAAACCTAAAACTATTATACCTATTCTTGAATTTATTAGAGTTATGAATTGACTTACAAAACAAACCCGCATGACCATCAGCCAGACCATTATGGTCTACTGAGCAATCCATTATGCAGTCCTTCTCTAGGTTAGTCAAAAAGTTATCCAATGAAGAAAGTATGTCATTACGTACAAATGTAATCTTATTCAATAACGGTCTAAAATTATAAGATGTCAGTATATTGATAAAGTTATTCTTTTTTGTAGATTCAACTAATAGATCTATATTAAAGTCTCCACATATAAAGCATTTCTTGTCAAAAGCATATTCAAGTAATTTTTCTAACATAGTCATAAACATTTCCAAATTCTTCTCATAAGGACTACGATAACAACAGAAAATATATACATTTGATTGCATATCTTTAACAGCGCAGATCTCAAAAGCATCCATTTTATATAACTTTTTGCATATTGGCACCTCTTCACATATTCTGTCTTGTCGAGCAAGGATAAGAGACCCGCAACGCTTCTTTGCAGTTCTACAATTGTATGTTACAAGCTTTAAATTTGAGAAATGAAACAATTCGGCAAGAGAATTAGTTAGAAAGTGTTCCGTCAAACATATATAATGTACTATGGAATCAAGGTCATGTGTATAAATTTCAAATTCATCCCTTTTATTATTTATTCCACAAACATTTTGATGAAAAATATTTAATGAAAAACAATTAGTTCTGTCTGGAACACTATTATTTGTGATCCCGACCGACCCCCGTTTTGATTTATTTTTGTGCACGAAAAAAAGTCACTGCTGGAAGCATTTACAATTGTGGTTACAGAAGAGTTCAGTAAACAAAGATCAACATAACCGCTTATGCAATAATGATCCCCTGATGTCTGTGTACTGACATCCTTACCGCGCTTACATGTTATGAATTTATTTTTATTTTTTTAATGTTTTTGGTACTTAATCCTATATCCTAAGCGTAAAATCTCTCTATGCATCAATTGACAAGCATGTAATACATTAAAATAATTATAACGGTTATCATTATGGTCAAGTAATAAAAACATTGAATTGCTATTGTTATGGCACACATGTCTAATCAAATTGTTCAATTTGTAAACATTTAAGTATTTATTATAATATACCTTACACATTAACACATTAGTGAATTTTAATTTTTGTAAATTATAATGAAGCGAAGAAGACAAATTAAGAGGATTATAATCTTGTGAGCCAGCCATTATTATGATAAAGTCTAGGTCAGTAAAATACTTACATATGGTTGCACATGAACTAACAATTCTTGCAGAGGCGCACTTTTCTTTATTACTGAAATTATCTCATAAGAGTCACGGACATAATTTTGTAGTATTCTGCGCACCCCGTATCCTGATTGATCCGCAAATATAGCAATGTTTTGCATGGGTACTGCTATAGATTTTTCTCCAGGAGAGAAGGATTTAGATGTACCATATTCCCTCTGGTTTTCTTGCTCCCTTACGCCATCATTCTTTTTCGGTGTGTGAAACACTCTGCAGTTAACTGTGTCCCTACTGTCTAAAATATCGTCAGTAGATAATAAAGATGAATTATTTTTTTCAATGTAATTTTTTTTTTAATTTACTTTAAGTGAACCTGATGTTGTAGGCCCATTACGTACGAGTAATCGTTGCTTAAACTGAGGTGAGAGGAATCTGCTTGGCGTGTTACCCAGCTCATTTGAGCTTTCCTGTATTCCAACTGATTTATGTAATTTTATTTTGTTTTCACACAGTCTCAGTTCATTTTTTAAAGTGTAGTTTTCCAAATTAAGGTTATCAATTTCTGTATTTGCTACTTGTAACTCCCTTTTTAGGTTTATTATCTTATCTTTCAATGCTCCTGTATCCACTGCAATATCGGGTAAACTTTGGTATAAAACATCAATATCTTACTTGAAATCATGATCACTTGGCGGAGAGGTTTCTTTGACATTTTCTTTTGTCTCCTTTGCGTAATATTAAAACTATATTGTTCATGCATTTTAATTACAATGTTTGAATATAACTTATAAACACAAAAAGAACTTCAAACAAGCCAGATTCGAACTTACGCCACCTGCGTCACTCTCAACACTCTAGGTTAACCGAACTAGCTACGCAGCCAATTAGCTATGCTTACATAATTTAGCATTGGTATCCACGTTACGTTGATTGAGTGACAGTACCACTATAAAAAACCTGTAGCGACATCTATCAATCATTACAGGATTAGACGGGTATCCACCGATCTCAGTATTTACATCGTTCGCGTATATCACTGCAGATGACGGTATTTCAATTCTTCCGCAAAAGTTTGTAATGTTTTATAATTTTAATTAAGTTAGAATAGTAAATATTTTGCTATTTGTTGTTAATAAGTCATTTAATTACATGAATAATGACTTTGATTGAACTTCCAATTCAGTTATATCACTGTTTATGATCTATTTACTTTGATGAAAATTTGACGAACTAAATCGTTATTATTTACTTTTTGTCACCATTTGAATATGTTTTAGTAATACTGTTGTACTTCACTTTGCCAGTATCCATTGACTTTTGATCAACACTTTTAAGCACAAGTTGAGTCAACACAACCACTTTTATTATTTTTAAAGCACAGAGATATACGGACACGATGTAAACAATGGCACAGTGGTGCCACAATGTCGAAATGATTATCTTGGCCCAGAGGGCGTGCGCCCAGATGGGCGCTCCATACAACGCCTTTGAGCGCACTACACCGTAGTAGAGGCCAGCTGATGCACTGCATCAGAAGTCGATAGATACTTGCGAAAGCCAAACTGGTTTGACGATATTAGGTTATAGTGTTCCAAGTAGCTGACCAATCTTTTATTTATTTAACGTTCGAATATCTTAGACAGAGCACTTAAAACAGCTATAGGGTGGTAGTTGTTAGGCAAGGTCCCGTCCCCACCCTTAAAAATTGGATGGATAATTACCTTTTTAAGAGAATTAGGGAAGACGGCTGTGTCAATACACAGGTTGATAATATAACTGAGGATGGGTGCCGGTTGAACTGAATATCTATTTAGGACGTAGGGTGAGGTACCGACCCAAACAACATTAAATGTGGTAAGGCTGCGGGAAAAGACAGAGTTACTGCTGAGATGATCAAGTACGGTAGGTCGCGCGTCTGGGACACTCTTTGTCTGCTATGTAACTTATGCTGGCGGACGGGTGAGGTCCCAGATGACTGGTGAATAGCAGTTGTATTACCTATCTATAAAGGGAAAGGCCCTCGCCTAAACTGCTCCAGCTACAGAGCGATCAGCTTGGTCAGCTTAACTAGTAAGGTGTATGCAAAGGTTATAACGGCAAGAATGCAAGAAAAGTCTGAAAGGTATTTGTGGGAGGCTCAATGCGGATTCCGATGTGGAAGAGGTTGCATGGATCAAGTGTTTTCTCTCCGCATGATCGCGGAGAAGTTTCTGGCTGTTACCCAGAAGGTTTTCTGCGCTTTTGTGGATCTAGAGAAAGCATTTGATAACGTTGTGAGACAAACTCTGTGGGACTTGCTGCCCGGATATGGTGTGGACGGCTCGCTACTGCGGGCAATACAGTCGCTATACAGGGACTGTAAGGCTTGCGTGCGAGTAGGGAGGGATGTGACGCCTCTTTTCGATGTCTGTACAGGCGTCAAACAGGGTTGTGTCATGTCTGCCTGGCTGTTCATAGTGTATCTGGACAGTTGCCTGCAGAAGTTGAAAGATGGTGATATGGGTGTGAATTTGGGTGACTTAACAGTAAATTGTCTGTTGTACGCTGATGATGCGGTGCTAATGGCCTCATCAGAAGCCAACCTTCAGGCATTAGTGGGAGTGCATCCGACTGCTACGCAAGAGGTCGTGGGTTCGATTCCAACCCAGGATAAAACTTTGTGTGATGAGCACGATGGTTTATTCTGTGTCTGGGTGTTATTTATCTATAATATGTATGTATTTAGAAATATATAAGTATGTTTATCAGTTATCTAGATCCCATAAAAATCCCTAATATTAGCTTACTTTGGGCTAGATGGCGCTGTGTGAAAAGTGTCCCACAATATTATTATTATTAGTCACTAATATGAAAGAGGAGAGTGAAAGAAAGGGTCTTAGCTTGAATGCAAGTAAAACTAAGGTTCTGGTATTTGAAAGAGAAGACGTAAGAACTAAGTGCGAGATTTGGGTAAATCAGGAATGTCTAGAGCAAGTGAATGAAATTGTGTATTTAGGGAGTATGTTTAGCGCGAATGGAAGATGTGATTCGGATGTAGAACGGCGAGTAACTGCCGGAAGCAAAGTTAACAGTGCTTTGTCGCAATTAGTAAAGCGACAAAGCATCGTAAAAGAAGCACGACTCGCGATTCATAACGCAGTGCTAGTGCCAACGTTGCTTTACGGCAGCGAAACCTGGGTATGTCAGAAGATGCATAAAAGTAAGCTGAATGCTGTGGAGATGCGATCACTTCGAAAATTGTGCAGCGTAACCTTGGCCGACCGAAAACGCAATGAAGTGATACGCAATATGGCAGGTTTGAGTGAAAGTGTCAGCGTTAAGCTGGAAAAGGGCGTGCTCCGTAGACCGAGACTTACATATGAAGACCACGTGAGCGGATTGCTCAAGAACGGAAGAGTCAAAAGTACTCGGATACCCAGACGTGCATGTATGAAGCGATTAATGAACCTACAGGAAGCGAAAGAAGTATGCATGGATCGCGATGCCTGGTGATCTGTCCTCTCTGACTACCCCGTCAGGGATACAGCGTGAAGATAATTAAGTTAACATTAAATGTCAAAATGTGCTACAAAGAATACCCATCACTGTGCAAATTGATCATCTAAAAAATCGTTTACAGAGTAATACGCTTTTTCCTTCAGCAGATTAAAAACTTTAGCTTTAAACTGACATTTAGTGTCATTAATTACTATCTTTTGGTAGTTTATTGTATAATTTTGGAGCCATCGCATAAACACTACTATGAGCAAAAGTGGTGTTTGTAGGTAGTATGTGGAGTTTATGTGAGCGTCGCTGACTTTCTATTTTCTTAAACAAAAATAAATTATTACGTACAAAATTTAATACTTCATTTATTCGGTTTAACAGTGATGGTACCGTCAATATTCCTAAGCTTCAGAAGTGTGGCTTACATGTATCAGTTTTCTTTAATTTACACATTGCTCTAATACATTTCTTCTGTGCTAAATATAAGACCATATCTCAGAGTAGACGCTACATATCCATGGTAGACAGCTAACAGAGCATCCCTATTTGCAATTTTACCTAACATATAGAGAGCATATGAGAATTGAGATAGTTTCATACACACATTCTCAATTTGCGTTTTCAATGACATGTCATTATCTATATTTAACCCTAAAAATTTTGTGTCATTGGTTTCTAGTATGCGGTCATCATTATACTTAAATTTTAATTGTGATGTCATATTTTGTCTAAGTCTGAAATTCATAACTTTTGTTTTGGTAATGTTTATTTTAAGATTATTTATATTTAACCAGTCAATGATTGAAATAAAACTTAAGTTTATGTTCTCTTCAATTTTTTCCATGTGTCCTGTATTGAAGATAATAGTGCTATCATCAGCAAACAGGGTCATCTGATGTGAGGTAGCATCAGGAAGGTCATTAATGTAACAAAGAAAGAGTAACAGGCCCAAAACAGATCCTTGTGGGACTCCACATGAAATTATTCTGGTGCTGGAGGAGTAGATTATTTCCATTTGGGCTTTTATATCTATCTGTTTAATTTGAGTTATTTGTTTGTGGTTTTTTAGAAAAGATTTAACAAGATTAAGGACGTTGCCTCTAATACCATACTGATAGAGCTTGTATAATAAAAGCTTATGGTCGACATAATCAAATGCCCTGGTCATATCTATATACATCGCCGCTACAGGGAGTCTTCTATCTAAATTGTAATGCACTTTATCTAGAAAGTTAAAGATGGCCATGTTGATAGTCTTCTTTTTTCTAAAGCCCTTTTGTTTTTGACAGAAAATGTTATTTTCAAAGTAATCATTTAAACTGTTGTAAATGACCTTCTCAAATATTTTTGAAAATATTGAAATATGAGCTACCGGTCTATAGTTGCCAATATCTGTATTATCTCCCTTTTTGAAAATCGGTTTAACTATTGAAATTTTTAATATTTCAGCGAAAATGCCGGTTACTATTGAACAATTAATTATACGACTTAGTATGGGTGCAATAATAAAGCCTACTGATTTAATTACTTTAGTAGATATTTCATCATAACCTGTGCTATTTGTATTTTGTGAGATCATTGATTATGATTTCAATGTCTTTTGATGTAGTTGGTAAACATAGACTTACGAGTATATGACTGTAATTGTTTTATTTTATAACTTGTACAATGATTAGAGATTGGTTGAACTAAATCAATAAAATAATTGTTAAAATGCTGGGCTATCATTTTGGAGTTCGTTATGATGCCATTTTGAACTTGCCTTTGATTTATTAGAACTTTTCTGTATGTAGTAGCTGTTTTGAGATTTTTTTGTCAGTTTAATTACCCGTTGATACCTTTCAGAGAATGATTTGAAAGTATTTTTTGCATCAGTGTTACGAGACAGTCTATATTTCCACAGGAGGTCTCGTCTCTTCCTACTACAGGCCCTTATACCCCGTGAAATCCATTTGGGCCTGGAAACTGTCTAAATTTTATTGTCGACTATAGGGAACCAGAGGTTGTAAAATAGTTTAAAAGTATCAAAAAAGGTGCAAAAGCTGTCATTTGGATTGCTCATCAAATAAACATTATTAAAACTCAGACTTGACATATATTTCCTAAATATGCTAATATTTTTATTGCTATAATCTCTTTTTCTTACATAATAATACTTCAAGACGCAAATTGGTTTAACAGGGAACCCCATAAGCTGCGCTCTATGATCAGACACACCAAATTTGAGGACCTTAGCTTTGCAGCCTCGTATATTGTGACAGATATTGTCTTAACAAGTGCCGGTACTGGGACGTGTAACTTCTTTTATTTCTTACCGCAGGTTAAACTAATTTAAGAGGTTTTTACAAATGGTGGATTCTGTTGTACTTTTTTAGAGTATTAACGTTAAAGTCACCGCATATTATTGTTCTTTTATTATTGCTATAGCAAAACAGTTCTAATAAGTATCTTAAATTGTCATAAAAATATTTATGTCACATTCTATATTCACATATTGTTATAATTCCATGGTCCGTCAGTTCCACAGCACAACACTCAAACACGTTAGGAACACTGACGGCATTCATCATTTCTATGACTGAGTATTTAATTTGGTTATGTACTAGTATACAAGATCCCCCAAAGGCACCCTGCCTGGCAAAGAAAGTAGCTAAGGTATAGTTTGGAATATTCAAGTAAACAGATTTGTTGATTGTCATTCTGTGTTCTGTAAAAAACAGGACATGTACATATGTTCCACCGGGCGAAAGTGCATCCAAACATTCTATCATAATGTCAGTCTTTGAAATCAACGCGTTTATGTTTTGATGTAAAATGTGTAAATTATTTTACGCGAAAAAGATTTTGATAGTCACCTATTGAAGTGCCATAAGAGTCTTGTGACGCAAAAGTTTTATTTTTTACATCCTCATAAAATGGGGTATCGATACTCACTCCATTATTACTTGATATAAATTACAGTAGATTACCAAATATATTTTTAATATCTGTGTTGTTAATCCGACCACTATACTTTCCAAACAACGAATAGTCATACAACATGTCTAGGTTGGAGTCAAACACTTTCGCATAGTTATATTTTCGTACGTTATCACATAAAAGATTATTAAAAATTTGGATTCTATTATTAAACATCCTAGCGAAGTGATGACATTTATATGTGGGTAGGCATAATATTATATTTGTGTGAGTAATGACAGATAGCGTATAAAATAAAAAATAAAAAAATAAAAATATCTTTATTTTGCATAGACCATTTTAACGGCGCTTACAAAATGTCATACACTATTTAAAATATTTAAAGCGACCACCGGTTCGGAACGCGGCCCACCTGAGAAGAACCGGCAAGAAACTTAGGAAGGCTTTTTTTGATGGCCTATTTACAATTTAATATTATTTCACTTTGCCAGCAGATCATTTCCAGGCGTCCCTGTCCTGCAAATAGTCTGTAACGGAGTAAAAACCTTTTTCACAAAGCTTGTTTTTAATAAACTTTTTAAATTTATTTAATGGTAAATTTCTCAGGTCACAGGGAAGCTTGTTGTAAAAGCGTATACAGTTACCCTGGAAAGAATCGCCAATCTTACGTAGTCGACTGTGGTGGACTGAAAGATTATTTTTATTTCTAGTGTTTATATTATGTTTATCACAGAGTTTAGAGAACTGTGATAGATTTTTATGGACATACATAAGATTGGCAAAAATGTATTGTGATGGTACGGTTAGAATATTTACTTCTTTGAATTTTTCTCGGAGAGAAACTCTGGGGCTCAATTTATAAATCGCGCGTACAGCCCGCTTTTGTAGAACAAAAATACTATTTAAATCTGCAGCACTCCCCCAAAGGAGAATACCGTAAGACATAATACTATGAAAATAGCTGAAGTAAACCATTCTAGCCGCATCCACATCTGTTAGAGTCCTGATCTTTTTTACAGCGTATGCAGCCGAACTTAATCTAGAGGCTGTCTTTTCTATGTGTGGGCCCCACTGCAAATTGGCATCAATAGATATACCGAGGAACACAATTGATTCTACAAACTCTAACACTTGTCCATTCAGTTGAACATTGGCCGCAACTTGTTTTACATTTGGTAGAGTAAAATTTATACATTTAGTTTTATTTTCATTAAGGCAAAGATTATTTGAGCTGAACCAATGAACTACTCTTGCAATTGCATTGTTTACATCATCATAGTTATCTAATTGTCTTTTAATTTTAAAAATTAATGAGGTGTCATCTGCAAACAAAACAATCCTATTCCTGTCCCTTACATAAAATGGTAAATCATTAATATAAACGAGAATCAAGAATGGCCCAAGTATCGAGCCTTGCGGCACACCCATTGTAACCATGGATCCTACAGAACGTGTACCATTAATATCGACCCTCTGTATTCTATTGTTCAAATATGAAGACAGAAGGTCGAGAGCTTTGCCTCTTATTCCATAGTAGTGTATATATGACGGATATGTGTTATTATGTCAGCGTAGTTAGTTGTGTTTTTAAAGTCTTCTTGGCCTTAGAATATTATACAGTGATCATGCATTGTGTAGCCGGTTAGTTTGGTATGAATGTCGCAGATTAGCCGTTTTATTCCACAGTGTGGATAGAGGTGATGATAAATGATATTTTGTGATGTGTAAATGTATTCCGGGCTACATACGGGTATAGTAGTCATTGGGGCTCTTTTTGTCATCTGGAGATGTAATACGAGTCCACAACTCACAAGCTTTAAGCAAATAACGAGACTGTTTTAACAAATTTACTGTATTAGTAGTAACTAAAACAAAGTAATAATTTGAAGTGTCCTCCAGTAGGTTTATAGCGGATAGTTCAAATAAGTTAGTATAGTATGTGTATTGTGAAATATATGTGTAGGCTTGTTGTGGTATATGAATGTAAATAGTTTTGTCAAATATTTTAGACGCAGGCAAAAAAATAGAGTACCAGCAGCCGCGGCTTACTGCCTTAACCAACGTTAGCACAGTTGTAATACAATAGAATAACAGGAATAAAAATATGCATAGTTATACGTTTCTCGCTGAGGCCAGTTTTTTCAGATGTTGCTCGTTCTTCACCAGGATTTAATGACTATCTTGGGCCTTTTTCAGCATCACTTGACCATTAGAAGTCCAACAAAAAGCATACTGATTCGATTTGGCGTAGATTCGTTTGAGGAACTTTTTTTTTCTGTTAGCAGTTAGTTTTTCAGCA
Organism: Thumatha senex; assembly: GCA_948477245.1. Taxonomy (NCBI): domain Eukaryota; kingdom Metazoa; phylum Arthropoda; class Insecta; order Lepidoptera; family Erebidae; genus Thumatha; species Thumatha senex. The sequence continues at coordinate 542,465 of OX419750.1, read as the reverse complement.
ATGTATATTGGTGTTTGTGGTACGTCGGTTAATCCCATTTCTGTAGAACTTATTTTATGTTTTGGATGTTTCTTATTATTAGGCACGTTAAGCCGTTGGTCCCAGTTGCCAGTAAAATGGCAGTCGTTAAGCCTGGTTGAAGGCCTTATGGGCGGCTTGAAAATTTCAACAGCAGGTAGCCACAACCTGCGTCTGTCTATTTCAACACGGCAATGGGCTCACCACCTATTACGTGGGACAGGAATCCACACGGTGAAAAGTGGGCATATAATATGCCTCTGCCACCCCTTCGGGGATAAGGCGTGATGGATATTTATTTTTTATATTGGTGTTTGTGGTACGTCGGTTAATCCCATTTCTGTAGAACTTATTTTATGTTTTGGATGTTTCTTATTGAATTCCATAACCGCAGTCAGGAAGTTGGTCTTCATGAATTGGAAAATTCTACTGTAATTGCTGACGTTTTAGTTTCCTTCTTAGACGGTTGTCTCATTATGTCACGAATATTAGTGGACTCAATGGAGGCACTCAGATGCTGAGACAGTTGCTGTATCAGTACATACAAGGACGCTTTAGATTCCATGTTTCGCTTTGGTACATTCCTGATATCTATAGAGGTTTTAATATTATTGCAGTCATACAATTCCATCTTTTCTTCGGGCACAGACAATTTATTTGCTACAGTGTTTCGCTCTTTCTCCAGAGTAGTTATTTTGTTTTCCAGTGAAGACAGTTTATCTTAGACAAACGTCATTGTTTTCTCTAGTTCACCCGTTGTTGCCTTTATGTCAGTATAATGTTGTTTTATTTCTTTCATTTAACCTTCTAATTTGTCTAATCGTGTACTCTGAGCATAAGTCATTTCCTTTATCATATCTCTTAACTCTTCCTTGAAGCTTTCCAAATCATCACTAGTGACCTCACCGTGATATTTGCGTGTGTCTCGCTGTTGAATACTATGCAATCACTGTAAATGTATATAAATCTGTTTAAATGAGTATGCCCATCTCCCATACATTGTGGGGCCCAAATTGTGATGAAACGTTACAGGATCCAAACCATTGTCATTAGTTAGAGAAAAATATGAAATTCAAATTGCCATAGTTTCAGTTTCATTGACAATAGCATATTCGAGAAATACCCCGAATGTTTTTAGGTTATGTTTTTCATGATATATTTTGAAGTGAAAGTTCTTTATCGACGTTGAGATAAATTTTACAGATCTATGTGAAGCATTAAATATTTTAATAAAAGAAATAATAGGTACTTCAAAAAAAAATTTAAACCTTTAAATCTTTCATTGCCGTGTTTGTCCGCACCTTACCTTGGTGTATATTTTACCTCAATGATAAAAAAATATTTATTAATTATATTGAAACTTAGTGATACGTGAATAGTTAAAGCTTAGTTACAGAATATATTTTTTCCAATATTTAAAGATTAGAAGGAATAGGCAATAAAAAATCATTTGTCCCCAGAATCACCTTTAATCGCCGTGTCCTTCGCTTGTTTAAGAATATTGTCTAATCTAAAAACTTGTGGTCCCCCCCTTGTGCGCTAAACGTTGCACATTAGTGTCGCCTAAGTGCTTGACGTCAAGGATGTACATTCGTGCATGCGTTTTTGCGCTATAAATGTAAATATTCCATTTTTTATGTTATGGACATTTTTTCTGTCATCGCCGTGGACAAGTATAACTTCTATTTGAATAAGTTTGTCCTATTGATTGAGCATTAAATAGAATTCCATTTATCTTAAGTTTATTTGTGAAGTGTATAATACTTCGAATAATTTATAGATTTGTTTTTATTTAAAATTTTTGCTTTGATTTTCATCGCCATGCTTTCATTGCCATGGTTTCCGTGGCCAAAATTTGGTATGGCAATGAAAAAAACGACACTGTAATGCAAAAAAATGTCATTGCCATACCTTGTTTCACAATTTAGTTGCATTGCCGTGGCCAGGTGTTTCATTTCCATGACTTATGTTTTCATAGCCGTGGTAAGATTATGCAAAAAAAACATCATCATTCGAGCGCTTGTCCCATTTACGTCTCGCGATGTCCGGAGTCCGCCTTCGTACCTTTTCTCCTCCACTTCGCACGGTCATCGGCATCGCCTGTAGTGAGACCATTGGCACGTATGTCATCACTTATGACGTCAAGCCAGCACTTCTTGGTTCTTCCCCTCTAACCGGGACTCGGCGGGATTGATATGGCCAGACATTAGGTTCCCACGTAACCCAGGTGGTTGCCGCAAGACATTTTGACTGCCTCTGTGGCGCGGTGGAAGTGTATTCGACTGCTACGCAAGAGGTCCCGGGTCGGAACAAATATTTGTATGATCCACAAATGTATGTTTCGGAGTTTGGGCGTTTCCTATGTATAATATGTATGTATTTAGAAATATATAAGTATGTTTATCAGTTATCTAGATCCCATAACACAAGCTAATATTAGCTTACTTTGGGCTAGATGGCGCTGTGTGAGAAGTGTCCCACATTACCCTCCACCACCCATGATCATTCCTGCCTCACGGCGTACTGACCAAATCGCGGGAGAGCGCCCGTTGCGGCTTGCTTACGCGTTCTCCGCGGGCGCTTTCTTGACTCCCTACAAATCTTTTCCGTCCCCAGCTCGATTCTCCCCCAACGTAGCTGGCTTTCTACTATAAAATCCCCCCCTCCTGGGGCTGACGAACAATACACGGTACTGCGTGTCCTGCTAAACTGAATTTTTCAAATCATCAATCTTCATAAATGCGCCGAATTGTGTGCCAAGAATGTGCAAACTTGCGAAATTCTGCGAATGCTTCTCTGCTGCGCACAAGGTCCCGATGAAACACGGGACCCGACTCGTCCTTGCTGAGACTGTAGATGGCATCCAACATAGCTTTCCTGTCATCGTCGTTCAAGCAACATTCCCAGAGTGCGTGATCTCAGCTTTCCTCTTCTCCATCCCCACAGGGGCAAACTGCGGTCTCGCAAAGGCCTAGCTTGTGTAGGCGCTGCCTGAAGCAGCCAAGCCAGGTCAGTAACTGGGAGACAACGAAGTCCGGTTCGATCCAGCGATACTGTAGCCTCACAACAACATCTGGGAAGAAGCTGTAGAGATCACGACCGTCAGGGAAACGATCTCACCCCTTATGCGAGTCCTAAGCTGCTTCAGCTCCTTTGGGGCCAGTTGGAATCCCTCATCCGCAACTCGTCCAGCACGACAAACCTCCAAATCAGCAGGCAACACCCCCGCAAGCACAGGCAACGCAGCGGTACTGCATGATCTGTAGGCCTTCGTGAGTAAGATTAATGCAGGTCGCTGAGTTCTTAACAGAATGCGTTTGACCACGAAGTTAGACGAGCGTCGATACCATATAGCTGCAGCGTACGTCAAGATAGCGACATAGGTCCCTGAATACAAGACTCTAAGCGCCGGGTATCTTCTACCTAGTGGCAGACACCCAAAACAATTCGAAGCTTATTCACCAATAAAATCGGCATGCGGGCCTAGCCTCGTCCAGAGTAACACCGAGCACTCTTGCCTGTGACATACTCGCAACCAAGACGCCGTCCAATTTGATAGTCGGCGCTCGCTTGAATTACCCCTTATACGCCATCGTCTAGGACTTGCCCGGCGAGAAACCCAGCCGATTTCGGGTACCCCACCCAGATATCGCCCTCAACGTAGCGTCCGCGTTCCGTTCAATCTCCGCGCGTGATGACGCCTCAATTACGAGTCACATCGTCTGCATACGCAATCAAGTGCACTCCTTCGGGTACAGGCAGCAACAGGAGGTCATTGAGGAGGAGGTTCCAGAGTGTCGGGCCCAACACAGATCTATGTGGGCATCCCATAGTGTTCGACTTCCAAGATGTCCGAGTGTCGGCGATGAAACCGACCCGACGATTCGTAAAGTAACTAACTATGATCTTATGCAGATTCCGTGAAGCTCCACCCTGCTTGAGCTTAAGAAGAATCATAGGCCAACACGCGTTATCGAAAGCACCTGAGATGTCCAAAAAGATAAGCTGTATGAGATGATAAGATGAATTTTCGGCAAATGCGTTCAAACGGCCTAAAGCCGTGACTGTTAAACGACCGCGAGTAAGCCATACTGGGAGTCCGATATGTTACGATACAGACAGGGGGCAGAAGCAACTATTACGCGTTCAAGAACCTTGCCCAAAATGGGCAACAGTGTAATCGGTCTATAAGCTTTGAAATCGCTAAGAGGCTTCCCATTTCCCTTGGGCAGCACGATGAGTTGGCCTACCTTCCAGTGATCGGGAAAGACTCCATCCGCAACACACTTCTCGTACATGGGCATCATTTCTGCTGAAGTAGCCTTCTAGGCCCATTTGATGATATCCGCTGTCAGTCCATCCATGCCCGGAGCCGTCCTGGGTAGAGAGCGCACTATGCGCCCCACTACATCCTTGCTTCCATGTCTTCACCAGAAGGAGAAAATGTGGCTGCAATACGAACCTCTCTATGGTAGGGGGTGTCAGTATCACTAGTGTCATCAGGAAAAAGCGAAGAAAGTAACCTATCCATGGTGGCCTCAGCAGACTCTGTATGGCCGTCGACTAACTTAGTACCGTAGAGTACATTGGAGGGGGCCGCATGCGACCACTGGCCTCGCGATACGCAAGACCCCAGGGGTCATCATTTCCTGATTTGGCCTGTTTTCGGAAGAACTCAAGCTCTGCCGTCCTCATAGCAGCCTTGTACTCTCTCCGAAGGGCTCACAAGGCAACATGAAGTTCTGTCTGGGCAGGGCTGTTGTCTCTTCTTGACCGTTGCCTTTCTGTACGGACTTTGTTCAGCTTCCGACGATAATCATCCAACAACGGGGGTCCACCATTCATATTTCCCAGTATCCTTCCTAGTACATTTACTCAAGTGTTCCCTAGCCGTTTGGAGTAGGGTGTCAGAGTAGCGCTTACTGTATTCCAACGCAGACAAACGTGGATGTAGCGTACCCATTCTGGCCTGCAACGCAGAGCAGAATGAAGTCCAGTTTATGCCTTTGGTTCGAAACCTTTCCACAGTCACTACATCCGCACCACGTACTATATCACTACCTCCCCCGTGCACCACATACGTGATCACATGATGATTGCTGAGATTAGTGCCCTCGTGTACAGTCTACTCTTGCACGCGAATACCTCTCGTAGACAGTGTCAAATCAATATTTGAAGTTCCCATGGGGCCACTAAAAGTAGGTGGCTCGCCCGGAGCATTATGCACAAGGAGATCCCTCGAGAGAATGAAGCTCTCCATGAGGTATCTCCTGTACTCGTCTGCCGCCCGTGTCTCGCAGTACCACATAGGAGAGTGTGTGTTACTGTCAACCCCAATGATCTCAGGATCCCTTGGGATACTTGGGATTTTTATGTGGTTGCACTTATCCATATTTGATCATATTGGCGGCTTGAGCTTTAGCGTGCAGCCTCGCCGGACAGCTGGATGCAGCCGTCACGTGCGAGCTGGCCTCCTAACGCTTGAAGCGCTTGCAAGTCGCACAGCACACAGATTTGGATTGGCACTCCTTGTTGTTGTGCCCAGTCTCACCACATTTGCCACACGCCATCTCCTTAGCCCTGCAGTACTTTTCAGGGTGCCCGTACTGTTGGCACCTTTTTGGAGCATGTGGACCTGATATGGTCAGTGTCCCTCGCCGCTCCCCGAGCACTCCAGCACGATCAGGTATCTGTTGCCTACTTGCTTTTTAACAGCAACTTTACACTCGTCTTTAAACCTTGTTAAAGACCAGCTAGCATCGTCTGCGAGGTTTACACGGTGTTACTCGTCAAGCAAGGTGTCACACGCGGTATCGACCCTAAGGTCCTGAGGGCCACTCGCGGAAGATGGGATCTAGGCTCCGCAAGCCTGAGTCAAGGCTTTTTCAGGATGTCGGCCGCCTCCGCTGTGGCAGTTCTCACTACCACCCCGGAGATACCGACCCTGCGGACCGGGTTATGCGGATACCTGCCTCCGCTGGTTTCACGGCCTTCTGAAGTACCCGATTAGTATCGTCACTGGTCTTAATATCTTCCCTATCCGGGTAAAATATTACTGCTGGACCTTGATGCTGCACCTATATTGGCAGTTTGCCACTCGGCAGCTTTAACACATTTGCGTAAGACACGGGGGGAGGGGGGAACGCCTGTACCACGGGTGGCGGAACAGAGGCAAACTGCTTGAGCACCCTGAGCTTTGTGGCGCTGACCTGTACGACGCAATCGCCGACTTATCGCCAATATTTAACTTGTTTGGCGCATTAACCACGGCTGATATGCCTTTGATGGCCTGATGGATGGCATCGATTATAGCCTTCTTTCGTGCAGAAGTAAACCTGTTGGGTTCAGCAGGTGAGAACACATCTGAATTCAAATCTCACATTGTGCTCCAGAACTTTTTTAACTTTTTATTCGTTATAATAGTCTTTGCGTGATCGAGTCATTTACAATATTCGTTTTCTTATAGACTTTGCTCAACCCAATTCGTAAAGTTAGGAAGGTAGATCATAGAAAAATTAATAAAAAACTGCGATTTCTGTAAGGTAGACATGACTTTAATGAATATTTAAATAGATCGAAAAGAGTGTTGTCGATTGGTTAGAACTGTTGATAAGTGACGTGTATTTAATTGTTAGCGGTATTTAATCATTCTCAAAATGTAAGAAAATATTAATATTGAGGCAAGGGCAACTATTGCGTTGCACAATAATGGTTTTAATAAAACATAAATATCCGAACAAACTGGACTAAATGTGAGTATTATATTTACGAATTGTAACTTATATCCATAATGAGGATTTATAAGTGCAGAATTTTAATTTTATTTCATTGCTTATAAGAAAAGAGACTTTCGGCTTACCTTGTAGTTAGTTAAAAACTAAGTTAAATATAGCACAGTCGATATATTATAACGACATTGTTCTTGATAAAATAATAAACAAGAAATATTTTTTTTTGTCTATCCCCGAAGGGGTGGCAGAGGCATATTATATGCCCTCTTTTTACCATGTGTATTCCTGTCCCACGTAATAGGTGGTGAGCCCATTGCCGTGTTGAAATAGACAGACGCAGGTTGTGGCTACCTGCTGTGACTTGACGACTGCCATGATACTGGCAACCGGGACCAACGGCTTAACGTGCCTTCTGAAGCACGGAAACGCTCGCAAATGTAAATGCAAAGTGGTCACCCATCCGAGGACCAGCCATAGTGAAAGTTGCGTAACTCAGTGATTTTTTACAGAACACTGAGTCCCGCGGACTCAGTGTTCTTGCATGAATTGTCACGGGCGCTTCATAGTAGAAATATTTAAAAATATTAATCAAACTAAAGTCACTTCAGTGTTTTCTTACAGCTACGTAATATATATTTTCTTTTGTTTTAGAGGAGTACTGTTAGTCTGTGGATAAAGAGATATGAGGAAGAGGGTAGTCTTGCGAGTCGACAGCGAAGTGGAAGGCCGGTGCTTATTAGTGAAGTGCAGAGACGACAAATGTGAATGAGTATGAAAAAAATGGTTTTATACCAACCAGACACCTTGCGGAATTATTCGACAACTCATTACAAACTGTTCGCCGTGCCCTCCATTCTGAAGGCTTGCATCACAGAAGACCAGCTAAAAAGCCCTTCTTGACAGAAAAACATAAACAAGAAAGAATACGCTTCGCACGGGATTATTAAGATTTTGACTGGAATACTACTATATTTTCAGATAAAAAGACATTTAAATCTAGTCAAAATGGCAGGCTTCATTTATGGCGCAAGGATAACACTCGCTGATGTGAGAAAAATGTGATCCCTAATACCGAGTCAGGTAGAATCACGATTAACATGTGGGGTTGGATGAGTGCTGCCGGACCAGGAGAATTGGCTTTTATTCCTCCGCGTGCCAACATTTCTACTTACGTAGAAGTATTAGACAACGTAATGCTACCTACTGTGCGCAACGTTTATCCAGCTGATAAGTTGTCAGAATTATCATTTGTTCAGGACAATTGTCTTATTCACCGAGCGAGCATTGTGCGTGAGTGGTTTCACAACCATCCGGAGATAATTGTTGATCCTTGGCCAGCGCGATCACCCGACCTCAATCCCATAGAAAATCTTTGGGGTTTGATGGTGCAAAGATGGAAGTCTCGGAATGAGAGGAGTATAGAAGTATTTAAAAATCATTGCATGGAGGTTTGTGAAAATATAAGAGGAACCAAAATATGTAATAATATTGTAGGATCTATGCGCAATCGACTACTTGACAGCATTGAAAATAATGAAGGTTATACAATATATTAATCACTACATGTTTTGGTTTTTTATAAATTCTTCGTAGTGTAACTCAAATTGAGGTTAAGTTTCAATCTTCTTTTCGTCAAGAAAATGAACACTTAAATTCAATGCATTCGTTGTGACGTTGTGTTCCTAAAATGTAAATCTTAAATTATGCCCATAACTATAACCTTTAATATGTGGGTATCACCAAATGTATATAAGAACATCCTTTTATGCTATTATATGTTATATTATATAATTAAAAGGCACTGTATTGACTATCAATTGTCTGTGATTAGACCAGTCCTGTTGAGAGTACGTCATTTGTCTGTCACCTTATAAAGCCGGCCATTTTCGAATTCCAATGCCATTCCTTCCTAAAAATTTGCAGAGTGAAGACTTAACCTAGTACCTACTGATAGGAGATAATTGTTGATCCTTGGCCAGCGCGATCACCCGACCTCAATCCCATAGAAAATCTTTGGGGTTTGATGGTGCAAAGATGGAAGTCTCGGAATGAGAGGAGTATAGAAGTATTTAAAAATCATTGCATGGAGGTTTGTGAAAATATAAGAGGAACCAAAATATGTAATAATATTGTAGGATCTATGCGCAATCGACTACTTGACAGCATTGAAAATAATGAAGGTTATACAAAATATTAATCACTACATGTTTTGGTTTTTTATAAATTCTTCGTAGTGTAACTCAAATTGAGGTTAAGTTTCAATCTTCTTTTCGTCAAGAAAATGAACACTTAAATTCAATGCATTCGTTGTGACGTTGTGTTCCTAAAATGTAAATCTTAAATTATGCCCATAACTATAACCTTTAATATGTGGGTATCACCAAATGTATATAAGAACATCCTTTTATGCTATTATATGTTATATTATATAATTAAAAGGCACTGTATTGACTATCAATTGTCTGTGATTAGACCAGTCCTGTTGAGAGTACGTCATTTGTCTGTCACCTTATAAAGCCGGCCATTTTCGAATTCCAATGCCATTCCTTCCTAAAAATTTGCAGAGTGAAGACTTAACCTAGTACCTACTGATAAGAGTATATAAGAATTAGCTTATGCTGTTTAATTGAGTTATATCTGTGTAGAATAAGCCGAGCGTGTTATATCTGTAAAAAGGAGAAATTATATCTATTGGAAGTATACGGTGGTTTTAAGTTGGCTCTAATTATCATCATCCCTATCAATTCAGAAGTGGGATAATAAAGTATTTAACTACTTCCACGCCTGCGAACTAAGGTTAGTTATTTTATAATATTTAAAGTCTACACGTTATTATGAAACGGAAAAAAAACATTTTTTTTTTGTTTTCTACCTACATCTGTTGGAAAAAAATGAATGCAGGTAACAAGTATGATACGCCTAAAGAAACTACTGTCTCTGAGATAAAGTTAGTCGGCACTTTAAATGATAAATATGTACTAGAAATTGGTGTTAATGGTAAGTCGATGACTTGCTATGTTGACCTCGGCAGTCAATGTACCCTAATGAGAAAGAGTGATTTTGAAACGTTAGGTATATCGTTCACTGAAGATAATTTGCTTTCACTGAAGGGATTTGGTGATTCTTTAATTAGTCCTTTGGGTAGATCTATTGTCACTTTAACAGTCCAAGGGATTTCTCTTGCAACTGAAGTTATAATAGTAAAGGACGAACTTATTAAGTATTCTATTTTGTTAGGGCATACATTTACAGAACAATCTGGTGTAATTATAATTAAAACTGATGAGCACTTGATTTTACAAAAACAAATTGATAACATTAAAACAGACAAAATAAATTTAATTACTAAGTCTGATACAGTGATACGTTCTATGACGGCTGTACCGATCAAAGTGGACAGTAGTATAGACTGTAGTGTATATGTTCGAGGATCAGTAAGATATATAGGTAAACATAAATACTATATAATGCCCGGGAGTTATACAATTGTGGCAGGATTCGGATGTGTAATGTTAATAAACTTAGAGTCTCAATTATTCACCCTAAAAAATAATACACTACTAACTAGAGCCCAAGTCATTAGTAACAAAGAACCAATAGAAGTTAATAAAATAGACATCGAAGATAATGCACTGATGACAGACCAGATATCTGTAGGGGATACTTTAAATAGCAAAGAAACCGTAAATTTACATAATTTGTTACAAAAGTATAGAGATTGTTTTTCCTTTGGTTTATCAGATCTGGGTTTAACAAACTTAACAGAGATGACTATAACACTAAATGACGCAACACCAGTGGTCTACAGACCATACCGTCTAGCACACGTTGAAAAGGCGAAGGTTAAAACTATGATTCAAGAAATGTTAGATAGCGGAATAATTACAGAGTCCACCTCGTCTTATGCTAGTCCCATATTACTTGTTAAAAAGAAAACTGGTGATCAACGCTTATGCGTTGATTATCGTGCGCTAAACTCGAAAACTGTCAAAGAGCATTACCCTCTGCCCAGAATAGAAGACCAAATTGACAATTTAGGAGGATATAAATATTTCATTACATTAGACTTGGCATCTGGGTATTACCAAATTCCAATCGCTCCCTCCTCTCAGGATAAAACTGCTTTCGTAACACCCGACGCGCAGTACCAATTCATGCGTATGCCCTTTGCTCTAGCCAATGCACCGTCGGTTTTTCAAAAAACCATAAATACAATGTTGAAAGGTGTTAGGAATAAAGAAGCTTTTGCATTCATGGACGATAAAACCGTGGAACAAGGCATGGAAAGATTAGAAACAGTGCTCAAGTTAATTAGGGAAGCAGGGTTAACTCTAAAATTAATGAAATGTAAGTTTTTCTATAGTACCATTGATTACTTAGGTTTTGAAATTTCCGAGCAAGGAGTTAGGCCAGGTTTAAGAAAAACTGAGGCAGTAGAGTCGTACAAAGCACCTAAAAACCAACATGAATTACGCCAATTTATAGGGCTCATTAGTTTCTTTCGACGATCCGTCAAAAACTTTGCCGTGCTTGTCGCACCACTTACGAAACTTCTAAAAAAAGATAGCAAATGGGAATGGGGTCCCGAGCAAAATCAATCTTTCTCAACACTGAAATCTAAATTAGTTAACCGACCCATCCTAGCTATTTATAACCCCTCACTTAAAACCCAATTACATACCGATGCTTGCAAGACGGGTATAGCAGGTATACTTTTGCAAGAAGATGAATCGGGCAACATGCGAGCAGTCGCGTACTATAGTCGTCAGACGAATATTGAGGAACAAAAATATCACTCTTTCGAGCTTAAGACCTTGGCTGTTGTTGCCTCTTTAAATAGGTTTCGCGTTTATCTGTTAGGTATAAAGTTTACAATCGTCACTGATTGTAATGCGTTAAGAACTACATTATCCAAACGAGACATAATACCACGAATAGCTAGATGGGGGTTGCAACTTCAAGAGTACCAATGTAATATAGAGTACCGCCCAGGGTCTCGAATGACACACGTTGATGCTCTCAGTAGAAATGCTCTCGATAAAAACTTTGATTATGAATCTATATTTGAAATTTTAACAATCGAGTCTGAGGATTGGTTAGTTACTATGCAAAATTACGTTGATGAAATTTCTAGAATAAAACAGATCTTAGAAGATCCGAACTCTAAATATGTAGGAGACGTCTATCAAAATTATAAAATTAAAAATGGCAAAGTATACCGTTTAGTAAATGATCAATTGAAGTGGGTGGTTCCAAAAGGGGTTCGGTGGCAATTACTCAAGAAAAATCATGACGAGTTAGGTCATTTTGGAATAGAGAAAACTCTCGACAAATTGAGGAGTTCTTATTGGTTTCCCAAAATGCGCAGATTTGTTACAAAGTATGTACAGTCTTGTCTGGACTGTTCTTACCATAAAACTCCGGGTTCCCACCCGGAGTTTTATAGGAAGCAAGGAATGCTTCACCCTATACCAAAAATTGATATTCCCTTTCATACGGTTCATCTAGACCATCTGGGTCCATTTGTAAAAAGTAAATCTAAAAATACCTATATCTTAGTTCTAATTGATGCTTACACCAAGTATATAAATTTATATGGCGTAAAGAATACAAAAACAAAAAGTACTCTGAAAGTTTTAAATAATTATGTTAGTTTATTTGGAGTACCAAAAAGGTTAATAAGCGATAGAGGTTCATCATTTACTAGCAAGGGATTTAAAGATTATATTAATAAATTAGGCATACGCCATGTGTTAAATGCAGTAGCAACCCCAAGAGCAAACGGGTAGGTAGAGCGATTTAATCGCATTAAATTAGCTTCACTTGCCACTAAAAATCATAATTACCCAGAAAATGAGTGGGACAAACACTTAGAAGAAATACAACTAGGTTTAAATACGACTATAAATAAAACCACGGGTAAAAGTCCATCAGAAGTACTATTTGGGTTGAGATTGCGAACTAAGGGTGATGGTAGTCTAACTTCTTGATTAGATTGCGATGAAAATAATTCAAAATCATTGTATGCGGTTAGACATGTCGTCAACTTGAGAGTAGCTAATGAACAAAGGAAATAAAAGGAAAGGTTTGATAAAAAAAGAAAAATTGCAAAAACATATAAAATCGGTGATTTAGTTAGGATAGAAAGAGAAATTGCTAGTAACAATGGGAAGTCACGGAAACTTCTACCAAAAGTTCAAGGACCGTATAGGATAGTCAAGGCACTAGATAATGATAGGTATACTAACTTTTAAACTATCGCGTTGCATACTATCAGTATATTTGTTAATAACGGGGCTAAACGCGGTTATTCCACATACCTTTGGTGCCTGACGTTTCGACCAGGTTGCACCGGCCGTGGTCACAGGCTGACTGGCTCAGCGGCGCACGCCCTCCGTCGTCGAGTACGCGTGGTAGAAGTTTCTCCATCCACCCGCACATCTTCGTTATTCTTGATGTTATTTTTTCTCCACGTACCGTCACACACTACACTCACGGTGTCCCTATTCTATAAGCTAACAGACGCGCGCCTATTCTGATGTTTACCCGACTGTGCACAAAAGCGAGACTTTATGTTACTAATCAATGGATTCCACGCTCCTGATAATTTAAACCAAACGAAACGTACTATAGCTGAAAGGGTCAAGGAACATATCGCAGCTGTGAAGAAATGCAACACTAGTAATTTAGCTTACAGAATAGGGACACCGTGAGTGTAGTGTGTGACGGTACGTGGAGAAAAAATAACATCAAGAATAACGAAGATGTGCGGGTGGATGGAGAAACTTCTACCACGCGTACTCGACGACGGAGGGCGTGCGCCGCTGAGCCAGTCAGCCTGTGACCACGGCCGGTGCAACCTGGTCGAAACGTCAGGCACCAAAGGTATGTGGAATAACCGCGTTTAGCCCCGTTATTAACAAATATAATGATAGGTATGTTGTAGAGGACACTCCACTAACAAGAAAACAAAATAGAAGGTACGAGGCTGTTATTTCCGTAGACAAGATACATCCATGGTTAACATATACACAAGAATATTTAAATGATACAAATGAGGGATCTGATTCGGACGAGATTGTAGCGAATGATGATAAGCAATCTGTTTCTGATAAAATCGCACCAGGCAATGACACTGAATTGGACTAATTACGACTAAGTAATAATTGTATACGGAAAATTACACGAAATTTAATTTTTAAAACAAAAATTGAAATATCACTGTATAATAAAATGAGGATTTGAAGGATTATGTAATACTTCTAATTAAAATTATTGTGATGTAGTTATTGGATTATGAGTATAATGATGTATGATTATGTTAATAATGATGTATGATTAAGTACATAAAATAAAAAATAAAATAAATATCCATCACGCCTTATCCCCGAAGGGGATATTATATGCCCACTTTTCACCGTGTGGATTCCTGTCCCACGTAATAGGTGGTGAGCCCATTGCCGTGTTGAAATAGACAGACGCAGGTTGTGGCTACCTGCTGTTGAAATTTTCAAGCCGCCCATAAGGCCTTCAACTAGGCTTAACGACTGCCATTTTACTGGCAACCGGGACCAACGGCTTAACGTGCCTTCCGAAGCACGGAAAGCAAAGCAAAGCATTAAGTACATGAGTTCAAGATTACAATTACTTAAATAAGAATAAATTTTAGTACATGAAATACTAAATTATTGCGTAAATTATGCAAGTGAGGCCGAGAAGCCAATAGCAGGAGCATATATTTACGTGTAGGTCTATATTTATAATTAAGGTTATTTTGCTATAGTTTTGATTAATTATAATGAAATTAGAATAATTTGTAAAAGGTAAAAGGTTTTTTATATACTCATACTTAGGTAGGATGGTGACGTCCCAACTCCCATAAAAGTTTGTTAATTTTTTGAATAGACAAAAATTATAAATAACCATTCAACGACGAAGATCTGCAGCAAGTGAACGGGGTTAGGAGGTCAGTCGGCATTCAATAAAAGCGTAGCGATATCAAGTTAGTTTTTTCAACAACTGGGAAGATGCTAAGACGAACTATAAGTTATCATTCGACTCGACTTTAGATATGGTTTCTACTTCCCAATCCTAAAGAGATGAGTTAAAAATTACATAAATAGGTAAATATTATGGTAAAATAGTTTACATAAAAACTTGTTAAGACATCGAACAGTACGGGAATTGCTGACTAGAAATTCACCTCGCTATTGCGTCAGACATCAGTCACGAGCTTGGACACGAGGTGCTGACGCAGCGACGCTCAGGTTCTCATGCAATCGCAGTTACTCAAGTTGCACACTTCGTATCTAGCATCGAACGTAGTCGGTTCCTTTAGTTCGTAATTTTGTATTAAGTGTAATTTCTGTTCAATTAATTAAATTAGTTTTAAAATTAAATTTGGTTTTTTTTGGAACCATCGGCTGCAGGTTACTTAATTGGCGCAGTCGGTAGGATACTCAAAGCAGTGCGCAGCGCGTTCAAGGACTCTCGTATCGAATCCTGTCGGCTCCGCAAAGCCGCTGCGCGTGGTCCACGGCCCGAATCGAGTATCAAGAACCTCGGTAAGCAGTAGCCGGTGCATCCAGACATTGATGATCCAGATTACCGAATGATGAGACTGTAAGTACATTAGAATCATTTTTCTTGTGTTGCTTCCTTTTGTTCCACTCCATTCTCACTAAACCTTCAAGATTTTTCACCCAAGGCAATCTACTTCTGATAGAGTTGCGAGGGCGGATAGGCGTAATAAGTTAGACTTAAATAGGGACTTAGGTAGCTTAAGGGAAGAAGAGGAAATGAGTCTGTCAGGTCAGCCAGCAGATTTCCCTCCTCGTAGGGACCCCATAGACGCTATTTTTAAGGCTCTTAGGTTAGTCCCAGAATTCGATGGTAACCCCAATATACTCACTAGGTTCATTAGTCTATGTGATGAATTAGTCAAGAGATTTTTAAACCCTGCACAGGGACACGAGTTAGAAAATCAATCCTTACTCAACGGCATCCTTAATAAGGTTACGGGTAATGCCGCGAGGCTTATAAATACGAATGGTATACCGACGGACTGGAATGGAATTCGTACAGCCTTGATAAATAATTTCGCAGATCAACGTGACGAAACAGCGCTATATAATGATTTGTCTTTACTGACCCAAGGTCATAGTACTCCTCAAGAATTTTACGAACGTTGCCAGAATTTGTTCAGCATCATTATGACGTATGTTATGTTACACGATGATCTGTCCAGTACAGTAGAAGCTAAACGTCAACTCTATAAAAAACTAACTCTCCAATCTTACTTACGCGGTTTGAGAGATCCGCTGGGCGCACGTATTAGATGCATGCGTCCTGTATCTATAGAGCATGCACTAGAGTACGTACAGGAGGAAACTAACACCCTATACTTACAGCAGCGTAACGATAACTTCTTAGATAAGAAACAGCCACATGCTAATTTTATGGGCATGCACCAAAAGCAGACTAATAATTCGCATCGCCCATTCCCTCTCGCTAAAACTATAAACTACGGCATGCCTAAGCTAGGACCTTCACAGCAACCACCTACACAGGGCCATTCAGCCGGCCCCTGGAGACCAATTAACCATGGCCCTCAACCGTTCCGAGGTCCAACAAGAACCCAACAGATATTTAGGGCTGCTCCACCTAACTACAACGAACGTAGTAACGTATTTAGGTTACCTCCGCGAAATGCACCCATCGGGATGGGTCCGCAAAGGTCAACCCCCATGAGTGGCGTCAGTCACTACGTTAGTAGGCCGATGCCAATTCGAGGTCATGATTGGAATAAGTCCGGCAACCCACCGCCAAGTAATTATTTTAAATCACGCGAATTAAATTTTAACGAATGTCCCGACTATGAATACGGCCCATGTTACGAACAGTACGCGGTGTCCGATTACTTTGAGCCGGAATGCTACGGATACTATAATTGCGATAGCAATAAGTATTATCATCAATCTTCTTATGACGATATGTCACAGACAGTAGACGAAAATTTACCGGGCAGTTCAGCACCTGCAATCCAGGAGGATTTTTGCAAGGACACTCAGTCCGACAAACCAAAATAGAAATTAATACCCAAACTCAACGTCAACTTCCTTACATCCAAATACAGGACCCGCCTTTACAATTACTAATCGATACTGGGGCCCACCAGTCGTTCATTAGCCCAGAAGCAGCTCAGAGTTTCTACTCGCATTTACCTCTAGATTACGAGCCGTTTCAAGTTACAAATATCCACGGCACCACAAGTGCCGATCATACAATTACTATACCGTGTTTCTCAGAATTCAATGATAGAGATAGTATTAAGTTATTCGTTTATAAATTTCATAAGCACTTTGATGGGTTAATAGGTTCCGATTTACTAGGTGAATGGCAAGCAAACATAGATTTCAAAAATATGCAGCTTAATACTAAGTATGCTATGAACACAATTCGTGTTCATGACTCCCGTAATGTCAACCTCTACGAGGATATTATACCAGCAGGGTCGTCAAAATTAGTTAAATTGCCGATTAACATCCACGATGGTTCTGCCTATATACCGGAGCAAGTAATTTCTAATTGTAGAATTAGCGAGTGTCTCACGTCAGTTATTAACAGCCGCGGAGTAATAGAGGTGGTAAATCCAAGCAACCACGATATCATTTTCTCTGTTGATCGTCAAGTCACAGCTGAACTTTTCAACGCCGAGTGCGTACGCGACCCCTACTCTCTAGACGTGCCCAGGAAGTGATTTCTAAATTACGTACCGATCATTTGAACCCAGAGGAGCGTGCTAACCTCGAAAACCTCTGTGGACAATACGCGGATGTGTTCTATGTGGAAGGCGAGCCTTTAACCTTTACCAACCAAATTAAACATAGGATACAAACTACCGATGAGACACCTGTTTACACAAAAAGCTATCGCTTTCCTTTTATACACCGGGAAGAAGTTAGGAACCAGATCCAGAAGATGTTAAATCAAGGGATAATCAGACCGTCACACTCGGCTTGGAGCTCACCTATCTGGGTGATACCCAAGAAATTAGACGCTTCAGGTAAAGCTAAGTGGCGTATCGTTGTAGACTTCAGAAAATTAAACGAAAAGACATTAGACGACAAGTATCCAATACCCAACATCACCGACATTCTTGATAAGCTAGGTAACTGCCAATACTTCACAACCTTGGACCTAGCAAGTGGCTTTTATCAAGTCGAGATGGATCCAAGGGACATCCCCAAAACAGCCTTCAATGTAGAGCAAGGACACTTCGAGTTCTTAAGAATGCCACTAGGAGTCAAGAACTCACCGTCTACCTTCCAAAGGGTAATGGACAACGTTCTCAGAGGCCTTCAGAACGTCATATGTCTCGTGTACTTAGATGATATTATAATCTTCAGTACATCACTTCAAGAGCATATGAACAACCTGGAGAAGGTTTTCCAGCGACTGAGGGAGTCCAACTTTAAAATACAGCTTGATAAATCAGAGTTTCTTAAGCTGGAAACTGCTTTTTTTGGTCACATCATCAGCAACGAAGGCGTAAAGCCAAATCCTGACAAAATAGCCGCTATTCAAAATTATCCGTTGCCCAAGACACCCACGGAAATAAAACGATTCCTAGGCTTACTCGGCTACTATCGTAAGTTTATCCCTGACTTCGCTCGTTTGACGAAACCCCTCACTCAGTGTTTGAAAAAAGGCTCAAAAATTGCTTTCACTCCTGAATACACAAATTGTTTCGAGAAATGCAAAACCCTCCTTATAAACGACCCCATACTTCAATACCCTGACTTCTCAAAAGAATTCCTTCTCACTATGGACGCTTCCAATTTAGCCATTGGTGCTGTGCTGTCACAAGGGCCCATAGGGAGTGACAAACCGATAGCTTATGCCTCACGAACCCTCAACTCCAGTGAAATCAACTACAGTACCATCGAGAAAGAGTTACTTGCGATAGTTTGGGCTACGAAGTACTTCCGCCCTTACTTGTACGGGCGCAAATTTAAGATCATTACAGACCACAAGCCATTGCAGTGGGTTATGAATCTCAAAGAACCCAACTCTCGCTTAACTCGTTGGCCATTAAAGTTGAGTGAATATAACTTTACCGTTATCTATAAACAGGGCAAGTCAAACACCATCGCTGACGCCTTGTCAAGAATCGAAGTCTGTAACGAAGACACTAGCTCAGTGGCAGTTAATCCCTCCGTTAACCAGCATATGTTGGACTAATCTAGGACCCTTACAGCTCACACAGACGCTGAAAATCCCATATTGGAAATACCCATCACAGATGAACCCTAAAATAAATTCAATAGGCAAATAGTTTTTACTGTTGTTGGTGCTTACAGGTCCAAAACCGTTGTTACCAAACCTTTCGATACCCATACGCGAACAGCTATACAATTACGCAAACCCATATTCGAATTAGACCTTGTAGACGCAATCAAAGAATATGTCCACCCGAAGGTAAAGACAGGGATATTAATCAACCCACCTTTAGAGATGTACAACATCATTCCAATCGTCCAAAATCATTTTAAAAGTTCTTCCATGAACTTAGTCCTAACCAAAACGGAGGTTGAGAATATCAAAGAGTATTTACGTCAGCAGGAAATAATTCAGAAGTACCACGACGGAAAAACCAATCATCGCGGTATTAACGAGTGCTATTCTGCATTGACGCGACGTTACTACTGGCCCAAGATGAAAGAACAGATTACGAAGTACATCAATGAATGTACGATCTGTGGGCAAAGCAAGTATGACCGTAATCCCATTAGACAACAGCTTCACTTAGTGCCACCACCGACAAAGCCTTTTGAAGTTATTCATATGGACCTATTTACTGTGGAAACAGAGAAATTCCTTACCATCATAGACTCTTTCTCAAAGTATGCTCAAGCGTACCATCTGAGGGATGGAACCGCCATGAGTGTAATTCAAGCTTTACTTATCTTCTGTACTCATCACGGTGTCCCAATAACGATAGTAACTGATCGTGGAACCGAGTTCACGAACCAGTTATTCCTCGAGTTTACACGATTACATCAGATACAGCACCACAAGATCTTAGCTCACGCGCCCAACGAAAATGGAATGGTAGAACGCCTACATTCCACCCTTCTAGAACACCTTAGAATACTTAAAATAAAGCATCGTACCGAGTCCGCTATTAACCTGATGCCCTATGCCATTTTAGCTTACAACAGTACCATACACAGCTTTACTAGGTGTAGACCTTTAGAAGTCATAAGTGGCCACTTTGACCCACGTGACCCTTTAAATCTAGACGTAACCGAACATTTAATGCAACAATATATGCAGGATCACCAGTCAAAAATGCGTAAAGTCTACGAGATAATTAATGAAAACTCTATTAGGGATAGGACAGACATAATAGACAATTTAAATAAAAATCGGGAACCAGAAGAAAGCTACATCCCCAATCAACAGATATTTATTAAAAACCCCCTAGCTTCTCGTCAAAAGCTAGCCCCAAGATTCACACAAGATAGAATAATCGCAGATCTACCCATACACATTTACACTAAAAAGAAACGTCGCCAAATCCCGTTTAAAAAGGGTACCTAAGGCAGCACGATTGTTACAGGACGATCCTGATGTTCCTTCTACCAGCGGTAGCCGCCCAAGAGATAACACTTGAAAGCATCGACGATGGCCCAGGACTCCTACCCTTCGACTTAGGTCCAACTAAGATAAAGTAACAGAACAAATAGAAACTTTCACTTCAAGTCGTGTTAAACGGGGATTGATTGACGGATTGGGCTCTGTAATCAAAAGTATCTCAGGTAATTTAGATTATAACGATGCCATACGCTACGATAATGCTATAAAAGTACTAGAAGGGAACCAAAAAGAGTTAAGTTTGGAGTATAATCATCATATTAGCCTAAGTAAGGAATGGATGTCCCAACAGTCTAAAGTCATAGATAGCCTAACCAATAACCAGAATAAAATCATCGAGATGGCCAATACTCTGATAAACACCACCAATATAGCCAATGTAGGTTTAACTACACTTGCTCATCTATCTCAACTATTAACTATCATGAGCGATAATATAGAAGAGCTCTCCGAGGAAATGCTAGGAATGGAAAATTTATTAACTTTTATTCATGCGAAAAGTACTCACCATTCAATGCTTAACCTAAAAGCATTAACGGCTATGATAAATAGGGTACGTAACCTTTACGATAAGGACGAAATACTAGATATAAGTATTAGGGATTATTTCGATATAATTAGTTTGGGCTCTTATTATAGTAATAGTAAGATAGTTATAGTATTTAAAATACCGATTGCCTTACCTAAAACCTATCATCTATACAAACTATCCGTCGTACCTAACAAAAACCATGAAGTCCTTATTCCATCCTCACCTTTCATAGCAATACATGAGTCTGATTTTATGTACATGGAGGCAGAATGCCCGAAGGTAACCGACTGGTATATCTGTGAAAAGTTATCAAGCTTCAATCACCCCGTTCAAGAAGACTGCATCCAGCGGGTCATTACAAAACAGACGTTAGACTCCTCCTGCAACCTCACTCCAATCTCACTTACAAAGGCAGCCTTCGAGCGACTAGACGACAAGCACTATACAATCTCTTTCCCGAAACCTACCAAGGTGCAGACATCGTGTGAGAGAAACATCTTCAAAACACTTCAAGGAAGTTATCTAGCCGTCTTGCCTCAAGACTGTTATCTAAAGACTTCTGAGTTCACTATAGCTAATACCAACAATCGTTTAAAGGGACAAGCTACGAAGATAATGGATCTACCATTAAACTACAACAGGAATTCATCTTTGCAACCCACTCTCACACTGAATTCAATAAACCTAGAAAATTTACACGCCAGCCATACCAAGATAATGATGCAGCCTCCGGTTGATCTACAAGCGGTGCAAGACACATCATTATACCATACCACATTACCCATGTATGTTATCCTGTGTGCTGCAGTCGTCGTTTTAACCTACGTCCTTATTAAGAGGCACCTTCGTCGAACTATCAAGATATCAGACCATGAATTAAGCCAACCTACAAGCCAAGATGGCAAGAAGACAGACTCTGAACCATCGCAACATCCAAGTCATACTCCGGACCATTAATCAGCACTATTCTCAACAAAAGTTCTCAAATAGATGCTGAACTACGGCGGGAGGTGTTAAGGCATCGAACAGTACGGGAATTGCTGACTAGAAATTCACCTCGCTATTGCGTCAGACATCAGTCACGAGCTTGGACACGAGGTGCTGACGCAGCGACGCTCAAGTTCTCATGCAATCGCAGTTACTCAAGTTGCACACTTCGTATCTAGCATCGAACGTAGTCGGTTCCTTTAGTTCGTAATTTTGTATTAAGTGTAATTTCTGTTCAATTAATTAAATTAGTTTTAAAAGTAAATTTTGTTTTTTTTTGAACCATCGGCTGCAGGTTACTTAATTAACTTAATATTACTTAGATATCAAATATTTACCTAACTAGGTAAATACGTAGTAGAGGATGAGGAAACGATGCAGGTGTTCTTATGGGAATGGTAGGTCAGACAGCAGTTGTCGGCCCTACAATGCTGAAAATCAAAAGTCAAACAATACCTGCTGTGATACTAGGCTCCAAATCTAGATAGATGAAGTGAAGAGAGTTTACATATAAGATTTTTTGAAATTATTAGTCCTGGAAAGGGATATTCTTGATTTTAAAATTAAAAAAGAATTACATTTTTAAATAACAAAGAGAATAAACATTTTGTTAAAAATGTTATAAAAATTATTATAATTTCAAAAATATCACAAACTGAACAAAGATTCGAAATCTATGTTTATCGGTCGACCTCGATGCTTAGCCCAACCAGCTGTCAGCGCATGTCAGTTTTCCGCGAATGTTACCTATCCTAGGAGACAAGTCGCCACTGTGCTGCGGATTCTTAATGCAACAGAATTATTTTAGTAGTGCGACGCGGCGACATATCTTTAGTGTGTGTTATCTGTAGAATGTAAAGACATCACTTATATACGCGCACATCTACACACACATGGACGGTGGGTGATTGGCTCGTGCGTTCATAGGACTATAGTCTTTATTATGCTTATGGACTTTTAAACGTTTACTGAGCGTCCTCGGGAGAGGTGAGGAGGCGCTTCGCAGCCTGCTGCACCTGCGGGCCTGAGGATGCACTAAATACCGGCGTGGAAATTGGGACCTTAGCGGGACTTGGCTGCAAGGTCACCACTGGTGAGAGCCCATGTGGTGGTGTGCGGGCCAAGGAACTGCAGCCAGCGAATGGTGACGGAGCTGCTTCTCCGAGGAGTTCCTCGATCCTTTTCCTTTGGAGCTCTGCCGCCAACAACTCTTGCTGCTTACGCAAGTCCTCATCCTAATCCATGTTCGTGAATTACAAGTAAATAAAATAAAAGAAAACAAAAAAAATAAATACAAAAAAAAATGTTCAAATGCCTAATAGCCAAAGCACTACAACCCTAACACGGAACGCACCTGTCAAGTGACAAAACGTCAACTGTCAAACACTAGACGTCAAACGTCAAATGTAACTGACAGCTGTCAACGTCACACGCCCACGTGCTTAGTTATATGCACTATTAATTATTATAAAATAAAAAGAAATTACAACATTTTAAATAATCAATACAAAACAAGAAATAGCACATTATTCCCAGCTCTACCTGACAACCCTCACCTAACACGTGTTTATAACCTCAAAGTGAGGTTAAGTACCACGTGCCGGATCGAAAATACCAAATAAAGGAGGTTCAACTACACAATTGTCCAAATTAATAATTATAAACTACTTACAGTGTCCAATACCACGCGGCAAGCCCGGTATTTATTGTACTTTCAACTTATCGCAATAATGCGTCCATCCACCTGCTCAGCCACAAAAATACAGAAAAATAAAACAATAATCACTTTTAAAAATTATCAAAACAATATTCTTTTGAAGCGCTCGTGGCCCCGCGGTCTCAGTGTTCTGTAAACGATCACTGAGTTATGCAACTTTTACTATGGCTGGTCCTCGGATGGGTGACCACTTTGTGGCATTTACATATGCGAGCGTTTCCGTGCTTCGGAAGGCCCGTTAAGCCGTTGGTCCCGGTTGTCAGTAAAATTGCAGTCGTTAAGCGTGGTTGAAGGCCTTATGGGCGGCTTGAAAAATTTCAACAGTAGGTACCCACAACCTGCGTTTGTCTATTTCAACACGGCAATGGGCACCACCACCATCACCACCTATTACGTGGGATAGGAATCCACACGGTGAGAAGTGGGCATATAATATGCCTCTGCCACCCCTTCGGGGATAAGACGTGATGGATATTTATTTTATTTAAAACAATATAAAACTAATATATTCTATATATTAGTATTGCAAAAACTACCGCGGCATAAGCTTGCTCAGCATCGTCGGCAAATTGTATGCGAAAGTTTTGATAAAAAGAGTGATGAATGAAACTGAAGGGAAAATGTGGGATGTGCAAGCAGGATTTATGAAAGGAAGAGGATGCACGGATCAGGTCTTTTTCTTACGATGCGTAATTGAAAAACTTTTGGCGCAGAGTCAAAAAGTTTATTGCGCATTCGTAGACTTGGTATGATAGAGTGGTGAGGAATAAACTGTGGTCAACATTTTCCATGTATAGAGTAAGCAGCAACTTGGTATGAGCACTGAAATCTCTATATGAGGGATCCAGTGCTTGTGTCAGAATCAACGGAGCTTCCACAGACTTTTTTCACATCGAAAAAGGTGTGAGACAGGGTTGTGTAGCGTCACCGTGGCTGTTTAACCTATACATTGACAGTTGCTTGAAAGAACTGCAAGAAAGTGCGTATGGTTTAAAAATGACTGATCTGACCATCAAATGTCTTCTTTACGCTGATGATCAGGTAATACTTGCATCATCAGCGGACGAGTTGCAGTTGATGGTTAATATTATGCATGATGCGCTGAAAGGCAAAGGAATGAAAGTGAATGTAAATAAGACGAAAGTAATGGTTTTTGAAAGAGAGAAAAACATGACAGATTGCTCGATTTTTGTGGAAGTAAAAAGAGTGGAACAAGTGAAAGAATTTATATACCTAGGCTCAAAATTTGCCAGAGATTGTAACGTTACGATTTTCCGGGAGGGTAAAAAGTAAAGTTTAGAAGAAAACTGTCACCAGGACTGGAGGAGTCCTGGCTTAAAAGGAAAAGTAAAAGAAAAAGGAGAAAAGGTAAAGTTAATTTAATATAATATAAAATGTTAAAAATAAAACCAGAGAAAGCCGGGGGTAAATAAGTTCTTGATTGTTTCTTTAAAAGAGCCGGTTAGCAGCACTCGTAGCTAAGAAAGGGGCCTCGCGTAGACCTCCACGTTGCTAAGGGGCCTCAAGTAAGGCCTCCACGTCGCTAAGAAGGGGCCTCAAGTCCCCTCAGGCCTCCACGTCGCCGACCTCTGAGAAGCAGGTCGCGAATTCATGCAGGTAGAGGGCTGGAAATAACGAGCGGTCGGCGTCTTTAACAGAGCCGGTTAACAGCACACAACACCGCAGACAATCACTTCACTATTTCAGGAGGACACAACCCTCTCACTCAGCACTTATTCATTCCTTCTTTTACAGAGCATTTAAAAATTTAAACAATAATTCTAAACATATTTTAGAATATTAATTTATAACAAGGTCTAATATCTATACAACCTAACCTACTGGCAGCTCTAGCAATAAATTCAAAATAAAACCTAGGCTTGTCATTAACTGACATTACAAATTACAAGGTAAACAAACATTATGAGAGAATTAGAAAATCCAAGTATTTCGAAATATAAAGGCCTAGGAATGCTACAGATAATGGCCATGCAGATAATTTGAGAGAACAAAATAATAAAAGATTTAATTAAAAAAGTAAGTAAAGAATGTTACATTACAAGATGGAAAGTGTGATGATGACATTGAAAGAAGAGTTTTGGCTGGCAATCAAGTGAATGGAGCAATGTATACCTTTATGGGCACCCAAAACGTGTCTAAAAAGGCAAGACTGGCTGTGCATAGAGGAGTGCTTGTCCCTACACTAACATATGGCAGTGAAAGTTGGGTATGGCAGAAGAAGCATAGAAGTAAAATTAATGCAGTAGAAATGAGGAGTCTGCGAAGTATAGCTGGAGTGAAATTGATAGATAAAGAAAGGAACAGCGTGATAAAGGAACATTGCGGTATGACAGAAGACGTAGTGACTAAGATAGAAAAAGGGATGCTTAGATGGTTTGGACACGTGGAG
Organism: Thumatha senex; assembly: GCA_948477245.1. Taxonomy (NCBI): domain Eukaryota; kingdom Metazoa; phylum Arthropoda; class Insecta; order Lepidoptera; family Erebidae; genus Thumatha; species Thumatha senex. Next base: position 516,411 of record OX419750.1, on the reverse strand, counting down.
AGGATGGATGAAAATAGACTGACGAAGAAAATTTATGCGGTGAGAGTAAATGGGCAAACCGGTAAGGGTCGACCTCGATGTACATATACCGATCAAATTGAAGATCTTTTGACAAAAGGCCAGGTCAAGAGTACCCTTAATCGGCGAGCGTGTATGAAAACAATTATGAAAGTTGTATGCCAGAATCGTAGCAAGTGGAAAACCATAGTCTCTGCCTACCCCGATGGGAGACAGGCGTGATGATATATATGTATAAAAATAAAAAATAAATAAAATAAATAGCCATCACGCCTTATCCCCGAAGGGGTGGCAGAGGCATATTATATGCCCACTTTTCACCGTGTGGATTCCTGTCCCACGTAATAGGTGGTGAGCCCATTGCCGTGTTGAAGTAGAGACGCAGGTTGTGGCTACCTGCTGTTGAAATTTTTGAAGCCGCCTATAAGACCTTCAACCAGGCTTAACGACTGCCATTTTACTGGCAACCGGGACCAACGGCTTAACGTGCCTTCCGAAGCACGGAAACGCTCGCAAATGTAAATGCCACAAAGTGGTCACCCATCCGACGACCAGCCGTAGTGAAAGTTGCGCACCTCAGTGATCGTTTACCGAACACTGAGACTATATAACTGAGACTATAAACCACAAATATTAATTTAAAAACAACACGTCCATCCGCCACGACAGTCGAACGCGCAGTTGCCACAAGACATGACCTGGTCCGTGCGTTCGATCTATTACCGCCTATACGGACGGATGTGAGATCTGTCGAGTATAAGTAGTGCCAAGTACTCGGTCTTCGCCACATTAAGTTTCAGACCACCGTTCTTAGGTCTCCTTTCACGCCGTCAGACGTCGCACCAATCTGCCATTGTCCGCGTCTGCTAGTGCGATAGAGTCAGCATACATGAGCAAACATGGAGGCTATATCATATGAATAGAAGCGGACCGTCGGGGTACACCAGGGTTCGATCCTTAATCGAACCCTGGTGTACCCCGACGGTGAAAGGGAAGGGTTTCGTGTCACCTCAGCTAGGTGACACGAAACCCTTCCCTATCACTTATATTTAGACCATGAAATCGAAGTCGAGGTAAATGTCTCGGATAGTGTCAATATAAACCTCTAGAACCCCTTTGGACTACAGTGCCCACCAGATCATCGCTCGAGGAATACTGTCGAAGGCTTTCTGCATGTCAAGGAATAGACAGTGCAGAGGCGTGTTCTTCGCCCTTTATTTCTCTGCGGCAACTCTCAGGGCAAAAACAGGGTCCGTGGTCCTATGACCAGGGCAAAACCCATATTGACTCCCGCTTCCGCTTTCCTGCACTGACCCTTTACACTTGAAGACTGGAGTAATAATACTCAGCCTCCATTAGTTTGCTCCATTGCTACTTATAAAAAAAGACAGCAAATCTTAAAAATTACATACCTCCAAATGTAACTTATGGTGTAGAATATGATGAAACACCAAGGATGGAGTCAAATGAAATGTCTTTTGGATTATTTCAAGTAGGCCATGATGACTCCTCTAACAAGACTAGTAGCTCACGTCTTTAATCTTTAACATAATTTGCGAATTGACGCTCTAGTAGTAAGTAGCTCAAATAATAATCATTTTTTCTCTCAATTTTTTTTTGCAAATGAAGATGAGAATAAGTAAAGAATGACAATACTAATTAGAGTCCTCAATTCTACACTAATTTTCCACACTGCTACTCCTAAAAGTTTGTGTATTAGACTAAGATTTGGATAGACATTAATCGAAATCTTACTTTCAAACACAAACTTTTGCTGGAACCAAGTTATCGTTTGTGGTATGGGAGGAATATATAGGATTCGATGGAGTGGCTCCGTCTGGGTATGTTTTTCCCTCTAGGAGACAGGTGTGTAATACTCAGGTAATATAATTATAAAACATTGTTTAATATGGATTTTCATTTCTGTGGATATGTACGTTCATTCCTGTGGCACAGTTCTTTCATTGCCGTGCACGCATGCTTCATCGCCGTGCACGCATGTTTCATCGCCGTGGCACGAAATTTTCAATCTTGTATATCTCGTTGGTTTTTTAAGTTATTTACTAGATATTAAGCAAGAATACATACATTATCAAAAACTTTTAAAAACGCAAATTATTATGAAATGATGAAAAAAACTAACAGATAAAAAAATCCACGGGAATGAAAGATTTTATGGACATGTTGAAATTTGCCCATAAATCAAACTCAAATAGTATTTATTACGTTTATTGTTTATGTTTTTCACAAGTTTTTGGCATATTACTTCCAGGAAGTAGCTCCCCTAAAACGTGGGCAGCCATATAGACCTGAAGTCCATCAAACAATCTTCTCATGGCCTTTTTGACAATCAGGGAAATTAAATATTCGCCAGTGTTCTTCGAAATGTCATCAAAATGCTTGTTTTTGTGTTTCGCTGTAAAGAGAAAATTATTATTATAATTAAATTATTAAAAAAATTACTATTAAAAAAGATGTCTAAAAATGTATCAACTTGAATTTTACATTGAAACATATCCTATTTCTTAGTGGCCAACAATACAAATATTTTTAGGAAATTATTATTATAATTTTTTTTTTATTTACACAAACACACTACCTTTACAGGTCAGCTCCGATGCGGTAGTGTGACTTCTCATTAACACAACATCAACCTAACATTTCATCTATTTAAAACAATAGAAAAAATAAAAAATATATTAGCACTTATAGCATATTATACCTAGTGTTACCTTAGTGAATTCACTCAATGAACAATGAAATAGATCGGTCTCTTTTGCTACTAGGTTCAAAGTGCGAAGCGCTCGCAACAGCGACGCCTCCCGTAGCAGGTTGGTTCACCCACGAGGCATCTCCAGCAGACGAGGTTGGCGCCGCCTCCACACATACCTATCCGGTACACACAAACCCACTACTCCTAAAATATCTGCATTATAAATCCTACCTCTAAGAATTTTAAAGATATATAGTGCAAGCGTGAAATCCCTCCTAACTTTCAACTCATTATATCCAACCATGCCCAGAACGAACAGGGTTGGATAAATAAGTGGGTAAAAGGGATACACACCATAGAACCGCAAATATAAATACCTAACATATTTGTTCTGTACTCGCTCCACCATAAGACTATATTTAGTTTCATGGGGAGCCCAGATGACTGTATTGCATTCTAATTGACTCCTCACCAAAGCGTTGTATAAAGCCATAATTGCTTTAATATTTGTAAAGTTACGGACCGTACGCAACTCAAAACCCAAGTTTCGAAATGCCTTTTTACAGCATTTAGTTATTTAACCACGAAACGTTAGCTCCGTGCTAAAACTGACTCCCAAATCCCTAACTTCTGTGACCCTCGGAATGTCTATACCATCAACATTATAATTGTTTACAATAGGATGACGAGCGCGAGAAAAGGTGATTGTTAGACGCTTTTGGACATTAAACTGTAAACAATTATTATGGCTCCACGCGACCACGCTATCGATATCCCTCTGCAGACGCCCACAATCATCACTAGAGCATATACTTAGTGATAACTTGAGGTCGTCCGCAAATAGTAAACAATTCACGTGGCGAACCACTTCCGGCAGATCATTAATCATGATAATGAACTGAAGAGGCCCGAGGTTACTTCCTTGACTCACGCCAGACCAGGCAAAATATGGTGCTGATACATGCCCCGCATACTCCACATACTGTTGCCTGTCCCTCATATAGCAGGCGAAGAACCGGAGCAAGTGTGGGATGAAGCCGATCGCTGCTAGCTTCATGAGCAGCCTGTCATTATCGACCAAGTCGAACGCCTTTTTGTAGTCGAAGTAAGCAGCGTCTACCTGCCCCCCACTATCCACAACCGGCACAACTCGAGCCACATAATTAAGCAGGTTACTGGTAGAGCTTTTGCCTGGTCGAAACCCGTGCTGCGCCTCAGATAGCTGCGGTTCAACCTGCTTAAATATAATTTTATGGATGACCGACTCTAACACTTTAGCTGGCGATGAGAGCACAGCTACCGGCCTAAAGCCATCGATTTTGTCTCCTGTCCCTCCTTTAGGCACTGGCACGTCTCTCGTAGTTTTCCACCGATCGGGGAACTGAGCAGTTTTGAGACATTGATTGAAGATATGTAGCAAAGGTCCAGCTTAGACAAACCTACAGTCTCTGAGAAGGTAAGGTGGTATACCATCTGGCCCCGCGGACTTCTTCGGCCTTAGTCGCTCTAGGGCCCACTGCACCTCTTCCAAGTGAACACACGCCCCACCATTAACGCCTCCAGCTTGGGTTATCGCCGCACTGACATCTAACTCTGGCGGTTGAGTCGCATAATTAGAATGGAAGTATTGAGCAAATTCTCTAACACATTGCTCTGCCGACAATACTTGACCATTATTTAAAATCCTATTTGGACTTAGGCTTTTTTTTTTTTAGAATCTATTAATCTCCAAAATGATTTAGGGTCGTTCAACAATTGATTCTGAACGCGCTGGCTATATTGTTCTTGAGCCTTTTGAATCAATTGTTTTAGTTTACTCCTGCACCGAGCGAACGCCTCGTAATCGGATTTTGCCCTACTAGTTTTATAACACCTATGGAGAGAAGCCTTCCACCGTATGTTGCGAATTATCTCAGCTGTGTAAAACTCAGGGTAACTGTACTTCGAGCTTACACGACTTCGCCGTTTTCTTGGAACACAGTCATCTATTATGGCATAAATTGTTTTATAAAAATAATCTAAACTAGTTTCAAAATCTAACCTAAAAATTTCAGTCCAGTTTATCTTTGCTATTTTTGAGTATAGTGTTAAAAAATCTACCTTATTATAATTCCAACCTTGAGACGCTGATTCCTCCGACATCGTGTCATCCCCGCATGAGGATGCCCCGAGCGCCTCTCGTGGCTGCAGCTCCAGTAACACCTCCAGCGGTGGATGATGAGTAGCAGTAGCGGCGCCGCCGCTTCGCGCACCCTCACTCCCCGACACTTTGTACCCCGTACTCAACACTAAATCTAAGTAACGACCGTTACGATTGACTATTTCATTGCACTGAGTGAAACCACAATAGGTTTTAAAATATTCAAAATAATTGAATATTTTAAAACCTATTGTGCCACCGAACATGAGTATAAATTTAAGTCCCCTATTACTAAGACGTCACAGTATTTATCACAAAACTGTTCTATTACTTTGAATAACACCAAATATTCGTTTTCACCACTGTTAGGCGGAATGTAAACAACACATAACAAAAATAGTAGTCGGTCATGAATGTAAACGTTAGCACTAACTAGTTCGAACCTCTGAGTGTCGATGTTGACGTCACTCGGACCGCTTACTTGTCGTAGCTCGAAGCGCGGTGTGGCCACGAGACACGCGCCGCCCTGCTTTGTGTGCCCCGGCGGAATCATTTCTGCGTCGCTAATTGATTCATTACAGCCGGTTTCGGTAATGACAATTAAATCTGCATCCGAAGATGCTACTCCCGCGTAGAAGTCCTCCAACTTTGTCCCTAATCCGCTTACATTTTGATAGTAAATCTCAATTGATGTACTAGATTTTTTATAGTTTATTGTGCGTTCTGCGAAACCACACCCATTCACAAAATTCTATGTTCACTGGCCAATTGTTTGGTTGACACAGAGTATCGTATTTGCTTTCTGATAGCCCAATGATAAAAGAAGCATAGTCTCTTTTTGTTTTATGTTTTATTGGTTCCACCGTGATAGGAGCTTCTGGCCCAATTAAGCTTTTTGCATGTTTTTCAATATTTTCAACCGAAGTATCTTTTTGTACCCGCCAAATGTGCAAGATTTTTTTCTTTTCCGTTCCTTTAATAATTCCTGAACTACTGCTTCCTCCTTTCTTAACTACCACATTGGGATATCTATTCTTCTTCTTATTAACAACTACCCAGTTTCTTTCTTTTCCAGATTCATTATCTTCTTTCTTCATAACCTCTGTCATAATAATCTCATTGCTGTCAGGTTCGTTTGTCCCTTTAATTACTTTTCTTTGTTAGTAAACGTTGACAATCATTTTCTGATTGACTCGTTTCAACGGCCTTTTCTATGACGGCTGATTTCGTGGCCATATCCTCTTCAACCAGATTTTTATTTCGGTTTACCTGCCTTTGGTTATTATTACTTTAAACTGCTTTTGCGAATGAAATTGTTGACTATTTTTGCATCTGTATTTTTTCGGTGTTATGCATTGTCTGAATCTTTCTATTTATAGTAGATTCTAGTGATTCATTCTTAAGTAACAAAGTTTCTATTTTATTTTCTAATATGTGTACTTTACTTGCCTTCCCTTGCAGTACCTTCATTTCTTTTTTTAAGTTTTCTAATTCTGTCTCCGTTATTATAAATCTATTTTAAAGAAGTCTGTATTCTTTGATCTGATCTTCCAATTTTCTAGATATTTCCACACGAAACTCTCGAATTTCCTCCATTATTAGGTCCTCTTTATTAACTTCAAACGACGTGTTGGCGTTTCTAGTACCGCTTCAGCTGTTGATGTACCGGCCGGGTGTAAAGGATTTATCCAGCATTCCGTGACAACGTACCGGTGTCTCTGAATTGTCTCTTTTAGGAACAACACACACACATTCACAGTTCCACTGACTCTTGTATTCTTGAGTGAAGTTTTTAAAGGTGTCCGGTGTAATAGCTAAACATGATAAGTGGTATATCTTGCCACACACAACTTGACAGCACTTAATGTAAACTGCATCCATAATAAGGCCATCACAGGCCTTGCACTTTAATCCCATTTATATAGTAGGTACTATTTAAAAAGTTATAATCCGATCTATAAACACGTTCGTACGCTAGCGCGGTAGTTGACGAGTCCCAATTAATGATATACTTATAAAATATTTCTGTTTTTGTCGTGATTTTTTCTTTGAAATGCATCTTATTCCCAAGGGAATATAACGCAAACACGCGGTTAGAGGTGCAGACGTTGCCTGGGTTTTACACATCAAACCAGACATACTACGTATCCAAGACATTAGATAACAGTCGGTAACATATATCTTCACAATTAATTTAAAGTATTAAAACAATTATTTTGCAACCTAACGCGTTGCTTAGAAAATTTTATTTGGACAGACCTGAATCAAATAATTAAAAAAAATAACCAATGCATCCATCTCAAAGTTAACGTGGACAGAGACAAACACACATTATACTTACGTTACACAGTAACTTACCATCAGCAACACGTTCGATATCTAATTGATCCTTGTCTTTGAGGTCAACTCTTGAGAGAACAGATTTAATGAAAAAGTGAGGCTGTTGATCTTCACATTTTATATAAGCCCCATAATACCCCGTGTTTAATATCTTATAGTCGTCTGGGCAGAAAATATATAAGTAATTGATTAGCATGCAGGTGAGTTTAGGAAAGAATCAAACATTTACTGTTTTTTTATTATAAGGTTTGCGTATACTTTAGCATTTACTTTCTGCATTCACGATCTGATGTCCAAATCAACGAGTCTATTGAATTAAGCAATATTTTATGGAACAATAACAAGAAAGAGTAGATGCGCTAGTGGATTTTTCTTTAAGAGTGAATGCATCGTACTCATAAAAATCGTAAAAATGGCATGCAGGAACATTCAGGTGTCGCCGTGACATGATCAACAATCAAGTATGAAGTACGATTAAAACTTTCACTAGCCCTGGAATCATAAACTATAGGTATTATCCATAACTCGCAAAGATTCAAAATTCATTTTTAGATAGAAATGCTGTATTTAAAGCTAATTTCGCAATGCGGCGATGATGACCTTGAGCTCGTTGAGCTTGTCGAATGGAACACGAAGGTTAGGATATGGCATTATCTCCTGTGTTTACGATTTCTATGATTGTGCACATACATACATTATAGATAACGTTACAGGTCAATGCTCACTTGAGAGAGAGAACACAGCGTAGAGCGTGCGTCTAGCCCAAACTAAGCTATAAGCTTGTATTATCTAGATAACTGATACACATACTTGTATATTTCTAAATAAGTAGATACAATTAAACATAGGAAACACCGAAACTCCGAAACTAACATTTGTGGATCACACAAATATGTGTTCCCACCCGGGGATCGTACCTGGGACCTCAGCGCGGCAGTCACATATACTGCTACTGCGCCACCGAGGCACTCAAAATGATCTAATTATTGCACAGCAAATTTTTGAATCTGAATCATCTGATTGTCAGTTATCAGAACTTCTAACATTGTTGGAGTAAATACCAAATTAAGACAAACTCTGAGTTCTGGACGATGCAGCCCAAACTGTAGTTAGGCTATAATCAATCGGATTGTCTCCAGCTGTTAGTCTTCAGATTAACATCGTAACATAATACTCATCTTGAACTAAAACACTTGTACTGTTCCATTTATTTATTATTTAAACGTCAGCTTAAAAGTTCGCCTTACGGCATTTTCAAAGGTTAGCACATATTTTATGTCACTGAATACAGGATATGAAGTAATAACAACAATGTTTTGATTTTTCTTGTTGTAACTTCATATATTGTATTTTTATTGTGCCATCAATCAACAGTGTAAACAGTAACATAATACTCACAAACGCTAACGTCTACTTTCGTGTACTGGCATGTTGTCGCATTACCCACTCCGTAGCTTAGAGTAGAAATTAATCTTGGACAGTCCATATAATGTTCGTAGCTGTCGTTGGTTACGTTTATTCTAAAAAGTGAATTGTTAAATTTACAAAGTTTACTATTTGCCGTAAAATGGTTTGAAAATATCTCGCATTTAAATGTTGGTCAGCCACGTAATCTATAATAACTAATAGCTGACGTCAATACTTATAAAACTAGACACCGTTCTTCGTAAAATGTCACGGATTTAAGATATTATAAATTTTAATATTTTGCTACATTTCTACAGAGCGCCATCTATACCTACTTGGCTTTTCTACATTTCGATCATTCTTAAGATTAAATATCCCTAGATAATCACTGGTATGCATTAAGATATGGTGCATGTAAGGTCCGAAGTAGTTTTAGCACACAAAGTTGGTTGAAAAGGAACGCGGTGTACATCTTTCATGTTTAATAACACGAAATAGTGAAACTTTTTTTTTGGTATTTTCCGAAATTATAAAAAAATATCTAACGTGTATACATACACATAGTATAGGCACGCCTTTATATTTATATGACTGTAGTTTGTACTAATAATAGTTGGTAAGCCCAGGGCCCATTGAAATAGATAGGCACAGGTTACGGCGACCTGCTGTTGAAATTATTCAAGCCTAAAAAAAATGAAATTATTTAAGGCCTGCCATTTTACTGGCAACCGGGACCAACGGCCTTTCGCCACAGCCTGCGCCTGTCCATTTTAACACGGCTATGGGTTTACAACCTGTTACGTGGGACAAAAGATGCTTACGGTGAAATAAGGGCATAGTATACCTCTGCCTACCCCTTCGGGGATAAAGGCGTGACAATATGTATGTATGTTGTAAAAAAACAATCAAAATTTAAAAATAAAATAAAGAATGTTGTTTTTATTTTATTACGCACATTGTATCTTATTAAACATAAACGGAACTTTGCGTAAAAACATGTGTTGTCGATGTCGATCAACAATGAGGATCCGTAACGTTTTTAGTTAATAGCAGTAATGCAGACTTATAGAGCTTCAAAATTCGTTTTCATACAGTGCAAACATTTTAGTTCTACGACAAAAATTTACGTAGTTATGGACCAAAATTACTAGCGAAGTTCACTGAGTGGACGACGTGATAGTTGTGACGTCACTGTGACGGTCACCGTCGGTTAGCCGTTGGCAGCGATAAGACGCACAGTCTTTATTTAAAATTGTTAATTAGAAACGAAATTTTGTGTCCAATTTAGTAAAAAAAAGGTATAATTCCACCATCTACCCAAGTATTAAATGAGCATATGCAAAAGGGAGTGCTAATGGCTATATCTCGAGATCTAAAATATTGTAAATAAATATTGTTGGGACAACTCACACAACGCCATCTGATTTCACACTAAGCAGAGCTTGTACTATGGTAACCAGATAACTGATAAACATACTTATATATTTCTAAATACATACATATTATAGATAAATAACACCCAAACACAGAATAAACCATCGTGTTCCTCACACAAAGTTTTATCCTGGGTGGGAATCGAACCCACGACCTCTTGCGTAGCAGTCGGATGCACTCCCACCGCGCCACAGAGGCAGTCGAATTATTTATTTATTTAACGTATAGTATACTCTATACACAATTCATTGCCCCACAAAATCGCTTTCGCGGATTGTCTGTGGGAGCTAGTGAGTCACAGCTAAGTATATAATTTTCAATTGTTTAAACACATATTTCACGGTTAACATGCATAAGACTACTCGTATTTGTTGGACATTAACAAAAATTACCCAACTATTAATAAACAGTAAAGAACAGTCAAGGAGCCCCTGCTAGACGCTTCACTGTTTATGGAGCTTATCCAGCAGGAACTCCTTAAGTAGTTTAGCAAATTTACATTTATTTAATTCATTTCTGATATCCGCAGGCAAGCTGTTTAACAAGTGTGGTATACGCTTTTTAAGTTTTCTATCTCCATAATAATTAACCACTCTTGGAACTACATATTTACCTGTCGATATCAGTCTAGTATAATGTTTATGTTCTACCAAAGAAAGACTTCCTTGTTTAACAAAGTTGTTCATTAGTAACAAATATTTGTGCTTAGCGCTTGTAGGCAGAATATTGTTATTTTGAATAATTTATTGTAGTCATTCATACAATGTTCTTTGGTTTTATTACTTACTAACAACCTTAATATTCTTTTTTTTTAGACTTTCGATTTTTGCGATATAACTTTTAAAAGTAAGACCATAGCATTCAAGACCGTAGCTTATAATAGGTTCTACTAATGCTAAATATAAGCATTTTAAGGTGTTAGTGGGAACTTTAAATTTAAGATTGTTAAATTTACCTAGCAATATTCTTAATTTATCACATAAATAATCCACATGACTAGACCAAGAGAAGTTTTCATAAATTTTCATTCCTAGGTATGTAACACATGTAGTTCTTTCAATCGGTTTACACGTGCAGTTCAAAGATGCGTTATGTACACAAGTGAAGCTATGAGCAATAATATTAGGTACTACTTCGGGAGGCTTAACATACGGTGAATGTATCAGCAAGTAATTCGTTTTGGAGGAATTGAGCACTGTACCATTGTCGTGTGACCATTTAACTCTGCTTCGACATCGAGTTGAACAAGTCGGTAGATTTCCGCGAGATCAGTGCCAGCGCAGAGCATACAACGGTCGTCTGCATACATGTATGAGGAGCAGTGGCGTAATATACAACTGCTGCACAAGCTGTTAACGTGCAGTAAGTAGCACAAAGGCCGGCAGCCCGAACCCTGGGGCACCCCGCACCTCACCTCTCTCGCATCACTGAACGACTGTCCCACCTTCACCCTGTACGTTCGCGATGTGAGGTAGTCACGAAACCATCGGTTCAGTGGCCCACTCACCCTGCACTCCTTCAAGGCTAATAATAACGTTTCCTTTTCCAATGTATCAAAAGCACTTTTATAATCAAAAAATACTACAACTACATATTTCTTTTCATTAAGATAACTATTTATTCATTTATTTTATTAGTAAATTTTGATAATAATGTATTAGTACCTTTCCCTTTTTGGAAACCATAATGACAATTATTTAAAATATTATTTTCTTGGAGATATTTAACTAATTGATTACATACACTCTTTTCTATAATTTTATCAACACTCGACAATATTGATATTGGTCTGTAATTTGATAATTCTTTACGATTAACTTTTTTGTAAATTGGGCGCATAGTTGCCTCCTTCAACTGCACTGGTAAAACAGAGTTCCGTATGCTTAAATTAATTAAGTTTGCAATTATTGGACTAAGTTTATCTACAATTAATTTAAGGTCGGACATACGAATGAGATCACTACCGGATTTCTTAGTATGCATTCCCATAATTACTTGCTTTATGTCGTCACTGTTAACCGGTTGCCATCTCATACACACTGCCGACTGGTTAACATAGGATTGCCTGTTTAACCACGTCACGTTACAAAAATGTTTTATTTTTTTAATATCCGACGTAAAGTTAGAAGCAAATAGATTACATAGGTTCTTTTCACTGCCTTGATTTTTAAGATTATTCATTATCGCACTATCCAATGATTGTTTATTATTTCCTAGCATTATATTTATTCTATCCCATAGCTTTTTAATATTATTCTTACAAACAAGTATACTCTGTTTGTCGTACTCATTTCTACACTTATTAATAGCCTTATTACATTTATTTCTATACTTAGTATAAAGCAAGCGCTCGTTCATATTCTTTGGTTCATTTTTCCATTTACTATAAACTCTATCTCTTTCTATTAACATTTTTTTAAAGATTATCTGTAATCCAAATTTTGTTTCTCAAGCCAACACGGTTCGTTTTATTAATAAGCTGTCATAAACGTCTATAATTAAAGTTTTTAGCGCATTGTATAATTCTATGGGACATATAATAGATAACAATTCATTAAAATTAGCAGCTAACAATTTTTGTATAACGGCGCGATTATCCAGTACACGTTTGGGGCCGCTCAGACTGCACACGGACCATGCACCTGCGTTGCCGGCGACGGTCGCACCTTGACGTAACACGTTATTGTTTATTACTGTATTGCTAGTAAGTAGCGCGCGTCTCCATTCTACCACCGCTACAACCGGATAATGGTCAGAATTTTTACTTTTAATTACATCTCATTGTATGTAGGCATGAGGTGCGCGAATATATATGTGATCGAGACATGATTCTACTAAGTTTTCCTTGATAACCTCACTTCTAGTGACTTGATTTATACATTTTGTAAGTCCATACTCTGACAATAAATCTTCATAAATAATGACATTTCTGTCATACGGTTTTAAAATACAAACGATGTTAATATGTGAATATCGAAATACTGATAGGTATTCCTGCCCATTCATACTTTTAGACTTATAAACCCTAAATTATGATAAAATGGCTGTCTGTACGTCCGTCTGAACGCATCTATTTCTCAGGAACCATAGAATAAGATATAGAGACGAACGGTTTGCGGTATTAGATTCAGGTCACTAAAAATACGTGCAAAGGCGATTCTGAAGTTTCTACCACTTCCGGTTTTCAAAGTTGTTTCGGTTTAGAAGTCGTCAGAATTTTTCACTACAGTAGTGAAGGGCACGATATTTAATGTTTAATGCTTAGTACAATAAGTAACTGTACATAACATATACAAGTTTAAAATTTTACATATTTCCAGAAAACAGTACATAAAAGGGGAGGTTGGGGATTATTACATACATACATACATACATATTGTCACGCCTTTATCCCCGAAGGGGTAGGCAGAGGCGTACTATGCGCCAACATTTCACCGTTTGCATTTTTGACCCACTTAACGGGTGATGAGCCCATTGCCGTGTGGAAATGGACAAGTGCAGGCTGTGGTGAGCTGCTGTTGAAATTTTTCAAGCCGCCTATAAGGCTTTCAACACGGCTTAACGTGCGTTCCGAAGCACGGAATTCTAAAATGATTAAAAAGATGTGTCAATTTTAGATGTCAAATTTAGAAGAAATTTTGAACCCGTTGCCTTTTTAGTGAGGTGGAAGCAAAAAGGCTAAAAGGTCTTATGTGCTAGACACTAATTAGCACGACCAATTAAACGAAATATTAGTTTCGGACTGTCTTACATGTGATTATTACAACACAAAATAAAACATTGCATTTACGAAACTTAACGGGAATATTACTACTCAAATTAATTCCGGTGACTTTACGATAAGTCCGTTGGTTTGAACAACTCAAAGCTTGCAATAAATTTTGGCATCTCAAAAATTTGTAGCAAAATATTTTAAAAGTACTTTCATAAAAATTGCACTATGCCTGAATCAGCATTATCTGGCCATCAGCTATCAGGGCGAATTTGCCGATAGCTTTTAGGAAGCACTATTGTAAAGCGATTGCTATAATATCTTGCTTGCTTCGCACTAAGCGCTTACGTGGTCTCAATATAAGAACCATAGTACCATTAAGTACAAACATGATTTCAATTATACCCGAAGGTTTGATTATTCTTTAATAAAAGACTCCGTTCTATTAAGCCCAAACGATGATCTTCAAAGTTTATGGCTAAGAATAAAATCCGCATCAAAATCACCGCGAGAGCTATGATGCCACAAACAGACAGACACACAGGCAGACATAAACACAGTATCTACATAGCAATGAACGAAAACAACATTCGTTTATCAAGATACTATAAACACTTTATGCATAACTTCTGAATACCTACGTTTCTGTATCTACACCTTGCATTAATCCTTTCTTATACGTGCTTACCTATCACTAACTGCTTAGACCTAACGATTAATATAAAATACCTACGTATGTAGATAAATAAGCAACATCCTTACCTTTGACGTTTCCAATCGAGCTGGTACCTTAAAATGATTAGGTTAAATACCATGAAAGAGTCGACTTTTGGAAGCTTTTACTTGAGTGCTGGGCGCTCGCCGTCGCGTCCTGCCTCACACTGCGTCGGCAGTGGTGGTGGTAGGGGGTGCGGCGGTGAACAGCGCAGCATTGGGACCCACTCCGAGGCAATCTTCTTCACTGCTGCATGACTTCTTCATAGCCCGTTAGGCGAAACTAATTGATCTTAGCGGGAGAGAAGTTGTTCGTACATCATAAGATCAGAGAGGCTATAGAGTGGGTGCTGTCACGTAGCTTGTGAACGTGTTTTCGTGGGAGTCTGGTACGTACTTTGATGTAAGACGAAAGTGACATGGTAAGTGGGAGCGGGACGGCGAGTGCCGCGCACTCATGATGGAAAAGAAGAAGATGATGATGAAGGCTTCCGGATGAACCCGAAACAATGGAGAACACAAAAGGGTCAAAATATTTTTATCAAAAACAGCTAAAATTGGAGCGTAGCTCATATACATGACATTCGTTTTTATTTCACTTCAATACATGCAGTATTTCCGAAGTAATAACGACTACGATAGGCTTTTTCTGAACTTAACTTTCTAACTTTTTCCCAGATTAGGCGCGCTCATTATGACGTCACAACATAGTTCAGACTGCGACAAGGCGCGGCGGGGCGTTCGAGTGTGAACGAGAGCGCGACTGTCGAATGAGCAGTGTTGTGACGTATGCGGTCACCCGCGCTATACGCACTTTGATCGTAAATATTTCAGCCATTTTTTTAAATATAAATTATTTATTTTCATAGATTCCGTATTATTTTCTAGATTTATTTGGCTATTAAAGTAAACAACATTTGTCAGACCCATTGTCGATCGACGTCGACAACACGTTAGGGGTTTTCCGCAAAGTCCCGTTTTTGTTTAATATGATGTTATTATTACTAGCAGGTGGCTATTTAATATCAGCAGGCTGCCGTTGTCTTGAAAATGACTCTGTAAAATTTAAATAGTAATGCAAATTTTGCGTTAGTCCAGGTTAGGTGGCAGTCTCCCCGCAATATAAATTAGTCTTAAAAATTATGGGAATGAAGAGTAGAAGCGTGCACGCCGCCATCCCTGCCAGCTACGGCTGCAATTCTACTCCAACACGAGTGCCACCAGGGCGATTACTGCTAGGGCGTGCCCCCGAGGCGACGCGCACCAGTTCGTCCCCGCTGGTGCGAAAAGTGTGTGCCAGAGCGGCGTATGGGACCGCCACCCTACACGCGTGGCCCGACACAGCGGGAAGTGGAGGACGGAGTGCAGGGTAGCTGCGTGGAATGTTAGGGGAGGAATGGCAGCTAAGATGAATGAGTTGATGGATGTTATGAATGAGAGAAAGTTAGATGTAGTGTGCTTGACAGAGACCAAGCGCAAGGGCAGCGAAGTCGTGGAGCTCCCGGGTGCTCGCGCTATGGTCTGGAGTACCAGAGAGCGAGCATGGCAGTCGGGGGGTTGGAATTTTGTTGTCCTCGCAATTGGCCTCCGGTATGTATGAGTATAAACTGGTAGATCCTAGAATCCTCTGCATCCGTCTAAAACTTGGTTTGACGAAGATTTTCCTAGTAGCTGCTTACGCGCCAGTATCTTAGTCGAACGCGAGTGAGCTAGAGGACTTCTGGGAGAGTATGAGAGAAGCTCTAAATGTGATAGAAGGAAATGAAAAACTTATAGTTTGTGGAGACTTGAATGGATGGATGGGTACCGCGCATCTGGGACATTCTATGTTTGTTATGCAACTTGTGCTGGCGGACGGGTGAGGTCCCAGATGACTGGCGAATAGCAGTTGTAGTACCTATTTACAAAGGGAAAGGCTTACGCCTAAACTGCTCCAGCTACAGGGCGATCAGCTTGGTCAGCTTAGCTAGTAAGGTGTATGCAAAGATTATAACGGCAAGAATGCAAGAAAAGTCTGAAAGGTATTTATGGGAGGCTCAATGCGGATTCCGACGTGGAAGAGGTTGCATGGATCAAGTGTTTTCTCTCCGCATGATCGCGGAGAAGTTTCTGGCTATTAGCCAGAGGGTTTTCTGCGCTTTTGTGGATCTGGAGAAAGCATTTGATAACGTTGTGAGGGAAACTCTGTGGGATTTGCTGCCCGGATATGGTGTGGACGGCTCGCTGCTGCGGGCAATACAGTCGCTTTATAAGGACTGTAAGGCTTGCTTGCGAGTAGGGGGGGATGTGTCACCTCTTTTTGATGTCTGTACAGGTGTCAAACAGGGTTGTGTCATGTCCGCCTGGCTGTTCACAGTGTATCTGGACAGTTGCCTGCAGAAGTTGAAAGATTGTGATATGGGTGTGAATTTGGGTGACTTTTCAGTAAACTGTCTGCTGTACGCTGATGATGCGGTGCTCATGGCCTTATCAGAAGCCGACCTTCAGGCATTAGTCACTAATATGAAAGAGGAGTGTGAAAGTAAGGGTCTTCGCTTGAATGCAAGTAAGACTAAGGTTCTAGTATTTGAAAGAGATGACGTAAGAACTAAATGCGAGATTAGGGTAAACCAGGAACGTCTAGAGCAAGTGAATGAAATTGTGTATTTAGGGAGTATGTTTAGCGCGGATGGAAGATGTGATACGGATGTAGAACGGCGAGTAGCTGCCGGAAACAGAGTAACGGTGCTTTGTTCCAATTAGTAAAGCTACAAAGCATCGTAAAAGAAGCACGACTGGCGATTCATAACGCAGTGCTAGTGCCAACTTTGCTTTACGGTAGCGAAACCTGGGTATGTCAGCAGATGCATGAAAGTAAATTGAATGTTGTGGAAATGCGATCACTTCGAAAATTGTGCGGCGTTACCTTGGCCGACCGAATACGTAACGAAGTGATACGCAATATGGCAGGTTTGAATGAAAATGTCAGCGTTAAGCTGGAAAAGGGCGTGCTCCGTTGGTTTGGACACGTCCAACGAATGAGTGAGGAACGATTGACGAAGAGTATATATTGTGCGAAAGCAGAAGGTAGAAGAGGTCAGGGTAGGCCGAGACTTACATATGAAGACCACGTGAGCAGATTGCTCAAAAACGGAAAGGTCAAAAGTACTCGGATACCCAGACGTGCGTGTATGAAGCGATTGATGAATCTCGAAGAAGCAAAAGAAGTATGCATAGATCGCGAAGCCTGGCGATTTGTCCTCTCTGACTACCCCGTCAGGGATACAGCGTGAAGATAGTTAAGTTAAGTTAGTTAAAAATTATATTGGTGATGTTTTGAATTGTGGTGAGAAAAAAGGTGTTAATATTACTTACTTCAAATTTCTGACTGAACATTTTTTCAAACCTTTTAATTCAATGTTCGTTAATTTGTAATTCTTTGTACCGTTTTGAGCTTCAATCCCTTCTATATGTAACGGGTCCATGGGCTTCAGTCCTAAACCTTTAATTCCAGTTATTATAGCTTTGATATGAGCAGCACTTCCCTTTGTCGCACATTCAGTCTCCTCAAGCACACATACATTTTTGCCTAAAATAAAATATTTATATTCAATAATACTAATGCTTTTTATTACCTAAATATTAGAAAATTATCATACTAATTGCGACAGTCTAGATGCTTGAATGTTTGTCACGCAATCACGCCTAACGGGAGGAACTAACGGGCCCACACAGTTCACAGATAACAAATACTGGTTTTTTTTTAATATTTTTTAATACAAATACACAAAAAATAATTCTAATTTACAATGGCAAAATAGAAATATTTGAATTTTTATCAATTTCATACATTTCGCCGAGAAATGAATAAAAAGACCTGACTCCGTCCATTAACTAATGTCATATATGTCAAAGCGTAAATTTCAAAAGATGAAACGTCATGTCAATCGCATTCTGTGCAAGTGAATATTTTTCTGTTATTTGTGTTGGCGTCTTTCTGTTTATTTATTCTCATCGACTTGGACTGCTTCACGGTGTCTGACGAATCCATGTTTTATGAATTACCTCGCTTGGCATGAACGCGGACTTTGTATCTGCTACATTCATTCACCACGGCTTATTTCCGACTCGATCAATTTGCACAAGAGTAATTAAAGTAGCAAGTAAGCAAAATATTTCGCTACAATACGTAAGACAGATGTTTCCCATTGGGGCAGCCAGAAATTATGAATTTCCACTTACTACGATCCTAGCATACAACTTTCGCTTCTTCTACTTTCATAAGTGTTTAAATACACGCTCGCCGGTTAAGGGCGATTGTAGGAGGTTGGATCGTTCTCCGAGCAGTAAGTAAACAAACACTCACAATCACGCACTCACTTACTCACTTACTCACTCACTCACTCACTCACTCCCACATACACTCTCACACTGTCACACACACTCTCACACACTCCCATTATGTCACCAGATTATACCAGACCAATTGAAACAGAGACGTTTTGTAGAAGGCTTTAAAAGAAATGAAAGACACAGGTTATAGGTATAGATATAGGTTACACCCAACTATATGAGGAAAGAGCAACTTAATATATACATTTTGTATTTACCAGCAAATAAACAACCACATATATTGGACGGGATTTACAAAAGACCAATTTCAGCAAATATTAAATGAAACATCAAGGAGATCAAACATCAGGAGAATGAACTAGATAAAGAATTGGAAAACCTTGGCTTTCCTGGAGCAAAAGTGATGAAAATGAAATCAGCTATGTCTGATACAATGCCATATCCTCCCTTTTTAGTTCAGCTTTCAGCAGGTTCTGACTTAAACAGTTTTCGCCGGATCAAGTATCTATTTAACTGTGTAGTTGAAATTCAAAAATTTAAGGCAAAGAGTAGTGGGACTCAATGTTACAGATGTCAGCGTTTTGGTCACTCCTCAAGAAACTGTAATATGCCAACTCGATGCGTAAAATGTACAGGTTCACATTCGACTGTTGATTGTCCCAAGATTGGTCGAGAAGAGCCTGCTACCTGTTGCAACTGTAAAGAGAACCATCCGGCTAATTATCACAAATGCCACTCTCGCCTAGCGTACTTGGAGAGGATAAACAAAAACAAAGTTACTGTGAGAAAAATATTAAGTAATCCACCTCAGGCACCAGAGCTGGGTCCTTCTGCTTCTGCTTCAGCCCCATCAGCTGGAGCCTGGGCATCTGCTGCTACAAGAAGTGTACATAATACTGAAGCTAATGAAAAACCTACCTTGTCAAGTATGAGTGATCCTACAACCCAGGAGATGATCAAAATTATTAATGTTATACGTGAGTTAAAACAACAATTTCTAGCTTGTTCAACAATGTTTGATAAAGCTGTACTTATTATAACTCATTTAGGCCACTATGTTTAACGGTGAAAAAGTCAATTTACTATCCTGGAACTCTGATGGGGTGCGTAACAAAATACACGAGCTTCTGAATCTTGCGGTGGGTGCCATATCTGTTGATATTATTGGTGTTTGTGAGACTAAGCTAACTGATAAGATTTCTATGGATACGCCTGGGTTTTGTTGTTACCGCCAAGATAAACATCAATCTGGTAGGGGACAAGGTGTGGCTATTATTGTCAGAAAAAACATACAACATACTCTAGTCAAAATACCTTCAACTAAGAACATTGAGGCTATTGGTATCAAAATTATTCTATCAAATACTGAATATACTATCTTATCTATTTACCAAGCTCCAAACTTACCCCTACTACACACTGATCTGGATATACTCTTGAGACTTGGCAGTAAGGTGATTATTATGGGGGACTTTAATGCTAACCACCCCTTCTGGCATAGCTCTTATACGAATGGTCGAGGTAGAACTCTCTTTAACCATATGTTAGAACATGACTATGTAATCTACTCCTCTACAATACCTACCCAAATAAATTACCGCCATGATCTGTCACCTACTAATCCTGATTTAGTCCTTTGTCACAGTGTTCACTGCATAGATAACTTAAGCGCGTTGCCAGTCTTGTCCTCTAACCATCTACCCTTGATCTTCTCAATTCAGGGTTATGTTCAGTATAATTCTTTACCTAAAAGATATAAATTTAACGAGGCCAATTGGCGTGGATTTCGCTCCTTATTAAATTATAACATCTCTTTAAGTAGTAGGGTTCTTAAAGACACTCAAGATAGATGATGCAGTCGAGCATTTACAGAACAGCATCTTGGAAGCGAGGGATCTTAATATTCCTAACTCTGTGACTTCAATGAGCAAATATAAATTGCCACGTAGAATCAAAAAGCTCATACGGCAAAGAAATCAGCTTCGCCGTCAGGATCAAAAGCTGTCAGGTGGCACGGCAAAAATGGAAATTCGTCGTCAAATAAATAACCTACAACAAATTATCCGTGCATCAATACAGACACATTTAGATAAAGTTTGGGATGAAAAGCTAGCCAAAGTGGATAACCCTAGTAATGATATCTGGCGATTCATCAAAAACTTAAAGCTAAATAACAGTAAACCACCTTCCTTAAAGCAAGCAGATGGTTCCTTAACGACGAATACTCAAGAGCAGTGCGAGACACTAGCTAAGGCCTTCAAAGCAAATATGAGTCTTACAATAGACTGGAAGAGTCCCGAAGTTGAAGACGACGTTAGAAAGTCGCTCTTAGATCTTGACAATTACAAAGTCTCTGAACATTTTAAACCTGTTTACCAACATGAGATAATAAAAACTCTGCATAAGTTAAAGAATTATAAATCTCCAGGTGTGGATGGTATCCAAAATATTCTTCTTAAGAATCTTCCTCAAAAAGCTACTGTCTATATCACCAAGATTTTTAATGCTTGTCTTAATTTTGGCTATTTTCCTAAAGCTTGGAAAGATGCCAAGGTTATAGCATTGAAGAAATCTGGCAAAGATGATTCTTTACCAGTTAATTATTGACCAATTAGCTTTTTGCCTGCACTTGGTAAATTATTTGAAAAGATAATTTCTACTCGTCTATTATCATATTCTAATCAAAAAATCATAAATGAACAATTTGGCTTCCGGGCACATCACTCAACCACTTTACAACTCACTAGGCTGACAGAACACATAGTGCATAATTTAAATCTTAATAAATCAACAGGCATGGTCCTGCTTGATGTAGAAAAGGCTTTTGATTCAGTGTGGCGTGAGGGACTCATTCACAAGCTGATCTCTTTCGGCATACCATTGCACATTGTTAAGGTTCTGCAATCTTACCTAAGTAATCGACATTTTGCAGTTAACATAGGGAATATAAAATCATCCTTACACACGATACCTGCTGGCGTACCGCAGGGTTCAGTCCTCGGGCCAATTTTGTTCATTTTGTACGTCAATGACTTGCCTATCCAGCCACGCACACAATTGGCATGTTTTGCCGATGATACAGCAACGTACTCCACATCAGAGGACATAGACCTTGTTGTAGGCAGACTGCAATTGTCACTTGATCTCTTGCAACAATTCTTTTCAAAGTGGAAACTCAAAGTCAATGGCCATAAAACTGAAGCTATCATGTTCACTCGTAAACGCCAGGCTCCACATAAGCTCCTTAATATAGATGGATGCTCAATACCCTGGAGTCAATCAGTGCAATATCTTGGGCTTACCATGGACAACAAGATCAATTGGACTAAACACATTGCCAAATTACGGGTTAAAGCTGCCCAAGCTTTGGGTGCCTTACATCCAGTAATGAACAGGAAAAGTAAACTGAGCTCAATAACAAAGCTTAGAATCTATACAACCCTGGTCCGCCCCTGTTTAACGTACTCGTGTCCAACCTGGAGTAGTACGTGTTATAGTAATTACCAACTACTTCAAACCATTCAAAACAAAGCAGTAAAAATATCGTACAACACACAGTTTCGGACAAACTTAACCAAATTACATATCACTATAAACTTACCGTTATTAAAAACATATATAATTAAGCAATCAATTCAGTTTTTCACAAAGCGTAAACATAGAAATCATTCAAACAAATTGATCTCAAATATTGGACAGTCGAAAATTTCCGAATTGCCGTATATCGATAGTTATGGTACCTACCGCTTGCCTCATCACTATGTTTTGTTCCCAATCCGTGACAGTGGCGGTACCAGTTAAAATATACTGTAATAAGTGCAGGCGCAGTTCTATTTGCCTACCTACATTAGTAGTTATTATTTTGTTGTACAATGTTTTATAAGAATGCAATAAATGAATTAAAACTAATTAATTCATAACAGTTACTAGCATGTAATTAGACTGTGTTATTAATATGCGATTTAACTGGCAAGTGTATTTATTATTTAGAAAACTTTTATAGGCGCTTGAGTCTGATAAAGTAGTTACGTTATATTATAGAATTTGTAACTAACTTTCAACAGTTGTTACCCTGTACCATGTAATGTTATTTTGTAATAAAGAACTTTTAAAAACAAACAAACAAATGAAACATCAAAATTGGCATGGTTGCCCAAAGATGTGACTTACTTGACAAAGCTACGCTTGAATGGCTTACGCTTGATGATTTATGCTTAAATTATACAAACAGACAACACATTACAGACAGAGTATTAATGATTTATGGCACTAAGAGAAAATGTTACCCCCTGCAACTTCCTAAATTCCATACTAATTGTGTATGATGATTGATTGTTATATTACACAGCTGTAAGTAAAAATAAGATGAATACCTTAAAATAATTGTTTTATTTGGCTTAATCTATTTACATGGCAGTTCTAAGCCTATCCTGTCCATTTTCTAAAAAAGATTTGAACTGATTTCATTGCCTCGGTGGTGTTAGTGGTAGTGTATGCAACTGTCACGCTTAAGTATCGGGTTCGATTGCCGGGTCCGTAAAAAACTATTATTGAATATTTTCCATGTAAGATATGTATGTAAATAGATTGTATGAGGTAATTAATTGCTTAGTTACCTAATAGGCACCTGTTTGTTCATCTTCTGTAAGTGATAAACCCTTGCATTCTACAAGCTTATTTGCTTCTGTAGTAGTGTAAACTACTATTCAATGCTAATATTGAGTTTATACGAAGTACAGTTATTTGTCATCCGATGAGATCTGGATTAAAAGGTGAATAAAAAATATATCACCAACAACATAACCTAAAAAATATTCGGGGTCATATTTCTTGAGAATACAACTGAATCTATGGCAATTTGAATTTCATATTTTTCCCTAACTAATGACACTAGTTTGGATCCTGGTTTATAATATTTTGGGCCCAACAATGTATGGAAGATGGGCATTATCCTTTCTGTACGTTAAATACAGACGATCAGTAGTATTATATATTATACTAGCGGACGTTCCCGTGGGAATACGGAGATGAAATATAGCCTTAGTTCGTTATCCAGCGAAAGTCCTGTTAAAATTCGTAAAGCTTTTATTTAAATATTTTTTTAATTCATTTTATTATTATTTTTAATTAAATATAATAATATTCGCCGGAAAAAAACAGACAGATAAAAAAGACTATACCGTACATACTTTCATATGCATTTATAAGATGTTAAATTGGAGTTAAAAATAGACCAGATTTGTTTATCTATAAATACTTCCCCGCAGAATTGTTGATGTTATTATACTTACAACAATCCTTTTGTTCGGCCCCGCAGATAGATATAGCGAAGACACAGCACATCAGCTGTACGACATTCATTCCGCCTGTAAGAGTAGGCAAGAATATAAAGTAGTGACTTTTTTGCTACCTTAGGGACTGGACACATAGAAAAGACGCAAGATGAGGACGTGGTGCAGATAGTCTAAGTCTTAACGCCTTTCTTCTCAATCAAATCAGCCTATGACAGTCCTCTGCTGGACGTAGTCCTTTCTCAATCCACGTCACAACACACGGTCCAGTCCAGTCTCACCCTGCGACCTTCTTTAGCTTGTCGGTTTCGTATGTGCCCTCATTATGTAGAGGTTGTTTGGCCTTATTGTACCACGTTAGCCAGACGGGTTGGTATAGGGTTTTGTCTCGAATTTTCCTTCGCTTCGCCATGACCTCGTCCGATATTCAGCAGGTGCACCACTCGCAGGTGAGGCTGGCTAGGACCCCGAAGGTGTAGATTAGAGATTATTTAAAATAGCAGGGAACAATAAAAAAAATGTGGGTATGGGTCGTATGGTTATCTGCCACCTCAGTGGTATAAAGAAACAGATAAAAAGAATAAGCTACCTGTGTGTGGGTGTAGTGCGCTCTAACGCCGTATATACATAACCTACTTACATTACTTATATTTATAAATTTTGGCAGTTTATGCGCTGCGCTGAAACCATTAATATCAATTATTTACATCATAAACTAGTCACGAAGTTATAATGTTAAACTCTTTTATGTATAATATCATCGTAAACATTCATTATTTTACATATTTAACACGACATCAGCACATGGCATACCATGATGGTTTATGTCATGTGAGGAATTTGACTGCCTTGGTGGCAGAAATATAATGACAAAATCTATCACTACAGTTTAAAATCTATTAATTTATACAGGGCGCTTAACGGTTATAACACATGGAGGGAAACTACCTACCTTAAATATTGCAGATGGAAAATAATACTAAAAGAAAACATTATTTGAATTTAAAAAACATTTTAAACTTCATTCATAGATATTTAAATAATTACATGGTTGAACCGGAAATTGCACCCGTTACACGAGAAAAATAATCATCCTGTAGCTTTATCACACCGATCAAAAGGCTTCATCAAAAGGATTATTTTTTGCTAAATGACATAGTGTCAGAAATAAAAGGAAGACCATGAATTTTAACATTTGATGTGAAATTTTGTTCAAAAGTAGTATAGAAGTAAAATGAAGTAATTGAAAATGAGAAGTTTGCGAAGTATAGATGAAGTGATGACGGAAGATGTAGTGACTAAGATAGAAAATTAGGGATGCTTAGATGGTTCAGACAATGGAGAGGATGAATGAAAATAGACTGTCAGATTTATCAGGCGAGTGTGAATGGGCAAACTGGTAGGGGTTGACCTAGGCGTACTTATGTCAGATACGTACGCCCTAATAGGAGGCAGACGTGATGATATGTACATGTCGGCGCGACGTCGACAATTTATAAATATTTATAGTAAAGCTTTGTCTATTTTGTTGACTAAACTTAAAAGTAATGTGCTTGATGAAAAGCAAGAAAATTCTTCTTACAAAATCGATTATCTTAGATTACTGAGCCGGAAGACCGGTGTGGTATTTTATTAATTCACAAGTATCCAGTAACGAATTATTATCTGTAAAATTATCATCACAATAAATTTAGAATTAAAATATGAAACAATTCATAAACTAATGTTTTTAATATGAATTCTAATATATGAAATGATATTGTACAGTCTTTACAAAATCAACGACTTCCGTGCCTATGTTTGAATCCAATAATCGTATTTGACAGATTAGCTGAGGTTTGTTGTTTTTGTAGAGGCTAGAGAACTGAAAGATCGTCCATTTTGTTGGAGCGTTTGTCAATGATGGTTGAGGAACAAATAAGTTAAGTACCTAAGGTTTCTATACTGAATTTTGTAAAACTATGATTTAGTTTCTATCAAGATTAACTGCAGATATTGTGGCAAAGCTATTAAAGTCATTGCATAGTGTTTCAATGAATATGAGCACCGGTAATGAGAGGATTAACATCAGCGAGGCTGATGTTACTCTATCTGCTAACTATTCGACTGTACTCTATCTGTCATCAGAAGTGGGATCCCCATCTCCTTCTGCTGGACTTCCTGATACCAATCAAGTAAGTAAATTCCTTTCAGCTAATGATGCTGACATTAGCTGAAACCCAAATGACTGACAGTTTATCTATGCAACAAAATGATAATTTAAATGTGATATTTTTGCCTACTTTAGACCATGATAGCAACGTCAGTATTAGGGAATGGTGCGAACATATTGATAAATAAATCTGTATTTATAATCTAAAAGACTATGACATTCGCATCAAAGTAGGTACCTAGCCTTTTAAATAGTTTAACTAAATTCTGACTAGTTAGTAACTACGGGTTCATGGCAAGAATCTCACGGCAATACGATTATGACCTTCGAACCTAAGATTTGATATTCTCTAGATAGCGTTACATATCATGAACATTCTTATGATAATACCAAAGGTATCGCAGAGTTCTTGTCCAAGGCTTGATTCTTATGGAGACGTATAACAAAAGACAAGCTAGAGAATGCTGTCGAAGCCGTGATTTTCTAAGTGAATGATGATCAACTAAGGCGCTCATAAACGCTATTGAAGTTGATATCGGTCGCAACGTCAATACGTTCTAATCGTAGTGATTCTGGTATGAATACTTTATAAGTTCGTTCAAAACGTTATCGGTTGAATGGTTCTCAAGTTTATTTTATTTTATTTGAAGCCCTTGTGGTTCTGTAAACGACCACTGCGTTAAGCTACTTTTGCTGTAACTGGTCGTGAATGGGTGTCCACTTGGTGGCATTTACATTTAGCGAGCGAGCATTCTTCGAATATTCTATAGAATCTATGCGAGCTTATTTAGAACGCCAAAAGAATGCTCTGTTACTGTTTACACTAACAGAATTTGACTGAGAGTTTGAGGATTCGCTGTAATGTAAATTTGAGTCATCGCATCTGATGTAAATCGGTCTTAATTTAATACGGCAAAGGGCTCACCACCTATTACGTGGGACAGAAAAACACACTGTAAAAAGTGGGCGTATTATATGCCTCTGCCACCCCTTCGAAGATAAGACGTGATTGATAAACATATTTTATTAAATCAGGCAACCAACGGTCCATAACAATGTTAGTAACAAAAATTAAAACTTAAAAGCCTATGTAAGTACTGAATCTTTATAACAGACTAGTTGACCCCCATGGCTTCGCTCGTGACTTACTATGAACTCCCGTCGCACCTATTTAATCCCGTCGCTTATAAATTCGACAATAATTCACAAAAACTTGCCCGGTTTGTCGACATATATGATTATTGATCCGCTCCTCAGGGTAATAGCGTGATGATATATAGCCTATAGCCTTCCTCGATAAATGGGCTAATCAACACAAAAATATTTTTTCAAATCCGTTTAGTAGTTACTGAGATTAGCGCATCAAACAAACAAACAAACTCTTTAGCTTTAAATATTAGTATTCACACTTAGAGGTTAGTCAACTAATGAATCAACACCTTTTTAAAACGCTTTTATTAGTTTCACCTGTATGTATGTTTGTCTGTAACCGACTCTTTTGGGCTCGGTTTTGCCGTACTTTGAACGATCAGATTTAATTAAAATTTTGCACACTTATCAAACACCGATGACAATGCAATAATTCGATTAAGAAATCCGATTATCCTAATTAAATTCGCCAGGATTCATCAATTTCTTTCCGGATACATTGAATGAGAGTAGAGGGATAGAGCCAGGGCGCGACCTACGCGTGCGTGCAGGCCCAGCCCGTGTCATACCAGACATGTCATGACAGACCAGTCGAGCGTGCGCAGCATTGCGTGCTTTTTTTTTTTTAAACTATTACTTATCACTGACTGAATATTTCTAACGTTTTCTTCCCAATTTATCACACGTAATATACCGTTGTACCTATGAATTATCTAAAAGAAAGTAAATTGGGAATGTAAATAACGCCTGAAATAACACATAATATTATTGTTGAACAATTAACTTCGTCCCCTGTTCTTTCTTTACTTCAGTCAACCTCGCCAATAGCTGTATACGAACGCAAGCAGTGTAGGCTATGACGCTACTCAAGCCATTAATCGTAGAAGTATGTGGACAACAGAAAACGACTCAAAGTAAGTCAATCTCCCTTATCAATTTACGACCTTTCCCTTACCTATTATCTCAAATATCATATACGTTATGAAAAATGGCGTAACAATCCCTTTTAAACCCAATTTTACAAATAGATTTATGCAGATGGCTGTGTCATGGATCTATGAGCCAAATCCATTCAGCACTTTGAACCAAGTGTTGATAGATCAATATCTCATGGTCGCATTTTATAATTATAGGAGATGAAATAAAAATTAAGTGTGTGTACCAGAGTACACAGGTAAGAAGTGAAACTTTGTTACAACAGTTTTTACAACTATAAAATTTCTCTCAATGTCAACAAAGAAGTTTCACTTCAATAATAGGTTGTATGGCTAATATCACTGTAATTTATTTCAATATAATGTAGGTTTGTCTATGCATGTAGCCACTTATACATGATAAAGGAATATAGAGGAAGGAGTCAGGGTAGGCCGAGACTTACACATGAAGACCACGTGAGCAGATTGCTCAAAAACGGAAAGGTCAAAAGTACTCGGATACCCAGACGTGCGTTTATGAAGCGATTGATGAATCTCGAAGAAGCGAAAAAAGTATGCATAGATCGCGAAGCCTGGCGATCTGTCCTCTCTGACTACCCCGTCAGGGATACAGCGTGAAGATAAAGGAATATAGGATACATTGAAATATTTAGGAAGCATGTAACTTATAATGCCCAATGTTAATGTTAGTGTGTAAATGTTAACGGGGAATTTTTGAATCTTTATGTGATGCCTGTCATGTGTGTGTCTGGATCTATCTAGTTTGAGATGAGTATTGTAAAATTATCTCATGGGTATCTTTTGGATAGGATATGATGATTAAATTTTTTTGTGGTAAATAATACAACAGTAATTTATATCAATCTATTTATTGAATTGCCTATGCATGTAACACTTATTTATTAAATAAAGGTTATTGGTAAGCACCTAAAGCATGCCTTCAATACACTTCCATTTTATATGCAGTTGCGAGATCTCACATGCAGAGCTGTGTAATTTGATACTCAGTTTGTCTCCGCACTCACTCTCTAACATTAAATTCTGAATCTTCTGAAAATATATTATTTTTGTTGGTTTTATTTATGTTAAAATAAAATTCATCACAATTGTTGCAGGTTTTGATTATAAAGACGGCAACATGTACTTGCATCAGTCAACACCATAGTCTTGCCTCTTACAAAAGTGGTCTTCCAAATAAAGTTCTACCATAAACCTTGTAATAGAGTTTGTAACTACAATATCCTGCGGCAAACCTGTAAAATTACTTACAAAAAATAATTGCGTGCTTAACTCATAGTTGAGTTCTTTTACAGCAAACCCTAAAAATATTAAAGATTAAGAAAATCAATCAAGGAGTCCACGTGTACCTTAAATTACATACAGATACCTTATCTAACTACAGATACACAAATATCTACTAATGTATTAACTACATTGGTATATATATATATATATATATATATATATGTACTCGTATATATAACATATAAACATACATGCGATATAATACGTACCTACATATAAACACAAATACATATAGACAAAAAATACCTAATATTTGTATAAAAATCCTACAATAATACATACTTATAGGTATAATATTTATTCAAACAATAAAAGAAATATCTATAGATGAGTCTGCTATTTTAGAGACAGAAAGTGTTCCTTAATTCTTCTCCTGAAAATGCACAGCGAGGGGCTGTCGCGGATGGAGTGGGGAAGGGAATTCCACAACCGCACTGCAGAAATAGAAAAGGAGTTGTAATAACGACTAGAGCTGTGTAAGGGAGTTCGAAGGAGAAGAGAGGATGAAGAGCGACAGGGCTTACCCCTAGGAATAAGGTACTCGAAACGTTCACGCAGATAGACAGGAGAATTAGGATTGTGGAGAATGGAATAATGTAAAGAAAGAATGTGAACATCCCGACGCCGTGGAATCGACAGCCAACAGAGCTGCTCGCAAAACTTTGAGACGTGGTCGTACTTCTTTAACATGAAGATGAATCTGATGCACAAATTTTGCAGGCGCTCCAACTTGCTCCAGAGCTCCATCGTGGCATCTAGAAAGGAGACATCAGCATGGTCAAGGAGAGGCAGAAGAAGATATTGACTGAGACTAATTCTAGTTTAAAGGGGAAGGAAGTTCTGCAGGCGCTTGAGGGAATGATAGGTTCCAAAATAGTTACATAAAATAGTACGATAGTTTTATTATACAGAATTGGAGGCAGTGAGATATGGTCAAGGTTGTTGTACAAGTACCTACCCCCAACAATAAGTCCTTGAGATTTGGCTGGATTAACAACAAGACCAAAAGACTTTGCCCAATCACTGATATTCTCAAGGTCCTCATTAATAGCCGCAATGCCTTCTTTGAGTTCTTCAAATTTAAAATGACGATAAAGCTGCAAGTCGTCTGCATAAAGATGATAGCTAGAAGTAATAACTTTAGTGATAGCATTTATAAAAATGGAGAAGAGAAGAGGAGATAGTACGCTACCCTGGGGAACGCCCGCTGCAAGGTCGCACCAGTTAGAGAATGCCTCATCATAACAAACCCTTTGCGAACGACCCCGAAGATAGGAACTAAACCAGGTGAAAACAGAGGGAGAGACATTCAGAGATGAAAGGATGCCCACGAGGATGTCGAAATCAACAGAGTTAAATGCACTGCTGAAGTCCAAAAGTACCAACACAGTGAGGAGTTTGTTTTCCATGGCCAGGCGTATATCGTCTGTTATTTTAACTAAAGCCGTAACTGTGCTATGGCCAGGGCGAAAACCAGACTGGAATGGACTCAACAGGTTATGAGAGGAGAGGTTTTTGCTAGTTGCTTTCGTACTGTGTTCTCAAGCACTTTAGATAGAATTGGTAAAATTGAGATAGGACGATATTGGGATAATGATGTAGGATTAGTGGTTTTGGGGAGAGGAATGACTTTGGCTTTTTTCCAGACTGAAGGGAGAAGGGAGGGAAAGGGAAACAGAAGAGGGAAATTAATGATATGAGTGATGACTGGAAGAAGTTGGTTTAGAATAAGAAACAGCATTTGTTTATATATACCATCATCATCTATAGCTTTGGTAGATATAGATAGGATGAGTCTCCGAATGTCATCCTCCTCCACCTGGCTGAAAGAAAAGGAAATACAATCAGGCAAAGGCAGATTAGAAAGATAATTAAGGGTAGTTGCTTTAGTTGAAACATCCACAGAAATTGGAGGTGAAGAAAAATGTCTGAAATTGCCATACCTGCGAAGTATTTGAATCTAGGAGTGAATCATGTATGTGGCGCCGCTTAGCGTCTCTACACAGTCGACTGCAACGGTTCCGTAGTACCTTATAAGTGGTCCAATTCAACTCAGTTGGATCTCGCTTGTGTCGTCTTTTAGCATTATTTCGTTTGGACATAATCCTTCTAATTTCATCCGAGAGCCATGGAGCAGGTGGCCGTTTAATCCTCACTCTTTTCAAAGGAGCATGTTTGTTGTAAAGATCCAATATAATTTTATTGAAGTTTTCGACCTTAATATCCAGATCGTTGCACTCCCACACAGAAGACCACTCAATATCCTCCGCATCTGCAGTCAAAGCTTTTACGTTCAAGGTCCTGAAGCTTCGTAGGAAGACCGATTTGGGTTTCAATTTGGGTGAACGAATTTTGTAGGACACATAAATTAGATCGTGGTATGAAAAAGGAGCTGTGTATTGACCATGTGTAATAACCTTGTGTCGGTCAGAAACAAGAATAAGATTTATTAAAGAAGGCTGACAGCCAGGAGCATGGTGCGTTACGTTTAAAGTCAGTATATGCATATTCACAGATGAGATAAGATCTCGAAACCTTCCACTGCGAGCATCATTTCTAACCAAGCATGTATTAAAGTCTCCAAGGATTAAGGTGTCATTATATAGAGAGGAAAAATTTTCTAATTTTGATTCAAAAGAGGAGAAATAATCAATTTTACAAGACGGACAATAATAGACGCCCAGCAGGAACTTCATAGGATGAAAGTCAACTTCGAGAAAGAGATGCTCAGCAAAATGGGATTGGTTGCCAGGGGACTGATCCAACACTCTATAAGTCAAGTCGCTTCGCAAGTAAATAGCGACTCCACCACACGCCATGCCTGTTCGGTCATTTCGAATAAGCCGATACCCAGGAAGAACATATTGTGTAAGGGCAGTGAAGGCTTCAGAAATGTTTCAGAAATGAGAATGGCATGTATAAAATTGCCATCAAAAGGGGGAAGCTTATCAGGATAGTGAGCGTGTACGCTCTGAGCATTAATATGGATGACATTAAGATATTTGTGGAACGTTCCCAGGACCGCATAAAGTTGTTTGTTTAGATTAACTGAATCCATGCCATCATCACTACACGTACTAGCGTAGTTCTCATCTGACGCTCCCGAAGAACAAGAACCATAACTGCCAAAACTCTTAACAGACATAGTATGTAGACATATAAAATACAATAAGATTAATAATAATAAATAATAATAATATTTTATTAATAATATATAAAATGAGCTATAAAATACCTTCTATATTAGTGAAGATTATAAAGTAAGTCTCAAGTTAAAATTTAAAACATATTGCATCCCCAGCGCATTACAGGGCAAAAATTAAATTAAAAAAAAAAGGATTAAAAGCAAAATAAACGCGTTGACAAAGTTTTTGAACAAACTATAATGAGACAAAGGCCGAAGTAGCCATGCCATATCCATTAAAAAAAACGAACTACTCGACCATAAATACTACACGACCATAATGTCTCTGTCACTGTGTCAAAATAAGTAAACGTGAATAAAAGTGAAATAATAACTAGTTTTACAAAATCAAAAATAAATATTTAAAGTTAGACAGAGACAAAGTGATTATTTCAAAACTGACCCCCACTATCAAAAAATTAAAACTAAACATGTTATCCGATTCATTTAAGGAGGCCCTGTTAACACGACCAAAGTTATTGACAGTAACACTACTTGACTGGCTTGCGAAGCCTCCTCTTCGTGCTGGATATAGCAGCCTGTGGTGCCGTCCCTGATGTACCCGTTCCTAGCGTTCCCGCCGATGACAATTGCGAATGTGGGAACTTCGAGCGCAACTCACGTAAATCAGAGGCAGACTCAATCTTACGTCGCAGACTATTGGGAAGCTTTATGATGATTTTGCCATCAGATGTCCAGCATTGCCTTACACCAAAATGTTTCCGGGCATTCATAAAAACAGCATGACGAGATTTTGTGAGAAATTCTGACAAAGTTACTCCTGAACCCCTGAGCTGTGTTTTGTTTGTCCAAACCTCATTTCTCTGCTGGCTATTATGAAACCTTACCAGAAGAGCCCGTGGCCTTGTAACACTTCCCAAGTGGTGACATCTCTCAATGTCATTGGGCAAAATGTTTGATAGCTTCATGGTGTCACTGAAAATATAATGTATCCGCGTAAAGCAAGATTCATCTTTCACCTCATTTAAGCCATGAACCAGCAATACCTTCCTCCGGGATTCCATTTCATGCCTATCTAGACCGACGAACAGCAACTCCATCTGTGACCTCAGGATGCTCATGGTTTTCCAAATAAGGGCCTTGAAATCAGAAAAGTCACGAGAAAGACTGGAAATGTTTTGTGGACTGTTTCGGTACCTGCAGCAATCTTTAAATCCTCCTCATACTGAACCATCCGTGAGTCAAAGGTTTAAGAAAGATCTTCCATACATTTTGCCAATTTTGTGTAAAGGTCCATTGTAGTGTCTGTGATTGTCAAAGCAAGTGATTTTGCCAAAAGAAACTGTAAGTAGATTGAATGCACTAGAGGATACACATATGTTTTAGCACGTTTTTATCATTTGATATTGAGTTTAAATAATTAAAATAACTATAAAATTACAGCACAAGTTTTTTCGCTTGAAAAAGGACCTCCGTTAAATTCGAAACTAGTCAGATTATCCCGAAATTTACACGTGAGTAAAAGTGTTTAGTTAGTAATAAATAAGCATATATATCCATCAAAGAGTCGGCCGAGCTAACTGTTAAAGCGAAAGAGTGGTATATACGCTTTAGTTATGACTGCTTTTGACAGTTTGCACTTAACTGTAAACCTCGCAAACCAAATGACGTGGTTCTCAATACTTCTCCACTCACTATACTTGACAACACAAACACTTCCACCCAAACTCGTGATTCTGAGTAACCTCGAAGAGCAGACCTTTGATATGGAACTACTGGAAGAAGAATACATTGGCAGTTACCAAATATGAAAAACAATAAAGGCATGCAGTTTTCCTTTTAAAAGAAACAACTACGTGTTGATAAAAAATAATCATCACAGACATCTTTAGATTTTAAATTTAGCGATCCATATGAAGTGTGCAGGGTCCTGGACAACGATCGCTACCTCGTCAAGGTGGTCGGCGGAAGGCCGCAAAGTCGCTCATGACCAGCTGCGAGCGACGGGCGTGGACATCTGGACAGCAGCTAACCGTGTCGACGGGGCAGCTGATGACTACTGCAGTTCGACTCGCCGCCTACAGAGTCGAATACACCATCTGCTGAGTCAACATCACTTCACGAGATTGTCACACTTTCGCATTTGGTGAGCGTTATTTGTACTGTTTTCATAACAAGTGTTTGCGACTGGGAAAACAAAGATAATATCAAAATTTCTTAGATTGTGTACTATGGTGTTAAACGTAGAGCACAGCATCAACCCATTATAACAAAATACGTTGTTGACCTAGTGAGGTCAATGGCGTTATAAACAACAAAAACATACCCAATTACAAACAACATTGACAAAAATATGTTAGTGTGTACCACGGCGCACAGGACCGCCCAGAGCACACTATGAAATAATATACAATTAGTTCATAAAATGTTCATGTATTAGTAATAATCTTTTATATATATGGTAACTATGTACAAAGTGACATAATATCACTGTATCTCTGGTACAGAAGAGATATTCATATAAACGTTGAATCAATGAGGTTGTAACATTCCTCCCCTTCCACCTTCTTCTCTATTAAAGATCCAAACGTCTAGGAGGCTGTCTAATTCGTATGCTACGTCGAAGAACTCCTGGTACCGGTGCAGTTTCTGTAACGGCTGATGCAGTTACCGATGGTAGTATTCCTGGCGAACCTTCAGGTGTTGGTGTTTCCGATACAGATGTAGATAAGGGTGTCCTGAATGGTGTCATGCCACATTGTTTCGTTCCTGCTGTTACTATTACCGGTGTCATTGCTGGTTGTTCTAGGGCAATTGTACCTTTTGGTGTGCTGTTACTGTCCTTCGCTTCTACTTGCTGATGAAGCTGATCAGCATATACTCTTGGAGCACCTTGTATACTAGAACTTTCTTCTGGTTGTCGCGGTCGGAGTTGGTCAGCATGCCTACGTATGGAATTTCCCCTGGGTGTAGATATAATGTATGAATATTTGTGGGTACGACGTTCTATTGTTGCCGGTTGCCACATTTTCTCTAACCGTGTTTTTGTGAACACAGGTTGTCCTGGAGTATATGATGGTGTCATCTCCAAATTTTGTAGTGCTTGCTGGTAACGAGCCTTTCGCGCCCTATTGGGACGAATGTTACCCAAAGAACAGTTTAAACGACGTCCAAACATGAGTTCGCCTGGTGAGACACCAGTTGTTGTATGTGGTGTGATGCGATACGAAAATAGAAAATTTTGTAAATGTCTTTTAAGACTGCCTTTGTCCTTGTGACTGGAACTCATCCTAGTTTTAAAAGTACGAACCAGACGTTCGGCGAGACCATTGGTTCTTGGATGATATGGTGTTGATTTCACATGTGCTATGCCGAGTTCGTTGCAGAATCTCTTGAAATCCATTGCTGTGAATTGGAGGCCATTATCAGACACTATCATTTCTGGTACACCAAACGTAGTGAAGATTTCATTGAGTTCTTCTATGAGCTTATCTGTTGTTATCTTGTCCATAGGCTTTATTTCTACCCATTTTGAAAAGGCGTCGCAAAGTACTAACCAGTATTTGTTTTGAAATGGTCCAACAAAATCAATATGTATTCTCTCCCACGCTTTGTCTGGGATTGACCAGAAAAATACTGGTTGTTCTGATTGATTCGGTCGATTTTCCTGGCATGTTTGACACTTTTTGGTCAACAAGTCAATGTCTTCGTTTATAAGTGGCCACCATACATAAAATCTGGCTAGTGCTCTCATTGCTGAAGTTCCCGGGTGTCCCGTATGTAGGCGCTGAAGTAAAGCATTCCTTAACGACTGTGGTATAACTATTCTCCCTTGCCACAAAATGATGTCATTTTCTAGGGAGAGTTCTTGTCGTTTACTGATGAAGTGTTTCAGATGGTGAGGGGGTGAAATGTCTGAGTGACACCACCCTGTACGTAGATACTGGCGGATCAATTTAAGTGTTTCATCTTTCTTTGTTTCTTTTCTTATATTATCTTCTGTTAGGTCGAGATCCGCCATTTGATCCTGGATGATTTTAATTTGTATTTTGCATACCCTTATTTCCCAGTTAGATGGTTCTTCTTTGGGGTTTGGCATTCTTGAGCAATAATCTGCGGTAACATTTAATTCTCCTTTTCTGTATTTGATATCAAAATCATAGCCTCCGATTATGAGTGCCCATCTAACTAGTCTATTGTTTGCTATTTTTGGTAGTTGTCTATGTGTTCCCAAAATGTATATTAATGGTTTGTGGTCGGTAATGAGTATAAACTTCACTCCACGCAGGTATTGATCAAATTTTCGTATTCCAAAAAGAATCGCTAGTGCTTCTCGGTCTATTACGGAATATTTAGTCTCTGCTGGTTTAAGTTTACGAGATGCAAAGGCAATTGGTTCTTCAATTCCTTTTCTATCCTTGTGATATAGAACAGCACCTAAACCTTTTTCAGAGGCATCACAGGAGAGGTACAGGTCACGTTTTGGGTCTAGCGATATAAGTGGTTTAGAATTTTCTATCAATTTCTTTGTTTTCTCAAACGCTACTTGTTCCCTTTCTGTCCATCGCCATTTAGTATTTTTGGCAGTTAAAGTATGTAGTTGTAAATGGGGTATAAATCGCTCATAAAAATTAATAAATCCAAGGAATAATGAACGTAGTTCTTTAACGTTAGTGGGAGCTGGTGCTTTAGTGATGCTTGCTATTTTATTACTAGTCGGACGAACTCCATTGCAATTAAATATATGTCCCAAATATTCTATTTCTGGTTTCAGGAATGTACATTTATTTAAATTTACCTTAAAACCAGCTCTTGTTAGTCCGTCAAAAACTGCTGCTAGTGTATTAATGTGGTCCCTGTCACTCCTTCCGGTTACAGCAATGTCGTCAAAATAGATAGCGACGTTGGGGATACCATCCAATAATGTTTCGAGGTAGCGCTGAAATATTGACGGTGCAGTAGTAATACCAAAAGGCATTCGATTATACTGAAAATAACCTTTATGTGTATTAATTACAAGAAACTTCTTTGATTCTGGTGCAATTTCAAACTGTAGGTAGGCATCTTTAAGATCAATTTTTGAAAATTTTTGACCGTTGGCTAGGCGTTGACGTAATTGGTCGAAAACGGGAACTGGATGTGTGTGTGTGTAATCAATGCATTATTTATCGTAATTCTGTAATCACCACATATTCGAATACGACCATCTTTCTTGACAACGTTAACCGTGGGTGTTGCCCACTCTATTAGTGTTAAATTTGGATCAATGGGTGATATAATGCCTTCAGAGACAAGACGCTCAATTTCTTTTTCTATGTTCTTCTTTAAGCCAAACTTAATAGGTCTTGCAGAAAAATGTTTGGGCTCTGAATTTGGTTTCAGATGTATGTTTACTAGATAATTTTTGACATGACCAAGTTTTCCATCGAAAAGTACATTGTATCGTTTTAATATTAGATCCAACGAAGTATTCATACTATGTTTTGTGGTAATTGTATACACCGGTGCGGGCAGTGGCATATCAAATATTTCGCACCATTGAAGACCAAACAACATGGGTTTCGCTTCATCCATTACTACAACTGGTAATATTTTTAATTCGTCTAAGACTTGTACTTCTACATCAGTTATTCCTCTAGGTCTTAGTTTGTTATTGCCATACGCACGAAGTTTGGGACTTTTGCCAAGCGGTGGAGAGCCGATTAGTCTCCAGAATCTAGTGTCTATGATAGAGTATGCAGATCCTGGGTCCCAATCCATTGTACACTTCCGACCGTTAATAATAACGTCGATTTTTTTGCAGTATGTCAAATGTTTTTTGTGTGTAATGCTGTATACATCACCGTCATCATTGTCAATAGATGATTCATTACTATCTATGATGGATGTAGACATAGCAGATCTGGGACTCTCTGTTTCAATGCGGCGTGTATGTCTCAACTGCTGTCTGTTAATTTTATTCGAAATAATGTAAGCTTTACCTGTTTTAATACAGCAGCTTTCAAAATGAGCTATATTTCCACAGGCCCTGCATTTATTATTTGATGCGGGGCAGTCACGGCTGTTGTGCTTATCACCGCTTCCACAGCGGTAACATTGGCCTTTGTCTAGTTTTCTGGGTTGTTTTTGTTGACGTGATGAAGGTTTTTTGGTAAAATTTTGTTTCACCTTGTATATAGTAGGTGATTGTTTTGCTTCCTCTGTTTCAGCAAGCTCACGTGCTGAACAAATTTCGAAAATCTCACGAAACGTTATTTCACGATGTTCAGTATCTTTGGTTTTTAGATCCGGCCATGTTTGTCGAAGTATGATTTGTAATTCGGGGTGGTTGATGCCTGTAGCGAAACGATCTCTTAACATTTGATCTAATAAGGTGCTTGTATAGCCGCAGTCAATAGAGAGTTTTCTTAATTGATTGGCATAGTTTTCCATTGTTTGCTCGGGTGAACGGGTGAGGTTCCAGAATTCTATAAGCGCTTTGAAGCGAGTTCTTTTAGTACGGTAAAGATCTAG
This sequence comes from Thumatha senex, assembly GCA_948477245.1. Taxonomy (NCBI): domain Eukaryota; kingdom Metazoa; phylum Arthropoda; class Insecta; order Lepidoptera; family Erebidae; genus Thumatha; species Thumatha senex. Next base: position 477,111 of record OX419750.1, on the reverse strand, counting down.
TAATTTCGTTTTAATTTCTGCATACGTTTTGTTTTCAAAATCCGGTGTTAGACCTGTTTTAATTTCATTGAAAGTTTCAGGTTTCAAAGATGCAATTAGTAAATCTTTTTGAATTTCCTTGTATTCGTCCAACATGTTACATTGTGTTTCATAATAATCAAGAAAAATTTCCACAGATGTTTGATCTGGCTCAAATTTTTCTTTAAACTGGTTTAATAGCTGAATTTTTGTTCTTACCTCCACTGCTGTTGATGATGATGCTACTGCATCCGAGTTTTTGTTGGCGTTAACTAACATGTTCATGTTTTGTGTAAACATGGTAATAAGTTGACTCATTTGTTCATGATGAGCAGTTAGAAGGTGTGCTAAGGCGATTTCATCCATTATTTCCTCGTCGCCAAATGAAATAATATACAATTAGTTCATAAAATGTTCATGTATTAGTAATAATCTTTTATATATATGGTAACTATGTACAAAGTGACATAATATCACTGTATCTCTGGTACAGAAGAGATATTCATATAAACGTTGAATCAATGAGGTTGTAACACACTAGCACTCATTAAATATGTTAGTGTGTACCACGGCGCACAGGACCGCCCAGAGCACACTAGCACTAATTAAATCACAACAAGTTATTGAGAAGCCAGATATATAGATAACTGTCATAAACATTTAGATCACTGTGTACCACGGCGTACAGTAAAGGTCCGCCCAGAGCACAGCGTCTCTAAATGTCGTATATCTCTGTGTACTACGGCGTACGAGACCGCCCAGAGCACAGTGTACATTCATATCTACCTACACCAATGCACTTATACCAAATATATTAACACTCTGTACCTACTTAGGTACGTATTTCGTTTCCCATAACGTTAGGCATTGTATACAGATGCCTATCTCAAAAAACAAAAAATATTGTTTCAGATAAAGGCTAGTGCAGAGCGCGCACTGCCTATCAGTATGGCCGTGTCAGCGCGACGTCGACAATTTATAAATATTTATAGTAAAGCTTTATCTATTTGGATGACTAAACTTAATAGTAATGTGCTTGATGAAAAGCAAGAAGTTTCTTCTTACAAAATCGATTATCTTTGAATAGTGAGCCGGAAGTCCGGTGTGGTACTTTATTAATTCACAAGTTATCTAGTAACGAATTATTATCTGTAAAATTATCATCACAATAAATTTAGAATTAAAATATGAAACAATTCATAAACTAATGTTTTTAATATGAATTCTAATATATGAAATGATATTGTACAGTCTTTACAAAATCAACGACTTCCGTGCCTATGTTTGAATCCAAGAATCGTATTTGACAGATTAGCTGAGGTTTGTTGATTTTGTAGAAGCTAGAGAACTGAAAGATCGTCCATTTTGTTGGAGCGTTTGTCAATGATGGTCGAGGAACAAATAAGTTAAGTACCTAAGGTTTCTATACTGAATTTTGTAAAACTATGATTTAGTTTCTATCAAGATAAACTGCAGATATTCTGGCAAAGCTATTAAAGTCATTGTATAGTGATTTTTATGTTTTAATGAATATGAGCACCGGTATTGAGAGGATTAACATCAGTGAGGCTGATGTTACTCTTATCTGCTTTCATCGATCGGTATTCTATCGGTGTGCGCGCGTACGTGTTTATATTGTGATTTTGTGCGATTACCTACTTTTGTTTTGCACCAACATCAACGTAGTGATGTAATCGCAGTCGATATTTTCTGTCGATAATTACATTATCCTACATCATGGAGAAATATATCTCAAGATCAATATCGAGTACTAGTATCAACTCGAAAAGATCCAATGATGAACAGGATTGGCGTACTGCCAAACGCGCTGCGACTGTCAAGAAGGTTCAATATGATAAGACGCGTGAGGTACCAACTTACAATAGATATGAAAGCCTCACTTTAGAAGACAACGACGACGGGCAAGCTACCTCTATACGCAACACGGTTTCATCTGGAGTAAATGTTGGGCGTATTCCTCCAATCGTAATGCAATTGAATGAAGATTCAACTCACAACGGACTCCTTCAGCTGATAGAAAAGTTCGACAAACGATTTAATTTACAGTATCGAGGCAGTAACAAAGTTGCCGTTATTTGTCATTCTTCTGAAGCCCATAAATCTATTAAAGAAGGACTCCGTGCTGAAAATCTTCCCTTTCTTACACATGACAGAAAGGACGGAAAGGTCCTTAAAGTTGTTATACGAGGACTGCCAGCTGATTTGGGCGACAGCATTGAGAGCAATCTTGTAGACCTTGGTTTTAAGGTAAATTCTGTAACCATGTTAAAATCCCGTCAATCAGAGAAAAGTGTATTTCCACCATTCCTGATCTATTTAGCACCTGGGACTGATATTGTGAGATTTCTGTAGATTAAATACTATATATTTAATTGTGTCATTAAAATGGAAAAATTTAAACCAAATCGTTCATCAGGTACTCAATGCTATAGATGTCAAAATTTTGGGCATTCTTCAAAAAATTGTAACATGCCTCCTCGTTGTGTCAAGTGTATTGAAAAACACTCCACTTCCGAATGTCCTAAATAAGACCGTAAGGAGCCAGCACGTTGCTGCAATTGTGGACAAGACCATCCGTCTAATTTTCGGGAATGTACTTCCAGAATGGCGTATATCGATGTCTACGTAAAAAGCTACACAAGCACAAAGATACATCATCCTTGAAAGAGCCAATAACTCCGCTTAATCTAGGCTTCCAACCATTTCCGGACCAACTCCAAATACAGATCGCATAATGTGGTCTTCGTTACTCAAAACGACACCCAAAGAGGATTCATCTGTGCAATATCCAGTTGTCACACTGAGCAACGAAAGTGACACTAATGTGAAACCATCCATGGATGTCGCAACAAAGGAAATCCTCGAAATTATGCAAATAATAATGAAGATCATAACACAATTGCAATCTTGTACTTCCATGTTTGACAAAATCATGTTAATTCTTAAACACCTCGGTCAATATGTCTAGCTTAAAGCAGCTTAACTTAATTTCAAGGAATGCTGATGGCCTTCAAAATAAAAATTATGAGCTGCTAGACCTAGCGGTAAGTCTATTTGTCGATGTGACTGCACTTTGTGAGACTAAACTAACAAAAAATATTATTCTTAACACTCCGGGATATACTTGCTACCGTAACGATAAAAAACAAAATGGTCATGGTCAGGGTGTTGCAATAATGATTAGAAATGACGTTAATCATACTTTTGTTCGGATTCCGTTGACGGTTAATATGGAAGCAGTGGCTATAAAAGGTTAACGTGTCCGGTAATGACACAATAATTGTTTCTATTTATCCATCACCAAATCTTCCACTTTTATGCTCTGATATTGAGAAACTTTTCAATTTAGGCACCGATGTTGTAGTGTGTGGTGACTTTAATGCCAATCATGAGTATTGGCATAGCAGTTACTGTAACACGAAAGGTAGGCGGCTTTTTAGACACATGCTTGCTAGTGACTACTTTATAAATGCACCTCTCACACCTACCCAATTAAATTATCGTATTAATATAAATCCTACAACACCCGATCTCATATTAACATCTAAATCAAATTTAATACATAATCTGCACACTATAACAGCCTTATCATCAGATCACTTACCGATATTTTGCAGTATAAAAGGTTTAATTTTCAGAAACCATAAGACTAAGCTCTTTCGTTACGACAAAACTGATTGGAAGAGTTTCCGCACTATTTTGGACAAAAATATTAACCTTGTTGTTAAAACTTTTACATCTAAAACCGAAGTTGATGATGCGTTAGAACATTTTTTTAATAGTATTATTATTGCCAGATATACGCAAGTACCCACATGCATACATAACGATATGCAACAACAACGATATGGAACAAGGCTTCCCTACTCCATTAAAAAACTTATTCGTTATAAGAATTCACTGCGTCGCATTATGCAAAAACTACCTCCAGGAGAGGAGAAAAGAGATATACGCTCCATTATTAACAACCTACAGGCCAATATACGCTGCTCCATAGTTGAGTATCAAGATAAAATTTGGAACAATAAGTTAACAAAAATAAAAAAATCCCACACTGATCTTTGGCGATTCATTAGATCCCTAAAGCCTAGATCAACTGTACTGCCACACTTGAAATGTAGCTAGGGTGAGCATGCGGTCTCTCCAGCGGACCAAGCTGAAGAACTTGCTCGTGCATTTCATTCTAATATGTGTCTCACTTTGAACTGGCGAAGTGACAATTTTACTTTTACGGAAATCAATGCATAAAATTTATAGTATAAATAATCACATACGACCCCACCTGGTCACACCAAAGGAGTTGCGTATTATTATTAAACGTCTTAAAAACCGCAAGTCAACGGGTGATGACGGTATTCATAATCTTATGTTGAAGAATCTTTCGCAGAAGGCACTGGTTCAACTTACGAAAATATTTAATAGCTGTTTATCCCTAAGTTATTTTCCAGATTGCTGGAAAACTGCCAAGGTAATAGCTTTGAGGAAACCTGGTAAGGATGACACCATACCAAGTAACTATAGGCCAATCAGCTTACTTCCCTCGACTGGTAAACTTTTCGAGAGGATTATTTATAAAAGACTTTTAATTTATACTGAATCACTTATTTTGAATGAGCAATTTGGATTCCGGAGTCTACATTCGACTTCTCACCAGTTGGCTCGTGTATCGGATCACATAACTGATCGTTTAAATTTATGCGAATCTACTGGAATGTTCCTCATGTTTCTACTTTACGTGAACGATATGCCCATTCAACCGAGAACTAAACTTGCCTGTTTCGCCGATGATACTGCTTCTTTCACCTCCTCAAAGGATATCGACCTTATAGTCGATCGTCTACAACTCTCCTTGGTCTCTCTGCATACTCATTTTACCAATTGGAAATTGAAGCTTAATAGTTCTAAAACAGGGACTATTTTATTTACTCGTCATCGCAAACCTCCCGCAAGAAAATTAAAAATTAATGAACATGCAATACCCTGGAGTGGCTCAGTTCGTTACTTGGGAGTTACTCACGACACTAAATTAAATTGGACCAAACACATAGTTAATATTCGCATAAAAGGTGCTCAGGCAATGGGTTCACTTGGTTCGATTTTAAATCGCAAATGCAAACTAAGCCCGTGTACAAAAATGCTTATGTACACTACTTTAGAGAGACCATGCTTAACCTACGCCTGTCCCATTTGCAGCAGCACTTGTTTAACGAACTACGAACTTTTACAGACTATCCAAAACAAAGCATTAAAAATAGCTTATAATACACCTTTTAAAACGAATTCAAAACATCTTCATTCTTATTTAAAATTCCCTACAATTAAGGATAAATTTTATACCATGAATAAATACAATACAAATAAATTAATTTCTAATTTATGTAAAACAACAGCATCCGATTTGCATTAGATCGACAAATATAAAACTTATCGACTGCCCCATCATTACATGTTGTTCCCACGTTTAGAAACTAGTGGCATAACGTTATTGCATGACCAGCGTCTTGACCCCGGTTTGTAGACGCATTGCCCCCGCGCTGGCCCTACTCTGTAGGAGCGTCCGACCAGGAGCGGGGCGGCTCACGTCGCTGCTTCTTACGCTGGACATCACGAATCCATTGCATGGTACATTTATTAGTACTTGTTAGTATATTTTTGCTTTTACCGTCATCTGTTTAATGCAAAAAGCAAATGTTCATACAAAACTTTGCATAATTGTTTTTTACCTGTGATACCTAATTGTTTTTTAAATTCTGTCGTAACGAATAATTAAATTATATAGGCAATAAAGTTTTTGGAGGCGCCTTAGCCTGGTGAAACTGTTTAAAGTGTTCATGATTGTTATTTACATGTAAGTAACGCTGTATTATTTGAAGTTAATAAAGACTTTTTAAAAACAAACATCTTATCTGCTAACTATTCGACTGTACTCTATCTGTCATATACATATATGTACATATGGTATTATAATTGCAAGTATAGTGCTCCATTTAACTCCAATGAGATCATTGTATAAGTTTGTCCTCTAGGATCAACATAACTAATAAACATATACTTAATTCTGTTTACAAATACGATTTATTGTTACAAAAATTCTTAGAAATCGACACCTCACGGCAGTTGATGAAAAAATCAACAGTTCGACAACGCCAAAAAGACGACGTAAGCAACCGGACTGTAAGACAGCGGCTCCGAGAAGCTAATTTAACCCCACATGGACCGGCAAATGATTTTGAGCTTGCAAGGGTACATCGAGCAGCAAGATTACGTGAACTTTCAGAGTGGGGAGACGAAGAATAAGCAAAAAGTTATGTAGAACGATTAAAAGGAGAGGAGAAAGATCCCACCACACACCCTCGATTCGTCAATCCTAACGCACAACGGTAAAGGATAACCTCTACTAATTGTAACGGAGGAATGACGAACCGAACTTCTCAAGGAAAGGGATGTAGGATAGGTAAAAGGAAACCTTACCCTCCAGGTTGTCATTTTTTTGCAATACTCCGCTTTACGAGGTGACTAGTAAGTGTGTAAATAAAAAGTTATGTTTTCTGACGAATCCAGATTTATGCTCCATGCACAGAGTGGGTGGCTAAAAGCTTACCGATTGCCAGAGGAACGTTTTATTCAGCAGATTTGATGAAAGAGTATCGTTCGGCGGGGGATGTGTTATAGTTTGGGCTGCAATTTCTTTAGAGAGTTAGTACTGATAGAAAATGGTACAGTCAGCTCTTAAGAAACTTAAACTAAGAAACTTAAACCTTATTAAACCTTGATAATGATAAACATTTTTAAACCATTATTGAACCAATATTGAAAATAACTATTTATTTATTTGAAAATGAAAAGATAACTAAAATTAAGGAACTTCTTTCTAACTAAATAATTAACTTTGTCATTATTTTATAAAAAGACATGGCCACCACATTATTTTAGTACCTTGTGTTTCCTCACCGGACTCTTCTCAAGGTTTGTATGCGATCAGGCATACTAAAAACTAAGTTCCTCAAGCGGTATTGAGGTATATTCTCCTACTCTTCTGACTCTGAAATCACCAAAATCACCCGCAAATCTGCTTACCTTCCCCCTCACATCTCACTCGAACAACAATGCGCCCCTTCTGAATTACTGCACCCGTCATACTGCACAGGAATACAGTTTACAGAAGCCTTAACGACTACTGACTTAGATAACATCATCTCCTCAAACACTCACCAATTCTACACTGATGGCAGCAAAACACGATAACCAAGTTGGAGCCGCATGGGTATTAATCCGCCAAAATCAGACTATCACCACAAAAAAATATAAACTACATAATAGCTGCTCAGTTTTTCAAGCCGAACTATATGCGATTCTACAAGCCTTATAGTACATCCTCACCAACCAATCATCCGAATCATCCATAATATCCGATTCCAAACCAGGTCTAATGGAAGCCTCTATCTAGCCTCTCAAATTCAACAACTACTCTTCACTGCCAAGCATATCGACTTAAACATTCGTTTTACCTGGATTAAAGTCCATGTCAATAAACATGGAAATAAACTAGCCGATCGAGCCGCAAAATCCGCTGCCCTCCTCCACAAAGCCCCAGATTATTCTCACTTCCCAAACAGTTACATTAAATATAAAAATAAAATACTCTTACAAAAAGCCTCCTCAGATCTTTATCAGAAAGGCACACACATACTCACCCTGTTCAACAATTACACCGATCTCCAGAAATTTATCAAGGTAATCAAACCCTGCTTCTCATTAACTCAAACTTTAACCAACCATGGATACCATAAAACCTACCTACACCGATACAAAATCACTCCAGATGACCTATGCCCCTGTGACCTTATTACAAGGCAAACAATCGACCACCTAATAAAAGAGTGCCCAAGGTTTATCCAAACAAGGTTAAACCTCACTACCGTAACTCCAAACAGCATAGATCCATTTAATTTAGTTCAACTCATAACACGCCCCACAGCACTCAACGCATTCATGCAACATGTGGATTATATTATAAATCAACTAAAATCATTCAACAATACCTAATAAAAAATAATAAAAAGCTTCAACACAATTATTGTATCTATGATAAATAGTATACTATAGTAATTATTATAATAAATAATTTATTTATGTAAGTACTTTGTGGTGTGCATGAGTATATTTTATGTATCTATCTATCTATATATATATATCTATATATATATCTATGTACGATATAATAAGCCAAGGATGCAATATTCAATATGTCTCATACCAACCATGCACACGCACAGATAATATATAAATTTCTTAAACCCCAAAACAACTCAAAACATCCTTACAAATCATCTACCCATAATAACACAACCCAAAACCATTGAAGGCACATTGTCGGACGTATAAAATCGCGTTACTTTGTACCTTTCAACGTAAAACAAAAAAAAAACTCTTCAATAAGGGCATGTTTTAAGGCTGCAAGTTTCAGAGGTGGTGGGTTTCGCTTCGTGACTAGCCTTTCGAGCTCCTCCTATGCATGCTCTATGGGATTCATTTCAGGAATCCTCGCTGGGCAGGCTATGAGCCATTATGAGATAATGCTATATGAGAGCGAGCATTATCGTGCATAAGAAGTGAATTATCGCCCATATTTGTAAGGAAAGGACCTGCATGTTCATTCAGGATTTCCATTATGTACCTTTCCGCAGTTAGGTTGCCATTTTCAATGAAAACAAGGTCTCTTCGTCCTTCTGAACAAATGTCGACACATACTTGGAGAGACCCGCCGCCATAGGAGACTGTTTCCTTAAATCATGCTTGAACAAAACGTTCTCCAGGACGTCAATACACCCTATCCCTTCTATCGTTGACGTATAACGCGAATCTCGATTCGTCCGTAAACAATGCGCATCCCAATCTTCTTCACTCCAAGTAGCGTGTTCCGTCACAAAACGCAATCTCGCAATTTTATGATAACGTTCGAGTTTTGGACCCTGGGCTGGTCTGTATGGTGTCAGGATAGATCCTGCCAGGCGTCTTCTTACTGTATCATCGCTAACAAAAATCTATCTTTGGACCTTGGAAAGCATCACACCTCTGTTTCTGGCCACTCTGCGCTGGCTCAGTCCAAGCTCCAGCATGGTGATAGCTAGTGTATTCTTCCAAACTTAGAGGCATGATTTTATGCAAATTACTCGAATTGAATAATGAAAAATCAATTTCAAGCCTAAAATTTACACAAAATTCAAATCAAAGTGAAAAAAAGACAAATTTGAAAAAAGGAATCGCAAATTAAAAATGGAACGTTGTTATTTTGAAAGTATTTAATGATTTGCCATTTCAGGATGAAATGTGAAATAAAAGTTTGCATGTAGTCCGCATATTTTCTTTTGGTTTAATTTCATAAGCAAGAGAATTTATCTTCATGTATTCTTATAGATACTAGATGTTATCATGGTGACCCTTTATAATTGCGGACGAGTGTAGATTGGCAGAGCGCATAGTAGACCTGATTGATTACTTCTGTATCTGCTATATACCTGATCCTTTTGAAGATAAATATTCGTTTGATTAAAGCTTCGATATGCGGCTTAATTGTTAGTGTTTCAGCTAACGTAATGGGTAGGTACTTTATTTTATTAGTTGTCGCTATCTTTAAACATATGCAATCCTTTCCATTGTTATTCATATCTCTGCAGTAAAGAGCGTTCAAAGATAATCCCATTGTGTACTTTTTGCCCATTGAAAAATTAACAGTTTAGAAAGTATTAGTTGAATTGTGGTTAAAAATTGGTTCACAGTTATTGAATTATGCGATGGCCAATAATCGTGGTGCAATACCATCTCATGACTGCTTCGGTGGTGCAGTGGTAGTATATGCGACTGCTGCGTCTGAGGTCCCAGCTTCGATTCTAAAACTATCTTCACGCTGTATCCCTGACGGGGATCCATGCATACTTCTTTCGCTTCTTAAAGATTCATCAATCGCTTCATACACGCACGTCTGGATATCCGAGTACTTTTGACTTTTCCGTTTTTGAGCAATCTGCTAACGTGGTCTTCATATTATGTAATTTTCAGCCTACCCTGACTCCTTCTATCCTCTACTTTCGCACAATATATATTCTTTATCAATCGCTCCTCACTCATTCGTTGGACGTGTCCAAACCAACGGAGCACGCCCTTTTCTAGCTTAACGCTGACACTTTCATTCGAACCTGCTGTTAGGGTTACGGTCGAGAGTGCTTGGTGAGTTAGAGAGAAAAGGTTTTTGATTGTTTTTGTATATTTATTTAACTGTTTATTTCTAATGAGAGAAAGACTTATGCTATGTAAATGTTAATGTTAGACACTAAAGTAAATGTTAAAATGGTTAAATGTTAATTATGAGTGTTTCCCGGTCGCGACAATACCGAAATGTTAGATACTACCGAACTCTACGGTTTCGTAAAGAACACTGATTTTGGATTAATTATTAATACATTACAACAGTACCTAAAATGCCGTGTGACCGAGTTTACATCACATGTTCGATGTCAGCATTAGACCGAACACCTGCCATATTTCGTATCACTTCGTTACGTATTCGGTCGGCCAAACTTACGCCGCACAATTTTCGAAGTGATCGCATCTCCACAGAATTTAATTTACTTTCATGCATCTGCTGACATACCCAGGTTTCGCTTCCGTAAAGCAACGTTGGCACTAGTACTGCGTTATGAATCGCCAGTCGTGCTTCTTTTACGATGCTTTGTCGCTTTACCAATTGGGACAAAGCACCGTTAACTTTATTTCCGGCAGCTACTCGCCGTTCTACTTCCGAATCACATCTTCCATCCGCGCTAAACATACTCCCTAAATACACAATTTCATTCACTTGCTCTAGACGTTCCTGGTTTACCCTAATCACGCATTTAGTTCTTACGTCATCTGTTTTAAATACTAGAACCTCGAGTTACTAGGTTCGATTCTCGGGCCGGAATAAATATTTGTGTGATCCACGAATGTTTGTTTCGAAGTTTGGGTGTTTTCTTTGTATTATATGTATGTATTTATAATATATATATATAGATATTAAAATATATCAGTCGTCCAGATCCCATAACAGAAGCTTATATTAGCATACTTTGGGCTGGACGGCGTTGTGAAAAAATAATTGTCCCACAATATTTAATACCAAATTTTTTTTTCCAAGTCTGACTTCTTCACGTTAGCTTAAATAACATTATGTTTACCGTTTAACCTTGCAACAAGAATTCTGAGTGCACAACACGGCATGGTCAAAGAATATTATAATAGATTATTTATACTGATTGATGGCGCTTGGTGGAACTTGCTACACATATTAAATAACACCACTTGTACTGTTCCACAACATTTACTTTGTAAACCTGACCGGTTTAGCCTCACGGCATTCTCAAAGGTACGCAATATGACGAAGGTGGGTCAGGTTTACAAAGTAAATGTTGTGGAACAGTACAAGTGGTGTTATTTAATATGAATATTATAATAGGTAATATGATTTTGACTAACGATTTAGTTGGAAGTTATAAAGCATCGTAAAACAAGCACGCCTCACAATTAATTAATTTTTATGTAATGCTAGTCCCGACGTTGCTATTCGATCGTGAAATCTGGGTATCTTAGAAGATGCATGAAAGTAATTGAAGAGACTTAAAAGAGATTTAAAATTATGAAATGTACGTTGACCGGCCGAATACATAACGAAATGATACACAATATGGCAGGTGTGAATGAAAGTGTCAGCTAAGCTGAAATATGGCGTGCTCTGTTGGTTTGAACATGTTCAACGAATCAGTGAGGTACGATTGACGAAGAATATCTATTCTGTTAAAGAGGTAGTTCTGGTACAGAGAGTAGAAGGAGTAGGAGCGTAGACTGAGACTTACTTAAGAAGACGTGAGCAGGTTGCTCGGAAAGGTAAGTTCGAATAATAATAATTCTTTACTTAAATTTCAACAGCAGGTGGCCACAGCCTGCGTCTGTCTATTTCAACACGGCAATGGGCTCACCACCTATTACGTGGGACAGGAATCCACACGGTGAAAAGTGGGCATATAATATGCCTCTGCCACCCCTTCGGGGATAAGGCGTGATGGATATTTATTTTTATTTTTATTTTATTGACACAAAATGTTTACAAATCTGGTGAATCCCCCGGTCCCTGAACTAGTGTAAACTGTATCTCAGGGACCAGTGTCTTCGCCTATTTTTAACTAAATACATATTGTTTGTTTATTTATTTTTAAGTAATGGAAATGCAAAAATAAAAATAATAAAACTAAAAATAATAGGATTAACAATGTGTGTTAAATTTTACTGCATGCAAATAGTTAACTAGGGCAGGACGATGCTATTTAAATTGTCCCACAATTTATATATTTGTATACGTCCACACTAATGCATTCACGCCTTTATCCCCGAAGGGGTAGGCAGGGGCGTACTATACGCCCACGTTTCACCGTATGCTTTGCTTTTTGTCCCACTTAACAGGTGGTGAGCCCATTGCCGTGTTGAAATGGACAGGTGCAGGTAGTGGCGACCTGTTGTTGAAATTTTTCAAGCCGCCCATAAAGCATTCAATTGGCTTACCGACTGCCATGTTACTGGCAACCGGGACCAACGGCTTAACGTGCCTTCCGAAGCACGGAAACGCTCGCAAATATAAATGCCACAAAGTGGTCACCCATCCGAGGACCAGCCATAGTGAAAGTTGGTTAACGCAGTGATCGTTTACAGAACACTACGTCCGCGGGGCCACGAGCGCTTATGTTAAAGTATGTTATGTACACACTATTAATAAAAAAATAACAGTATGAGGAAACATAGGTACAATGGTACTGCTTATTTCTATAAGAAATATCTCCCAGCAGACCCGCGAGAGGAGAACGTGAAGATATAAAAGACAACAAGTAAAAGTGTGTTAATAAAAAAGCAGGATAGGATTGAATTAATTGATAAAATTAACTTTATGGATATAATAAACATATTTAATTACAATATAAAATATTAAATATCTATAAACTTACATATAAATAACTAGCTGACCCTCGCAGCTTCGCCCGTGACATACTTCCAACTCCGTGGCACCCATTTAATGCCGTCGCTTATTACTTTTCCAAAAATGTATGAAAGTTTCCCCAATTTGTTGACATTTAAGATTACTGCTCCGCTCTCCTGTGTAGTGACGTGATGATATATAGCTTAGAACCTTCCTCAATAAATGGGCTATCCAATACAAAAGGAATTTTTCAAATAAGTCTAGCCGTTCACGCGTGATGGCGTGACCAAGGGAAATAGGGATTCATGTTTATATAAATATCAGATCAGGATCTCTAGCGCAAATGGGTGCAGAGGTTGCCAAGATCTCTATAAGATGATTGATGTAAATTGAGATATAGTGCTGTATAGACAATGTGCTGTAATCCGCAGGAACAGAAATGTATTGTGTTGTATTTACGTCAACCCAATTTTTTTACTGTGTGTAATAATTTTAACTGATTGAAAATTAATTTATGTAATAATTTTATGACTGCCTTTGTGGCGCGGTGGGATATCCGACTGCTACAGAAGAGGTCGTGGGTTCCATTCCCACCCAGGATAAAACTTTGTGTGATGAGCATGTTTTATTTTGTGTCTGGGTGTTATTTATCTATAATATGTATGTATTCAGAAATATATAAGTATGTTTTATCAGTTATCTGGTTACCATAATACAAGCTCTGCTTAGTTTAGAATCAGATGGCTTTGTGTGAGTTGTCCCAACAATATTTATTCGTCCCCGTTCCCGTTTCCTACAAGAACTTGTTACCGCGATAAAAAGTAGCCTATGTGTTATTCTGACATACAAGCTATATAATTGTGAAGTTGCATTAAAATCTGTTCAGTAGTTTTTACGTGAAAGAGTAACAAACATCCATACAAACTTTCGCTTTTATAATATTATTAAGCTTTAATTTTCTACACTTTCTAGGAAACACTTTTGGAGCAAATAGTTTATTTTGTTAATTTAAAATAGTGGTGCCGATGTTTTTCATAGACTAGACGAACCAATATTTTTTTCATAAACAATTGTTAGCCTCATTTTTTTTTATTGACTTGCTGTCCCACGCGGATTCACCCGAAACATACTTCGATCTTCATGGTACTCATTTAGTTTCGTAGTCTGTCCGACACCTCTAACAAATATATAATATATTTTAGCCTATGTATACAAATACTTAGCGAATTATATACTTAAACCTTTGTGAATAAGAACTCATTGGTGAAAACAGCATGAAAATCGGTGCAATATTTTTTTAATTTATCGCAAACAGACAGACGTGATTGTCCAGTAAACGTGACCAGCTTAGAAATAACCGTCACAATTTAAGTAAAACGTTTAATTTTCTTTAATTTTTTGTCTTTTTTTTGTCTTTTTTTTTTTTTAACTATCTTCACGCTGTATCCCTGACGGGGTAGTCAGAGAGGACAGATCGCTAGGCTTCGCGATCCATACATACTTCTTTCGTTTCCTCAAGATTCATCAATCGCTTCATACACGCACGTCTGGGTATCCGAGTACTTTTGACCTTTCCGTTTTTGAGCAATCTGCTCACGCGGTCTTCATATGTAAGTCTCGGCCTACCCTGACTTCTTCTACCCTCTACTTTCACACAATATATATTCTTCGTCAATCGTTCCTCACTTATTCGTTGCACGTGTCCAAACCAACGGAGCACGCCCTTTTCCAGCTTAACGCTGACACTTTCATTCAAACCTGCCATATTGCGTATCACTTCGTTACGTATTCGGTCGGCCACAGTAATCATTTTATGTCAGTTTTCTTAATTAAATAAAACTCGATATTTACAAGTAAATCTTAAATGTGATTATTTTATTGCTTTTGACAATGTTTGGTCGACTTGGACCCCGGGAATATGATACCCATCTGCTCTCTTCTGAGGACCACGTCGATCCCTTCGAATAATATAGCCATGGCCCTCCCCACTATTAGGGAAATTAAATATTCTCCTGTTTGCTTCGTGATCTCCTGGTTCGTTGCCGCTGTAAAGAGATTTTAGTATTTCAATATTATTATACTATTATACCTAATTTGCAAATTAGTAACGACTTACTACCATTTGTGGTGAACAAAGTGTAGCTTAAGTTACACGTAAGCTGTACATATAATATGCTGAAAAGAGTGGGCATAATCAATATTAGGAACTATATTGGTATTTTCCAGCCACGCCTTTATCATCATTAACAATGACGTCCTAACAGACCAAACTGACGTCCTGCAGAGATGGAGTGAATATTATGGAAAGATGTATGCAAGAAAAGACAGAGATGCCACGTCGGGAAGTGGAGCTCACTTCGATGCTCCGGATCCCGATGTCATTGAAATCATTAGTATGAAAGAAATTGAACAAGCGATAAGAAGTATGAAATGTGGTAAGGCTGCGGGAAAAGACAGAGTTACTGCTGAGATGATCAAGTACGGTGGGTCGCGTGTCTGGGACACACTATGCCTGTTATGCAACTTGTGCTGGCGGACGGGTGAGGTCCCGGATGACTGGCGAGTAGCAGTTGTAGTACCTATTTACAAAGGGAAAGGCTCGCGCCTAAACTGCTCCAACTACAGGGCGATCAGCTTGGTCAGCTTAGCTAGTAAGGTGTATGCAAAGGTTATAACGGCACGAATACAAGAAAAGTCTGAAAGGTATTTATGGGAGGCTCAATGCGGATTCCGACGTGGAAGAGGTTGCATGGATCAAGTGTTTTCTCTCCGCATGATCGCGGAAAAGTTTCTGGCTGTTAGTCAAAAGGTTTTCTGCGCTTTTGTGGATCTAGAGAAAGCATTTGATAACGTTGTGAGAGAAACGCTGTGGGACTTGTTGCCCAGATATGGCGTGGACGGCTCGCTACTGCGGGCAATACAGTCGCTTTATAGGGACTGTAAGGCTTGCGTGCGAGTAGGGGGGGATGTGTCACCTCTTTTTGATGTCTGTACAGGCGTCAAATAGGGATGTGTCATGTCCGCCTGGCTGTTCATAGTGTATCTGGACAGTTGCCTGCAGAAGTTGAAAGATTTTAATATGAATAAATAAATAATAAATATCCATCACGCCTTATCCCCGAAGGGGTGGCAGAGGCATATTATATGCCCACTTTTCACCGTGTGGATTTACCTGTCCCACGTAATAGGTGGTGAGCCCATTGCCGTGTTGAAATAGACAGACGCAGGTTGTGGCTACCTGCTGTTGAAATTTTTCAAGCCGCCCATAAGGCATTCAACCAGGCTTAACGACTGCCATTTTTATATGGGTGTGAATTTCGGTGACTTTACAGTAAACTGTCTGCTGTACGCTGATGATGCGATGCTCATGGCCTCATCATAAGCCGACCTTTAGGCATTAGTCACTAATATGAAAGAGGAGTGTGAAAGTAAGGGTCTTCACTTGAATGCAAGTAAAACTAAGGTTCTAGTATTTGAAAGAGGTGACGTAAGAACTAAATGCGAGATTAGGGTAAACCAGGAACGTCTAAAGCAAGTGACTGAAATTGTGTATTTAGGAAGTATGTTTAGCGCGGATGGAAGATGTGATTCGGATGTAGAACGGCGAGTAGCTGCCGGAAACAAAGTTAACCGTGCTTTGTCCCAGTTAGTAAAGCGACAAATCATCGAAAAAAAAAAGCACGCATGGCGATTCATAACGCAGTGCTAGTGCCAACTTTGCTTTACGGTAGTGAAACCTGGGTATGTCAGCAAATGCGTGAAAATAAATTGAATGCTGTGGAGATGCGATCACTTCGAAAATTGTGCGGCGTTACCTTGGCCGACCGAATACGTAACGAAGTGATACGCAGTATGGCAGGTTTGAATAAAAGTGTCAGCGTTAAGCTAGAAAAGGGCGTGCTCCGTTGGTTTGGACACGTCCAACGAATGAGTGAGGAACGATTGACGAAGAATATATATTGTT
Organism: Thumatha senex; assembly: GCA_948477245.1. NCBI lineage: Eukaryota > Metazoa > Arthropoda > Insecta > Lepidoptera > Erebidae > Thumatha > Thumatha senex. The sequence goes on along the minus strand of OX419750.1, from coordinate 460,108 downwards.
CAAAAGTAGAGGGTAGAAGGAGTCAGGGTAGGCCGAGACTTACATATGAAGACCACGTGAGCAGATTGCTCAAAAACGGAAAGGTCAAAAGCACTCGGATACCCAGACGTGCGTGTATGAAGCGATTGATGAATCTCGAAGAAGCGAAAGAAGTATGTATGGGTCGCGAAGCCTGGCGATCTGTCCTCTCTGACTACCCCGTCAGGGATACAGCGTGAAGATAGTGAGTTAGTTTAGTTTTTAGCCTTTATCATCGAAGGGTGAGGCAGGGGCATACTATACGCCTGCATTTTACCGAATGCGTTTTTGTACCACGTACCACCTGATGGCAACCTAGGGACGTTTGCAACACCAGATGTGCAGAACCTTCTAAGACCCCTTTTGAAGAACACCATATTGTAGACGTTTGGGAAAACCCAGGCAGGGAGCTCATTTGACAATCTGAACGTTCGCGGAAGAAAGCCCTATCGGTCTTTACCGTGTGCAAAGTGACCCGGACGCAAAATGTGAGGGCGAACACGAACACCTTTTCTATGGCGATATAATAAAATATTCTAGAAGAAGTACGTTTGTTAATCTATAAACAGTCCACTAGGTATATAAAACTTACCATCCCCAAAAAGTTTTATCTCACAAGTCCGTACTTTAACGCTCACTTTTGGGGGTTTAGTTTTGATAAAGAAGTGGGGGTATAGGTCTTCAGGACTTACGAACACCCCATAAAGTCCTACGTTTAGGATGTCGTAGTCATCTAGAGAAGAAAAAAATTATTATAATCTGAGTAATGCATGTCACATCCTACAATGAACTGGTGCTTTTGACTTGATGCCGTCAAAATGTTCAATATTTACCTTTCTCCCTAGGATCATACATACATATAGTCACGCCTTTATCCCTGAAAGGGCAGGCAGGGATACTATACGGCCATATTCACCGAATTCATTTTTGTCCCAAGCAACATCTGGTAAGCACATTGACGTTTTGAAATAGACAGGCGCAGGTTGTGGCAACCTATTGTTGAAATTTTTCTAGCCGCCTATAAGTCTTCAACTTGGCTTAACGTCTACTATTTTACTGGCAACCGGGACCAACGGCTTAACGTGCCTTTAGAAGCATGGAAACGCACGTAAATAAAAATACCAAAAAGCTGTCACCCATCCGAGGGCCAGTCATAGCGAAAGATGCCTAACGCGGCGATCATTTACACGACACTGTTAGCGGGGTTACGAACGCTACGACCGCCTAGGATCATTATCTGTTTTTTTTTAAATGAGTGGGGACGCAAAATGTGAGGGCGAACACGAACACCTTTTCTATGGCGATATAATAAAATATTCTAGAAGAAGTACGTTTGTTAATCTATAAACAGTCCACTAGGTATATAAAACTTACCATCCCCAAAAAGTTTTATCTCACAAGTCCGTACTTTAACGCTCACTTTTGGGGGTTTAGTTTTGATAAAGAAGTGGGGGTATAGGTCTTCAGGACTTACGAACACCCCATAAAGTCCTACGTTTAGGATGTCGTAGTCATCTAGAGAAGAAAAAAATTATTATAATCTGAGTAATGCATGTCACATCCTACAATGAACTGGTGCTTTTGACTTGATGCCGTCAAAATGTTCAATATTTACCTTTCTCCCTAGGATCATACATACATATAGTCACGCCTTTATCCCTGAAAGGGCAGGCAGGGATACTATACGGCCATATTCACCGAATTCATTTTTGTCCCAAGCAACATCTGGTAAGCACATTGACGTTTTGAAATAGACAGGCGCAGGTTGTGGCAACCTATTGTTGAAATTTTTCTAGCCGCCTATAAGTCTTCAACTTGGCTTAACGTCTACTATTTTACTGGCAACCGGGACCAACGGCTTAACGTGCCTCTAGAAGCATGGAAACGCACGTAAATAAAAATACCAAAAAGCTGTCACCCATCCGAGCGCCAGTCATAGCGAAAGATGCCTAACGCGACACTGTTCGCGGGGCTACGAACGCTACGACCGCCTAGGATCATTATCTGTTTTTTTTTAAATGAGTGGGCGGTTTATGCTGTGAGCTGACAAATCAGTTAGACATTCAGAACAAATAATAGATTTATGTTAAATTGTATTGTATGGTAGGTACTCACGGACTTTAACCACAACTTTATCCTGACATGCTGGTTTACCATTGACTTCATATTTAAAAGTTGCAATCAATTCCGGACAGTGTATGAACATCTTAAGTTCCCCGTTGGTCACGTTCATCCTGAAGTAGAAACAGCAAATTAAATTAAAAATTGAAAAAACTATCTAAAGCTCCGAAACAAAATAATAAATATATTAAAACTGAACACAAGTCATGTTGCGGCAGTGAACAGATCAGTAGACTTGACGTACATTCAAATAGTGACATTACTAGAACGCATTTCCAATTTAAATTTACCTATTAATTATTTTATTGTACGTAGAACTTATTATGGTAAAATAGTTATTTGTTCAACAAGTGAGCAAAAGTTTTATTTTTGCACCAAGTGCTGATGTTAAATTACAAACCAGCGAAGTAATCTAAAATTCAATCACGAGCATAGCGAGAGATTCCCAATTAAACTACTGAGCACAGTGAGTGATTTAAAGGCACGAGTTTAAAAAATTGCTCTAGTGTGATACATACAACTTTCACCTCTCCAGCGAAAATACTGAAATTAAAATTAATTTACATAATTGTACGACCAGCGCTGGTCTTGAGTTTCGGACCGCGCTATTGCTTATTTCAAATTTATTTAAAAAGTTACTTTGCGTCACGCTCGCAGCTAAGTCGCTTTTTCTTCGAGATTTCACGAAGCAAAAGTGTCCTTTTGCTACTGGAGAGGTGAAAATAAAATTATGTGCTTTTCTCAACAAATAGTTTGAATAATAATAATAATAGCTCAGGTGTATTTGGCGCTCATGGCCCCACTAACCTAGTGTTCTGTAAACAATCACTGCGTTATGCAAATTTCGCTATTGGTCCTTGGATGGGTGACCACTTTGTGGCATTTACATTAGCGAGCGTTCCTGTGTTTCGGAAGGCACGTAAAGCCGTTGGACCCGGTTGCCAGTAAAATGACAGTCTTATAACTATTATAATATTTACTACACCCGTCTTGAAATGCTTCCTGTGTTACTTGGACTGTTACGGAAATCAATTATACTCTCAATATTACTTACTGTAACTTAGAGACAACGCATTTTGCTAGTCCCTTTAGCTCAGTATTGGCCAACGTATGTTGCGTAGATCCATCTTTGCTGCAAATCTCTTTTACGTTCAGAGGGTTCATGGGTCGAGTCGAATCTTTACCTCCGGCGAGTACCATCTTAACAATATCATTGCTGCCTGCTGTTATACATCCGACATCGCGAAGATCACACACTTTGAGGCCTGAAATTTAATTATTCAAATATAAATACAGCATCTGTCTCTGTGGCGCGGTGGGAGTGTATCCGACTGCTATGCAAGAGGTCGTGGGTTAGATTCCCACCCAGGATACAACATTGTGTGATAAGCACGATGGTTTATTCTGTGTCTGGGTGTTATTTACCTATGATATGTATGACTTGAGTGATGATTCTAGTGTATTCTTCCAAACTTAGAGGCATGATTTTATGCAAATTACTCGAATTGAATAATGAAAAATCAATTTCAAGCCTAAAATTTACACAAAATTCAAATCAAAGTGAAAAAAAGACAAATTTGAAAAAAGGAATCGCAAATTAAAAATGGAACGTTGTTATTTTGAAAGTATTTAATGATTTGCCATTTCAGGATGAAATGTGAAATAAAAGTTTGCATGTAGTCCGCATATTTTCTTTTGGTTTAATTTCATAAGCAAGAGAATTTATCTTCATGTATTCTTATAGATACTAGATGTTATCATGGTGACCCTTTATAATTGCGGACGAGTGTAGATTGGCAGAGCGCATAGTAGACCTGATTGATTACTTCTGTATCTGCTATATACCTGATCCTTTTGAAGATAAATATTCGTTTGATTAAAGCTTCGATATGCGGCTTAATTGTTAGTGTTTCAGCTAACGTAATGGGTAGGTACTTTATTTTATTAGTTGTCGCTATCTTTAAACATATGCAATCCTTTCCATTGTTATTCATATCTCTGCAGTAAAGAGCGTTCAAAGATAATCCCATTGTGTACTTTTTGCCCATTGAAAAATTAACAGTTTAGAAAGTATTAGTTGAATTGTGGTTAAAAATTGGTTCACAGTTATTGAATTATGCGATGGCCAATAATCGTGGTGCAATACCATCTCATGACTGCTTCGGTGGTGCAGTGGTAGTATATGCGACTGCTGCGTCTGAGGTCCCAGCTTCGATTCTAAAACTATCTTCACGCTGTATCCCTGACGGGGATCCATGCATACTTCTTTCGCTTCTTAAAGATTCATCAATCGCTTCATACACGCACGTCTGGATATCCGAGTACTTTTGACTTTTCCGTTTTTGAGCAATCTGCTAACGTGGTCTTCATATTATGTAATTTTCAGCCTACCCTGACTCCTTCTATCCTCTACTTTCGCACAATATATATTCTTTATCAATCGCTCCTCACTCATTCGTTGGACGTGTCCAAACCAACGGAGCACGCCCTTTTCTAGCTTAACGCTGACACTTTCATTCGAACCTGCTGTTAGGGTTACGGTCGAGAGTGCTTGGTGAGTTAGAGAGAAAAGGTTTTTGATTGTTTTTGTATATTTATTTAACTGTTTATTTCTAATGAGAGAAAGACTTATGCTATGTAAATGTTAATGTTAGACACTAAAGTAAATGTTAAAATGGTTAAATGTTAATTATGAGTGTTTCCCGGTCGCGACAATACCGAAATGTTAGATACTACCGAACTCTACGGTTTCGTAAAGAACACTGATTTTGGATTAATTATTAATACATTACAACAGTACCTAAAATGCCGTGTGACCGAGTTTACATCACATGTTCGATGTCAGCATTAGACCGAACACCTGCCATATTTCGTATCACTTCGTTACGTATTCGGTCGGCCAAACTTACGCCGCACAATTTTCGAAGTGATCGCATCTCCACAGAATTTAATTTACTTTCATGCATCTGCTGACATACCCAGGTTTCGCTTCCGTAAAGCAACGTTGGCACTAGTACTGCGTTATGAATCGCCAGTCGTGCTTCTTTTACGATGCTTTGTCGCTTTACCAATTGGGACAAAGCACCGTTAACTTTATTTCCGGCAGCTACTCGCCGTTCTACATCCGAATCACATCTTCCATCCGCGCTAAACATACTCCCTAAATACACAATTTCATTCACTTGCTCTAGACGTTCCTGGTTTACCCTAATCACGCACTTAGTTCTTACGTCATCTGTTTTAAATACTAGAACCTCGAGTTACTAGGTTCGATTCTCGGGCCGGAATAAATATTTGTGTGATCCACGAATGTTTGTTTCGAAGTTTGGGTGTTTTCTTTGTATTATATGTATGTATTTATAATATATATATATATAGATATTAAAATATATCAGTCGTCCAGATCCCATAACACAAGCTTATATTAGCATACTTTGGGCTGGACGGCGTTGTGAAAAAATAATTGTCCCACAATATTTAATACCAAATTTTTTTTTCCAAGTCTGACTTCTTCACGTTAGCTTAAATAACATTATGTTTACCGTTTAACCTTGCAACAAGAATTCTGAGTGCACAACACGGCATGGTCAAAGAATATTATAATAGATTATTTATACTGATTGATGGCGCTTGGTGGAACTTGCTACACATATTAAATAACACCACTTGTACTGTTCCACAACATTTACTTTGTAAACCTGACCGGTTTAGCCTCACGGCATTCTCAAAGGTACGCAATATGACGAAGGTGGGTCAGGTTTACAAAGTAAATGTTGTGGAACAGTACAAGTGGTGTTATTTAATATGAATATTATAATAGGTAATATGATTTTGACTAACGATTTAGTTGGAAGTTATAAAGCATCGTAAAACAAGCACATTCGATCGTGAAATCTGGGTATCTTAGAAGATGAATGAAAGTAATTGAAGAGACTTAAAAGAGATTTAAAATTATGAAATGTACGTTGACCGGCCGAATACATAACGAAATGATACACAATATGCAGGTGTGAATGAAAGTGTCAGCTAAGCTGAAATATGGCGTGCTCTGTTGGTTTGAACATGTTCAACGAATCAGTAAGGAACGATTGACGAAGAATATCTATTCTGTTAAAGAGGTAGTTCTGGTACAGAGAGTAGAAGGAGTAGGAGCGTAGACTGAGACTTGCTTAAGAAGACGTGAGCAGGTTGCTCGGAAAGGTAAGTTCGAATAATAATAATTCTTTATTGACACAAAATGGTTACAAATCTGGTGAATCCCCCGGTCCCTGAACTAGTGTAAACTGTATCTCAGGGACCAGTGTCTTCGCCTATTTTTAACTAAATACATATTGTTTGTTTATTTATTTTTAAGTAATGGAAATGCAAAAATAAAAATAATAAAACTAAAAATAATAGGATTAACAATGTGTGTTAAATTTTACAGCATGCAAATAGTTAACTAGGGCAGGACGATGCTATTTAAATTGTCCCACAATTTATATATTTGTATACGTCCACACTAATGCATTCACGCCTTTATCCCCGAAGGGGTAGGCAGGGGCGTACTATACGCCCACGTTTCACCGTATGCTTTGCTTTTTGTCCCACTTAACAGGTGGTGAGCCCATTGCCGTGTTGAAATGGACAGGTGCAGGTAGTGGTGACCTGTAGTTGAAATTTTTCAAGCCGCCCATAAAGCATTCAATTGGCTTAACGACTGCCATGTTACTGGCAACCGGGACCAACGGCTTAACGTGCCCTCCGAAGCACGGAAACGCTCGCAAATATAAATGCCACAAAGTGGTCACCCATCCGAGGAAATGCCATAGTGAAAGTTGGTTAACGCAGTGATCTTTTACAGAACACTACGTCCGCGGGGCCACGAGCGCTTATGTTAAAGTATGTTTTGTACACACTATTAATAAAAAAATAACAGTATGAGGAAACATAGGTACAATGGTACTGCTTATTTCTATAAGAAATATCTCCCAGCAGACCCGCGAGAGGAGAATGTGAAGATATAAAAGACAACAAGTAAAAGTGTGTTAATAAAAAAGCAGGATAGGATTGAATTAATTGATAAAATTAACTTTATGGATATAATAAACATATTTAATTACAATATAAATATATTAAATATCTATAAACTTACATATAAATAACTAGCTGACCCTCGCAGCTTCGCCCGTGACATACTTCCAACTCCGTGGCACCCATTTAATGCCGTCGCTTATTACTTTTCCAAAAATGTATGAAAGTTTCTCCGATTTGTTGACATTTAAGATTACTGCTCCGCTCTCCTGTGTAGTGACGTGATGATATATAGCTTAGAACCTTCCTCAATAAATGGGCTATCCAATACAAAAGGAATTTTTCAAATAAGTTTATCCGTTTACGCGTGATGGCGTGACCAAGGGAAATATGGATGTTTATATAAATATCAGATCAGGATCTCTAGCGCAAATGGGTGAAGAGGTTGCCAAGATCTATATAAGATGGTTGATGTAAATTGAGATGTAGTGCTGTATAGACAATGTGCTGAGTAATTCGCAGGTACAGAAATGTATTGTGTTGTATTTACGTCAACCCAATTTTTTTACTGTGTGTAATAATTTTAACTGATTGAAAATTAATTTATGTAATAATTTTATGACTGCCTTTGTGGCGCGGTGGGAGTATATCCGACTGCTACAGAAGAGGTCGTGGGTTCCATTCCCACCCAGGATAAAACTTTGTGTGATGAGCATGTTTTATTTTGTGTCTGGGTGTTATTTATCTATAATATGTATGTATTCAGAAATATATAAGTATGTTTTATCAGTTATCTGGTTACCATAATACAAGCTCTGCTTAGTTTAGAATCAGATGGCTTTGTGTGAGTTGTCCCAACAATATTTATTCGTCCCCGTTCCCGTTTCCTATAAGAACTTGTTACCGGGATAAAAAGTAGCCTATGTGTTATATATTCTGACATACAAGCTATATAATTGTGAAGTTTCACAAACATCCATACAAACTTTCGCTTTTATAATACGAGTATTATTAAGCTTTAATTTTATACACTTTCTAGGAAACACTTTTGGAGCAAATAGTTTATTTTGTTAATTTAAAATAGTGGTGCCGATGTTTTTCGTAGACTAGACGAACCAATATTTTTTTTTTTTATAAACAATTGTTAGCCTTATTTTTTTTTATTGACTTGCTGTCCCACGCGGATTCACCCGAAACATACTTCGATCTTCATGGAACTCATTTAGTTTCGTAGTCTGTCCGACACCTCTAACAAATATCATTATATTTTAGCCTATGTATACAAAAACTTAGCGAATTAAATACTTAAACGTTTGTGAATAAGAACTCATTGGTGAAAACAGCATGAAAATCGGTGCAATATTTTTTTAATTTATCGCAAACAGACAGACGTGATGGATGACTTTGTTTTATATAATATGTAGTGATATTGTCCAGTAAACGTGACCAGCTTAGAAATAACCGTCACAATTTAAGTAAAACGTTTAATTTTCTTAAATTTTTTGTCTAACTATCTTCACGCTGTATCCCTGACGGGGTAGTCAGAGAGGACAGATCGCCAGGCTTCGCGATCCATACATACTTCTTTCGTTTCCTCAAGATTCATCAATCGCTTCATACACGCACGTCTGGGTATCCGAGTACTTTTGACCTTTCCGTTTTTAAGCAATCTGCTCACGTGGTCTTCATATGTAAGTCTCGGCCTACCCTGACTTCTTTTACCCTCTACTTTCACACAATATATATTCTTCGTCAATCGTTCCTCACTTATTCGTTGGACGTGTCCAAACCAACGGAGCACGCCCTTTTCCAGCTTAACGCTGACACTTTCATTCAAACCTGCCATATTGCGTATCACTTCGTTACGTATTCGGTCGGCCACAGTAATCATTTTATGTCAGTTTTCTTAATTAAATAAAACTCGATATTTACAAGTAAATCTAAAATGTGATTATTTTATTGCTTTTGACAATGTTTGGTCGACTTGGACCCCGGGAATATGATACCCATCTGCTCTCTTCTGAGGACCACGTCGATCCCTTCGAATAATATAGCCATGGCCCGTCCCACTATTAGGGAAATTAAATATTCTCCTGTTTGCTTCGTGATCTCCTGGTTCGTTGCCGCTGTAAAGAGATTTTAGTATTTCAATATTATTATACTATTATACCTCATTTGCAAATTGGTAACGACTTACTACCATTTGTGGTGAACAAAGTGTAGCTTAAGTTACACGTAAGCTGTACATATAATATGCTGAAAAGAGTGGGCATAATCAATATTAGGAACTATATTGGTATTTTCCAGCCACGCCTTTATCATCATTAACAATGACGTCCTAACAGACCAAACTGACGTCCTGCAGAGATGGAGTGAATATTATGGAAAGATGTATGCAAGAAAAGACAGAGATGCCACGTCGGAAAGTGGAGCTCACTTCGATGCTCCGGATCCCGATGTCATTGAAGTCATTAGTATGAAAGAAATTGAACAAGCGATAAGAAGTATGAAATGTGGTAAGGCTGCGGGAAAAGACAGAGTTACTGCTGAGATGATCAAGTACGGTGGGTCGCGTGTCTGGGACACACTATGTCTGTTATGCAACTTGTGCTGGCGGACGGGTGAGGTCCCGGATGACTGGCGAGTAGCAGTTGTAGTACCTATTTACAAAGGGAAAGGCTCGCGCCTAAACTGCTCCAACTACAGGCCGATCAGCTTGGTCAGCTTAGCTAGTAAGGTGTATGCAAAGGTTATAACGGCACGAATACAAGAAAAGTCTGAAAGGTATTTATGGGAGGCTCAATGCGGATTCCTACGTGGAAGAGGTTGCATGGATCAAGTGTTTTCTCTCCGCATGATCGCGGAAAAGTTTCTGGCTTTTAGTCAAAAGGTTTTCTGCGCTTTTGTGGATCTAGAGAAAGCATTTGATAACGTTGTGAGAGAAACGCTGTGGGACTTGTTGCCCGGATATGGCGTGGACGGCTCGCTACTGCGGGCAATACAGTCGCTTTATAGGGACTGTAAGGCTTGCGTGCGAGTAGGGGGGGATGTGTCACCTCTTTTTGATGTCTGTACAGGCGTCAAATAGGGATGTGTCATGTCCGCCTGGCTGTTCATAGTGTATCTGGACAGTTGCCTGCAGAAGTTGAAAGATTTTAATATGAATAAATAAATAATAAATATCCATCACGCCTTATCCCCGAAGGGGTGGCAGAGGCATATTATATGCCTACTTTTCACCGTGTGGATTTAAATATCCATCACGCCTTATCCCCGAAGGGGTGGCAGAGGCATATTATATGCCCACTTTTCACCGTGTGGATTTACCTGTCCCACGTAATAGGTGGTGAGCCCATTGCCGTGTTGAAATAGACAGACGCAGGTTGTGGCTACCTGCTGTTGAAATTTTTCAAGCCGCCCATAAGGCATTCAACCAGGCTTAACGACTGCCATTTTTATATGGGTGTGAATTTGGGTGACTTTACAGTAAACTGTCTGCTGTACGCTGATGATGCGGTGCTCATGGCCTCATCATAAGCCGACCTTTAGGCATTAGTCACTAATATGAAAGAGGAGTGTGAAAGTAAGGGTCTTCACTTGAATGCAAGTAAAACTAAGGTTCTAGTATTTGAAAGAGGTGACGTAAGAACTAAATGCGAGATTAGGGTAAACCAGGAACGTCTAAAGCAAGTGAATGAAATTGTGTATTTAGGGAGTATGTTTAGCGCGGATGGAAGATGTGATTCGGATGTAGAACGGCGAGTAGCTGCCGGAAACAAAGTTAACCGTGCTTTGTCCCAGTTAGTAAAGCGACAAATCATCGTAAAAAAAAGCACGCATGGCGATTCATTACGCAGTGCTAGTGCCAACTTTGCTTTACGGTAGTGAAACCTGGGTATGTCAGCAAATGCATGAAAATAAATTGAATGCTGTGGAGATGCGATCACTTCGAAAATTGTGCGGCGTTACCTTGGCCGACCGAATACGTAACGAAGTGATACGCAGTATGGCAGGTTTGAATAAAAGTGTCAGCGTTAAGCTGGAAAAGGGCGTGCTCCGTTGGTTTAGACACGTCCAACGAATGAGTGAGGAACGATTGACGAAGAATATATATTGTTCAAAAGTAGAGGGTAGAAGGAGTCAGGGTAGGCCGAGACTTACATATGAAGACCACGTGAGCAGATTGCTCAAAAACGGAAAGGTCAAAAGCACTCGGATACCCAGACGTGCGTGTATGAAGCGATTGATGAATCTCGAAGAAGCGAAAGAAGTATGTATGGGTCGCGAAGCCTGTCGATCTGTCCTCTCTGACTACCCCGTCAGGGATACAGCGTGAAGATAGTGAGTTAGTTTAGTTTTTAGCCTTTATCATCGAAGGGTGAGGCAGGGACATACTATACGCCTGCATTTTACCGAATGCGTTTTTGTACCACGTACCACCTGATGGCAACCTAGGGACGTTTGCAACACCAGATGTGCAGAACCTTCTAAGACCCCTTTTGAAGAACCCCATATTGTAGACGTTTGGGAAAACCCAGGCAGGGAGCTCATTTGACAATCTGAACGTTCGCGGAAGAAAGCCCTATCGGTATTTACCGTGTGCAAAGTGACCCGGACGCAAAATGTGAAGGCGAACACGTACACCTTTTCTATGGCGATATAATAAAATATTCTAGAAGAAGTACGTTTGTTAATCTATAAACAGTCCACTAGGTATATAAAACTTACCATCCCCAAAAAGTTTTATCTCACAAGTCCGTACTTTAACGCTCACTTTTGGGGGTTTAGTTTTGATAAAGAAGTGGGGGTATAGGTCTTCAGGACTTACGAACACCCCATAAAGTCCTACGTTTAGGATGTCGTAGTCATCTAGAGAAGAAAAATTTTATTATAATCTGAGTAATGCATGTCACATCCTACAATGAACTAACTAGTGCTTTTGACTTGATGCCGACAAAATGTTCAATATTTACCTTTCTCCCTAGGATCATACATACATATAGTCACGCCTTTATCCCTGAAAGGGCAGGCAGGGATACTATACGGCCATATTCACCGAATTCATTTTTGTCCCAAGTAACATGTGGTAACCACATTGACGTTTTGAAATAGACAGGCGCAGGTTGTGGCAACCTATTGTTGAAATTTTTCTAGCCGCCTATAAGTAACTTGGCTTAACGTCTACTATTTTACTGGCAACCGGGACCAACGGCTTAACGTGCCTCTAGAAGCATGGAAACGCACGTAAATAAAAATACCAAAAAGCTGTCACCCATCCGAGCGCCAGTCATAGCGAAAGATGCCTAACGCGACACTGTTCGCGGGGCTACGAACGCTACGACCGCCTAGGATCATTATCTGTTTTTTTTTAAATGAGTGGGCGGTTTATGCTGTGAGCTGACAAATCAGTTAGACATTCAGAACAAATAATAGATTTATGTTAAATTGTATTGTATGGTAGGTACTCACGGACTTTAACCACAACTTTATCCTGACATGCTGGTTTACCATTGACTTCATATTTAAAAGTTGCAATCAATTCCGGACAGTGTATGAACATCTTAAGTTCCCCGTTGGTCACGTTCATCCTGAAGTAGAAACAGCAAATTAAATTAAAAATTGAAAAAACTATCTAAAGCTCCGAAACAAAATAATAAATATATTAAAACTGAACACAAGTCATGTTGCGGCAGTGAACAGATCAGTAGACTTGACGTACATTCAAATAGTGACATTACTAGAACGCATTTCCAATTTAAATTTACCTATTAATTATTTTATTGTACGTAGAACTTATTATGGTAAAATAGTTATTTGTTCAACAAGTGAGCAAAAGTTTTATTTTTGCACCAAGTGCTGATGTTAAATTACAAACCAGCGAAGTAATCTAAAATTCAATCACGAGCATAGCGAGAGATTCCCAATTAAACTACTGAGCACAGTGAGTGATTTAAAGGCACGAGTTTAAAAAATTGCTCTAGTGTGATACATACAACTTTCACCTCTCCAGCGAAAATACTGAAATTAAAATTAATTTACATAATTGTACGACCAGCGCTGGTCTTGAGTTTCGGACCGCGCTATTGCTTATTTCAAATTTATTTAAAAAGTTACTTTGCGTCACGCTCGCAGCTAAGTCGCTTTTTCTTCGAGATTTCACGAAGCAAAAGTGTCCTTTTGCTACTGGAGAGGTGAAAATAAAATTATGTGCTTTTCTCAACAAATAGTTTGAATAATAATAATAATAGCTCAGGTGTATTTGGCGCTCATGGCCCCACTAACCTAGTGTTCTGTAAACAATCACTGCGTTATGCAAATTTCGCTATTGGTCCTTGGATGGGTGACCACTTTGTGGCATTTACATTAGCGAGCGTTCCTGTGTTTCGGAAGGCACGTAAAGCCGTTGGACCCGGTTGCCAGTAAAATGACAGTCTTATAACTATTATAATATTTACTACACCCGTCTTGAAATGCTTCCTGTGTTACTTGGACTGTTACGGAAATCAATTATACTCTCAATATTACTTACTGTAACTTAGAGACAACGCATTTTGCTAGTCCCTTTAGCTCAGTATTGGCCAACGTATGTTGCGTAGATCCATCTTTGCTGCAAATCTCTTTTACGTTCAGAGGGTTCATGGGTCGAGTCGAATCTTTACCTCCGGCGAGTACCATCTTAACAATATCATTGCTGCCTGCTGTTATACATCCGACATCGCGAAGATCACACACTTTGAGGCCTGAAATTTAATTATTCAAATATAAATACAGCATCTGTCTCTGTGGCGCGGTGGGAGTGTATCCGACTGCTATGCAAGAGGTCGTGGGTTAGATTCCCACCCAGGATACAACATTGTGTGATAAGCACGATGGTTTATTCTGTGTCTGGGTGTTATTTACCTATGATATGTATGACTTGAGTGATGATTCTAGTGTATTCTTCCAAACTTAGAGGCATGATTTTATGCAAATTACTCGAATTGAATAATGAAAAATCAATTTCAAGCCTAAAATTTACACAAAATTCAAATCAAAGTGAAAAAAAGACAAATTTGAAAAAAGGAATCGCAAATTAAAAATGGAACGTTGTTATTTTGAAAGTATTTAATGATTTGCCATTTCAGGATGAAATGTGAAATAAAAGTTTGCATGTAGTCCGCATATTTTCTTTTGGTTTAATTTCATAAGCAAGAGAATTTATCTTCATGTATTCTTATAGATACTAGATGTTATCATGGTGACCCTTTATAATTGCGGACGAGTGTAGATTGGCAGAGCGCATAGTAGACCTGATTGATTACTTCTGTATCTGCTATATACCTGATCCTTTTGAAGATAAATATTCGTTTGATTAAAGCTTCGATATGCGGCTTAATTGTTAGTGTTTCAGCTAACGTAATGGGTAGGTACTTTATTTTATTAGTTGTCGCTATCTTTAAACATATGCAATCCTTTCCATTGTTATTCATATCTCTGCAGTAAAGAGCGTTCAAAGATAATCCCATTGTGTACTTTTTGCCCATTGAAAAATTAACAGTTTAGAAAGTATTAGTTGAATTGTGGTTAAAAATTGGTTCACAGTTATTGAATTATGCGATGGCCAATAATCGTGGTGCAATACCATCTCATGACTGCTTCGGTGGTGCAGTGGTAGTATATGCGACTGCTGCGTCTGAGGTCCCAGCTTCGATTCTAAAACTATCTTCACGCTGTATCCCTGACGGGGATCCATGCATACTTCTTTCGCTTCTTAAAGATTCATCAATCGCTTCATACACGCACGTCTGGATATCCGAGTACTTTTGACTTTTCCGTTTTTGAGCAATCTGCTAACGTGGTCTTCATATTATGTAATTTTCAGCCTACCCTGACTCCTTCTATCCTCTACTTTCGCACAATATATATTCTTTATCAATCGCTCCTCACTCATTCGTTGGACGTGTCCAAACCAACGGAGCACGCCCTTTTCTAGCTTAACGCTGACACTTTCATTCGAACCTGCTGTTAGGGTTACGGTCGAGAGTGCTTGGTGAGTTAGAGAGAAAAGGTTTTTGATTGTTTTTGTATATTTATTTAACTGTTTATTTCTAATGAGAGAAAGACTTATGCTATGTAAATGTTAATGTTAGACACTAAAGTAAATGTTAAAATGGTTAAATGTTAATTATGAGTGTTTCCCGGTCGCGACAATACCGAAATGTTAGATACTACCGAACTCTACGGTTTCGTAAAGAACACTGATTTTGGATTAATTATTAATACATTACAACAGTACCTAAAATGCCGTGTGACCGAGTTTACATCACATGTTCGATGTCAGCATTAGACCGAACACCTGCCATATTTCGTATCACTTCGTTACGTATTCGGTCGGCCAAACTTACGCCGCACAATTTTCGAAGTGATCGCATCTCCACAGAATTTAATTTACTTTCATGCATCTGCTGACATACCCAGGTTTCGCTTCCGTAAAGCAACGTTGGCACTAGTACTGCGTTATGAATCGCCAGTCGTGCTTCTTTTACGATGCTTTGTCGCTTTACCAATTGGGACAAAGCACCGTTAACTTTATTTCCGGCAGCTACTCGCCGTTCTACATCCGAATCACATCTTCCATCCGCGCTAAACATACTCCCTAAATACACAATTTCATTCACTTGCTCTAGACGTTCCTGGTTTACCCTAATCACGCACTTAGTTCTTACGTCATCTGTTTTAAATACTAGAACCTCGAGTTACTAGGTTCGATTCTCGGGCCGGAATAAATATTTGTGTGATCCACGAATGTTTGTTTCGAAGTTTGGGTGTTTTCTTTGTATTATATGTATGTATTTATAATATATATATATAGATATTAAAATATATCAGTCGTCCAGATCCCATAACACAAGCTTATATTAGCATACTTTGGGCTGGACGGCGTTGTGAAAAAATAATTGTCCCACAATATTTAATACCAAATTTTTTTTTCCAAGTCTGACTTCTTCACGTTAGCTTAAATAACATTATGTTTACCGTTTAACCTTGCAACAAGAATTCTGAGTGCACAACACGGCATGGTCAAAGAATATTATAATAGATTATTTATACTGATTGATGGCGCTTGGTGGAACTTGCTACACATATTAAATAACACCACTTGTACTGTTCCACAACATTTACTTTGTAAACCTGACCGGTTTAGCCTCACGGCATTCTCAAAGGTACGCAATATGACGAAGGTGGGTCAGGTTTACAAAGTAAATGTTGTGGAACAGTACAAGTGGTGTTATTTAATATGAATATTATAATAGGTAATACGATTTTGACTAACGATTTAGTTGGAAGTTATAAAGCATCGTAAAACAAGCACATTCGATCGTGAAATCTGGGTATCTTAGAAGATGAATGAAAGTAATTGAAGAGACTTAAAAGAGATTTAAAATTATGAAATGTACGTTGACCGGCCGAATACATAACGAAATGATACACAATATGCAGGTGTGAATGAAAGTGTCAGCTAAGCTGAAATATGGCGTGCTCTGTTGGTTTGAACATGTTCAACGAATCAGTAAGGAACGATTGACGAAGAATATCTATTCTGTTAAAGAGGTAGTTCTGGTACAGAGAGTAGAAGGAGTAGGAGCGTAGACTGAGACTTGCTTAAGAAGACGTGAGCAGGTTGCTCGGAAAGGTAAGTTCGAATAATAATAATTCTTAATTGACACAAAATGGTTACAAATCTGGTGAATCCCCCGGTCCCTGAACTAGTGTAAACTGTATCTCAGGGACCAGTGTCTTCGCCTATTTTTAACTAAATACATATTGTTTGTTTATTTATTTTTAAGTAATGGAAATGCAAAAATAAAAATAATAAAACTAAAAATAATAGGATTAACAATGTGTGTTAAATTTTACAGCATGCAAATAGTTAACTAGGGCAGGACGATGCTATTTAAATTGTCCCACAATTTATATATTTGTATACGTCCACACTAATGCATTCACGCCTTTATCCCCGAAGGGGTAGGCAGGGGCGTACTATACGCCCACGTTTCACCGTATGCTTTGCTTTTTGTCCCACTTAACAGGTGGTGAGCCCATTGCCGTGTTGAAATGGACAGGTGCAGGTAGTGGTGACCTGTAGTTGAAATTTTTCAAGCCGCCCATAAAGCATTCAATTGGCTTAACGACTGCCATGTTACTGGCAACCGGGACCAACGGCTTAACGTGCCCTCCGAAGCACGGAAACGCTCGCAAATATAAATGCCACAAAGTGGTCACCCATCCGAGGAAATGCCATAGTGAAAGTTGGTTAACGCAGTGATCTTTTACAGAACACTACGTCCGCGGGGCCACGAGCGCTTATGTTAAAGTATGTTTTGTACACACTATTAATAAAAAAATAACAGTATGAGGAAACATAGGTACAATGGTACTGCTTATTTCTATAAGAAATATCTCCCAGCAGACCCGCGAGAGGAGAATGTGAAGATATAAAAGACAACAAGTAAAAGTGTGTTAATAAAAAAGCAGGATAGGATTGAATTAATTGATAAAATTAACTTTATGGATATAATAAACATATTTAATTACAATATAAATATATTAAATATCTATAAACTTACATATAAATAACTAGCTGACCCTCGCAGCTTCGCCCGTGACATACTTCCAACTCCGTGGCACCCATTTAATGCCGTCGCTTATTACTTTTCCAAAAATGTATGAAAGTTTCTCCGATTTGTTGACATTTAAGATTACTGCTCCGCTCTCCTGTGTAGTGACGTGATGATATATAGCTTAGAACCTTCCTCAATAAATGGGCTATCCAATACAAAAGGAATTTTTCAAATAAGTTTATCCGTTTACGCGTGATGGCGTGACCAAGGGAAATATGGATGTTTATATAAATATCAGATCAGGATCTCTAGCGCAAATGGGTGAAGAGGTTGCCAAGATCTATATAAGATGGTTGATGTAAATTGAGATGTAGTGCTGTATAGACAATGTGCTGAGTAATTCGCAGGTACAGAAATGTATTGTGTTGTATTTACGTCAACCCAATTTTTTTACTGTGTGTAATAATTTTAACTGATTGAAAATTAATTTATGTAATAATTTTATGACTGCCTTTGTGGCGCGGTGGGAGTATATCCGACTGCTACAGAAGAGGTCGTGGGTTCCATTCCCACCCAGGATAAAACTTTGTGTGATGAGCATGTTTTATTTTGTGTCTGGGTGTTATTTATCTATAATATGTATGTATTCAGAAATATATAAGTATGTTTTATCAGTTATCTGGTTACCATAATACAAGCTCTGCTTAGTTTAGAATCAGATGGCTTTGTGTGAGTTGTCCCAACAATATTTATTCGTCCCCGTTCCCGTTTCCTATAAGAACTTGTTACCGGGATAAAAAGTAGCCTATGTGTTATATATTCTGACATACAAGCTATATAATTGTGAAGTTTCACAAACATCCATACAAACTTTCGCTTTTATAATACGAGTATTATTAAGCTTTAATTTTATACACTTTCTAGGAAACACTTTTGGAGCAAATAGTTTATTTTGTTAATTTAAAATAGTGGTGCCGATGTTTTTCGTAGACTAGACGAACCAATATTTTTTTTTTTTATAAACAATTGTTAGCCTTATTTTTTTTTATTGACTTGCTGTCCCACGCGGATTCACCCGAAACATACTTCGATCTTCATGGAACTCATTTAGTTTCGTAGTCTGTCCGACACCTCTAACAAATATCATTATATTTTAGCCTATGTATACAAAAACTTAGCGAATTAAATACTTAAACGTTTGTGAATAAGAACTCATTGGTGAAAACAGCATGAAAATCGGTGCAATATTTTTTTAATTTATCGCAAACAGACAGACGTGATGGATGACTTTGTTTTATATAATATGTAGTGATATTGTCCAGTAAACGTGACCAGCTTAGAAATAACCGTCACAATTTAAGTAAAACGTTTAATTTTCTTAAATTTTTTGTCTAACTATCTTCACGCTGTATCCCTGACGGGGTAGTCAGAGAGGACAGATCGCCAGGCTTCGCGATCCATACATACTTCTTTCGTTTCCTCAAGATTCATCAATCGCTTCATACACGCACGTCTGGGTATCCGAGTACTTTTGACCTTTCCGTTTTTAAGCAATCTGCTCACGTGGTCTTCATATGTAAGTCTCGGCCTACCCTGACTTCTTTTACCCTCTACTTTCACACAATATATATTCTTCGTCAATCGTTCCTCACTTATTCGTTGGACGTGTCCAAACCAACGGAGCACGCCCTTTTCCAGCTTAACGCTGACACTTTCATTCAAACCTGCCATATTGCGTATCACTTCGTTACGTATTCGGTCGGCCACAGTAATCATTTTATGTCAGTTTTCTTAATTAAATAAAACTCGATATTTACAAGTAAATCTAAAATGTGATTATTTTATTGCTTTTGACAATGTTTGGTCGACTTGGACCCCGGGAATATGATACCCATCTGCTCTCTTCTGAGGACCACGTCGATCCCTTCGAATAATATAGCCATGGCCCGTCCCACTATTAGGGAAATTAAATATTCTCCTGTTTGCTTCGTGATCTCCTGGTTCGTTGCCGCTGTAAAGAGATTTTAGTATTTCAATATTATTATACTATTATACCTCATTTGCAAATTGGTAACGACTTACTACCATTTGTGGTGAACAAAGTGTAGCTTAAGTTACACGTAAGCTGTACATATAATATGCTGAAAAGAGTGGGCATAATCAATATTAGGAACTATATTGGTATTTTCCAGCCACGCCTTTATCATCATTAACAATGACGTCCTAACAGACCAAACTGACGTCCTGCAGAGATGGAGTGAATATTATGGAAAGATGTATGCAAGAAAAGACAGAGATGCCACGTCGGAAAGTGGAGCTCACTTCGATGCTCCGGATCCCGATGTCATTGAAGTCATTAGTATGAAAGAAATTGAACAAGCGATAAGAAGTATGAAATGTGGTAAGGCTGCGGGAAAAGACAGAGTTACTGCTGAGATGATCAAGTACGGTGGGTCGCGTGTCTGGGACACACTATGTCTGTTATGCAACTTGTGCTGGCGGACGGGTGAGGTCCCGGATGACTGGCGAGTAGCAGTTGTAGTACCTATTTACAAAGGGAAAGGCTCGCGCCTAAACTGCTCCAACTACAGGCCGATCAGCTTGGTCAGCTTAGCTAGTAAGGTGTATGCAAAGGTTATAACGGCACGAATACAAGAAAAGTCTGAAAGGTATTTATGGGAGGCTCAATGCGGATTCCTACGTGGAAGAGGTTGCATGGATCAAGTGTTTTCTCTCCGCATGATCGCGGAAAAGTTTCTGGCTTTTAGTCAAAAGGTTTTCTGCGCTTTTGTGGATCTAGAGAAAGCATTTGATAACGTTGTGAGAGAAACGCTGTGGGACTTGTTGCCCGGATATGGCGTGGACGGCTCGCTACTGCGGGCAATACAGTCGCTTTATAGGGACTGTAAGGCTTGCGTGCGAGTAGGGGGGGATGTGTCACCTCTTTTTGATGTCTGTACAGGCGTCAAATAGGGATGTGTCATGTCCGCCTGGCTGTTCATAGTGTATCTGGACAGTTGCCTGCAGAAGTTGAAAGATTTTAATATGAATAAATAAATAATAAATATCCATCACGCCTTATCCCCGAAGGGGTGGCAGAGGCATATTATATGCCTACTTTTCACCGTGTGGATTTAAATATCCATCACGCCTTATCCCCGAAGGGGTGGCAGAGGCATATTATATGCCCACTTTTCACCGTGTGGATTTACCTGTCCCACGTAATAGGTGGTGAGCCCATTGCCGTGTTGAAATAGACAGACGCAGGTTGTGGCTACCTGCTGTTGAAATTTTTCAAGCCGCCCATAAGGCATTCAACCAGGCTTAAAGACTGCCATTTTTATATGGGTGTGAATTTGGGTGACTTTACAGTAAACTGTCTGCTGTACGCTGATGATGCGGTGCTCATGGCCTCATCATAAGCCGACCTTTAGGCATTAGTCACTAATATGAAAGAGGAGTGTGAAAGTAAGGGTCTTCACTTGAATGCAAGTAAAACTAAGGTTCTAGTATTTGAAAGAGGTGACGTAAGAACTAAATGCGAGATTAGGGTAAACCAGGAACGTCTAAAGCAAGTGAATGAAATTGTGTATTTAGGGAGTATGTTTAGCGCGGATGGAAGATGTGATTCGGATGTAGAACGGCGAGTAGCTGCCGGAAACAAAGTTAACCGTGCTTTGTCCCAGTTAGTAAAGCGACAAATCATCGTAAAAAAAAGCACGCATGGCGATTCATTACGCAGTGCTAGTGCCAACTTTGCTTTACGGTAGTGAAACCTGGGTATGTCAGCAAATGCATGAAAATAAATTGAATGCTGTGGAGATGCGATCACTTCGAAAATTGTGCGGCGTTACCTTGGCCGACCGAATACGTAACGAAGTGATACGCAGTATGGCAGGTTTGAATAAAAGTGTCAGCGTTAAGCTGGAAAAGGGCGTGCTCCGTTGGTTTAGACACGTCCAACGAATGAGTGAGGAACGATTGACGAAGAATATATATTGTTCAAAAGTAGAGGGTAGAAGGAGTCAGGGTAGGCCGAGACTTACATATGAAGACCACGTGAGCAGATTGCTCAAAAACGGAAAGGTCAAAAGCACTCGGATACCCAGACGTGCGTGTATGAAGCGATTGATGAATCTCGAAGAAGCGAAAGAAGTATGTATGGGTCGCGAAGCCTGTCGATCTGTCCTCTCTGACTACCCCGTCAGGGATACAGCGTGAAGATAGTGAGTTAGTTTAGTTTTTAGCCTTTATCATCGAAGGGTGAGGCAGGGACATACTATACGCCTGCATTTTACCGAATGCGTTTTTGTACCACGTACCACCTGATGGCAACCTAGGGACGTTTGCAACACCAGATGTGCAGAACCTTCTAAGACCCCTTTTGAAGAACCCCATATTGTAGACGTTTGGGAAAACCCAGGCAGGGAGCTCATTTGACAATCTGAACGTTCGCGGAAGAAAGCCCTATCGGTATTTACCGTGTGCAAAGTGACCCGGACGCAAAATGTGAGGGCGAACACGTACACCTTTTCTATGGCGATATAATAAAATATTCTAGAAGAAGTACGTTTGTTAATCTATAAACAGTCCACTAGGTATATAAAACTTACCATCCCCAAAAAGTTTTATCTCACAAGTCCGTACTTTAACGCTCACTTTTGGGGGTTTAGTTTTGATAAAGAAGTGGGGGTATAGGTCTTCAGGACTTACGAACACCCCATAAAGTCCTACGTTTAGGATGTCGTAGTCATCTAGAGAAGAAAAATTTTATTATAATCTGAGTAATGCATGTCACATCCTACAATGAACTAACTAGTGCTTTTGACTTGATGCCGACAAAATGTTCAATATTTACCTTTCTCCCTAGGATCATACATACATATAGTCACGCCTTTATCCCTGAAAGGGCAGGCAGGGATACTATACGGCCATATTCACCGAATTCATTTTTGTCCCAAGTAACATGTGGTAACCACATTGACGTTTTGAAATAGACAGGCGCAGGTTGTGGCAACCTATTGTTGAAATTTTTCTAGCCGCCTATAAGTAACTTGGCTTAACGTCTACTATTTTACTGGCAACCGGGACCAACGGCTTAACGTGCCTCTAGAAGCATGGAAACGCACGTAAATAAAAATACCAAAAAGCTGTCACCCATCCGAGCGCCAGTCATAGCGAAAGATGCCTAACGCGACACTGTTCGCGGGGCTACGAACGCTACGACCGCCTAGGATCATTATCTGTTTTTTTTTAAATGAGTGGGCGGTTTATGCTGTGAGCTGACAAATCAGTTAGACATTCAGAACAAATAATAGATTTATGTTAAATTGTATTGTATGGTAGGTACTCACGGACTTTAACCACAACTTTATCCTGACATGCTGGTTTACCATTGACTTCATATTTAAAAGTTGCAATCAATTCCGGACAGTGTATGAACATCTTAAGTTCCCCGTTGGTCACGTTCATCCTGAAGTAGAAACAGCAAATTAAATTAAAAATTGTAAAAACTATCTAAAGCTCCGAAACAAAATAATAAATATATTAAAACTGAACACAAGTCATGTTGCGGCAGTGAACAGATCAGTAGACTTGACGTACATTCAAATAGTGACCATACTAGAATGCATTTTCAATTTAAATTTACCTATTAATTATTTTATTGTACGTAGAACTTATTATGGTAAAATAGTTATTTGTTCAACAAGTGAGCAAAAGTTTTATTTTTGCACCAAGTGCTGATGTTAAATCACAAACCAGCGAAGTAATCTAAAATTCAATCTCGAGCATAGCGAGAGATTCCCAATTAAACTACTGAGCACAGTGAGTGATTTAAAGGCACGAGTTAAAAAAATTGCTCTAGTGTGAAACATACAACTTTCACCTCTCCAGCGAAAATACTGAAATTAAAATTAATTTACATAATTGTACGACCAGCGCTATGGTCTTGAGTTTCGGACCGCGCTATTGCTTTTTTTAAATTTATTTAAAAAGTTACTTTGCCTCACGCTCGCAGCTAAGTCGCTTTTTCTTCGAGATTTCACGAAGCAAAAGTGTCCTTTTGCTACTGGAGAGGTGAAAATAAAATTATGTGCTTTTCTTAACAAATAGTTTAAGTAATAATAGTAATAGCTCAGGTGTATTTGGCGCTCATGGCCCCACTAACCTAGTGTTCTGTAAACAATCACTGCGTTATGCAAATTTCGCTATTGGTCCTTGGATGGGTGACTACTTTGTGGCATTTACATTAGCGAGCGTTCCTGTGTTTCGGAAGGCACGTAAAGCCGTTGGACCCGGTTGCCAGTAAAATGACAGTCTTATAACTATTATAATATTTACTACACCCGTCTTGAAATGCTTCCTGTGTTACTTGGACTGTTACGGAAATCAATTATACTCTCAATATTACTTACTGTAACTTAGAGACAACGCATTTTGCTAGTCCCTTTAGCTCAGTATTGGCCAACGTATGTTGCGTAGATCCATCTTTGCTGCAAATCTCTTTTACGTTCAGAGGGTTCATGGGTCGAGTCGAATCTTTACCTCCGGCGAGTACCATCTTAACAATATCATTGCTGCCTGCTGTTATACATCCGACATCGCGAAGATCACACACTTTGAGGCCTGAAATTTAATTATTCAAATATAAATACAGCATCTGTCTCTGTGGCGCGGTGGGAGTGTATCCGACTGCTATGCAAGAGGTCGTGGGTTAGATTCCCACCCAGGATACAACATTGTGTGATAAGCACGATGGTTTATTCTGTGTCTGGGTGTTATTTACCTATGATATGTATGTATTTAAAAATATATAAGTATGTTTATCAGTTATCTGGTTACCATACTATAAGCTCTGCTAAGTTTGGTTTCAGATGGCATTGTGTGAGTTGTCCCAACGATATTTATTTATTTATCTCTATTAAATTGACAATGAAAAATATTCAATTATAAATATAGCGTGGACAGGAGCAGGCAGTGGCGACCTGCTGTTAAAATTTTGCAAGCTGCTCTTACGGCCTTCTACTTGGCTTAACCACTGGCATGTTAGTGGCAACGTTTTTACCTGCCTTCCGAAGGACGAAAACGCTCGCAAATGTAAAGGCCACAAAGTTTTCACCCATCCGTAACCGGCCATAGTGAAAGTTGCAGAACACTGAGTTAGCGGGACCAGGAGCGCTTCACCGTACCGGACTTAGTACCGGACCGTAGACTTAAGTGAGTCTTAAAAGCGTAATTAAAAAATCTTATTAATCCTATTATATACTTACAATTACAAGAATCTTTGGCACAATAAGCAGGTACAACCAGCGCGCACATCAACAACAGAACGGAAACCATTCTATCTATAACAGAAGTACGGCATTCAAGTACACTGTCCATTCACTGGACACATATATTTAAACTACATTTGTATTCTTATGAACAAGTGGACAAAAATGTATACAATGAAATGTGGGCGTATAGCATGCCTCTGCCTACCCCTTCGGGGATAAAGGCGTGACAATATGTATGTATTTATTTATATGCTTCTTCATCTTTACATATTCTCAGTACTACTTAACCCTACCTGAATTTAACCAAAGTTCCGACTCTGTTGGCTGCTAGGGTCAGCTTTGATTTGACTTTTTACTTTCGGCTTTGTTGGTAGCGACTGGCGTCTGATCTCCCAACTCGTGCGTCGTTGACTCGTACGTGAACCAGAAGGTGCTGCTAGCAGGTAAGGTCGTTTGGGCCCCGGAGATATAAGTGGGACCCTTACTCTAATTAAGTCTATATTTATAATTAAAGGAATGATTTTTGTAAATAAATATAAACATATAAATAAAATGTATGTTTTTAGCATCTCAGATGTCATTAATTATACCTTATACTACAAAAAAAAAATACTAGAACAATGAACATAAAACTAAAACCCTAAAAAGTATAATATTATATAATAACTAATACGATTAAATATTATTAAGAGGAGTCCGAAGATACTGGCACCGGCACCGTCCCCCCTTTGAATAGAAATAAATAAATAAATAAAATTTAAGATGTTAATTATTACGGTACTTTCATAAAAAAAAACAAATTGTATTTTTTATATGTCTGTTTGTTCTAACTAATCACAAAAATGTCTGGATAGATTTTACTCCTATTTCAGTGGTTGATAGCTGATGTTATATGAAATAACTTAGGCTACATTTTATTCTAGTATTCCCACGGTAACGAAAACTATGCGGGGGAAACAGCGGTGTGTTGGCTAGGTTAGGTACTTACCTAAATATTTGCGTGTCATTGTGACACACTATCGTGAAGCTTAATATAAATACTTTGGGATCGAGACAACTGAGAAACATAACATAGATACAATTATTATACAAAGAAATCACCCTAACACCGAAACAAACATTTATTCCAACCGGGGCTTCGAACCTGAACCTTATCAAAGACAATCGCATACACTTACCACTCCGCTACCGAGGCAGTTAATCAATTTAGATGTTTTACAACTATTGTGTGAGTGCCCCTCGCACACGCTCGCGATAAACACATAAGCACTGAAGGGATGTTCTTATATCATAACTGCGAATATGGCTTATTCACGTTTTGTCTAAGTCACGATGTACTATAATTTGATAAACGTTACTGCTAGGTACATTACTTTACCTATTAAATGTACCTACTCCTTGACTTTCAGGAACGTCGTCAGATAACACTTACACTCTCTTCATCATCATCATCCGACGTCTGTCCCATGTGCGTCTCGCGACGCCTGGGGTCCGCTTTCCTACATTTCTCCTCCACTTCGCACGGTTGTCGGCATCCCCTGTTGCATCCCCATTGGCACGCATGTCATCCCTTACGTACTCAAGCCAGCACTTCTTGGGTCTTCTCCTCTGACCGGGACCCGGCGGGGCTGACATGGCCAGACATTTGTTCCCCACGTGGCCCGGCGGTTGCCGCAAGACTTACCATAACTTACACTCTCAATTATAATTAGTCTTGCCATGTAGGTTCCATACAGGTGGCTTGCGGATATCTTCGGGTCCTGCAAGTGGCTACTGATTTATTTATTTGACTATTTTATACTCCGCAGCATTGCCCACGACATTTTTTTTTACCACTGAGGTGGCAGACAAGCCTTCGGCCAACCAGATGGAAAGTGATCACCGCAGCCTATGGACGCTTGCAACATCATAGGTGCGGCACTCACGCTGCCGACCCTTTAAAAATCTTCTAAGACCCCTAATATAAAGAACCGCATACAGTGTCCCCATACTGTATCAATCTAAGCGTACGCTGAAGAAAGCCTCTATCAGACCTAACCATATGCGAGCGCTCCGAACACTAAGTGTGAGGGTGAACAACCAGTCTATGGCGAGCGGTGCGATGATAGATAGTAGCCGTAGGCATCACGTCAAACAATTCCTCAGAGCACAGACCGTTGTACAGGCGGTAGGACATGCATAAAGAGGAGAAGACTCCTGTCGTGAAAAGCCTCGACACCGTCTGCTAGTAGAAGATCGTTGACAATCCTCATAGCAAGCCTTTCGAAAGCGACCGAGTCGAAAGGTCGAAGCTGGAATTCAGATGCACCAGCGTAAAGGTGACAGCAGGACCTACTTCATGTGTGGCCGCACTTGCAACTTATAGAGAAGCAGTGTCTAGCGTAATGGTGACAGCAGGACCTACTTCATGTGTGGCCGCACTTGCAACTTATAGAGAAGCAGTGTCTAGCGTAAAGGTGACAGCAGGACCTACTACATGTGTGGCCGCACTTGCAACTTATAGAGAAGCAGTGTCTAGCGTAAAGGTGACAGCAGGACCTACTTCATGTGTGGCCGCACTTGCAACTTATAGAGAAGCAGTGTCTAGCGTAAAGGTGACAGCAGGACCTACTTCATGTGTGGCCGCACTTGCAACTTATAGAGAAGCCGTGTCTAGCGTAAAGGTGACAGCAGGACCTACTTCATGTGTGGCCGCACTTGCAACTTATAGAGAAGCAGTGTCTAGCGTAAAGGTGACAGCAGGACCTACTTCATGTGTGGCCGCACTTGCAACTTATAGAGAAGCCGTGTCTAGCGTAAAGGTGACAGCAGGACCTACTTCATGTGTGGCCGCACTTGCAACTTATAGAGAAGCAGTGTCTAGCGTAAAGGTGACAGCAGGACCTACTTCATGTGTGGCCGCACTTGCAACTTATAGAGAAGCAGTGTCTAGCGTAATGGTGACAGCAGGACCTATTTCATGTGTGGCCGCACTTGCAACTTATAGAGAAGCAGTGTCTGCTCCGCAGTAAACAATGATCAATAGAGTGTCCAATTTGCCCAAAATAATATTAATAATCATTTTGGCCAAATTATCCCAAGTCGGGCGTTGAATTAATAGGTGAGTCAGACGAATTTTTTATGGAATAAAAATTTTACCCTCTTTTTAAAAGCCATATATGATTTGGATTTCGAAAAACTCTGAATAACGTGTCCATTTATTGCAATGGTAGAGTATCTATGCTGATTTCGAAGACAAAAAAATCTTACTAATATTTTAATGTGAAAGTAATTCTGTCTGTCAGGACTTTCACACCAAAACTATAGATCCGATAGAAAAGAAATTTTGTAAGTCTTCGCAAGCAAAAGGACATAGGCCATAATTTTTGTCCCGGAAAGAAGTTTGGGCGGAGCCGCAGGCCTCAACTAGTATGTTTATGTATAGATTGACAGAGTAATGACATTAATATTCACACTATACAGAGACGAAATGGTTTGGAACAGTACTTGGACTTAACGCATATCGTAGTATGTTCTACGTGAGGTTCCGACCAGGGTAGCGCCGGCAGACAGGCGCATCCTTCAAAGTTAGGCAAGTCCATAAACTGTGAGCGTACAACTAATTGCTGCGTGCACATTCAACAAGTGGCATTCATTCAACTCTCTAGCGAGGGACTCGCATGTACACTTTCACGCGCGAATAACTGATATTAGGAAATATCCCGAAAATCAATATTTTAATTATGTAAATGACCATGTTAGTTTAAATTAGTATGTTATGAACAAAATAAAGATGTCTACTAAAAGTCCCTATACAATCTTGTCACTAAACTATTATCGTGATTTGTGTGTGTAAGTTCGTTTGTTATCATAACCATCAATAACATAATTACATGTGTCTCAGGTGAGGCCTCAGGGCGCGGTCGCGGCGGTGTTTGTGTCAACAAGATTACACCTCGCGCGTCTGTCATATCGCGATGTATTAACAGCCTCTCACACTAATAACTATTGTACTATTTGCTGACATGTGCTATGTTATGGTGACAAGTAGGGTTATTGTAGCCGTGTTCACTATGATCAGCAGCATATGTGAGTTTTGAGATTGGTGATCATTACTGGTCACCAGAATCAACAGCTTAACATGCCTTCCGAAGCACGGAATCTCTCGTAAATGGGATTGCCATTTACGAGAGATTCCGTGCTTCGGAAGGCATGTTAAGCTGTTGATTCTGGTGACCAGTAACATAACCGTTGAATCATGTTAGATGTCTTATGAGCGCTTGAATTTCAACAGCAGCAACGAACTACCTCCAAGGGTCCAATGGGGTCCAAATACAACAGCTGAAATGTAATATAACACACCTCTGTCTACCTCTTTTCAGAAAAAGGACTTTTAATACATTTACCTACATATTAAGTTTCTTTGAGGTATAAACTCCGAAACGATATTAATCAGAGATGAAAAAGGTCGTTTTAATTCCCAGAGTAAGCACGCTAAAACAACGAATTATTTTTAGAAACCCGATGGCCGATGGAGTAATTAAAAAAAGTCGCAGGTAAGGTCTGGAAGCGGACTATACAAGACCGCGCGTTATAAGTATTATTAGTAAGGTCGGCAGCGTGAGTACACCTCTGATGTAGCAAACTTTCATAGACTACGGTGACCACTTTTCATCAGGTGGGCCGTATGATTGTCTGCCACCTCAGTGGTATAACAAAATAAGATCTGAGAGAGGCGTATAATCAAGCAGTGTGGACTGATGAGGGCTGATTTGATTTATTGATTAATAAAATATTATCTTTAAGTGAACTACTTTTGAGCACCGATCAAGGTGAGCCACTTGCACCGGCAATAAACCCACTTCAGCTCCTACATTTTTTAAATGTGGTAGGATACGGACTACATGTTCAAACTTGATACAAAGTTATTGGATCCATTAATTGGGATTAGGTACGTTAACAAATATATTATACTAGTTGACGCCTGCGACTCCGCACGCGTGGTGTAGTTTTCCACGTTCGCGTTTCAAAAAGTAGCCTATGTGTTATTCTGATGTGTAAGCTACACTACTACTACGCCTGCACAGAACCTGTTTGTGCACCCGTGAGCGTAAATAAAATTAAAACTCAATGGTTTAGTCGAAAATCAGCGCCAGGCTTTAGTCTGGCACTATGCTGAACTAGACCTTTTTGTCATAGATGTGTGGTACGCATTTCACATTTGTAACGCATTATTTTATTTTTATTTTTTTGTTATTTTTTGTGTGCTCACTTTGTGATAAATAAACGTTTTTTCTTCTTCTTCTTCTTCAGCTATATTATTGTAAAGTTTCATTAAAATCCATTCAGTACATTTTGCGTGAAAGAGTAGCAAAAATCCATTTATTAAAATTTTCGTGTTTATAATATTAGTAAGATTGCATAAAGAAAATCTTGCGATCCTGGTGTCAGGGTTATCTCTATTTGTACCTACTTACGTCATAGTAGGTAGATAAACAGCAACCTCACTCTATGAAGCATTGATTACCATAATCCATACTTAATCCTCATTTACATCACAATGCGAGGCGATACGAACACGTAGGACGTCGATAATAGCAGTGTTAATGTCGATTAACGTGCGCCGCAAACTGACGACACATCAAGCTGTAATGTGCCATCACAACATAACAAGGAAAGTAGCTCGCTCCCTCTCGCTCGCACCTTATGAAAACGAAAGTCATAATAGAAGCGAGCTGAGGTACGCAACTTTCACTATGGCTGGTCGTCGGATGGGTGACCACTTTGTGGCATTTACATTTGCGAGCGTTTCCGTGCTTCGGAAGACACGTTAAGCCGTTGGTCCCGGTTGCCAGTAAAATGGCAGTCGTTAAGCCTGGTTGAAGGCTATAGGCGGCTTAAAAAATTTCAACAGCAGGTAGCCACAACCTGCGTCTGTCTATTTCAACACGGCAATGGGCTCACCACCATTACGTGGGACAGGAATCCACACGGTGAAAAGTGGGCATATAATATGCCTCTGCCACCCCTTCGGGGATAAGGCGTAATGGATATTTATTTATTTATAAAGTCATAATAACCACTTAGGTACTAAGATTACGTCAAACTGTATGCGAAATGCAGAACACAAAAGGGTCAAAATCTTACTATTGATAAATTTTTAAAGCAATTATTATGCTAAATTTCTCTTAATTTTTTTGTTAAAGTGGGGGCAATGTTCTAGCCACTAAACTACCCGAACCGTATCGAATCAAGTTGAAATTCTCCACCATATTTTAATCGTCATTTTAGGAGTAGGACCAGATCCATCTATCGAGTTAATGAACAACTCAATACCAATGAACAGTGTTACAACCATTTTTAAACATTAATGCAATGATGTTCTGTTCATTGGTATGGAGTTGTTCATTAACATGATAGATGGCACTTTCATTCAAACCTGCCATATTGTGTTTCACTTCGTTACGCCGTTCAAGGTTACGCCGCACAATTTTCAAAGTGATCGCATCTTTACAGCATTCAACTTACTTTCATACATCTTCTGACATACCCAGGTTTCGCTACCGAAAAGCAATGTTGGCACTAGCACTTCGTTATGAATCGCGAGTCGTGTTTCTTTTACGATGCTTTGTCGCTTTCACAATGTTTCAAATTTTGCATGCAACTGTCAAGTTACACTATGAATAACCAGGCGGACATGACACAACCCTGTTTGACGCCTGTACAGACATCGAAAGGAGGTGACACATCCCTTCCTACTCGCTCGTAAGCCTTAACAGTCCCTACAAAGCATTGCATCGTTAATTTAAACGTTATTAAGTGTTAGGGGGATATATCGGAATACTTCGTTACATCAATATAATGTACAGTCCGAGACTAGCAGGACTTTAATTGGTCATGCTAATTAGTGTCTAGCACATAAGACCTTTTAGCCTTTTTGTTACCACCTCACTAAAAAGGCAACGGGTTCAAAATTTCTTCCAAATTTAACATCTAAAATAGACACATTTTATTAAATTTATTCGGCCTTTTAGACCCACCCCAGTTACGCGCTTCGGAAGGCACGTTAAGCCGTTGTATCCGGTTGCCAATAAAATGGCAGTCGTAAAGCCAAGTTCAAGGCTTTATGGGCGGCTTAAAAAATTTCAACAGCGGGTCACCACAGCCCCTGTCCATTTCCACACGACAATAGGCTCACCACCTGTTACGTGGGGCAAAAATGCAAACGGTGAAATGTGGGCGTTTAATATGCCTCTGCCTACCCCTTCGGGGATAAAGGCGTGACAATATGTATGTATGTAATATAATGTAACGGTTTCTTTTTGTTTAAATGTAGGCAGTAGTTTGTAAGCCGTAGTCAGAATTGAAACATCTCCATTTTCAAATAGTGATAGTAAAAAATGAACATGGCTCCGACATATGACATCGTATCATCATCATCGTCTAAGTGCATCTTGGTTGCGTCGGAAGCCCTGTTTCAGAGCCGGAGTTCGCGTTCCTATTCCTATCCCTCTACGTCCTCCCCCGTCGCGTCACGAAAGTTAACACTTTTAAAAAGTAGAAGTAGTAGCGCATTTAGCCTCGCTAACTCAGTGTTCTGTAAAAGATCACTGCGTTAAGCAACTTTCGCTATGACTGGTCACGGATGAGTGACCACTTTGTGGTATTTACGAACGTTTCTGTGCTTTGAAGGCACGTTAATTCGTTGGTCGCGGTTGCCAGTAAAATTGCAGTCATTAAGCCAAGTTGAAGGTCTTATGGGCGGCTTAAAAAGTTTTAACAGCAGGCAGGTCCATTGCCGTGTTGAAAAGGACAGCTTGCGTTTGTCCATTTCAACACTGCAATGAGCTCACCGCCTGTTACGTAGAAAAAAAAGCTTACGCTGAAATGTTAGCGTGTATGTGCCTCTGCCACCCCTTCGGGGATAAAGGCGTGTCGGACAAACATTTTAATGCAGTTGGTATTATTCATTTGTGTGCACTTCAAATGTGTGAATAATGTACACCTGCTGGTGGATTTTAGTCTCGTTGTCGTATTCGATACCGTGGAATAGATAATCAGGCGCACGTCGCTCACCTGTCGTGTCATACGTCCGCGAACACTCATTCAGATAGTGTATCGTAAAAGTTAAAGTAATGTTACTGGGCATTTATTCGTATTAGCATTTCATTTGAATGATTAAGTATGTAAACATTTTATTAACAACTGCCGTTAAGTCAAGTTGAAGGCCAGGGCGGCTAGAAAAATTTCAACAGCAGGCAGCCACAACCTGCGTCTGTCTATTTTAACACGTATTACGTAGGACAGAAATACACATGGTGAAAAGTGGGTATATAATATGCCTCTGCCACCCCTTCGGAGATAAGGCGTGATAGATAAAGAAAACATTTTATTGTTTCTTGCAGTCTGTGTCCTCAGGCAATAACATAGTCACTAACAATCGAGTGCGAACACAACTCAACAATTACTTCTTTTTATTCAATCTGTATATGTATATATAAAAGAAAGTCGTGCTAGTTACACTATTTATAACTTAACAACTGCTGTACCGATTTGGCTGAAAATTGGTGGGGCGGTAGCTTAGAGTTAGGAGACGGACATAGGCTACGTTTTATCCCGGGAACAAGTTTCTGTGGGAAACGGGAACGGGAAAACTTCTCCACGCAGGCGAAGCCCTGGGTGTCAACTAGTATAGAATAAATAAATAACTACACAACGTCATCCTGCCTAAAATAAGCTAGAGGTATGGGATCTAGATAACTGATAGAAATACTTAAATATTTCTAAATACATAGGAAGCACCCAAGCTCCGAAACAAACACAAATATGTGTTCCGACCCGGGAATCGAACCCTTGACCTCAGCGCGGCAGTTGCATACACTACCACTGCGCCACCGAGTCATCAACTAGTCAGTCATTTAATATACTTAGAACATCATAATTTACTGTGAAAGTAATGATTTTAATATTTCTTAATTCAATGAAAAACTGTAAGTTGAGTACAAAAAGTAGATATAAGTATTTATATTATATTTATCTACTCTGATACTATAATACAAAGATTATAAAACTGATAACAAAATTCTTATGACAAACATTACGTACAGGCCAAAAATTATTAAAAAAAAAAGTTTAATTACGATACAGGTCTTGTATGGACACCTGTATCATAATATAACTTTTTAATCATAACGATACACCTATACAACCTCCAGCTGGACCAAGGAGGTAGAACCTCTACTTAAAAAAAAAGGTTTCTTTTTCTGTAATGGGTATAAAATCTTAAACTCGCCTCAGGACACGTGACCTGATCGAAAAAGCATAAGATTTTTTATCATCATCATCTTTACGTCGATCCCGGTCAATTTTTGAAGGAAAAACTTCTTTTAGCGCGGTACGCATATTTTTAGATGAGATAAAATCTCTGGACTCGCGACCATAATCATCATCATCATCAAACGTTGATTCCGGTCATCTACAGGTCTTATTAAATAATGCTGCGTAATCAATTAGGACTCTTTCAGTGTAGAATTATTTTTTATCATCATCATCTTTACGTCGATCCCGGTCAATTTTTGAAGGAAAAACTTCTTTTAGCGCGGTACGCATATTTTTAGATGTGATAAAATCTCTGGACTCGCTACCATAATCATCATCATCATCAAACGTTGATTCCGGTCATCTACAGGTCTTATTAAATAATGCTGTGTAATCAATTAGGACTCTTTCAGTGTAGAATTATTTTTTATCATCATCATCTTTACGTCGATCCCGGTCAATTTTTGAAGGAAAAACTTCTTTTAGCGCGGTACGCATATTTTTAGATGTGATAAAATCTCTGGACTCGCTACCATAATCATCATCATCATCACACTCACACTAGGCGTCCGGAGCGCACGCACACGGTTAGGTCCGCTAGAGGCTTTATACCGCGTACGCTTAGATTGTGGAATAAACTCCGTGGCTGGGTTTTCCTGAAGATCTACAGTATGGGGTTCTTCAAAATGGGTCTTAGAAGGTTTATAAAGGCAGCGAGAGTGCTGCACCTCTGGTGTTCCATACGTCCATAGGCTACGGTGACCACTTTCCATAAGGTGGGCCGTAAGCTTGTCTGCCACCTCAGGGGTATAAAAAAAAATGTCGCAGAACACCAAACAAATGCCACGATAACGACCAACTTAACAAGAAGGTAGCCAAATAATAAAAAAATTACGAAAGTAGACATAACGGTACCTACACTAACTCTTGGGAATCTCTGAAGGCACTCAAGAGTTAGACGTGGCAGTTCTATGTAGGGCAATGTGTTAGTGATACCTCTAATAATGCCTCGAGGTGCGGAAGCCAGTGGCGCGATGGTATCGGCGCGCGGCAGCCCTGGATACAACTTGATTTGTCTGCAGGCGGTTGGCGCTATCGAGATCAAGCTAATGTTCTATTGTTAGGTGATTATCGTTATTTATTGCAGGCTTCTAACATCCGTTTGCACTACTTAAGGTACCTAGATAGCATACATACATTATATTGTCGCTTAATATAATAGGTACTGAACGGATTATGAGAGTAAATCTCAAATCATCGGCCATACCTTTCACTTGTCATTTTAAGATAAGTTTTTTCACAATAAAATGATTATAATAAGTTAACCTTAAAAGATAGACATATGCTGTCGCTGACTTTATTTTAGAACTTTTAAAGGGAAATAATTATGTTATACATAGTTTTTGCGTAACTTTAATCGTTTACGCAGAGTTCGCAACGGGCTTCCGTTCCGTTATCAAAAGGAATATTTTGTCCCCGATTTTGCCACATTTATCGTTGGTGTTCCGCACCTATTGCGTGATGCTATATAGCCTATAGCCTTCCTCGATAAATGGATTATTCAACACGAAAATAATTTTGCTAATCGAACCTGTAGTCCTTGAGATTAGCGCGTTCAACCAAACAAACAAACAAACTCAGCTTTATAATATTAAAATATAAAATACGAGTATAAGTATAGACTGGGATTTCTTACGGAAGGTACATCAAGGCACTTCAATTCCAACTAAAATTCGAGTACGGAGACTTCGGTTGTTTGAACTGCAGTTCTGAATGCCTTAAAAAGTTATGGATAGCCTCGTAGTAGCGTTTGCCTGCATTTAAACGTGGATTTATGTAGCTTTGTGGATAATAATTAAATCCCATTAAAACTGGACGTCGGGCTCCACTGTAGGGTCTGACAGCAACTGCGAATACTTTAAGTTGAAAAAGAAGATTAAGAAGATTGCCTGCAAGAGATTGCTCTTTAGCGATAAGGCTCTTTGTACATTTATGAGACTATAATCTCTTGACATGAGTGTTTGATGTTGATGTGCAATAAAGTTTATTCTATTATATTAATACTCAGATTTGACATATCACAATTGTCGAGCCGTTTCAAAGTTGACGGAATACAAAAAACGTAGTGATGTGACATTTTACTTACAAATAACTTCACGCTTCATGGCTCGCATTCGCTGTCTTCCGATCGTACCCTACTCTACAGAATCAGATTGATTGCCTTGACAGTCACTATTTCTTTCTTATCATTCACGCTTTTATCCCCAAAGAAGTGGCAGAGGCATATTATACGCCCACATTTTAAAGTGACCATTTTTGTCCATTGGCAAGTTGAAAGTGACAAGAGCGGTTGTAGCGACTTTTTTCAACTCGCCCATAAGACCTTTAACTTAGCTTAACGAATGCCATGTTACTGGCAACCAAACGCTTAACGTGCCTTCCGAAACACGGAAACGCTAAAAAATAGAAATGCCACAAAGTGGTCACCCATCCGAGGACCAGCCACAACGATAGTTGTTCGATTGTTGTTGAACGCGATGATTTCTCTTCCTTTTATGGGGAAAGTGTTAAGTCTAGAGATATACCTCTCTGATCTGGAGGATGAGGTACCAACTAACTGTCGTCTATCCCTCTCTGCCATTCCCCCGTTACAATATTTCTCTTCATCTTAATGTATTCCCAGTTGCTTCGGAAACACTACCAGGATTTGGACACCTCTCGTTTGGGTTTTGATGTTCGGTATTGGTGGGAGCGACTGCCATCTGACCTCTTAACCCCATCAGCGTCATCCTCGTTAGTCAGTCAGCTGGTGCACCACCTGCAGGTGAGGTCACTTGGGCTCCAAACGTCTTGGTGGAGTTTACGATTACAAATCGTATTCCTCCGTTGGGGTGATCCTTGACTCGAGGTTGTATAGTAGGTACTTGCTTCCCCTCCCCTCTTTATTATCGTTCTAAGATAGATTTCTGCCGCGTGTTGCATAAGTTATTAAAACTACTCTGCTTATATTCCAAATCAGTATCTTTTGTAATTAATGCTATATAGATTAAAAAAAAATATATAAATATAACTAACTAACTAACTAACTATCATCACGCTGTATCCCTGACGGGGTAGTCAGAGAGGACAGATCGCCAGGCTTCGCGATCCATGCATACTTCTTTCGCTTCGTCGAGATTCATCAATCGCTTCATACACGCACGTCTGGGTATCCGAGTACTTTTGACCTTTCCGTTTTTAAGCAATCTGCTCACGTGGTCTTCATATGTAAGTCTCGGCCTTCCCTGACTCCTTCTACCCTCTACTTTTGAACAATATATATTCTTCGTCAATCGTTCCTAACTCATTCGTTGGACGTGTCCAAACCAACGGAGCACGCCCTTTTCCAGCTTAACGCTGACACTTTCATTCAAACCTGCCATATTGCGTATCACTTCGTTACGTATTCGGTCGGCCAAGGTAACGCCGCACAATTTTCGAAGTGATCGCATCTCCACAGCATTCAATTTACTTTCATGTATCTGCTGATATACCCAGGTTTCACTACCTTAAAACAAAGTTGGCACTAGCACTGCGTTATGAATCGCCATTCGTGCTTCTTTTACGATGCTTTGTCGCTTTACTAACTGGGACAAAGCACCGTTAACTTTGTTTCCGGCAGCTACTCGCCGTTCTACATCCGAATCACATCTTCCATCCGCGCTAAACATACTTCCTAAATACACAATTTCATTCACTTGCTCTAGACGTTCCTGGTTTACCCTAATCTCGCATTTAGTTCTTACGTCACCTCTTTCAAATACTAGAACCTTAGTTTTACTTGCATTCATGCGGAGACCCTTACTTTCACACCCCTCTTTCACATTAGTGACTAATGCCTGTAGGTCGGCTTCTGATGAGGCCATGAGCACCGCATCATCAGCGTACAGCAGACAGTTTACTGTAAAGTCACCCAAATTCACACCCATATTAAAATCTTTCAACTTCTGCAGGCAACTGTCCAGATACACTATGAACAGCCAGGCGGACATGACACATCCCTGTTTGACGCCTGTACAGACATCAAAAAGAGGTGACACATCCCCCCCTACTCGCACGCAAGCCTTACAGTCCCTATAAAGCGACTGTATTGCCCGCAGTAGCGAGCCGTCCACACCATATTCTGGCAGCAAGTCCCACAGCGTTTCTCTCACAACGTTATCAAATGCTTTCTCTAGATCCACAAAAGCGCAGAAAACCTTCTGGCTAAGAGCCAGAAACTTTTCCGCGATCATGCGGAGAGAAAACACTTGATTCAT
Organism: Thumatha senex; assembly: GCA_948477245.1. NCBI lineage: Eukaryota > Metazoa > Arthropoda > Insecta > Lepidoptera > Erebidae > Thumatha > Thumatha senex. Next base: position 421,483 of record OX419750.1, on the reverse strand, counting down.
GCAACCGCATTGAGCCTCCCATAAATACCTTTCAGACTTTTCTTGCATTCGTGCCGTTATAACCTTTGCATACACCTTACTAGCTAAGCTGACCAAGCTGATCGCCCTGTAGCTGGAGCAGTTTAGGCGCGAGCCTTTCCCTTTGTAAATAGGTACTACAACTGCTACTCGCCAGTCATCTGGGACCTCACCCGTCCGCCAGCACAAGTTGCATAACAGACATAGTGTGTCCCAGACACGCGACCCACCGTACTTGATCATCTCAGCAGTAACTCTGTCTTTTCCCGCAGCCTTACCACATTTCATACTTCTTATCGCTTGTTCTATTTCTTTCATACTAATGACTTCAATGACATCGGGATCCGGAGCATCGAAGTGAGCTCCACTTCCCGATGTGGCATCTCTGTCTTTTCTTGCATACATCTTTCCATAATATTCACTCCATCTCTGCAGGACGTCACGACAAATATATAAATATAATCTATCCAAAATATATTATAAATATATATTTTGGATAGATTAAACAAGGCTCTATTGTAATGCAATTACAGCGCATAATAGGTATAACGAAATAAAGGGTTGGGCACAGTAGATGGAGTTTGTATCGAACGATAGCAATACCTAACGTGTGTCGATAGCAGCGCGCCAGATTTTCTGTTAGGTGTACTGCTCACTGGATCTCAACCAGATCACTATGCTTATTTTGGTTCACATTTAAACTTTACATTCTTTTCGTATATCAAAGGATTAACTTGTACTCTACATTTGTATTTGTACAGTTTAGAACTTATTTAGACCTATGATAGACAGGTGTGTTATCAGCAGTGCATGAATTTTCAAATCGTTTCTTTAGATCCAAAAATTAATACTAACAGCCTCACAGAAACTTTACCTCTTTATAAAATTGATATAGATTACGGAGGTACCCCCTAAGAAAGGATTTTTGAAAATTTAAGCCAATAACTGCCTAAAATGGCAGTTATTGGCTTAAATTTTCAACACACGGAACAGGCTTACCACCTGTTACGTGGGACAAAAAGGCATAGGTACAGTGAAATGTGGGACTACCTACTCCTTCGTGGGTGAAGGCGTGACTGATAAGTAAATCACTTTTACAGAATTAAGATATTTATACCTATATTGAAAATATATATTGTACGAAAGTAGAGAGTAGAAGGAGTCAGGGTAGGCCGAGACTTACATATGAAGACCACGTGAGCAGATTGCTCTAAAACGAGAAATACAAAATTACTCGGATACCCAGACGTGCATGTATGAAACGATTGATGAATCTGCAAGCAGCGAAAGAAGTGAGAATTCATATATAGCGAAGCCTGGCGACCAGCTGTCCTCTCTGACTACCCCGTCAGGGATATAAGATGAAAATAGTTAGTTAGTTAGAAGTTTTCTAGATAGTAAACACACATTATCAATCTTTTGCAAGCCACTAACATTGGACAGTGCAACAACTTATTACTTACTTCTCCAGTGTGCAGCGTCCCTAAGACGCCTACGTGTACGTGGCGCGTAGTCTCGGAGCAGGTCGCGATAGCATATGCTAAGTAGGCGACGGGCGCATATTACCGACAAACTTGCCTAAGTACCCACTAAACGTGTGGACTTGGGTCCATACATTTTTTTTGATGCGCTAACCGTGCAGCACCTCTAAATCTTTCTTAATGGGAACGCTTTTAATGGTAATAGGTTTTCATGATTTTATGATTTGTAAATATTATAATAATTTTTCAAACTTGATATTTTGTAAAATTTTATTCCCCTATTATTTTATACTCGGAAATCAAAATCAAAATCAAAAATCTTTATTCATGTAGGTCACAAAGTAACACTTATGAACGTCAAGATTACTGCTTCTACATTTACATTTACTGCCAGTTTCGCAAAGCAATAGGTAGAGCCAGAGGAAGAACCTGGCAATAAAACTCATGGCCACTCTTTTCTAACCGCCATTTGACACAGTTTGATTAACATGATATTTGACCAATTATACAGTAATGAAATTATACAAAAAAGAAGAACAAAATAAATGTTGTGTTCATTAAAATTACACTTATATAGTTCCTTTGAATTTATGTGAGAACAGTCGACTAAACTTAGTTTGCCTTAAATTTTAATAATATTATTTGTAACAATTGCTATAACAGCTATGAGCTGACCAGTCCCAACAGACGGCACCCGTTCACGGGTATGACGCATATATCAGCCATCGCCCTATTCAACCGTATTGTAGGGAACAAGGCGACCCGATACATACGCCACCACTGCCAGGACACTTTGGCGAGCATGACATACCCAAAAACTGCACAGCAACTATCATGTCAATTTCAAAATAATAAATAAGTCTACATAGTGCTCACACAATAACAAAGTCAAATTACATGTAATTCTGTATATTAGTTATTACCGGGACTAAACGCAGCCATACCTTTAGTTGCTGTAAATAAACAAGATAGTTTTCAAGATTTAGTATACACCGAGTATCTTTATCGTGTATTGCAATTTTACACAGCTACTTAAACAATAATGTACTATTAATCGTTAGGTAGGTATCGTAATTCGCTACACGTATGTAAAATGTACATAGATACAAGTCACATTACGCCCATTTCTCACGGAGTTTAATGACTACCATGTTACTGGCAACCAACGGCTTAACGTGCCTTCCGAAGCACGGAAACGCTCGCAAATGTAAATGCCACAAAGTGGTCACCCATCCGAGGACCAGCCATTGTGAAAGTTGCTTAATGCAGTGATCGTTTACAGAACACTGAGTCCGCGGGACCACGAGCGCTTTTCTACATAAATACTTATAATCAAGGGAATCATGCGCTTTCGGTATAAAAAAAGAAATATTTTCGTTTCTGAAATAACTCGACCATATTATGACTTTTGGCTTAGTCAAAAGTTTTCGTGGTCACACCTTCCCCATCGCACCTCGGGTAAGTGTTCGCCTGATGCGCTTCCATCGCCATAACACGCAATCTACTCGTAACGACATTGACTATGTTCTCTTATCTACTCCTTATGAATACCGCTACTCTGTTCACTGATTTTATTTTCATATGCACGAGTATTACCATTATGACTCAAAAACTGACTCAAAATAGTTTGATTTCGAGGATAAAACATATAGGTACATTCTACTCGGGCGTTTCCAAACCACGCTGGTGTATGTTTTATTGTCTATATAAATACATACATAAACACATACATACATACATATTGTCACGCCTTTATCCCGGAAGGGGTAGCCAGAGGCATACTATGCGCCTACATTTCACCGCGTATGCATTTTTGTCCCACGAAACAGGCGGTGAGCCCATTGCCGTGTTGAAATGGACGCAGGTTGTGGCTACCTGCTGTTCAAATTTTTCAAGCCGCCATTAAGGCCTTCAACCAGGCTTAACGACTGCCATTTTACTGGCAACCAGGACCAACGGCTTGACGTGCCTTCCGAAGCACGGAAACGCTCGCAAATGTAAATACCACAAAGTGGTCACCCACTTAAGGACCACCTATAGCTAATTTTGCTCGACGCAGTGATCGTTTACAAAACACAGAGTCAGCGGCGCCACGAGCGTTCATATAAGTAAACAATATGTGAAACACATGTTACCAAAAGGCACGAGGTGATCAAATGAAATTTATCATTCCACGAGTTGTTCCAATTCGCAAACGTACGCGGAGATGACACGAAATGCAGTAAACCAAACTATGTCACGCGACGTGAGGGCCACGCCGCCAGCGGCGGCGATTGGAACGTTCTTTTGTTAAAACACTAATAAGGGTGTGAGAGCAAATGGTGTCTGAACAGGACATGCTACAGCTGCTAACCGACCAACCGCTGGCGGAGACACTATTGCGGTTTTTAATTTAAGTCTAATATCACTAGCTCTACTCTCTGTTAACTAGACACTCAGCCTTAGCTCAAAGGCTCTACAAAATCTATCGGTTAATTACGTCACATAAACGATGTATTCTGCCTTACTCCCACTACGATCCACAGCCAGCACCTTATGTGAATCTGGTGTCTAGTGCCCGAGGCCCACTAAAGTAGACAATTTCAATGCAAGCAAGTCAATGCTACAATGAGAAAGTACCCTTACCATTTTCAGATAAATAAAGGTATATTGTTACGTGTTGATCAAGTTGGTCCAAACAATTACTGCAACTTTTTACATCTGCTAATATTTTCACTGTATCGTGTCGGCAGCATCACGCTAATGTCATTCCTATTCCGTGCCAGCAAACCGATAGTGATTCTACTATTATTTCGAGTGTTCATTAAACCGTAAGCTAGTCATTTAAAAGGAACGTGTCAAAAATAAATTTACATTTTAATGAGGATACTTGGAAACAAACCTTTATTTAGTATGCAGCTTAGGTAATGTTTAAATTTGTTGGAAACCGGCGATGAATGTTGGTCTTATAGCACACTATTACCCTATTACTAAAAAGCGCTCGTGGTCCCGCGGACTCAGTGTTCTGTAAAAGATCACTGTGTTAAGCAACTTTCGCTATGGCTGGTCACGGATGGGTGACCAATTTGTGTCATTTACATTTGCGAGCGTTTCCGTGCTTCGGAAGGCACGCTAAGCCGTAGGTCCCGGTTGCCAGTACCATGGCAGTCGTTTAGTAAAGTTGAAGGCCTTATGGGTGGCTTGAAAATTTTCAAAAGCAGGTAGCCACATCCTGCGCCTGCCTATTTCAACACGGCAATGGACTCACCACCTGGGACAGGAATCCACATTGTGAAAATTGGGCATATAATATGCATCTGCCTCCCCTTCGGGGATAAAGCGTGATAGATAAATAAATATTTTTTATAATTTCAAAGTTAGACGAAGTGTCATGTGGACGCTCTTATCCTTAGATCCACACATCGACCAGGACTGTGGGTTGTAGTGGAGAAAGGGCAACATACATCGTGAGTTATGTCACCATTTACCGAAATACTTTATACTTAGTTGGTGTTGAGCAGAGAAAGTAATTAGATTCAAGTAAAGCAAGGACGAAAATTCTTGATTTAATACGCTGACTTAATGGCTCGCATTACATCAGTGACTGCAAGGACAGCACATGTTGCTCGTTGGACGAGCGACCACAAATTGAAACGTTTTGATTGCTCATCACCTGCTCCTGCTCTTCGTGATCTCGTGACATCCGACGGTAGACAGTGCATCATTACCACATGCAAATGAAATGTATTTAGTAACACTCGGCTTTATTTCTAAATTCACGTGAGGATAAACATAGCCATTGGGAATGCATCCAGTCGTAGAGCGACTCCCAAACTACATTTCGACAAATCGTTCTTCGACATGGCTTGACTAAGAAACTATTAATCAGTACCTCATCGATACCGCGGGAAAATATATAACTAAAAGATTGTCAAAATAAAAACTTGTAAAGTTTCATGTCGTCGAATTAATAAAAAAATAAAAATTGTGGGACATTCTTTTTACGCCATCTAGCCTAAAGTAAGCTAATATAAGTTTGTGGTATGGGATCTAGACAACTAATGAACTTACTTATATATTTCTTAACATACATAAGAAACATCCAAACTTCGAAATATACATTTATGGGTCACACAAATATTTGTAACGACGCAGGATTTGTCACTGAGGAAATGAAATATTCTGCACAGCTATTTGTGGTTGTTGGGTGAGGATCTAACTTTAGTCTAACTATCTGACAGACAATACATCCATCAAGGCTTTGATTTCAAAACAAGCCTAGAGGTAAGTTGTAAATCCCTTTGAGTGATACAAGCTTCCTTGTGTGTAGTCGGTTAACATTCCCTATTGTGCACTAAAATCCGCATTGTGGACGCCGTCCGGCTTTGTCCAGCTGACACACAATGGCGCCGGTACGAACGCCACGTAAATGTTAATTAGGCGTACGATCCTTTCAAATGTTACTGGGATGACCTTTTAGTAGGTAACTACTGGTCAGAGTGCCTTAACACCACTAGCGGGTCGCTAGTGGTGTTAAGGCACTCTAAGGCCCTCGCTTCGGTTACTAATTCAATAGTTGCATAGACCGTTCAAAACTGCAAGTTCAACTTCACGTGTCTGTCTGTATATATGCTCACTCCTTGGTCCATCATCATCATTATCTAACCCTCACTTTACGTGTAGGGGAAGTACACACGTTTAATTCGAACTAGAGACGTTTTACTCTATATATTTCACGCTTAATTTGTACACTTTTTCAATTGGAAGAATCAATATTATTTCTACAATCATACATGCTCGATATTTTTGGACGACTTTTATGTGGTACTAGTTGACGCCCACGGCTGCACACGCTTTGTGAAATTTTTCTATCCCATTTCCCACAGGAACTTGTTCCCCCGATAAATATATTGTAAAGTTATATTATTGTAAAGTTTCATCAGAATCCATTCAGTAGATTTTGCGTGAAAAAGTAACAAACATCCATCCATACTTACAAACTTTCCCGTTTAGAATATTAATAAGATGCACCCATTAGGATAATATTTTTAAAAATTTTTTGACTTTAAATTACTAACAACTGTTTTTAGTTACAAATAAATGGAGACATGTGTCGCAGTTTTAAAAAATTTCACCCTAAAGGGTAAAATTGGGATGGTATATTTATAGCGGTTTCTACATTTTCAAAGATAAATACATTATGTATGTATCTTTGAATACATTGATACATACATACATATTGTTACGCCTTTATCCCCGAAGGGGTAGGCAGAGGCATACTATTGCCGGTAAATACAAAATGCACCCACATTTCAGCATATGCATTTTTTGTCCCACGTGTTGAAAATGGACAATCGTAGACTGTGGCGACCAGCTTTTGAATTTTTTTAAGTCTTCAACTTGGCTTAACGACTGTCATTTTACTAGCAACCGGGACCAACGGCTTAACGTGCCTTCCTAAGCACGGAATCGCTTGCTAATGTAAATACAACAAAGTGGTCACCCATCCAAGGACCACCTATAGCGAAAGTTGCTTAACTCAGTGATCGTTTACAGAACACAGAGTTAGCGGGGCCACGAGCGCTTCAAATAAAAATAAAATGGTGTAAAAATAAAGTGCTTCAGGATTTTGTAGAAGTATTCCTATAATATTATTATTATAACATTACGGGTGTAAAACAGAGGATAAAACAATTTTAAAATTAATTGTTGTGGGAGAAGGGAATCGAAGTTTGTTACAGCCGAAGTCGAGGGGCTTGGTTGTATGAATAAATATATACTAGGTGCTACTTAGTGCGCGCTCATCCGTAAAATGGAGACATTAGGAGTGGGTGGTACGGCAGTGCGCGACGAATAGCCATTTACTGCCATTATGCGATTGTCTATTTTATGTGCCACTGAACATGCATCCCTGTGAACAATCTAAACTTACTACGCAAATGAACTGTAGTGTTTTGAGTGTTGAAATCCTTTTCATCTTTATCATCTGAACCTGTAGTCCAGCTGCCTGCGAAAGTCGCGTATTTAAGCCCGAGGTCCATCTTCCAACGACATTTTTAATCATAATCATTCGCAGTAATTAGACTATTGTTACCATTGTCATTCTCTATGACTTGAAGTAACGGATCACGATGCCAGGCTTCGAAACGTAGGCTTAACTTAGAATGAAACCGAGCCTTAGCCTCGGATGGTGATGAAACCACGGAGTTTTGAGGTGACAATTTTCTTGTCACAAAATTCTTTCTTAAATAATACTTTGATATTTAGTCTCATCGATGTCTACAATGCTGAAGAAATAGGATTTATTGATTGAGTTAGCTGTGACAACACTGCTGTGACATTACAATCTGTCGCGGTGTTGTCATTCAGGCATACAACGAGATCAATATTAATTTAGGGTTTATTCAATTAATAAAGTGCACACTATTGTCTAAATTCAAATTTCCAGCCCCGGGAAGGATAATTTATCCATATACAAACACATTTTTTACACACTTCTATTATAATTTTAAAATGTAACGATGCTATTGTTTGGTCGGTGACGTAGAATACTTAGATAAGAATGGTGTTTGTGAAAAAATAACAAAGAAACATAAGTTACGTTCACTTAATAATATTTTATATAGTAATAAAACATGTTTACGATAGCTGTGTAAATGGTTTATTGAAAAAAATATTAAAGGTTCCGAATGCCCGCTCAGAGCACCCTTCGTAGCGCGCTCGGTGGTGGTGGCGCAGAACCATGTCAGCAATCCTGTGTGTTGTGTGTGTGGTGGCCAGCGTGACGTCACTAAACGCTGACATAGAAACACTCACTACCGGGCTAAGTAGCGACGCCGGCGCAGGTCAGTCCACTGCGCGACGATTCCGTTTGCAGCACTTGCTTAGTGTTTATTATAAGATATCTTTTTGGTACCCACCAGTCTTGTATTGTATGATTTATAACGTGTTATTGTAGTAGGCCTGAATGAATCTGTAGTGGCAAACTCACGAATGCTCTAAATAACGCTGGTAATTTCCCTTTACATTCCGGGTAGAATCATACCGAATGTGTATCTTGGCGTCTCATCATTTTTGTAGTAAATTCTATTATATTAAGATCTAACAAATTATTTCAGATAAGTACCCTGTAGTCAAACACAAAAACTTTGTGGAAATAATCAAGGCAAATTTACGTCGAAATAATGATGACTATGCGACTGGCGATCGACTTGATGAAGCACATCGGATCATAGTTAAAACAAGAAGGAAATTTAATGATTCAGAAACAATCGCAGCAAATGAAATTGTACCCGACAATACAATTGTACATAAAATTTCAAATGTACCTGAGACCGAGATTACCTCTGTTAAACCTTCCGTAGAGTCTACTCTTTTTAGAAGCGGCGCAAAAGAATTCGTACGGAAGAAGAAACACGAACATCATTCGACACGCAAACACAACATGCATACTGATAAGCCTACGACAAAGAGTATAATGAACGAAGTAGACCGGAAAGCACCTGTTGATAAATGGAAGCATCTGATTGAAAAAAGTAATAGACTCCGCATGTACACAAGCAGCCCTAAAATTGAACCGAGTGTAGCACCGCCGGCTGTGATGTCACGCATGCGACACGCAATCCGAACAGCTGCCGATGATACGGTGAAGGAACCTAAGACGACGATGACGAGCGCCTCGCCCGCAAGGGGCGCCACTAAACCTCGGCCTCGTCTTGCACCGAACATAGACTTGCTGCCTCTTCGTTCGCCGTCGCCACATCGTAAGATTCCCAGTGCCGACCAACTCGACATGGCGCCTGCTAGAGGTGCCTATATTCATGATATGCGTCTGAAAGGCAAGTTTTGTTACCGTCACGTACTTTGGCCCGAGGGTCCGAAGTACAACAGCATGGGTGAAACTATTATGCCGGCTTTCAACGCGAGCATTTACAATGGACGTAGAAGGTTCTTTGAGACTAGCAAGCCTCAGATAGTGCTGCCACGCTGCTGCAACTGTTGCAAGAAATCCGTTCTAGGTTGTCAGTGACATACATTGCACGTTTGGAGGCTGCTGGAACTTACGAGTATTTTGATTTGTTGTTATGTTAGAAAAACAAATTGATTAGAAATAAAGGTTCATAAGATTTGTTTCTAATAAATCTCTTTAAAAGAGACCCCTCTTGAAAAGAGACCCCTCTGTAAAAGAGATATATTAGAAACAAATAACAAACTTTTATTGAGAAGCACTTTTTGAGTATTTTTTCGTCAACCGAGGATATACTCTGCAAGCCCTCAACAGAACATGTATGTGGCATGCAAACTTCATTATATATAGAGGTAGTCAAAGATTCAATTAAAGGTTTCTGTTGCCTGCCGCCCCGAGACACACGTGAGACAATTCTAATGAAAAATGAGTTTAATACAACCTTGACTTATTTATTTATATATGTAATATCATTACAGCAAATGCGATATGTATTAGTAATAACTTTGCCAGCTAACTTAAATCCTAACTTATCTAACTTAAAATCCTAATGTTATTTCGAATTCGTTCAGTTCAACAAGAGACTCAAATCTGTTCGCCGTCGCATTGAGTGCCCGTAATGCTCCTATAAGCCACGCAGGTACGTTTGTAATCATCCAAATGGTTAATTATTTTCAATACTACCCTCTCAGGTATAAGTAGCCAAATTAAGTAACAGTGCGTATTGTGTAAATTTCTTTAGATCTAAATCTAGTGTGGTGTACATTTCTGTGCAAAACGCTGTGGTAGTAAATATAGACTAGTACTTTATTCTATATTCGAAAAATATTCATCCATAACTGCAGTTTTACAAGCAACCTCTTAAATGAAGAATTTCCTGATTCCTCGTCTGCTTCAGCAACAAAAGCTAGGTGTCGATAAGTGAATAGAATATTTTAGTTAAATAATAGTTTAATTTTAGTTTATACAAAACTAGCGTCACTACAGTCACCGCTCCCACAGGCACATCGCGAGTATATTCAGGGTACAAGTTATTTGCAACAATATATAGATACAATACAATATTATTTAATTAAATCGGTATACATTTGTCTGCAGTTGCAGTAGTGTTGGTGTCTTCTGCATATGACCCAGTGGTACTTTACACGTATATCTCGTTTCTTGGCCTGCAACAATTATAACTTTGCATTAGTTTTGGAAAAAGCTGGACTCCAATCACATTTTATGACTATTGCACGTGATTTGGATGTTTTATTTACCTTGATTACAATTTAGACTAAAAACTAATTAAACTTCCATACATTCCGTTGCAGCCCAGGTATGTCACATTACTCATAGAACTGAGTCTGCGAAATCAGAATTCGATCCTACCAGTACCGGGACAAATATTTGTATTATAACTTTCTAGAAGGCGCCCATGACTCCCTTCGTGTTGTAAAGTTTTCCCGTGCCCATTTTACATATTAATATGTTCCCCAATTAATAAATTGCCTATGTGTTAATGCCGCAGGAAAAGAGTAGGTTACGATGTTAGCACAAAAATTAACCTAAATTGGCTTTTTGGTTCGGTAAATAAAGTAAAAAGTACAAAAATCGGTAACAAACATACATCCTCACAAACTTTCGCCTTTATAGTATTGCGTGGTGAAGTCTGACCGTATCCATTTCCCACAAACACAGATCCTGGTATAAAAATTAGCCTATGTTTTAAGCCAGGGTGTCAGCTACCGCAACACAATTTTGTCCAAATTGATCCAGCAGTTTGAGCGTGTAGAGAAGTAACAAACATACATATTCACTAACTGTCGCCCTTATAATATTAGTATAATTATGTGTTTTTATAGTTATAATGCAATACTCAATATGTTTATGGCATTCCATAATGTGGAATAAATGCTCACAGTAGACTGAAATAAATCACCTTTTTAACATTAAATTATCGTACATCTATTGCAATGACTTTCAGTAGGCGTTTAACGTATTTGTACTAGCATTTTTTTTTGTTTGGTAGTGTCACCCTGTATGTTTTATTAAAATAATAAATTATTACCTCAAGAATTGAATGGCTAATAGCTCCTGTAATATCTATGTCCATATTTAACATTATCGTAACTGGATTGTAGTATATATTACTTCTAATTTTGACTGTATATAAGACATCGACAACACCCGATGGCAAAATAACTTACGGTACATCCGGTACAGTGTCGCTGTTTAAATTATAACGGCGGATAGCACTCTGCCCAAACCAGGGCACGCCGAAGGGAGAGCTTGTCCTAACTTCCTTCACGCAATTCTTTTTCTCACAGCAATCACAGCGCGCAGATAGCACTTCGACAAGCTGACTGCATAAGAATATCAAAACATCACGCGCATCGACGCTGTGCTGGCGAGCAAGTGCCTCACATCCTTTGCGCTTATCTTGAAGCACATCACGCTTGTAACTCGACTTTAATCCCATATCGCGTTGATGTTCAAACATATTATTCAAGTAAACTGAACGACTTGGCACTAATTCTGGTTTATAATTGGAGTCCGAGTCAATGTTCACGCGGGGCACCGTGTCTAGTGAAAAGGCGTACGCAGGGATTGGACTGTAGGGCTCATCGTGGTCGCGACTCTGGTCCTCAATAGACTCCACAGAATCCTCTGCTCCTTCATTGCTTTCCGATATCGCAAATGGAATTAGTAACTGCAAATTGGAGATCGCAGACGGCTACAAATATAGGAAGAATAATTTAGTAATTTCCAGATTAACTTCATCAATATTAGCAATTGTTATAGTGGCTACCTTCCAGTCTAGTTTGATTGTTGAGTTGACAGTATTCAATGATTTGACTGCCTCTGTGGCGCGGTGGGAGTGCATCCGACTGCTACGCAAGAGGTCGTGGGTTCAATTCCCACCCAGGATAAAACTTCGTGTGATGAACACGATGGTTTATTCTGTGTCTAGGTGTTATTAAAATAAATAAATAAATATCCATCACGCCTTATCCCCGATGGGGTGGCAGAGGCATATTATTTGCCCACTTTTCACCGTGTGGATTCCTGTCCCACGTAATAGGTGGTGAGCCCATTGCCGTGTTGAAATAGACAGACGCAGGTTGTGGCTACCTGCTGTTGAAATTTTTTAAGCCGCCTTTAAGGCCTTCAACCAGGCTTAACGACTGCCATTTTACTGGCAACCGGGACCAACGGCTTAACGTGCCTTCCGAAGCACGGAAACGCTCGTAAATGTAAATGCCACAAAGTGGTCACCCATCCGACGACCAGCCATAGTGAAAGTTGCGTACCTCAGTGATCGTTTACCGAACACTGAGACCGCGGGGCCACGAATAATATGTATGTATTTATGAATCTGAATGAATGTCTATCAGTTATCTGGTTACCATAGTACAAGCTCTGCTTAATGTGGAATCAGATGGCGTTGTGTGAGTTGTCCCAACAATATTTATATATTTATAATCTCTTTTTATATACCAAGTTTATTTATTGTAGAAATTTTATCAGTGATTGGAATATCTTTAATAAATATAACTGGTGCTGGAGTCTCACCAATATCTTCACAGTCCTGGTTAACCTTATATGCAAGTCACCTTTTGACCAATGTAATACGCTCTGTTGGTTTGAAAGGTCGGAAACCGGTCGTTTCCATCAATGCCGAAAATTAATAGCCAAATAGATACAACTAACTATAACTTCAACAAGTTAGAAGTAGACGGTGGAAAGAGGAAATCACAAAGTGTGGTACAGTGCTATTGATCTGTGTGTCAATTTTATTTTCAAGACCTTGAAAATACATTGAATCGGTTTAATATCAAATATAATCCAATTAAATTGTGGCCCCTTTTGAATCTTTAACATTCATAGGCTACGGTGGCCACTATCTGTGATCTCGAGGAATGTGCTTATTTGCCACTTTAGTGGTATAAAATAGTATATTTCAATATTAGCTGTGTACGAACTTACACTAGCACGGGAGCGTTCTAGTCGGGCTTTCACCAGACAGGGCTGTGGATGATAAAAAAAAACGTATTTCTTGAAATACTGCAAAGTTTGCATTCAATTTGTCTGACATTTTAACAGAACGCCAGCTAACCCAAACTAACAAATATATTTATTTTTTTTAATTGGGAACATTCCCATTACTGTGACTCCTGTAAACCAGGATCTACAGCAATGACCAAAACACCAGAAAAGTTACATCGAGCTCGATCTCGGTGAAGTCCCAGGAGAAGTTAAAATGTCTTGGAACCCGCATCGAATTTAATCAGAAGTAATTTGAAGAAGTTGGAAAAATAAGTTAAAACTAATAGTACCTATACATGACATACATAGTATACCTATACCTTTGTGTTGTATGCACGCTTATACAATTTGGCGGTCTAGCTTAATTGATATTTTATAACTTTTGGTGCCACCACTACCAGACATGTATTGGTAAAGAACTATTAGTGTTTTGAATGTCAGCCGGTATAAAATTCCTAGTGAGCATTAACGCTACCTACTATAACTAGTGGTTTTTTGAACCGTATGATTCGGAATATACTTTTGTAATTTTTTTTTCTTTTGGAGCGCGCTTGCCAACCACTACGGGACCATTCCGCCTCCCCTGCCTCCATTTCCTCCGCAATCGAAAAACCCCCAAAGTTGTAGTCTACATCAAGGATTGTTCATGCCAAGTTGCATGCAAATGCAATAAAAAATGCGACCTGTAGACTGAATGGACGGACGGTCGGACATCAATAGTATTTTTCCCGTACCAGTTGAGTTAAAAATGGAGACTTTCGTCGGCTCGCTATGTTCGCCTCCTCTGACAACTAATAGTCAAAATCTGTTAGAAATAAACATGAAACATCGCCCACAGTAGTCGTTCACATAAAAATAAGTTATTGAAAGTTTTCTTAGGTCATAACAGAATCATTGGATGTGATGTTCCTGGATACTGTCAGCATCATCGCAGTACCATGTTGTATGCAATTCAGTTCTCTCATCTGATTTCTGCTTTTTGAACAAGTAATGTGTGTATTGTAACTCACCACAGTGACCACCAACACCACAGTCCGCCACATGTCGCCAATTTACGCGTTAGTTCTGCGCGCTGTACTTAAATAGTTACAGATAACACGTAATTGTGCATTATTTCGAGTGTCACGGTGAATCTCCGATTCGCCTCGCCTGATATTGGTACCTTGTCCATAAACTATTAAAATCAAAGTATTGTTTGAAAATGTTGATAGCATTCTTTGTGCGTTTGTCGCTCTCTGTTTAATGCTAAACGGACGGCGACTCTCTCTTTATTTCTCCCTCTTTCAGCTGAGGGTCGGCCAAAGTGTACGCACCCCTCCCGCGTCAGGAGCGGTCACCGCATACCTTATATTATGTCTCAATACCTGCTCCGAATTTGTCGCCTATACTAAAATACATAAATAAGCCGATACGCCATTACAGTTACTTTCACGCACTAATAGTAGATTCCATCATAATATCTATGTATGAGTAGTCAATTCAGTCATATTGAGAGTCCTCTTTACGCCGATATCCATTCCTACTTTATTGGGCTTTAATAGAGCATCTGTCCATCTCAACATAGTAAGTACCTATTTTATCTATACTAATATATAAAGCTGAAGAGTTTGTTTAATCTTAGGAACTACTGGTGGAATTTGATATTTTTTTTGGCGTTGAATAGTCCATTTATCGAGGAATGTACTAATTGAATTACAGTACTACACAACTCATGAAAATCACAGGGGATGGGGGTGGACAGGTCATAACTCCTTTGACCTTAACCTTTTTCAACCGCATTGATGCGCACGTCTATCGTTCATTGAAGCAGCCAGTACGTGACGAAAAAGAGACCCAGGAGTTCTTTTAAGCGAATCCAAGAGCGAAAACCTATGACGAAGCTCGAAGTTTCAATGTACGATAGTACTCGCTGTGTAACAAATAGCCTGCAGTGGTAGAACAAACGTTGTTGGTTATGACCTTGGCTATCTACTCCTAGCAGGTTGCTGGCGTTTTACAAATGACCGTAGAATGTCCTGTTCTGTCCTACCTGTACCTATCTGTCCATCTTAACACAGTAAGTACCTATTTTATAACATTATAAGTTAGCATACTCTAAGGATCGAACGGCACAGTATATTTCTAAGAAGATACCAATACGTACAACGCGTACCCTACAACAGTACAACCCTGCAATGAATTGGGAGATAGCGTGCGTTTTGCGACAGGCGGCTGAACAAGCTGTATACAGAAATGCCTGCCCTCTGTATCTAATATAAATGTCACCGGTGTGACAGCAAACGTATTCCGAACTGCTGTTCACTGGATGAGTAATTGGAGTGGGACACTTTTCTACACAGCGCCATCTTGCCCAGACATAGGTTATATAAGTTTGTGATCCATATCCAGTGTAACTACATACCTTCATATTATTTAGCCAAACTCCGAAACACAATTGTGGATTTGTTCTGACCCGGGATTCGAACCCGAGACGTTTACACTGTCACTTAGATACGCTACTAAAACAGTCGATAGTAAATAGCCGGACTGATAATTATTATATGAGAATTAAGAACCATTTCTCAGCATTATTTTATGAAGTGAACCTTTTTTATTGACGTTGGTAGAAATTTTTTAGTTGTAAAAAAATTGTCTCGTTTTTCGGTAACGTGCCTTGTTGTTTTGAAGTAAACCTTTTTTATCATAAGTGAAACTTCTTAATCGACGTATGAAAAAAAAATTATAACTGAAAAAAAATCCATAACCTGTGCACTCCGGTACACACACATATTCTATTTCTCAAGAATGCGTAAAGGTATCAAGCTGAAACTTATATCAAATACTTAAGACTACTGACCCTGAGAGCTGTGAAAAAATTAAACTTATAAGTCAACGCAATCAAAAGATACAGCCGTTTATGCCGTAAAATTGTCGACACTCGCAAGAGTCGCAAGGGAATCAAAACCTACAGGGAACATCCAGTTCACTCAGAATCTTAAAATTTGGTACGTAGCGTACTTATAGCACAGATAAGGGAAAAATTCTAAAATATAAAAAGTTTAAAATTTAGGGGTGTCCCCAAACACACATAGAATATCCAATTACCATAGACCTCTGAGTTGTATGGGCGCTCATAGCATTCGAAGGTCTAGCTTATTTGCCATCAACTCAAAAACGGTACTATTTTTTTTCAGAACGTTCGGCGCTCTCCAGCTTGACCTTTTATACTACTTTTCAGTCCCACCTGATCGAAAGTAGTCAATGAACGTTTGCAACATCTGAGATGCTATATTCAGGCTACCTACCCAGTAACAACCGTCTAAGACCCGTCTTTAAAAAATCGCATTAGAGGCGCTGAGGAAAACCGAGGCAGAGAGCTCTTCTAAGCGTCCGCAGTGGACAGAAGCAACACTGAACACTGAAGAGTGACTTAAGACTTGCGACTAAAAAGTAGAGTTAACCTCAACCTACTTTTATAAACTGTTGTGAAATCTGCGGCGAAGCCCTCCCCTCCCCTCCTCTCTGCCTAGTCAAATTCAGTAAAATACAAACATGACACTTTAGATATTTTCTCAAGAAGCTTTTTTTTTATACCGCTGAGGTGGCAGACAAGCATACGGCCCACCTGATGGAAAGTGGTCACCCTAGCCTATGGACGTTTGCAACACTCGCGCTTTTGCAGTCCAAGGTGTTTGTGCATGCTACAGACATACCATGTTAGTATGCCTTTTACCTCTAATTATAGATAGAGGTTTACTACCTACTCATTTAAACTGTGATGATGATGATGGTGTCACCCTCATAGCTGATATAGCAATTATTACAAATATTACTATTTATATGTAAGGCAAATTAAGTTTGTTCTCACGTAACTCCGAAGGAACAATGTAAGTTTAATATTGTAAACCATACCTGCATTTTAAAATAGCAGCCATTGAGTTTCTTGCCGGAGTCTTCGTCATAAGGGTGGGCTGGGCTGCCTTTAAAACTGGCAACTAGATACGCTCTCATTTTGATTAGATTTTGTTTGTTTTGTATAGACTCATTACTTTATGATTTGTTCAAATATCATGTAAATAAAACTAATGTAATTACTGGCAGTTAGAAAAGAGTGGCCATGAGTTTTATTGCCAGGTTCTTCCTCAGGCTCTACCTATTGCGTTGCGAATCTGGCAGTAAATGTAAATGTAGAAGCAATAATCTTGACGTTTATAAGTGTTACTTTGTGACCTACATGAATAAATATTTTTCACTTTCACTTTCACCATTTTCAAGGACCAACGGCTTCACCTCAAGGATCGCAAATGATCATTTATATTAGAAATGACCTTAGCATATGCAGCTTACTACAGTGATAGCTACGGAACACAGTAAAAAACAGGTATAGTAGGATTTTTTAATAAAACATGCTAGAGGACCACGGAGTGGCGGCGATGGTCGCGGTTGACGTAGTCGTCGTTGTTCCTCCGCAGCTTGACCTTCACCCGGTCCAAGTAGTCCCAGGTCTGCTGGAGGAGCTCATTTGCCTCTATCATTGTTTTGTTCTTTTGGGCTTCTAGTTCTGGCAGAAACATTTAGATTACATTATTTATACCTACTGTTGATTGATGGCAATTGGTGGAATATGCTACATTTCAGGCATTTTCAAAAGTTGTGACATGTTCACAAAATATTTCAACTTTTGAAAATGCCTTAATTCGAAACCGGTCAGGTTAAAAAGTCAATAATGTGGAATAGTACAAGCGTTTCATTTGGAGTATCAAATTGAAGCTTTAAATTTTGATAAAACACAAAAGAGAACCGAAAACTTTCATGAATTATACATGGAGTGCAAGTTTAAAGACACTATTAGCAAGTATATTGGTTTACTGAGAGAAAAATGACAATAATAACATTTTTAAATTTAAAAAGTTTTTTGTAAAAAATCAATCAAACTCAGGAGTCAATCAGCAAATCAATTAATAAACATACATATCATCACGCCTGTTTCCCATTAGGGTAGGCAGAAACTAAGGATTTCCACTTACTACGATCCTGGCATCGACCTTTCGCTTCTTCTACTTTCATAAGTGTTTTTATACACGCCAGCCGGTTAAGGGTACTCTTGACCTGGCCTTTTTCCAAAAGGTCATCGTTTTGATTGACATACGTACGGCGAGTTCGACCCCTACCAGTTTGCCCATTCGTTCTTACCACGTAAATCTGCTTAGACAGTCTCTTTTCATTCATTCTCTCCACGTGTCCACCATCTAAGCATTCCTTTTTCTATCTTAGTCACTACATCTTCTGTCATTACGCAATATTCCCTTATCACGCTGTTTCTTTCTTTATCCATTAACTTCACTCCAGCTATACCTCGTAGACTTCTCACTTCCACTGCATTTATTTTACTTCTATGCTTCTTCTGCCATACCCAGCTTTCACTGCCATACATAAGCGTAGGGACAAGCACTCCTCTATGTACAGCTTGCTTTATTAGACACGTTCTGATTGCTCATAAAGGCATTCATGCATGGCTCCATTCAATCAATAAATAAATAGAATTAAATGATCAATACCTACTTGGATCCATGTCTTTAGAAACTTGACTGGTATGTATGTGGCCTGTAACAAATTGTACCAATTTTAGTTGTACCTCAATGTACCTTTAACTAAATAGACTCACTAAAACACACACACAAAATGTTATAAATATCATTAGAAAAATGCCATAAATACATTTAACTAATCACTTATGAAGAGAAGGTAATTTTGTGTAATATTTTTATTAAATAATGATTAAACAATGAAATAATAATAAATAATAATTTTGTGTATATGTATATCTGGAATATGCCAAATATTTTTATGAATCCAAAGAGCCCAATTTTTTTAAATTATGAAAATCTGTGACTAACTTTTAATATTTCTCCTTAACATTTTCTCCACAGTTGCGTTCACGACTTGATCAATTTGTAATGACGTCACACTCACTACCAAAGCAATTATTTGAAATGTCCGCATGGTTTTATAAAACGACTAACTGAAATATAATCTGTGCTGGACTAACACAAACAAATTTTATGATCATTTTTATAACTATCAATAAAATTCAACAATAAAATTTATATCGGTTTTGAACTTTTAAAATAATATTGAGGTTATTTTAAACATAAAGAAAATTTTCTACGCCTTGTATCTCATATCACCTGCATTGTCTATGATGTTGAGAATATGATTCGGAAATTCATTACTAAAATTGTCTTCGTTTACCCATTAAGATACAGATTATATTTAATTACAAACACACAAAAACTTTTCTCAACTCTCGCGAAGTTTATAAATAATATATCACAGAAGTTATTACTAAAACTATTCAGTAATAACTTAGTAGACCAAGTCTTAGTAGACCAAGTGTACTAAGACTAGTTTGTAGACCAAGTCTACTAAGACTAGTTTGTAGACCAAGTGTACTAAGACTAGTTTGTAGACCAAGTCTACTAAGACTAGTTTGTATACCAAGTCTTCCAAGACTAGTTTGTAGACCAAGTCTACTAAGACTAGTTTGTAGACCAAGTCTAATAAGACTAGTTTGTAGACCAGGTCTACTAAGACTAGTTTGTGGATCAAGTCTACTAAGACTAATTTGTAGACCAAGTCTACTAAGACTAGTTTGTAGACCAAGTCTACTAAGACTAATTTGTAGACCAAGTCTACTAAGACTTGGTCTACAGTACGATAATATTTGTTGTTGCTCTCCGATATGATTATTAATTTGTGGTAATGAGTGATCTGGGACAAAAAATGATACAATTAAAGAGTGGTTTGAAACGTAATAAATAAAAATACGGCAGGTTCTAGTAACTTACTTTAATTTGTACCTCAATATCTGTCTATTACTGTTTTTTTTTGTTTAAGTTCTTCAATTATAAATCTACATTAGGAACCATTTTATCTATTATGTCGATGACTGGAGCGTCTCGTTTTCGATATCTTGGACAGGTGATCCAATGGAGAGCGTTTATCGATGCGTTCGTCCATGTACTGGCGGCGATCTCGTGGCAGACGAAACTGAGGGAAAGGTGCATCATCAGGCGCGTACAGTACAACGCCATTGGCTCCTCTCTCCTGAACAATCTGACGATGCCCTTTGATACTGCGCCTTGCTCCTCCCACTGTCGGTATCTGTAAAAAAAAAATTGATTACTTATATACATACGCACGTGTTTCTATTATAAAACACTGAAGTTTGTATTGCATCCAATTAAAAGTGAACATGACGGACAATATAGATAATTTATTGTGAATAAATAAATATTTTAAGAGCTATGTACAACGCGTCATATGGCAAGCTCAAACAAAGCTATTAAATATTTGGAAGATTACCCAAACTTTTGCAACACACAAATAAATGCAGATCATTCGTGCAATTATATTTGTTCTGAACCCAGACCTCCGGGTTACGTGTTGCAATCATCGTCACCCATCGTCACCTGTCCGTTATTCCCGTTGCATCAGAAACTCTCGCTTAGAAGCCAAGACTGCGCTTTCATGTATTACAAATTCGCTTTAAATTTGTTGTAGCTAATA
Organism: Thumatha senex; assembly: GCA_948477245.1. NCBI lineage: Eukaryota > Metazoa > Arthropoda > Insecta > Lepidoptera > Erebidae > Thumatha > Thumatha senex. The sequence goes on along the minus strand of OX419750.1, from coordinate 400,462 downwards.
GAATCTTTCGATGCACGTACCTTATATAAATACTGCTTGGGAATTCGACGTTTCGTATTTAACTGAGTAAATATTATTTCTCGTGAAGTTCGAGTAGTGTATAAAGTATGAGCATTTTTCCTGCTCTTTACCCGTGACTCCACACGAGTACACACCGCGAAAGTTAAAATAAAAGTACTTTCAATATATGACAAGAAAAAAGTAATTTGCATAGAATAAAATAAATTACGTTTGGATTAAATCCAGAACGTTCTTAGTAAATTTTAAATATTTGATGAAACAATAAAATAGGCTTTGCCAGCTTGAGGTACCAAAATTCGTAATAAACGGAGGTAAAGTAATGACATAATTAAAAAATGGAAGATAAGGCCCCGAAATGAGTTTCGAAGAGATGTAAATACGAGTAAAACATTAATAGAAATGGCAGTGTTGCTTGAGCTATCTCTGTCTCGAACCAACTACGATAATATCCTGTATGCGCTCAGTGTATTGCTATTTGTAATACGGTATGCTATTTGTAAATCCCGAGGTGTCCAGACAATATCCCGTGGTTTGTAACTAGATGTACTAGTGCGAAAACTATTTCACCAGAACATAGCATTTCTAAAACTTCTATGGATTACCTTTATTATTTTATATTTGGCGCTTGAAGAAGTTTCTCTTTTCAGATTCTGGGTATCATCTTGACTGTTATTTGGTTTATAATGTTGGTGGCTGTTATTCCAATGATTATTATCTTTATCAAATTGTCTGGGTGCTTTATAATTAAGCATACGTCGACCATAAAGTTCGGTTAAGTCTTCATTATCCATACTGTCAACATATTGCATTGTGTCATTTAGAATTTCTTGACTATTATTGTGGTTATCTTTGAGTTTATCATTGGGTATATCGTTATGAACTTTGTCACTTATTTCATCTTCACCTGTATCGTCGTTTAATTTGTCACCATTTGTATCTGGATAGTCACGTGTCTCATTTACTTCTTCATAACTTACATGCACACTGTGAGAATGATGGTCTTCTTGGGTGTCTGACATATTTGCCTGTTTAACAACCTTTTTATTATCTATTTTATCTACTTGTTGACTATCGAGTGCATCATCTTCAATATGTTGATCATCCTTTTTGTGAACGCGACGATTCAATAGTACCTTCCGATTTTTTCGTGTATTCTTATTTTTAAGGTTATGCCTATCGACCATGTTTTTATTGGGAATATTACCTAACACATTCTTTTTATGATTATTTCTCTTGCTTGGCAGAGTAGTTTTCAGACGATAGGCTTTCTTATTTCGTTTGAATTTAAGTATTTTATTTTTTTGTCTTTGTTGCCGATTGCGTTGGTGTTTCTTTAGATTGTATTGAGGACCAGTGTGAACATTTGTGTCTTTTTTTCTTTTCCTTTTGCTTTGTAACAAATTAACGTTTTGTATGTCACCTAAGTTAATTCGTTTATGTTTTTGCTTTTTCGGTCTACGCATATGATTCATGCGTCGATAGCTGTTATTAATAGCGGAGGATACAAGGTTTTCTTCATTAGGCAAGCAAGGTACACGGATGTTATTATTATTAATTGTGATTTGATTTTTATCCATGTGTTGCAATGTGTGTGTTGTATTATATTGGTTGCTGTTGTTGTGATTACATTTTAAAATTTGGTTTTCTTTACTACATTGACTACACTGATCATTTTCTTTATTTATATATTCTAAATTTTGCTCTTCTTCAACTTCAAAATCACTGTACAAGCTGCTTTCTGATACAGATTTTATGTTACGAGACTCTACATTTTTCTGTTTAATAATCTGCTTATTATTTACACTGCTTTGTACAATATCATTTGTGTTATCATATTGATTGCCTACTTGCATCTCATTTACCTGTACTGGTTGATTGGTGGGCACAACGTCATTGGAATGGGTATGGTTTTTCGTGCCAGTGTAGGTTTTATTGAGCAACTGGTTACTACGTCGAGCATCACTATCAAAATTATAATATTTACTAAGTCGCTCCATTTTGTTATCATTGATATATTCGTTATTACTTTGAAATGGTTTTGGTCCCATTTTATTAGCCATATAATTTTCTGGGTTATCATCATACTTTTGCCGTCGTAACATAATGCCCTTAGCGTTTTTACGTGTCAAACGGTTATCGTCTATATAAAACAACAAATCTTTCTTCGAGACTACAATTTGACTTTCAACATTGTTATGCATTTTGGTAGCTGGGATGGGTGGTGCCTCATTGTCGTGTGCTCTCATATTTGGTGAGTCATCGAAGGATCGGAACATCTTACTGTAATCACTCTTGACTGGAATTTTCCCGCTAGTCACCTGTATCGAAAACAATACATGTCATTTTTATTGTGTTTCTAAATAATACGGAATATGTACAATTATACCAGAAAAAAATACTAGTTGATTATAATTTATCTGATTTGCCACATCATTGTAATCCGCACACCGTGGACACAATTGTAGCAAGAACCAAAATGCTCAGCAAGTCTTTCTTATCTCGCACCATAGCGGCCTGCTGGAAGAGATTTCTTTTAGAAATAAGCAGTGCCATTGTACTCTTTTCTCATAACTATGTTTCTTTATAAAATATGTGTGTACATAAACTGTTAAATAAAAATGGAACTATCTTCTGCTTTTTTCTTCTCTTATAATCCTGGGTCATTTAAGAGAAGAGTGAAAATGCATATTACTGGGCCGTCAACTTGAGGGCCGCTATCGGAGCTCTGTTGACTGTGATTGCGACCCTCAATCACGGGTCGTCATATCTGCTTTCCATCAGTCAAGAGACGCCATTTTGACTTACCAAATATAAAATAAAACATAGTTTTATTTTTAAAAAAGAATAACCTGAAAGGTATTTATGGGAGGCTCAATGCGGATTCCGACATGGAAGAGGTTGCATGGATCAAGTGTTTTCTCTCCGCATGATCGCGGAGAAGTTTCTGGCTATTAGACAGAAGGTTTTCTGCGCTTTTGTGGATCTGGAGAAAGCATTTGATAACGTTGTGAGGGAAACTCTGTGGGATTTGCCGCCTGGATATGGTGTAGAGGGCTCGCTACTGCGGGCAATACAGTCGCTTTATAAGGACTGTAAGGCTTGCGTGCGAGTAGGGGGGGGATGTGTCACCTCTTTTTGATGTCTGTACAGGCGTCAAACAGGGTTGTGTCATGTCCGCCTGGCTGTTCATAGTGTATCTGGACAGTTGCCTGCAGAAGTTGAAATATTGTGATATGGGTGTGAATTTAGGTGACTTTTCAGTAAACTGTCTGCTGTATGCTGATGATGCGGTGCTCATGGCCTCATCAGAAGCCGACCTTCAGGCATTAGTCACTAATATGAAAGAGGAGTGTGAAAGTAAGGGTCTTCGCTTGAATGCAAGTAAGTCTAAGGTTCTAGTATTTGAAAGAAATGACGTAAGAACTAAATGCGAGATTAGGGTAAACCAGGAACATCTAGAGCAAGTGAATGAAATTGTGTATTTAGGGAGTATGTTTAGCGCGGATGGAAGATGTGATTCGAATGTAGAACGGCGAGTAACTGCCGGAAACAGAGTTAACGGTACTTTGTCCCAATTAGTAAAGCGACAAAGCATCGTAAAAGAAGCACGACTGGCTATTCATAACGCAGTGCTAGTGCCAACTTTGCTTTACGGTAGCGAAACCTGGGTATGTCTGCAGATGCATGAAATTAAATTGAATGCTGTGGAGATGCGATCACTTCGAAAATTGTACGGCGTTACCTTGGCCGACCGAATACGTAACCAAGTGATACGCAATTTGGCAGGTTTGAATGAAAGTGTCAGCGTTAAGCTGGAAAAGGGCGTGCTCCGTTGGTTTGGACACGTCCAACGAATGAGTGAGGAACGATTGACGAAGAATATATATTGTGCGAAAGCAGAGGGTAGAAGAATGAAGATGAGTCTTGTAGAAGCGAAAGAAGTATGCATGGATCGCGAAGCCTGGCGATCTGTCCTCTCTGACTACCCCGTCAGGGATACAGCGTGAAGATAGTTAAGTTAAGTTTAAGTTTTCTGTTTTGTGATACCTCTGTTTATTACACTCTTACCCTTACATCGTCGAAGTATCGAAAAAAATTACTGCTGTGGCTGTTCTTTGGCAAACTCAAGCTGGCTACCTGCATTGGATACAACGAATTTCAGAATAATTTGTTTAAATTCTTAAATTTAAAATTCTTTAACAGTTTGTCAAACGTTCATTCGAATTTCAATGGGTTAAAATTAATAATTTGACTGCCGCGGTGGTGGTGTATTTGTGTGATCTAAAAATGTTGTTTTCGAAGTTTGAGTATTTCCTATGTATTATATGTATATATTTATAAAGATATAAATATGTATATCAGTTGTCTAGATCCCATAGTACAAGCTCATAACTTAGTTTGGGTTAGACTTGGTTTCGTACGTGGCCGAAGGGAGATAGCCCTAAGTAAAAGCTTTAAAAAATTAACCAAATCGATTATTAACCAATGGCTTAGATAAACAAGCTATAAACCTAGTAATCAAAAAGTCAGTTGTTACACGAGTAAGTATAGACTCCCACAATTTCACCACACTCAGGTTTTATTTCAGCAATGAGCTCACCACCTATTGCGTGGAACAGGAATACACATGGTGAAAAGTGGGCATACAATATACCTCTGCCACCCCTTCGGGGATAAGGCGTGATAGATAAATAAATGATAAGTTTTATTTCCACTAAAAAGTACCCTATAAGTCTACGCTGAAAGGAAATGTTGAATCTTGGCCGAGTCATGTCCCCAATATCGTTGTTTTGAAAATAATTCCGAAACATTGTGAAAATAACTAATATTTGCTTGCAATGTACGTATTATTTATTACACTAAATATAATTTGAAATACTATTAAAATAATAAAGAAAAATGACTGATAACGCTTGGTGGAACTTGCTACACATATTAAATAACACCACTTGTGCTGTTCCACAACATTTGCTTTGTATATCTAACCGGTTTCGCCTCGCGGCATTCTCAAAGGTAAATAAAGAATGTCTTTGAAAATGCTGTAAGGCGAAGTCGGTTAGGTATACAATGTACAACTGACAGTTTTGTTAAGTCTGAGCACTTTATTCGGAAAATCATCATAAAATACAAACCTACATACATATTGTTACGCCTTTATCCCCGAAGGGGTAGGCAGAGGCGTACTATACGCCCACATTTCACCTTATACATTTTTGTCCCACGTAACAGGTGGTGAGTCCATTGCCGTGTTAAACATGGACAGGCGCAGGCTGTGGCGACCTGTTGCTGAAATTTTTCAAGCCGCCCATAAAGCCTTCAACCAGGCTTAAAGACTGCCATTTTACTGGCAACCGGAACCGCGGACACGGAAACGCACGCAAATGTAAATTCCACAAAGTGGTTACCCATCCAAGGACCACCTATAGCGAATATTGCTTAACGCAGTGATCGTTTACCGAACACTGAGTCAGTGGGGCCACGAGCGCTTCCGGCAATAAAATAACAAAATAACTAACTTACTTTATTCTGTTTTGTGGCAACTGGATCTGGTGGTGATATGTCTTCAAGTGGTCTTACCCTGGGCGAGTCATTGATCATCTGGAATATTTTACTGCTGTCAATCTTCGTTGGCATTCTCACGCTGGCCACCTGCATCTATAATGAAATTATTTGTTTCTTTCTACTAGACTAACCATTTCAGATTTTTTAGGTGTTATTATTATATCTCTTCTTCTTCACGGGTATCTTCTTTTTTTTTCTTATGAAGATACCCGGTCTTTTGGTAGGCTTACATGAGGAAATAGGTCCAACACATCGAGGCCCTTTGAGAATTTAAATCTAATAGGAAATGGGACCCCACTACAGACCATCCACGTCCGCCTTATGTAGAAGAACGGTAATGGACCACCTCCAATGGGAGTTAAACTATTGTGAAATGTTCTAACTACAAAATGGGCTATTGGGTTGGGGGTTAGATATACTAGGTGATTTGAACTATTAATGAAGACAGCGTCTGCCATTTTAATATATCATTATCAAAATGTTGGCAGACTGTGACTTGCCAACTCACTAGATGGGCCCTCTATACAATCACCATAGGCATGATAAGCCTGTAACGCGACAGAGGGCAACACCGGCAGTGTCTAGGGCTTATTATTATTATTACTATTAAACAATAAAATAAATAACTTTTATCCTTGTACAGTAACAAGTTGAAATGGCAATTGTCTGGCTACATCGTTCTCCAAGAACCGATATTCTAGAGTGCAGTTTACCCGAGGTAAACCGCCGACAGATGGAAAGTGTTTGACCGTGTGTTGTGTTGATGATTGAGAGTGACCTAAATCCATTACTGGAGTTGTATAAGCTAATTTGATTACCGAATATTCGTAATACTTTAAGTACGTACCTGTATTTGGAATTGCTTATGCGTGGTCATCATGTTCGGTTCCATTTGAAAGGCTCGGTAATACCGGACCGTAGATGTGCTTGGATTGGTCGAGGTCGTACGAATGAACGTCGCCTGGTTGGGACCTTCGCCTGCTGTCGTCGTCGTCTGTCTCACCTCAGGCGATTTTGTCTCCACGTAGTGGTTATTTGTGTAATCGTAGTTATCATGCATTAACTGTTTCCGGATGTTGTCTATGAGACCGAACACGGCACGACGTCCATTATTTACTTTTGGGATAGTTGTAGCCTGATCGGTTATGGCTGGAACGCCTTCGGTGTCTCCAACGATCGGTGACCAAGGATCGACGCTTGAAGAAACGACTGTGCCGTACTCTGTAGCTAGAATATGGTGAGTTAATATAGAACAATTTGTAGGATTCTTAATTCAGCTAGTATTCGGGGAAGCGTATGCCCGTTGGAAACAATTTCGAAAAGCAATTAGTATGCTATATATATATTTTAAATTAAAACTTAAAGTAAAAAAGCAGTCTCGAACTGGACTTTGCCCTAAGACGAAAAGAGGTGGATTAATTCGTCAGTTTCGAGTAGGTCTCGACGGTGTAATTGGTTATATTATAGGATATTGACCATGTATTTTTGTTTTGACGAATTTCCGATATTTCGGCACTGTTGCAATACAAGCGCCATTATGACGGATGTACTGTACTGGAGTATATGATAATCAGGGCGTTTCCAACAGTTCAGTAACTCGACGAAACAATAACATGATAAATATCCCGTAAATCGCAATAATTCGAATAGAACATTACTCTGTGAAAATAAGAATACATTTGCAATTAAGATGATTTGGTTTAAGAATGACGCTTCCATTAGACTATAAGAGAATTCTATCTAAATCTGAATCCCTATTTCCCTTGGTCACGCCATCACGCGTGAACGGCTGAACCGATTTCACTATTTCTTTTTTTATAGTGTTTGTTATGGTCAAGAGAAGGATCTTACGGAAGAAAATAAATTCAAAAATTGCGTCGGGATTAAATGGAAGCGATGGGAATAAAGGTGTATCTGAGAAACAAACGAGAGTTCGAAGTATGTCACAGGCGAAGCCGCGCGGGTCAGCTAGTAATATTATAAATGTGAAAGTTTGTAAGGATGTTTGTTACTCTTTCACGTAAAAACTACTGAACGGATTGTAATAAAACTTCACAACACTGTAGCTCATACAACAGAATAACATAACGGCTACTTTTTATCCCGGGAACAAGTTCCTGTGGGAAACAGGAACGGGAAAACTTCTCTACGCGGGCGAACAGAACACTAGTTTTATAATATTTGATCAGTTTTGACTCACTGCGCCAAAAGTAAATTGAACTGAAGACCGTTGCAGAGTACGTGGTGTGAGTTGTGGGAGCAACTAAACTGACTTACGCGTGACTGTGTTACCGTATTGGATTGTGTTGGATTGGATTTGTATGGAGACCAGACGGGTTCCCAAGTTTGATACTTGTTGGCGCTGGCTTGTTTCACAAAATCCATAATGAATATTTTTTATAGATTATAGTGGATAAACAGTCTAGGACGCGCTCACCGTGAGCTTCGCCAAAAACTCACACTAGGTTCTATGAACGTTTCATTCACAGTGTGTTTAAGTGTACACTCTACACAATAATAGAGAGGTAGGCAGCCTGCTCGTACATACTGCGATTATTTAGTGCACGTTGAACTTCACCTGCGTCGACCAGGTTCCAGCACACTGTGATCACCAGATACAGCATTGCGGCCGACCGCACATTGAGTACAATCATTGTGCAACTATATAACCGATAGCGAAGAGTTTATGACTGCACTTATATATAAATTGGAAGTGGGCATATAAATGCACTCTCTTATATCGTACCTGTAGCCTTTGCCAGTTTTACGTAAAAGTCACAAACCTGAAAGAATTGTACCGACTATTTGACGTGATTGAATTAAGATTATTTTATAATGTAATTGTAAAATAATAAACAGAGTATACTTCGTAGCATTTTTGTACAAGAAAATTTGGTAAGGTCATAATGAATGACCTTGACTTACCTGGAATCTATATTTCACACGTCCAGTATAGATGTTATATTAGGGTGAAATTTTCATATTCCTATTACTGAATATATTCATTAAGTCATATTATAATACCATACCTCTTACTGGGTATTAGTCTAATAATAGGGTAGCTTTTTTTAATCGCTATTTACAGTGTTGTACGAAGTACGTATTTTAATGAATGTGTTGTAACTATTACCACAGAATAAATAATAGTACTGTTCAAGCCTATGCCACAGTATAAAGAGTAAACCTATCAGTAGCGTTACGCCTTTGAAGTTGACAAAAATGCCGACAACGTCTAGACAGTGATGCTTGTAGGGTTGTCACAAGTATACAAGGCTGATATTATTTATAATTTATTTATTAACTCGTACTCGCAATCAACTATCAACAATATAATATAATATCTTAATCTTAATAATATTATAAATGTGAAAGTTTGTAGAGATGTTTGTTACTCTTTCACGTATAAACTATTGAATAGATTTTAACGAAACTTTACAATAATATAGCTTATACATCGGAATAACACATTTACTTTTTATCCCGGGAACAAGTTCTTACGGGAAACGGGAACTGGAAAACTTTTCAACGCGGGCAAAGCCAAACTAGTATGTATATATAATAAATCAATAATATAAATACCGGTTAAAAAAAAGGATCTGAGATTTCACCAATTGCCGCACACGGAAGTAAATAAGGTTCATTTCATGTCGAATCGATAGTTTTTTTTATGAGAAAGCGTTTACGAAATGGCTGCCGCGTAGTAGATATAAAATTATGGGGTTTTTAGCAATCAATATGGCCGCCGAACTAGTCTTATAAAATTTCATGTTGGGTATCGTATAAAGGGTTTTTTGGTATGCTGAGTACGAATTTCGTGTTAATTTTGCAATCCAAGATGGCCGCCGCGTCATGGTTTTCAAATTTCACGTTAAGTATCGTATAAAGGGTTTTTTGGTATGCTGAGTACGAATTTAGTGTTAATTTTGCAATCCAATATGGCCGCCGCGCCGTGGTTATAAAATTTCATGTTGGGTATCGTATAAGGGGCTTTTTGGTATGCTGAGCACGAATTTCGTGTTAATTTCGCAATCCATATTGGCCACCGTGTCGTTATAAAAAAAATCAACCAGGAATGAGAATTGACGATGAGAACTAGGGAAGAGAAATGGGAACTGGAAGCTGGGGATGGGAACTGGGAATTCAAACAAGGGTGAGCTGACATATGTAATCTCATATTATTACGTTTCTTCTTTTCACGGGTATCTTCTTTTTTTTATGAAGTTACCCGGGCTTTTAGTAGGCGTACATGGGGACATACTGGTCCAACACGCAGAGGCCCTTTAAGAATTTTAATCTAAAAGGAAATGGGACCCCCACCGCAGACAGTCTACTCCCGCCTTATGTAGAAGAACGATAATGGACCACCTCCAATGGGAGTTAAACTATTGTAAAATATGCTAACTAAGAAATGGGCTACTGGGTTGGGGGTTTGATGAACTAGGTGATTATAACTATGGATAAAGGCGGCGTCTGCCATTTTATATCTGATTATCCTAATTTTGGCAGACGGTGACTCGCCAACTCACTAGATCTTTACAATCGCCATAGGCATGATAAGCCTGTAAGGTGACAGGAGGAAACACCGGTGTGAGCGGCTTGGGGTGTCGAGCGGTGCGGCACCGGTTTCACCATCGCGAGTCAGACCCGGAGCGGTCTTCCCCGTAGTTATGACTTTGAAAATGACTCTTCCACCCCCGAGCATATAGCTCTGGCTCCCTCCCTCTGACCGGCCAATTAAGGCAAACCAGAGTTGAGATTTGCTGCACTTCCGGGAGTAGCACTCTCACTGCTCTCCCGTTAGCCCATTAAATAACCGGTGCAGAATGGCAACAAAACTCTGAGGAATCGAGACCGATGTGTAGCCACGCACATTCAGCTCGCCACAAGCTGCCCTGCGGATGTGAGCTTTCCAATAACTTTCTGATACATTTTTTGTTGATATCAGAAAGTGGATGACTCAAAAAGCGAATCTACTATACCCTCATAGGGTTGCGTTAATCCTATAAAAGATTACGATATACCCCTCGAGGACAGTCCTCGAGGGGTAAATCATTATTATTATTAATTTGTTCAATTTGTCTCTCAGTGTTGAGCACTCTAAAAAAAAAATCCAAATTCTATGGATACAAAGTTCGCCGGGTATATTAGGTATATTTTTAGTAGTAAATGAGTTAATGATAAATATTTTCGGATTTTGACTAACTGGACTTTATGCTACTGTTGTTTTCAACAAAAAAATATTGGTTACGCTTTGAACAAGTTTAAATATTAATTATGACGAAAAACTTGAACACAGGATAACATAGTATAGAGTATAGTTATAATCCCACATGTGTGGCTCCGCACACCATAATACTCTTATGCGATACCCAACATGAAATTTATAACAGTTGGCGCGGCGGCCATATTGGATTGCAAAATTAACACGAAATTCGTACTCAACATACCAAAAAACCCCTTATACGATACCCAACACTAAATTTTATAACCACGGCGCAGCAGCCATATTGGATTGCAATATTAACATGAAATTCGTACTCAGCATACCAAGAAACCCCTTATACGATACCCAACATGAAATTTTATATCCACGGCGCGGCGGCCATATTGGATTGCAAAATTAACACGAAATTCGTACTCAGCATACCAAAAAACCCCTTATACGATACCCAACATGAAATTTTAAAACCACGGTGCGGCGGCCATTTTGGATTGCAAAATTAACACGAAATTCGTACTCAGCATACCAAAAAACTACTGTAAATAATGTATACTTATATAAGTCACAGAATTAATTAAACGATTCAGTACTCTCTCAATTGTGTTTTATTACGTCTAAACATTTGGTATCGTCGAGTCGGACAGACACGGTGGAATAGAAATCAGAGTAGGAACGGATCGCTCTGATTAGTAGTGCAACTACTTATCAGAGCGATCCGTTCGTCGCACATCGCAACTTCGGGAGTTTCCTGAGTTTGCCGATAGGGGACGCTACCAGTCCAGTCCCTTTTTAAGAAAATAGTGTGTGCGCGGCATTCGTATCTCAGTGCGTTGATGTGTATCGGATTGCAGTGACGTTTGTAAGTAGACTTTATTATTTTCTCTGTATTTGCCCGACAATAACTGTGTTTGATTGTTAATTTGCCTATTAAGTTAGATTATTTACGCTTGAACTCTTATTTCCCTATTTGGATAATATTTATTGGATAATATTTTTCTTATAAAAATGGAAACTTTAATTAAAGTCCAAGTCAACAACAAAGCTATTATTGAAAAGGGTCACATTAACTTTAAAAAGTCACCCAAAGAAAGATTAACTTTATCATATGCAACCACTAGATTAGAATCTTTGGAAGAACAATGGAAAGAGTTCAGTAAAGCACGTAGAAGTATCATAGAACGGGCAACGGATTCGGATATAAAGAGCAATAGCTATTTCACTAACGACTTATATGATAAAACAGAAGAAATGTATTTCACTTATAAATCTGAATTGAAAGAACTTATTAACGTTAAGAACGCGTCTAATTGCAGTAGTAATACTAATGATAGCCAACAGTCTAACGTTAAATTACCAAAAATTTCTTTGCCCATATTTTCGGGACCATATTCAGAGTGGATTACATTCAGAGATTTATTTTTATCTTTCATTCACATTAATCAATCGCTAGATACAGTTCAAAAATTGTATTATTTAAAAGGTCATCTCTCGGGGGAAGCAGAACAGTTGCTCCGCCACACTCCTGTAACTGCATCAAATTATGATGAATGTTGGTCAATTCTCAAAAAAAGATATAATAATTAACGGTTTCTTGCAAGTTGTATGCTTAAAAGGTTCATAAACCAACTCAGTATTATTCGTGAAACATCACATGGTATCAAGACGCTGTCTTGTGTGTTATGTGCGGCTGATCATAAGCTATGCAATTGTAAAGAGTTTGCAAAGAAATCTTGTGACGACCGTCGTGAGTTTGTTCGAGCCAGCAAGTTATGTTTTAACTGTTTAGCTAAAAATCATACCGTTTATGAGTGTCGCCAATTAAAAAGATGTAGAATCTGTAAAAGGAAACATCATTCATTACTGCACTCCATGGCGAGTTCTACTTCTAGTGATTCTGTTGATAACTCAGCAGAGAATAACGTCGTTGTTGCCACCGTAGCTGTTTCATCTTCTCAAAGGGAGGGTACTCACCATATTCATTACAATCACGGGATGCTAGCTACAGCTCTGGTCCATGTTGTGTCAAAAACTAGAACTACTGAAGTTTTAAGAGCTCTTTTAGATCAGGGCTCTCAGGTCTCATTTATCACTGAGGCCGCAGTTCAGTTCTTAGGACTACGCAAAAGACCCACTTACACAGGCATACACAGATTAGGTGATGACGAGGGCAGTGCTGTGCCCTCTAGGTCACTTCAAATTACAGTCTCGCCTAGATCCTAAGTTTAGTTTACTTGTTGATGCCTATGTGTTAAAAAAGCTCACAAATCATGTTCCCGATAAAAGGATTATTGAAGTTTTACCATCCATTTCAAGTCTACAACTCGCTGATCCATCATTCCATACGCCTGCAAAAATAGATTTATTATTAGGGGCTAGTGTAGTCGGCGAGGTATTATTAGAGGGCTTAGTTAAGGGTTCACCTGGAACACCTATGCGCAAAAGACAAAATTTGGATGGATCGTATCGGGTAAGACACAATCGTCTGCTATTTCTAGTTTTATGTGTTATCACACAAGGGTAGCACCAGACATCAATGATCTTCTTCATAAATTTTGGGAGTTAGAGTCGGAGCCTTCTGTCAAAACAGTCATCCTGACGGAAGAAGAACAAAAGTGTGAAGACTTCTAATCCAGTACAACCAAACGTGATACAACGGGGCGCTACGTAGTGAAACTACCATTTAAAACGGATCAACCTCGTTGCACCGCTGGCGGTTCAGAGATCATTGCTCGTAGGCGTTTTCTAAACCTAGAAAAACGATTGTTGAAGGAGCCAAAACTTAGTACCCAGTATACCGATGTCATTAACGAATATATTCAGCTGGGTCACGTTGAAATTGTTCCACAGATAGAATAGGCATAATGATGCATTCTATCTACCACATCACGCAGTAGTGCGTAAAGATAGACGCACTACCAAGGTTAGGGTCGTCTTTGACGCTTCTTGTACCGACCATAATGGTGTATCTTTAAATAAAGAATTAATGGTTGGCCCAACCCTACAACCTGATTTACGCCATACAATTATACGGTGGCGACGTCACCCCATATGTCTAGTAGCAGATGTGATTAAAATGTACCGTCAGGTTAAGGTAGCACGTGAAGATGTTGATTATCAGCACATTTTATGGCATGATAACCCAGAGGCAGAACTACAGCATCTTAGATTACTACGTGTTACGTTTGGTACCTCCTCTGTCCGTACTCTGCAACAATTGGCTCGTGATGAAGGAAAGCATTTTCTTTTAGTTGCGGATAAGATCATTAACGACTTCTATGTCGATGATCTATTAACTGGTTGCCAAACTGTTGCAGAAGGTGAACAAATTTATCACCAAATGAATAAGTTGTTGGGCCACGGAGGTTTTCAGCTTCAGAAGTGGTCCAGTAACAGTACTGACTTGCTGAATAAAATAAATGTTGATATCAATGGAAAGGAGAATTTAGAGCTTGGAATTGATACACTTTCTAAGATATTAGGTTTAACATATGATAGGGATTTAGATATTTTTAAAATACTGTCCAACTTCCTCCGCATGAAATACCTTTAACCAAGCGCAAAGTGTTGCAGCAGCTGGAAAACGTTTGTAGGGAATAGAGTATCCAAAATACGTACCACCATGGAGATCAGACAATGGTCGCATGTCCAATCCATGGACAACCCTGTAGACTGGGCTCTAACCAGAGTAATAGCCTATTGTAAATGGATCATGAAATTTAAAAAATAAATTAAAAAAAATAACTGGCGCGGACAATATCACTAGAGTTGTTTCCCTACGTTGCAAGGGATCTGTAATAAAGTAATAAAGAGACCTGTAACTAAATTAATTATATTGCCTGTTGCTACTTAACTATGTGTATAATTTTTAGTTTAAGTGTTTTTTAGTTTTATGTTTGTTTCATAAGTTCTGGACATTCTGTCCATGGCGGGCGGTATGTTCAAGCCTATGCCAAGTTTGACACATAATACAGTAAGACAGTAACATTCGCTAGATGGCGTGATCTTAAAATCTAGATCTCGACAGATTGGTTTGTAAATAATGTATATATAAGTCACAGAATTAATTAAACTTTTCAGCACCGATGCCCGACCCTGAAGTGCCAGCTCAACGCGCTGGCTGCAAGGGTCTCGAGCGCCCTGGAAACAGAAGCGACCGAGTCCTGGCAGCGCACCATTGAGCGCGCCGGGGACGACTGGTCGGGCATCCACCGCCTGTGCCGCCAACTCTCCGGGAAACCGCCTCCGATTAGACCCCTCATGGCCGGTGACGGTACCCCACGTTACCGAGCCCGAGGATCGAGCGGAGATCTTCGCGGAACACCTGGAGAAACAGTTCCAGCCGAATCCAGCTTCCGACGCAGTTCGAGTAGAAGCTATCCAGCAGCATCTGAAGTTTTACTTCGAGGCGCCGATAACCCCCACGGAAGACCCAGTCGTGTTTTCCCCGGGCCAAGTGCAGCGTATGATTCGCCGCACCCAACTGCGGAAAGCCCCAGGCCCCGACCGGATCCCGAACGAGGCCCTGCGTCACCTGCCCCCGCGAGCTATCGCATCGGTGACGCAGTTATTCAACGGCATCCTCCGCACCAGCCACTTTCCCGCAGCATGGAGACTCGGCCGAGTCATTATGCTGCCGAAGCCCGGGAAAAACGTACTGAAGCCCGAAAGTTATCGGCCCATTACGCTGCTGTCGACACTCTCGAAAGTCTTCGAGAAGCTTCTACTCCTGCACCTGACACCACACATCCAGCCACGCGACGAGCAATTCGGCTTCCGAGCCGAACACTCCACCACGCTGCAGCTTGCGAGGGTACTGCACCATCTCACCGTCGCTCTCAACAAGAGAGAGCACGGTGTTGCAGTACTCCTCGATATGGAGAAGGCCTTCGATCGCGTCTGGCACGACGGCCTGATCTACAAGCTGGCCGCGTCTACTACTCCGCGACGAATAGTCAAGACTGTGGCCACCTTCCTCCAGGATAGACGCTTCCAAGTCATCGTGGACGGCGTCCTGTCCGGAGAGCGCAGCATCAGAGCCGGCGTGCCCCAGGGGAGCTGCCTGTCGCCAGTGTGCTACGCCAAGTACACTGACGACATCCCAGTCCCAGACGGCGCGATGTTGGCACTATACGCCGACGACGCCGCGTATATTACGACCTTCTTGACCGCTACACATGCGGCGGTCAAAATGCAGCGTGCCCTGGATGTGCTCTCGCCTTGGCTGGATGAATGGAGACTGACGGTCAACGTGGCAAAGACCCAAGCGCTTGTTGTAGGGGGTACGTGGCAACCCGCGCCCCTTACCCTGCTCGGAAAAGCCGTCGACTGGTCCCCGACGGTGAAGTACCTTGAAGTGACCATTGACCGTCGTCTCACCATGCGACACCACGTGCAGAACATTGTTGGACAAGCTCGCGCCGCTCGAGCTCTCCTGCGTCCGGTGATCTCCTCGTGCCTCCCGCTCCGCGCGAAGCTGGGCGTCTTTTCCAAACCTACATTCGCAGCCGCCTAACTTACGCTGCCCCTGCATGGTACGCGCTGGCAGCGGAAACGTACCGTGCACGGTTGCGTGCGCAGCAGTCGCTGTCGCTGCGACACGCCGTAGGCGCCCCCCGCTTCGTGAGGAATGAAACGATCGCCCGAGACCTACGCATGGAGAGCCTCGACGACTACATCGGTCGCTTGAGCGCCAACATGTTCGCACGCGCCGGGGAGTCGAACTTCCGCCACCTGCGGGAGATTGCTCCATACCACCGGCGCCCCCCGGATAGACCTCTGCCGCGGGACTTAATCCCCGCTGCAGCCCGACCGGACCAGACAACGTCACCCTGAGGCCGGCTGATGGGCGCCTGCCGAAAACCCTTCCCGCCAGGCTCGACCTCGCCGACGCCCCCAGGGTGACCCCCCAGATGACGACCTCAGCTGCCGCTGGCTTGTAGACCGCCCATCGGAATCATCCGGTGGGGTCAGGGCTCGCTAGCGGCACGCTTCACTACCGGACTTGACGCCCGGACTTGACTCCACGGCTATTTACTAGCCACTCCAATGACCCGCCTGTATCGACAGGCGGCGCTGACTTTTACTGAAAGAGGCCAATGCCTCGTCCAGTCTCCCCCCAACTCCCCTAGGGGAGTTGTGAGATGACCAGTCGGAAACGATTCAGTACTCTCTCAATTGTGTTTTATTACGTCTAAACAAGTACTATTACCTCAGCTTTAAGAGAGAAATCTTACTATTAACGTGACGCCTTTGCAATCCAATATGGCCGCCGCGCCGTTTTTATAAATTTTCATGTTGGGTATCGTTTAAAGGGTTTTTTGGTATGCTGAGTACGAATATCGTGTTAATTTTGCAATCCAAATTCATACTCAGCATACTAAAAACCCCTTTATACGATACTCAACATTAAATTTTACAGCCTCGGCGCGACGGCCACATTGGATTGCAAAATTAACACGATATTCGTTTTCAGCATACCAAAAAACTCCTTATACGATACCCAAGATGATATTTTATACTCACGGCGTGTCGGCCTTGTTGGATTGCACAATTAACACAAAATTCGTACTCAGCATACTAAAATACCCCTTTTACGATACGCAACATGAAAATTTATAACCTCGGCCCGGCGGCCATATTGGATTGCAAAATTAATACAAAATTCATAGTCAGCATACCAAAAAACCCCTTATATGATACCCAACATGAAAATTTATACCAGTGGCGCGGCGGCCATATTTGATTATATCCATATTTGATCATACGCAACAATAAATTTTATAAAATTTTACTTGCAACGTGTTCAAAAATCATACTAACTAAACCAATAATACAAGAACAATGCATAATAATAATAGAAACTGATATCCGCATAATTCGTATTAGTGTAAATAAAAATATTCGATAATATTTACGTATATCACAGGTAATTCCAAATACATTACAGAATCAAACGCTGTATGAAACACGAATCTGTTGCCTTTTTCACTCACTTGGCCTCGACACGTTGCTAGGCAACAAACTAATATCTGGTAACCTGTTAGATGAAATTCGTTTACCTATTATGAATACATGTGACTTGTATTATAATACCTAGTCAGGGCATAAATTCTGTCACACGTTTAATATAAAATAATTGAAACAAGTTTATTCATTATGTAACCATTTATCTATCAAAATGAACTTAACAAAACATAGATTCTTATGACAATACAGTTTATTCAAAATGACCTCCGTGATTTTGAATACAGGCCTTCAATCTGCGCGGCCAGTCGTCTATCGCAGCACGAACAAGGTCCATGTCAATATCGGTGGCTGCCTTAATCAAGGATGTCTTGAGTGACTCCAAATTGGGATGAGGCTTTAAGCACGCCTTTTCCTCCAAGTGTTGCCATATCTTGTAATCTAACGGACTCAAATCTGGACTGGAGGAGGGCCAGTCTTCGTGCCGGATGAAGTCGATTTCACGCGCCGCCAGCCAGTTTTGTGTGCTCTTCGCTCTATGAGCTGGCGCCGAATCTTGTTGGAATACCCAGTGCCTGTTATTGAACATGGTATGAGAAACAGGTCCCACAAGGTTCGTCAGGACTGTATTTTGATACACAACTGCATTCGTTTTTACACCTTTCTTACAAAAATGTAAACTCCCAACCATACCATGAGCGAGGATGGAAAATGACCTCGTTGGACACGCGAAATACGGTTGCTCGCTTCTTCACTACTGTGTGCGTACACCTTATCATTTTCTTTGTTGTAGCTCTCTTCTACGGTAAACATTTTTACATCCGAAAAAAGAATGTCTCGATATTTTTTTCCCGCGTACCGCTTCAACAAAGCGCGGCATCTCTTCAGTCTCAGGTCCATTAGACGAGCATTTAAACGATGTCCTGTTTTTCTTCGATATGACCGAAGCCCTAAGTCTTCATTCAACACCCTTTTCACCGTGGTTCTGCTTAACCCCATCTGAAGGGCCAACAGTTTCTGCTTACGTTTGGGATTTCTTTGAATTCGCGCCTTCACAGCTTTTATCACTGCTGGAGTCCTAACTACACTAGAGTCTTCATTGTATTGTTTGATGGTACGATAAACGAATCTTTTGGTTATATTCAAATTTTTCAGTATGTCAAAAATTTGTTTTGGTGCGTAACCGCAACGATGCAACGCAATAACTGCAAACCGGTCTTCTTTAAGCGTCCACTCCATATTTAAAAATGAGTAACATTCTAAAAAGTATACATTTTTATTTTCATGAACAATTAGGAATTCGAATTCAATAAACTTTTTTGTGGCCAGCATTCAAAAAGAAAAGTTTTTACTGTGTGACAATACTTATGACCTGACTAGGTATTTATACCTATTAAGAATTATTCGTTACACCGCTAACGTCCAGGTACATCGGTTGTGACGTCAAGGTCCACATTATTGCCGCGTGGGCCAAGTGACTATTGTGATCCCAAATTCCTGTCTGGTTGAAGATCTATAAAACTATTAAATGGCTCGTCTTTTTACACGGCGAGAACGGCGGTCTGAAACTAAATGTGGCGAAGACCGAGTACTTGGCACTAAACTCGACAGATCCCACATCCGTCCGCATAGGCGGTGATTTGGTCGAGCGCACGGACCAGGTTAAATACTTGGGATCTGTTTTTCACACGTCCAGTGACATCGATTGCGATGTCAAGTCACGCATTGCTGCCGCGTGGGCCAAATGGCGGGAGATGACCGGTGTCATTTGTGACCCTAAAATGCCGATCCGGTTGAAGGGACAGGTCTACAAAACCATTATTAGACCTGTCCTTTTACATGGCAGTGAGACGTGGCCGATATTGGAGCGACACAAGCAGGAGCTGCGTGTCACGGAAATGAAGATGCTGCGGTGGATGTGTGGAGTCACGCGGATGGACCGCGTGAGGAACTCTCGCATCCGCGGCAGCCTTCACGTCCGTGACATTGCAGACAAGTTGCAAGAGTGTCGCCTTCGTTGGTATGGTCACGTCTTGCGGCAACCGCCGGGCTACGTAGGTAACAAATGTCTGGCCATGTCAGCCCCGCCGGGTCCCGGTAAGAGGGGAAGACCCAAGAAGTGCTGGCTTGACGTCGTAAGGGATGACATGCGTGCAAATGGTCTCACCACAGGGGATGCCGACGACCGTGCGAAGTGGAGGAGAAAATGTAGGAAAGCGGACCCCGGGCGTCGCGAGACGCAACTGGGACAGACGCTCGGATGATGATGATGTCTTTTTACACGGCAGTGAGGCGTGGCTGCTTTTAGAACTACACAAGCAGGAGCTGCGTGTCACGAAGATGAAAATGCTGCAGTGGGTCTGTGGAGTCACTCACTTGGACACTCACAAAGAAGTGCTGGCTTGACGTGTTGTGCCAATGGGCTGTATACACAGAATGCTGAAAATCGTGAGACGTGGAGAGGAAATGTAGGCGTGGCGAGACGCAACTGGGACAAATGATAACGTCATTAAACAAAAAAATAAAAAAGTAACTACAGAGTTTTGCATCTATTATTTAGTAAATACGGGCCGTCCGTAGCACCGCGTAGCGCGCTACGATCATGTAAAATATTAAATTCTCACATTTTTAACTCTTAGCACTCGTAGGGAGCTACAAGCGTTGATTTGATTTGATTAAAAACAGCACACCGACGTCGGTTCTCTTTAATGAATACTAAACTAAATTATATTATATTAAATATTGTGCAGCCGTTACTGTGTTCGTGTAATGTAGGAGTGTTGGAGACCCACTAATGACGAAGTGTGTGCACCTACATTATTATATTTATTATGCAAATGTAATTTTAGTTTTTATGCTACTGAGGTGACTCGTAATCACACCAGCGATGAAAATATCCTCTTCGTCACAAACAGGACATTTTTTCTCGTTTTGTCACTACTGTTTTTCTCACACCATTTATTGTATTCGTTTCTTAACTAGTGCAGTCCTAGTTATAGGTACTTCTTAGTGTGCCACTTATCGTGATGGAAAAATTGTAGAACAACCCGACGTCAACAAATAGGCTTGCGGACCACAGCGCGTCATCAGGTTAACATGGTACACGAGGAAGTTATACCCTTCCTTCACACTAACTAATAGTTTTCTGCAGACTCCAACTAATATGCCATTACGATAGAGTAAGGATGAAGAGCAGCTCTAAAGCAGATCTGTCAATAATAATGTCCAATAATATAATTATTATTGAAGGTGGAATTTAAATTATTTCGTTATAACGTAATATACGTATAACGTATAAATATGTTTGTCTTGTTGTGCGAGGGCAGAACAACGAAGAAGTCGTACTCTTAGTCATCAGTCAGTTCAACTTAATGTATTCTCAGTTGCTTCCAAACCTACCTGGATGAGGAGTCAAGAGGTCACTTTAATATGACTGCCAGGAGCAACCATAGTTTGGCTTTTGATTTTCGGCATTGGTGTGAGAGACTAAGACCAACCCCGTAAGACCGTTAGTCAGCAGGTAACCTTTAGCTGGTGAGGTCTCCTGGACCCCAGAGCATATCCCACGCGTTATTCCTGTGGGTCTCGCGTTACACTTCCTGTTTGGCAATACTTTTAGTAAAAATACTATAGTTAATATACATATTGTCAGGCTTTTATCCCCGAAGGGGTAGACAGAGGCATACTATACGCTAATATTATACTGTATGCATTTTTATCCTACGTAACAGGTGGTAAGCCCATTGCCGTGTTGAATTGGACAGGCGCACACTGTGGCGATCAACTGTTGAAATTTTGAAACTGCCCATAAGGCCTTCAACCAGGTTTAACGACTGCCATGTTACTGGCAGCCGGGACCAACGGCTTAACGTGCCTTCCGTAGCACGGAAACGCTCGCAAATTTAAATGCCACAAAGTGGTTACCCATCCGAGGACCAGCCATAGCGAAAGTTGCGTAACTCAGTGATCGTTTACAGAAAACTGAGTCCGAGGGGCCACGAGCGCTTTACTTTTATAAGTAAAATTATAAACAAAATCGCAAGGTTTTAAACAGCTTGGACACACTTAACCCGGTGAGATATACGCGGTAGTACAACAGCGCACGCTCCCATGGCGCTCTGTGGGTACTCGTGTGATCGGAGCTCTCCGCTACGTCTTTGAGCCACGCGGGCTCTGCACTCCGTCAGCGCTGCCACGTGTACCGACCACCTTGTTCCCTACGACACGGTACATTATATTGTAATATATTTTTTGGCCGAATTTTCTTTTTTATATTTTAAACCTATTACCCTGGTTCACGCTATATCCCTGACGGGGTAGTCAGAGAGGACAGATCGCCAGGCTCCACGATCCATGCATACTTCTTTCGCTTCCTGCAGATTTATTAATCGATTTATACGTGCACTGTCTGGGTATCCAAGTACTTTTGACCTTTCCGTTTTCGAGCAATCTGCTCACGTAGTTCTCATATGTACTCTCCTCCTACCCACTACTTTCACACAATTATGTTCTACGTCAATCGTTCAACAAACAATGGACCACGCCCTTTTTCAGCTTAACGCTGATGTGTGTCTTTTTTCGTTTGGCCAACTTTACGCCGCACAATTTTCGAATTCATTTTGACATACTCAGGGCTCAATACCGAAAAGCAACGTTGGCACTAGCAATGCGTAATACATCGCGAGTCGTGCTTCTTATAAGCTGCGTAGTCGCTATAAAAAAACATTTTTATTTTAGTTCGTCAATAAAACTACCTTCGATTGACGAAAAGGAAAAGTGAGCAGCGTCCAGACATTACCGTTATATAATAATTACATTACCAATATATAACATTACCAATGATGAACTGATGGTCGTCACTTTAAAACACAATCCACAAGATGACGCGTATATTTGAAACAAGGGTAATAACTGACAGCTTACATTTATTAGCAATTAGACACATCTGTACACATCTATCGTTCCACGACCAATGCCGCACCCGCGTTCTATCAAGTTGTCCCATCTACCTATTTTTCTGTATTGTCGACTATATGAATATTACCAGATTTAATTTTAAAATGCTACCGTAATAACAGCTTATGCTGTTAATAAAATCAAGGCAAATTATTGAAACCTTTCACTCGACTATCCTGATGACATGGTAGACCTCATACATGCACCAGGTGGAACCAATTAAACCTTTCACTTGGTAGAGCGCGGTGTTTTAGGCATATTCTGCAAAAACAAATAATCACAAGAATAATAATACTACTAGTAAATAACCAAAATTAGGTCTTCTGTACAGGTACTATGTAAAGCATATTTCTGTGAAATCAATACAATTTATAAATGTATAAATCTACAACACAAAAAATATATATATATATATATATTAATAAGAAGAATATATATTGTGCGAAAGCAGAGGGTAGAAGAGGTCAGGGTAGGCCGAGACTTACATATGAAGACCACGTGAGCAGATTGCTCAAAAACGGAAAGGTCAAAAGTACTCGGATACCCAGACGTGCGTGTATGAAGCGATTGATGAATCTCGAAGAAGCGAAAGAAGTATGCATGGATCGCGAAGCCTGGCGATCTGTCCTCTCTGACTACCCCGTCAGGGATTCAGCGTGAAGATAGTTACAACACGACTTAACGCAATAAGTTATTGTTTTATCAGTAATTATTATAAATTTGTACTTATGCATTTTACACAAATAATTATCATGGTAACCGAACAATTTAAATTCTTAAATACATATCCTTATATCCATAATCCTTAAATCCTAAATCCAAAAATCCACAATCCAAAAATCCAAATTTCAAAAATTCCAAAAATCCATAAATCAATAAATCCATTAATACATTAATACATAAATCCATAGTACCATAAATCCGTCGTAAGGGATGACATGCGTGCCAATGGTCTCACTACAGGGGATGCCGACGACCGTGCGAAGTGGAGGAGAAAATGTAGGAAAGCGGACCCCGGGCGTCGCGAGGCGCAGCTGGGACATACGCTCGGATGATGATGATGATGACCATAAATCCATAAATCCAAAATTCCATAAATCCATAGTTCCATAAATCCTTAAATTACTAAATACTCAAATATCCAAATACCTAAATTCTCAGGTACCTAAATTCTCAGGTACCTAAATACCTGATAACTCTTTAAATCCTAAAATACTTAAATCCTTATAACTAATTAGCCTTCATTAATATTATTCACAATGGTAATTAACAATTCTCTTCTTTCTTTTTTGGGACTAAATACATTTGACAAATGAATTTCATCTGCATAATTTAAATTTGTCCTTATATCCCTTTTAACCTTGTACGAAACATATGGCAGCGATAGAGTTCGATTGTATATGAGCTGTGAGCTGAGGACATGTGCGCTTAATACTACCAACCGTATTCAATTGATGTCAGGTCAGGACACAAACTCGTTAATATCTCATACCTAACCTCAAACACAGGACGGGCACAAAATATTATTATATATATCAAAGACATGATACATCAACATAAACATCAAATATCAAAATTGGGATTATTCGGCTTAGTCGGTAGTGTTGCCATCTTCATTATCCGTATCATCTATACTCAGTGATTCCACGTGAATCCATGGTTGCATCCTGTCTGCAGCAACTGTAGTTTTGCGTTTGTATTTCATTCCTCCAAATCCCGCGAATGGAGCAATTTTGTAACGGTCATTCCCTAACACTTTTTTAACTCTGAAGGGACCTTCGTAAGATGGCATTAGCTTCGTACTCTGACCTTTATTTTGAAACGTCACTTTCGTTATTTTAACAAGATCCCCTTTTTTTAGGCACGTGCCGGGCGTCTTCCCCGGTCGTAATATTCTTTTTGCTTAGTTTGGGCTTCGTCAATTTTTTGTTTGACTTCCGCACGAAGGCTGGGCAAACCAGAAATTTCACGGGTGTCTTCGACAACAGCATTTAGGGCCGGCTTGACTTCGCTATTCATTGCAATACCAAACATGACCTCGGCTGGTGTCTTACCGATGGTTTTCTGTACAGTGTTATTTAAGCCCCATTGTATCTTTCCTAGTTTGTTGTCCCATTCTTTCTCGTTGTCCCTTATATTTTGCGCTGTTAAGGAATCAAGTATGGTCCGGTGGTATCGCTCAACGTGACCGTTAGCTCTCGGACTTGCCACTGCGTTTAATATGTGTTTTATACCACGTTCAAGACAGAACCTCCTGAATGCATGCGCAGTAAAGCAAGACCCGCGATCGCTTACTAGCCTGTCAGGGGATCGAAATACGTCAAAAATGTCTTGCAACGCCTTTATCACATTTTGAGTATTAGTGTTCCGGACAGGTTTAATAAACAAAAACTTGGTTAATGAGTCTATAACAGTTAGTATATGTGTGAACCCTTTTTTAGATTTTACAAAAGGTCCAAGGTGATCGATGTGCTAAGTGTGGAAAAGGATCGCGGCTTTTTCTATAGGGTGTAGCAGCCCTTCCCGACCCTTAGTCGTCTTTTTAGCATATGCACAATCGATGCATGCACTAACGTATATTTTTATAAAGCGTGTCATTTTAGCAAACCAGTAGGTTTAATTTATGCGTTCTAAGGTTTTCTCAAAACCAACGTGCCCTATGTCATCGTGGTTCATTTTGCACATCTGCCCCTTGGAACCACCCAGCTAAGGTAGTTTTGTCTCCCTCCATACATCTAAATAACCTATTTTTCTTCAAAACATAATTACCTTTAATGTAATCTAAGCCCTTGGGATCTAGATTACTGCTGAGAATATCTCGTATTCTGCATAACTCGGGGTCTCCCAGTTGTAGTGTAAGCTGCCAGTCATCGTCGGATATAACTAGCACCGATGGATACCTTACGAGATCTGCTGTGTCCGCTTCGTCCGTGGGGTTCCTGGAAAGGGCGTCAACATGACACATTTTCGTCCCTGCTCTATATTCGATACAGCAGTCAAACTCTTGCAAGGCTATCCACCATCGGGCGATTCTGGGTATAAGATCACGCTTTTCAAGTGTGGAGCGCAGTGCCCTGGCTGCTAATATTAGTTATGCAAATTAATCGCAATGGTTACAAACTTCAGTGTAAAACTACATCGTCAACAATTTGACACTAGGATTAGCGAGAAATTTTCAGGTCAATTGATATAATTTGGCGCGAAACAAAAAGTAAAATGTAGGCGCATACTTACTGGTTATTTTTGTTTATCCCACTTCTGAGATGAAAACCCAATCCACAAGATGACGCGTATATTTGAAACAAGGGTAATAACTGACAGCTTACATTTATTAGCAATTAGACACATCTGTACACATCTATCGTTCCACGAACAATGCCACCGCACCCGCGTTCTATCAAGTTGTCCCATCTACCTATTTTTCTGTATTGTCGACTATATGAATGTTACCAGATTTAATTTTAAATTGCTACCGTAAAAATATTTAATGCTGTTAATAAAATCAAGGCATATTATTGAAATCTTTCAATAATGACTTAAGATTATTAAAAATCGCGTTCAGTGTTTTATTGTTCATTTTTCTAGCAACTGTAACTCTCTTTCTCATTGTGGAACCGTAGTCATAAATTATAATTCACATAATAGTCGATAATAAATACAGTTATAATGTACTAAATTCCTCTTCTCCATTAGATTTGTCACTTCTCTGTTTCACCAGAGCCCCATAAAAGTGGGTTTGACTATAACGTGATCGTGTCGTATGTAGTGCGCCCATGGAACCGCGCGCCACGTTCACGCTCGGTGGGCTGTTTTAACGACGGCTTTGCGCGCGCTTTCCTTCACTTGAGTTCAATAGAAGAAACATGTCGATATAATTGCTAAACGCCACACACACCAACACGCGGTGATCGTTAAATTTAATATTATTTAGTAGCGAGAAATTTAAACTTCGTCTTTAAGAAATATATCAGCCTAGGTGAGCTCCGCGGCTCCGCTCGTGACATACTTCGAACCCCTGCCGAACACATTTGATAATGTCGTTTATTACTTTTGGCGTAATGTGTGAAAATTTTTCCAATTTATTGACCATCATGATTACTGCTCCACTCTTTAGCCTTCCCCGATAAATGGGCTATCCAACACTAAAATAATCAGTCAATTCAAACCAATAGTTCCTGATATTACCGCGTTCAACCAAACAAACAAACTCTTTAGCGTTATAATATTGGTATAGATAGATTTTAACTCGATCCTTCATATGTACAGCATTATTTTAGAAGCACAGACTACCCTCGTCCTCAAAGATTACCACAACATCGGACCCATAGGGTTGTGTCTCCAGGCTGCGTCTTTTGATACAAAGTTCACGACCCACTCGAAAAACATTCAGTCCTATCAACTGCAGTTTTGCTCCTATAAACAAACAACCGTTGTAAGTAACAGCGTGCGCGGCAGTTGGCAGGCATGATGCCTTGCTCACCGCTACCTTAAAACGACTGAATGATGTATTCATATCTCTGTTTCCCGTATGAGTAGGCAAAGTCGGGTGCAGTCAGATATTCTATCCATATATTATTAGGCACGATAATTTTCATTAGTTCTATTGAATAGTCCTATGATAAAACTAGTACTTTTTTCTCACTACTTCTATTACAACAACGAAGTCTGCAGAATGCTGACGGTTGATGAGTTTATATATGAAAATTTAGACAATTTATAAATAACAGCGTAGAACAGCCAAGTCTGAAACACAGGTTTATTTAAACCTAGATCAGACAAGTCGCCATCTACAAGTTACGCATTAATTAATGACTCATTTTAGATTTTATCTGCTCTTGTTAATCATAATTCATTTAGTATTACTTATTTTACGATTATTTAATATTATAAGCATATTTGTGTGTGACATCCCTAATGATAAAACAATGACATATATTAATGTAAACATTTTTAAATAAATAAATATTATTATATGTTTTAATGTGGGCATTTGCATGACTTTTACTTGTGGACCCGCCCCACGCCGCTCGACTCATCAGCGCGCTCGTTGCTACACACAGACGTAAGGCGGTTGTACCCCAGCTTGGATCGTTCATTAACTGACCACAACACCAAGGCTACTGGGCCCAAGCGACCGCACCTGCTAGCGGAGCCCTGCTGACTAACGGGCGAGACAATGATGCAGGGGAGAACCCCATGAGGGCGTCTCTTCAGACTTCTAACAATGGTTAAAAACAAAAGCCTCGATGCCAACATGAAAAAGGATGTATTCATTTGATATACAAGTCATGCAAATGCACTATATGAACGTTGAAGTGTTTCGTTACATTGATTATAAGGCTGTCAAGGAGTCACCGTAAGTGGAACGCCGCACTCCCTCCCCCATATTAGCCAGCAGTCTATTGCCTACGTGAGAAGATTGTTAACCTTCTAAACACACTTTTTCTTGCTCCAAAGACTCTGTGTAGAGACAGTTCATATCTTGCGGCACACCGCGCCCTCACAGCTGGCGCCAGTTCTTAGAACAATATCGTGAACTGGCGAGGTTGCAACTACAATAAGATGTTTTCACAATACTCGGCCGGTGACTACGACCTACTCGTTCTTCTCTAACGTTACCTAGTATACACCGAATTCACTGTTTGATTTAAATTCAATACCAACTCTCAGCAAAAGAGCCAGTATTTGTGTCAGAGGCGTAGAGACCAGTCTGCTGTAGAACTCGCCTACTTAGTCCCACCGTGTCTGTTGTCAAGTACTACGAGCAAGTCAGAGGTTTAGCTCTACATACTGGGTATGGAATGGTTAATCATTTTTGTCATTGGAACTCGAATCGGCAAACATGGTTCATTAAACTTAGACAGCATTAGAAACATCTCTCACGACTCACAGACTAGCTGCCCTACTAAATACCTATAATGAGTATATACTATTTTCTTGAAGCGCTCGAGGCCCCGCGGACTCGGTGTTCTGTAAACGATTACTGAGTTAAGCAACTTTCACTATGGCTGGTCCTCGGATGGGTGACCACTTTATGGTATTTAATTTTCGAGCGTTTCCGTGCTTCGGAAGGCACGTTAAGCCGTTTGTCCCGGTTGCCAGTAACATAGCAGTCGTTAAGCCTGGTTGAAGGCATTATGGGCGGCTTGAAACACATCAATAGCAGGTCGCCACAATCTGCGCCTGTCCATTTCAACACGGTAATGGGCTCACCGTTGTTACGTGGGACAAAAGTGCATACGGTGAAATGTGGTCGTATAGTATAAAATAAATAAAATAAAAATATCTTTATTTTGCATAGACCATTTTAACGGCGCTTACAAAATGTCATACACTATTTAAAATATTTAAAACGACCTCTACCTATCCTTTCGGGGATAAAGGCGTGACAATATGTATGTTGGTACTATTTTCTTATTCGCTTCTGCTAGCTCGTCATTACTTGAGGAGCTTTTCTTCAACTAAATAGCCATGAAACACTAGACGTCACTATTGTTTAGCTGGAAATAAATAGCAATTAAAACGAATTGCCACTCGTATATAATATTTAAAACGTTCCATCGTTATTTCATGTTAACGTATCGTAAGTGGTGTATTGTACTGGAATAATAATTGGAACAAAATTACAATTCTATATTTGTTCAGATCAATTAAATTTAAGCGGAGAAATAAATAGGCTTGATTTCAGTAAAATATCGTCTTGGAATTTTCCTAATTTCGTGACGATCTCGGATCCTGGAAATTCCACGTTCTATACATTGATTTATCAATAAGAGCGATCGCAAATTGGTTTTCTCCTATTTGTGACGTAATTAAATTGTTAGCAGCGATTGTTCCGTTGTCGTGTCGGTATTCACGAACTTTGAGGCTTTGTTCTGTTGACATATAGATGTATGTATAGTGTTGGACTATAGAATCGGTTCACAGCGAAGACTTGCTCTCGTATTATTCGTATCAGTATCTTTGTAAAGGATATTGCGGTAGTCATCACCAATACTTTGATCCTTAACAAGTGCAAGTGAATGAAACACCATTGTCCTTGTAATGTACTTGTGTATGTATTAGCACCCTTCTCACGCTCAAGTAATGGAAGTAGCAGTAGTAGTAGTCACCCTTCTTCCCCGAAGGTATATTCAGAGGCATACTACACGCCCACACTTTTACATGTGTATTTTGTCCCACGTAATAGGTAGTAAAGCTACTAACGTGTTGATACGAGCCGGCGGAGCTGCTGTTTATTTTTTCAAGTCTCTCACTTGATTTAAAGGGGTTCTGTGTCCGAGGTTAGATTGCATTGTTACATGAGTATAACCACGTCCACTGTTTACTACCATGTTACTGGCACCCGGAGCCAAAGACTTAATGTGCCTTTCAAATTGTTGAGTAAAAATTAATAAATACCAGAAAACAATAAAGATGTTGTGCGTGTATGAAGCGATTGATGAAACTTCAAGAAGCAAAGAGGTATGCATGGATCACGAAGCCTGGCGATCTGTCCTCTCTGACTACCCCGTCAGGGATACAGCGTGAAGATAGTTAGTTAGTTAATAAAGATTTTATTGGATCCTATTTATTTAATTTGATGGACAGGAATGATAATTTAAGTGTAATGAACGATAATTTAAGTGCATTAATAAATAATAAATAAATATTGTGGGACATTTTTTTACGCAAGCGCCATATAGTTTAGTCCGAGACTATCAGGACTTTAATTGGTCGTGCTACTTAGTGTCTAGCACATAAGACCTTTTAGTCTTTTTGATACCACCTCACTAAAAAGGCAACGGGTTCAAAATTTCTTCCAAATTTAACATCTAAAATAGGCATATTTTATTTTTATTAAATTAATTCGGCCCTTCAGACCCACTTCAGTTCTGTGCTTCGGAAGGCACGTTAAACCGTTGGTCCCGGTTGCCAATAAAATGGCAGTCGTTAAGCCAAGTTGAAGGCCTTATGGGCGGCTTAAAAAATTTCAACAGCGGGTCGCCGCAGCCTGCGCCTGTCCATCTCAACACGACAATGTGCTTATTACCTGTTACGTGGGACAAAAATGCAAACAGTGAAATGTGGGCGTTTAATATGCCTCTGCCTACCCCTTCGGGGATAAAGGCGTGATAATATGGCATGGCGCCATATAGACCAATGTAAGATTGTCCTATGTAATCAACTATCCTATGTAATAACTGATAAACATTCTTATATATTTCTAAATACATAAACATTATATATAGGAAACACCCAAATTCGAAACAAACATTTACGGATCACACAAATATTTGTTCCGACCCGGGTATCGTACCCAGGACCACCGTGGCAGTCATATACAGGAACCTACCCGATATACACCACAATACTTGGCAGATTCAGTAAGCACTGTGCACGGTCCCAGTATATTCATAAGCCTGTGTATGAAGCCTCCGAAACAATATCCTGCAGCTTCACGCGTCAGACCACACATTCATGTGTTGACAATCGCATGTCATCGAGGATAGATGGTGATCCGTCCATTCACATAGAATTACTCCTGGGAAACACTAAGCCTGTGAGACAGTGACAGTCAAACTATCCCACACCAAGGCCCCCACGTGAAAACATTTTTTTTATTTTATTATAGAGATTAGATTCTATTGAACTACATAAATTAATTACTTATTTATTTGATTATAGCATCTCAAGACAGTCTATGTTGTCCTCTTTGACATCATAAACGAAAATGTTAAAAATGTAAGTTAACGATAAAGGTTTTTTTCAAAATTTTGGATTTTGAAAACAACCATAACATAACAACATGTATTATTTTATATACACAATAGAAAACTAGCTATGGCCCGTGTCTTTGCACGTGATTATGCATTATAAGTATGGAACCCCCAAGAAATAAAATCCGTATTTAGGCAAGAGGATGCCTAAGCTGTAATTTCTTCAATATCAACAGATAAAGGTCAACCTGTTGGTGGATATAATCAGCGTCACCGTGACTAAGTAAATCACTTATATTTTATAGTCATAGATCCTTTTCACTATTTGTTATTTGCGTGTTTACTTTAAAATATGTTACGCTGTTTTTATAAGTGAGAACTTATAATTGGCTTGTTATTACGACATTAGACTTCCATTTATAGAATCAAAAAAAAATAACTTCGAACCCCAACACCCGTTCTAGACGATTCACAGACTAGAAGAAAAGAACTGATTTTCAAAACCTAACTTTCAGCTGTTCACTCATTCATTTAATTTAATGTGGTGAAGTAGTCGACAGCCTTGGGCATCACGGTCTCTCATGCAGCAGGAGTGCAGGTCGCAGGTCACGTCATGCATACCTTAATGACATTATCCGTCGGGCTCTTGTCACCGCCGGTGTTCCAGCCGTTCTAGAACCGTTGGGGTCGAGACACTGGGCTCGTGGGGCCCAAGTGCTCGTTCACTGTATAGTGATATCGCAAAGCGACTGGTCGATTCTTCTCGTGACCATAGGGCTGCCCTCTTTCTCGCTCAGAGAATAAGCATTGCCATACAACGTGGCAATGCGGCCAGCCTTATGGGAACCTTACCGGTTGATTTTGATGGGGAGGAATTCTTCGACACCTAGTCGGGGCATCATTGTCAGTCTTGTAATAATTCCCACCACCCGCCCCCTTCTTTTTGTATTGTTTTCTGTAAATATGTTAAATTTTAATTTGTTAATAACCATGTAATTATTTAAATAACTTAGTGTTTCGAAATATAAAGGTTTAATAATCATACAGGATACACCACGAACAGAAATGTATTTATTTGCAATATAAAAGGAATTTTCTTATTTCGTAGAACAGTCCGAAAACAGGAGAGGTAAAAGTACAAAACTCATTTTAAATCAACACAATGTCTTAACTGCCTCGCCTTTAAAAGGACCATAAGCAGGGAAAATATTGTTTCAACCCTTACAGCTTGAGCACCACTGCCTTCGATAGATTCAAAAATACGCGCACTATTGTCTCGAATGGAGACGTAAACTAGCGTTCGCGCACGTCAATATCGCGACATGGAAATCGTTTTAGTCGCGAGTCGCGACGACTGGCGGTGACGTTGACGAGTGGGGGGCGGGTGAGCAGGCTGCATTAACATTGAACAGAGGATGGAAAACGCGCCACTGACAGCCGACACTGTGGCACTTTTGAAGATAGATTGACGTCTGCACTGAAAGGTTTGATAAAATAAAAACATATCAGACTCCGAGGTATCACGTGGTATACGTGAACTTTTCTCAGAAACAATTTTCTCCTAGAGTGGTAAAATTCACTCTCCTATTTAACATTACGGTACATAATAAATAAATATTTTTTGCAAATAAATGAATTATTATTATTATAAATATCGTTGGGACAACTCACACAAGGCCATCTGATTCCAAACTAAGCAGAGCTTGTACTATG
Source organism: Thumatha senex (assembly GCA_948477245.1). NCBI lineage: Eukaryota > Metazoa > Arthropoda > Insecta > Lepidoptera > Erebidae > Thumatha > Thumatha senex. The sequence goes on along the minus strand of OX419750.1, from coordinate 367,327 downwards.
GTAACCAGATAACTGATAAACATACTTGTATATTTCTAAATACATACATATTATAGATAAATAACACCCAGACACAAAATAAACCATCTTGCTCATCACACAGTTGTATCCTGGGTGGGAATGGAACCCACGACCTCTTGCGTAGCAGTCGGATACACTCCCACCGCGCCACAGAGGCTGTCATGGTTGTTTTCCAATTAAGACATGTTTTCTCTCAGTTTACGTTATTATTTCTGTAATTAAGATTTTACAAGATTTTCAGCATTTTTAACCCATACGAACAAAATGTTGACCTCTGTGTCCAATATAAAAACTTTGGATAAGGCCCGGAATGAAGCATGGGTGATGATGATGATAACAGTAACACGAATATTTTATTTTAATATATATTACCTAAATAGCTAAAACGAATTGCAAATTTACATTGAACATTGCTAAAATAGCAATTAGGACTTGGTATTCTTGCCGAGGCCAGGATTTTGAGTTTTTTAAAACAATGCGAATCGTAGAAGAAAGGGTTTTTGATTCTGAAAAAAATATATATGATAGTTAAGGATTTAATCTAGTCAAAATGACTTTCTGTTACAAAATCTAATGAACTTCACTTGATAGAATAACAATTCAAAATTGGGCAACTTTAAATTGTTATTCTATCAAGTGAAGTTTAAAATATTTTTTCGATGCCAAATCTAAACTACAGATAATTTTCATGAAATTTTTATACCCAACTATAGCTACTAAATATTTATAGACATAATCGCTTAATTTGACTATATACAGTGATTTTTATAGTACAAATGTTTAAATAATACCAGATTCGCGCCGCTGACGCCTGATCAGTCGCGCCCTGGCGCTTACTTAGGTAGGACCTGTGTCAGGTTATTTCGTTGCGCTTCCCTTGTTATTTCTTCGCAATGGCACAGTATATTTATCAGAGCAGTAAGCATTTCATCATCATCCGAGCGCCTGTCCCAGCTGCATCTCGCGACCCCCGGAGTTCGCTTTGTATAGTGTATATGAGAGTTTTAATATAAAATGAGCTACGTACACTTCACAGAAGCATTAGAATTATCCCGGTACCCACAGGTTAGAAGGCAGTTATATAATTCACTGAGCCAGTGGGCTGTTTAATGTATGTTTACCTATTTTTCCGCTAACTATTGACGAATTTCAATTTTTATTTTTTTGGAAAGTTTTGTTTTAAACAAATTTTATCAATAGATTCTGAAGCTTTACCATCCGATTGCCACTGGCTCAAGTAATCAGTGCAGTTGTTTTATTTAAGCTTCGCTTCGCTGCGCATAATTTACTTAAATTGTATCGAAGACCTTTGTTTTATTCTTAAAGTATAAATTATTTAAGTATATTTATAAATTTATTAGCCACGAATTTATCCCCGAAGGTGTGGCAGAGGCATATTGTGGTGAGCCCAATTGCCTGTGCTCAAATGGACAGGCTCAGATTGTGGCGACTTGCTGTTGTAATTTTTAAGTCGCTGAAAGGGTATTCACCTGACTTAACGAGTGCCGATTGCAACGTTACTAGCAACCGGGACAAACAGCTTAACGTGTCCTTCGAAGGACGAAAACGCTGGTAAATGAAAATGCTACAAAACGGTCATCCATCCAAAGTCCGAGAGACTTTCTTAAATTAGTGATCTTTTATAGAGAACTGAGTGGGGCTACCAGCGCTTATATAATTATAAAAGCGCTGGTAGCCCCACTAACTTTTTACTTTATGGCAGTAGCCTTAAAAAATGTATAACATTTCATGTAACTATTAATAAATAATCCCAACATTTTAACCCGAAGGTTTTCTGCGCTTTAGTGGATCTGGAGAAAGCATTTCATAACGTTGTGAGAGAAACTCTGTAGTACTCCTCCGTATGGCCTGGCTGGCCATCCACCCCATACCCGGGCATGATATGGTGTGGACGGCCAGCTGCTGCGGGCGATATAGTCACTTTATACGGACTGTAAAGCTTGCGTGCGACCAAGGGGATGTTCACATGGCGCCTCTTTTTTATGTCTGTTCGGGCGTCAAACGGGGTTGTGTTATGTCCGCCTTGGTTGTGTTTTTCATAGTGATCTTATAGTTGGCTGCAAAAGTTAAAAGATTATGATGTGTTGTAAAATTGGAAACTTTACAGTACATTGTCTGTTGTACGCTGATGATGCGGTAGTGATGGTCTCATCAGAAGGCGACCTTCAGGCATTAGTCACTAATATGAAAGTAGAAGTCTTCGCTGCATGTTAAACTTAGAATCGGGTATTTGAAAGAGAAAAAGTAGGAACTAATAGCAAGATTTGGGTAAACCGGAAACGTTTACCAAAATGAAGTTATATACTTAGGGAGAATGTTTAGCGGGAACGGAAGATGTGTTCTGAAGTACAACGGTGACTAGCTGCCTGAGACAAGGACATAACATTATGTTTTTTTTATTTTAATATTATTAAAAAAAAAAGATGAGTAAATGAGTACGGGACATTTTATTTGGTCCTTGTACATAAAGCATAAATTTTTTATTAAATATATCATCATTAACTCCTACTAATTATAGACGCGAAAGTTTGTAAGTATGAATGTTTGATGATACTTACAAATAAAAACTACTGAATGGAATTTAAATAAACTTTACAATAATATAGCTTATCTATCAGAATAACACATAGGCTACTTTTTATCCCGGGAACAAGTTCGTTTAGAAAACGGGAACGAGAAATTTACATCACGCGGGCGAAGTCACGGGCGTCAACTAGTATATCATTAGCTTTAAAATAAAATCCAACACAAGAACAGATATGTTCCATTTCGATTGCTACTTCCAATCATTTTTACTGTGGCGTGCCAGCGGAAAATACATCGTCAATCTATCTTGGCGGGGGTGACGAAGCGTTTTGGGGCCTACGCGACTTGACCTACCTCCCTTAAATGAGTCAACCAGATATTTTAAAAACGTTAAGTACTTTACGTCGTGACCGGGAAAACATGGCTAAGAACACTCTACATTCACTGGAAGCAGGGAAACGAGGACTCGATATAATTACTAATATAAAATTTTATTCCGAATATTCATGGTGGAGTCGGGCATGACGCGGGCGAAGCCGTGCATGCAATTTATTCTTGGTGTACAATAAAGCATATTATTATTATGTCTCTTCTGTTCACGGGTATCTTCATGAGAAAAAAAGAGAAGATACCCGTGAAAAGAAGAGACATAACAATAATATGCTTTATTGTACACCAAGAATAAATTTGAATAATTAGAAACCATTATTATATATAGTAAGTACAATGGGCGGCCTTATTGCAAGCGGCAATCTCTTCCTGCCAACCTTTAGATGGAAAAGACTGTATTAAGATTTAATATAGGGCTTAAAGTTTGGTGACATATAATACATATAATACCAGTAGATTCCAACGCATACATTTATACACATACACATAAACATACATACATATACCTACATACATACACATACATAAATACACATACATGCATACACATACATACATACACATACATACATACATATACATACATACATACACATACATACATACACATACCTACATATACATACATACATACACATACCTACATCCACATACATACATACACATACCTACATACACATACATACATACCTATACAATCAATCACTTATATAATACATAGCTTAGTGTAGGGTAGTTTATGTTGAAAGATAATATTCTTTAACTCCTAACTTAAACGTTTGAGCCCGTCTGATAGTGACCGGTAGTGCATTCCACAGTCGCGCCGCCTCAACAGTAAAAGACTTATCAAAAAACTTTGTTTAATGTGCCGGTATATGCAGTCGCAAGTTCTCTGACCACCTGAGGAACCTCGAATGCGTGTCACCTAGGAACTCAAACCGTTCCTTGAGATAGGAGGGAGCTAGTGGGTTAAATAATATCACTACATATTATAAAACAAAGTCGCTTTTCGCTGTCTGTGCCTATGTATGCTTAGATCTTTAAAACTACGCAACGGATTACGATACGATTTTTTTTAATAGTTAGAGTGATTCTCATAGAAGGTTTTTATGTAAAATCGACTGCCTCTGTGGCGCGATGGGAGTGTATCCGACTGCTACGCAAGAGGTCGTGGGTTCGATTCCCACTCAAGATAAAACTTTGTGTAATGAGTACGATGGTTTATTCTGTGTCTGGGTGTTATTTATCTATAATATGTATGTATTTAGAAATATATAAGTATGTTTATCAGTTATCTGGTTACCATAGTACAAGCTCTGCTTAGTTTGGAATCAGATGGCGTTGTGTGAGTTGTCCCAACAATATTTATTTATTATTTATTATTATTTATAATTTGTTAAGTTTTCGTATATATTGACCAAATTATAACGATATTTGTTGGGGATGTCGAAAAAAATAAGCCGTCTGGGAGCTTTCAACAAAAACGCTGCCTAAACCCTTTGAGATATAACAAAATAATGTATGGTGCAATTGTGTATCTAATAAAGGTCTACAAAAAAGTCAGCGACGACATATGTCTATCTCTTAAGAATAACATACTATATTCATTTAATACTTTAAAAAAACAGCAATTATTAAGCGGTAATTTGAAGGCTATTTACACAAATATGCTATTAATCCTTATCATTTTTACTACGTTAGTTGGCTTCAGCATTTCATGAAGATTATTTTGTCCCTTCACACCTTGCAAATTAAATGAATATCTTACGAGTTATCGCACATACAAGATTAGGCGCGAAGAAATTAATTTAATTCGACCGGGCCGTGTGGGTAGGTAGGTACCTAGGTACTGGAGAGCGGAGAAGTAATCAATGAATTTGAAAAATGTTCATACCTTAGATTATGGTGTTTATGTAATCTAAGGTTCATACATTATTGTGAATGTTAAATTATTAAACAACGGGATTAAATGGGTGCCACGGGGTTCGAAGTATGTCACGGGCGAAGACGGGCGGGACAGCTAGTATTATATAATAAGTAAAGGATATGAGTATTCCGTCGAAGGCGAATCGGGAGCCACTTGAGTTGGTTGCGGTATTCAGATACGTGATCATATTTGCGTAAACCAAATATAAACCTTATGCAGAAATTTTGAAGGCGGTCAAATTTATTTAGTTGCTCCTCCGTGAGATTAAGATAGCTGGCATCAGCATAGTCTAATATTGGAAGAAGTAGTGATTGTGCAAGCGAGATCTTCGTCGGAATCGGGAGAAGGCCACGCAGTCTTCGTAAAGAACCTGCCGAAGCAAATAATTTGCGATTGACTTCTTGTAATTGAGGCCCCCAGGACTTTTTTGTATTGTTTTGGTTTTAACCGTATCACTTACCGGTATAGGTATGGCATTAAATGTTATTTGTGGCAACTGAGCCCAGTCAACTCTAGAGATCATCCAGGTACTGCCTATAAGGATTATAATTAAATAACACCCAGACACAGAATAAGAAGCGCTCGTGGCCCCGCGGTCTCAGTGTTCTGTAAACGATCACTGAGTTACGCAACTTTCACTATGGCTGGTCGTCGGATGGGTGACCACTTTGTGGCATTTACATTTTGCGAGCGTTTCCGTGCTTCGGAAGGCACGTTAAGCCGTTGATCCCGGTTGCCAGTAAAATGGCAGTCGTTAAGCCTGGTTGAATGCCTTATGGGCGGCATGAAAAACTTCAACAGCAGGTAGCCACAACCTGCGTCTGTCTATGTAGTATATAAAGTGGGCATATAATATGCCTCTGCCACCCCTTCGGGGATAAGGCGTGATGGATATTTATTTTTTACTTTACACATAATAAACCATCGTGCTCATCACACAAAGTTTTATCCTGGGTGGGAATCGAACCCACGGCCTCTTGCGTAGCAGTCGGTTACACTCTCACCGCGCCACAGAGGCAGTCAATTTTTTATTACATTTAGCTTGCCAAAATAACGCTGCCCGCCTGATGGAAAGTCATGACGGCATTCGAAAATTTTCTTTAATGTTTGAAAATGAACGTGAATGAAAATGAAAAATCTTTATTCATGTAGGTCACAAAGTAACATTTAAGAACGTCCGGATTATTGCTTCTACATTTAGGTACATTTACCGCCAGATTCGCAACGCAATAGTTAGAGCTTGAGAAAGAACCTTGCAATAAAACTCATGGCCACTCTTTTCTAACTGCCAGTAATTACATTAGTTTTATTTACATGATATTTGAACAAATTATATAGTAATGAGTCTATACAAAATCAAATCGAAATGAGAGTGGCACCTATGCCAGGCACACGTTGTTCGGGAATGTCGTATAGAATTCATTTTTTTTAAAGTTTTATAAGATAATTTTTTAAAGGTTTTGAAGTTTTGTCAAACAATTTGGTCTAAATAACTTCATTTCCATACCAGTTACACAAGAAGCGCTCGTGGCCTCGCGGTCTAAGTGTTCTGTAAACGATCACTGAGTTACGCAACTTTCACTATGGCTGGTCCTCGGATGGGTGACCACTTTGTGGCATTTACATTTGCGAGCGTTTCCGTGCTTCGGAAGGCACGTTAAGCCGTTGGTCCCGGTTGCCAGTAAAATGGCAGTCGTTAAGCCTGGTTGAAGGCCTTATGGGCGGCTTGAAAATTTCAACAGCAGGTAGCCACAACCTGCGTCTGTCTATTTCAACACGGCAATGGGCTCACCACCTATTACGTGGGACAGGATTCCATACGGTGAAAAGTGGGCATATAATATGCCTCTGCCACCCCTTCGGGGATAAAGCGTGTTGGATATTTATTTATTTATTTAGTTACACAAGGGAAGAACAAGCTTTAACTGTAAGCAGATCGGTCACCCATTTTTATAATAATTTAATTTTACCGATTTAATAAAAGTGTTCACTCATGTTATCCTAACGTTGAATTGACAACCGCTCGACCGATTTCGATAAAATTTAAATGGGACCCTTTGGCCAAAGTTTCTCTATAAAACGATTCAGGCGTTTTAGTGTAACCGGTGATACATAAAATATTCTGATGAATTGAGAATATCCTTATTATTTGAAGACTGTTTAAAATAGAATTGTCGATATAAATATTTAATTAACTGATAATGATTACATCGTGTAAGATGCTAATTCATAAATACTTATCTAAAAACTAATTAAACTCAAACGTTGAAAAAGAAAAACTTCAGAATATATATCATGCCATAGAACAGGGCCGCTTTCAGAAGATGAAAATGTCTAAATTATTGACTGTAAAGATAAGTGAAGGCTTATATCCACCCTATACATTCATATGACCGTGTCCTCCACTTCTATTTGGTTGCTAGGAGCTGCTTGCATTCTCGGCATTGTTGGGAGCGACTGCCGCCAGCTCCCCCGTACGGGGGAAGGGCGCCTGCGTCACTGTCTCGTCCCTTAAACAGCTGGTCGAGCAGATCGTGGTCCAGCCAACCAATTACACCAGGATTTTTAATTTGAAACCTTATAACAAATCCTTGTGTCCACCGCTGAGGTCCATCCTCGGACAATTCTACCACCGTTAAAATATTAGATATGTGTACCCGGTTTATGATTTATTATACACTAGCGGAGACACTTGTCAGTTACGGATTAAATAGCTTTGGACTCGCATTCAAACACATTTCTGAGACAAATATGCCTAGAGAATACCAATGAGTTGTGAAAAATCTTCTTTGCCCCCAAGTGGTGTCCTAAAAACTGACTGAAGCTTGAGCCTAGGAGAGGCACCGACCGGCTAATCCGGCCCTGATACGTACCTATTGGTTTTCTAGATAAATACTCGACTTCACATGAAATTGTTACATAGTTGAGTTTACTCGGTATACAAAATGTACACAACACTGGGACTAGTGCTCGTCTTAGTTTCCTGCTGCGCCGCAGATACTTGTAAGTAGAAAAGATGCTCGTTTATTGGAAAGAAACTGTTTTAATTGACGACTGTGCTGTAAATCTGCTTTTAAAAGTTAATCTGTCAATTGGACAAACAACCTCACCTGCGTGCGGTGCACCTGTTGACGGCAGACAAGTGGTCAAGTGGACGGTCGCTTCCCACGACGACAAAATAGTTTTGACAACAGTTCCAAGCAGCTGTCATTGGACAGTAGCCTAAGCCACGGGACCCGAACCAAGCTTCGGAGTTCGAGGACAAAGCGAAAACTTGAGTCGGGGAAGAATGGAGCTACGCTTACTTCGTTTGCTTCGCTCTAATAATAAATAGTATAGCACACATTAAATAGTATATCCACACCAGAAAAGGTAGAAAAAATATTGTCTACTTTAATACTGTCGCGTTCTACGCTGTAGGTATATTTATTTTAACGTGGATGCACGCAGTTTTTGACCAATTCGGTCGATTAATGCACTAACCCTTTCAAGTCACAAACCATCGTGATTGGTAGTAAATACCAAATGTGGAAGTCATCCGGTGTCCAGGATTTACTTACGAGGACGCCGTGAAGAGCTATGGGCACCACCCACGCTGTTTCCCATCTTCGCAACGAACTTAAGAGGTCCGACTACATCAAAACACTCGAAGTGTTACGCCTCCTTTTGAATTTCCTTTAAAAATATCTTCCCATGTGTGGGTCACAAGTTGAAACGTTGAGTAGCAATAGGATAATTATAAAACCTTAAAATACCACGTCTACATCACGTCATTTATTTTTTATTATTTTTTATGTTTAGTGGTTTGTTTGTGCCTCTTTCTTGCTTTTTCTTGAAGGATTTTAGGTTACGGGATCCATCAAGGATCTATCTTCGGGCTTGCGCAACCTTGCATGCGATGCATTGGAAGCGCATGACCCAGGGACCGCACCGTAAAGTTACGTATTGGAACTTTAGCAACAGAGCCGGTGCTTGAGCCACCTGCTGACTTACGAGCGAAGTCGTGGCAAGGAAACATTCGAAACAACTTATCTGACCCGTGTGGTACATGCTCTTAAAGTATAAAAAATAATTTACAATAGACCTCCGTCTAGAGCGGTGCACTGTCATAGCTTGATGTGAACAAATCAAATGATACTATTATAAATCTGAAAAATTGTTTGGATGTTTGTTACTCTTTCACGTAAAAACTACTGAATGGATTTTAATGAAACTTTACAATAATATAGCTTATACATCAGAATAACACATAGGCTACTTTTTATCCCGGGAACAAGTTCCTGTGGGAAACGGGAACGGGAAAACTTCACTACGCGGGCGAAGCCGCGGGCGTCAACTAGTAAATAAATAAATATTGTAGGACACTTTATACACAGCGCCATCTAGCGCGAACTAAGTTATAAGCTTGTACTATGGGATTTAGACAACTAAATAGTTGCTTTGATTTCAGGCGATGAAACTTGTGACTTCAACAACGAGCAATGTCTTATGAAAGGAGCCACGGTTATGTTCAAATCCGCTGTAGAAGGTTTCGACGGTGAGCTGCCATCCATTGACCCAATGCTCATACCCATAGTCAAGGACATACCAGATTTAGAATCTGTTGTGGTTAAAGGATTGAGGGGCTGTCATGTCACCAAGATACGGTAATACTTACTTTGTAATGTAGACTTAACAAAATTAGATGAACGCGGATGGTTCGTGGAACGGGATTAAATAGGTGCGACGGGACGTCGAAGTATATCACGCGTGAAGCCGTGGGGGTAAATAATATTCGTATTCCTTATCACAAAACACAGGGACACATGGCGAAGTGTTACATAAGTAACATTTGTCAAGAAAGATCACATTTATGTACGTGAATACAATTTGCGATCTCAAATCGGTTCTTAACGTGCTCTTTCTTTCATTGATTGTCGGGATATTTATCATGTCTTGTCACTTTCATTCGTGATCTTGCAACAGTGCCGAAATATCGGCTACTAGCGAATGAAATGAAAGTCATGGTAAATATCCCGACAATCAATATTTTAGTAATATTTAATAATTGATAAATTTTTAAAGCAATTATTTGCTATATTTCTTATAAATTTTTAATAAAATCGAAAACTCAATTTGATTCGAAACAGGGATTGAACCTGAGACCTTTGCCTAACCAGGGCAATGTTCTAGCCACCTGAACTACCCGAACCGTATCGAATCAAGTTGAAATTCTCCACGATATTAATATCGTCATTTTAAGAGTATGACCAGAGCCATCTATCGAGCTAATGAACAACTCGAGACCAATGAACAGTGTTACAACTATTTTTAAACATTGATGCAATGGACTCCACTCAGTATATTGATAAATTTTTAAAGCAATTATTTGCTAATTTCTCATAAATTTTTAATAAAGTGGAAAAGACAATTTGATTCGAGACAGGGATTGGACCTGTGACCTTTGCCTAACCAGGGCAATGTTCTAGCCACCTGAACTACCCGAACCCTTAAACCCGAACACTTAAAATGACGATATAAATATGGTGGAGAATTTCAACTTGATTCGATACGGTTCGGGTAGTTCAGGTGGCTAGAACATTGCCCTGGTTAGGCAAAGGTCACAGGTTCAATCCCTGTCTCGAATCAAATTGTCTTTTCTACTTTATTAAAATTTTATGAGAAATTTAATAATTGTTGGTAACGCGTTGTATGTAGAGAGAGGAGGAGAGGAGACTCCTACCTCGGACACTTGTACCAGATTCTGTAAAATGCTGCCACGGAACCGGTTGCTCTCCGCTGCACCAGTGGCTCAAGGCTTCTTGTACCTCAGGACAATCTAGTAACAATTGTTAGAAATTAGTCTCTACCAAAATGTTCCATTTTAGATTAGACACGAGTGTCGAGAGCTTCGACTACGGCTTGCACTGTCCGGCGGTGGTCTCCAAGTTCAACGACTTGAATGCAGGAGTTACATCAATTGCCTGTAAGTTTTTCATCGTTTAAAACTAACTATTATTTGTCGTACTCACCATAGAAACGTGGAGTTCTAACTAGTGTTTCAAAATTAACTCGGTGTAATTAAATGCCATTATTAAACTTCTTTCTAAATAAATTAAACTTGTCTGGAGTCGCTCTTCGCAGTTTGGCAAAAAACATTCGATACGGACCCAATAATTTTACACGCGGACAAGCATAACAGCCTCGGTGGCATACCTACTGGTGGTACGCGACATCTCGGGTACGAGTCCCGGGTCGGAACTAATATTTGGGTAATCTACAAATGTTTGTTTCGTACTATGGATTTTTTTCTAATATTATAAACTTGTTTATACCCGCAGCAGCACCCGTGTGGTCAAGTTTTCCCGTCGCAGGAACTTGTTCGAAATAAAGGGGCCCAGTGTGATTCTGATGTGTGATCAAAATCCATTAATTAGTTTTTGCGGTAAAGAGTAACAAACCTACATCCATACATTCTTAAAAACTTTCGCGTTTAAAATATTAGTAGAATAAGAAAGAGTACAAGTATACTTATGTTTAGTATTTACCAACTATGTGATTTAATTGTACTAGTAACTTAAGTGTTTCAATAGCCATCAATGGTACTTCAGCGATTCAAATAATCATACCTTCGTACCTGGAAATACAAAATCGATTAAACTTTCTCGTTCCAGATGATTGCGATCTGTCCTTCACAGGAGACTACGGCATCTATTATAAAGGGGCTCTTCAGAAGAAACATTTGTTCATCAAACGCCTCAACAGCACGCGTGCAGCCTGTAATGGTAAGCTGGAGCTTTACCTGTTTCTGATTACAAATAAATTACCACGAGTATCAATTTTTTTCCAAAATTATACCCTTAAGGGTGTAATAAAGAGAATGAGAGTTTGTATGAAAATATTTGAATATTGATAAGAGGCATGGGTTAGTTACATCTCTAACCCATGCCTCTGCAACGGGAGTGGAAGATGTCACAGGCGAGGCCGGGGGCACATCTAGTACGAAATATTCATAAGAACCAGCAATTATTCCAGCGGCTCCACCCGCGTGAAGTTTTAATGTTCTCATGTCCCACAGGAACTTGTTCTTGGGATAACCGGGGTTTGTTCTGATGTGTATGCCATATTATTGAAAACTTTCATCAATATCCATTCAATAGTTTTTGCGTGAAAGAGTAATAAACCTACATCCATATATTGTTACAAAATTTTGCGATTATAATATTAATAAGATAAGAAGATTAAGTAATTTGTCGAACATCATCCAAAATTGCACCTGTTGGAACAAGAGTACATTATAACAAACATATTATATGAATGTACAGCAGCAATATTGACTTATTCCAATTGGTTACAGATTTCTCGTCAGTTGAGCTGGTGCTCGACGGCGGAGAACCCCTTGGGTTACAGAAGGACGCGATCAGATCCATGACTTCTACGGTTGGCCAGCAAGCCATGCGTGTATTGATAAACTACCATAAAGCCTATCTCGATAGGTATTGCTCGTTAGACGTATTTCCTGCCTGTTAATAGGAGGCGGCCGTGTGGCCACTAGTTTAGAACTATTCTTTTTTAATTGCTACTGGGGGGTATGGGGCAGAAGTCAAATAATCTTATCAATAATTATATTAATGTTCCGGTGTGTAATAATAATGTTATGTTGAATATATACCAAATTATATACCGACATTGAATTACATAATTTATTTAATTTTTATTTTCTTTACATTGGATTTCTCCCAATTAACACATACACTCAGATGTACAAATGTATGTTTGAAAACATACCAGCTACTACTGATTCCACCCTGGTGGTTCTTTCGCTATGGCTATCCTCAGATGGTCACCGTTTGTGGAGCTTCCATTGGACAAGCGTTTCCATGCTCCGAAAGGCACATTAAAATGTTCGTCCCGGTTGTCAGTAATATGGCACTCGTTAAGCCAAGTCTAAGGCGTATAATATGGACGACTTGAAAAAATACGGCTACCAACGGCAAGTCGTCAACTAACCAAACTCCAAATATCGCGGAAGCACCTAGCTTTAGCAGTCAATAAAAAATTAAATGAAATTCAAAATCTAGTGGTTTGGTTCGGAAACATCTGGGAGACGCTAAGAAGAAACAACGCTCCGTACAACCGATTTCTTGGAAATGTCCCATATAATAGAACGCGAATTATCGTACAAATGAACATTCAACAACAAACACCACATTGTTCTTGCACAAACGTAACGATATGTTCGTTCGCTCCCGCCCACTGTTCGACGAGCGCTGGACAGGCGCACATGGACAGGTACCGGCAGATGCGGGTGAAAAGGGTCAAAGTAACTAGCGCCAGCCCACCGGCTACCCCTTTCTCTGTGATTTCCACGAGTTCCTTTGTACCAATTACAGATTAATGTACTACTATAATTCAAGTAGTAAATAAATAAATAAATATCCATCACGCCTTATCCCCGAAGGGGTGACAGAGGCATATCATATATCCCACTTTTCACCGTGTGGATTCCTGTGCCACGTAATAGGTGGTGAGCGTATTGCCGTGTTGAAAATAGACAGACGCAGGTTGTGGCTACCTGATGTTGAAATTTTTCAAGCCGCCCATAAGTCCTTCAACCAGGCTTGATGACTGCCATTTTACTGGCAACCGGGACTAACGGCTTAACGTGCCTTCGGAAGCAGGGAAACGCTCGCAAATGTAAATGCCCATCCGAGGACCAGCCATAGTAAAAATTGCGTAACTCGGTGATCGTTTTACAGAACACTGAGACCGCGGGGCCACGAGCGCTTCTAAGAGACCTTAAAATTAAAAAAAATCATGAAAATATCGTAGAAGTCTTTTATGCACCAGCATGGACTTCCTAGATAGTTAATATCTAGTCCTTGCTGGTTTACCTATAAGTTGTGTTCATTATGGCTACTCACTATACTCGTACTCGCACAGAGTTCTATACTTAATCAGCAGATCACGATATGAAGTTCAGGACCGTGTGCATCATTGCCTTTGTGCGATAAGGCCGCCAATTGTAAAACCAATTGTTGTCACATTATCTTTATGTTTAAATGTAATTTGGTGTTACAATAAAGAATATATCAATGAATCAATCAATCATTGTTGATCATCGATGGGCGGCGGGTAGGCGGTAATCGCGGGCGCGCGAACCCCACGTGGAGGTCCCTGCGCAGCGCGAGGGTAGCATGCGACAATTCTCTGGCCGCGCGGCCCCATGCCTCTAGTTTATATTAGCAGCTTAATTTGGGTTAGATGATCATATGATAGAGACAGAACGTGTCCCAAAATGTCATTGTTCATTTACAACGTGCTACAATGCATGTAGGCAACTTCCTACGTAGGTACAAACCAGTTCTTAATACCTGCTTGTATCCAGTAAATACACTGCAAGGAGCTTTATTTACTTGCCTTGTCAGAGTCGACTTACGACACCTCGACACGAACTAAGCCCTTTGATAACAACCCCGAGAGGAGATTGCCAATAACATTTGAATACGTAAACATTACCTCGCACTGCTGCACACATTGATTTCTAATTAACGTAGTGACAGCTTGTCGCCGAGTATTTGTGTTCACCGTCTCCTTCATTTGGAAGTGTTTGCTTCGATTGACTGTCACTCTCACGGTAGTTCTTCACAAGTAAGCACATAGGTGGTAGGAGCTGCACGCGTGCTGCTTGGGCTGGCGAGGCTGGTCTCTGTTGGAGCTGTACCCTTATCGGCGGCGGTCGGTGTAAGAGTTATTACTTTTTCAGGGACCACAGTATAGGAATCTAGCAATCTAGGGGATTTAAATCTTTTTTTATTATTATTTGTAGATATTGTATTACCATTATCACTAAGTAACAGTAGTAATAATGAATAAGGCTCACGAAAGTTATTATTCTAATTGTATACCAATTTTTACCGAAGACCCTAATTAAAACAGCAACATATAGAAATTCTTGTAGATAGGTTAGATAATAACAAAAAAAAATTATAAAAAAATCACAATACGAACAACAACATTAGGTAAGTGTTGTTTTCAATTGAGGTTACTGATCAAATTCACGTTTAGTCTTGTTTAATGATAAATTGAATTATTGAGGGACTCTAAATGAGGTAGAAGGAAACGAGACTTATAGTGTGTGGAGACTTGAATGGAGTGGAACCCACCCAGGGTAACGCTCGCGATGGATTTGAGTCGGTACACGGGAAGTAAGGGGACAAAAGGGTGAACGACGCTGGCAAGCTTATACTGGCATTTCGTAAGGAAAAGGATTTGTTTGTGGCGAACACAATGTTCAACCACAAAAACAAATTGATACGAGGAGATGTAAGTTAAAGAGACGCATGATAGATCTATTCTTAACGGATAGTCGGCTCCGTGAACAAGTTATATATTTTGGTACTTAATATGTATGTATTTGAATATGTATGTCATTATTATTTATGTATGTTCGTTAAACTGCACACACATATTAATTATATCTCACCTTAACATTTCCTATATCAGGCCTACTGGAAGAGATTTCTATGGAAATAAGTAGGCCTGTCAATGTTAGTAGTGAGAATGTGGAAAGTGTATGGCAGAACTTTAGTGATAGTATGGTAAATGCTGTTGTGGAAGTGTGCATTTACGTGTAGCTGCAACGGATAAGGTACTTCTCCTTATTGCCCCGCTGAAAGTCCACCTGTATCTGAATCACCTACGGATCGGCCTTCTAACTCATACTGGACCTGCAATTGCCTATTACCCGGCCTTTACAATAGTGTACTATTATTCAATTCCATCGAGCCGGCTCAAGGTGTTTTGCCTAGCCTTCAAGTTGTGAGTTTTGCCGTCCACACGTTGATTTTTACTCGTTTTGGAGTAAAAGTATCGAGTAATACCGAATTTGAGTACTAAGCACCCAACGATGTCATGTCGCTAATGGCGTTTTCATTTTAAATATTAATCTTTTACCAATGTCAATTTGTTTCCCTTTGTCTGCAAGGTTCCACGAGGTACACGAGGTATTAGAAAATCAACAAAAACGAAAAGGTAACTTAGATATAATTACTACAAAAACAAGACTATAGCCAATAAAAATACATACCTAAAATTCGATAAACTATTGAAAAATGTATAAACAATTCAAAATTTAATGTAAACACAATTTTTATGAAAAATGCTAAAAATAAATGTAAAGCTGCATGGACGCTCATTAAAGAAAAAGCTGGCGACATTAGAACTCAAGAATATATAAAGAATATAACAACAAACAAGTAACAAACCCCTTACAGATAGCTACATCATTCAACGACTTTTTTATAAATACAACTAATATAGATAAAAATCCTAAACCAAATTTCACATTATTAAAAACAGTAGAACCAATAATATTTATTACTCCGACGTCAGAAACTGAGGTCTCAATGGTTCTTAATTCCCTAAATAATACAAAATCTATTGGCTATGACGGTATATCAACGCCAATCTTGAAAGTGTAGTAATGAGCTCAAAGGGGTGCTTACCCAACTCGTGAACTTGTCTTTTGACCAAGGGATATTTCCTGACAAACTAAAACTCTCTGTCGTGAAACCAGTACACAAAAAGGGGAGTAAAAGTGACTTAGGTAATTACAGGCCAATAACATTAATCCCCATACTTTCAAAACTGTTTGAAAGACTGATGTACAATCGAATAATAAATTTTCTTAAAAAATACGAGGTTATAGTGGAAGAACAAACCGGCTCTCAAAAAAATAAGTCCACAACCCTTGCTGCATTTACTTTAATTGATCAAATAACGAAGGGTATTGATAAAAAATTACGCACCACGGCTATCTTCTTTGATATGAGCAGGTCATTCGATGTTGTGAACCACGAAATCCTGCTCAGAAAATGTGAGCTCTATGGAATAAGAGGTCAAGCATTAAATTGGTTACACAGTTACCTCTCGAATAGAATGCAATGTGTTCATATTGATCATATTTGTGAAAATTCCACTGTAGTCATTTAAGTCTGAATATAAAATTAATAGGTTCGGTGTACCACAGGGCAGTATTATAATAATAATAATAATAAATTAATAATAATAATAAAGAAGAAACATAATAATAATAAATTTTATTAAATCAGATTACAAGGATCCATTATTTGTTAGTAAAATTGAGAACTTAAAATTATATTAGTATTTATTATTACATTAATGTCGCTTCATAATACATTTAACAACACAAAATAAAATGATAAAATAAAATGAATAAATTAATCAAAATCATTCCAATTCAAAATCATCAAAACATAATTTATCAATTCATAAATTCATTTAATGGCACCAATCATTATTTTCACCCAGCATGCCTGGATTGGACAGTCGAATTTATCAACAAACATTTTCAGAATGCTGCTACCGCTACCACGCAGTCTGCAAAGCAATGACGATATACGTTTGCGTCTGACGGCATAAAAATCATCAGTATGTGCTTCGGCAAACATCGTCGACGCACTGCAGAAACGCGGCAGCCGCAACAGCATCCTGAAAACGTTGTTATACTGCACACGCAGAGCGCTGTATGCTCTCTAAGTATAGTCAACCCACAGGCTGCTCGTGTAAAATGATTGGCAGTATGCTTTAAATAACGTAATTTTGACCTCAGTCGAACAACGAGTGAACCTGCGTGCCAACATGTTACCCCGGACAGCCAACGCCCTGCGTTCACGCTCAATATCTGCATTGTCCTTTAGGTCATCAGTAATAAAGTGTCCCAGGTACTTAAATTGTTTAACCCTATTGAGGGGTAATCCATTTAGAGAAATAGAGGGTATAACCATATGATTTGTTGCACTTTCACCAAACAACATGTACTCACTTTTTGTGCAGTTATATTTCAGACCGTGCTTCTCAGCATACAGTTCACAGACCCTTAGCATCCTCCGAAGAGCGCTTATCGTCGGACTCAGCAGCACCATATCATCAGCATAACTTATATTATTTACTGCAACTCCGTCAATGTAGCACCCTGCATGCATGCTACTGAGTTCGACGATAAGGCTGTTTATATATACATTAAAGAGTGCAGGTGAGGAGATCCCCCCCTGCCTCACCCCACACTCCAACCTGTATTCTTCAGCTATGCCCTCCCCCCACTTACAACATTAATATGATTATTATAAAAATTTAAATATTTCCACAAGCTCAGTAGGCACATTTTCATTATTCAGTTTATCCCATAGGACCTCATAAGAAACCAGATCAAACTCTTTAGATAAATCTAAAAAACACGCATAAACCGGCGTATTACGCTTCACATAATACTTAACAGTCTGCTTTACAGTCAATATGGCACTCTCAGTAGACAGATTTGACTGAAAACCAAACTGGGCATGGTGTATATTAATATTTTGCCTGAGATGCACGGTAAGCAATCCAGCAGCTTTGCAAGAATTGTGGCTAAAGAGATTGGACGATAGTTGTTCTTGTCACTTACATCACCAGTCTTACTCTTGACGACTGGCACCACAATAGTTCTCATGAGGTCCGCCGGAAGATATCTATGTCCAAAACACAATCCGTAGAACATAGCAAGCACTCTAGGTAAGTGACCACCAGCATGCCTCACATGTTCCACACTTAGACTATCATGTCCCGGTGACCTACCCCGAGTCTTGTTTTTATAACATTTTCCACATCCTTTTGATAAATATGTAAATGTCTCTGAGTATGCTCCACAAAATCATTGTGCTCTTTTACATTAGTTAATTAAGATTTTATCACAAAATGTGTTTTAAAAATATTTGCAATTGTTTTGGAATCTCGTTGTGAGTCAATACATTCAGCTCGGCTTTGCTTAATATTATGATTATTAGTACATTGCCAGAACTTCCTAAAATTTCTATCAGCACGATGGGTGGCCAAGACATCCATTTTTATTTGATCAGCATGATCCTGGCACCACTTAAGTCTAGGATTTAGATAGGAGTTCTGAGCAATCGGCATCATGGTTTATTATTTTCTGCAAAAACAAATAATCAGCAATCTCGCGGCGAATTGACAGAGGCAAGAAAACTTTGAGAGCTATATGGAATGTTTTGATGGTAGCATAAGTATTTCATGAATCTTCTCTTTAAAGATTCAATTCTATCTATGTATTTAGTATAACAGGGGCTCCATACCTGCGATGCATATTCTAAATGAGGCCGTACAAATGAGCAGTATAGGATCTTTAAAGTTTTCGCCTGTCTGAAACTGTTGGACAACCGCATTATGAAACCCAAAGCTCTGGACGCTCCTCTTTAAAATGTTGTCAATATGCTCATCGAACATTAATTTCGAGTCAATATGCACACCCAAATCACGAACTGAATTAACCCTAGCCAAATTTCGGCCTCCCAGAGTGTAACTAGTGGGAATAATTCTTCGTTTACGAGTGAATGTTACCACTGAGCATTTGCTAACATTCAGATCTAGTTTATTAACACTGCAATAGACTTCCAAACGATCTAGGTCAGTCTGCAATGACATTTCTTTATGTGAAGATATCGTAGCATAAATCTTCATATCATCCGCAAAACATAATAAACCAGACGACCTAAAGCACGGTCTAAGTCATTTATACACTCCCGGACTCTTGAATCGAGCCACCTTACATTCCCGGGCCTAAAAGCCCAATACACAAAAAATATACAATATAACAAAAAAGCTTTTATGCATTTTTAATGCTGGCATATTTCATCGTCTTTCCCGTATGTATTATTCCAAATTAGAATTTTAGAATCACTACATATTATAAAACAAAGTCGTTTTTCGCTGTCTGTCCCTATGTATGCTTAGATCTTTAAAACTACGCAATGAATTTCGATGCAGTTTTTTTTAATAGTTGGAGTGATTCTCATAGAAGGTTTTTATGTATAATTTGTTAAGTTTTTGCATACATTAACTTAATTGTAACGATATAATGTTGGGGGTGTCGGAAAAAATGAGCCGTCTGGGAGCTTTTAACGAAAATGATGCCTTTAACCCTTTGAGATATAACAAAATAATGTATTGTGGAATTGTGTATCTAATATAGGACTACAAAAAAGTCCGAGATGGTATATGTCTATCTCTTAAGGATAACATACTATATCCATTTTTATACTATAAAAAAACAGCAATTATAAAGCAATAGTTTGAAGGCTATTTACACAAATATATTATTAGTCCTTATCATTTTTAATATGTTAGTTGGCTTCAGCATTTTATGAAGATTATTTTGGCCCTGTACACCTTTCAAATTAAATGCATATCTTTGGAGATATGTCGAAATCAAAAGAAAAAATGCAAAGAAATTAATTTCGTGTAACCAAATTCGACCGGGCCGTGCGAGCGTAGGTGCCTGAGAGCGGAGGAGAAGGTAATCAAGTAATTTGGAAAATGTTTATACATAATTGTGAAATTAGTAAACGACGGGATTAAATAGGTGCCACGGGGTTCGAAGTATGTCACGGGCGAAGCCGCGCGGGACAGCTAGTTTAAAATAAAGAACAAAAGCCGATCTTGGTCACTTTTGAAAAAAATAATGACTGTTGAAAGTTGCTTTTGAAGCAATTTAATGTCGATTTGGTTTGAATTTTCGCAATTGTTGTTAACCAAAGTTTAGTTTAGTTATTTTTCTATAATTTGAACCGTTTTTGGCTATAAAATTATGGATACTTCACCTGAAGTAGCCGCGCAAGCTGTAGCACTTCTTCAATCTGGGCTATGTCAGCGAGATGTGAGTTCACAACTTCAGATAAGTCGTTCCGCTGTTCAAAGAGTGTACCACCGATACCTGGAGACTGGCGGCTTCGTTCGGCGAACAGGAGGACCTCGTTACCGAGTGACAACGGCGAGACAAGATCAATACATTGTCACTACTAGCTTACGAAATCGACGCCTTAACTCTGTTCAGATACAAGAACAGCTCAGGGACTTTCACGGAGTGGCTGTAAGTGCTCGGACCGTTAGAAGGCGACTCAATGAACGTGGTTTAAAGCCCCATAAGCCAGCCTTGGACCCAAATTGACACGAGCACACCGAATAACCCGTCTAGAGTTTGCGCGCGAACATCTAAATTGGACTCGACATCAATGGAGCTAGGTTCTCTTCACAGATGAGTCCAAGATAATGCTATACGGTAATGACGGAAGGAGTAAGGTGTACCGAAGACAGAACGAGCGTTTCGCGCAATACTGTATTGACGAGAAAGTGAGTTATGGTGGAGGATCATGGACAGTCTGGGGAGGTATCTCTATGAAAGGAAAAACTGAGCTAGAGGTAGTGACGGGACCACGACTGCCGCCCCTAGATGGCAATAGATACATTCGCCAATGTCTAGAGAACCACGTGATGCCATATGCTGGATTTATTGGCCAAGATTTCGTTTTAATGCATGATAATGCAAGGGCCCATACTGCGGGAATCGTCAGGGAGTACCTAAATGACATAGGTATCACTGTTATGAGATGGCCAGCGCGAAGACCTGATATGAATCCTGTAGAGCATCTATGGGATGAGCTGAAGAGGCGTGTTCGAGCTCATCATCCTGCCCCGCAAACCATGCAGGAGCTCAAAAATGTAATTTTGGAAGAATGGGAGGACATTCCTCAACATGTCATAGCGACATTGATTAATTCT
The DNA here is from genome assembly GCA_948477245.1 of Thumatha senex. NCBI lineage: Eukaryota > Metazoa > Arthropoda > Insecta > Lepidoptera > Erebidae > Thumatha > Thumatha senex. Next base: position 345,831 of record OX419750.1, on the reverse strand, counting down.
ATGCTAAACCGTACGAGAGCTGTCATAAATGCACTGGGAGGCAATACAAGTTACTAAATAAACATTTCTTTTCATGTAAAACATGTCTTTATTTAAAAATCGATTAGATTTTTTTCCTTGAAAAAAGCAAATATGGACTTGTTTCAACGTAACTCGAATTTTTAACAAACTGTAGTTCAAATTTAGAAGTGGCACTCTAAATGAATGATAAGTATACCAGCTCCAAAACTGCATCAAAACATTTTCCTTCTACATTCATCTTTTATAAGTTACAGTACTCCAAACCAAAAAAATCAAGGAGGAGGCTCGATGTAGACACAAATAAAACACGCGGGTATACAGTCAGTTTATTGTATTAACACTTTAACAGTCCGCTGTGAGCGCTGGGCGAGCGTCGCTCGTCGCTCGTCGCTCGTCCAGCGCTCCGATGGTCGCGTCCGGGGTAGAGCGGCGCTACTTGTGCAGGCCGGCGCGCTTGGCCTCCAGCTCGTAGATGAGCAGCCGCCACATCTTCACCACGAACACCTCGGCCTCCTCGTCCAGCACCTGCAACACGCCGCAATGAGTGTCCCGTGCCACTGTACCGCTGTACCGCTGTACCGACTGGACCGCTCCGTACCATCTGCACGTCGTCCAGGATGCCCTGCGGCGCAGAGCCGCACACCACCTTGCTGCAGATGAAGTCCACCAGCGTGGGCTCCGGCTCGCCGATGTACTCGATGATCTTCTTGTTGATCCACGGCCGGATCTTCTTCTCCATCAGCGCAGCGTCGATCTGCGGACACACGACTCAATGTACCCACACACTCACACATCACACGTGGGGATGTTGTCGATGAGGCTCTGGATGTGGCGCCGCTTCTCGTCGGCTCCTTCCCACCCCTCCCCTCCCCTCCACGTGTAAGTACCTGCGCCGTGTCCAGCTTGTACTGGAACAGCTGGTCCTTGTGCGTGGGGATGTTGTCGATGAGGCTCTTGATGTGGCGCCGCTTCTCGTCGGCTCGCAGCGACTCCTTCTCGCCGCCGCCCGACGGCGTCGTGCCTCCTGTGCTCGAGCTCTTTTTGCTTTTGTCTTTCTTCTCTTTACCTGAAACAACCGAGGCCGATTGTAGTTTCCACTCGACCTGTCGTTAACGCGCGATATACGACGATAAATGGGCCGTAGACCTAATTGCCACCTCGGAAGTATAAAAAGTTCTTTAGACGCCGAGTACAGAATAAGAGATCTGGAATGCTCTTCCGAAACCGTACTGTCGGTCACTGAGCAAATAAATAAATAAATAAATAAAAATATCCACAGACCATTTTAACGGCGCTTACAAAATGTCATACACTATTTAAAATATTTAAAGCGACCACCGGTTCGGAACGCGGCCCACCTGAGAAGAACCGGCAAGAAACTTAGGAAGGCTTTTTTTTTGATGGCCTATTTACAATGTAATATTATTTCACTTTGCCAGCAGATCACTTCCAGGCGTCCCTGTCCTGCAAATAGTCTGTAACGGAGTAAAAACCTTTTTCACAAAGCTTGTTTTTAATGAACTTTTTAAATTTATATAATGGTTAATTTCTCAGATCACAGGGAAGCTTTTTGTAAAAGCGTATTCAGTTCTCAGAATCGCCAATCTTATGTAGTCTACTGTGGTTGACTGAAAGATTATTTTTATTTCTAGTGTTTATATTATGTTTATCACAGAGTTTAGAAAACTGTGATAGATTTTTCTGGACATACATACGACTGGCTAAAATGTATTGTGATGCATGCAAAATGCTTTGATATAAGGAAGGTAAAGGCTATGGGCCTCTATTGGATGGGTTGGTCGACTTGGGCACAGTACAACTAAAAGGCTAAAATTTGTCAGTGAGTGAGTGAGTGAGTGAATGAGTGAGTGAGTGAATGAGTGAGTGAGTTAGCGGGCTCGGAGTGTGTGTGTGTGTGTGCACGCACCGTGCGCGTCGGGCTCGGAGTCGAGCGGCGTGGTGTCGGCGGGGCTGGGCGCCAGGCGCGGCGCGGCGCGCAGCGTCATGGACACCGTGTGTGTGTGTGTGTGTGTGTGTGTGTGTGTGTGTGTGTGTGTGTGTGTGTGTGCACGCACCGTGCACGTCGGGCTCGGAGTCGAGCGGCGTGGTGTCGGCGGGGCTGGGCGCCAGGCGCGGCGCGGCGCGCAGCGTCATGGACACCGTGTGTGTGTGTGTGTGTGTGTGTGTGTGTGTGTGTGTGTGTGTGTGTGTGTGTGTGTGTGTGTGTGTGTGCACGCACCGTGCACGTCGGGCTCGGAGTCGAGCGGCGTGGTGTCGGCGGGGCTGGGCGCCAGGCGCGGCGCGGCGCGCAGCGTCATGGACACCGTGTGTGTGTGTGTGTGTGTGTGTGTGTGTGTGTGCACGCACCGTGCGCGTCGGGCTCGGAGTCGAGCGGCGTGGTGTCGGCGGGGCTGGGCGCCAGGCGCGGCGCGGCGCGCAGCGTCATGGACACCGTGTGTGTGTGTGTGTGTGTGTGTGTGTGTGTGTGTGTGTGTGTGTGTGTGTGTGTGTGTGCACGCACCGTGCACGTCGGGCTCGGAGTCGAGCGGCGTGGTGTCGGCGGGGCTGGGCGCCAGGCGCGGCGCGGCGCGCAGCGTCATGGACACCGTGTGTGTGTGTGTGTGTGTGTGTGTGTGTGCACGCACCGTGCGCGTCGGGCTCGGAGTCGAGCGGCGTGGTGTCGGCGGGGCTGGGCGCCAGGCGCGGCGCGCCGCGCAGCGTCATGGACACCGTGTGTGTGTGTGTGTGTGTGTGTGTGTGTGTGCACGCACCGTGCGCGTCGGGCTCGGAGTCGAGCGGCGTGGTGTCGGCGGGGCTGGGCGCCAGGCGCGGCGCGGCGCGCAGCGTCATGGACACCGTGTGTGTGTGTGTGTGTATGCACGCACCGTGCGCGTCGGGCTCGGAGTCGAGCGGCGTGGTGTCGGCGGGGCTGGGCGCCAGGCGCGGCGCGGCGCGCAGCGTCATGGACACCGTGTGTGTGTGTGTGTGTGTGTGTGTGTGTGTGTGTGCACGCACCGTGCGCGTCGGGCTCGGAGTCGAGCGGCGTGGTGTCGGCGGGGCTGGGCGCCAGGCGCGGCGCGGCGCGCAGCGTCATGGACACCGTGTGTGTGTGTGTGTGTGTGTGTGTGTGTGTGTGTGTGTGTGTGTGTGTGTGTGTGTGTGTGTGTGTGTGTGTGTGTGTGTGTGCACGCACCGTGCGCGTCGGGCTCGGAGTCGAGCGGCGTGGTGTCGGCGGGGCTGGGCGCCAGGCGCGGCGCGGCGCGCAGCGTCATGGACACCGTGTGTGTGTGTGTGTGTGTGTGTGTGTGTGTGTGTGTGTGTGTGTGTGTGTGTGTGTGTGTGTGTGCACGCACCGTGCACGTCGGGCTCGGAGTCGAGCGGCGTGGTGTCGGCGGGGCTGGGCGCCAGGCGCGGCGCGGCGCGCAGCGTCATGGACACCGTGTGTGTGTGTGTGTGTGTGTGTGTGTGTGCACGCACCGTGCGCGTCGGGCTCGGAGTCGAGCGGCGTGGTGTCGGCGGGGCTGGGCGCCAGGCGCGGCGCGCCGCGCAGCGTCATGGACACCGTGTGTGTGTGTGTGTGTGTGTGTGTGTGTGCACGCACCGTGCGCGTCGGGCTCGGAGTCGAGCGGCGTGGTGTCGGCGGGGCTGGGCGCCAGGCGCGGCGCGGCGCGCAGCGTCATGGACACCGTGTGTGTGTGTGTGTGTATGCACGCACCGTGCGCGTCGGGCTCGGAGTCGAGCGGCGTGGTGTCGGCGGGGCTGGGCGCCAGGCGCGGCGCGGCGCGCAGCGTCATGGACACCGTGTGTGTGTGTGTGAGTGTGTGTGTGTGTGTGTGTGTGTGTGTGTGTGTGTGTGCACGCACCGTGCGCGTCGGGCTCGGAGTCGAGCGGCGTGGTGTCGGCGGGGCTGGGCGCCAGGCGCGGCGCGGCGCGCAGCGTCATGGACACCGTGTGTGTGTGTGTGTGTGTGTGTGTGTGTGTGTGTGTGTGTGTGTGTGTGTGTGTGTGTGTGTGTGTGTGTGTGTGTGTGTGTGTGTGTGTGTGCACGCACCGTGCGCGTCGGGCTCGGAGTCGAGCGGCGTGGTGTCGGCGGGGCTGGGCGCCAGGCGCGGCGCGGCGCGCAGCGTCATGGACACCGTGTGTGTGTGTGTGTGTGTGTGTGTGTGTGTGTGTGTGTGTGTGTGTGCACGCACCGTGCGCGTCGGGCTCGGAGTCGAGCGGCGTGGTGTCGGCGGGGCTGGGCGCCAGGCGCGGCGCGGCGCGCAGCGTCATGGACACCGTGTGTGTGTGTGTGTGTGTGTGTGTGTGTGTGTGTGTGTGTGTGTGTGTGCACGCACCGTGCGCGTCGGGCTCGGAGTCGAGCGGCGTGGTGTCGGCGGGGCTGGGCGCCAGGCGCGGCGCGGCGCGCAGCGTCATGGACACCGTGTGTGTGTATGTGTGTGTGTGTGTGTGTGTGTGTGTGTGTGTGTGTGTGTGTGTGTGTGTGTGTGTGTGTGTGTGTGTGTGTGTGCACGCACCGTGCGCGTCGGGCTCGGAGTCGAGCGGCGTGGTGTCGGCGGGGCTGGGCGCCAGGCGCGGCGCGGCGCGCAGCGTCATGGACACCGTGTGTGTGTGTGTGTGTGTGTGTGTGTGTGTGTGTGTGTGTGTGTGTGTGTGTGTGTGTGTGTGTGTGTGTGTGTGTGCACGCACCGTGCGCGTCGGGCTCGGAGTCGAGCGGCGTGGTGTCGGCGGGGCTGGGCGCCAGGCGCGGCGCGGCGCGCAGCGTCATGGACACCGTGTGTGTGTGTGTGTGTGTGTGTGTGTGTGTGTGTGTGTGTGTGTGTGTGTGTGTGTGTGTGTGTGTGTGCACGCACCGTGCGCGTCGGGCTCGGAGTCGAGCGGCGGGGTGTCGGCGGGGCTGGGCGCCAGGCGCGGCGCGGCGCGCAGCGTCATGGACACCGTGTGTGTGTGTGTGTGTGTGTGTGTGTGTGTGTGTGTGTGCACGCACCGTGCGCGTCGGGCTCGGAGTCGAGCGGCGGGGTGTCGGCGGGGCTGGGCGCCAGGCGCGGCGCGGCGCGCAGCGTCATGGACACCGTGTGTGTGTGTGTGTGTGTGTGTGTGTGTGTGCACGCACCGTGCGCGTCGGGCTCGGAGTCGAGCGGCGTGGTGTCGGCGGGGCTGGGCGCCAGGCGCGGCGCGGCGCGCAGCGTCATGGACACCGTGTGTGTGTGTGTGTGTGTGTGTGTGTGTGTGCACGCACCGTGCGCGTCGGGCTCGGAGTCGAGCGGCGTGGTGTCGGCGGGGCTGGGCGCCAGGCGCGGCGCGGCGCGCAGCGTCATGGACACCGTGTGTGTGTGTGTGTGTGTGTGTGTGTGTGTGCACGCACCGTGCGCGTCGGGCTCGGAGTCGAGCGGCGTGGTGTCGGCGGGGCTGGGCGCCAGGCGCGGCGCGGCGCGCAGCGTCATGGACACCGTGTGTGTGTGTGTGTGTGTGTGTGTGTGTGCACGCACCGTGCGCGTCGGGCTCGGAGTCGAGCGGCGTGGTGTCGGCGGGGCTGGGCGCCAGGCGCGGCGCGGCGCGCAGCGTCATGGACACCGTGTGTGTGTGTGTGTGTGTGTGTGTGTGCACGCACCGTGCGCGTCGGGCTCGGAGTCGAGCGGCGTGGTGTCGGCGGGGCTGGGCGCCAGGCGCGGCGCGGCGCGCAGCGTCATGGACACCGTGTGTGTGTGTGTGTGTGTGTGTGTGTGTGCACGCACCGTGCGCGTCGGGCTCGGAGTCGAGCGGCGTGGTGTCGGCGGGGCTGGGCGCCAGGCGCGGCGCGGCGCGCAGCGTCATGGACACCGTGTGTGTGTGTGTGTGTGTGTGTGTGTGTGCACGCACCGTGCGCGTCGGGCTCGGAGTCGAGCGGCGTGGTGTCGGCGGGGCTGGGCGCCAGGCGCGGCGCGGCGCGCAGCGTCATGGACACCGTGTGTGTGTGTGTGTGTGTGTGTGTGTGTGTGCACGCACCGTGCGCGTCGGGCTCGGAGTCGAGCGGCGTGGTGTCGGCGGGGCTGGGCGCCAGGCGCGGCGCGGCGCGCAGCGTCATGGACACCGTGTGTGTGTGTGTGTGTGTGTGTGTGGGTGCACGCACCGTGCGCGTCGGGCTCGGAGTCGAGCGGCGTGGTGTCGGCGGGGCTGGGCGCCAGGCGCGGCGCGGCGCGCAGCGTCATGGACACCGTGTGTGTGTGTGTGTGTGTGTGTGTGTGTGCACGCACCGTGCGCGTCGGGCTCGGAGTCGAGCGGCGTGGTGTCGGCGGGGCTGGGCGCCAGGCGCGGCGCGGCGCGCAGCGTCATGGACACCGTGTGTGTGTGTGTGTGTGTGTGTGTGTGCACGCACCGTGCGCGTCGGGCTCGGAGTCGAGCGGCGTGGTGTCGGCGGGGCTGGGCGCCAGGCGCGGCGCGGCGCGCAGCGTCATGGACACCGTGTGTGTGTGTGTGTGTGTGTGTGTGTGTGCACGCACCGTGCGCGTCGGGCTCGGAGTCGAGCGGCGTGGTGTCGGCGGGGCTGGACGCCAGGCGCGGCGCGGCGCGCAGCGTCATGGACACCGTGTGTGTGTGTGTGTGTGTGTGTGTGTGTGCACGCACCGTGCGCGTCGGGCTCGGAGTCGAGCGGCGTGGTGTCGGCGGGGCTGGGCGCCAGGCGCGGCGCGGCGCGCAGCGTCATGGACACCGTGTGTGTGTGTGTGTGTGTGTGTGTGTGCACGCACCGTGCGCGTCGGGCTCGGAGTCGAGCGGCGTGGTGTCGGCGGGGCTGGGCGCCAGGCGCGGCGCGGCGCGCAGCGTCATGGACACCGTGTGTGTGTGTGTGTGTGTGTGTGTGTGTGCACGCACCGTGCGCGTCGGGCTCGGAGTCGAGCGGCGTGGTGTCGGCGGGGCTGGGCGCCAGGCGCGGCGCGGCGCGCAGCGTCATGGACACCGTGTGTGTGTGTGTGTGTGTGTGTGTGTGTGCACGCACCGTGCGCGTCGGGCTCGGAGTCGAGCGGCGTGGTGTCGGCGGGGCTGGGCGCCAGGCGCGGCGCGGCGCGCAGCGTCATGGACACCGTGTGTGTGTGTGTGTGTGTGTGTGTGTGTGCACGCACCGTGCGCGTCGGGCTCGGAGTCGAGCGGCGTGGTGTCGGCGGGGCTGGGCGCCAGGCGCGGCGCGGCGCGCAGCGTCATGGACACCGTGTGTGTGTGTGTGTGTGTGTGTGTGTGTGTGTGCACGCACCGTGCGCGTCGGGCTCGGAGTCGAGCGGCGTGGTGTCGGCGGGGCTGGGCGCCAGGCGCGGCGCGGCGCGCAGCGTCATGGACACCGTGTGTGTGTGTGTGTGTGTGTGTGTGTGCACGCACCGTGCGCGTCGGGCTCGGAGTCGAGCGGCGTGGTGTCGGCGGGGCTGGGCGCCAGGCGCGGCGCGGCGCGCAGCGTCATGGACACCGTGTGTGTGTGTGTGTGTGTGTGTGTGTGTGCACGCACCGTGCGCGTCGGGCTCGGAGTCGAGCGGCGTGGTGTCGGCGGGGCTGGGCGCCAGGCGCGGCGCGGCGCGCAGCGTCATGGACACCGTGTGTGTGTGTGTGTGTGTGTGTGTGTGTGTGCACGCACCGTGCGCGTCGGGCTCGGAGTCGAGCGGCGTGGTGTCGGCGGGGCTGGGCGCCAGGCGCGGCGCGGCGCGCAGCGTCATGGACACCGTGTGTGTGTGTGTGTGTGTGTGTGTGTGTGCACGCACCGTGCGCGTCGGGCTCGGAGTCGAGCGGCGTGGTGTCGGCGGGGCTGGGCGCCAGGCGCGGCGCGGCGCGCAGCGTCATGGACACCGTGTGTGTGTGTGTGTGTGTGTGTGTGTGTGCACGCACCGTGCGCGTCGGGCTCGGAGTCGAGCGGCGTGGTGTCGGCGGGGCTGGGCGCCAGGCGCGGCGCGGCGCGCAGCGTCATGGACACCGTGTGTGTGTGTGTGTGTGTGTGTGTGCACGCACCGTGCGCGTCGGGCTCGGAGTCGAGCGGCGTGGTGTCGGCGGGGCTGGGCGCCAGGCGCGGCGCGGCGCGCAGCGTCATGGACACCGTGTGTGTGTGTGTGTGTGTGTGCGTGTGTGTGTGTGTGTGTGTGCACGCACCGTGCGCGTCGGGCTCGGAGTCGAGCGGCGTGGTGTCGGCGGGGCTGGGCGCCAGGCGCGGCGCGGCGCGCAGCGTCATGGACACCGTGTGTGTGTGTGTGTGTGTGTGTGTGTGTGTGTGCACGCACCGTGCGCGTCGGGCTCGGAGTCGAGCGGCGTGGTGTCGGCGGGGCTGGGCGCCAGGCGCGGCGCGGCGCGCAGCGTCATGGACACCGTGTGTGTGTGTGTGTGTGTGTGTGTGTGTGTGCACGCACCGTGCGCGTCGGGCTCGGAGTCGAGCGGCGTGGTGTCGGCGGGGCTGGGCGCCAGGCGCGGCGCGGCGCGCAGCGTCATGGACACCGTGTGTGTGTGTGTGTGTGTGTGTGTGCACGCACCGTGCGCGTCGGGCTCGGAGTCGAGCGGCGTGGTGTCGGCGGGGCTGGGCGCCAGGCGCGGCGCGGCGCGCAGCGTCATGGACACCGTGTGTGTGTGTGCGGCGGGCGCGGCCGCGTCCAGCGGCGGCGAGGCGGGCGCGCTGGCGGGCGACGAGCGCCCCACGCTGGGCGGCGTGGCCGAGCGCTGCGACGAGCGCCTGCAACACACAGCTCGTGTACCGACCGGCGCCGCCACTACGCCCGCCCGCCCGAGGCCACGTACCTGCGGCGGTGGCGGTGGCGCGGCGCGGCGGGCGGCGGCGGCGTGGTGGAGGGCGGCGGCGGGCTGGCGACTCCCTCGCTGTCCGAGTCGATGGGCGACGCCTCGTGCGGCAGCTGCCGCTCCGCCGCGGCCACCAGGTAGCGTTCGCGCTCGCGCGCCGCTCGCTCGCGCGCCTGCACACGTTATACCATAAACTCCTCACACGGCTCTACATGCACACCGTCACCGTGGCTAAATGTCATAATCAACAATTTGATCACATTCACTAAACACAATTTTCTTACAGTGGTGCTAATTCTGTTGTTGAGATCGCTAAACTAAATTTATCTAAAATTTTGTAATTTTTGTTAAGATATGTCCAAATGCTACTCCGTTATTAAAACAAACTAAAGTTGGTGATATCATAAATAGCACTTAATTTGTATCTGATGTCACTAAAATTAATTTTATGTGATAAAATTGAACAAGCCGAGAAAAATGTACATAGACAGTCGAAAGTAAATACATGCCGACTAACTTGGTGATTAAACTGCCTGTGTACATTTTTAACGTTACAAAGTTTTAAAAGTTTTCACGTTTTAAACGGTTACTAAAATTAATTATTAGTCTTTTCACTAAAATTAGACGTCACCTAAATAGATGACGCCTAATTTTAGTGAAAACGGAAAAATTTTGTGTGACGATAAATTTGTATCTGACAACACTAAAGTTCGTATATGTGATAAAATTCAATAAAAAGTGAAAAATGTACACAGACAGGTCAATGACTAAGTTAGTCGGCATGTAAATATATGTTCTCATGATTTTTATCACATAAAAGGCATTTTAGAGATGTCAGATACAAATTTAGTGCTGTTTATAATATCACCAAGTTTAGTTCAACGTAATAACAGAATAGCACTTGGCAATCTCTTAATAAAAATAAGAAAATTTTAGAGAAATTTAGTTTAGTGGTTTCAACTAGAGAATTAGCACCAACGTCACGTTCGCAAAAGTTTCGTGGAAGTGATAGTATGCGGATGTGCGGTACCTCCCGGCGCTGTGCCTCGCGCTGCTGCGCGCGCTCCGGCAGCCCCGCGGCCAGCGCGCGCGGGCGGTACTGGCGCTCGCGCTCGGCCAGCGCGCGCTGGAAGGCGGCGGCGGCGGCGGGCGCGGCGTGCTCGCGGAACAGCGCAGCGCGCAGCTGCTCCAGCTCGTCGCGCTCGCGCGCGCGCTCGCGCCCGTCGGCGTCCGCCTCGCGCACGCGCGCGCCCAGGCGCCGCTGCAGCTCCTTGCCGCGGTAGTACTTGTGGTCGTCGCGCTCGTCGTCGTAGTCCTCCAGGAACTCCTTGAGCCGCTTGGCCTCGCGCTCGCGCTCCTCCTCGCGGCAGCGCTCGCGCTCCCTCTCGCGCTCGTGCTCCTTGGCCTTGCGCCGCTCGCGCCCCTCCCACGTGCGCAGCCGCTCCTGGTACAGCGCCTCCTTCTCGCGCGCCTGCCGCACGTTCGAGTACAGGGTCAATTGGGAAGTATGACGAACGAGTGAATCTTGTGGTCCGACACCGTGTTCGACCAATGGGATATCCACTTGTTTAGAAGCATGATTGATTTTCTCATCCTTGCATCTACGCACGGATGAGAAAGTGTTGGACGCTCAGGCATACATTGACACAGACCACTTTTCGGTTGTTAATCGAGTGAGATGTCTATTCCGGCCCACCGCTGAAAAAGACCTCTTACTCGACTAATATCGTGTGTGTAATGCATAAAAGTCGAAAATTTGCAAGAGATATACATAAAAGAGGAACTTATGTGTAAACTGGGCAGGAAATTTGTTAATTCTGATGACATATGTCAGACCGAAGAAGTATGGAAGTCATTTAAAAAATTCTTCGAAGTTGCTACTAAAGTGTGTGGGGTAAGCAAGAGAAACCAAGGATGTATCCCTTACATCCTTGGTTAGAATGTGTGCAGAAGTACAAAAGGCGCTTTCTGATAAAAAGAAAGCATGGTTGGACTGGTTGACTACAAAAGTTAATCAAACGACGCAGAAGGCTACGAATGAGCCCGCTGGCAACGCTCGATGCGTTTGCCTTTGAGCTTCACCGTACATAACAAGAAGACGGTGTTGTGCAGTAAGACTCTCTCCGGGTATAACCTTGCAGTTGGCCACCTTGATTAGATGCTGTGTCGCCTGAATAGGAAATCGATCTGAGTTGAGCGCCGCCCGTTCATGTAGGTGATGAGATGAAATACGTATTGACAGTGGCCAGATCGTTCTGAGAATTATTTCTCCTTCAGCGTTGCGTGTGCCGTATCCAAAACCACCATGAACACGCTCAAACTCCTCACACCCCTCACCCACATGACCGTTGAGGTCACCGCCCAAAACGATTCACTGTGACGGAATGCTCCAAAGCACTCCCTTGAGTTGGCCCCAAAACATATTTTATCAGCATCGCTACAACCGGCCTACACTTATCAAACACCCTCACGATCATAAGCCGGTCGCTACAGCGTTTTACCTCCAGAATGCCGCTCTGCAGCCCCTCGGAGAGCACCACGGCCACCCCGTTCTGCCCACCAGGCGCTTGTAGCCCTTGTGCAAAGATCAGGCTCTGTTGCCCTTCCACCGAGTCTCCTGCAGGAACGCCACGTCCACCTCCGCCTGGAGAGTACCTCGGCCAACTCTACCGCACGCCCAGTCAGCGTACCAATGTTCCCCGATGCTCGCGGATACGGATTGGGGCTAACTTCTCCGTGCTGGCCCGACACACGGCAGCCCTCGCCCACTTGCCACAGGAGCTTCTGCGCGCCCTATCCCTAGCTGCTTTCCTTTTATTTCTATTCATAGATTGTTTCGGCGGGTGGCCTTTACGGGAGCGACGTCCTCAGAGCTCCCAAGTCCAGAGGCTCGTCCGTCGGTCAGCAGGTGCACGCACTGGCACGTGCGGTAGACTTGCGCCCCGAAGATCTTGGTGGAGCCCCCTACACCCAATGTTAGCGTCGTGGCGTCGGTGTTGCTGTTTAACCTATACTTGGACAGTTGCTTGAAATAACTGCAAGAGTGTGTGTATGGTTTAAAAGTGGATGGCCTGACCGACAAATGCCTCCTATACGCTTATGATCAGGAAATACTAGCATCACAGGCTGAGGAGTTGCAGTTGATAGTTAACATTAAGCTCGATTCGTTAAAAAACAAAGGAATAAAAGTGAATGTAAACAAGTCGAATGTAATGGTTTTTGAAATAGATGTGAAAGTGATGACAAGTGAAGGAGTTTGTATATCTAAGTACAAAATTTGCGAAAGATGGAAAGTGTGACTATGATATTGGGCGAAGAGTTTTGGCAGGAAATAAAGCGGATGGAGCCGTGTACACCTTTATGAGCAGTCAGAACGTGTCTAAAGAGGCGCAACTGGCTGTACATAGAGGAGTACTGGTCTCTACACTTATGTATGGCAGTGAAAGTTGGGTATGGCAGAAGACGCATAAAAGTAAAATTACTGCAGTGGAAATGAGAAGTCTGCAAGGTATAGCTGGAATGAAGTTGATGGATAAAGAAAAGAAACATTGCGGTATGACAGAAGATGTAGTGACAAGATAGAAAAAGGGATGCTTAGATGGTTCGGACACGTGGAGAAGATGGATGAAAATAGACTCATGAAGCAGATTTATGTGGCGAGAATGAAACTGGTAGAGAGCGACTTCGGCGTACCTATGTCAATGAAATCGAAGACCTTTTGGAAAAAGGCCAGGTCAAGAGTACCCTTAACCGGCGAGGGTGTATGAAAACACTCATGAAAGTAGTAGAAGCGAAAGTGGTATGTCAGGATAGTAGCAAGTGGAAAACCATGTCTGCCTACCCCGATGGGAAACAGTCGTGATAATATGTATGTATGTATTTAGAAATATATAAGTGTGTTTATCAGTTATCTGATTACCATAGTACAAGCTCTGCTTAGTTTGGAATCAGATGGCGTTGTGTGAGATGTCTCAATGAAATGTATTTATTTTTAAAAGAATAATTTTCTCATTTACACTTGCAACACCGATTTTACTCCCTTAGAAGTGAAATATAAATACGCCCTTGCTCTGCCTACGACATACGGCAACCCCCTCCCCCGAATTCCCCAAATTTTGAGAACCTCGTTTCGTTGGATTTGTCTCTAACCCGACTAGCAATATAAATAAAAACAATTTTTCAAAATGAATCTGATATTTATGTTCTCATAAATGTCTATGGAACCTGATATAAAGGCGACGCAACGCTCGCTTCGTCTTCCTTAACCCTACGGTTCAAGGACATTTGCCATACAAAAGATGGCAGACCTACCTTCTTCTCGAGTCGTTTCTTCTCTCTCGCTTCTTCCTCTAGCTCCTTCTCTTTCCGCGAGTCGACCTCGCTGCGACTTCGGCCACGCGATCGTTCCCGTTCGCGCTCTCTTTCCCGCTCGCGCTCTCGGGATCTTTCTCTGTCTCGCTCTCGCTCACGTTCTCGCTCACTGCAAATAACATTATGAATAAATAAATATTATGGGACACTGTTTAAACAGCGCCCTTTAGCCCAAACTAAGCTACAAGCTTGTACTGTGGGATCTAGAATAGATAGAACTGATATACATGCTTATATATTTCTAAATACCGACATATTATACATAACAATTAACGTGTAATAGTTTCCTGTCATTAAAATAGAACGTGACAGAGAGAGAGTAAACATTAATTATTATCCATTTCTATGTTCAGGTTTGAACTTATAATTAATTAAGCCATTTTCGCGTTGTAGTTTTAATTAACGTTTAACTATTTGCATATTGAAATATTAGCATTTTAGTTTGTAGTGAATAAACTTAGAAAGTACTGGAGTGAATTTATAATTGTTTCATTCATAAATTGCTCCTTTATCGGGCTATATTGTTAATCTCCGTCGCGTCGTCCTAATTGGCTTACGGTCGTATGCATGGATCGCAAAAATCAGGCCGCAATGGCTCAACTGAACTCGGTCGCATTCGTCGAGAATTAATTAGTAGAAGTGAGCTGGGAAGATATTGAAAATGCGTTTTTTTTACGTCGTATACGTCACGTCACTCATATACAGAAAACAAGTCTCATGGTATCACTTAGCACTTGTAAATATTGGATCTTTGTATAGTTTATTATAAACTAGGTGACCGCCTCAGTTTCGCCCGTGACATAATGACCGCAAGAGCCTCGTCTCGCCGCTCAGTTGGGACGTGATTTTATTTTTGGTATTATTTTAAGGCCTGGTTACGAAGACCATTTAGCCAAGTCTTATTTTTATATCATATTTCTTCAATCTTATCTTTTAATTTAGTCCTGTCCAGTCCTTTGTCGATGTCAAGTCTAGTCATAGGTCCTGCGTCCTTGCCCTATTAACGTGGTAGAGCGCTAGTGGAATTTGCACGACGCGTTGTAAAATAGCTTTTCACTGCAATATATCACTGTCTTTCACTGTAGCACGTTTACACAACTTTTATGTCTAAGAAAATACAATTTTACACATAAAACAAGGTTAATGCACTAGCTTTGGAAAATAATATACAGCTAGCGGCCGCCATTTATCAAGATCCCGCGCAAATACTTTGGGACGCGAACAGGTGCAAGAGACAGAGTAAGGCACGCACGCGGTCGGCCGGCCGGCGAGTATCTCCCGGCGCGTGCGGATGTAGGGGTGCAGCGCCAGCATGGCGCCGACCAGCGACACTAATGCACTTTCGCGCAGCTGCAATTTCTGTCCGCGACTGAGGTGGTTTTGAAATGACTCATTTCGTGGCCGGCGGTTATCGCGCGCGTCGACTTTTATCGCTGCGCCGGTGCCAGCGCCGGAGGAATTCAAATATAATCCTCTCGCTAGCGATGTCGCTCCTCCGTCGACTCGAAGCCGGGCTTCTGCTCGGATGACGTTACACGGCTAATACCCTCCACGAGGTGCAAAAAACAGTCTCACCGTTCTCTCTCCCGTTCCCTCTCCCTCTCGCGCACCTCCCTGTCTCTCTCGCGCTGCTCCCTGCAACAGACCACGGACGAGTTACAACTTCAACGATTCACTATATCACAATACATTTGTTTAGTAACATAGCACAAAAATAAAAAAATCTTCATCTTTCCTATTCCATCAGAATCCCCCAACCGCGTGAACACCTCTGACAGTATTTCGTAAGATACGACACCCAGAGACGACAGTGGAGTATACCGCGTGAATACTACTTGTTACAACATAAACATTACAAATCGGAGACATGCCTCTCTCGCTCCCGCTCGCGCTCCCGCTCCCGCTCCCTGTCCCGCTCGCGCTCCTCGCGCTCCCGCTCGCGCGCCTTGTCGCGCTCGTCTCGTTCGTCGCGCCGCTCCTTTCCCCTAGACACATTTATTATTTATTACACATATATAATTTATTTCTGATAGTTTTGCATTTTTCTGGGATTATCTTTTGGTGTTTTTATGTGAGGTTTCAAACAATCCTCGAGTCTGAGGGTAACAGAAGCTAATGTGCGACTAGACCAGTGGGTGTGACGTGTGCGGGAGGTACCTGGAAGTGCTGCGCCGCCGCCGCTCCTTCTCCCGCTCCCTGTCCTTGTCCTTGTCCTTGTCCCTGTCTCTGTCGCGCTCGCGCGCCGGCTCCCTCTCCCTGTCCTTGTCGCGCTCGGGGCGGCCGCCGGTGGTGTCGTCCTTGTCTCGCTTGCGGCGCACTACCGCGTCCGCCTCCTCCTGTGTTCAAACGAGTCCCTGAGCGAGGCCCGAGCCGGCGTCGCGCGTCCTCACACTCGCCTCCCCTCGACTCCTGCTAGCTATATCTACGAGACCTCACTTGTAGCGAGACTTGATACACACTCTGTTTCCTAATTAAAAGCAAATAACGACGGAACGATTCCGGAAGCAGACTTATTGATTTGTGACTTGTCAAAGTGATTATTGACTCGAGGTTTCTGAGGTAAACCTGCAATACCCTTAATAATAAATAATACAGAAATTGAAATATTCGTTTTGATATCTATAAATGAACTATTTTGTTGCCAGTGGCAGTAACGACGGCTGTCTAACCGTGGATTTCATCAATTGATTGGTAGAGCTTCACTACCACACCACACCTGTCAGTGGACTGCGATAAACCTATACTTGTAAATCATCATACCTACATATATATTATATTCAATTTGAAGCAAAAGAAGCACTCGATATCAATAAAAGAATTGGTCAAAATTATTAAGCTAACAAAATATGTGACAAACGGTATAAATTGCAATATTTTTAGAATAAGTATATACTTAATTCGGTGTTACTATTATTTTTATATTTTTTTATATATTTTATTACTGATAAAGAGTGAAAATCGTTTGCTCCACAACGTCTACAAATTTACGGACATAGCGATGAAATTTTAATAAATTTATGTCTTTGCCTGAATAAACGTCGCAGGCCGTCTAGTACTCTCAACGTCTGCTGGCACACAT
This sequence comes from Thumatha senex, assembly GCA_948477245.1. NCBI lineage: Eukaryota > Metazoa > Arthropoda > Insecta > Lepidoptera > Erebidae > Thumatha > Thumatha senex. The sequence goes on along the minus strand of OX419750.1, from coordinate 329,621 downwards.
CGAGTATGCTTGGACAAAAAGATATATCTCGACGGAAATCAAGGTGGTATTTAATCACTTATTTGATGTGGTTTTCCTGTACCGCACTTTGCTAGACTCTGATTTTCAAAGTATGTTGCTACGCCTGTCAGGGTCCATAGTTGGAATGCAAGTTTGACGTACTACACAGTGTAATAAAATAATCGTGAGTCTAAAACGTGTGCCCGTAGAGGCGAGTGGAGGGCCGCGACGGGCGAGCGCGGTCCGCGCTGCGACAAGGACGCACACAATACTTTATGTAATAAAAAAATCTACGAAACGTCCGCGATCACTCCCTGTTGCTTTTGTATTCGGATGACCTCATTTATTCAGCGAAGCAGGCGGTGCATTCAATATATTTGAATCGAGTCAGCGTCGCTCAAAATTGAAGGATATTTTTTATAAATTCGACACACGGTTAAAGAAAACCCCGGGGTGAACCTTGTAGGGAGAGTTCGCGGTGTGTCAGGCGAGTGATCGCGGAGGATCGCGAGATGGTAGTCAATGAAGCAGGTATTTCATACGCTTGCGGGCGGACGGCGCGAGAGCAGCGCTGCGGCGGGCGGCGCCGACGTCGGCGCGCCGCTCCGCCACCTGAAAATCGCCACCCGCTCACGACGCGCACCGACCCACAGAGCACGCTCCCTCGCACGCCTCTCACTTATTCACACTGTTACATTGGCGATCGCTGTACTGATTCAAGGGTTTGCCGATAATGTTATCGATACTAAAAAAATATTTATAACGAGCTCTAGTTTTTGTTCATTGGGGTGTCAATAATTGGGGTGTCACTTTTAGGATTTAGTCGGGGCTAATAAAATTAATAAGTTTGTATAAATATGAATTACTTCGAAACTAATAGAAATGATTTATTTAAATTTATATTCTGTCAAATAAAGTACCAGGAGTGCATCATTTGTTTTCAAATAAAATGTTTTGTTGTGAAAATGCCACGACGGTTTTTAGTTGTTAGAATACCACAACAGTTTTTAGTTGTTAGAATACCAGGACAATTTGTCAGAACGGTTTTGGGGACCACCGACATCTAGAAAGCCGCTCGATCCAACGTGTTGCTAATTACATTATAGACAACACATTTGTCTTAAATTTGGCATCATCAATGAAAGCCATCATAGTGAACGAATATTTGACCATTAACCAAAAAAAAATCATCGAGCAACCACCTTATGCACCAACCAATTTATTTCTGTTGTCCCACAATATGTCCTACAAAATATCCCACAATATTATTATTTATAAAATTATCAGTTTATGGCACCGGTTTACATTCGGTAAAAAAAATACGGGTTGCACTCCGGGAGTGCCGACAAACGAAAAATTCGAAAGACAGTAATCGTATCTAATCAATGGCGTTAAATAAACTATAAAAAGATTAAAAAATGTGTAACAGCGCCATATACGTAACGTTATTGATATTACGTACATACATAGTCAGGTCATAAATTCTGTCACATGTTTAATATAAAATAATTGAAACAAGTTTATTCATTATGTAACCATTTATATACCAAAATGAACTTAACAAAACATAAATTCTTATGACAATAAAGTTTATTCAAAATGACCTCCGTGATTTTGAATACAGGCCTTCAATCTGAGCGGCCAGTCGTCTATCGCAGCACGAACGAGGTTCATGTCAATATCGGCGGCTGCCTTAATCAAGGATGTCTTGAGTGACTCCAAATTGGGATGAGGCTTTGAGCACGCCTTTTCCTCCAAGTGTTGCCATATCTCGTAATCTAATGGACTCAAATCTGGACTGGAGGAGGGCCAGTTTCGTGCCGGATGAAGTCGTTTTCACGCGCCGCCAGCCAGTCTTGTGTGCTCTTCGCTCTATGAGCTGGCGCCGAATCTTGTTGGAATACCCAGTGCCTGTTATTGAACATGGTATGAGAAACAGGTTCCGCAAGGTTCGTCAGGACTGTAGTTTGATACACAACTGCATTCGTTTTTACACCTTTTTCACAAAAATGTACCTCTGTTAAGCCCCAATAAGAAACTCCTAACCATACCATGAGCGAGGGTGGAAAATGACCTCGTTGGACACGCGGAATACGGTTGCTCGCTTCTTCTCTACTGTGTGCGTACACCTTATTATTTTGTTTGTTGTAGCTCTCTTCTACGGTAAAAACTTTTTCATTCGAAAAAAGAATTTCCCGATAATTCTTTCCCGCGTACCGCTTCAACAAAGCGCGGCATCTCTTCAGTCTCAGGTCCATTAGACGAGCATTTAAACGATGTCCTGTTTTTCTTCGATATGACCGAAGCCCTAAGTCTTCATTTAACACCCTTTTCACCGAGGTTCTGCTTAACCCCATCTGAAGGGCCAACAGTTTCTGCTTACGTTTGGGATTTCTTTGAATTCGCGCCTTCACAGCTTTTATCACTGCTGGAGTCCTAACAGACCGAGGGCGACCACTTCTTGACCTGTCATCTATACTAAAGTCTTCATTGTATCGTTTGATGGTACGATAAACGAATCTTTTGGTTATATTCAAATTTTTCAGTATGTCAAAAATTTGAATTGGCGCGTAACCGCAACGATTCAACGCAATAACCGCAACACGGTCTTCTTTAAGCGTCCACTCCATATTTAAAAATGAGTAAAATTCTAAAAAATATCCATTTTTATTTTCATGAACAATTCGAAATTCGAATTCAATAAACTTTTTGTGGCCAGCATTCTAAAAGAAAAGTTTTTACTGTGTGACAATACTTATGACCTGACTAGGTATTACTGGCTATGGTTACGGAGCATCGTATTGTTTCTCTGGTTGTAAGTAACAAAAACTACATTATTATTTATAACAAAACCATATAATAACCTATGGATTTTATTGTGTAATAAAAGCGTTGGGTTTACAACCTAAATAAGGTCAATAATATTGATAGGAGAGATTCGATTGGAAAAACAATGCAAAATGCAGCTTTCACCAAATTGGCACAGAATTTACTAAAATAATTTCTCGATGAAATACTTAAAAAAAAATACTAATTGGGTTAAAAAGCAAAAAAGCACTATAGTTATTTATTATTTGACTGAGTTTAAATACACAAAAAGATTTCCTTCTAGGCGGATTTGAACCAGCGACCTATGGATTCCAAATTATAACCATGTACAGTCCAGCACCGCTCTACCAACTGAGCTAGCTAAGGTTAAATGAGTTCGAAATTATGAATCTGATACTTCAAAACTTTTAATAGGGTCTCGGTAACGGTGTCGCGAGCCCAGAGATTTCATTTCACCAAAAAATATGCGTACCGCGCTATATGACGTTATCACTTTAAAAATTACGTCGCGAGAATATAACTGGACTTCTGAAAAAAAATTGGTTTCAACAATGATTGAATTATTCGCTGGTGTGACTGTTAAAAAAAAGTTTGGTTGAATAACGAACATTTTGTGTACTATTGATCGTTTCCGGGTACTTTCTTGACAGGGTAGCATGTAACACGAGGAAAAGAAATATTTGTTAGTCATGTATCGAGTCGCGATTCCTCGATTCCGATGTGAGCCATCGGGTAGGTGTGACGGTAAGACGTTAGACGAGACGCGGCAGACCCCGGTCAGCACAGCGCGCGGACTCACTTACTCGGCGCGGCGGCGGCGCGGCGTCCCTCGGCGCGGCGCGCAGCTGCTTCGCCGCGGGCGACACACGCACACCAAGCCAATTTCGCTTTTTGCTTCTACCCTACCTATACTCACTTATATAACACAAGTATTTTGTTTTTTTTTCAGCTTGTCCTTTACGGTTCTATCTAGCTCGGAAGGCAGAGTCGCACCTCCGATAGACGAGTACCATAAGTTGTCCTCTTTCCCCGAAATAATTTTACTGTCAGCGCTACACACACGAAAGTTACCGTGCGTCCTCAATAAAATTTGAAACTAGAATCTAGCTAAATTGTAGTAACACAAACGAATAATGGTTTAATATGCAACCCCATATAGGAATGTAACTGGGCGTCGGCGGGTGTGTGTCGTCCGGGCGGTCGCTCGCCCGCAACTCACGAATGCGGACGAGCGACCGGCGGCCGTCGTCCCGGAGCGGCCTCCCCGCGCCGCTCCGGGACGACGGGACCCGCTACTTACATAATAAATGCTATTATTATAAAAACTGTGCTAGTACCGCAACGAGAACTACCTCCAAAGCAAAGGTCTCTCGTGAGCTCAAGGCACGCTTGGAACTTAATGCGTTAATTTCAACAGGATATCATTTTATCAGTTCAAACAAAGATTAAGTATTTGGAGATCGGCATGCCCTGAGCGGTTTCTCAAGAACTGGAGTATCATGAGCCAATGTGACGAAATGTGCCCAGTAGGAGTTTGTCACTGATGGCAGACACCAAAATAAATAAAAGCGATAAGCTCTGTATGTAAGGTGAGGATGATGAGTGGATACAAGGCCTAATTCTGTTCGACGTGCATGCAAACGTCGACAGTGTTCAGAGTGGGGAGGACACACCGCATTTAACGCATTTACCGCGTATTTGGTATTGTTGGCATCCGTGCCGAATATATCAATAGTATACTAAAGCATTTCCTACTGTCAGGTTACAAGTTACCTCCTCTGTCTAGTTACCTTTTTACTCGTCTACGACAAAGTCATCAGGACGGGCGTGTAACTTGGCAAATTATGTCCCACAATATTAGAACTGTTATCTTGTTACATTATTGTCGAAGTATGATTACGACGAAAAGTTTAATTGTAATAGACCAGTAAGGGAAAATCATTTCGTATAGGCCGTTTCAACGACACTTACAAAACGTATTAACAAACATAAATTTATATCATTACCATCAATTCGAATCGCGGCCCTCTCCCGAGAATAACCGCTAAGAAACCCGCGGGCTATTTTTGTGGTTTATGTAAATAATTAACTAACTAACAATGTAGTTCCCCCTTACGCATATAGCCCTTGGCTACGGGCGTCACCCAAACTGCGTAACGTCCCAATGTGTCTTCTCGTGAGAACAAGATGCTGTTTAAGAGAGACAACAGTAGTCTTTAGCACTCTCCAGACCTACAACTATCTTAATTTAAAACGTCGCGAAACAAGGACAAGTAAACAAACCCGATTTATAGCGTTGTTGTTGTAAGATTAGATAATATACCGCACTCTTTTTCGTCGGCTAGTTTAACTATTGAATTTAGTAATTGAAACCTCGCTACCATTGTCCCAGTCATCCCCACTCTGAGATCATATCCGACAGTGAATAATGCCCGGCGTGTAACAGTGCTCCCGCTGTATACTTGTGTGTGTGTGTGTGTGTGTGTATGCGATGTGTGCGTATGTATTTGTCTACATAAGTTTAGATGTGTGCATGTATGTGTGTTACGTTTGTATCGTTCGTGATTGGAACAACGATCACTTACAACATGATCGCCGATCTTTGAATAGCATTACAGAATAGACATTGAAATAAAATTTGAAACTGACATATAAAGTCGAGTTTTACGTTAAGTTTCAACAAACATTGGTATGTACATAAAATAGTGCAGTGGAGTAATTAGTCGAGGGATGTGTGCGTGTTGATATAACGATGTCTCGTGGGTGACTCACCGTGCTGCGGACGACGCTCAGTGGGACTCAACCGGCGGCACCTACCATCGCGACATCGCGACCAATGCAGAACACAACAATAATGTGTGAGCAACGCTTTATTACAACAACAAGTACCGCTCCCTGTACCGAGCAGCGATCGGCGAGCAGCGTTCACGCCTACACCACACCGTTAAGTATTTGCATTTGTCGGAGCGACGCGGGCAAGGGCGCAACTCTTTCTCTTTCTCACCATTATACTATATTATGTATCGTTCAATTTGGTAATTGACATTGGGTGGTTTACCTAATTATTGACACTTGACCTAATTATTGGTACTTATCTAATTATTAACAATTGTATTGGTTAAATTACACAATTATTGAATGTCTGCAAGGACCCCGGGCGCCCAGCGTATGTACCTGACATTGGGTAAGGTCTTCAATTATATTATTAGTGCTTGAAATTGGGCAATTTAACACAATTATTGCCATATTTACTTGCTACTAGGATTTTCTAGATTTTTGAGGTGTCGTTTCACATAACATTAAGGGCACAGTAAATCTATATGGACTTGACATATTCGCTTTGTTCGCTACAATAATATGGTGGTTTTCAAAATAAAGTTTAAAGAGAACTAGTACCATGTGTAATAATTGTAATTTTTGTATGAAATTTTTGAGGTTTAAGAAATTTACGGGGTCAACGAGGGTCTAATATTTAGGTTTGTCGCCCGCCCGCGCCACTCGCCGCTGCGCAACCTCGGAGTGGCACGCTGTCCACAGGCGCGGCTCACCTTCATGCTCTCGCGGAACTTGCCGATCTCGCGGTGGATGACGTCGCGCTTCTCCTCCGAGATGTCCGCCTCCTCCAGCACGCGCGCCGTCTTCGAGATGGCCTCCTCTGCGGACACGCGCGGCGTTGAGGACGGGTAGACACCCATGGAGTGTGCTCACGTTATGGATTACACGTAGGAAAAGGGAGTGCTTACATTTTTTTATATAAATTATTAAAAAAATTAGAAAAGATAAGAAAATTGTCATCGGTTTCTATGCCATGTTTGCTTAAGTAACTTACGTACTTACTTATTATTCGAGTCCGAAGGGGTGGCAGAGGCATATACAGGGTCATTTATTAAAACACCAGCTACCTGCTACGAGTGTGGATGTGGATAGCCAAAGTCATAACAACGACATTTGTTCGAGTACTATCATACATCGAACCCTCGAGCTGCCTAAGTTTTCGCTCTTGGATTCGCTAAATTGAAAGCCCGCATTTCATGTGTTGAAATAGACAGACGCAATATAATATCTGCCATGTTACTGTCAAACGGGACCGAGAGCTTAACATGCCTTCCGAAGCACGTAAACGCTAACACGCTGGTATAAATAAATGGCACAAAGTGGTCACCCATCAGAAGACCAGCCACAGCGAAAGTTGCTTAACGCAGTGATTGTTTACAGAACACAGTGTTAGCGGGCCACGAGCGCTTAACCAGCCACAGCGAAAGTTGCTTAACGCAGTGATTGTTTACAGAACACAGTGTTAGCGGGCCACGAGCGCTTAAACAAACGGCCAAATAAAAAAGTCTAGAGGAAAAGAAGGCCAGGGCCCTCCCTGGCCTTCTTTTCCTCTTTTTCTTTTTCGGGAGAGAGGCTCGATTGATTCATGACAAAGAGACTCGGAAGAGGGGGGCGGAATTATGTCGCCAACACGTAGAGGTGTAAGCAACGTTTTGGGTACCTTTCTGCAGCGTCTCGTAGTTGTTGATGTCGTCCTGGTAGTCGCGCGCGATCTGCGCCAGGCGGCGCTCGGCGCTGTCGTCCAGCGCGCGCTGGCGCGCGTCCAGGTAGGGCGCGTCGCCGTCGGCCGCGGGCGGGCCGGGCGCGCCCTCGGCGCCCAGGCGCGAGCGCTGCTCCGTCTTGTACGTGTCCACCAGCGCCTGCATCTTGCCGTCCGTGCGCGCCAGCAGCGGCTTGTCCGCCACGGGCCGGTCGCTCAGCAGGCGCACGCAGCGCAGCGCCGCCTCGGGGTTGGCGAACTCGCAGAAGCCGAACGTGGACACGCGCTTCCACTTGAGCACCGGCCCGCACGCGTTCAGCAGCGCGCGGATCATGGCGTCCGGCGCCTTGGACGATATGTTGCCGATGAACACGGTGATGGGCGGGCCGTCGCCGTCCTTGGCGCCGTTGGCGTTGCGCGTGGGCGCGCGCGAGATCACCGCCTTGCCGGCCGGCGGCGCGGGCAGCAGCGCGCCGCGCGCCGCCGCGCCCGCCCCGTACGCGCCCACCATCACCTGCGCGCCAAATCACCGGGTTTGGTCTTTGTTTTAAAAATAAAGCCCGCCCGCCTGATTCTCGCCGTAGCGAGCGCCTGACATGCCTCATGCATCAAGAACCTATCTGAAACCTTTAGGCCTTCGATCAATCTGGTCGGGAACAACCTCACAACCTATATGTTCCAGCGACTGTAGGGTTCTTCGGTACACATATCTAGCCTATTGTCACAATTCATAAGAATATTTGTTGTTTTAATATCAAAAATAATCATTTAATATAAGGATTTACAATGTGATGCAGATAAAGGTGGAATAAGATATACAATAACTATATGTGTGCAAAGCAGTTATAATTAAAGGCTTTGTGTAAAAATAATATTGTTTACGTCATTTAGTACCTAATCTGTTTTTTTTTCTAACAAATTCACCTAATTTTGTACTATTGCCATGGATCAGTTTTTGTCTTAGAACACTGATAACACCCAAGCTTGTTAAATTTTGTTGAAGCACTGGTATTAATACAAAATGTTACTAATGGCGATGAAGACTATTATGTCCCTAAAGGGTGCCAATTGTAATATTTAAAAAAGTTACTTAATAATGGCGATGAGAGTTGAACTAACTAACTAACAAAAGTTATAATTCGTTTCAGGCGCCAGGAGGATAAGTCCTACCAACTTTATGCACACGGATATCAGCGATAGAGATTGAGCCTCTAATCATAAGAGCAGGAATCAAAAATAATAGAATACATCTCTAGAAGAAAGTTTCTATATTTTTATAGGCGAATTGATTGAATACACATCATATACCTTATCACTAATGGTATAACCTATTCAAGTGATTTAGTAAGCTAAAGATTAACTATTCACAGGGATGAGGCGTGAAATTTAGGATAGTGAGATCCAGCATAATGCCAGCTTATAAGTCAAAAGTATATCGTAACTTGATTCAAAACATGAGCCAAATCATTAAGTCGTTACATGGGCCTAATCAGGAGTCGCGCAACATTATTAGATTAATCTACACAAAAATAATTCAAACTAAGTACCTGAAGGCGGTTACATTACCACGGGATCCGAAATCACATCCGCAGACCGCGACAGGTGTCGTCTCCACTAGAATGACGAGCCCGTAACCACATGGTCAGCATCCATGGCAAATTTTATCCAACAATATAATTAATTTAAAAAAAAAAGTGCTTTTCAGCTGCAAAGGAAAGAATTAGTTCCATTAGATTTGGAAAAACAATTGGAGATTTGTTCGTGATTCCAACACATAAAGAAAACTTACCACTTTTTTTAAGGAAAACCAATAAATCTTGAAGAGCAGGCAAATATTCCATTAACGCCTCTCCAAGCTTCGTAATTAGCTGTAAACAAGCGAATAATCCTTCGTTAAACACACCATGTCATCGAGGTTATAAATGTGGTTCCCAAAAATCCAAAGATCTTACCGAAATACATAGTAATTTTGGTATAAACATTGATAGTAAGTCACAGGCGTGAACTTCCATTTACAATCTATAAAAGATTGCTTCTTTTTAGCGAAGTTTAAAAAATATATTTACGACCGACATTTTTCTTCGTCGACTGTAGATAGGCGAATGACGTTCCGTCACCACTGTCAAAAGACATTGACCAATTGACAGAACTATTTTAATTCATTCGTTCTAAGAACAGGCTAAGACATTCTGCCTACTCAAAACGTAAATTATATAAAATCGATGACAAGTAGGGAGAAAGAGTCAACAATCTACTCTTTTCTCTCTCTAAATCCCTAGACTAACAATAACGTTCCAATGTGACGTTTTACAACGTTACATCACACCCCAACCAGCAATAAAAGAAAGTAACTTTCTTTTTCAAACAATTAAGCTCTACGAATGAAATGGAAATAATTCCAATAAAAGAAAACCAAAATCCCAAAAACAAAAATCTGTAACACGAATAAATAACCAACTAACCATAAGTATAGTTCCAATAAAAATCTATAACACAAACCAGAACATTCGTATTCCATGAGTTCAGAAAAACATCCGACTCTACCAACACTAAACAAAATACGAAAGTACGGTTGAGCACCATAGCCACCGACTCTATCATCCAACTCTTTACAAATAAGAATATCAAAATTGATACAACAAAAAATTTAAAGTCAAAGCATTGACTTAACCTAAGTACTAAAGAATAACAAATCCAACCAAGTTCTCAAACCAGGACTTCAGTTAAGCTATCTAGCCACTGACTCTTTCATCCAATCTTATCCTTATATATACTGAAGATGCGGTTGAGCCCTATCGCCACCGACTTCTTTCACTTACATTCCCATATAAAAACCAAAATATCAGCAAAACTGTGTTTTAACTTGTAATAATTACAAAGTCAAACAGCAACTGTACAAAGTGTCGTGACAAACGAACAACTTCAATATCAAACAGCATCACCAACGTGGCTGTGACAAACAAACGACAAGTCTATGGGATTCAAAACCCCGAACCGCGCATTACTGATATGATTCTCAATACCAACTTCAAATATGACTACACATTTCTGTAGCACATTGTATATACTGAAGATGCGGTTGAGCCCTATCGCCACCGACTTCTTTCACTTACATTCCCATATAAAAACCAAAATATCAGCAAAACTGTGTTTTAACTTGTAATAATTACAAAGTCAAACAGCAACTGTACAAAGTGTTGTGACAAACGAACAACTTCAATATCAAACAGCATCACCAACGTGGCTGTGACAAACAAAGACACAAAGTCAAACAGTAACTGCACATAGTACTGTGACAAGCAAAATATTCCAACAAAATTTTATTGTGGAAAAATACACCAAGCAGATGTGATCGGCTCAACACCACCGAGCTCCCGAGCACAAACGCTGCAACAAAACCAAACTGATGTGATCGGCTCAACACCACCGAACTCCCGGGCACAAATGCTGTAACAAAACCAAACAGATGTCATCGGTTCAACACCACCGAACTTCCGAGCACATATGTTGTAACAAAACCAATATGACAAATGTGACCGGCACAACCCTACCGACTTTCCGAACACAAATGCATATATAAAGATGTGATCCTATAGTCAAAAGAGACAGATATCAACATCAAAAGGTATTTCAAAAGTCATATCCGGATAACTTTGAATTACTTACAAAAAAACAAAATGTATACAATTTGTACAAAATTAAAATTTTGGAGTAATAACCTAAACATAAAAACAAAACTAGGAAAATTTCCTACAAGCAGAACAATATCATTCCATAATATAAGTGGAATAATAATGTTTTAATAACCAATTAAGGTTCCAACAAACAAACAAAAAGATAAGATCTTTCGATGTGTATGACAGTTATTTGTGTGAAAAAGTTAATGTTATTTCTAAAAGGCTAATTTTAATAATTCCAAAAGGTAAATTGATAAGTTTTTAATCAATTTGTAATATCCTAAGTTCTATTTTTGAAAGATTCAGAACTTGATTCTAATAAAAAGTTGTGAAGTAACCTAACATACATCTCTTTCAAATTGCCATTATCTTTCACTCATCATACTAACAAAGGCAAAATTCTCCCTAACCAATACCAAAACCAAGACCAAAGTCTGTAATTTTCAAGACAAAATAATTTAATATTTAATTATATCCTTAACATGGTAGCGACCTGTGGTACCTTTATTCAGGTCCTCCAGAAGGTAAACATTAGGTGAAACTTTAAAAACTACTTTACACTTAACGAACTTAGGTGCCAGTTTAGTAGAAAAATATGCAGGAGCATTAGACTGCACAAAGCTTCTCCTCCACACAATATCATCAACACCAAAACAAATGATTCACCTCCCTACATTATAATAACTAGCATTTCGCTAATACGCTTTTAACAAACAAGATTGTACTTTAACAAAGATTTCACTAAGTGAATTGAGTGAAGTTGCAAAAGAACTGCTATCTCCTACCTCTAGTTGATCTAAACTATCAAGGTACTAACACGGTGCAAAGATGCATCAAAAATAAGTTCTCTTCCGAACATTAAAAAGTTAGGCATAAAATCTGTAGCAAGATTCACACTATTATTCAAAGCTAGTTGAACATTAGATAAAAACTTCGACCATGTTCTATGATAATCTTTAACAAAACATGCTATACATGTCTCAACGGTTTTATTATATCTTTCAACTGGATTATTTTGAGGAGTATATAAGGAATTATAAAATATTTTATTTTTATATTATAACCATTAAGAAACGTAACAAACTGTCTAGCAGTAAATTGAGTTCCATAATCACAAACAAATATTTTTAGAGTTCCATACTTAAGGAAAATCTCCTTCTCAAGAAGTTCACAAACCACACTAGCAGTAGCATTTATCATTGGGAACAACCAACAGTATTTAGTAAAAACATCTACAACAGAAAGTATATGTTGATGACCAGAATAAGTTCTATTATTTATAAGAAACGCTAAGTAAGGTCTAGTATCTTTACTTTTAACAAACAAAATAGGAGCAGAATTTATGTTTCTAAAATAAACTTTTAAATAATTTAGCCAATGAAGAGAACGCACTCTTTCATTAGTTGCAGCATCAGGAGCATAACTAAATTTCTTTAAATCGAGTCACTATCAGTTCTTACACAAACCTGTGCTCGATGGAACCTAATCAGTTTTTTGAACTGTTATCATTATTACTCCTCCTTATCATCAAGCAAGGGTGGAAACTGCACGCTCTTGTCCATAGTTGACAAGAAAAAGATCAAAGAAATTCAAAAGCTAAAACAATTAATTGCAAAAATATCCAAAGGCAACCGAGACCGAATGGTAAGATGATAGTAATAGTCAGCAGTCAGCTATTAACATCCAAAAGCCAAAACAAATTCAAAGAAAGCACTGAAAACTCAATTAAATCAATCACTGCTATAGCTAAGCACAACCAGGCCTTGATGGCTCAGATGATGATTGTCAAAAAGCAAAAACTTAACTTAAACTAACTATCTTCACGCTGTATCCCTGACGGGGTAGTCAGAGAGGACAGATCGCCAGGCTTCGCGATCCATGCATTCTTCTTTCGCTTCTTCGAGATTCATCAATCGCTTCATACACGCACGTCTGGGTATCCGAGTACTTTTGACCTTTCCGTTTTTGAGCAATCTGCTCACATGGTCTTCATATGTAAGTCTCGGCCTACCCTGACCTCTTCTACCCTCTGCTTTCGCACAATATATATTCTTCGTCAATCGTTCCTCACTCATTCGTTGGACGTGTCCAAACCAACGGAGCACGCCCTTTTCCAGCTTAACGCTGACACTTTCATTCAAACCTGCCATATTGCGTATCACTTCGTTACGTATTCGGTCGGCCAAGGTAACGCCGCACAATTTTCGAAGTGATCGCATCTCCACAGCATTCAATTTACTTTCATGCATCTACTGACATACCCAGGTTTCGCTACCGTAAAGCAAAGTTGGCACTAGCACTGCATTATGAAAAAGCAAAATATTATCATTCAAACAAGTTTCAAAAGCTTCGAACACTCTACTGTAAAGTTACACAAGTGTGATTGGAAAGACCTCAAATGAATAATTTTAATTTAAATGGTTGTTCTATTTATATTAATATAACCTATTAATAGGCTGTAAAGCAATATGCTGTAGAAATGTTAAACCTTTAATGATGCATGGCTCGTACAAATAGTAAGGCTATATAATTAAGTTTGTCACAAAATGCATTATTATGTAAACACAAGTTATCATTCAAAACATTGTTATGTTATTTATAACAATTCACTCATATCTTTATATCATAAAAAGTAAATAATAGTTATGAAAGTCACATCAATATGTAGATACAATTAGTACACAAACCAATTACTTTGTATTATTAAAAGTTAAGTTATAGGTTATTTTCAAGAAATCATAATTACTTTAGTTTAAGATTACTCCAGTTTTAGACATATATATATACCAGTAGAACAGTATTTTTTCATTTGTTGAGAATGTTTCAATAACAAAATAGTTTATTATACTCTTAGCAAAATATACAAATATATATTTCAGAGCAAAACATATATAGTAACAATATCAGTATAAGATGCACGACTCACTCACTCACTACTCACAATAAGCAAATGTATATTCAAATCAATCCTTCAAGTCTCTGTTCACACGCGCCAATTGTAATAATAAAAAAAAACTTAATAATGGCGAGGAACCAAAAATAATAATAGATCTCTTTTTATGGAGACATGAACTAACAAAAACAAAAGATATAACTCGTTTCAGGCACCAGGAGGATAAGTCCTACCAACTTTATGCACACGGATATCAGCGATAGAGATTTAGCCTCTAATCATAAGAGCAGGAACCAAAAATAATAGAATACATCTCTAGAAGAAAGTTTCTATATTTTTATAGGCGAATTGATTGAATACACATCATATACCTTATCACTAATGGTATAACCTATTCAAGTGATTTAGTAAGCTAAAGATTAACTAGTCACAGGGTTGAGGCGTGAAATTTAGGATAGTGCGATCCAGCATAATGCCAGCTTATAAGTCAAAAGTTTATCGTAACTTGATTCAAAACATGAGCCAAATCATTAAGTCGTTACATGGGCCTAATCAAGAGTCGTGCATCATTATTAGATTAATCTACACAAAAATAATTCAAACTAAGTACCTGAAGGCGGTTACATTACCACGGGATTCGAAATCACATCCGCAGACCGCGACAGGTGTCGTCTCCACTAGAATGACGAGCCCGTAACCACATGGTCAGCATCCATGGCAAATTTTATCCAACAATAGAATTAATATATAAAAAAAAGTGCTTTTCAGCTGCAAAGGAAAGAATTAGTTCCATTAGATTTGGAAAAACAATTGGAGATTTGTTCGTGATTCGAACACATAAAGAAAACTTACCACTTTCTTTAAGGAAAACCAATAAATCTTGAAGAGCAGGCAAATATTCTATTAACGCCTCTCTAAGCTTCGTAATTAGCTGTAAACAAGCGAATAATCATTCGTTAAACACACCATGTCATCAAGGTTATAAATGTGGTTCCGAAAATCCAAAGATCTTACCAAAATACATAGTTATTGTGGTATAAACGTTGAAAAACTTCCATATAGAATTTATAAAAGATTACTTCTTTTTAGAGAAGTTTAAAAAATATATTTACGACCGACATTTTTCTTCGTCGACTGTAGATAGGCGAATGACGTTCTATCACCACTGTCAAAAGACATTGACCAATTGACAGAACTATTTTAATTCATTCGTTCTAAGAACAGGCTAAGACATTCTGCCTACTCAAAACGTAAATTATATAAATTCGATGACAAGTAGGGAGAAAGAGTCAACAATCTACTCTTTTCTCTCTCTAAATCCCTAGACTAACAATAACGTTCCAATGTGACGTTTTACAACGTTACACAGTATTTATTATATGTACGATATGTCATGTTTATGGTTGTGTTGGTTATAGTAAAAACGTAAAGACCGAAATAGGTATAAAAGTTTATTACTGAATTTACACTTAAACTATGCTAATGTTAGGCTAATGCTGATAGATAGTTATTTGCTATGAGTGCACGCAGTTTGCTGTCGGTAAAGGCACTGATGGTGCCATGCACCCCACATAGGTTATACTGTTTGTTGCGAACATTATAAAACAAAGTCCCCCGCCGCACCTGACTGTCTGATCGCGATAAACTCAAAAACTGATTTTTGTGTTGTTTTCACCGATGGAAGGAGTGTGGAATGTAGTCCTCAAGGAATGATTTATTATTTAAATTATTAAGTTTTTGCATATACTGGCTAAAATATAATGATATATTATGTTGAAGGTGTTGGTAAAAAATATAGCGTATGAGAGCTTTCAACGAAAAAAACACTGCCTAAACCTTTTGAGATAACAAATTAATGTACCATACATTAATTTGTTATCTTAATTGTGTATCTTAATATAGGTCTACAGAAAAGTCTGTGATGGCATATTTCTATCTCATAAGGATAGCATATTAGCTTACTATAACACTGGGGGAAACCAATACGGGAAAACTACACCACATGGGTGAAGCTGTAGGTGGGCAATAGCTAATAATATTAGTAATATTGTTTTCACATTCAGTGGACTGCCATAGGCTGATTTGCATTGATGGTTTAAAGCTATTATATATTTCCAATGAAAATCTTATGAATTCTGTATACTGGCAAATCATTAAGAAAATGTGAAGTTTGTGGCGTGAGATGAGTCAGGAAAAGGTATTCTGCCATATTTTAGGTCAGTTGTCCACTTGAGGCAGACATGAAAAAATTTATATTATTATGTGGAACCTACTGATGAATCCTAAGTAAGGGCTCTTCAGTTTTGCTTATTTCATTGAACTGTTCTAGATTTATCAGTAATGACATGAATAAGGCTCCTTTTGTTAAAAAAAAATTAAACATATTACGTAATAGTGTTATGCAAAATTTATCAATAAACTGTTGCAGATGTTGATTATGAGTAAAGTTTACGGGAAATGATGATGATTTGGCATACATACTTACCATTACAAATTCGAAATGAGAAGAAGTTAATTTGTGGTAGTGCGTAAGTATTATGTTGAAGGTGAATTGGGAAGCCACTTCAGTATTATCTTCAGACAACAGAAATCAAATACAAACATTTTTATGATGCTCAAGCTCACTGCTCACCAGTGAGATTAATAAAGTTTAATTATAAAGACAGCTATCCAAATAATCAAGGAATGAGAGTAAGAGAGATTAGACAAGCGGCTTCTTGATTCTATGGATGTGTTGCATGTCTTGTTGTATTATAATACTTCTAAATCATATTAAAATAGACTGTTGTTTTATTTCTAATCCTAATATCAAAGTAGCATCATACTCAGTAATTCTACAATGGGACTAGTGAGATTTATAAGTATCACTAGTTTATTTCAACAAAGTGTTGAGTAGAACTAGAGATGTAAATGTTTCACTACTTAAAAGTATTACTTGATATTAGTTTTTTTTTTTTTACTATTTATAGTAGAACTATTCAGCAGACCTGCTGGGATAGAATTACTTTAGAATATAAGATCTAGTGGAGCCTATTTTATCTTTATCAATAGGGAAAAGCAGGGACCTAAAGTCAATCCTTAGTATTGTTCTTTGGGTAGTATTGTCATTTCTTTCTTTGTGCCAACCTAACCAATAACATACTATAGATTGTTGGGTTTGCACAAAGTACCTTTATAATTCGATTCAAGGCAATGTAAGTGGTGCAGTCTCTTAAAATGCAGTGATAAGGGGTTCAAATGAAGTACTCTGTGGTTACATTGTGAAAAAGTGTTTGAAATTACTTTAGACTTAAAATGTAGTATAGAGCTTCTTGATGGTCATAATTCATATGGACATAATATATTATGTACAGAAGATGCAAACAACCCTGGAACATGTTTCTGCATAATAGACACTCGGGTAAAAATTGATTGTGAATGCAATATCCGTTTGTTTAGAGAACTAGGGACGCTCTGAACTTAAAATACTGTACACTAGATCATCAGAAGTTGAAAGATGCATAGTGATTAGTGAGGTTAGATCGATGACTTACGTGTGTAGGCATCTGCATAGTGACAACGCCCGGCGCGAGTCCATACGGCACAAGCGGGGGCCGAGGCGGGTACGACATTTTAACGTTTTAGACCCACACTTACAGCCACCACCTTCGTCCACCAGCAACTTCTACAAACACCAGCACCACTTTCAGTTCGGTGACGCGTCTACACTTAGAAATCACTTCGATAACGCCAATTTAACTACTGGTGACATGACAATAACTAAATTTTGATGATACTTGATTATTTTTGAACATAAATCTCACTATATTATAGTGCCCACTGTTTTATATACCAAATTTATTTATTTTTAATCTCACTCAACATGATCAGTGCATGTACGTATGTCACTTTATCAGCCATATTGTTTTTTGTTCTTTTTTTTATATTTATTGTGCAGCCTTTGACCTCGGCCTTTTAGCAAAAATTTTTTCTAGTGAATGTTGATCAATGAAGTTAGATTCTACGTGGGAAAAAGGACAAGAACGGACGCTTACTGTATATTATTTTCTAAAACTGGTGCCTTTATCTTCTTTATGTGTGGGAGTGGTAGTTTATTGGACTTAAAAGTTGTGTTAACGTGCTTTAGTGAAAGACAGTGATATACTCGTATATGTAGTGAAATGCGATTTTCTTTCTGGCCGCGATTGATTCACTATAAACCACTATTATACTGTGGTGAGACTGACCTTGATTTAGGACCTAACTTGACTTAAACGAAATAAATATGAATTAAGATTTAGCTAAAAGGTCTTAGTAACCAGCCCATAAAACAATTACAAAAAAGTCAACGAAGTGGGGTGGGTAAAGATCGTAAAGATACTATACTAACACTAGGTGGCCCCCGGCTTTGTCCGTGTCATACTTAAAACTCCCGTCGCTTATAATTTCTACAATATTGCATAAAAATTTGCCCGATTTGTCAGTTATTGCTCCACTCTCCAGGATAGTAGCGTGATAATATATAGCCTATTTCCTTTTTCGATAAATAGGCTATCTAAGACAAAAAGAATTTTTCAAATCCAACCAGTAGTTCCTAAGATTAGCGCTTTCAAAGAAACAAACTCTTTGGCTTTAATCTATGTTTATAACTATGTGTTTATAAGTGACTCCGTGAGTCGTTTCTTTAAAGAGATTTACTGATTCTAATCTCTTACACCGCTTCAAATGAATCAGTGGCTCAATTGCATCTCTGTTTCAATCGGTTCAATCGGCACGCGGCGCTAGCTGACACGATTGAGTGAGATAGACTGTTCGAAGCTCTTCGAGTCACGTACCTAGTCGCGGTCGCGTCGGAGAGGGCAGAGCGCCGTCTCTCTCCCTAATTCGCTACTAGTGGGTGATGATTCAAAGAGACAGCAACACTAGCTTACCTACGCACGACTTAGGTACAGGTCGCGCGGCGAATGATGAGCTCTGACTAAAATTTGTGAGGATAGTTTGCGCATGTATAATCGTGCACAATATTATTACACAAAAATATCAAGTTGGATACATCTCTGCTTTGAACCATTACATATTTTTTTAAATTTTAATATGTAGGTACGTAAGTAGGTATATATTATTTACAACACGTTAGTTCCAAGTGTTTTGCGTGAAATTATTAAACCATGATAGGTATTTTATTTAGTTTTCAGTGATTGTATTAAGTAAAATAATGTGTGTGACACTGACAACACTTGTTAAAGTAGAAGAAGTGGAAGAGGTCTCTGCCTACCCCGATGAGAGATAGGCGTGATTTTAATATTTTTGTATTAAACAAATTGCCGGAAATTTATAATTGGTATATTTGTTCGATAATTTTTTTTTGTAGACCGTTTTTCTTTCTTGCATAGATTGGACAGATGATTTACTCGGGGCATCAAAACCTCAATATGCTCTTAAAATATTTGCCTAAAAGAGCAGAATATTTTATGTGCATGACAGTACCGAGACTAGTGACAACACGTGCCGACAAATCGCAGTGTAGTGTGCGGCTGAGCACTAGTGTGCGCGTAGGATTCATTCCTGCGTCCACGCTCTTACACTCCCGCCCTTCAGTCCTATCACCCCGCCAAATAGACCTAATTTAGGAGTTCTGCCCATTCCCCTTCCACTTTCTTACAGAGCTCATCCCTCGCCACGCGACCTATACCTACGCGTTGTTATTATTTGTTTTAGTTAAGAGTGTTAATAGAAAAAAAAAAGAAAAATGTGCAGAAAAAAAACAATAAATACGGTTGTAAATAATGAATTAAATCACTGATAATAAAATCGATTTTTAAATACGCCAGTTAGAACTAAAAGTCTATCAGTCCTAAGCCTGAATAAAGAATGAAGGAAAATCTTTTATGGTACATATAAGGCAACTGAAATTACCTAAATTAAACAAAATACTAACATAATATTATATACTTTACATAAATTTTCAAACAAAGGTCAATAAAAACGATACATTTTAAATTATTTGCACAAATAAATCGAGCTTAGAAACAAGTTGAGTCACTGATGCAAATGAAGCACTGAAGCACTATACTGATTCGAATCTTTTTAACTGATCCAGATACAAATGAGCCATTCTCAACAAAAATACGTTTTTGCCACCACTGGGCAGAAGCTGTCCCGTAGGTCGTCCTCTTGGATCAGCAATGCAATTCACAAATCTCAGATCCAAATCCGCTACTGCGCAAATGTCATTAATAATCAAGTTCTATGAATATCGATGACATTTGCGCCCTAGCGGATTTGGATCCGAGATTTGTGAATTGCATAGCTGGAGTGGTCCCGGAGGTGACTGAGTTCTGACCTTCGGGCCATTTCAGTGGTCGCAACATCGCCTGCAACTACAGGCGGGGCACAGGGTTGGGCCGATATGGCCCGTGGAGACTAAGTTGCGGCGCAGTCAAGCCCACTAGTGTGAGCGTCCAGCGGCCTGTTTCATTACGTCATCGGAAATTAACTATTTTAGATATTAAATTAAAAATTTAATACAAAGAATATAACACTAGTGGCTTCAGAGTTTTTTTTTCGATTTAAAAAAAAATTCAACAATGCTTTTTTTTGTTTTTAACGCTCTTGCCAACCACTACGGGACCATTTCCCCTCCCCTGCCTCCATATCCCTCCCAATCGAAAAACCCCCTCGCTAAAAGTTGTCGTATCAAGAATTGTCCATGCCAAGTTGCATGCAAATCCGATGAAAAATGCGACCTGACGGACATAAATAGCATTTTTCCCGTACCAGTGGAGTTAGAACGAAGACTTAAGACTCGCCTCCTCGGTCAATAAATATTAAAATAAGTTTCTTTGAACGCTCTATATTTTCAAAACCTATAATAAAAATTAGGGTTAAAAAGTTTTAATTTCTCAAGTTTTTTACGCCCTTTCGGCAAGTTAAAAGGTCGCACCTAGTGCCGCTCGATAACCTAGCCCCTTGAGGAAAGCTTCATATTGGGGCATTCCGTTAGCCAGGTCGCCGTGAATAGCCCTCAGGCCTAACCTGCGACTCGGTTGGAGCATTTGTTTCACCGCAGTGCGCGCACTTCTATTACACTATACTTGACAGATTATACGGTAGACCAACGCAGGGCTGTGCGCGCTAGCACTTAGTGACATGACATAACGCTTAGTGGTGTTCGAAAAAAGAGTTCGGTTATTAGGGTGCCGTACGCAAAAGTAAAAACGTATGTCTGTCACCAGACTATCTTAGAACCTTGATGGCTAGATTGTTGAAATAATGATACCTATATTTCTGTTGACAATATAACAACAAATAGGTACTAAAACAGATTAAAATAAATATCAAATCCGGTAGTTTGTAAGGTTCCCATACATACAACAACATACATACATATTGTTACGCCTTTATCACCGAAGGGATAGGCAGAGGCATACTATACGCCCACATTTCACCGTATGCACTTTTGTCCCACGTAACAAGTGGTGAACCCATTGCCGTGTTGAAATGGAGGACACAGGTTGGTTTAACGACTGCCATGTTACTGGCAACCGGGACCAACGGCTTAACGTGCCTTCCGAAGCACTTTATTGCCATGCAAGCACACACGACTTTATTGCCATTTTTGCTACATATTAATAATGGCAACATGTAGACGCTTGAAATCTTGATGAGTCCCCCATATACTCTTACAAGAGTATATTAATAATATAAAATAAAACGGCTTGTTGCGGAACCCTTCATCTACAATACAAGTCTGAACCGCCGAACTAGGCCGGGCTTTCCTCATATGGCTATATTTACCTATATCGGGAAGTGTTATCGGGCATTACCTTTGTCCATCCCGGTAAATAGTAGGTAAGAAGGAGGCATTAATTACAAACGACAGTGTTATAACAATTATAAAAGCATTTTATTATTTACAAATTAAAATAAATGTAAGACAGTTTAACAGACGTTTCATCTACCGAATGTAAAGAGGAGAGAGGCGACAGGCTAAAGCCGCTACAGGTACAGGCCACCGATCTCCGCCTTCCAACTGTCGCTGTCGCCTCAGACTAGGTCATGAACTGTTTTGTTGTTTTACAACTATATATATATGTGTGCGCCTGATAGAGAACATCAGTCACACATTTATATCTACTTACAGGATAAAATATCCTAACTCATTATTATCACAGAGCGCGCCGCGTTGCTCTTAACATATAGTTGATAATGACAGATATTATCATGATATTCGTAGGTACACCTACCTATTTGAGAACAAAAGTTTACAATAAAATAGAAAATATTGTTTATACACACTTTATAGACTAACTCAGCTATGCCGATAATGTAAATAAAAAATCTGTATAAAAATATACCTACAATATTTAATTTTAGGCTTATATATTATGATTATTTATATAAAGTCCTAAGAAGAATTTAAAATTAGATATAGTAGGTAGTTTTGTCTAAAATAGCAACGTCTGGGACAATTGTTACTGCGATCAAAGATACCCAGTGACAGTGTCCTGTTTCTTGAAAATATTCATATAGAGCAGCTGATTTGTGAAAATGTAACAAAAACAATAAAAAAACCGGTCTGGCACGAGTGCGCCAAGGGTTCCGTAAAAAAATTATACCTTGAAGTAATGACACATGGGCAGACAAACGGGTAAGCCAGTGATCTGATAAGGGTTTATTTATTTCTTTTGAGATTTATGACCCTAATAAACAAATACATATTATATTTAATACATATATACACAGGAGACATCCAAATTTCAAAATAAACATTAACGGACCAGTCTGTTTATGCTGTTGATTGATGGTACTTGGTGGAATTTGCTACACATTTTCAATAAAAACATTTGTACAGTTCCAACTTTTTACTCATTATAAGCAGAGCAGTTTCGCTTTACGGCACTTTAAGGGTTAGCACATATTTTATGTATCTTGGACGTCATCGAGTATAATATGTAAAATTGTATAGTTTACACACAGAGGTTCATGACATTGGCTTATGTAAATTGTAATTTATAATAGTATATTTTATATTTTTATTTTATATTGTTTTCATTTGTTTAATAATTGGCATTATTTATGATAAAACTTAATTGTAATGAGAATTAAGATATTGAGGTTACGTTTTAATGTATAACCCAATTTGGTGGAATTTCCCTAAATTTGGGGGAAAAATTGTTAAGTGGTATCTTGATATTCCTTATCTACCTCAGTCAAAATATTGTTTTACAACTTCAGAGTCGTCAATGACATCCGAGATGCATAAAATATGTGGTAACCATCGAGAACGTCGCGAGGCGAACCCGGTGAGGTGGAAAGAGTAAATAAGTGTAACAGTATGTGCGGCTAGGCGTCCTTGTCGCGCGGCGGCGGCGGCGGCGGCGGACGGCGCGCGACGCGCACGGCCAGGTAGCCCAGCAGCGAGCCGGCGGCGGCGGCCAGCGCGCCCGCCTTGGCGCCCAGCGCCAGCCCCAGCGGGCCGCCCAGCGCCGCGCCGCACAGCGCGCCGCCCGCGCTCCACGCGCCGCCGTACCTGTCACACCAAAACCTTTACCTTGGCGCCCAGCGCCAGCCCCAGCGGGCCGCCCAGCGCCGCGCCGCACAGCGCGCCGCCCGCGCTCCACGCGCCGCCGTACCTGTCACACCAAAACCTTTACCTTGGCGCCCAGCGCCAGCCCCAGCGGGCCGCCCAGCGCCGCGCCGCACAGCGCGCCGCCCGCGCTCCACGCGCCGCCGTACCTGTCACACCAAAACCTTTACCTTGGCGCCCAGCGCCAGCCCCAGCGGGCCGCCCAGCGCCGCGCCGCACAGCGCGCCGCCCGCGCTCCACGCGCCGCCGTACCTGTCACACCAAAACCTTTACCTTGGCGCCCAGCGCCAGCCACAGCGGGCCGCCCAGCGCCGCGCCGCACAGCGCGCCGCCCGCGCTCCACGCGCCGCCGTACCTGTCTCACCAAAACCTTTACCTTGGCGCCCAGCGCCAGCCCCAGCGGGCCGCCCAGCGCCGCGCCGCACAGCGCGCCGCCCGCGCTCCACGCGCCGCCGTACCTGTCACACCAAAACCTTTACCTTGGCGCCCAGCGCCAGCCCCAGCGGGCCGCCCAGCGCCGCGCCGCACAGCGCGCCGCCCGCGCTCCACGCGCCGCCGTACCTGTCACACCAAAACCTTTACCTTGGCGCCCAGCGCCAGCCCCAGCGGGCCGCCCAGCGCCGCGCCGCACAGCGCGCCGCCCGCGCTCCACGCGCCGCCGTACCTGTCACACCAAAACCTTTACCTTGGCGCCCAGCGCCAGCCCCAGCGGGCCGCCCAGCGCCGCGCCGCACAGCGCGCCGCCCGCGCTCCACGCGCCGCCGTACCTGTCACACCAAAACCTTTACCTTGGCGCCCAGCGCCAGCCCCAGCGGGCCGCCCAGCGCCGCGCCGCACAGCGCGCCGCCCGCGCTCCACGCGCCGCCGTACCTGTCACACCAAAACCTTTACCTTGGCGCCCAGCGCCAGCCCCAGCGGGCCGCCCAGCGCCGCGCCGCACAGCGCGCCGCCCGCGCTCCACGCGCCGCCGTACCTGTCACACCAAAACCTTTACCTTGGCGCCCAGCGCCAGCCCCAGCGGGCCGCCCAGCGCCGCGCCGCACAGCGCGCCGCCCGCGCTCCACGCGCCGCCGTACCTGTCACACCAAAACCTTTACCTTGGCGCCCAGCGCCAGCCCCAGCGGGCCGCCCAGCGCCGCGCCGCACAGCGCGCCGCCCGCGCTCCACGCGCCGCCGTACCTGTCACACCAAAACCTTTACCTTGGCGCCCAGCGCCAGCCCCAGCGGGCCGCCCAGCGCCGCGCCGCACAGCGCGCCGCCCGCGCTCCACGCGCCGCCGTACCTGTCACACCAAAACCTTTACCTACTCGTGTACTGTACACGACGCGACCTAGAGCTAGGAAACGTTTACTCTTTTTTCTTTAGATTTAACTTCAGGCGGTCGTGGCCCCGCCGCCTCGGTGTTCTATGGACGATCACCGCTTTAGGTAACTCTCGCTGGGGCCGTTTAAAGATAGGTCAACGCTCCCTGATACTTCCGTTTACGACAATTTCCGAGCCTCGATAAGCATTTTAAACCGGATAGTCTCGATCGCCAGCGACGGGGTGGACGCTAGACCGAGCCGAAATGAAAAATATCGACGGTCCTGCCAGCCATTTTTCCACAACCTGCGTCTTTCTATTCCAGCACGGTAACGAACTCACCTCCTACTAAGTATGCCTTTTTAAGTCCTGTCGTTTCCATTTCCCGGCAATTTTGAATTTGGAACTGATCTATATTCAGGTGTGTTTAAATTTTAAATCACAAAACAGTTGAAAGGACCACCTCCCTGCAAATTATAGCCTAGCCTTAAACCCTCTAATATTGTACTCAGAGGGTTTAGTGCTAGACAGAACCACAAAGGACTCAAACTATCACCCTGGAAAATATCCCGCTTTATATTTATAGAATCATCGTCACCCAGAATTTCTCGACATCCCGGATAACGAAGGACCGAGTCGGTCGACGAAGCTGTCTAGACAGAGCAATCGTGCGGGGGACAAGGGACGAGACGCGGGAGGGTTTGTCCCGAGCTGCGAACAAAATATTGTTAGTAGCTCGGGACAGTCTTTCAAGGCTGACGCATTCACGACCGCTTGCTATGATTTTTGAATTTTTGTATAGATTTCTTTAATACATGGGGTTTTTAATATTCTAAATACAAATTTCGTGTTCATTTTGCAATCCGACATGGCCGCCGCGCCGTGGATATAAAATTTCATGTTGGGTATCGTATAAGGGGTTTTTTAGTATGCCAAGTACGAATTTCGTGTTGATTTTGCAATCCAATATGGCCGCCGCGCCGTGGACATAAAATTTCATGTTGGGTGTCATATAAGGGGTTTTTTGGTATGCAGAGTACGAATTTAGTGTTAATTTTGCAATCCAATACGGCCGCCGGCGCCGTGCCGTGATTTTTAAATTTCATGCTGGGTATTGTATAAGGGATTTTTTGGTATGCTGAGTACGAATTTCATGTTAATTTTGCAATCCAATATGGCTGCCGCACCGTGGTTTTAAAATTTCATGTTGGGTATCATATAAGGGGTTTTTTGGTATGCTGAGTACGAATTTAGTGTTTATTTTGCAATCCAATATGGCCGCCGCGCCATGGATATAAAATTTAATGTTGGGTATCGTATAAGGGGTTTCTTGGTATGCTGGTACGAATTTCATGTTAATATTGCAATCCAATATGGCTGCTGCGCCGTGGTTATAAAATTTTGTGTTGGGTATCGTATAAGGGGTTTTTTGGTATGCTGAGTACGAATTTCGTGTTAATATTGCAATCCAATATGGCTGCTGCGCCGTGGTTATAAAATTTAGTGTTGGGTATAGATTTCTTTAATACATGGGGTTTTTAATATTCTAAATACAAATTTCGTGTTCATTTTGCAATCCGACATGGCCGCCGCGCCGTGGATATAAAATTTCATGTTGGGTATCGTATAAGGGGTTTTTTAGTATGCCAAGTACGAATTTCGTGTTGATTTTGCAATCCAATATGGCCGCCGCGCCGTGGACATAAAATTTCATGTTGGGTGTCATATAAGGGGTTTTTTAGTATGCCAAGTACGAATTTCGTGTTGATTTTGCAATCCAATATGGCCGCCGCGCCGTGGACATAAAATTTCATGTTGGGTGTCATATAAGGGGTTTTTTGGTATGCAGAGTACGAATTTAGTGTTAATTTTGCAATCCAATACGGCCGCCGGCGCCGTGCCGTGATTTTTAAATTTCATGCTGGGTATTGTATAAGGGATTTTTTGGTATGCTGAGTACGAATTTCATGTTAATTTTGCAATCCAATATGGCTGCCGCACCGTGGTTTTAAAATTTCATGTTGGGTATCATATAAGGGGTTTTTTGGTATGCTGAGTACGAATTTAGTGTTTATTTTGCAATCCAATATGGCCGCCGCGCCATGGATATAAAATTTAATGTTGGGTATCGTATAAGGGGTTTCTTGGTATGCTGAGTACGAATTTCATGTTAATATTGCAATCCAATATGGCTGCTGCGCCGTGGTTATAAAATTTAGTGTTGGGTATCGTATAAGGGGTTTTTTGGTATGCTGAGTACGAATTTCGTGTTAATATTGCAATCCAATATTACCGCCGCGCCAACCTTTATAAATTTTATGTTGGGTATCGCATAAGAGTATTATGGTATGCGGAGCCACACATGTGCGATTATAACTATACTCTATACTATGTTATCCTGTGTTCAAGTTTTTCGTCATAATTAATATTTAAACTTGTTCAAAGCGTAACCAATATTTTTTGTTGAAAACAATAGTAGCATTAATACCCAACATGAAATTTTATAACCACGGCGCAGCGGCCATATTGGATTGCAAAATTAACACTAAATTCGTACTCAGCATACCAAAAAATCCCTTATACGATACCCAACATGAAATTTGAAAACCACGACGTGGCGGCCATATTGGATTGCAAAATTAACACGAAATTCGTACTCAGCATACCAAAAAACCCTTTATACGATACCCAACATGAAATTTTATAAGAATAGTTCGGCGGCCATATTGATTGCTAGAAACCCCATAAATTTATATCTACTTCGCGGCAGCCATTTCGAAAACGCTTTCTGATAAAAAAAAAACTATCGATTCGACATGAAATGAACCTTATTTACTTCCGTGTGCGGCATGAAATGAAATCTCAGATCCTTTTTTTAAACCGGTATTTATATTATTGATTTATTATATATACATACTAGCTGACGCCCGCGGCTTCGCCCGCGTAGAGAAGTTTTCCCGTTCCCGTTTCCCATAAGAACTTGTTCCCGGGATAAAAAGTATATGTGTTATTCCGATGTATAAGCTATATTATTGTAGAGTTTCATTAAAATCTATTCAGTAGTTTTTACGTGAAAGAGTAACAAACATCTCTACAAACTTTCTCATTTATAATATTATTAAGATTAAGATATTATATTATAATGTTGATAGTTGATTGCGAGTACGAGTTAATAAATAACATCAGCCTTGTATACTTGTGACAACCCTACAAGCATCACTGTCTAGACGTTGTCGGCATTTTTGTCAACTTCAAAGGCGTAACGCTACTGGTAGGTTTACTCTTTATACTGTGGTATTGGAATTAATCCTATTGTTTAGTCACAGCGTCGATTGGAATCTGTCAGGTTACGTACGAAAATAAATCCTTCTAAGGAAAATGTTCGTGCAATAATTTTCTGCAACTTTAGAAGAGGCCTAACACGGCTTCAGTATTTTGAAGAGCTAACATCTGTGTTCAGTGATGAAGCATCCATGTCTGGCGGACTGTCGAACGCTGGTATTTAGAATTCCAGCGTAGGCATACTAGTGTTAGTAACAAATCTCGCAAAGCAAGCTCAAAATCCGCCTGCACTGTAGATAACATCATTGCTGTGAGACAACTAATTTTGAATATCGTCATGTGACGTATCGAGAGATAGAAGCTCTATTAGGAATCTCGGGGACAACCATTCAGAAGATCTTGCATAAAGCGCTCGGTGTGAGAAAGCTAGTTTGCCGTTGGATCCGCATCTGCTTTCCGACGTGAGTTTGAGGCGGAAAGGCGGAACTCGAGGCCGGAAAAAGTAGAAATTCCTGACCATTTTCCATACAGTCCTGATCTAAGCCCAAAGCCCTAACGATTTCATTTACATTTCCTAAAATTAAGGAAAGTCTTCATCAAGTCAAAGGTTCCAGTCCGGCGATGAAGCAGTCGACGCTTTCAAGTAGTTTCAACTTTGGAGGGGAAAAAATGTTATAATAACTGGCTTGAGCGAATGGAAAAGTGTATAAAGCTACGCGGTGAATACTTTGCAAAACAATAAAAGTACTGTAAGGTTCTAGTAGTGTTTTTATCTTCAAACGACAAAACTAAAAAGGCATGGCTCGCATTAGGTGGGACGCGGTCGGCAAGGCAAACATAAATGAGAGGCGGCACTCACGCGTGCGCCGCGGCGAGGTGGCGGCGCGCGGCGGCCACGTGGTGCGCGGCGGAGTGCGCGGCGCGGTCGGCGCGCGCCACGTCCGCGCGCTGCTGCAGCGCCGCCGCCTGCGCGCGCTGCCACACCTCGTGCAGCGCGCGCACCTCGGCCTGCAGCTCGCGCCACCCCACCAGCAACTCCGAGCGCTGCCGCAGCGCCAGCTCCTGCCACACGCGGGGAATAGACCGGACGACCCGTCGAGGGGGACCGGTGAATATCCAGGAGATCGAGGCTGTACGCTCGAAAAATATGTTTACTTCTAATTTAAAACCCTGGGAGCGGTCCGACCCTGGGAGTGTGCCGATAAATACTTATAGATTAACTAGCTGTCCCGCCGCCTGTGACATACTCCGAATCACGTGGCACCCATTTAATCCCGTCGTATATTAATTTCACAATAATATATAAACATTTTCCAAATTTGTTGATTACTTCTCCGCTATCCAGAGGGCTAAGTGTACTATTTCAATAGCGTCAGAAAAGAATCGTAATCGTCGCTCAGTAGCCACCGGTACAATTTTTACTTTTGTTCGTAGTCTACTATCACACTCTTACTCCAATAGACTCATGAAATTATTAAGTACTACGTAAGTAATTAATAATTCCATGAATAGACTTATAACGGTCGGCCGATGAGTTCTAAAATGTAACGCGCCAGTGGCCGCTAGTCAGTTGCATTTTTGATAGTCTACTAACATTTTG
The DNA here is from genome assembly GCA_948477245.1 of Thumatha senex. Lineage (NCBI taxonomy): Eukaryota > Metazoa > Arthropoda > Insecta > Lepidoptera > Erebidae > Thumatha > Thumatha senex. The sequence goes on along the minus strand of OX419750.1, from coordinate 299,936 downwards.
ATAGCTAAAAACAGTGATTCTGGTTCTATTCTACGGGTTATCAATAGTAGACTCGACCCCCAGTACCAGCCCTGTCGAATTATGGTTACACGAAATTGATTTCTATACGCAAAATTTTTATTTCGCCGTCTCTCCTAAGATATTCATTTAATTTGCAAGGTGTAAAGGGACAAAATAATCTTCATGAAATGCTGAAACCAACTAACATATAAAAATGATAAGGATTAATAACGTATTTGTGTAAATAGCCTTCAAATTACCGCTTTATTATTGCTGGTTTTTTAAAGTATAAAAATGGATATAGTATGTTATTCTTAAGAAATAGACATATACCGTCGCGGACTTTTTTGTAGACCTATATTAGTTACACAATTCCACAATACATTATTTTGTTATATCTCAAAGGATTTAGGCAGCGTTTTCGATGAAAGCTCCCAGACGGCTAATTTTTTCCGACATCCCAACAAATATCGTCATAATTTAGTCAATGTATACAAGAACTTAACAAATTATACATAAAAACTTTCTATAAGAATCACTCTAACTATTAAAAAAACCGCATTGTAATTCGTTGCTAAGTTTTTAAGATCTATGCATACATAGGGACAGACAGCGAAAAGTGACTTTGTTTTATAATATGTAGTGATGATTCATAAAAGCGATGCACGGATCCTCGGACACCTCACGTCGCAACCGAGGACCTGTATGTACTTTGCTCGACACGCGGGTCTATGCCATGTGATAATTCGTTGATTAAATTTTTGTAGAAGAAACACTGATCGCGTCAGCGTGTAGCCCTTGCGGCGTTAACGCAGCGCCATTTCAAGATTGTTACTTGCCGGCGCTATGACGTCACTGGGAGCCACTCACCTGGTCGTCGACGAGCAGCTGTATCTGGTCGTGGGGGTCGAAAGGCAGCGCGCCCGGCGCGGCGTGCGCCACCACGCCCACCGAGTCGGTGGACGCCGCACTGGCCGCCGCCGCCTCGCTCAGATCTGGTTGCTGATTTATCTCCAGCGGAGAAGAGCCTGTTCCACGTTAGTTCCCAATTAAAATACCATTAACGGTCTTATTAATCATGTTGTCATGTTGTCATAGACAGAAGAATCCATCAGCAGTCCATGTGTGGTCCAGCAGACCACCAGATATATGGGGCACATAGGCGTGTAAATACCCTGGCCATAGCATCATCATCATCCGAGCGTCTGTCCCAGTTGCGTCTAGCTACACCTGTAGTCCGCTTTGCCACATTTTCTTCTCCAATTCGCACGGTCGTCGGCATCCCCTATAGTGAGACCGTTGGCACGCATATCATCTCTTACGACGTCAAGCCAGCAGCCTCTTAGGTTTTCTCCACTTACCGCCGCAAGACGTGACCATACCAACGATGGCCACTTGCAACTTATCTGCAATGTCACGGACGTGAAGTCCGCCGCGGATGCGAGACTTCCTCCTGCGGTCCATCCGCGTGACTCCACACATCCACCGCAGCATCTTCATTTCCGTGACATGCAGCTCCTGCTTGTGTCGCTCCAATATTGAACACGTCTCACTGCCATGTAAAAGGACAGGTCTAATGGTGGTTTTGTAGACCTGTCCCTTCAACCGGATCGGCATTTTTGGGTCACAAATGACACCGGTCATCTCCCGCCACATTTGGCCCATGTGGCAGCAATGCGTTACTTGACATTGCAATCGATGTCACTGGACGTATGAAATATAGATCCCAGGTATTTGACCTGGTCCGTGCGCTCAACCAAATCACCGCCTATGTGGACTGATGTGGAATCTGTCGAGTTTAGTGCCAAGTACTCGGTCTTCGCCACATTTAGTATCAGACTAGCGTTCTCAAGCGTCTCCTTCCACGCCTTCATATTTCGCACCAATCTGCCCCTGTCCGCGTCTGCCAGCGCGATATCGTCAGCATACATGAGCAACCAAGGAGGCTGCTCATGCGAGTCCCTGATGCTCTCCGACAATTCGATTAATATAACACTGAACAGAAGCGTTTTTGTAACAGATAGTTCAATGTCGTAGGTAAATATTTCTATCTATCTTTGGTTATTGAAACCGAAAATTTCCTCGATACGTACGGATGGTAACTATTTTGACATTATTTTAGACAATAGTAAAATATAGATAGGTCATCGAAACGGCCGTTAGTCCATTTTACGAACTTGGAAGTTAGAAAATTATTGAAGTTACATACATACATGTACACACTAATTATTTATAAAAGATAGAAAATATTTTTTTGTATATTAAATAATTTCTATTGGATGTGTGTATGTATTGCGATTTACTTGTAATTTATCTGTCACGCCTTTATCCCCGAAGGGGTGGTAGAGCACAGAAAAAAAACTACGGTGAAATGTGGGCGTATACTCGTAATATACCTACGCCCACATTTCACCGTGGTTTTCTTTTAATAAGCATGTTATGCAAAACACGTTTCGGTATCGAGCTTTCATGCATGAATGATACATACAGGGGATACAGACTGCAAACACTGGTTACATTCTTTAAGCGACATAATTGGTAGCATTTAGCACGTTTATTTAGGTACCTATACGGCTGTGATGTAAGGAGGTGAACAATAAATAACAAGCGAGCAATTATATATTAGTTAAACAGAGTCGACGACGCGTTTACTTTTAAACAGGGCTTGTAACCGGTTTTAAAAATACCGGTAAATAAAGGTTAAAACCGGTTTTTACTTAAGGTTTCGTTCGGAGCGCTTCCAAAATCAATGCGGTAATCTTAATAAACCGGTTTAATCCAGAGCGACAAAACACGTTCACGCGTCGGAATCGCTAGTTTGTTTTGTTTGATTGAACTCACAAGTTTATTTTTCTTTAAGCAATGATTAAAAAAATACAACATACTTTTAAAAAATACAATCGTCCGCAAAAATAAAGTTTCACCTAATTTTTTTCAAATATCTTTAAAACAACACATGCTATCTCTTTTAATTAAAAAGATTTTTTTACCACTGATGTGGCAGACTAGCATACGGCCCACCTGATGGAAAGTGGTCACCGTAGCCTATGGACGTTTGCAACACCAAAGGTGCAGCACTCGCGCTGCCGACCCTAGAATCTGAAAGTAATTTTAATAACTCGTAAAATAAACCACAGTTTTTTAGAAATAACCTTATATTTATTTGAGTACGAAAAGATAACTAAAATTAAGGAACGGCTTTCAAACAAAATATTTAACTTTTTGTATTTTTTTTTATAAAAAAACATGCCCACCTCTTTATTTTAGTACCTTGTTTCCTTTACGGACTCTTCTCAAGGTTTGTATGCGATCAGGCATAATAAAAACCAAGTCCCTTAAGCGGGATTGAGGTATATCCCGCTTAAGGGACTTGGTTTTTATTATGATCTGACACTTGAGGCTGCAAGTGTCAGAGGTGATGGGTTTCGATACCTGACTAGCCTTCCGAGCTCGTCCCATGCATGCTCTATGGGATTCATGTCAGGACTCGCTGGCCAGGCTATGAGATCGATACCGTCTTCTTAAATGTATCGTCTCACAGATAATGTTGTATGAGGGTGAGCATTATCGTGCATAATGAGTGAATTGTCGCCCAGATTTGTAAGGAAAGGCCCTGCGTGTTCGATTTCCATTATGTACCTTTCTGCTTATAATGACGTTCGAGTTTTGGACCGTAAGCTGGTCTGTATGGTGTCAGGTTAGATTCTGCCAGGCGTCTTATTACTGTATCATCACTAACATACAACATCTATCCTGGAGTGTAACAGATGGTGTTGGATCGTAACAGCTGTTAGAAGTCGATTCTGTAGTGAAGTCGTGACGATAAAATGATCTTTTTTGGCTGTTGTACACCTTGGACGACCGTTTCCTGGACTTCTTAGATGTTGTCTAGTTTCTTCATATCTTCTCAGCACTCTTTGGAAAGCGTCACACCTCAGTTTCTGGTCACTCTGGTCTGGCTCAGTCCAATCTCCAGCATGGTGATGTTTCTGGTGCATTCTTCCAAACTTAGACATGATTTTATGCAAATTACTCGATTGAATAATGAAAAATCAGTTTCAAACCCAATATTTATACAAAATGCAAAACAAAGTCAAAAAAGTCAAATTTGAAAAAAGGAATCACAAATTGAAAATGGAACACCGAGAGATGCGGTCCAGATTCCGATCGAGGTCCGCCACAACTTAGCCTCAACATCCGTCAGCTTTGCCGTCGGGTGACTTACATATCTCCCGTGTAATGTACTATCATCTACATAGCAATGTATGGTGCCCAAAGACAACATATCATTGATATGCAGAAGTGGGCGACAAAACGGACCCGTCGCGCGTCGCATTGCCTGATGATTATATCAGACATTCCATTGCCACAACTCGTGAATGTCGGAGGCTGCTTGCCACGGTCACCGATTCGGGAATTGACCGCGAAGAGCTTGGCTAACAAGTCCGCCTTCCCTCGAGCCTTATGAGCCAGGGTTCCGTTAGGGTACCGCCGCGGTGGCTGCGAAGGTTATCAGAAGTTAGATTGCGATGCTTTGGCCAGCTGCCAATATCCTTGGCTACCCGTTGGATGCGAGGTAAGCTCCTGGTCAAGCCGCATTATGCGCCGGGTATCCGCTCTAATGAAGGACCTTTTGCTGGCCTTCGTCGCTCTGTTGTAAGCGACTCTGTTGTAAGCGGCTCTGTTGTAAGCGGCTCTGTTGTAAGCGGCTCTGTTGTAAGCGGCTCTATTGTAAGCGGCTTTGTTGTAAGCGGCTCTGAGGTTGGCCACATTCAGGTCACCTGGTGCCCTAGTACTGATCCAGGCACGATACGCTGACTGCTTATATTAAACTGCTTCAGCGCACTCACGCCCGAACCAGGGACGGGCTTTGCAGATGCTGGCGACATCAGTGTAGGGGATCTAGTATTAATATTCCCAGTCTATGATCTCTACAGCAACAGCAGCAGCTGTCTCCGATGGGGCCTTTCCTCTAAAGCAACGCTGATCCTATGGAACGGATGCAAAAAATCACGTTAGCCGTCCCAACCTGCTGACGGGTAGTGCCACAGTCTCCGCGCTGCTACTGCAAGACATGCAGGAGATAACACCTGTATTTCGGCGCGCGCGATGCAGCGATCGGAAGTACCTAACGGAGCACCTACCGATACTCTATACTGGGACGGGTTGTAGATCAGCAGAAGGTCCAACAGAGCGGGAGCATGGCTTACCACATCCGATATCCTGGTGGTCTGGTGTACCGTGTCAAGTCAGGCGAGAGAGCGAAAGAGCAAAGATATGGGCGGCTCGTCCCACATGATCAGTTTTGAGGGAGCCCAGCCATTCTGTATGGTGTGCGTTAAAGTCCCCCAAAAACACTAATTCCGCGTTCAGAAACCGCACCTGCGCATCATCTGCCACCCTGCCAATGTAGTCAAAGAGCAGAGTCGTCTTCATATCCTATATTATGGGAACGGTAAAGTTACACGTAGATCTGGCTAATAGAACTATGATCCACTTGTAGCCAGAGGACAGAGAAGGCAGCTTCCAGGCAGCGCAGACGGTGAAGACATATATTCGCCCTAACAAATACGCACACCCCAGCCTTTTTATCGTGGCGGTCCTCGACAATATAGCCGGGGTAACCTAAATACGACGCATCGTCAGGGCGGCATATTTGCGTCTCCGTATGGTGGTGGTGGACGGCGTTGAGATTTGTATGGAGTTCACGGATGTTTGTGTACTCCACCTCAAATAGCGTACGTGTGGGAATTATAATAATAATAATATAACCTGGCAACCCCATAAGCTAACAGTCATAATAAACATAATATAAATATTTAAAATATTAATTATCGATTAATATTTTATACAACTATTTTTACAGAAAAGCTAATGTTTAATTTTATCACAATGTATATTAATGTTGAAGAATTTAATGAAATAAATTGTGAAAATCAAATGTAATATGATACCTTATATATTTGACATGACATTATACGTCAAGTCAATAAAGATCAAGAAATACACAATAAAAATAATAGAAATGATATAAAAGACTGCGATGCTAACACGAGCCAGATGCAGAGATGCACAAAATACACCTCCGGACTCATCACTTAGCTCCGCCTCGCAGACGAAGAAACAAGATGACGAGGCGTCGAGCTCAAGCTCCAGTGATGAGTTCTTCTCCCTTCCTGTCGGCAAGGGAGAGGCCGGCCGCCGGCTTGCATGGGACCCCGAAGCCCACCGGTCTCGAATGGGGCCCCCGCTTCCTGTGGTAATGTGCGCCGCATGAGATGGACACAATCAATCAATGAAAATGTCATGCGGGCATATTTTGTGGCTACAGAGGTTGAAACCAACCTCACCGCGTATCGTAATCGTATATTGCCTGATTGAGGGGCTTGAACCAGTTATCAACGTATCGGCTTAAAGACTATCGGACCAAGTGCGGGTCATTCAACGTAACCATATGTTAGATAATGCCGTTCTTGATCGTTTACGCTCGGAGTGTTTGCAGAATATGCGTGTTATCGCTCCTCCGCAAAAAACTGTAAGTACCATAAATAATTTAAATACCACTGTGAATGGAACGTGTCATCCACAACAGTATTTGTTGTGGATGACACGTTTATTCCTGCAGATACACAGTACAACGACGAGGTTAGAGTATATTTGGAATGTGCAATTGGTGAATATCACACCATACCAATTCATTTAAGACCTCGGTTGCCCATGCATAGAAAGAACATGCTGCTAGTGAGTGCTGTTGACTCATTATAATCTATTTATTTAGATAATAGTGAGTCTCTCGGTGATACCCATTCAATTCTGTATTGTGCAGCAGTTGCGGTTTGCCGTGTAGCAAGAGTAAAAATGCCCTTGCAAGACCTCGTTCCACGGTCAAAACCTATCGTCCCTGTTTGGCAGTCCAGGATCGAACGACGTATTGCCAAGACAAGAGTGCTCATTGACAAATTAACCAGTTTTAAAGCTGGTAACATTCGACCAAAAATCATGCGCTTCGTGAAGCGAGCATTTTCCGGGACTGAAATTAGTCCACAGGATTATACGGCACGTGTCACGGAGCGCATTGATTTTTTGAAACAAAAAATCTATGCTTGGGCACAAAGAATTCGTAGGTATAGAAAACGCGTGGATCGATTTCATGTTAATTGCTCATTCCAAAGAGACCAGAGGCGTGTTTATAGAAATTGGGAACGACCAGATAAAGATGTGAATGTCGGTTGCCTACCTGACACGGATGAAACAAATGTGTTTTGGCGTAGTATCTGGTCGGCACCAGTAATTCATACTGAGGGTGACTGGATTTGTGATGTCAAGAGAGCATGTGAAGGTATTGCAGATATGGAACCCATACAAATTAATAATTTAGATGTAGCTAATGCAGTCCGTCCATTATCAAATTGGAAAGCTCCAGGACCGGACGGACGGCAAAACTTCTGGATTAAATGGTTCCGCAGTTGACATGGTCTTTTGGCATCTCAATTTCAGGCTGCACTTGAATCTGGTACGCTGCCAATTTTTATGACAACAGGAGTAACTCATCTGCTCCATGAGGCCGGCAGTACCTCGAACCCCAGTAATTATAGACCGATCACTTGTTTACCATCGGTCTATAAACTTCTAACTTCCATTTTGAGAGACAAAATTGCTGAACATGTTAGCTACAATGCGATAATGAGTGTCTCGCAAAATGGATGTGGAAGTGGAGCTCGAGGTACTAAAGAGCTCCTCATCATTGATATGATCATCAGCCAGCAAGTTCGCCGCAACCGTAAAGATCTCTCCGTATGTTGGATAGATTATAAGAAAGCATTCGATTCCGTACCTCATACGTGGCTTTTGAGGGTGTTGGAGTTGTATAAAGTAGATGCAACTCTATGCACCTTCTTAAAGTCATGTATGGGCCAATGGAGAACTATACTTAGCTATCCAGGATACCGAGGGATATGCGGTGGTGGTGAATATATAAAAATTAAGCGGGGAATATTCCAAGGTGACAGTTTGAGTCCTCTTTGGTTTTGCTTAGCACTGAACCCTTTAAGTACTCTACTTGAGAGTTCAGGGTTAGGTTATAAGTTGCGAAGAGGTAGTCAGGTAATATCGCACTTGCTTTATATGGATGATTTAAAGTTGTTTGCTACAACTGACTCCCACTTGATAGCTTTACTAAAGGTAACTGAAAACTTCAGTAATTCAATCAAAATGGAGTTTGGTGAAGATAAATGTGCAGTCATGCATATTAAGCGAGGGCAGATATTGGAATCAGATGGCATTCAGCTCTCTCATAGACAGGTCAGAGCGTCGTGTAATGATTGTCTATGTAGCAATCCCTCATGATGGCAATCTCGTGAAAGCTGAAAAAGAAAAGCAAAGTTAGTATTTGGATTTAGCTCGCGAGGTTGTCGATATGTGGGAGGTGGATTCGGCAATCATTGTTCCGATAGTTGTCTCTGTCAATGGACATATTGCCAAGAGCCTCGACCAACATCTCAAGAGGCTCGCGTTGGGTAGCTGGGTCAAGGGCCAGATTCAGAAAACAGTATTTCTCGATACGGCACGTATTGTGAGGAGGTTTTTGTCTCTGGAGCCCTAACCACCGGTATCTTGGTCCTTGTATCCGATACCGGTGGGATGCTGATTTATATATTTTTAAATAATTGTTTTTTGTTTAATTTGAAATTTATTTAAAAATGTATTTAATATATATATATATATATATATATATATATATATATATATATATATATATATATATATATTTTATTATTATATATTATATTATTATAATTATTTATTTATTTCCATAAACACAAATGTTATGTTATGTCGACAGCTGTAGAGATTCGCCTTTTATTTTGCTCTGTCATGTTGATGGAGAATGAAGGAAGCGTGAAATGGAACGGCATCTGACGGACGTGTGATTAAGCGGAAGCCGATTGCATGGCCCCTGTACCCCCCAATTGTGGTCGCCGGGACCACTCATCCGGTCACCAACCGGCACGACGAACCACATCGGGATTATGCGCAGCCTGGTGGGGCAGCCATCCAAGGTAGTTAGACACAGTTGGGCCCCTGTACTATGCCGCGGACGGCCAGCCGCACCACCTTTTCTCCAGGTCTCCCTGGCCGGTGGATCGACTCGCGCTACCCCACATTAGACGCCACTTAACACCTAATGGTCCCACACCTACTGCATCAAAGCCCCGGCTTGCAGCCGCTGAACCCCGAACGTAACCCAAGAGTTATTTGGGGGACTTTTCGCGGTCCGCATGGTGGTACCTCGCGGTCCAAGAAAAATTATATTGTCCCACCTGGCACACATAATGAGTACCTGCTCGCCGTAGCCTCATCCGTCGATCAGCAGGTGAACCATGTGCAGGTGAGGCTTTTTTCTGCACATATCTTCACAGTTTTTTACGTAGGCCACTACACCCATAGGTAAAGCTCTTCTTATTTTATTTGCTGCATTAATTACTATTTTCATTAATGATTGTTTAGGTTTCAAATCTATATAAGTAAAACAAAGTTTAACAACCACTTATAACTCAAGAATAGCTGGACCGATTTTAATGACGTCTGATTTGTTGAATTCAAATCCGCCCCGAATAGAAATCCGGCGGTGGCGATGTCGTCGGTTAGAGCGAAATGAAAACCTTTTAAAGCCGCTACTTAGAGTCAAAATCTATTTGATTTCGCTCTTTAAGAAAACCGGTTTTTGGTAAGGTTAAGGTAGAGCTAAACCTAAATAAAACGCTCCTAATGTACTTATCACTGATTTAGGTTTGAAAATTGAGAAGCGCTCGTGGCCCCGCGGTCTCAGTGTTCGGTAAACGATCACTGAGGTACGCAACTTTCACAATGGCTGGTCGTCGGATGGGTGACCACTTTGTGGCATTTACATTTGCGAGCGTTTCCGTGCTTCGGAAGGCACGTTAAGCCGTTGGTCCCGGTTGCCAGTAAAATGGCAGTCGTTAAGCCTGGTTGAAGGCCTTGAGGCGGCTTAAAAAATTTCAACAGCAGGTAGCCACAACCTGCGTCTGTCTATTTCAACACGGCAATGGGCTCACCACCTATTACGTGGGACAGGAATCCACACGGTGAAAAGTGGGCATATAATATGCCTCTGCCACCCCTTCGGGGATAAGGCGTGATGGATATTTATTTTTATTTTTAAGTTTGAAAATTAACCGGTAAACAAGCCCTGCTTTTAAAAAGATTTCCTGCGAACACTAAAACAAAACACGGGCATCAGCTCACCGGCGCGGCGCGCGAAGGTTGGCGACGAGCGCACCAGCGCCCTACAGCTGCTCTCTATAACACCTACAATAAAGGAACGCGGCTAGAGACGGGCTGTGTGCTGGAGGTAGGTGACTGTATGGTCGTGGTGGGGGAGGGTAGTGCGCTCACCCAGGTAGTCGACGATGGCGCGCAGCGTGGTGTCGCGCGAGCGCTGCGTGAGCGCGTCGAAGCGCGCGCGCTCGGCGGCGCGCACCTGCGCACGCAGCGCCTCCATCTCCAGCAGCAGCGCGCGCAGGCGGGCCGCCACGCGCCGCGCGCCGCGCTGCTCGCCGCGCGCCGCCGCCAGCGCGCCCCGAGCCTCGTGCTGCACACCGACCACATGTGAGCAGTTCATATACTCGCAGTAACGCACACTACGCACTTAGTAACAGATGCGTCGCGCGTCTGTTACAACTTTCACACCAAACCTAATATAGATCGAGTGAACAGAGAATAAGAAAAGTGTGAAAGTGATCCCCAATCTTCAACAGAAACGCAACTGTAGCTTTCTGTCAGACGGGCGGAGTCATTTGGCGAAATAAAAAAATTATTCAATTTAAAATATTTAGCTTCCCGCGCCTTCCGCATCCAGGCGCTCTCTGCGACCTTTTCCAGGACGTCGCCCATTTCAGATGTGGCCAGCCCATTGCCACTTTAACGTTAAGAACTCTGCGAGCTATGCTGACAACTATGGTTCTCTGACGGATAACCTCATTTTGGAGAATATCTCTCAAAGACACTCCAAGCATAGCACGCTCCATCGCTCCTTGTGTTGTAGCATTATATCAAAATTAATGAAGAATGAATATATCAGAATTTTATATAATTAAGTTGTTAGTATATACCGCTATAGGTAAAATAATAGGTAGAACATTATTATGTTTTAAATTTGAAAGTGGAATAATTTTTCAGACTTGAACAGGGCTGCAACCAGCGTTTTCTGGTTCAACACAAGACGCGATTACCAACTACACCACCGAGACCTAATCCAAAATAACGAATTAATCCACCTCTTTACGTCTTAAGGCGACGTTAGGCGCCATCGACCGGCACTTAGCAAAGTTGCACGGTACGAATGTATAGAATTGCATCTATAATCATTTGATTTGAGATGACACCTGCCTAAACGTTAAAAACAATTTCGAAAAGCAATTAGTATGCAAACTTTTTCAAAATTTTAAAGTGGAATTTTTTTTTAAGTTCGGCCTGTTCCTTCTCCATGTGCCTCCTTTGGGCCTAATTGAGGCGCTTCCATTTAGAACAGGAAACCCAGCCTACTTCATCTCCAATCTTCACTGGAGACAGATCATCCCCGGGTTTCCGAAAGACAAGTATTATAAATATGTTTCTATTAATATTTCATATTATTTTTAACAATTGACTATAAGTGATTAGTCACCCCTCCGCACCGCGCGGATACCGCAGTGACCGCCAAAGTTAAGAGGTAGGCCTGCATTTGTATTTATTTCTCCTACTAAATTTGGGGGACTTATCTTAATCTAGCCCAAACACTCTTGTGCTATGGGACAATTGATAAACATATATACAATTCTAAAATTACACATTATACAATTCTTTTTCTGAAATTTCTATGTTTTCGTCTTAGCATACCATATTGCTCTGAAAATTATGTAAGTCTTTGTAAAAGGTTCCACTTACAGCCTCTATCCTATCGCCGAAGAGTTGCGGACTGTAGTTTTCTTTCAAAAATAATAGGGAATGATTTGGATTGCTCTGCACTACTAAGTAAACTAAAATTTTATATTAATTAACAACAGGAATACATATGGTAAAGGGTGGGACTATGATATGACTATGCCACGCCATTGGGGATTGGGCGTAATTGATACACTTCACAATGCACATGTTTTAATAATGCTTCCATCACTTAACTAAAGGAGAGGTTCAACTTTAATATTACATTTTACTTGACTAATATTAACAATTCTAGTACATTTGATTTAATTGATTGATTTGATTATTGGGTATTGATTGAATTATTGGATGCATGGAAACATCTATTATACAAGAATACTTCAAATAATGGCTGTCTTTTACGTGATGGTTATGTAGTCTTTAGTCAAGAGTCAATTTGTCAAATTGATTTTGAAAACCACAATATGCGGCAAGGTTCACCATATAAAAGGATCTTAAACCACCGCACGTAGCCTATAAAGTATGCAAATTGAAAATGTGTTCTACACAGTTAAGAAAATTTGATAATATCTATTGAACTCAGAAGTGGTTGGGAGGTGGTCATACACATAAATATGTTAAACTTGTTGCTGATTATGTCATTATGTCTACATTTTTACTGCGTCAGCTGACAAAGAATACTGCCAAGTTTTAGAGCTAATTTTTTTTATAGATAACTCTATCCTTAATAATGGGTATTTCGTCGTAAAAAATAACACGCAATAGTCGAATCTTAAACCTCAGTGGTTAATATAAACCGAAACGGATATAACAAAATAACAAAAGGCACAAAAATAGAGTACGACGCCAACTAACCTTGATAATATTTGCTTTATGTTGTCGAAGCAAATCTAAATGATGTGGGATCGCCACTTCATTGAATTTTATTAACGACAGCTCAACCCGTTTTAATGGTAACTTATCCTCTTCTTCCATTCTACTGTTGTAACTGGTATATTATAAACATAGGTTAAAATATGTTGCTTTTGTATGAAAAATCTCAAAACTAAACGTAGTGCAAAACAAAACAAATCAATTTTTTTTTTAAATTAGCCCCATTACGGTCAGGCTCGGTTACGGTTACGGTCAGTCTTTCGACCATACCGCCTTGTCTTTAGTTAGTATTTTACCGTTTAGTTTTGTGAATTTTTATAATGTCATTCATGTTTGTAATAAATAATAATCCACATTCACTAGGAAGGCTAGTATTGAATTTCGGAGATACTTAATTTTCCTCATTGAGTTTGAGAGAGGTCAATGTCCTTGGTTGACGTAAGCCTCAGCTGACTGTCAGTGTCGTCAATGTTTACATCGTAATCGTAGCTTTGAAACATAAAGTATTTTATCTTGAACAGATTAATGTACATATTTACATTAATATAATGGGCCTTAAAACTAAATATCATTTACAGTTTCTAAAACAAATCTATACAAAGATACATATGTTGAGGGGTTCATTAGTAACTCCTGTAAGCATTGCGGGGCCCGCTCAGGTTTTTTATAGATGTCTAGCAGTTCGCCTGACAGCACAAGGCGCTGAATGCTAAAAGACGAACACTCGAAGAATAGATTCTGCAATGACTGAACTTTCCCAGATCGACAATAATCACAATAAGGTAATTTGACCATTTTAAGTCTATGTAGATGATAATTTAAGTGACAATGACCGAAACGCAGACGACAGATAGTTGAGTAAAATTTCCTATTGACAAAAGTACGACTCATGCAGAACCAAGGTGAAGAGTTTATTTTAACATTCAGCGTAGCAAACCAGGTCCCTTTATGTGTTCTCCATACTTGATACATGCATTCTTTTAACAAGCTAACCACATCTGTATAGGGGATATAAACATTTGAGTTTGTGTCAGGATTTGATATTAGTTGTTGTAATTGGACTATTTGTTTTGCCAGATAGTCGGCTTTCTCGTTCCCTGCTACTTTAATGTGTGAAGGCACCCAGACTAAACGTACCACAATATTCATTTCCAATAATTCAACCCATAGCTGTTTTATTAAATGAATTACATAATTAGTGCTAGCATGAAGTCTATTGTTTGCCAAATTTTTCAAAACACTCAGGCTATCACTAACCACTACCCACTTACTATGTTCAGAACCATGGTTAACAATGTGTTTCATAGCACTGAATATTGCAACAGCTTCAGCTGTGAAGACACTAGCAGCTTTATGCATCATTTGACCAATTCCTATATTTGAAGTAGGCTCATATAGAGCAAAAGAGACTGCTTTGTCATTTTTAGAGCCATCAGTATATATAAATTTGTGATCAGACCACTCTGCCAACATGGCATATACATCCTTTTTGGTTGGGAGGTCAACTTTTTGCTTTAAATGTATATCAATAGCTGGGAACTTACTATCAAATGTTCCTTGATAGCAAGATAGAGTATATTGAGATTGATAAATGTTTATGCTTTTAAGAAATTTATTTGTATTTTGTAAACCTTGTAGCATATATATGGTTATGGTTTTAAAGCTTGTGATAACTCAAGGCATAGGATGTCTATATTAATGTTGTTAAATGCCCCTGCAATATCAAAGAATACTCCAACTAAGTTTTTGTTTTCCAGTATTGAGCTATATATATCAAGTTGTAACTGACATATACTTTCCCTGGCTGACCGATTTCGCCGAAAACCATATTGATTAGAGGGTAAAAGCAAATTTTTTTCAACATAAAACTGTAATCTTTGTTTCAGTAACTGTTCAAATAGTTTACCTCCACAGGAAGTAAGAGCTATGGGGCGGTAAGAATCAGGACATAATTTAGATTTATCAGATTTCAATACTGGCACCAGACAGTCCACCTTCCAGTCTACTGGTATACTGTTATTTTCCCAAAGTAAGTTCAAAATTTTTAGAAATATATTTACACTTTTGTTGCTGAGGTTTTTGAACAATGTATATGGCATACCATCGAGACCATAAGTTGTATCTTTTCGGGAAGAGATAGCAGATTTTAACTCACTTATTGTAAATTGTTTCACTAAAAAATTATTACTGGGATTTGTGTCATTTGTATAGTGTTTGGAGTCGGGTATAACTAAGTCTGGTGTGTATTTGTTCAAGAAGTTGGACACCCAGGTGTCATTTTCGGGGTTTATAGCACTGTATGTTTTGTTGTAATAAATTTCCAAATTGTAGCTAATGGTGTGCATCTATTGAAACGCACGCAAAGATCTAACCAACTTTTTTGTTGCTCTATTTTTAGAGTGAGTTTTTTAACAGCTCTTAACCTCTTAAATTCCAAATATGTTTCTTCTGTTGGATTATTCTTAAACCTGATGTATGCAGCCTTAAAGTGTGATACAGCATCAGAACATCTTAGATTCCACCAAGGAAGTGGGGTACGATATCTGTTAGGTGAAGAGAAGGAATGACTGGTACAATGTGTCACTGATGAGCTAGGGCTACTGTAGTCACGAATAGAATGTGTCGCTGCTGTGCGTAATATTGAACAAAATTGAGTATATGAATTAAGAGGACAATCATAATCTATGATGAAAGAATCTAACAACTTCTCTACGCTAGTGCCATACACCCGCCAATCCACCAATTTATAGTTTGGATAAACAGGCAAATGTGTAGCACTAGAACAGTTTGTATTTGTGTCTTGTTCCTGAATTTTGGTAACCACAAGCTTTATGATTACAGGAATGTGATAACTACTACCTAAAGGAAAATCATGAAGAACCCATTCACAGTTGAGTGCTAATGAAGAAGAAACAAATGTAAGATCCAATGCATTAGGACGCCAAGAAATGGAGCCTACTGTTGTTGGTTCACCAGTGTTAAGAAGAATCAAGTTATTATCATCAATAACATCCATAACATCTCGGCCTCGTGGAGAGTCGTAAGCACAGCCCCAAGAAGTGTGATGGGCGTTGAAGTCACCAGCAAATATGAATGGACTGGGGATTGACTTGACCAATTTGTCAAAATTATCTTTGCTAAAAGGTGGATTACAGTTGGAAGGGCTATAGAAACTGACTATACTAATATCTTTTTTATTAATAGTTATTTTTACACAAATGTTTTGTAGGGAGTTGTCAAAATGAGTGCTAACTGAAGTGTAACATATGCTTTTATGAATTATTACTGCAACTCCATTGTGGTCATTACCACAGTCATTTCTTTCAATATTGTAATTTTTTATATTAAATTGCTGACCTAGCTTAAACCAAGTTTCACTTATAATTGCAATATGAATATTGTGTGTGTAGAGGAAATTGGTGAAAATATGTTTATTGCTGTTTAGACTTTGGGCATTCCATTGTACAATATTTAAATGATTATAATCCATCATGACAAAGAAGAAGTTTTGTTACTTAAAGTTGTTTTAAGGACCTCTTTAATAGATATTGTATTGATTGGTACATCTTTATTGCTGATTATTTTAGTGATGGATTCAACTATATAATTTATGAATTTGTCATTTTTAATTAAATTATTAATTTGGGTCTCAAAAGTCCGAGCTGAAAGAGCTGGAAAGGCATTTGGGTTGAGGAGTTCTGAGTAGGTTGTATTCCTAGTTTTAATCTTATTTTCTTCAATTTTTTGTTTTTTGATGGGACATGTTGATGATATTGCAATATGGTTGCCACTACAATTTACACATTTGGCTTCAGTTGTATTAGTTTGGCATACTTTAAAACTATGATTTTGTGAGCAAATGGAGCAAACAACAGTATTACGACAGTATTTGGCAATATGACCATAACGTAAACAATTGAGGCACTGCTTTACCGGTGGAATATATTTACTGACCTCATGACGCCAGGAGTCAAGATAGATATATTCGGGCAAGACCGTGGAAGCAAATGTGATAGCAACAGCCTGTGTGGGAACAAACGATACTGCATCATCTTTTTTCACTCGGCGCATGAAACGCCTTACTTGGATAACATTTTTAGAACTGCCAATCAATGAGCATATTTCCTTATTCGACATATCAATAGGAACCGAAGTGAGGACTCCTGTAATTTCGGTGTCTCTAGCCGGAATAGACGCTCTTAGTGAGAGCTGATCAAGAAGTTTCTTGTTTTTAATAAAACTGTTTGCGTTGTTAGGCAAATCAAAGGTGATACAGACTTTATATTTATTAACAGAACGCAAATGCATGACGCCTGAAACACCATGTTCCCGCAAGCCTTTGGACAGAGCCATACGGTCCTTATCGGTAAATACATTGTTTTCATCTTTGTGAGTCAGGAACACTATCAGTTCTGTCAACTTACCATCCTCGGGATACTTACGAGTGTACCCCTTTACCTTATAAACATCATATTTGTGTTGTTTATCTTCTTTGGTGGTCATGGTTGTTACTGTGGCTACTAATTCAGCAGAGTCGGAATCCGAAGACTCCAAGGCCGTCGACATCAGCAGTTCTGGAGAGGCCAGTTCAGCCTTCCGCCGCCTTTTTTTCCCCATAGCGGGGTTTTATTTATAAAACTACTAACTGGAACGCTTACAAATAAAGATATTTATAGTTTTAATATACAATTATTGCAGATTGTTATATTAATAAATAAAAAAATTTAGAGGCGCGCGCCTTTTCACTTTCAGTTTCCCGCTCTTTTTCCAAAACAAATCAAAATTCATATCAGTGTATTTTTTTTTTGTATTAATTTTATGGCCTGGTAACTAAGACCTGTTAGTCAAATCATCCTGCTCCTGTCCAGTCCTTTGTCGATGTCAAGTCCAGTCATAGGTTCTGCGTCCTTGCCCCATTAACGTTATTGGGGTTTTTAGGCTGTAAAATAGCTTTTCACTGCAATATATCACTGTCTTTTACTATAGTACGTTAACACTACTTTTATCTTAAGAAACTACCATTTTACCACATACAACAAGGTTAACGCACTAGTTTTGGAAAATAATATACAGCAAGCGGCTGCCTCTTGCTCTATCTTGGTGAGTCCAAGATCCCGCGCAAATCCCAATCAAAACAGCTGTTGTTGTTTGGTTGTCTTCGCCCATCTTGGGCAGGCAAAGGAACCTTGGTCCATACTATCTGGCCTTCAGTATTATATGTTATGGCTAAAGGTAGGTTGTAAACATAAACTTAAGATTACCCGAAAAATCTGGGTTTATCATCAAAGAAGTGTTAATGTTAGTTTCTTCTATCTTTAGCCGGCGAACTTAAGTGTAACTGCAGGCCCTTGGCTAAAAATGTAGATGGAAATGAAAAAGGAAACAATGTAATAATGTTTACTATTTTGACACGAAAACTTTTATTAAAAATTAACAAGTCACATTACACATACTTTTATTTACCTATGTATAGTTATTCAAAATTACAATTATTACAATTACTAAATATTAATTACTTAAAACAATATCTAATACTTATCTTTAAAATAAAATAATAAGGAACCATTTACTAATTACAGATACTTCTGTAGGTATTTAAAATTACTAAATAAAACTTCTTTAGTGTTAATTACTTAAAACAATATCTAGTCACAATTATAAAATAATATGGAGCTATTTGTTGGAACATGATAAACTCGAATGGCATTTCGAATTACAAAGAACATTATTTATTCGGCAGCGGCATTTGCGTGTACCACATTTTGTCTTGCAATGACATCTTTGAAAGCCTTGTCCACCTGATGTTGACTGTTCATTAGCAAGCTGGCGAATAGAAATTTTCATTGACGATAACGCAATACTAAACAAAAACATTGCCACGAGTGCGCGCATTGTCTCCTCACCACCCCCTCAAGCCATCCGCTGGCCCGACGCGTCCATCGAATACATTTTAGCCGTTTCATTTCGGTTAATGTGCACATTAGTGAATTTATCACGACGCAAACTATCATGATATCGTACTTTACTATTCATTTTATGTTTTTCGGGTCTTTTTCGCGTAATATTTTAACTTTTTCTCACCTCTCGACGTTTCGGCTATATTGCAATAGCCGTGGTCACGAGTAGACTGGGGAAAGCGGCGGGCGTCATCATCTTGTACGTTCTTCAGATACCCACATCTTATTCACAAACAGTCATTAGGGCCGCGACACACTATACTCACGACGTCCGAACGTCCATTAGGCGGTTTGTCTCGACACTTGCACTTTTTGACTACTGGATTCCAAGTGGAGGAAAGCTTCATTCGTTTTCTACATCTCGGACGAATAGATCGTGTCGTGCGTACTGACAATAATCTAACAACAAAAGGTTTTTTTTGCGATAAGCGCCGGCGCGTCTTCAGCCGGCCGGGCTGCAGGCGCAATGAATAATGAGACGTATGATGTTAGCGAAAGAGTTGAAGGTGGGTTATCAGGTGACGAAGTAAATATCGATGGAGTTGTAGAAAATAGTGTGGAATGCAGTACAAATATGCAAGTGGAAGACGAAGTAATTAGTAGAAAAAGAACAATTATTCGAGAAGACACCTCTTCAGAGGAAGGTTGGCAGCGGGTTTCTAGGAGACATAAGATGGCTTGTACACGTGGGTCCAGTGTTTCGACTCAAGAAAATGTACAAGTAAGTGTTTCATGTAGTACAACTTTGCCTAAACAGTTCGCTTTAGCCAAATTATTTAAAGAAAATAACATTGGTGGTATTATTCGTGTCAAATTCGTTCATCAACACAAGATTATTATAACTTTCGAACAAGAAAGTGATGCCGATCGATTTATGACATTTAAGGCTTTTAGTGACCTTGAATGGAGAAGTCAGAAAACTTCTGAAGTTGGAGTGTCATACGGTGTCATCAAGGATATCGATTTAAATATTACCGAGGAAGATATTATTAAAAGCTTGTCTTCTGATATTGAAATCATTGCAGTGAAAAGATTAAACAAGCGAGATTATTACGAAGAATCATCGACTGGATGGGTTAAATGCGAAGCCGTTCGCCTCTCTTTTAAAGGCCCTTCACTCCCGGGTTACGTATACATTCATAATATGAGAGTTAGTGTGTCACCGTATATTTTTCCCGTATCCCAATGTTCGCGGTGTTGGAAGTACGGCCACACTAGATTAGTATGTCCTTCACATAAGGTTGTGTGTCCCAAGTGTACTAAAAATCACGAAAATTGCGAAGTCACTTCATTCCGATGCGTCAATTGTACTGGCAACCACATGGCGCTACAGAAGGATTGTCCCATGTTTAAAAAAGAGAAAAGGATCAGGGAACTCATGTCGGAATTTAATTGCACCTACAGGAAAGCTACTACCATCTATGTACCACCCTCTCCGACTCCTAAAAGACATTTATCCCCTAGTTTTACTGTAGTCGAAACGCCAAAGTTAGATTCACAGCAAATATTCCCCGATCGTGCACAGGAGAAGACTGACCAGGCACCTATGAAAGGAAAAAAGCTCATGTCACAGCTATTTACTACCCCGAAGCAATCTATTGTCAAAAAGGCTCAAGAACGCAAGTTGAAAAAGATGCGAAAACAGTTTTCTTCCGCTTCTCCATACCCATCACGTGCTTCTTCTCCTATCACTCAGCAGACAGAATGTGGTGAGAGAGAAGAGATAGAAGAGGAAATCCAATACACAGGGTACGCTGGAGGCTATATGGAGATTAATAATGAAACTAACAATACGGTTCAGAAGGATAAAGATATTAGTTTTATAAGTTTACTATACAAATTATATAAAATAATAAGCGAGAAGAATTCATTAGAGGACAAAATACATAACATAATCAAAATCTGTACGGAATGGATACTATCTAAAATAATGCAAGGAATGTCGGTTAGTTCTTTTTTCAATACTTTCTTTAATAATGTATAATGATTTCATCGATATCAATTTAAACATTATACAATGGAACTGTCAAAGTTTGCGACCTAAGTCACTGTCATTAGAGGCACTTCTTTCACAAAAAAACATACACATAGCCGTTCTAAGCGAAACCTGGCTTGAACCAGATAGTTATTTTAATATTAGTAATTATAATATTTTCAGATCAGATCGATGTGATGGCTACGGAGGCTTAGCTATTCTCATTCATTGTTCTGTGAGAAGTAGTATAAGTATATCACATAGCTGTAATTTAGATATAGCACTTTTACATGTTAAGATTCATAATTGTCGTTATATTGAGAATATTTTTTCAGTATATTGCTCCTCAGCTGTACATACAGTGCAAAACGACTGGGATCATGTGTTTTCTCTCGCAAGCACTAAGTCATTAATTTTAGGCGACTTTAATGGCCACCACTTGAACTGGTCATATAAAACAGAGCCAAGAGGTCTACAAATATTTGATTCTATGATTGAACATAATTATATTTATCTTAACAATGGTGACCCGACTCGAATACAACTAGTGAATGGCGTTTTGAGAAAATCCTCCCCGGATATATCGTTTGTGACTTCCGATTTGGCCACACTGTTTAATTGGAAAGTCTGCAATGAGTCGCTCGGTAGCGATCACCTTATTATACAATTGTCAGCCACTATCCATGTCCCTCGTAATATATTAAAAAGACGCAAATATAAAAACAGTGACTGGCTATCATATACTTCTTACATTGATTCCTCATTCAAGGACTATATCATGCCCTCTGATACTCAAGAGTTCTATGACATGTTAGAACTTACTTTACAGACTGCTGCCAATAAGTATATACCCTTTACGAAGGTTCCCCAGTATCCCTGCAATAAATTCAAACCCAAACCATATTGGAACATTGAACTTTCAAAGGCGGTAGCGGAACGCCGATTAGCGTTGTCCAAGTTCAGAAGATGCCCTTCTCCTAATAATTTGGAAATATTACAAGAGAAGATACGAACTGCTCAAAGACTCATTAGATTGGCTAAGTGCAGGTCTTGGCAAGGGTTTTGTGATTCCATAAATAGTACCACTTCTCCGTCGAAAATGTGGAACCAAATGAGGTGGGTAAAAGGACATCAATTTAAGACGCGTAATCACTATGTGGACAAAGATAATGCATTACAGTTGCTAAATTCTTTAACTCCTGATTTTACATGTCCTCCTATACCTCCTTTTAATTCACGTAACACTTCTTTAGAATCGGAAATAAGTATTCAGGAACTAGAAAATTCTATTAAAAATACGGACACAGCTCCCGGTAGGGACGAAATTTCATTTTCTATGATAGCACATCTGCCGTCAACAGCTAAAATTCTATTAGTAAAATTATATAACATTCTTTTAACTACTGGGTTCGTACCTGCACAGTGGCGGGAGATTAGGATAGTTCCTATTCCTAAACCGGGCAGAGAACCTAACTCGCATCATTCACTCCGACCTATAGCTTTAATTTCATGTTTATGTAAGATATTCCACAGTATTTTAAATAAAAGATTAGAATGGCATTTTGAAAAAAGAAAACTTTTACCTGCGTATATGGTCGGTTTTCGTAAAGCTCGTTCGTGTCCAGACAATTTATTTACTTTGATCTCTCAAATTCAAATTGGGTTTTCTAGGAATCAGTTAACCGCGGCTTGTTTTATCGACATTGACAATGCCTATAACAATGTTAATGTTACATGCCTAGTAAATACTTTAAATTCATTTGGAGTAGGTTCAAAAATTTGCTTTTATCTCTGGTCGTTTCTTACTAATAGAAAGTTGCTAATTACGGTTGATGACTATTGTTTGGTTAGAACTACCGGACAGGGCTTAGCGCAAGGTGACCCATTATCTCCTCTTCTGTTCAACATAATAACAATCAATATTTGTAATAATATCACAAATGTACACATTTCTCAATATGCCGACGACTTTGTATTATATGTCTCACAAGATAATATTGATGCCGCCATTTCGAATCTTCAATATAGTTGTCAAAAACTTAGCCGTATATTAAGTAATTTAGGTCTAACAATATCCCCTACAAAATGTAAATTATGTATATTTAAAAAAGGGAGGTTTAGGCGCCCTATTGATTTTAGAATTAATGGTCAACCATTGGCTGTCGTTAACCACGTTCAATATTTGGGTTTGTGGCTGGATAGTTCCCTTAGGTGGGGGAAGCATATAAATGAAACAGCGCAAAAAGTAAGTAGACATATTAATCTTTTAAAAGTATTGTCAGGCCCAGGCTGGGGTATTCATCAAAAACACTTAAGATGCTTATATATTTCTATTATACGTAGCAGGATTGATTACGCAAGCTTCCTCTACGATAATAGCTGCAAAACCAATTTACTAAAGCTGGATAGAATTCAAAATCAGGCCCTACGTGTAATTGGCGGTTTTATTAGAAGTACCCCAATCCATGTAATGGAAAATGATTTATGGCTTCCCCCCCTTCAGTTTCGCAGAAAATATTTAGCTGGTAAATTTTTGTTAAGAACAAAGTCGTTTGCTAATAATTCATTTAAAGATCTTTTAAATGAGTTAACATCTGTCTGTCACACAAGCTACTGGACTAATAAGAAGACACCTGCATTGGTCAATATGAATCGCTGTACAGACACTGGGTCAATTCACTGCACCAATCTGTTGGAAATGTTTTCTTTGAATACTTGGGTCAGTAATATCCCAGTACATCAGTTCATTGTAAGTTCTATTCCGCTAATTGACAAAGCCAAACAAAAATACTCTTGTCACCAATTGAACTCAATCTGTACAAATTTTATTGAACGCGAATACAGCCACTGTTACAAAATTTTCACCGATGGTTCTAAGGACAACGCTAACGCGGGGTCAGCTGTTTACGATCCTCAGGCAGGTTGTTTTGTAAAACTGAGGATTGATTCTAATATATCAATTATGCATATTGAATTAATCGCAATTTCTGAAGCATTGAGTTACATTGATTCAATAAACTTTCATCAATTTGTCATATTGACAGACTCCAAAAGTGCATTGCAACATTTGGCTCGCTGTACCTCTCCTGTGAGAGGCATACCGATTGCCTATACAATATTGGAATCAATCTTAGGTCTACAAGCTCGTCAGAAAACGGTGACCCTCCAGTGGATCCCATCTCATATCCAATTCGAACCAAATGATATTGTTGACATGCTAGCTAAACAGGCATCGGTTGATGGAATTCCTTTGGGAGTTTTGCCACTGTTCTCGGACCAGATTAGATATGTTAAAACTCATTGCCAGGACATCTGGCAAGAGTATTTTGATGAACGTTCACAGGAGAAAGGTATCTGGTATCGAACTATCCAGCCACATATTTCAACGTTCCCATGGATAGCATCGATTCGTCTCAACAGAAACTCCTTAAAAACAATCCTTAGGCTACGTTCGGGACATATTCCATCCAGAAAGTTTGCCTACTTAATGAAAAAAGTTACGTCTCCTAATTGCATCAAATGTAATGTAATTGAAGACGTGCATCACGTCTTGATGGAGTGTGTCAAGAACGAGGCTTTCAGGGCCACCTGTTTTGTTGGAGACTCGAGGATGTTTGTGGGTCAGGTGAACAGTGCCTTGTCTGAACCAAGTTCTCTAAAAGCCCAACAGCTAATTAGATTGGTTGATATAGCCTTAAGCAATAATTAAAGTATTAGTTAGTATTAAGACTAGATAATGATTGTTTGTTTGTTACCTGTTGCCCTTACGGGACGATGTAATCGCTCAGCGATAAAGTCCTTAAAACAATAAATTAAAAAAAAAAAAAAAAAAAAAAAAAAAGTGGAGGAAAGCTTGTATCCACCTTCGCGGTTGAAATTGTGATGCTTCTTAATTTCAACCGACTCACGAACAATCCGAGGGTAGTAACGGCGTTCAGTGGATAGAACTTCTGGTGCATGTAACTCCATCCAGTGATTTGAACCCGATAGCAACAGATGCTCCGCGATCGCAGATTTCTCCGCTATTGCAATATAGCCGAAACGTCGAGAGGTGAGAAAAAGTTAAAATATTACGCGAAAAAGACCCGAAAAACATAAAATTAATAGTATAAGTCGTGTGAGTTTAAAAACATTATCGTACTTTACCTTTAAGTCCTTTGTCGATGTCAAGTCCTCAGTCCTAGGTCCTGGTCCTTGCCCTAGTAAATCAGTCAGACACTTTACTAGGGCTTTCTATGAAGATTTGGCACTAACACATAGAACACCGCTGTTCACTGCAACATTTCACTTTCCTTCACTCATGTCAGAGTTTTGTTACTTACAATGAGTTTGACGGTAATTTCTTTTTATGCATTATAAATATTACAGAGCGCGTTCGTGCTATAAAACCGACAAATTACAATAACAATAATATTGTTTTTATCACAGGGATGATTGCGAGTCTGGTCAGTCACTGGGATGATTGAGAGTCTAGCAATCACTGGGATGATTGCGAGTCTAGTCAATCACTGGGATGGTCGAAGGTCTAGCAATCACTGGGATGATTGAAATTGTAGTTAATCACTAGGATGGTTGAAAGTGTAGTCAATCACTGGGATGATTAAAAGCGTAGTCAATCACTGGGATGATTGAAAGTGTAGTCAATCACTGGGATGGCCGTGTCGTATTAGGTAATGAGTCATCCATATTCATGACTCTGAAAATGTTGCTGAACGCAAGCGCCATCTAGTGGAGCTGTACGAAGTCATGAAGAGGTAGTATTAGGGAAGTCGGCAAACATTCGGGTATTCATTTACGAACTGTCGCGGTGTGCACTAGTCTCCTCAGAACTGTACGCGTTTTGTTAATCAGTGATCGTTTTGTTACTTATTTCATCTTTGGTGAATCAGTATAAACCAAATTAATTCTGTCTGAATCTTTTATTTTCTTATAAGTCCACGTAACTACTAAAATCATGTATTGAAGCTAGTTTTGAGTATCTAACACCTTCATATAATATTATTTCTTTAACATACGAGTAATGTGAAAAAGAAGAAATTCGATTCTAAATGAAGCGAGACGCGCGTAATATAGTAGAGTTAACCCACCAGACCGAACGCAACGCCGCGCTGTTTTAGGCTTTGACGTCATAATGAGAGCGCCTAAACTCGTATTTTCAAAAAAATCCTAAAACTTCTCGTCAACTTCGGAATTACTGCATGTATTTAAGTGAAATAAAAAGTAATGTAATGTACATGAGCTACGCTCCAATTTCAACTGTACTCGTATTTGATAGTAATATTTTGACCTTTTTGTATTCTTCATTTTTAGCCATTTTTAGCTGACTGCGTTTGCACCGTGCACGGTAACTTCTCGAATGGCACACGTTTGCTGTATATTATTTTCCCAAAACCAGTGCATTAACCTTGTTACATGTGTAAAAATTGTAGTTTCTTAGATTTAAAAGTTGTGGAAACGTGCTATTGTGATAGATAGTGATATTTCGCAAATGCTATTTTACATCTTACCGCGCAAATTCCGCAGAAGGCCTCATTAACGCTACTACCATGTTAATGGGGTATGACTGACTTAAGACATTCTTGACTAAAACTTAAAGGTCGGAGACCTCTTAGATAATAAGAAGATTGAATTAATACGTAATAAATAGGATTTGGCGAATAGGTCTTAGTGCCCAGGCCACAAAATAATAACAGCTAAACTTTTGGCTGACTGGGACTTTTGGCGCGAACATTAGCAATGACGCTCGATTGTCGTATATAATTTTCGAAAACTATTGTAATATTCGTGTTTTTGTGTTTAATAATGGTGGAATATTATACATAAAGAAATTGGATAAGTTAATTACTGAAGCAAAGTGATTTATTGCAATAAATAGCATTGTTGTTTGTGTTAGTGCCAAATTTCCATAACATAACATACTTTCACACCTTTATCCCCGAAGGGGTAGACAGAGGCGTACTATATGCCCTCGTTTCACCGTATGCTTTGCTTTTTGTCCCACGTACGGTGTGACGGGTGTCACGGGTGGTGAGCCCATTACCGTGTTGAAATGGACAGGTGCAGGTTGTGGCGGCCTACTGTTGAAATTTTTCAAGCCGCCCATAAGGCATTCAACTGCCTTAACGACTGCCATGTTACTGGCAACCGGGACCAACGGGTTAACGTGCCTTTAGAAGCACGGAAAGGCTCGCAAATATAAATGCCACTAAGTGGTCACCCATCCGAGGACCAGCCATAGTGATTGTTTACAGAACACTGCGTTCGTTTACAGAACACTACGTATGCTCGGACTGCAGAGGTAAAAAAGCGTGTAACAACTGTCCTGGCTGCTGGATATTTTAAAGGTTTGGAATACAGAAGGTTTAGACAAAATTACCCTATCCTAGCCCCTTTCCTATCTCATCCTTTTTCCTACCCTCTAATCCTTTTCCTACCTTATCCTCTTCCCATCCTTTCTCCGCCAAGCCAAGGTTGCCGTGCCGATGAGCTGCGTGGCTAGGGGCGAGCCTAGTCGTAACGTGCCTGACTGCCCTGGGACCGGGCGACCCCAGAATAACGCTAGCCTTACCTAGACAAGCGGGGCTCTGTCTAGGCGGACTTTGAATTTCCCTTGCCACTCGTGGGAACGCAATGGATATTAAAAATTAAAAAATCCGGAATGGCGGCGATGTGGTTCGCAACCCGTCACGTCTCGTCTCCCATTTCGGCGGAAAGTGGGCTAGGGAAAGCCACTTTGCTACATTAAATGTTAGAGGAGGAATGAAAGACAAAATTGATGAAGTATGCGAGATGTTTTGTGTGTGAATGAAACAAAGAGGAAAGGATGTAACACATGGACCCAATACAGCCTACTGGTCAGGTGTAGCCACAACCAGTACAGCGAGCCAGGGTGTCGGTGTTCTACTGTCCGCGAGAATGAATGAATGTGTGACTGACTATGAATGTGTGAGCCTAAGACTCCTTTGGTTGAGGTTGAAGGTTGGACTTACCCGCATCTTTGTTTTGGGCGTTTATGCTCCGCAAGATGTGCGGTGGCGCCGATCTTCAAGAGACCAAAGTGAGAGACAAGCATTTTGGGAGAGTGTGAGCGATATTCTGAGTAAATGCAAACGAAACGAGAGAATTGTAATGTTAGGTGATTTTAATGGTTGGGTTGGAGTGAAGCGTGATGGATATGAAAGTGTATTGGGCAAGTTTGGTGACGAATGAGTGAATGAAAATGGTGAGAGTTTGCTTGAAGTATGTTTGGAGAGGAATCTTGTGGTAACTAACACCATATTTAACCACAAACAGATTCAATTGTATACTAGACAAGAGGGAAACCAGAGAAGTATAATTGATTTTGTGATTGTAGATGCAAGACTAAGAAAGAAAGTCTTAGACACCCGGGCATACCGCGGTGCCGGGATTGATACAGATCACTTCTTGGTTATCAGCCGAGTAAGAGGTCTGTTTCAACGGTGGCGGTATTGTGTGCGTGAACCTGTAAGTGTACTAGAGCGCATAAAAGTCGAAAATTTGCAAGAGATGAGCATAAAAGATGGATTCGTGAGTAAATTGAGTAAGAAATTTAAAAATTAAGATGAAGTATGTGAGATTAAAGAATTATGGAAGACGCTTAAGGAAGGTCTAGTGGAAGTTGCGGTGGAAGTTTGTGGGGTAAATAAAAGAAGCCAAGGATGTAGGTGAAAATAATGTGTGCAGAAGTCATGAAAGCATTGTCCGACAAAAAGAAGGCATGGTTGGACTGGCTGACTTCAAATGTGAATCAAAGAATGCAGAGGGCAACGGATGAGGATGTAAAAATGGCAAAGAATGAATATAAAAGGTATAAACGAGTTGCAAAAGAAGTTATAAAAAGAGAGAAAGAGAATGATAGGGATAAATTTAAAAGTAGGTTATCTGATAATTTCCAGCAGAATATAAAATTCTTTTGGAAATCTATAAAATCTGTGAGGGGTCAACAAACATTATCGAAACTCAGTAATATCAGAAACCAGGATGGCAGTTTTCTAAAAGGAGAAGAATGTGTGCTAAAAAGATGGAAAGATTATTTTGAAAGCTTATATAAAAAGAGGATATGGAAGCACAAACGAGTTCTTGGGAAAGGAATGAACTAAGCAACGAAAGTATTAAAAGTATGGAAGAAATTATGGATGCATTGAGTAGTATGAAATTGGGTAAGGCTGCTGGATTTGATAGGATTTCTGTCGAGATGCTGAAAGCGGGACATGGCGTGGTAGCTTGCTAGCTGTACCACCTTTTTAATCTTTGTTGGAGGAGTGGCAGCGTGCCAGGAGATTGGTGCAAGGCTGTCATCGTGCCGCTTTACATAGGAAAAGGGTCACAGCAAGAGTGCAAAAACTACCGCGGCATAAGCTTGCTCAGCATCGTCGGCAAATTGTATGCAAAAGTTTTGATAAAAGAGTGATGAATGAAACTGAAGGGAAAATGTGGGATGTACAAGCAGGATTTATGAAAGGAAGAGGATGCACGGATCAGGTCTTTTCCTTACGATGCATAGCCGAAAAATTTTTGGCGAAATATCAAAAGGTCTATTGCATATTTGTAGACTTGGAAAAGGCCTATGACGGAGTGGTGAGGCATGAACTATGGACCACACTGGCCAAGTATGGAGTAAGCAGTCACTTGATACGAGCAATGAAATCTCTCTATGAGGGCTCCAGTGCTTGTGTCAGGATCAACGGAGCTTGCACAGACTTTTTTCACATTGAATAAGGTGCGAGACAGGGTTGTGTAGCGTCACCGGCGCTGTTTAACCTAAACATGGACAGTTGTTTGAAAGAACTGCATGGTTTATAAAATAATGAACTAACTGTCAAATGCCTCCTATACGCTGATGACCAGGTAATACTGGCATCATCGGCGGAGGAATTGTAGTTGATGGTTAACATTATTATTGGGGTTAGGGCCGCAGAGGTATGAGTGAAACGCAGTGTTGGAAGAAAGACGTACTTAACTTTATTATAAAAGGAATGTTTTACTACACACACGCCCGCTACGCTTCAATCCGCCATAGAGATGTAAGGTATATAACCACAGACTATAGACTATATAGTGATGGGGTACAAACAAAGTTAGGGATGTGCTTATTTATATTGGTATTTCCAACACCCTCACTCAATATAAATAAACACAAGACATCCAATTACATATTACAAAGTATTACCCCTACTCTCACTAAACTAATATTCTTCTTATACTATAATATACTCGCTAAACTATCTATAATAAGTTTCTTAATCTAAATTAACAGTAACTCTTCTGTGAAATTTTGGAATTTACTTTTAAGCAAAGGCTTTGTACATATATCAGCTAATTGTTCATCGGATGGTTTATAACTTAATTTAAGAATTCCAGAATTTACTATATCTCGCACAAAATGATATTTCAAATCAATGTGTTTAAGTCTTTTATGACTTTCAGGATTTTTAGCAACATGAAGTACAGACTGGTTAACTTCAAACATAATAATATTATTACAATTTAACCCAATTTCCCTCAATAAATTTCTCAACCTGTTAAGTGGACATACTTAATACTAGTACTTTAGTTACAAAATGTAACAACAGATGGCGTTGTATAACGACCTAAAACTCACTTTCAGTATTCGCAGCCAGTATTATTTAAGCAACCTAATGTGTATATTTTGTCACGCATTAAACAGACTCGGAGAGTACCTCCGAAGTGGGAAACCTGTTTATTTTTGTTTCAATTATTCCCATTAACCCCCTAGTTTCCCGGCGGTTAAACATGGTCCTTTGAGACGGATCTTGGCAAAGTTTCGTCAGTATTTTCAGGTGTTATACATTGAATGAAGGAGTAAATAACATCAACCTAGTATCACTCGTGGACGATAACAGAACTCGTTACGGGAGATACTGAGGAAGGAAAATTACCAGCAAACCAACAGTAGCAAGGTAAAGGGAAAAGCTCTCTGCTTTGATTACAAACGACAAGCAGTCGTGAGGATATCATCATATACAATACAACGAAGTGAGTGATAATGGAGATCTAACCGTGAGTACTATCATTATTGTTTATCAAGCCAAAGTGAACCTTATTGCAATAGTTATTTGCATACACATATCAGTGAATTGAAACCAAGTGATCAGCGGTAACTTAGAAAATTTATTTGCAAGAAGCAACAATTATCAACCTTAAAGTAAAGAACATTGACACTTAGAATATTTAGTGAATAATTGGACTTAGAATAATTTATTGTGTGCATGCCTAGACTTAGTTATATTTAAGACAAATATTGTTGAGACGGGGAACCTATGCCCGATTTTTAATAAATTTACAAAGTTAAAAACACTTAGAAAATTTTCGTGTTGTTTACATTGACTTGTAAAAATTTAAGGTTTTTTGAGAACTTATAATATTTCAGTGTTGATCTAAATTGACTTGTAATATTTTAGTGTTCATTTCATTTAAAACTTTTTTAGATTAGGTATACTTATAAAAAAAAAAAATTAAAGTTAAAAACATGTCTTCGTTAACATCATAAGTTCAAGTACAAGGTGATCTTTACAATCGGTTATCGAAAGCAAAATTTAATTATAAGAAGTCACCTAAGGATAGGCTTACTCAACAATATATTGAGACTAGGCTAGACAATGTTGAGAAGTTGTGGTCTCAATTTAACACTAATCATATGAATATAGTCAAGGATTTTGGATGTACGGAATTGTTAGCATCGTCGTATACTACTCAAGATGTATATGATCAGATGGAGGAGTTGTACATTGATTTAAAATGTGAATTAAAATCAGCCTTGGTTAAATTTAGAGAAACTTGTGTACCTCAGACTTCGACTTTGCCATCAACTGATAAAAAATGTATATCTATAAAATTACCACGGATAACCATCCCTACCTTTTCGGGCAAATATACTGAATGGCCAACATTTCGGGATTTATTTCTTTCGGCAATTCATAACAATGTCAGTGTCGACAAGGTACAGAAGCTTCATTATTTAAAAAGTTATTTAACTGGTGAGGCGGAACAGTTATTAAGACACATCCCCATCTGTGAATCAAACTATGATAGATGTTGGATTCTTCTTGAATCCCGCTATAATAATAAAAAATACCTCTCACATTGTATTCTCAGACGATTATTGAGTCAAAGGAATGTTATAGGTGAATCGGCTAGCGGTTTGAAGGAGTTGATGGACACTACTTCAGATTGTTTGAATGCTTTAATGAACTTGGGGATAGATGTAACATCCTGGGACATTTTAATTATACACATCCTTTGCTTAAAATTAGATACAGAGAGTAGAAAGGAATGGGAATTAAAAGTCACTAGCAATATTGAATGTGATAAATTGCCTACGTTTGATCAGTTTAAGGAGTTCTTGACAAGCAGATACAGAGCGTTTGAATTTTTAGATACTAAACCATCAATGTCCTCAAATAATACAGTTAAGAACCATTATATGCAAGCTAATAAAACTAAAACTTTTCACGTGTCTACTATTTCTTGTCCATATTGTAAAGAATTTCATAAATTAGGTAGTTGTAGACGATTCTGCAGCGCGGATGTTGATACGCGTCGAAAGTTTGTTCAAAATGGTAATTTATGTTTTAATTGTTTGGGTTACAATCACTCTGCCAAGTTGTGTATGTGTACAACCACTTGTCGTATTTGCAAACGTAAACATCACTCTTTGTTACATCCTAAGGGTGAACAAGAGTCTATAAAGGAGAACTTAAACCCAGTTTCATCTGGGGGAAAGGATTTGCCAACACAGGAACTGTCAAATTCTGTTCACATAGAAGATCCAGCAAAGGTCGTCACCTGTTTTTCGAAGGGTTTAGTTAACAATCAAGTATTGTTAACCACGGCTCTAGTGAGAGCTGTTTCGAAAAGCGGAGTAAGGTATACACTACGAGCCTTGTTGGATCAAGGCTCGCAGGCTTCCTTTGTTACTGAGGGTATAGTTCAAAGTCTAGGCCTTAAAAAGCAATCAACTAAAGGTATTATATCCGGAGTGGGTGGAGGTAAATCTTTGATTTCAAATTCTTTCGTTGAGGTGAGAATTCAATCTAGGGTTGATTCATCTGTTGAGTTGGTAGTCAGAGCTTATGTCCTCAAATCCATTACATCTCTTTTACCAGTTAGAGAAACGGCATGCGTAGAAGAACTGCTCATTAATGATATTCATTTGGCTGATCCTAGATATCATACTCCAGATAAGGTGGATATGTTGCTAGGTGCTGAAATATTTCCTGAGGTAATACAAAGTGGATTAAGAAAATCTGCTGGTGGTCTAGTAGTGGCACAATGTACTACCTTAGGGTGGATATTGTCGGGTACGGTTAGGTCTGTAACTAACGGTACGTCTAAAATTTCGGTATTGCACGTTCATCTTGATGATATGCTGAAAAAGTTTTGGGAACTAGAGAAAGAGCCAAACGAAAGTAAGCAATTATTAACAGAAGAGGAAATTAGATGCGAGGAGATATTTAGAACTACCACAATTCGAGATGAAAGTGGGCGCTATGTAGTAAACTTACCTTTCCGAACGGAAGATCCTAGCTGTAAATATGGCAGATCGCGGGATCGAGCAGTTAGACGCTTTACGGGATTGGAAAATAAACTTTACCTAAATACCGAATTAAAGGCTAAATATTCTGAGGTAATTCATGAATATCTGTCATTGGGTCATATGAGACCAATCTCAAAAGCGGAGAAGCTAAATGAATATGCGGTTTATTTACCGCATCACGCCGTGGTGAGAAACGATAAGGACACGACTAAAGTTCGTGTCGTATTTGATGCGTCCAGCAAGGGTAGTAATGGATCCTCGCTTAACGACGACCTCTTAATTGGACCTACTTTGCAATCTGACTTGAGGCATTTGCTTCTTCGCTGGAGGGTTCATCCTATCTGTCTCATCGCTGACATTGTCAAAATGTACCGTCAGGTACGCGTAAATGAAAACCATACCGATTTTCAACGCATCCTGTGGAGAAACAATAAGGACGAAGAAATCCAAGACTTCAAACTACTAACCGTAACCTTTGGCGGGCCTCCGCACCATTCTTGGCTGTTAGATCGATGCACCAGATAGCGCACGATGAAGGCGAAAATTATCCATTAGCGGCTGATAGAGTCCTGAAAGATTCTACATGGACGATTTAATTACTGGTTGTGAAACAATAGAATTAGGTATAGAAATTTACAATCAATTGAATCAATTATTAAATAAAGCAGGGTTAGAATTGCAAAAATGGTCAAGTAACAGCAACGAATTATTAGAAAAATTAATAGATAGAAAACGGAAGGAAAATACCTACGAAGAAAAAGGAATTAATTTTAAACAAGACGATGTAATAAAAGCACTGGGCCTTACCTGGAATCGAAGTAAAGACATGTGCAGCTTCAAGTTTCGCTGGAACCGGTAACGAAACGTAAATTGCTATCAGATATTTCGAGACTATTCGATCCATTGGGTTGGGTTGCACCTGTAATTATCTTAGCAAAAATGCTTATACAAAAATTGTGGATCACTGGTATCGGATGGGATGATCCCATACCGGACAATATAAAACGTGAATGGTCTACTTACCGTAAGGAGTTGCCACTGTTAGCTGGGCTATCAATACCTCGATGGGTGGGTAAAAAGAGCAGTGATAAACAGGTTGATTTGCACGGATTCTGTGATGCGTCGAAGGCGGCGTATTCAGCAATTGTATATATACGTGTGATCGATGCTGAAGGTAACATACATATCACTATGCTCTCAGCGAAAACCAATGTAGCTCCAATTAAAACGGCATCAATTCCCAGGCTAGAACTATGTGGAGCAGTT
Organism: Thumatha senex; assembly: GCA_948477245.1. NCBI lineage: Eukaryota > Metazoa > Arthropoda > Insecta > Lepidoptera > Erebidae > Thumatha > Thumatha senex. The sequence continues at coordinate 265,345 of OX419750.1, read as the reverse complement.
CTACTAGCTAAACTATTAGTCGAGATGTCTAAAGTTTTGGAAATTGACAAAGCTAACATACACGCGTGGACCGACTCCGAAGTCGTTCTGGCATGGTTAAATAACCACCCCAGTAAGTGGAAAACGTTGTCGCAAACCGGGTTTCGGTAATCCTATCTATGAGCGAGCCGCAGCAGTGGAATCACGTACAATCAAAGGATAATCCTGCTGATTGTGCGTCACGAGGTCTCAACCCATCGGAACTGCTAAAGTGTAGTTTATGGTGGAACGGTCCTGATTTTCTGAAACGTAAAACTATTCGGTTTGGTAAAGACCAAAAGATCACTACAATTGTCGAAGAAGTTAAAAGTCATGTGGTATCATCTGAGGAGCCAGATAATTGGATTTGGACTAAATATTCTTCGCTTACCAAATTAGTAAGAATAGTAGCTTACTGTCGACGGGTACTAGACTGGAAAAAACCTGAAAACGAAAGAGACGTATCTTACTTGAAAGCGGAGGAATTAAGATTGGCTATGGATACTTGCATTAGGGAGTGTCAAAGACAAGGTTTTCAAGAAGAAATTATAGATCTACAAAAAGGTAAAAGTATAAAAGGAAAACATTTAAATTCATTTAATCCTTACCTGGATCCTTTAAACATCATGAGGGTGGGCGGTAGATTAGAGCGTTCTACTTTGAATTTAAACCGTAAACATCCAATTTTGATCCCACGTAAATCAGCCCTGACAGATCTTCTAATAGCTGAGGCCCATCGTTTAACTCTTCATGGCGGACCACAACTAATGCTCAATTATTTGAGCACCAACTATTATATCTTAGGGGCTAAGGAAAGAGTAAGGGCTTATGTGCGTAAGTGCTTACCTTGTCTTCGTTACAACAATGCATCTAAACATCAATTAATGGGGCAGTTACCACCTGCGCGTACCGCTCCAAGTAAACCCTTCAGCAATAGCGGGGTAGATTATGCGGGTCCCATTTATTTGCGAACTTCTAAGGGTAGAGGCCACCATGCATACAAAGGGTATATCTGTCTATTCGTGTGCATGGTGACCAAAGCAGTGCACCTTGAGGTTGTCAGCGATATGACAACACAAGGGTTCCTAGCGGCCTTTAAAAGGTTTGTGGCTAGGCGTGGACCCTGTAAGAACATGTGGAGCGATAACAGCACAAATTTTCAGGGAGCCTCCAAGGAATTGCAAATCTTGTTCCAATCTGAAAAATCCGGCATAGCAGCGGATATTGCAGAAACTTTAGCTAACGCAGGCACTACGTGGCATTTCTTACCACCCCATAGTCCAAATTTTGGTGGATTAATGGAGGCTGGTGTAAAGTCATGCAAGGGACATCTACGGAGAGTCATAGGGAGCTCTACTCTAACTTATGAAGAGATGTCAACTCTATTAAGTCAGGTAGAAGCTTGTTTGAATTCTCGTCCTCTTTGCAAGCGATCAGACGCAGATATAGCTGAAGCTTTGACCCCTGGACATTTCCTTGTTGGTGAACCTCTTATAAATGTACCAGATCATAATTTTGAAACAGCCAATATAACAACCCTCAAAAGATGGCACTTAGTCCAAAGAATGACTCAAGAATTTTGGCGTTGTTGGTCGGCGGAATATTTGGCAACATATCTACATAGATATAAATGGGCAGAACAAATTCCGGAGCCTAACATCGGAGATGTTGTCTTAGCGAAGGAGGACAATTTGCCTCCTTGCAAGTGGCTGCTTGGTAGAGTGATTGAAAAACATCCAGGTGCAGATAATCTCACGCGTGTTGTCACCCTCCGTACTGGTTCATCTACCATTAAACGATCAACATCAAAGTTATGTGTTTTGCCAATTTGTTAAAAAATATTAAATTAAATTTTACTATACACCTTTTGTTTACCATTTTATCATGTTTTTATGAACTGTTAATACTTTTATTTGTTTATTACTTTTAATTTGTTTTACCTTTGTTGATACTATATACACTGATTTGTTTAATTGTAGATATTAATGAAATCGATTTGTACGTCTTGCATTTAAGTTTTGTTAAGCTGTTGAGCTGTATGCAGCCATATGTACATAATCGCATGTAATTGGTGATCAATACTTGTACAATTTTGTAAAGGACATAGTGTCCTCAATATGTCCTTGGTGGGCGGAATGTTAAGTGGACATACTTAATACTAGTACTATAGTTACAAAATGTAACAACAGATGGCGTTGTATAACGACCTAAAACTCACTTTCAGTATTCGCAGCAAGTATTATTTAAGCAACCTAATGTGTATATTTTGTCACGCATTAAACAGACTCGGAGAGTACCTCCGAAGTGGGAAACCTGTTTATTTTTGTTTCAATTATTCCCATTAACCCCCTAGTTTCCCGGCGGTTAAACACAACCAAACCGCTTCAGACACACCCTTAGCTAATGCAACATACTCGGCTTCTGTAGATGAAAGTGATACACACTGCTGTTTGTTCGACGACCAAGAAACTGTACAAACAAAAATTTTCATAATATAACCCGATGTGGACTTTCTGTCTTTCAAACTACCACCCCAGTCTGCATCATAATATCCCTGCAACGGCACCTTTTCACCTTTCCTGAAAACTAACTTCAAATCTAGACTTCCTTTTAGGTAACGCAGTACTCTCTTCAACTCCTTCTTCTCGTCTGTTGAAAGAAAACGACTTAAGTAACATAACGCAAAACAAATATCCGGCCTGCAACACAACATCGCATACATCAAACAACCTACCAAACTTCTACATCTAGTTACTAACTCTTTATCTAAAATAACTAAAATAAATATCCATCACGCCTTATCCCCGAAGGGGTGGCAGAGGCATATTATATGCCCATTTTTCACCGTGTGGATTCCTGTCCCACGTAATAGGTGGTGAGCCCATTGCCGTGTTGAAATAGACAGACGCAGGTTGTGGCTACCTGCTGTTGAAATTTTCAAGCCGCCCATAAGGCCTTCAACCAGGCTTAACGACTGCCATTTTACTGGCAACCGGGACGAACGGCTTAACGTGCCTTCCGAAGCACGGAAACGCTCGCAAATGTAAATACCACAAAGTGGTCACCCATCCGAGGACCAACTCTTTATCTTCTGATGGTTTTTCTGGAATCTGAAGTCCTGGCTCAATAGGTGTAGCTACAGGCTTGCAGTCTTGCATGTATCGATTCAGCACATCCAATATGTATTCTTTCTGATCAAGTACTATACTGTCTTCTCTTCTTGTGACATGTATTCCTAGATATTTATTTATGCCTTTCATGTCTTTCATTTCAAATTCTTCTTGAAGTACCTTCTTAATTTTTGCAATATCTGCTTGATTTTCTCCAATTAGTATAATATCATCTACATATAATAGAATATAAAACTTCACTCCGTCCTTATAGTATAAGCACCAATCACTCTGACTTTTCTTAAAACCCTCCCTTAATAAAAAACTATTGAACTTCTCATTCCACTTCTTTGGACTTTTCTTCAATCCGTATAATGATTTATTTAGTTTTAGTACTTTTCCATCTCTTTCGAATCCTTTTGGTTTCTCTAAATAAACTTCTTCATCTATGTCGCCATATAAAAAGGCACTCTTCACATCCATTTGGTTAATGTATAAGTTGTATTTACTCGCTATGGCCATTAAAGTTCGGAATGTGTGCAGAATTTGAATTTTGCAACTGGTGCATAAATCTCAGAGTGATCAAACCTCTCCTTTTGTTGAAATCCTCTGGCAACTAAACGTGCTTTATATTGTCTCCTAAATTGTCTCTCTTTATCTTAAATAAATAATAAATATAAATAATAAATAAATATTGTGGGACACTTTTCACACAGCGCCATCTAGCCCAAAGTAAGCTAATATTAGCTTGTGTTATGGGATCTAGATAACTGATAAACATACTTATATATTTTAGATAAATAACACCCAGACACAGAATAAACCATCGTGCTCATCACACAAAGTTTTATCCTGTATATATTAAATACCCATTTTGTTTCAATTGGTTTCTTCCCTTCAGGTAAATTTGTTTCAGTCCAGGTCTTGTTTTTGCTCAATGATTCTAACTCTTTCTCAATAGCTTCAAGCCAACAATCAGCATCTTCACCACTCGTAGCTTCTTCAAAAGATAGCTGTTCTTCTAGTTGTGTTATGTAAGCTGTATCAAAATCTAAATACTTCGGTTTCTTTGTTGTTCTACGTTGTCTTCTTGTTTGTTCTACACTTTCTGATTCTTCGATTGCATCTTGGAATTCATCTTCCAAATATTCTTCGAGCACTTCAATATCACACATCTCACTCTCTGTTTCTTGCTGTGTTTGTGCTTCTACTTCGGGTTGTTCAACTTCACTTGTGTTAACACCTTTTTGTTCTTCTTCTATATTTTCTGTCTCACTCTCACTTTCAGATGGCTCTTCTTGGTAGGATACTATACTTGTTTCTATCTGTTGATTACTTGATTCTTCTACAATACTCTCTTTCTCTTCTATTTGCTTCTCTACCTCTTCTTTCGATTTCTCTTCTTTATTATTGATAAACACCACATCTTTATAAATATCAACTCTTCTACTATTTGGAAACCATACTCTATATCCTTTCGTTAGCTGTCCGTATCCAACAAATATGCTTCTCTTGCTCTTTGGGTCCCATTTAGTTCTTCTCTCTTTTGGGACATGCACATACACTTCACTGCCAAAAACTTTCAAATTAAATAAATCAAACCTCTTTTGATAAAGTAGCTCATACGGAGTTTATACTTTTATTCTGCTAGCTCCTGTTCTGTTGATTGTATATACTGCGGTCTGCACTGCTTCTGCCCATAGATCTTTAGTTAACTCTGCTTTTATTATCATTGTTCTTGCTGACTCTACTATTGTTCTCATCTCGCGTTCAACTCTGCCATTCTGTTCCGGTGTGTAGCTGAATGTTGTTTCATGAATAATCCCTTTTGACTTGAAAATACTCTCCAAATTTCTGTTAATAAATTCAGTTCCATTGTCTGATCGCACTCTCTTTATTTTACAATTAAACTGGTTTTCAAACTGCTCAACAAACTCCACTATCTTGTCTTTGGTTTCAGATTTATGAATTTTTATAGGGTTCGCAACAAATGCATTCTTATTACCCTGCTCGTCTACTTGTTGTTTGTTTTGCACCTTTCTGCAGTCTTTTATTAAGTGTCCCGTCTTATGGCAGAAATGACACTTGCGTTGACGGCACTCGGAGCGTTTATGACCTATTTTACCGCACTCAAAACACTTAATTTCACTTGTATTTTTATTGTAAGTCTGTTTTGTACACTGAACTCTTTGAGAGTAATTATTTCGAGCTCCTCGCCGCGACGCCATTAACGCTGATGACTGAATCTCTCGTTGTTGTTGTATTCCACTGCTTCTCTCTTCTTCGATTAGTAACCGCGACATAAGTTGTTGAAAGGTTTGACTCTCCTCTGGAACCGACTCCCATGCTGACGCGAAATGTTTATACTTGGGAGGTAGTGACATCAGACATTTGGATATCATCGCATTCTCAGTAGTTCTCTCTCCCAAGCATTCCAATCTGTGACGTAGACCTTCTAACTTCGAGATAAAATTCGCGACCGGCTCTTCGAATTTGAGGTTAAAATATTGTTGCTGAATCAGGTGGACGCTGACCTTAGATTTAGGATCTAGCAGTGCGGCGAGTTTTGACCAAATCTCTGCGCTTGTTTTGCACGTAAGCAAGTGAGTTAAGATATTATCCTCGACTCTCGTGACAATGATCTCTTGAGCTTTAGCGTCATCCTCTTCGTATTTGGTGACTTGTAATTTGTTTTCTGCTGTTTCTTCTATTGGCTTATGGCTAGACCCATCGACGATGGACAAAAGTTTCTTCGATCTCAATACGATGCTAATTTGATACTTCCATATAGCGTAGTTGGACTCGTCTTTGAGTTTGAGCCCCGGTTCCACTTTGGTGGAAGACATTTTGATTTCACGCACGCTTGACACGGCGGCACAACGACAGAACATGACGATAAAGTTTCTTCACGACTGTCTTTCTTCTCTTCACCGCGCTCTGGGCCCATAACCTATTGGGGTTAGGGCCGCAGAGGTATGAGTGAAACGCAGTGTTGAAAGAAAGACGTACTTAATTTTATTATAAAAGGAATGTTTTACTACACACACGCCCGCTACGCTTCAATCCGCCATAGAGATGTAAGGTATATAACCACAGACTATAGACTATATAGTGATGGGGTACAAACAAAGTTAGGGATGTGCTTATTTATATTGGTATATCATGTATGGTATGCATGATACGCTAAAAAGCAAAGGAATGAAAGTGAATGTAAATAAGACAAAAGTAATGGTTTTTGAAAGAGAGGAAAGTATGACAGATTGCTCGATTTTTGTGGAAGGAAAACGAGTGGAACAGGTGAAAGAATTTGTATATATAGGTCCAAAATTTTTGAGATGCAAAGTGTGAATGTGACATTGAACGAAGAGTTTTGGCTGGAAATCAAGTGAATGGAGCCATGCACGCCTTTATGAGCAGTCAGAACATGACTGAGAAGGCAAGACTGGCTGTGCATAGAGGAGTACTTGTTCCTACACTCATGTATGGCAGTGAAAGTTGGGTGTGGCAGAAGAAGCATAGAAGTAAAATTAATGCAGTGGAAATGAGAAGTCTGCGGAGTATAGCTGGAGTGAAATTGATGGACAAAGAAAGGAACAGTGTGATAAGGGAACATTGCGGTATGGTAGAAGAAGTAGTGACTAAGATAGAAAAACGTATGCTTAGATGGTTCGGACATGTGGAGAGGATGTATGAAAGTAGACTAACGAAACAGATTTATCAGAAGAGAGTGAATGGGCAAACTGGTAAGGGGCGACCTCGACGTACATAATGTCAATCAAATAGAAGACATTTCGGAAAAAGGTCAGGTCAAGACTACCCTTAACCGGCGTGTGTGTATGAAAACACTAATGAAAGTGGAAGAAGCGAAAGTTGTATGCCAGGATCGAAGCAAGTGAAAAGCCATAGTCTCTGCCTACCCCGATGGGAGACAGGCGTGACGATATGTATGTATGTACGTTCGCGGGGCCACGACTGCTTCCAAAATTTCCATAGGGAGCTGCAACAAGGCATTTACTGCCTTATTGGACAAAGACTGGACAGGACTAAATTAGAAGATAAGATTGAAGAAATATGATTTAAAAAGCCGGGTCTTCGTAACCAGGCCATAAAATAATTGTCATATAAATTTGGCTGACTGACAGTTGCCGATTGCTGACAGTTTATTTGATTTACAGATTTATTCAGATCGTCATAATATTATATATTTGTGAGTGAGTGTGATTTGTGACCACTGTCCACTGTGGATTGTTAAACATATTACCGCGATAACTTCTCTAGATATATTTTTTCTCTTCTGTAAATAATTAATACGTGTTCATTGTGGTATTACAGCAATAATGGATGTGGATACAGGTATTTACAGCATTGTATTTTGTTGTCTAACCTCAATTTGTTTATTTTATATTCTTAACTGTTTCTAGAACTTGCTCCATATGTTCCGATTATAGTTAAATGTTATCATCTAACAATAACACTGCAAGCAATTGTATTACGGTGTCTATGCTATTTGCCTTGGTCACATGTTGTTTATTTTCCTGGTTATTGAAGACGGCGATATATTTCACTTACAAATCTCGATTTTTAGGGTGCTAAAGCAAATTTTTATGGTATTTTCTTACTCTTTAAACTTGGATTTAAATAATTACTTATAGATATTTTCTAATGTACGCATTTGTTAAGTTGCACTATTGAAAGCAAAGCCTGCCAAGCCAGGATTTGCTTTAATTGTCTGCTACCTGTAATTGGTAAAAGAAACGTTTCGCATGCTGTGTTTTGTTGATAGTGGCTTTAGTCTGTACTCCCAACTAATTTCTGTCGCGCCATTTACCATTTAGGTTGACCTTGGGCTTGAAATGTTATGATGAGGATCCTTTCACCTAGGACACAGATGTAGTAGTTTTAGCCACCTTTACTTAAATTCTTTAGAAGTGCATACACCAAAGCAATAATAATCCATAGAAACACTTGGACTAACAGGCAATTATATAAAAATAATATTCAATGTAGTGATCAAGTTCAGTAATGCTCAATACTTGATGTTGGGCTTTTGTATATAACATTTGCTTATTTATTTCTAATATATTTTTATTCTTTGCTTTTTGTAATAAGTAATATCTTATAATTTACCTTGACACTCTCTGCACCACCCTAAGTTGATTGGTAGAACATGCCGTTGGCATTAAGTCTGCCGTTGTACAATCTGTTTGTGCATAAAGCTTAAATAAATAAATTTAACTTAAAATCTCTAGAATATTTTCTGTGTCATCAGAAAGATTTAGACCTAAAAATAATTAAAAAAAAAAACAATTTATAAATGCATGTTAGGTCATTGATCTGTCACAAACTGTCCTTTCTTCTTCGATTAGTGGGAGGAACTACAGTGTGCTTTTTGAGTATAGTGTGAAGAATAAATAATTGCCAAACAGTTAGGACATTACATGCTTTATAGAGTTGTCGATAACTCGGATATAAATAAAATTCAGTAGACTGTAAACACTGTATTGAGTTATAATAATATTAGTACAAAATGGGAGCAACCCCATTAAAGTGGGGTGAATAAGGCGGTGTAAAGGAAAACTCTATACCTTTCTGACTCACAGCAAATTCTAAATTTGATTCCTGTAAAAATTTTTGCAACTCATGACAGGTGCCGACGAAATTTGTGCCATTATCAGATAAAATGCTCTTGGGCTTGCCACGACGAGCCACAAAGCGGTTTAAAGCGGCTATATAGGCTTCCTTGGTTAGGTCTGTTACAAGCTTGATGTGCACGGCTTTAACTGCAAGGCAAACAAATATGCACAGGTAGGCCTTTATAAGCTTACACCCTCGCCCCTTCCGATCAGCTATCAATACTGGCCCAGCGTAGTCAACACTGCTATTAAAAAATGGAAATTGTAATTGAGTCCTTGAACAAGGTAATTGGCCCATGATGGGTTGAATTGTATTACACTTATAACGAAAACATTTAACACATTGCCTCACTATTGTTTTGGCCAGATTCCTTAGGCCGTAGAACGACATACTCCTTAGGAAACATGTCCATTTGAGCGTTGCATATAATGAATTTTATAGAAATATTAAGTTCTGTAGTGGATATGGGTCCGGTTTGCTTCACATGTTTATTTCTTATAAAATTTATTAGATAGACTTATTAGATATAAATATATCTAAACCAATATGCTAATAGTCGTTGTAATTTATCTAAATGTGAAAATGAATTGATAATTGTAATGATAAATGGATGATTATGTGATTGTTGATGAAATACTACATTATTAATACTGTGATGTGACTGATTGTGATATACTGAATGATTTATGAATTGAGATGATGCTACTTCAGGTAGATCTTGTTTCGTACTTTTATTAGGCATTTTTGGCCAATGTGTAAAGATGAATTTAGATAGGAAATTGGGACCAGACCACCATAAGGAACACTCGCTGATAAGGTCAGCCTTTAGCCCGCGAGAAACAAGATCTGCCGGATTATCACGCGACGGCACGTAGATCCAGGTATATTCCGCAGTGCTCTCTTGAATTTCATCCACGCGATTACGTACAAAATAATTGCGCGTGCGCTTAGAGCCGTGAATGTAGGTGAAGTGAGTTGTCGGCGTCCGAAGGGGCTGCGGGGGCCCGAGCCCGCCGCCTGTTGCCGAGGTGCGACGAAGATGCCCGAACAGAGTTGATGTGTAAGGAATATGAAGAGGCGAAAAGTGGCTACCTTTGGAACAGCTAGTTGTAATGTTACTATTTTCCGGGAGGGGAAAAAGGTAAAGTCTAGGAGAAAACTATCACCAGGACTGGAGGAGTCCCGGCTTAAAAGGAAAAGTAAAAGAAGAAAAGGTAAAGTTAATTTAATAAATGTTAAAAATATAATTATAAGGCCAGAGAAACCGGGGGTAAATGAAGGTCTTGAAGGTTTCTTTAAAAGAGCAGGTTAGCAGCACACGTCGCTAAGAAGGGGCCTCGAGTAGGCCTCCACGTTGCCAGGAAGGGGCCTTAAGTAAGGCCTCCACGTCGCTAAGAAGGGGCCTCAAGTCAGGCCTCCACGTCGCCGACCTCTGAGAAGCAGGTCGCGGTAAATCAAAGCAGACAGAGGGTTGAAAGTAACCAGCCGTCGGCGTCACAAGCCACTCCAGACAATCACTTTATTATATCAGAGGGCACAACCCTCTCACTCAGCACTATTCATCAGCACCTCCTGACAAGGCGAGCACCAAAAGTAGACTGATTTGACGGCCCCGGCTCCCTTCTTTTACAGAGCATTTCCAAATTTAAACAAAAATTTCTAAACTTATTTTAAGAATATAAATTTATAACAAGGTCTAATATCTATACAACCTAACCTACTGGCAGCTTTAGCAATAAATTAAAAATAAAACCTAGGCTTGTCATTAACTGACATTACAAATTACTAAAGGTAAACAAACATTAAGAGAGCATAAAAACTTTCGAAATATAAAGGCCTAGGAATGCTACAGATAATGGCCATGCAAATAATTTGAGAGAATGAATAATAAAAGACTTAACGTAAGTAAACATACATAACATAGTTTAGTACAATAGTTTTAGCCACACCCCCTGAGGAAGTTATGCAATATGTTAGCATAGACTGACACTGACAATTACACCTGTTTTATAATTGTACTAGCTGACCCCTGCGGCTTCGCCCGTGACAAACTTCGAACTTCCGTCAGTTTATCTGTCACACCTTTATCCCCATCACATCCATTTAATCCCGTCTGCGCCTGAACCGTTATCCCGTACTTCTACAATAATGTATGAAAATTTGTCCGATTTGTTGACATTTATGATTACTGCTCCTCTCTCCAGGTCAGTAGCGTGATTCTACGTACTATACCAAACTATAAGAAATTGCAAAAACATATTGAGAGTAGAGTAGATCCCAGAATGCACACAACCTTTTTGTAGTGAGCCTATCACGCGTCTGAGCAATTAGTGAATGGCGCCGACTGGCGACGCCGCTGCGTATGCGCCATTATGCATGATCTGAACGCATTATTTCAGAAAAAATTACAATAAAATTATTATAATAGTAATAATACAAAAAGAAGAAAAAAAAATACAATGAAATGATTATAGTGTGTTATGATTATTATGTACTGTCGCAGACTTTATTTTAGAACTTTTAAAGGGGAACAATTATGTAATACATGATTTTTGCGTAACAATAACAGTGTAGGCAGCGTTCGTAACGGAAGCTTACAAGTAGAATATTTTTTTCCGTCATTTTGCCACTAGGTGCAGAACAGCAATGACAAACATTGCTGTTCTGCACCTATCAGTCTTAGCGTGATGCTACATAGCCTATAGCCTTCCTCGTTAAAATAGAGTACTCAAAACGAAAAAAAAATATAATCGTATCAGTATTTTCTGAGATTAGCGCGTTTAAAAAAACAAACAAACAAACTCACTCGCTCACTTCACCTTTATAATATTAGTAAAGATAATCGGCTATATTGTGTAAATTATAAAAATTATTATTTGTGTAAAATAATACTTTTATATATCGACGAACTGACCCGCCCGGCCTTGCCCGTGACATACTTTGAACCCCATGACGAATCCCGTCGTTTATTAATTTGACAATAATGAATGAACCTTTTCGAAATTCGTTTATTAGGTACTTCTCCACTCTCCAATTAACACAAAATTAATTTCTTTGCGCGTTATTTTGATTTTGCTATATATCCTAAGATATTCATTTATTATGCAAGGTTCCCTTTACGGAAAAAATAATCTTCATGAAATGCTGAAGCCAACTAACATAGTAAAAATGATAAGGATTAATAGCATATTTGTGTAAATAACTTTCAAATTACCGCTTTATAAATGCTGTTTTTTTATTGTAGCGGATATAGTATGTAATTCTTAAGAGATAGACATATATCGTTGCGCACTTTTTTGTAGACCTACATTAAATACACAATTGTTATATCTTGAAGGGTTTAGGCAGCGTTTTTGTTGAAAGCTCCCAGATGGCTTGGTTTTTCCAACATCCCCAACAAATATCGTTGTAATATGGTCAATATATACAAAAACTTAACAAATTATACATAAAATCGCTCTAACTATTTAAAAAACCGTATAATAATAACAACTAGTTGACACTTGCGGCTTCGCCTGCGTAGAGAAGTTTTCCCGTTCCCGTTTCCCACAGGCACTTGTTCCTGGGATAAAAAGTAGCCTATTTGTTATTCTGATGTATAAGCTATGTTATTGTAAAGTTTCATTAAAATCTATTCAGTAGTTTTTACGAGAGAGAGTAACAACATCCATCCAAACTTTCGCATTTATAATATTATTAAGATACATAGGCTAAGATAGATAATGTGGCTGTTCAGTATGTGGGTAATGTTACCAAATGGTGATTTTCTCTTGTATTGTTGTAGGTGGCAGGCGCTCACGCTCCCGTTCTCGAAGCAGCTCTGTAAGTCTTATACTATTAAATCTATCGTCTAAAAATTGTTATTATAATATGTATCTTTGTCGCTTAGGACATTAGAGGAGATTGAAATAGAAAATGAATTTCAATATAACTTATTACATCTGTCAATAAAATTATCTTGATTGAACAATAACAAACTTTATAAACCTTTAATTTTCACAATTTGCCCACATGCCTAAACCTAATTTTGCAAACATCAAAAATTTAACATTAAATGAAAATAACCTCTGCTTCACCTTTTGTGTTAAAGGCTGGTTCAAGAATGTCCCACGATGGATCGCCGGCGTCGCGCTCCAAGTCGAGCTCAAGGTCGCAATCAAGGAGCAAATCTCGGTCTCGTTCCCGAAGCAAGTCTAATTCGCGCAGCAAATCTCGTTCACGTTCCCGAAGCAGGTCTAATTCGCGCAGCAAGTCTCGTTCGCGCAGTAAATCTCGTTCTCGAAGCCAGTCTCGTTCCCGAAGCAAGTCTCGTTCCCGCAGCAAGTCTCGTTCCCGAAGCAAGTCTCGTTCCCGAAGCAAGTCTCGTTCCCGAAGCAAGTCGCGTTCCCGAAGCAAGTCTGGTTCCCGCAGCAAGTCTCGATCACGTAGCAAATCGAACTCCCGCAGCAAATCAAGATCCCGTAGCAAATCCAGATCTCACAGCAAGTCACGTTCTCCGAGTGGCTCACCGGCGCGGTCCCGCTCTCGCTCGGGTAGCCGCTCACGTTCTGGCTCCCCTGGAAGGTCTCGCTCCAACTCGCCTGCCAAGTCACGCTCGCGAAGTGGCTCAGCGCGGAATTCTAAATCTCGCAGCAGGTAATTTCAGTATGTATTATATTTAGCGTGCACTTACTGTAGGTTGATCAAGAGGGCTCTAGGTCTCGTTCGTTTTTTGCGACGACGTCACAGTTATTGTGGCGATTCTTGAGGGGCAATGGAAAATGAAAAGTTGGGTAAAAAGTACTTTTATTTTGCAAATTAAATTAATACAGTGCAGGTAATTTGTATCAGTCCGTATGGTGGTTATAGCGTATATAGAAAATAGTTTTAGGCTGAAGTTCCCTCCTTTTACACGACATCGAATAAAATTCGAGCGATATCACGTATTACCTATTTCAACCAAACAAGTGGGTAGCAGTACCAAGTAGTAACAAGTAGTAGTAGAGCCGGCACGGGACGCCTGGCAGATGTGAAACAGAAATGATACAACATGAAATATATTAATTAATCACCAATAATCGATATTTATTATTTATTTTATTTATTTATTAATAATAAACAAAATATATGAATAAACAATCAATCATTATTATTAATTGAGTATGATAAATGAAGGCCAAAAAAGCTATAGCAATAGCAAAAGCAAAAAGCTAAAAGCAAATATACAGTGGTGGTCGTATTATTAGAGACACTTCCACCCAACGGTCCTTGGCATTATGTAAGATACTTCACCGCAATCGTTTTTATTTTGAAATTAAACAATAAAAAGGACAACAATATGTTCAACAATTTACCATTTATTAGAAAAGCAATATAAATCCCATTACACAATTGCTGTTTCAATATTACATTACGGACAAACATTTAAATCAGTTAAGCATACGATAATGGACAACAGGTTAGAAACAACAACAAAAAAGTATAAAAAACAACAAAAATGCGACGGTGTCGTGGGACACCAGGTAGGAACAAAGTTCGTTCGGCTAATGTAGAATCGACACAATTAGCAAAAAAATAATCATACAAAAAGTAACCGTTTGTACTAGGATTCGAACTCGGGCCTCTTGCGTCTCAGCCGAGCAGCATACCACCCAAACCACACAGCTACGTTACTGAAATTTAGAAACAAATTAGTGTTCACTTCACTGAGGTAAATAGACAGTTTGAAAATCGACACAATTTGCAAAAAACAAACGACTGTCGCGCCTGCGCACGTCTCATTTAACGCTTTTATTCCACGGAATTTTTCTTACCGTTTTTTTCTTACGGTTTTACTATCACATATTTTTCAGTTCGGTCGCGCAGCGTAGGAACTTCGTTCCAATATATTTTTAAGTATTAACGAGTATTGTTATTTACGAAATAGCTACCATCCACAGCCTACCAATAGTTATAATTAATATTTAGTGGAGTATCCCTTATTTTCAATAACATCGCTGCGCACTACGATGTGGCGTTGATTTAATTAATTTCATACATTTTTCTTGGGGGATTGAATTCCCTGCTTCAACATATGCTTCATTTAGTTCGTTTTGACTGGTGTTACATTTGTTTGAGACTTTCTTTTTAACAATATACCAGAGATTTTGTATCGGGTTTAAATCCGAACTATTCGCTGGCCAGTCTAAAACGGATATACGCTGTTCGCTAAGGAAACATTTGACGCTATTTTCCGTGTGTTTAGTGTCATTGTCATGCTGAAAGATCCAGGTTACAGTATCGAGTAGGGAATCATTGTGTGCTCTAAGATATTTTTGTATTACCATTGATCCATTGTACCTTCAATGTTTCGAACGAGTCCAACTCCACATCCGAAAAAACACCGCTAAACTTGAATGGTAACGCCTCCGTGCTTGACTATATACATAGTGTATTTATAATTAAAAACGTTGTTTACAGCACGTCTAACATAGCGCTTTCTATCGGAATTTACCATATTTATTTTTGTTTCATCGTAAAATAACACTTTGCTTTCTCGTACTGTCCAAATAACATATATTTATGCGAAACTTTCGAGCGATTCTTCCAAACAATTTAGCTTCCACTAATCTTCGGCGTATCAGTCTTAACGAGACGTTTCTCGGGTTATCAGGCGAAAGACCTTCATTTTTCATCTGGTTGGAGCCTTTACTTGGGTCTTTTTTTGCAACACGAACGATTGTTAACGGTATTCTCCTTTGCTGCAGATTTTATTTTTCTTCAAAAGCGGGCTGTACGCGCTACTTATAATTTGGGCCCCAGAGTTTCTCACCAAGAAAAATTCAAATAAATAAATATTCTAACCTATATTAATATTTTTAAAATTAATATTTGTGGGACACTTTTCACACAGCGCCATCTAGCCCAAAGTAAGCTTATATTAGCTTGTGTTATGGGATCTAAACATACTTAGATATTTCTAAATACATACATATTATAGATAAATATCACCCAGACACAGAACAAATCATCGTGCTCATCACACAAAGTTTTATCCTGGGTGGGAATCGAACCCACGACCTCTTGCGTAGCAGTCGGATGCACTCCCACCGCGCCACAGAGGCGGTCGGTGGGGCCACCTATATGATGGTACCATCACAATACATTTTTGCCAATCTTATGTATGTCCAGAAAAATCTATCACAGTTTTCTAAACACTGTGATAAACATAATATAAAGTATGTAAACACTAGATATAAAAATAATCTTTCAGTCCATCACAGTCGACTACATAGGATTGGCGATTCTTTCCAGGGTAACTGTATTCGCTTTTACAACAAGCTTCCCTGTGACCTGAGAAATTTACTATTAAATAAATTTAAAAAGTTAATATAAAAATATTTGTGAAAAAGGTTATTACTCTGTCAAAGACTATTGGAAATGATTTGCTGGCAAAGTAAAATAATATTAAATTGTAAATAGGCTATCAAAAAAACCTTCCTAAATTTCTTACCGGTTCTGCTCAGGTGGGCCGCGTTCCAAACCGAACGCCGCCGCCGGTTAAATTTAAGTTAAATATTTTAAATAGTTTATGACATTTTGTAAGCGCCGTTAAAATGTTCTATGCAAAATAAAGAAATTTTTTTTTATTTTTATTTGATTAACGTATTTCAAGGCTTTCTAAGATCTTTTTTAATACAACAGTGTGTTTAATAATAATAATAAAAAAAAATTGGCGATGTCAACAGCAATAATATTTTACTAAACCATTAATTTTCATTAATATTTATACATCAAGACGTTTTTCAGGTATAAAATAGAATTTACTCGTACCATTACAATATAACATACAATAGAAAAAATTTACCAAAGAATAAATATGCAAAATTCAAGAAATTTATGATGTTGGAGAATGACATGAAGTCTAAAGTCATGTCAAACAGAAAATATTACAATACGAAAATTATGTAAATATATTATGCTAACAAGAGCCAGAACACGAAATGCACAGATAACACCACCGGACTCGTCGCAAAGCTCCGCCTCGCAGCACGTGGAAATATTAACTTTGAATGTTGCTGAGGCGTTGAGCTCGTCATCGAGCGACGAGTATTTCTCCCCCCCGACGTCGCCAACACCTGTACGTCGGCAGGGGAGACGCCGGCCACCGACGTGCTTGGAGCCCAGAGGCCCGCCGGCCTCGATTAGGGCCCCCGCTGCCGGTGGTAATGTGCACCGCATACGATGGACTTTATCTATGAATGAAAACGTTATGCGGGCATATTTTACGGCTACAGAGGGAGGAATTAATCTCACTGCGTACCGTGTTCGTATGCTGCCTTTGTTTCGGGTACTAGAACCAACTGTCAACGTTTCGGCACAACGGCTGTCTGATCAGGTGCGAGCCATTCAACGCTGTCACATGTTGGATGACACCGCACTTGAGAGGCTTCGCTCTGAAATACAATGTAACCACATCATTCCTACTTCGTCTCAACCTAGTGAAATAAATGAAACACCTTATGACGTACATCATGTTGAATCAATTGATGAAGTACTGGATGATGTCGTTACAAAAGTAAGTACCCAGTACAGTGATGAATTAAGGAGTACTTTGGAACGAACGATTAATGAGTATAGGTTTTCTGATCCTAAGCATCGTCCACGTGTGCCGCGTTTGCCTACGCATAAAAAGAACATAGCGCTAGTGTGTGCTCTCGACTCGGTTTTACCAAGTTATTTTGACAATTGTGTAGACATAAGTGATGCGCACTCAATTCTGTATTGTGCGGCTGTTACAGTTTGTCGGGTAGCTGGTGTTAAATTTACACAATTTGAATCAGCTATTCGATTAAAATCTGTCCCAGCCTGGCAATGCAGAATTGAGCGTCGTATCGCCGAGACTAGGGTGCTCATTGGCAAGCTGTGTTGCTTCAGGGCGGGTAATACACGCCCGAGAGTAATGCGTTTTGTGACCCGGGCGTTCGCAGGGACTGATATTAGTCCTTGCGAATATTCTTTTCGGGTCACAGAACGTATTGACGACCTGAAGCAGAGAGTTTATGCGTGGACAAATCGTATACGACGATACAGAAAGAGATTAGATCGCTATGCTCAAAATCGTTCGTTCCAAAAAGATGAGAGGTGGGTGTATAGAAGATGGGAGCAACCTGATCATGGTGTGACTGACATGTGCCTGCCCGATGCTGAAGCCACAAATTCATTCTGGCGAAGTATTTGGTCGGCGCCTGTTAGTCATACAGAGGATGAGTGGATGCGGGATGTCGGATTATCATGTGAGTCCATCCAATCTATGGAACCAATAATAATAACGTCTAATGATATTGCCAGTGCAGTTCGTTCGTTACCCAATTGGAAGTCACCTGGGCCGGACAGACTGCACAATTTTTGGCTTAAATGGTTCCATAGCTCACATGATTGTTTGGCATCTTGCTTTCAAACATCAGTTGAGTCTGGCTCGCTTCCATCTTTTATGACCTCAGGCATTACTCACCTTCTCTATAAATCAGGTAGTACCACGGACCCTAAAAATTATAGACCGATAACTTGTTTACCTACGGTCTATAAGCTTCTTACATCTATTTTGAGAGTAAAATTAACAACTCATATTGATAATAATTCCATAATGTCCGACTCTCAAAATGGATGTAGAAGCAGGTCACGTGGTACTAAAGAACTCCTTATTCTTGACATGGCCATTAATCAGCAGGTCCGCCGTAACCGGAGAAATCTAGCGACATGCTGGATTGATTATAAGAAAGCCTATGACTCTGTGCCTCATACATGGTTGTTGAGGGTGCTAGAGTTGTATAAAGTTGATACAACTCTATGCACCTTCTTGAAGGCATTTATGGGGCAATGGAGAACGGCTCTTGTTTATCCAGGATGTCGTCGGGTTCTTGGGAATGGAGAACCTGTAAAGATCGAGAGGGGCATATTCCAGGGTGACAGTTTGAGTCCCTTGTGGTTTTGTCTAGCGCTGAATCCTCTCAGTACTTTACTGGAGAATTCAGGGCTGGGGTATCAGTTTCGGAGAGGAGGTCATGTTGTGTCGCACCTTCTTTACATGGATGACTTGAAATTATTTGCCTCCACTGAACCCCACTTGACTGAGTTACTAAAGGTCACTGAAACTTTTAGTAATTCGATCAAAATGGAGTTTGGTGTAGATAAATGTGCTATCATGCATGTTAAGAAGGGGCGGATTGTGGAATCTGTAGGAGTACAACTTTCAGATTTCACAAAACTTAGGTCCCTTACCGCGACTGAAACCTATAAATATCTTGGTATGTCACAGGCGTTGGGTATTACTGAGACTGACATGAAACGAACGTTACAGGATCGTTTCTTGGGTCGCTTGAAAAAAGTACTCAAAAGTCTTTTATCAGGCGGCAACAAGGTGCGCGCTATCAACGGGTGGGCGATGCCAGTCTTAGTATACTCCTTTGGCATACTTAGATGGACTCAAACTGAGTTAGACGCCCTGGATAGGAAAGTCCGTTCTTTATTGACCACATATCGGATGCATCACCCACGTTCGTCTGTAATGAGGTTGTATATCCCACGGAAGTGTGGAGGTCGTGGCTTTTTAAACGCCAAGAATTTGCATAACCGTGAGATATGCAACCTTAGAGAATATTTTATTCATACTAGCCTGGGTGTGCATAGGGATGTGATAGCAGTAGATAACGGACTGACCCCACTTGCTCTTGCCAAAGAGAACTGGCGCAAACCTGTAATACTTAGTACTGACGATCGCAAGAAGATATGGCAGAGTAAAGAGCTGCATGGACGATTTTATCGGGCCTTACATGGGCCTGATGTAGATTTATTAACATCTCTATCCTGGCTACGTTTCGGTGATCTATTTGGAGAAACCGAGGGTTTTGTATGTGCAATTACAGACGAAGTTGTTATGACGAATAACTATCGAAAGTATATTTTGAGAGATGGTACGGTTGACATATGTCGGGCATGCCACCTACCTGGCGAATCTCTTAGACATATAATTTCTGGTTGTTCTCGTCTTGCCAACGGCGAGTATTTGCATAGGCACAACCAAGTAGCCAGGATTGTCCATCAGCAACTTGCACTAAAATATAATCTTGTCGATTCAGAGGTACCGTATTATAAGTATGCGCCCGACCCAGTTCTAGAAAATGGTCGCGTCACATTGTACTGGGACCGATCCATTATCACTGACAGGACTATTGTAGCCAATAAGCCTGATATAGTGGTAATAGATCGGCCTTGCATTAATCGTTGATATAACCATACCACATGACGAGAATCTTGTAAAAGCAGAAAAGGACAAACAAATAAAATATTTGGATCTTGCTCATGAGGTTGTCGACATGTGGGATGTGGATTCAGCGATTATTGTTCCGATAGTTGTATCAGCACATGGCTTGATCGCCAAGAGCCTTGACCAACATCTCAAGAGGCTCGCGTTAGGCAGTTGGGTCAAGGGCTTGATGCAAAAGGCGGTTCTTCTGGGCACGGCACGTATTGTGCGGAAATTTCTGTCTCTGCAGTCCTGACCACCGGTAGCTTGGTCCCTGTACCCGATGCCGGTGGGATACTATTTTTTATATTTTTAAATAGATTTTTTTTTATATAATGTATTTAAAAATGTAA
The DNA here is from genome assembly GCA_948477245.1 of Thumatha senex. Classification (NCBI taxonomy): domain Eukaryota; kingdom Metazoa; phylum Arthropoda; class Insecta; order Lepidoptera; family Erebidae; genus Thumatha; species Thumatha senex. The sequence goes on along the minus strand of OX419750.1, from coordinate 244,967 downwards.
TTGATAAGTGTAATTAATGAATAAAGGAAATAATAATAATAATAATAAACCCCTCGAGGACAGTCGTTAACTTTTATAGGATTAACGCAACTCTATGAGGGCATAGTAGATTCGCTTTTTGAGTCATCCACTTTCTGATATCAACAAAAAATGTATCAGAAAGTTATTGAAAAGCTCACATCCGCAGGGCAGCTTGTGGCGAGCTGAATGTGCGTGGCTACACATCGGTCCCGATTCCTCAGAGTTTTGTTGCCCTTCTGCACCGGTTAGGATTTAATGGCCTAACGGGAGTGCAGTTAGAGTGCTACACCCGGGAGTGCAGTAAATCTCAACTCTGCCTTGCCTTAATTGACCGGTCAGAGGGAGGGAGCCAGAGCTATATGCTCGGGGGTGGAAGTGTCATTTTCAAGGGCATAACTACGGGGTAGCCCGCTCCGGGCCTGTCCCGCGAAGGTGAAACCGGCGCCGCACCGCTCGACACCCCAAGCCGCTCACACCGGTGTTGCCCTCTGTCGCCTTACAGGCTTATCATGCCTACGGTGATTGTATAGGGGGCCTTGCATCTAGTGAGTTGGCGAGTCATCGTCTGCCAATAGTTTAATAATAATACATTAAAAAGGCAGACGCCGTTTTCATCAATAGCTTAAATCACCCAATCCATTTAACACCCAACCCAATAGCCCATTTCATAGTTAGCACATTTCACAATATTTTAACTCCCATTGGAGGTGATCCATTACCGTTCTTCTACATAAGGCGGGCGTGGACTATCTGCAGTGGGGGTCCCATTTCCTATTAGATTAAAATTCTCAAAGGGCCTCTGCGTGTTGGACCTATGTCTCCATGTAAGCCTACAAAAAGCCCGGGTATCTTCAAGAAAAAAAAAGAAGATACCCGAGAAAAGAAGAGACATAATAATAATACATTTAAAATTAATTAATAATTTAAATTAATTAATTTAAATTTAAATTAATATTTAATATTTTAATTTAATTATTTTTAATTTTAATTTTAATTTAGCCGTTTTCATCAATAGCTTATATCACCCAATCTATTTAACACCCAACCCAATAGCCCATTTCTTAGTTAGCACATTTCACAATAGTTTAACTCCCATTGGAGGTGATCCATTACCGTTCTTCTACATAAGGCGGGCGTCGACTATTTGCAGTGGGGGTCCCATTCCCTATTAGATTAAAATTCTCAAAGGGCCTCTGCGTGTTGGACCTATGTCTCCATGTAAGTATACCAAAAGCCCGGGTATCTTCAAGAAAAAAAAAAGAAGATACCCGAGAAAAGAAGAGACAATAATAATAATAATAAATGGAGAACAGGCCTTTGCTATCCAGGATGTCGTCAGATTGTAACAAATGGCTTGCCTATTGAACGGGGCATATTCCAGGGCGACAGTCTCAGTCCTTTATGGTTTTGTCTAGCACTGAACCCTCTTAGTACTATACTAGAGAGTTCAGGGCTAGGCTTTCAGTTGCGGAGAGAAGGTCGAGTTATATCCCACCTGCTTTACATGGACGACATTAAGCTATTTGCCACCACCAAATTGGAACTGATAGAACTATTGAAGTTAACAAAATCCTTCAGTAGTTCTATTAGAATGGAATTTGGCGTTGACAAATGTGCAGTCATGCATGTAAAGAAGGGTGGGATTGTGGAGTCTGAAGGTGTTGAGCTTTCGGATTCCATAATACTCAGATCTCTCTCCACTACCGAGACCTATAAGTATCTGGGTATATCACAGGCATTAGGAATTAATCAATCTGGTCTGAAACAAACATTGAAGGAGCGATTCTTTGGCCGTCTGAAAAAAGTACTGAAAAGTCTTTTATCAGGCGGTAATAAAGTGCGTGCTTTCAATGGGTGGGTCATACCGGTCCTAATGTATTCCTTCGGTATACTTAGATGGACTCAGACTGAATTAGATGCCCTGGATAGGAGAGTGCGGTCCCTGTTGACCACATTTCGAATGCATCATCCTCGTTCATCAGTAATGAGGTTGTATATCCCTCGGAAGTGTGGAGGTCGAGGCTTTTTAAATGTCAAGACCCTCCATAACCGTGAGATATGCAACCTCAGAGAATATTTTCTCAATGCTGACACGAGGTTGCATCGCGATGTGGTTGCAGTGGATAATGGACATACCTCGCTCTCGTTGGCTAAAGAGAATTGGCATAAACCTATAGTACTTGGTGTTACTGATCGCAAGGAGGTATGGAAGAGTAAGGAGCTGCATGGTCGTTTTTATCAGGCCTTACACAGGCCTGATATAGACTTCAATGCATCAGTATCTTGGCTACGATTTGGTGATCTCTTTGGAGAGACTGAAGGGTTTGTTTTTGCAATTACTGACGAAGTTGTAATGACAAAGAACTACAGGAAGTATATCCTGAAGGATGGTACGGTAGACATCTGTCGGGCATGTCATCGTCCCGGAGAATCCCTTAGGCATATTATTTCTGGTTGTTCGAGTCTTGCAAACGGTGAGTATTTGCATCGACACAACCAAGTAGCCAAGATCATTCACCAGCAACTTGCTCTTAAGTACAATCTTGTTGCTTTAGAGGTACCATACTATAGATATAAGCCGAGGTAGACAAACAAAAGAAATATTTAGACTTGGCTCATGAGGTTGTCGACGTGTGGGGTGTGGATTCAGCGATCATTGTACCGATAGTCATATCTGTCCATGGACTTATAGCCAAGAGCCTTGACCAACACCTACAAAGGCTCGCGTTAAACAGCTGGATCAAGGGCCTGATACAGAAAGCAGTTCTTCTCGACACGGCACGTATTGTGAGGAAATTCCTTTCTCTGGAGCCCTAACCACCGGTAGCTTGGTCCCTGTACCCGATACCGGTGGGTCACTATTTTTTATATTCTTAAATGTATTTTTTATTTTATAGATATATTTAAAAATGTAATTGATATGTTGTATAAATAAATAAAGAGAATAATAATAAAAAAACCCCTCGAGGACAGTCTTCGCTTTTTGAGTCATCCACTTTCTGATATCAACAAAAAATGTATCAGAAAGTTATTGAAGAGTTCACATCCGCAGGGCAGCTTGTGGCGAGCTGAATGTGCGTGGCTACACATCGGTCCCGATTCCTCAGAGTTTTGTTGCCCTTCTGCACCGGTTAGGATTTAATGGCCTAACGGGAGAGCAGTGAGAGTGCTACTCCCGGGAGTGCAGCAAATCTCAACTCTGGCTTGCCTTAATTGGCCGGTCTGAGGGAGGGAGCCAGAGCTATATGCTCGGGGGTGGAAGTGTCATTTTCAAGGGCATAACTACGGGGAAGCCCGCTCCGGGCCTGTCCCGCGAAGGTGAAACTGGCGCCGCACCGCTCGACACCCCAAGCCGCTCACACCGGTGTTGCCCTCTGTCGCCTTACAGGCTTATCATGCCTATGGTGATTGTAAAGGGGGCCCATCTAGTGAGTTGGCGAGTCACCATCTGCCAATAGTTTAATAATAATATATTAAAAAGGCAGACGCCGTTTTCATCAATAGCTTAAATTACCAAATCCATTTAACACCCAACCCAATAGCCCATTTCATAGTTAGCACATTTAACAATAGTTTAACTCCCATTGGAGGTTATCCATTACCGTTCTTCTACATCAGGCGGGCGTGGACTATCTGCAGTGAGGGTGCCATTTACTATTAGATTAAAATTCTCAAAGGGCCTCTGCGTGTTGGACCAATATGTCCCCATGTAAGCCTGCCAAAAGACCGGGTATCTTCATAAGAAAAAAAAAAGAAGATACCCGTGAATAAGAGACAATAATAATAATAAATTGGCAGCCGTACGTCAACATTTTTCCGTATATTTAACTAACTAACTATCTTCACACTGTATCCCTGACGGGGTAGTCAGAGAGGACAGATCGCCAGGCTTCGCGATCCATGCATACTTCCTTCGCTTCTTCGAGATTCATCAATCGCTTCATACACGCACGTCTGTGTATCCGAGTACTTTTGACCTTTCCGTTTTTGAGCAATCTGCTCACGTGGTCTTCATATGTAAGTATATTTAGATCTTTAATATGCTATAAAAACAGCGAAATAATACAATATTTACGCGATTTATTTATTATAAACACAAATAACAGTGAAAATGCATGATTTTGAAGAAAACTTTACAAAAAATAAGAATATTAAGAGAAATAGAAAATTAAAGACTATGACAAATAATGTCAAAACATTACAACTAAATAAATTGTTTACAATGTAAGTTAGAATAAAATGTTGACTAGATCCAAGAAACGAGCAGCACAACCTACACCTCCGGACTTATCGCTTAGCTCCGCCTCTCTTACCCGTGAATGTGCACCAGCGGATACAGGAATTGTAGAGGCGTCGAGCTCGTCGTCGTTCGTCGAGTGATGAGTTTTTCTCCCCACCAACGTCGCCAACACCAGTACGTCGGCAGGGGAGAGGCCGGCCACCGTCTTGCTTGGGATCCCGACGCCCACCGGCATCGAATAAGGTCCCCGCTTCCGGTGGTGATGTGCACCGCATGCGATGGTCTAATTCATTAAATGAGAACGTCATGCGGGCATATTTTGTGGCTACAGAGGGGGGAATTAACCTCACTGCGTATCGTTTACGAATGCTGCCTCTGTTTCAGGAACTTGAACCATCAGTCAACGTGTCAGCACAGCGCTTATCGGATCAAGTACGAGCCATCCAAAGATGTCATCTTTTGGATGGTGATGTACTTGAGAGGCTACGCTCGGACGTGTGTAGTAGTCTTGGTCAGACATCAACATCATCGCTACCTGAGACCAAAACTTTAAGAAGTGTTTTAAATCACGATAGCGATGATGTGGTGGATACAGGTGCTACAAACGTAAGTACCCATTACAATGATCAATTAAGAAGTGCTTTGGAGTGTGCTATGCAGCAATATCGGTGTATACCGTCAAAAAATAGACCTCGGCTACCACGTTTGCCCACGCATAAAAAAAATGTAGCACTAGTGTGTGCCCTGGATTCGTTATTATCAAATTATCTTGATAATAGCGAAGATCTCGCTGATACACATTCAATTTTGTATTGCGGAGCTGTTGCAGCTTGTCGTGTTGCAAATGTCAAATTTGTAAATAACAACATTGTTACAAGACAAATAACAGCAGTACCAGCTTGGCAATGTACTCGTAGAATTGAGCGTCGTATCTCCGAGACTAGGGCACTCATTGGTAATCTCATTTGCTTCAGGTCGGGAAATACCCGTCCTAGAGTGATGCGATCTGTAACTCGGGCTTTCTCGGGAACTGAAATTAGACCTCGAGAATTTTTAGCGCGAGTCACAGAGCGCATAGATTACCTGAAGCAAAAGATTTATGCATGGGCAAATCGTGTTCGTAGGTATAAAAAAAGAGTGGATCGATATTCCCAAAATAGAACATTCCAAAGGGATGAGAGATGGGTCTATAGAAATTGGGAGCATCCTGACTCAAGTGGGACCGAAGAGCATCGACCGGATGGAGACGTCACTACTTCATTCTGGCGAATCATCTGGTCGATGTCCGTTGATCACACTGAAGAAGAATGGATGCGAGATGTTGAACGTTTGTGTGAACCTATTCAAATAATGGAACCAATCACTATAACATCAGATGATATCCCCAATGGAGTCCGTCGGTTGCAGAATTGGAAGTCGGCAGGACCCGACGGATTGCATAACTTTTGGTTAAAATGGTTCAAGAGTTCACATTAACGTTTAGCATGTCAATTCCAATCACGCCTGGAGTTAGGATCCCCGTTGCCAGATTTTATGACTACCAGAGTTACCCATCTTTTGTTTAAATCCGGAAATGCCACAGATCCTAAGAATTATAGACCTATTACGTGTCTCCCAACGGTCTATAAACTTTTAACATCTATTCTGAGAGAGAAAATATCGTCGCACTTAATTGACAACTCTATTTTGTCCTCTTCTCAGAATGGATGTGAAAGTGGTTCTCGTGGCACGAAGGAGCTTCTAATAATTGATATGATGATTAACCAACAGACACGCCGTCACCGTAAGAATCTGTCGACATGTTGGATAGACTATAAGAAAGCTTTTGACTCCGTGCCACATACATGGCTTTTGAGGGTACTGGAGTTGTATAAAATTGATGCAACTCTACGTGCCTTCATGAAGACATGTATGGGGCAATGGAAGACAGTCTTATGCTATCCAGGATGTCGACGGGTTTGTGGGGACAGTGTACCTGTAAAGATTGAGCGGGGTATATTTCAGGGTGATAGTCTCAGTCCTTTATGGTTTTGCCTAGCACTGAATCCTCTTAGTACTTTACTAGAGAATTCAGGTTAGGCTATCGATTGCGAAGAGATGGTCAAGTTATATCCCACCTCTTATACATGGATGACTTGAAGCTATTTGCATCCAATAAACACCAACTGCTTGAGTTATTAAAGGTGACAGAAACCTTTAGTAATTCTATCAGGATGGAGTTTGGTGTGGACAAATGTGCGGTCATGCATGTAGATAGAGGTGGGATTATAGAATCTGAAGGAGTAGAACTTTCAGATTCTGTGAGACGGTTGACATATGTCGGGCGTGCCACCGTCCAGGTGAGTCTCTTAGGCATATTATTTCTGGTTGTTCTAGTCTCGCAAATAGTGAGTATTTGCATAGACACAACCAAGTAGCTAGGATTATCCATCAACAACTTGCTTTGAAGTATAACCTTATAGAATCAGAGATACCATATTATAGATATGTGCCTGACCCAGTTCTCGAAAAAGACCACATCACATTGTACTGGGATCGATCTATTGTCACTGACAGGACTATTGTTGCCAATAGACCTGATATAGTGGTAATAGATCGATTAGAGCGCCTTGCAATAGTAATTGATGTCACTATTCCACATGACGACAATCTCGTTAAGGCAGAAGTAGACAAACAAGCTAAGTATTTGGATTTGGCCCACGAGATTGTGGACATGTGGAGTATTGACTCAGCTATTATTGTTCCCATAGTAATCTCTGTGCACGGACTAATACTCAAAAGCCTCGATCAACACCTAAAGAGGCTCACGTTAGGCAGTTGGGTCAAGGGCTTGATGCAGAAGGCGGTTCTTCTTAATACTGCACGTATTGTGAGGAGGTTCCTCTCTCTGAAGCCCTAACCACCGGTGGCTTGGTCCCTGTACCCGATGCCGGTGGTATACTATGTTTTATATTTTTAAATGCACTTTTTGTATATGTATATTTAAAAATATAATTTATATGTAATATATTGAAATAAAGAGAAATAATAATAAATCTTTATTCATTTAGGTCACAAAGTAACACTTATGAACGTCAAGAATAATGCTTCTACATTTACATTTACTGTCAGATTCGCAAAGCAATAGGTAGAGCCTGAGGAAGAACCTGGCAATAAAACTCATGGCCACTCTTTTCTAAACGCCAGTAATTACATTAGTTTGATTTCATAATGATCAATTGCATTAACTGATAAATTTATATTGTCAAATTATATGTGTATGTTGCTCAGCTATGGGCGACTTAAAAAAATTCAACAGCAGGTCGTTACAGCCTGCGCCTGTCATTTCAACAAGGCAATGGCTCACCATTTGTTACCTGGGACAAAAATGCATACAGTGAAATGTGGGCGTTTATTATGCCTCTGCCTACCCCTTCGAGGGATAAAGGCGTGACAATATGAATGTATGTATGTATGCTATTCTTCTGTACGTCTACATCTATGTGTAAATACCAATTATTTCACAACTTTTATTTTTGCCCATTATGTACAAAATAAATTTCAGGTTAAAATTTAAATTGTCGCCAAAATAATAGAAAAAGCCAAGAAAGAAATGTTTAATATTCTCAAATTCAATAAAAAGAACGAGTTGTGGATGCATTTTTAAAATGTTTCTAATTATGCATCCAAGCGGCCAGTAACAGGAAATAAACTCCTACATGTGTAAGACTCATGGCCCCTTTGGGTCGGTGGATCGAGTACGAACCGGACCAGGTTATTTTATGTATAGTATCTTGTGAAGTATAATTTGTTGTAACACTATATAAAATTATAAAATTAAAAACATGAATTGTTAAAAGTATAAGTAGATATGTTTTATATTTTATGCATTTAATGAGTGTTTTATTTTAGAAGCTATATTATTGCATGATTATTGATTTATGAATGTGTATATTTTTTACGAACAGTTGTACGTTAAGTTATACTTTCTAAGAAGTGTTTCTAATTATATGACCACCACTGTATAACACGCTCTACAGCCCGAAGGCAATAGGACGATAAATTAATTAATAATATAAAAAAATATATAAGAATTCATTATTAATTATTAATTAATTGAAATTATTAAAATATTTGTTGTTAATTACTTTATTAATAATTATCTATCTTCACGCTCTATCCTTTACGGGGTAGTCAGAGAGGACAAATCGTTAGGCTTCGCGATCCATGCATACTTCTTTTGCTTCCTGCAAATTCATTAATTGCTTCATACATGCATGCCGTCATAAAGGAGACTGCCCACTTTTGGGCCCACAAAGTACAAAGATAACAAAAACTGAAAAAAAAAAATTGGTATTTTATGTTAATCCAAAAATTCAAAAAATAATTTTAAAGTTACAATGGCAAAAAATAAATATTTGTATTTATATCAACTAGGCAACTTCATAAATTTCGACGAGAAAAGGATAAAATTTTCAAGGCGTTTACGCGTATTGACATTTATGTCAATAGATGAAACGTCATATCATTTAGGGACACGGTATTGATTGGAAAATATCGATACTGTACTTATGAGTAGTATCGGAAAAAAATATCGTACTCCTTAAAGTATCAAACCAAAAGTATCGATACTTCAAAGTATCGAGTACTTTTCTTAGGGCTTTATGTGTATATGTGACGCCGTGAATATCAGTCAGTAAGTAACGTAAGTGTAGCTTTAATAGAACAAAACTGGAAAAAACATTAAAGTAGCGATACTTCCAAAGTACCGAGTACTATTCTTAAGGCCTTATGCGTATATGTCCGTGAGTTTAGATAGAACGGAACTTGAAAAAACTATCGATACTTCAAAATATAAAAAAAGAAAAGTATCCTAAGACCTTATGCGTATATACCAGGACGTCACTGTCAGTCAGTAAGTAACGTCACTTTAGCTTCAGTAGAACAAAACTCGAAAAAATATTAAAGTATCGATACTTTAAAGTATCGAGTACTATTCTTAAGACCTTTTGCGTATATGTCAGTTATTAAGTATCGTGAGTAGCCAGAACAGAACTTGAAAAAACTTAAAGTATCGGTACTTCAAAGTATCGAGTACTTGTCTTAAGGCCTTATACGTATATGCCAGGACTTCAGTGTCAGTCAATAAGTAACCCTAGTTTAGCTTCAGTAGAACAAAACTCGAAAAAATCATTTAAGTATCGATTAATCAAAGTATATGGTTTTAACTTATATTTCGACGAACGAAGCGCTCGTGGCTCCGCGGTCTCTGTGTTCTGTAAACGATCACTGAGTTACGCAACTTTCACTATGGCTGGTACTCGGATGGGTGACCACTTTGTGGCATTTACATTTGCGAGCGTTTCCGTGCTTCGGAAGGCACGTTAAGCCGTTGGTCCCGGTTGCCAGTAAAATGGCAGTCGTTAAGCCTGGTTGAAGGCCTTATGGGCAGCTTAAAAATTTCAACAGCAGGTAGCCACAACCTGCGTCTGTCTATTTCAACACGGCAATGGGCTCACCACCTATTACGTGGGACAGGAATCCACACGGTGAAAAGTGGGCATATAATATGCCTCTGCCACCCCTTCGGGGATAAGGCGTGATGGATATTTATTTATATTTGATACTTTCACTTATTTCCGACATAATGGATTTTGGCAGACAGACGGACAACAAAGTGATAAGGGATCCATTTTTTTTCGTTTGAGGTAATCTGGGCTCACGTGAAACCAAATGTTGTTAATGTGTGTTAGGCTTTGTTCGGTCTATTTAGTAGATGGTTTATGTGAAGAGATCCATAATTGTGGTTACGAATTATTGCCCCACCCACCTTATTCGCCGGATTTAGACCCCTTGGATTATCATTTATTTCCGAATTTAAAGAAACATTTAGGTGGTTCGAAATTTTCAACCAAAGAAGAGGTCATAGATGCAGTAAATGGTTATTTTGACGACCTTCCGGAATCATTTTTTTAGGAGGAAGGAATAAATAAGTTGCAGTTCATATGGAAGAAGTGCATTGAACTAGATGGTGACTATGTAGAAAAATAAAAATTAATTTACACCCACGTTTCTTTGGTTTTCATGGTTACGAACTTTTGGATTTACCCTCGTACTCAGCGAGTAAAAGCTTTAAACACAAAGTATCGATCAGTATATTTGTTAATAACGGGGCTAAACGCGGTTATTTCACATGCCTATTGTTGCCTGACGTTTCGACCAGGTTGTACAGGCCGTGGTCACGGAAAGGTATCGATACCACAAAGTAGCGGTACTTTTTTCGTGTCCCTTCATTCGCTCTGTGACTCTTTATGTAGGTAAATATCTTTCTGTTATTTGTAGAATTTCTGGCGTCTTGTATATTTTTATCGAATATTGAAGTGAGTGTTTATATGTAGTGCTATTATTCGTCATCCAACGAGATCTGTATTAAAAGGCGAATAAAAAATTACACTAACAACATAACCTAAAAAAATTTCGTGGTCATATTTCTTGAAAATGCCATTGTCAATAAAACTGAAACTTTGGCATTTTGAATTTTATATTTTTCCCAAACTAATGACACTAGTTTAGACCCTGTACTTGTTTATCATTTATTGGGCCCAGCGATGTATGGGAGATGGGCATTCTCCTTTAATTATTAATTTGTTATAAAAATTATTGTACCACGTATAGTACATATTATACTTATATTGCATCGCCACGGTCATATTCTCGCCACGTCTATAATCAGGTTTGCCCTTGCCCACACACACGCCCATAAAAATATATTTCCAATACACGAAAACTTTCGGGGTGCTCATTTGCAGGTCCCGCTCCAAAAATGTTTCTCGGTCTCGTAGTGTATCTCCAGCCAGATCTAGAAACAAATCTCCGAAGCGCTCCCGCTCCCGCTCCGGCAGCCCTTCTCCTGCGCGGTCCAAGTCTAAAAGTATATCTCCGCGAAGATCGAAGTCTAAATCGAAGTCACGATCACCAAGCAAGTCTCCCGAGAAGATGGAGGCGAAGGGAAAAGGTAATAATGAACAAGGACGCTTCGGTTGACTGTCACTGAGTTGTGTAACTCAACTTTGATAAAATTTACACGCCATGTAAAATAGACCATTAATTATAATTCCTCACATTTAGTTATTTTAAGCTAGGGTTTGTGATCCCTCACGACCGTGACTTGTTTGTAGATCAAACTGCTCTAAACTCGATTTGAATTGCAGGTGTTAGACATAGAAATCAACGGCCACTTGTACATCTTTGCAGTGAGGTATCTCTCGCCTCTCATCACACTCCACGTTCACTGCACTGTGTTTCTGCGTAGGCGGGTCCGTAATCCTTGTCTACAGTACCTACGAAACTGTGGGCACAGAGTTTTTGCACTGTTACGAATATATGCGAAACTGCATGTGCCAGCAATGCTAGTGCCAACTTTTCGGTAGTGTAACTTGGGTATGTCAGAAGATGCATGAAAGTTAATTGAATGCTGTGGAAATGAGATGACTTCGAAAGGCTACTGCTTTACATTGACCGACCGAATACGTATTGATGATGATGTATTTATGTGGGATTTTTAGAACAACGCGCTTCTCGTTCACGGTCGCGCTCGGCGAGCTCGCGTCGCTCCAGATCTCAGTCTCGCTCCGTGTCGCGCTCCAAATCTCGCTCCAGGTCCAAATCCGTGGAGAAAGGTACGCCAATCTCGATGATCAGTGCGCTGCAGTCGCAAGCGGCGGTTACCAATATCGTGACTAAATTTACAGCGAAGAAGAGGAGTCGTTCAAGATCGGGCTCCTCGGGGTCGCGGTCCAGCGTCGGCGGCAAGCGGCGGCGCGCGGTGCGCCTCGAGTCGGACGACGAGGGGGAGGGCGCGGGCGCGGGGGCGGGCGCTGCGGCGGCGGCGTCGTCGGACGACGAGCGCGCGGAGGGGCGCGGGGGCGGGGGCGGAGGCGGGGGCGAGGGCGGCGCGTCCGACTTCGAGCTGATGTTGGCGCGCAAGCGCGAGGAGCGGCGCGGGCGGCGGCGGCGGCGCGACATCGACATCATCAACGACAACGACGAGCTGATCGCGGCGCTGCTGCGCCAGATGCGCGCGGCGGCCGACGAGGACCGCGAGCTCAACCGGCGCGCGCTGCCCGCCGTGCGCAAGGTGGCGCTGCTGCGCGCCGCCATGTCGCAGCTCATCAAGCGCGACCTGCAGCTGGCCTTCCTGGAGCACAACGTGCTCAACGTGCTGTGCGACTGGCTGGCGCCCATGCCCAACCGCGCGCTGCCCTGCCTGCTCATCCGCGAGAGCGTGCTCAAGCTGCTCATGGATGTGAGTCGCCCCACCGCCACACACCCACCACCACACACGCACCACCACACACGCACCACCACACACGCACCACCACACACGCACCACCACACACACCATTTATTTATTTATTTATTTAATGCATGGAAGACTTACAGCTGCACATAACTGAATAGTTATTATGTTTAGTTATCTAAAAGCCATTTACAAGTCCTCGCTTATAGTTGCAGACTAATTAGGTACAAAAATGTGCGCTTTATATTGTTAAACATGTTCAAAGGGAAAAAAAAAACCTCGTTATTACAGTTACACATAGATCACACAAGGCAAAATTATAGGTAACTAAATAGATACACGTTATGCATACAAAAGTTCACACACAGGTTACACAAGTTAGATTTATAAACTATCTATGGATTTTACACCTATAATCATATATGCATTATCTATATAAACAAAAAGGTTCAGTGACATAACTATATAGCACTATTTGAAAAAATCAAGGCTTAAGCACCTTCTTACCGATGACACACTAGCCACAAAGGGATCAATATCATACCGTTTACACAAGTTGCTAAAATTTTTACTAGCACGTATCATATAGCTATTTTGCCTGTAGTTAGTTTTCGCGAGAGGCGCATGGAGTATAGGATTGAACCGGAACGACTTACATGGAACGCTGAAATTTACTTTACTTAATAAGTCAGAACAGTCAATGTCATGATTAATAATTTTGAGGAGGAAGGTAAAGTCAGCAATATCACGACGGGTGGAGAGGGGTAAAAGGTGGAACCTTTTACACAATTGAAGATAATCTCTGGACCGGTACGGTATTTTTTGATGAAAGCATAAATACTTTATGAGCCGCTTTTGTATATTTTCAATTCTATCGCTGTACTTAGCGTAACATGGATTCCATATTTGTGACCCATACTCCAGATGGTTCCTCACATATGTACAGTACAGAATTTTAAGCGTTTTAGATGTCCTAAAAGTTTTACCCTGCCGCATTACAAAACCAAGCGACCTAGAAGCTCTCCTCACTATCACATCTATGTGTTCATCAAATTGCACCTTACTGTCGTGATGTATTCCTAGGTCACGCATAGAAGTATTTCTAGGCAGAGTTTGACCCCCCATGGTATAGGTAGTATTCAGAACATTTTGTTTTCTCGTATATGTTATTACGGAACACTTTGCAGGGTTTAGATCTAGCTTATTAAGATGACAGTACTCTTGCAATCTATCCAAGTCTCCCTGCAGTGCAAACGCGTCATCGATCGATGATATGCTCGCAAATACCTTCATATCATCTGCGAAACATAACAAGTTTGATGAATGCAGACATTGGTCAATGTCATTAACGTAAATAACGAATAAAAGCGGGCCGATCATACAAATGTCGGCCAGTAACAAGTCGTTGAGCGCGCCAGCATATGCGCGCAACTAAGGCAGTATGCTACATCTGCAAGTGCGAGCAGGCAAAGTATAATTCCACAATTAGTGCATTCAATGCAATCGGTGCGATAACGACCAACACAAGCGGCGTGAAGTAAGTAATAATAAATTGTCAAGTACAATAGCGCGCCAGGGGTACCAAACCTTTTACAAAAACATATAATAGTACGTGTATAATCCAACTTAGTAAAATATAAAATAGTTAATATAAGTAGTTTGCGGTGAGTTACAATAATTAAATATACAGCACAATAACAGTTCATACCAACTTGTTTAAATCAGTTTATTTTCTAATAACAAAGGATTTTGAATTATTATTCTTACGTACGTGAATTTTCCCATGTTTAACCCAAACGTAATCATAGTACTTTTCTCTGGCAGTAGTTTTAGTTTTGGTAAGTAACTTTTTTGAGTCCATACTGAGATGATCATTTACATAGATACGTGCGCTTCCTTGAATGTCCGACAAGTCTTTAACCGAGCGTGCTGCTGCTACAAAATCTTCCTTTATGTAACGATTCAGGAAGCTTACTATAATTAGTTTTTCATTAGAGTTATAGATAGGCACCCTAGAAATGTAGTTAATGCAGATCTTAGGAAGGTTGTAATTAATCTTACGCCCAATATTGTCCACAATTGTATATAGTTTCTCGTCTTTTTAACTGGAACTCCTTTAATTTCAATATTATTTAAACGAGAACGCTGCTCGTAGATAAGATGATCGTGCTTCGTCTTCTCTAGATCCGTTTGCATTACATTAAAGGCTTCTAATAGCTTATTAAAGTCAGCAGCATTTGCTTCCAATTCCACCACTCGGTCACTGAGGTCATGTAATTTTTCGTTATGCTTGATATAACTATCTTTTAGCTCAACCAGCTCTATTTTTATCACGCGTATATCTTCAACGAGGGTTGGTAAACTCTGTAGCTGCCTTTTCATTGAACGAATTTCGGATAATATTGTATCTAGGGTTGTGGGCTCAGGGTTTGTCACAACCGGGGAAGAGATCCGGCACTTAGGACACTTCCACTGTGCCCTTCTGTCCGCTCCCAATTTTCGCCAACCCGATTCGGAGATACTTGCACACCCGAAGTCCAATTCCCGTTTACAACTAGCACACTGGACACCGTCACTGAAGTGAATGTTACATTCCGAGCAAGTCTTCATCTTCCGTTAACTATAATTACCCTGGTATGCAGGAGAATGAAAAAAAAAGGTTGGCGATATATTTCTTTTTCCTACCACGTATCAGGTAACAGAGGTTCTGTCCGAACGATAGCGCGCACATACGATGAATGACACCATCATAAACAAACACCATCTCAATAGTAAATGCTTAAAGTGGTTAAGTTTTAACATAGTAAAGTTACCAGCTTGGCAGTTTCACATCAGTGAACTGCCTGATTATACTAACGGCAAACGCCGCCGAGCTATTATTCTATAAATTTCAACACGCCAATAGGCCTTTTACATGGGACAAAAGTATCACTTCGGAGCATATGTATCACTTCGGAGATAAATAATAATAATTATATTTATTTGCATGAATATAGGAATGAAACAAGGTTTTCATAAAAATACAATTTTTACAGGCGTGACTATAATGTGTTGTAATGTATGCTTCTTTGTTTTGTTTAGAGATAAATATATAAATATCTCCTAATATACCTGTGACAGCATTTATTATTTCTGAGGAGAAGTTACAACACAATACAACTGAGAAAACAGTTTTAACCATACTTTCGGATTGAATAAAAGTAGTATTATGATCCACGGTGTTACTCAACGGGAAAAAACAAGTGTCATTGTGTCACAGTGAACTCTGAGGGAATATTTGTTTACATTCAGTCAGTGTTACACATTGTTGTTACATGTATTGGGAAAAAAAAGTTGCGAGTTGTCACACGTGTTACTCAATGGTTAAGTTACACTGTAACAGAACTGGGTGTAACTCGACGGGAATAGACCGTTTTTCGTGACGGTCTGTACGCGCTTCGTAAAAAAATACTCTTATTATTTTTCCCTAATTAAATGCGCCTAAAGAACAATAAATAATAATATATCAAAAAGATTTATCAAAAATATATGTTTTATCAGAAATATTATTCAAAAATAACTAAATATAAAAAAAACACGGCAATGGGCTTCACCACCTGTTACGTGATACAAAAATGGCCAAATCCATTTGAAAAACAATTCGGTCACTAAAATTATTTTCAATTTGTAAAATCTTAAACTGGTTTTATGGTGCAAACTTCAAATGCTTTGAACAACATTATTTAAAACTACATGTGGTATAAATTATTTAAATTAGTTAAGACAGCAACATTAACATACACATTAAGTAAAGAATAATATATTCGTTTTATTCGTACTATCCGAATTGTTATATTAATAGTATCTAGATATTTACCGGACATATATTCAGACAGATATTTTGATAATCCGGATGTCACATTGCACTGCTACACGGATAGCATGCACTACTCGCTAGGACGATTTAACCAACGGCGCTATCTTACCGCTATACCCCGCTTGCCATTTACTAAGCATTTGTAGCTAAGTCGCTGTTCCGCGGACTCCAGTCTATTGTACACGTCTGGAGGGTAATTTATAAAGAAAAAATTAAATGTACTGTGAAATGGTGTAAAAGTTATAGCGGTCGAACAATTAATGTTTCTTTTTACTCGTAAGTAAAATTTTATTTCATTATTTAACAAAAACCATTATTTATTGAAACGTACCAATAACTTAATCGGCCTATATTTAATATACTGTCATGTATGTGTGTCTGTATGTTTGCGGACTAGGGACACAAGTGATACTACAGCTTGCTAAATGCACACTGATTTATTCACTACTTTAAGTACATAGGACGCGCGTGAGCGTGGTGGTCGCAGCCACACACACATATATAACACTGTCATTCTCTATAAACATTATACAAAGAGTTACCATCTCAAATTAGCCGAATAATATTGTGTCAAATTCGTATTGCATACCTACATTTTTCTATTTGCAGTTGTATTTTTATTGTTTGTTAGACAGTGACAACACTTCATGCAAGAGTAAGAAAACAATATGTGTGTAGTTTCCCCACCGCACGAAAGTTGGTTGAACGTGATTTCATACTTTATTGAGTACATCATGCGTCCATTGGTTAAATCGTCCTAGACTACTCGGGACACGTTAAAAGCGAACAGCTACATAATCACTCCGAATACAGTGGGAGACGGAGTATGGTGACGTTTATACATGGTATGTTTTAGTTTCCGTCGATCGACAAGTCGCTGCTCAAGCAGTCGGGCATCGGCAAGGCGGTGATGTACCTCTACAAGCACCCGAAGGAGACGAAGGCGAACCGCGAGCGAGCCGGCCGCCTCATCTCCGAGTGGGCGCGGCCCATATTCAACCTGTCCACGGACTTCAAAGGTGAGCGTCGTCCCGGGCGGCCGGAGCGACCCTCGCCGGGGACTAACGCACGCGTGTGTTGCAGCCATGACGCGCGAGGAGCGGCAGGCGCGCGACGAGGCCATGGCGGGGGCGGGCGGGGGCGGGGGCGGGGGCGGGCGGCGCCGCGACGAGCCGCCCGCCCCCGCGCCCTCCCGCCGCGACGCCGAGCCCGAGCCCGGCGCCGGCAGGGTGGCGCGGCCGGGCGAGCCGGGCTGGGTGGCGCGCGCGCGCGTGCCGCTGCCCTCCAACAAGGACTACGTGTACCGGCCCAAGTCCACCAGCGACGTCGACATGTCTAGGGTGAGTTGTGTGTGTGTGTGTGTGTGTGTGTGTGTGTGTGGCAGGGCGGCCGGGCTGGGTGGCGCGCGCGCGCGTGCCGCTGCCCTCCAACAAGGACTACGTGTACCGGCCCAAGTCCACCAGCGACGTCGACATGTCTAGGGTGAGTTGTGTGTGTGTGTGTGTGTGTGGCAGGGCGGCCGGGCTGGGTGGCGCGCGCGCGCGTGCCGCTGCCCTCCAACAAGGACTACGTGTACCGGCCCAAGTCCACCAGCGACGTCGACATGTCTAGGGTGAGTTGTGTGTGTGTGTGTGTGTGTGTGTGTGTGTGTGGCAGGGCGGCCGGGCTGGGTGGCGCGCGCGCGCGTGCCGCTGCCCTCCAACAAGGACTACGTGTACCGGCCCAAGTCCACCAGCGACGTCGACATGTCTAGGGTGAGTTGTGTGTGTGTGTGTGTGTGTGGCAGGGCGGCCGGGCTGGGTGGCGCGCGCGCGCGTGCCGCTGCCCTCCAACAAGGACTACGTGTACCGGCCCAAGTCCACCAGCGACGTCGACATGTCTAGGGTGAGTTGTGTGTGTGTGTGTGTGTGTGTGTGTGTGTGTGGCAGGGCGGCCGGGCTGGGTGGCGCGCGCGCGCGTGCCGCTGCCCTCCAACAAGGACTACGTGTACCGGCCCAAGTCCACCAGCGACGTCGACATGTCTAGGGTGAGTTGTGTGTGTGTGTGTGTGTGTGTGTGTGTGTGTGGCAGGGCGGCCGGGCTGGGTGGCGCGCGCGCGCGTGCCGCTGCCCTCCAACAAGGACTACGTGTACCGGCCCAAGTCCACCAGCGACGTCGACATGTCTAGGGTGAGTTGTGTGTGTGTGTGTGTGTGTGGCAGGGCGGCCGGGCTGGGTGGCGCGCGCGCGCGTGCCGCTGCCCTCCAACAAGGACTACGTGTACCGGCCCAAGTCCACCAGCGACGTCGACATGTCTAGGGTGAGTTGTGTGTGTGTGTGTGTGTGTGTGTGTGTGTGTGGCAGGGCGGCCGGGCTGGGTGGCGCGCGCGCGCGTGCCGCTGCCCTCCAACAAGGACTACGTGTACCGGCCCAAGTCCACCAGCGACGTCGACATGTCTAGGGTGAGTTGTGTGTGTGTGTGTGTGTGTGGCAGGGCGGCCGGGCTGGGTGGCGCGCGCGCGCGTGCCGCTGCCCTCCAACAAGGACTACGTGTACCGGCCCAAGTCCACCAGCGACGTCGACATGTCTAGGGTGAGTTGTGTGTGTGTGTGTGTGTGTGTGTGTGTGTGTGGCAGGGCGGCCGGGCTGGGTGGCGCGCGCGCGCGTGCCGCTGCCCTCCAACAAGGACTACGTGTACCGGCCCAAGTCCACCAGCGACGTCGACATGTCTAGGGTGAGTTGTGTGTGTGTGTGTGTGTGTGGCAGGGCGGCCGGGCTGGGTGGCGCGCGCGCGCGTGCCGCTGCCCTCCAACAAGGACTACGTGTACCGGCCCAAGTCCACCAGCGACGTCGACATGTCTAGGGTGAGTTGTGTGTGTGTGTGTGTGTGTGTGTGTGTGTGGCAGGGCGGCCGGGCTGGGTGGCGCGCGCGCGCGTGCCGCTGCCCTCCAACAAGGACTACGTGTACCGGCCCAAGTCCACCAGCGACGTCGACATGTCTAGGGTGAGTTGTGTGTGTGTGTGTGTGTGTGTGTGTGTGTGTGTGTGTGGCAGGGCGGCCGGGCTGGGTGGCGCGCGCGCGCGTGCCGCTGCCCTCCAACAAGGACTACGTGTACCGGCCCAAGTCCACCAGCGACGTCGACATGTCTAGGGTGAGTTGTGTGTGTGTGTGTGTGTGTGTGTGTGTGTGTGGCAGGGCGGCCGGGCTGGGTGGCGCGCGCGCGCGTGCCGCTGCCCTCCAACAAGGACTACGTGTACCGGCCCAAGTCCACCAGCGACGTCGACATGTCTAGGGTGAGTTGTGTGTGTGTGTGTGTGTGTGGCAGGGCGGCCGGGCTGGGTGGCGCGCGCGCGCGTGCCGCTGCCCTCCAACAAGGACTACGTGTACCGGCCCAAGTCCACCAGCGACGTCGACATGTCTAGGGTGAGTTGTGTGTGTGTGTGTGTGTGTGTGTGTGTGTGTGTGGCAGGGCGGCCGGGCTGGGTGGCGCGCGCGCGCGTGCCGCTGCCCTCCAACAAGGACTACGTGTACCGGCCCAAGTCCACCAGCGACGTCGACATGTCTAGGGTGAGTTGTGTGTGTGTGTGTGTGTGTGTGTGTGGCAGGGCGGCCGGGCTGGGTGGCGCGCGCGCGCGTGCCGCTGCCCTCCAACAAGGACTACGTGTACCGGCCCAAGTCCACCAGCGACGTCGACATGTCTAGGGTGAGTTGTGTGTGTGTGTGTGTGTGTGTGTGTGTGTGTGTGTGTGTGGCAGGGCGGCCGGGCTGGGTGGCGCGCGCGCGCGTGCCGCTGCCCTCCAACAAGGACTACGTGTACCGGCCCAAGTCCACCAGCGACGTCGACATGTCTAGGGTGAGTTGTGTGTGTGTGTGTGTGTGTGTGTGTGTGTGTGGCAGGGCGGCCGGGCTGGGTGGCGCGCGCGCGCGTGCCGCTGCCCTCCAACAAGGACTACGTGTACCGGCCCAAGTCCACCAGCGACGTCGACATGTCTAGGGTGAGTTGTGTGTGTGTGTGTGTGTGTGTGTGTGTGTGTGGCAGGGCGGCTGGGCTGGGTGGCGCGCGCGCGCGTGCCGCTGCCCTCCAACAAGGACTACGTGTACCGGCCCAAGTCCACCAGCGACGTCGACATGTCTAGGGTGAGTTGTGTGTGTGTGTGTGTGTGTGTGTGTGTGTGGCAGGGCGGCCGGGCTGGGTGGCGCGCGCGCGCGTGCCGCTGCCCTCCAACAAGGACTACGTGTACCGGCCCAAGTCCACCAGCGACGTCGACATGTCTAGGGTGAGTTGTGTGTGTGTGTGTGTGTGTGTGTGTGTGTGGCAGGGCGGCCGGGCTGGGTGGCGCGCGCGCGCGTGCCGCTGCCCTCCAACAAGGACTACGTGTACCGGCCCAAGTCCACCAGCGACGTCGACATGTCTAGGGTGAGTTGTGTGTGTGTGTGTGTGTGTGGCAGGGCGGCCGGGCTGGGTGGCGCGCGCGCGCGTGCCGCTGCCCTCCAACAAGGACTACGTGTACCGGCCCAAGTCCACCAGCGACGTCGACATGTCTAGGGTGAGTTGTGTGTGTGTGTGTGTGTGTGTGTGTGTGTGTGTGTGTGTGGCAGGGCGGCCGGGCTGGGTGGCGCGCGCGCGCGTGCCGCTGCCCTCCAACAAGGACTACGTGTACCGGCCCAAGTCCACCAGCGACGTCGACATGTCTAGGGTGAGTTGTGTGTGTGTGTGTGTGTGTGTGTGTGTGTGTGGCAGGGCGGCCGGGCTGGGTGGCGCGCGCGCGCGTGCCGCTGCCCTCCAACAAGGACTACGTGTACCGGCCCAAGTCCACCAGCGACGTCGACATGTCTAGGGTGAGTTGTGTGTGTGTGTGTGTGTGTGTGTGTGTGTGGCAGGGCGGCCGGGCTGGGTGGCGCGCGCGCGCGTGCCGCTGCCCTCCAACAAGGACTACGTGTACCGGCCCAAGTCCACCAGCGACGTCGACATGTCTAGGGTGAGTTGTGTGTGTGTGTGTGTGTGTGTGGCAGGGCGGCCGGGCTGGGTGGCGCGCGCGCGCGTGCCGCTGCCCTCCAACAAGGACTACGTGTACCGGCCCAAGTCCACCAGCGACGTCGACATGTCTAGGGTGAGTTGTGTGTGTGTGTGTGTGTGTGTGGCAGGGCGGCCGGGCTGGGTGGCGCGCGCGCGCGTGCCGCTGCCCTCCAACAAGGAGTACGTGTACCGGCCCAAGTCCACCAGCGACGTCGACATGTCTAGGGTGAGTTGTGTGTGTGTGTGTGTGTGTGTGTGTGTGTGTGTGGCAGGGCGGCCGGGCTGGGTGGCGCGCGCGCGCGTGCCGCTGCCCTCCAACAAGGACTACGTGTACCGGCCCAAGTCCACCAGCGACGTCGACATGTCTAGGGTGAGTTGTGTGTGTGTGTGTGTGTGTGTGTGTGTGTGGCAGGGCGGCCGGGCTGGGTGGCGCGCGCGCGCGTGCCGCTGCCCTCCAACAAGGACTACGTGTACCGGCCCAAGTCCACCAGCGACGTCGACATGTCTAGGGTGAGTTGTGTGTGTGTGTGTGTGTGTGTGGCAGGGCGGCCGGGCTGGGTGGCGCGCGCGCGCGTGCCGCTGCCCTCCAACAAGGAGTACGTGTACCGGCCCAAGTCCACCAGCGACGTCGACATGTCTAGGGTGAGTTGTGTGTGTGTGTGTGTGTGTGTGTGTGTGTGTGTGTGGCAGGGCGGCCGGGCTGGGTGGCGCGCGCGCGCGTGCCGCTGCCCTCCAACAAGGACTACGTGTACCGGCCCAAGTCCACCAGCGACGTCGACATGTCTAGGGTGAGTTGTGTGTGTGTGTGTGTGTGTGTGTGTGTGTGTGGCAGGGCGGCCGGGCTGGGTGGCGCGCGCGCGCGTGCCGCTGCCCTCCAACAAGGACTACGTGTACCGGCCCAAGTCCACCAGCGACGTCGACATGTCTAGGGTGAGTTGTGTGTGTGTGTGTGTGTGTGTGTGGCAGGGCGGCCGGGCTGGGTGGCGCGCGCGCGCGTGCCGCTGCCCTCCAACAAGGACTACGTGTACCGGCCCAAGTCCACCAGCGACGTCGACATGTCTAGGGTGAGTTGTGTGTGTGTGTGTGTGTGTGTGTGGCAGGGCGGCCGGGCTGGGTGGCGCGCGCGCGCGTGCCGCTGCCCTCCAACAAGGACTACGTGTACCGGCCCAAGTCCACCAGCGACGTCGACATGTCTAGGGTGAGTTGTGTGTGTGTGTGTGTGTGTGTGTGTGTGGCAGGGCGGCCGGGCTGGGTGGCGCGCGCGCGCGTGCCGCTGCCCTCCAACAAGGACTACGTGTACCGACCCAAGTCCACCAGCGACGTCGACATGTCTAGGGTGAGTTGTGTGTGTGTGTGTGTGTGTGTGTGTGTGTGTGTGTGGCAGGGCGGCCGGGCTGGGTGGCGCGCGCGCGCGTGCCGCTGCCCTCCAACAAGGACTACGTGTACCGGCCCAAGTCCACCAGCGACGTCGACATGTCTAGGGTGAGTTGTGTGTGTGTGTGTGTGTGTGTGTGTGTGTGTGGCAGGGCGGCCGGGCTGGGTGGCGCGCGCGCGCGTGCCGCTGCCCTCCAACAAGGACTACGTGTACCGGCCCAAGTCCACCAGCGACGTCGACATGTCTAGGGTGAGTTGTGTGTGTGTGTGTGTGTGTGTGTGTGTGGCAGGGCGGCCGGGCTGGGTGGCGCGCGCGCGCGTGCCGCTGCCCTCCAACAAGGACTACGTGTACCGACCCAAGTCCACCAGCGACGTCGACATGTCTAGGGTGAGTTGTGTGTGTGTGTGTGTGTGTGTGTGTGTGTGTGTGTGGCAGGGCGGCCGGGCTGGGTGGCGCGCGCGCGCGTGCCGCTGCCCTCCAACAAGGACTACGTGTACCGGCCCAAGTCCACCAGCGACGTCGACATGTCTAGGGTGAGTTGTGTGTGTGTGTGTGTGTGTGTGGCAGGGCGGCCGGGCTGGGTGGCGCGCGCGCGCGTGCCGCTGCCCTCCAACAAGGACTACGTGTACCGGCCCAAGTCCACCAGCGACGTCGACATGTCTAGGGTGAGTTGTGTGTGTGTGTGTGTGTGTGTGTGTGTGGCAGGGCGGCCGGGCTGGGTGGCGCGCGCGCGCGTGCCGCTGCCCTCCAACAAGGACTACGTGTACCGACCCAAGTCCACCAGCGACGTCGACATGTCTAGGGTGAGTTGTGTGTGTGTGTGTGTGTGTGTGTGTGTGTGTGTGGCAGGGCGGCCGGGCTGGGTGGCGCGCGCGCGCGTGCCGCTGCCCTCCAACAAGGACTACGTGTACCGGCCCAAGTCCACCAGCGACGTCGACATGTCTAGGGTGAGTTGTGTGTGTGTGTGTGTGTGTGTGTGTGTGTGTGTGTGGCAGGGCGGCCGGGCTGGGTGGCGCGCGCGCGCGTGCCGCTGCCCTCCAACAAGGACTACGTGTACCGACCCAAGTCCACCAGCGACGTCGACATGTCTAGGGTGAGTTGTGTGTGTGTGTGTGTGTGTGTGTGTGTGTGTGTGGCAGGGCGGCCGGGCTGGGTGGCGCGCGCGCGCGTGCCGCTGCCCTCCAACAAGGACTACGTGTACCGGCCCAAGTCCACCAGCGACGTCGACATGTCTAGGGTGAGTTGTGTGTGTGTGTGTGTGTGTGTGTGTGTGTGTGGCAGGGCGGCCGGGCTGGGTGGCGCGCGCGCGCGTGCCGCTGCCCTCCAACAAGGACTACGTGTACCGGCCCAAGTCCACCAGCGACGTCGACATGTCTAGGGTGAGTTGTGTGTGTGTGTGTGTGTGTGTGTGTGTGTGTGTGTGTGTGTGTGTGTGTGTGTGTGTGTGTGTGTGTGTTTGCGATTCCTTTCTTCCTTTATCGAATGCAACATAATTCTGGGCGAGCTACTAATTCGGTTTATTTTCGTTTGACAGACGAGCAAGAAGAAGATGACTCGCTACGAGAAACAGATGAAGCGCTTCATGGATCAGAAGCGCATGAAGAGCGGTTCGCGCAGAGCTGTCGAGATCTCCATCGAGGGCCGCAAGATGGCGCTCTAGGCTCCCGCACTCCCGCAATATTGGCTCCGACTACGCATTGTGATTTTGTTTTAAGTCATAGGAATAGTTATTGTACTAAGTAAATTATGTCTACGACGAATGAATCTTTTATTACACCGAAACTCCTCAACGCCGTGTCTTCCCGGTTGCACCCAAACCTTATGTACAAGGGGATGATCGAACTACTTGTAAAAGGGTTGAAAATTGAATAACACTGAAGTATGCAAACTACATCAGATCATTTAGTTAGTAAACAAAATATACTTTAGATCATTAAACGACGCATCTTAACACCGCGATCTAATTTTAACGCAGCGCCATCTATCGATAAAAAGTAAACTAAATTAACATAACGTTTTGCCCTACCTCAACAGACCGCCCACCAGGGACCCTTGTTCTTTAAATAACCGCCCACCGTGGTAGACTTAATGAAAATACAAAAATCCATCTGTGCATACAACAAGCAGATATTATCTTTCACAATTACAAGAACCGGTACGGTAGGTTGTAACACAGTTGTTAATAAAATATTCCTTAATATATAACAACGTTTTTTAAAACTAAAGACAGTTTCTCAATAACTAAAAGGCATGAAAGCACAAAAATCCTATTTTATAACTAAAAAACATGAATACGTTCACTAATCTGTGACTGATAGAACACACAATTTGGAAGTAGGTCTTTTTAAATATGAATTTTTACATTTCAATGTAACCACTCGTGTAAGATTGTCAGTGCCCGGGAGTTTTTCTACTCTCTAACTCTACCAAGAAGCCCCTTTGCGGGAGGTAAGCCATCTTCTTTCACCAAAACGACATCTCCAACTTGAGGTTAAGGTATCTTATTAGTCCATTTATCTATGGAGGAAATGTGTCAAGTACTCATTGGTCCATCTACTACGCCAAAAACTTTGCAACATACCTTGCACTAAATGCCATCTTTTCAGCGTACTCGATGTTCATGCAGTTCAGAATTCTAAGTGGATAATAATTTATGTTGGTATCCACTAGATGGCGTTGTGCCTATTTACTCAATCGCGCTACAAAGTTTGTACTATAGTTTATAGTGATGGCAAGTTTGTTTATAAGGTTGATTAATTAAGATCAAAATTGTATTGTGTTCCATTCAGTAAGATCGCTCTGTTCCGAATTACAGTACATGTTATCGTATCAGGTTTTTTATTGAGTACCCTGGTAGGTAACGTTCAGGAATTTGACCTCGGACATTAAACAAAATGGTCCTTACGAGTCGGATTGCTTAGTTTTTGGCATTGAACTGCGTCGACACAGTGGTGGGTCGCCACTGATGACGCTGAGATACTGGTCAAGATACCAGTGTGGAGCAACCAGTTCACAAGATCAAGCTGAGGTCAAGCCGTTGGCGGATACAGAGGTGGCGGGTGGCTAGTTCCAGAGATCACTAAGCGGTAACATACTTTCGTGGAGTCCCAGTTCTAAAGGCAGCAAGAAAATATACACGTAGTGAGTGCTGTGAATAATTGTGAGTACATTTTACTTACTTAATAATTTCAAAAGTTGCAACATCGAAAATATAGTAAGAACTTTAAACTTAGCTTATAGTTTGGTAGTTGTAACTTAGAATATTTCAGTGTAATTTTGGACTTAGAGTAAATTTTATAGATTTAGTTTTAACTTAGAATAGTTTTAAGAAAAGTGAACCGACGGGGAACCTATGCCCAAATTTTAAAAGTTATTATTATTTTCAAACACTTAGAATAATTTTTGAATCTGATGTGTAGACTTAGAATAATTTAATGTATTGTACTTTTGTAAAAATAAATATTTGGAAATTTAAGTTTGTGGTGCTGTTACATTAGCCTCACATATTAAACACTTAATTTAATTTAAGTACCTATATTATTTATTTATCTGTGTCTCTATAGTTAAAACACTTTAGAGTTGCCTTTAGCACATACAGAATGGAGTCTTTTATTAAATTACAAAGCAACACCAAAATGATAATTGAAAAGGGCAAAATTAATTTTAGAAAATCGCCAAGAATTACACATGGTTATATAGACACAAGATTAGAAAGTTTAGAACATCAATGGAGTACATTTAATAAAACACATAGGCAAATAATTGAGAAAGCTACTGAGGAGGACATGAAAGGTTTATATTTTTCTTCAGACATGTATGAAAAAACTGAAGAAATATATATTGCTTACAAAACTGAATTAAAAGATATTAATCTAAAATTAAATGCCCCACGGGGCGACACATGTAGTCATAGTTCTTCCAGTACGATCAAAGCAGGTAATGCTAGGTTACCTAAGATCAATATACCAACATTTTCAGGTAAATATACCGAATGGGTTAGTTTTAGGATCTATTTGTATCGCTTGTGCATGACAATAAAGGCATCGATAACGTTCAGAAATTACACTATTTAAAGGGTTCTTTAACGGGAGAAGCTGAACAGCTATTACGGCAAATTCCTATAACTGCTTCTAATTACGAAATATGTTGGGCTCAGTTAGAACATAGATATAACAATAAGCGTCACCTAGCAAATTGTATTCTGCAACGTTTGTTTGGTCAAAGGCGTGTTGCTGTTGAGTCAGCTATTGGTTTAAAAAATTTGTTAGACACGACGATAGACTGTATGAGTGCATTAAGTAACTTGGAATTCAATGTGACCACCTGGGACATTATTGTGATACATATTGTATCATCTAAGCTCGATCAGGAAACCCGCAAGCAGTGGGAGTTGAAAGTCGCCTCAGATGTTTCAAATGAGCTTCCTACTTTAGATCAATTAAAATTATTTATAGAAAGTCGTTTTAGAGCACTTGAGTTCATCGAGCCACAGCGGTCACAGTCAAATGGCGGCCACCCTGGAGGTCATAGGGTATTGTTAGCCACGCAAGAGGAAGATTATTCTTCAAATCTGCGTTGTGAGTATTGTTCAGAAAATCACAAACTATGCTTCTGTAAAGGGTTCATAAAGTTGGACCTGGAAAAGAAAAGGGAATTTGTTTTAAAGAATAAAATTTGTTTTAATTGTCTCGGTAGTAACCATATGGTAAGTCAATGCAAAAAGATTTTAAAATGTAAGGTATGCAAAAGAAAGCATCACACTCTTCTTCACACAGATAGCACACTGCCTGTACGCGGCTCTCCTGTAGACAGTCAAGGTACCACTTCTGAAGAAAGCAAACCTTTAGATGATAGAGTGCCGTCGGTGTCCTGTCATTCTACTAAATATGCTCACCAACGTCAAGTTTTGCTAGCCACGGCGCTAGTAAAGGCTCAGACTGCGGCGCGTGATTTTCAGATAATTCGAGCTTTACTGGATCAAGGATCACAAGCCTCTTTTATAACCGAAGCTGCAGTGCAGTTCTTACGATTAAAGAAGCATCCAACTAGAGGTATAGTGTGTGGTATTGGCAACAAAAAATCGATCGTTGCCAATTACATGGTAACCTTGGTACTTCAATCATTGACTGATTCCAGTTTTGAGGTAGAGGTTCAAGCTTATGTACTGAGGAATATAACGTCATACCTTCCGGAGCGCCAGCTAGAGATGTTTTATTGGCCAGATCTGGAGCATCTAGTATTAGCAGATCCTCACTTTAATCAACCTAATAAGGTAGATATCTTATTAGGTGCTGATGTGTACAGTGAGATCTTGAGAGATGGAGTCAAGAGAGCTCCAAATAGTTCAGTTGTTGCTCAATGTACTGGTTTGGGTTGGGTTATTTCTGGTGCGATGTATCTACAAAATAGGATTAATAAAAGAACTACTGTCACGGTAATGCACATTCAAATGGACGCGAATAATGTCCTCAAAAGCTTTTGGGAGATCGAAGATCACTTACCAAACGCTGAAAAAATGTTGACAGAAGAAGAACAAAGATGCGAAGAGTTGTTTGCTGCTATCACCAGAAGAACAGAAGATGGTCGTTATGTAGTAAAGCTACCATTTAAAGTGCAAACCCCAAAATGTGTGGAGGGTAATAGCAGGGAAATAGCTCTAAAAAGATTTAAAGCGTTAGAGAAGAAATTTACTAGAGATCTAAATTTCAGAGAAACTTATACAGAGGTTATTAAAGAATATTTACGCTTAGGTCATATGAAGAAAGTAGAAAAGAGCGACAGCAGCGTTAATGAGGCTGTGTACTTACCTCACCACGCAGTCATCAGAAACGACAAATCTACTACGAAAGTTCGAGTGGTATTTGACGCTTCCTGCAAGAACGAAAATGGTGTTTCGCTTAATGATACTCTCATGGTAGGTCCTACGTTGCAGTCAGACCTGCGACACATCGTCCTTCGTTGGAGAACTTACAATATAGCTATCGTAGCCGATATTGTCAAAATGTATCGACAAGTTAGAGTTGCGGAGGACGACATAGCATATCAGAGAATTATCTGGCGAGACCACCCAACTGAGGAGATACAAGATTACAGCTTAACGACAGTAACCTTTGGTACTGCATCAGCACCTTATTTGGCAGTAAAGGTTTTACACCAGGTTGCATTGGATGAAGGAATTCAGTTCCCAGCAGCAGCTGAAAGGGTTCAAACTAGTTATTATATGGATGACATGATGATAAGCTGTTCAACAATAGAAGAAGGCAAGATATTGTGTAGGCAAATGAAAGACTTGCTTGGAAAGGCAGGCTTTGAATTACAAAAATGGAACAGTAACAATAAAGAGATTTTAAAGGAAGTAGGGTGCTATGAGAAGGTTGTGCAGGACGATAATACAGACAGTTCTTTACATGAAGGTGAGAAGGAAATAGAAATATTTGAAACAAAAATATTAGGACTTACCTGGAGTCGAAGTGCAGACGAGTTCAAGTACACAGTTCAATTACCATCAATTTCTGATAAAGTTACCAAACGTAGTATTATATCCGATATTGCGCGATTATTTGATCCATTGGGTTGGCTTTCGCCGAGTATAATATTAGCAAAGATTTTGATTCAGAAGCTGTGGTTAGCAGGTGTGAGTTGGGATGATAATGTGCCTGTTTCTTTGAGAGAAGAATGGCTAGTTTACCGTGAGGATTTGATACGACTTTGTGATGTCCGTGTTCCAAGATGGCTAGGAATGACGAAAAACGATAAATGCGTCGAGTTACACGGTTTTAGCGACGCGTCCAAGTCTGCTTATGCAGCTGTGGTGTATATCCGAGTCGTCAGGAGTACTGGAGACGTGTTTGTTTCCTCATTGGTTGCCAAAACCAAGGTAGCGCCGATTAGACAGGTAAGTATACCACGTTTAGAACTTTGTGGGGCAGTCTTACTAGCACGATTGCTGGTAGATACCGCTAAGGCAATGAGTATCCCAATAACTCAAGTACACGCTTGGACAGATTCAACCGTAGTGCTTGCTTGGTTGAATAGTCATCCAAGCAGGTGGAAAACCTTTGTGGGAAACAGAACATCAGAGATATTAAGCGCTACAGATTCTAACCAGTGGGCACACGTGCCTTCGAGGGACAATCCTGCCGATTGCGCATCGAGAGGAGTCCCACCATCTTCACTTTCGGAAAATAAACTTTGGTTCAATGGACCATCCTTTTTAAGCGGCTTGGAAATTAAATATAGCAGACCGAATAACGAAGATATTGCTGTAGAAGAATCTATTAAGACTCATGTCGCTTTATTGGATAATGAGTCACCTTGGTCAAAGTACAGTACCTTATCGCGCGACTATTGAGGGTATTATGTTATTGTAGAAGATTTATATATTTTAAAGTCAAGAAAACTACATATTTGCAAAAGACAGAATTAGATGAAGCTTTAAAATGCGCTATAAGATACTACCAGAGGACACAGTTTCAGGAAGAATATTTACAGATAAAGAACAATGGATTTATCAAATCAAAGGGAAGTAAAA
The DNA here is from genome assembly GCA_948477245.1 of Thumatha senex. Classification (NCBI taxonomy): domain Eukaryota; kingdom Metazoa; phylum Arthropoda; class Insecta; order Lepidoptera; family Erebidae; genus Thumatha; species Thumatha senex. The sequence continues at coordinate 214,670 of OX419750.1, read as the reverse complement.
TTAAATCATTGTGCCCCTTTATCGACAGCGATGACATACTTCGAGTAGGTGGCAGACTGCATGAAGCCTCTTGGCTAGGTTCGAAAAGACATCCTATAATCTTACCTCATAATACACATCTCACAAGACTATTGGTGGCAGATGCTCATGACAAAACTTTACATGGTGGTGCTCAACTTATGATCAACTACCTTAGATCAGCATATTGGATTATTGGACTGAAAGGTTTAGCAAAGCAACACGTTCGCAAATGCGTTGCTTGTGTTAAACAGAATGCTAAGGTTAATACTCAACTAATGGGTTCACTACCGTCAGCACGATGCACACCAGCCAGACCTTTTATTCATACTGGGTTAGACTATGCGGGTCCTATTAACCTGAGAACGGCTAAGGGTCTACTCGGGGGCGCGCATGTATTGAGCACGTCGACGCCCCCGAACAGGACGGCGGGGCGGGAGCGTCTGTCCCGTACGCTCCCGCACCCGCAACTCCTCACGTTTCACCGCCATCACCTCGCTAGCAAACGAGGCGACGGCGGCCCAACACTGTTGGCTGCCGACCATGGCTTGCACCACAGCCGGCAGCGACAAATCATTACCGATAAGGCCCGTGAGGGCGATACGCGGCCCGTCCCACGCCGTGCACACGGCGAGTGTGTGCTCCGCCGTGTCCACGACGCCACTTGAGCAGTGGCGACACACGGGGTCCGGCGTCACCCCAGCCACCTCCCACAGGTACTTGGCGAATACGCCATGCCCTGTGAGGAGCTGACTGAGGTGATATGTCGGCGCTCCGTGTGCCCTCTCCACCACCCAAGCCCGCAGGACGGGCCGGACAGCCCCCACGAGCCGGGGGCTAACTGAGGGGCCTACCAACCTCTCGGCCCACTTCCGGAAGAGATCGTCGCGAGCCGACTGTCTCCAGCGGTTGATCTCGTCCGGAATGGGCCGTCCACCGTTACTTCGCACCAGGGCGCTCTCTTCATACACCTTCTTGAGGACTCCAGCCTCGAGATCCCAGGGGAGACTTCCTGCAATTAGGCACGCCGCCTCGTAGGAGACGGTGCAGTACGCTCGTGCCGCCCTCTGCGCAATCGACCGCTGCGGACGCCGCAGCAGCGGGATTGTCTTAGCGCAGAGGGCGTGCGCCCAGATGGGCGCTCCATACAACGCCTTTGAGCGCACTACACCGTCGTAGAGGCGACGGCATGCACTATTTGGGCCTCCCCGATTGGGGAGCAGCCTCGCCAGCCTTCCGGCGTACGACAACAATTTAGGTGAAAGACGCCGGAAGTGCTCGACGAAGCCCCATCGACTGTCGAGTACCAAACCCAGATACTTTATACTCGACCCGACAGCGATGGGGGTGCCGCTCACCACAATCTGACATTCTCGAGGGGGCCCTCGCCGAGGCCCGTGAAAGAAAACGGCCTCTGACTTTTCGAGGGCCACCTGGAGTCCCAGCGCCCTGATGCGGCTGACCACCTGGGCAACGCCCGCGGTGGCTAGGACTTTCGCCTCGCGAAAATCTAGGGTATCGTCGGCGTAGCAGAGGACGCCGACTCCCCGAAGAGTAGCACCGCGCAGGACCCAATCATACCCGATGTTCCACAGGAGCGGACCCAGAACCGACCCCTGTGGAACACCGCACGACATATTTGTGCGGACTACTCCCGACCGGGCCGGATAGGAGATGGCCCGGTCGACAAAGTAGTCCGCGAGAATGCGCCTGAGGTACCACGGGACATTGTGGTACCTCAGCGCCTCGGCGATGGTCTGCCAGGGGATGGTGTTGAAGGCGTTCGCGATGTCGAGCGACACCGCCAGCAACACCTCCCCCTGACCGACCGCCTCTTCGACACTGTCCCGGAGCCGGGAAATGGCGTCCAGGGTCGACCTCCCGCGACGAAATCCGTATTGGCCGTCACTAAGATTGGGCCCCACCCCCTCCAGGTGCCCGACGAGACGCGCCGCGAGCACCCGCTCGAGCAGCTTGCTCATCTCGTCGAGCAAGACGATGGGGCGGTAGGCCGACGGCAATTCGGCTGCGCGCCCGTGCTTCTTCAACAGCACGAGCCGCCCGGTTTTCCACTGCCGCGGGACCTTACCCGACGCCAAACACTCCGACAACAAAGACAGCGTCTCCTCCTCGAACGCCGGCATAACCAGGGCGATGACGCGCCCAGGAATGCCATCCGGAGCGGGGGCGCGGTTCCTCGTTTTGAGTTTAAGGACCGCCGCCCCGAGCTCGGCTTCCGACACGGGCGGAATCATCGCCTCTGTGTCTGCTGGCGTCTGGCTTGGTGCCATCCGCGGTGGGACCCACTCTTCCCGCTCAGGGAAGAGGGAACTGACAACGTGGCCGACGAATGAGGGCTCGAGAGACTTTGTGAGGGGAGGCGCCCAGGGCCGGAGTTTGTCACTCACGGCTTTGTACGGCCGCCCCCACGGATCTTGATTGAGGCTCTCGAGCCATTCCTTCCAGGCCGCCTCCTTGACGGCCTTGATCGCCGAGCTGAGGGCAGCTCGGGCAGCCCGGTATGCGGCGAGTAGTTCTTCTTCTCGGGCAGGGTCTCTGTTTCTTCGGGCGCGTTGGCGAGTGTACCTGCGCTGGGCTGCGTGACTTGAGGTTCGCAGCCCAGCCAGCTCTTCATTCCACCAGTACACTCGCCGCCGCGGCTTGACAGACCCTGCCCTCTTCATGGCCGCATCGCAGACGCGAGTCAGGGCGCCAGAAAGCCGCCCAGCCCTCGCGTCCACGTCCGGGCTAACGTCGTCGCCCGCGGCCCATCGCTCGACGATGGCCGCCTCCTTTGCCAGTTCCCGGTTCAGCGTCCGCAGACGCCACCGCGGATCTTCCTCAACCGAACGGCGGTCCCCGACCGCCGGGGTCTCCGAGCCGGTGTCGACGATGTCGAACCATATGTAGCGATGGTCCGACAGCGTCTCCACGCCAACAACGTTGGCCAGGCCAACGTACTGCCCTGTCATCGGTGGGCGGCCGCGTCCTCGTTTACCGGACTGTCCTCTTAACAGCCCAGCGCCAGACGAATCCGTGTCGCTCTCTTCCCCCGACCCAATTGGGTTGCGGCGCTTGCGTTGCAACAACCGAGAGAGTGGGGTGGGGGAGGGGCGACTCTCCACTGTCACCATTGATGTGACGCTGCTGTCAGACTCTGACAGCAGCAGATCTTTATTTCCACGTCGCGGTGAGGTGTGTAATGTATCATTTTTTACTTACTTTTTTTTGATTAAATGTTTCATTATTCATTCTTTCAAATTATCTGCATGACCATTATCTGTAGCATTCATAGGCCTTGATAATTTAAGAGTTTTTATGCTCTCTTAATGTTTGTTTACCTTTTGTAATTTTTAATGTCAGTTAATGACAAGCCTAGATTTTATTTTTAATTTATTGTTAGAGCTGCCAGTAGGTTAGGTTGTATAGATATTAGACCTTGTTATAAATTTATATTCTAAAGAACTTAATTCTAAATTTGTTTAAATTTTGAAATGCTCTGGAAAAGGAAGCCGGGGCCGTCAAATCAGTCTACTTTTGGTGCTACTACATTTTTTTTTAAATTACGATGGCTTATTTATTTAAATTAGGTGTCGTAATCCGCACCTTTTTTAAAACCCGTTAAAATTAAAAGAAATATTTACAAAGCTTTCCCAGCTTAAGAAAAGCAGTCAAGGTTTGAAAGCATAATTGCTTAAGAAAAGCCTTCAAGTTTCAAGTAGTTCAAGTATTAAAAATAAAGCTTTCCAGCTTAAGAAAAGTAGTCAAGGTTAAAAAAAAAATTGCTTTTTCAAGAAGCTAAGTTGAAGTATTACAAACGATACACAATGGCTTATTTTAAGAGTTGTGTACCGCTCTATGAAGAAAAAAGATAAAACAGAAAGGAAAAATGCCAAAAGTGTTTGGAGAAAGTAAAACTTGTGAAGTATTTACAATGAACTTAATGTTAAATGCTAAGTAAAAATATTTTTAAAGACATCAAGGAGAATTCAAGTTTAAGGAAATAATAATAAAATAATCACTAAGTTAATTAACAATTGTTGAGACGTTAAGTTAGACAAAATATTATAAGACATTAAAACAAAACATTTTTTTACAAAAACAACAGATATGAAACTATACTTTAAAATCTTTAATGTGCCATTTTCCTCTTAAGCCATTCTGATCTTCTAAAATAAAAACAAGTGGTGACAGTTTCTCCACAACTGTACATTTTATGTATTTAGGGGCTAATTTGGCACTAAAATAGGCGCCGGCATTACTTTGAACGTAATTTTTCCGCCAGACGGTATCACCGATATTAAACTCTTTAAAACTGTGCCTAGTATTATAATGAAAGGCATTATTTGAATGTGCCTTGTATAGTGCAACCTGTACCTTATCGAAGATGACAGATAATAACCCTATATTAGCGGCATAGACATCTCGAGGAAGGAAAATTATTTCGTCTAGGTTAGAGCAACTAGAATAGAGTGAACCACATGATATGATTTCACGGCCAAAGACAAGAAAAGATGGGGAGAATCCTGTCGCAGCATTTACAGAGCTATTTAGTGCTAATTGAATCTTTTGTAACGGAACGTCCCATGAACGGTGATCATCCCCGACTAACTGCGATAGCGCCGTAATAATCGTTCTATTATATCGTTCAGTTGGATTAACTTGAGGGCAATATCTAGGCGAATAGAATATAAAGGGTATTTTATAATTATTTAAAAATCGTTGGAACTCATTAGATTGAAATTGTGAGCCATTATCCATAATAATGGTTTGTGGTATACCATGTACTAAAAATACAAAGTTTTCAAGATGTCGTTTAATAATAGTAGTAGTAGCTCGTTTAATAGGAAAAATAAGGCAGTACTTTGAAAATGAGCACGTAATTACGAGAATATATTGATTACGTTGCCTCGTCATAGGCAAAGGACCCATGAGGTCCAAAGATATATTCTGGAAAGGCCTCGAACAAATTTTTGGTTTACCCATAAGGCCATAAGGTGAATGATTCGAATGTTTATAGGCAAGACATGTTTCGCATGTAGAACACACTTTTGCCACTTCTCTAAACATACCAGACCAGTAGTATCTTAAGGAAAGTTTTTTGTAAGTTTTAAAAATACCAATGTGAGGATTATTATTTATCAAGCCATGGCAAGATTTGATAAGGTCAAGCCTCTCAGAGGGAGGAGGAACTTCCTTCCATGAAAAATCTTCATTAAGATCATCTATTGTGTTAGAATAGCGATATAACTTATTTTCGCGAATTTTATAGTTAGGATAATCATCAGGGTTATCACGACATCTGTTAAAAAGTTTATTGAAATGTTCTAACTCAGACGCGTTGTCTCTAGACACAGGAGCAACCCCTTCTAAAATTTCTGTATCAGGGCCCTTATAACGAGAAAGTAAGTCTGGGACTACATTATCTTTACCTTTCTTATGTTTCAGATCAAAATCAAAACATGACAAACGAAGAGTCCAACGTGCTAATCTCCCAGAAGGATTAGATAAATTTTGAAACCATTTCAATGCAGCATGATCAGTGTAAACCGTAAATCGTTTACCATTATCAAGATAACAACGCCAATGTTCAAGTGCAGCTATAACAGCTAATGTTTCGCGTTCAGTAGTAGAATAATTTTGCTCATGTTTACTAAGAGTTCTGCTCATATAAGCAATAACCACTTCAACATTGTTTTGTTCTTGAGTCAACATAGCTCCTATACCATAATTAGAAGCGTCACAGTGAACAAAGTAAGGAAGGTCAAAGTCAGGGCAAGCTAGAATCGGGGTCGAAGTCAAACATTCTTTTAGTTTGGTAAAACTTAAGTCTGCGTCCGGATTCCAAACAAATTTTGGAGAATTCTTCCCAGCAGCAGTTAATTTGCAGAGAGGCGAGGCAATAGAACTAAAATTGGGAATGAAACGACGGAACCAACTACATGTACCCAAAAATTGCCTTACCTCTTTTTTAGACGTAGGAATAGGATAAGCTAAAATAGCTTCAATTTTACTAGGATCAGCTCGTAGTCCTAGCTCGTCAACTACATAGCCAAGGTACTTAAGTTCTTTACGAAAAAACTTACTTTTCGCAAAGTTAATAGTAAGCCCAGCATAAGAAAGCTTTTCATGAACTTTAAGTAACAAAGAGATATGTTCCTCAAATGTGGAACTGATGATTACAATATCATCTAAGTAACAGAATACTTTATTATCGAATTCAGGAGTAAATAAGTGATCCATGAGTCTTTGTTGGGTCGCAGGACTGTTAGTTAGACCGAACGGCATTACCGTAAACCTAAAAGAACCTCTGCCAGGCACATAGAAACCAGTTTTATCTCTATCTTCAGGATGTAAAGGGATTTCCCAAAATGCTTTGGCAATATCTATGCTAGACAAATACTTACAGCCTTTAAGATTATCAAGTATTTCAGAAATAAAAGGAAGACTATAAGCGTCTTTACGAGTAATTGAATTTAATTTCCTACTATCAACGCAGAAACGCCATTCTCCATTCGACTTAGGGGTTATAAGAACAGGAGATAACCAAGGACTTTCGCATTTTTCAATGACCTTTAATTCAAGCATTTTATCGACTTCATCAATAAGAATCTTTTGTTTTTCAGGAGAGAGACGATAACAACGTTGCTTAATAGGCAAAGCATTACCGGTATTAATTCGATGACAAATTAGACTAGTAAGACCTAATTTACCTTTCTGTTCAAAAGAAATGTCTTTAAAACGTTCAATCATAACCCTAGCAATAATACTTTGGTTATTGGAAAGGTGATCGAAAGACATGATTTTGTTTTCAATAGCACAGTTCTTAAAATCTCTACTATCAAGATTAAGTTTAAGCGAAAGTAACTTAGGACACAGATCAAATTCTTTCCAGAAATCCCAGCCAAGAATCAAAGATGGATATATCTCCGGAAAAACATAAGCTTTAATGATACGAGTTTGATTATTAAAACTCACCGGTAAATGAAAATAACCAGAAGACGATGATTTTTGTTTATTAGCAACCATAACTTGAGCTGATGACTTGAATAGCTTAAACCCTAGCTTTTGAATATCCTTATGAGAATTATTTCCTAAAATAGTAAAACAGCTTCCGCTATCTAAAAGACCTGAAAATCTTACATTGTTAATAGAAACGTTAATAAAAGGTCTATTATAGTCCCTTTCCTTGTCATAGATTGCAGAAGTTGTTTTATAATAAAACATAAAATTTCGGATAGTGTTTAACCATTGGTTCCAATCGCTAAGGTTAAAATTTTGAGTCTTAAAACTATTCAAGTCACTATTTAGTTTTTTTGTTTGAGAATCCGGTGTACATTTAGGACAATTTGAAATTTTCACTCCTTTCAGACCACACTTAAAACAGATCAAATACCTCGGTTGAGTACACATTCTCAAAGAATGACCCTTAACCCGACAACGCCAACAAAAATCTTCTTTGGGATTATCTTGACTTGGATATGAAGGAGTTTGCGAGGAAGAGGGCAATTTCGAAGTAAAATGTGGTTGCTTGTTGTATATCGCGTTAGAGTGACTAAGGTTAGAATTATTTTTAAGAGTCAACGGACGATAAGCGAACTCCGCAGCGCAAGAAGGGGTATCTGAATATCTGGGTTCATGAAAATTTTGATCTCTTTCTGAAATCCTTTCATAGCTCTGACAGGTTGAGATCAAGGAATCGATTGAATTAATCTCTTTAAGCGCAACGAAAACTGAATAACAAGGTTTTATGTTGTGAAGTAAAATTTCCAATTGGTCGCTTTCTCCAAGTTTTTTGGAAAGACGATTGAACATACCGAACATAATAGACACATAGACAATGATAGTCTCAGTAGCCCCTTGAGTGCGATTCCTAATAGCTTCTAATAATTTGTAATCATAGTCCTGAATTCCAAAATCTTTAATAAGTAGAATATGGATCTGATTCCAAGTCAACAAGGGATTTCGACTATGTTGAAATCTAAACCAATGTAGTGCATCTCCGACAAAAATTTCAAAGGCATGTTTAACCAAAGTTACTTCTGATATATTTCTAGAGATCCGGAATTCCTCTAACTTTTGCAGGAAAGACCTAGGACATGTTTTACCATCATATGAAAACCTTTTAAAATCTTTAACAAAATTGTACGGCGAGTGACAATTCTGGTCTACCAAGGAATATTGCGGCATACTCCAAAGCGCAGCGGGATATGAAATCGGTTGAGAAGAAGCGAGAACCTCAGAAGGTTCGGAAATTTGAGGCCTGAAGAGAAGTTCAGCTTGATTTTGAGCAGGAGGGTTAGATTGGTTCAGAGTAGGAGGGTCAGATTGGTTCAGAGCAAGAGGGTTAGATTGGTTTAGAGTAGGAGGGTTGTATACTTCCACCAACACGTCCTCCTCAGTTTCAGTATGATTCAAAACAAGAACTTCAAATCGTTTTTGAAGTAAGTAAAACCGAGATCTAAGATTTGAGCACAACTCGATCAATGGTGGAACAGCACTTATACGTTCTAGACGATAATAAAGATGATTTATAAACGACTCTATCTTTTTTAAACTACTACGATCCCTAGATAATTCAATATGCGAAATTTTACTCTCAATATAGTTGAGAGTAGTTTCAGCTTGTGACAGATCAAGTTGAAGAGGTATAGGTGAGGATTTTATGTCATGTGATAGAACATGACATAGTTTAGTCATCTGATCTCTCAGATTCGTCAAAGTTTCAGCAGGTCTTTCAGCTCTGATGGACACTTCGTATTCAAGTTCAAGTTTATTTAGGTACGAGTATTTTATTAGTCTCTCCATGATTAAGATTTAAAAATTATTTAACGAGTTTATTAGTTTAATCTAGGTTTATATAAATTTTCAAGTAATCTTCATACAGGTTGCACTAGACGTGGAAACAAAGCAAAACTAAATGAATTAATGTTCAAAGTGTTGATTTATGTAAAGTTTTGTATAAACAACCACAGGATATTGTCCTGCAGCCGTCGTGAAGTGTCCCAGCCCCCAACTAGTAAGAGACCACGAATGGTTTTAAGAACACTCACTAGCGAAGACTGGGTACGATTACCAGAGGGTAACCGCAGAGGTGTGCAAGTGTGTGGGATGCAGTATAATGATGTATTAGTAGAGTGTTATAATGTGCCTAGGTGATAACGACTATAGGATATTGTCCTTAGTACGTCGTAGAGAATCCAAACCCCAACTTGTAAATGACCACGAATGGTTTTAAAAACACTTGCAAGCGAAGAATGGATGACAATTACCATTGGGTAACCGCCGTGGTGTGCAAGTGTGTGGGATGCAGTATAGTGATGTATAAGTAGAGTGTAAAGAAGTATTGTATAGGTTGAGGTGGATGAGGTGATGAAAATATAAGCTTACCAAATAAAAATCTCTTGAGCAAGTTTGTTTTGGAATTTAGAGAACCTGAAAATAATTAAAAAGGGGGGGGTTAATAAGAAGTTGGGCGCCAAACTGTAACGTTACTATTTTCCGGGAGGGGAAAAAAGTAAAGTTTAGGAGGAAACTGTCACCAGGACTGGAGGAGTCCTGCTTAAGTGAAAAAGTAAAAGAAAAAGGAATAGGTAACATTAATTTTATACATGTTAAAATATAAGTATAAGTATAAGGACAGTCTACTTTTGGTGTTCGCCTTGGCAAGAAGTACTGAATAATAGCGCCGAGTGAGAGGGCTGTGCCCTCTGAAATAACAACGTCGTGGTCGGCAGTGGCTGGTGATGCCAACGGCTGGTGGCTTTCAGCCCTCTGCCGGCCCTCACAACCACGACCTACTCCTCTGCGGTCGGCGATGTGGAGGCCTTACCTGAGGCCCCTTCCTGGCAACGGGAGGCCTACTCGAGGCCCCCTTCTTAGCGACGTGTGCTGATAACCTGCTCTTTTAAAGAAACCGTCAAGACCTTCAACTTTACCCCCGGTTTTCCTGGCCTTATACTTATACTTATATTTTAACATGTATAAAATTAATGTTACCTATTCCTTTTTCTTTTACTTTTTCACTTAAGCAGGACTCCTCCAGTCCTGGTGACAGTTTCCTCCTAAACTTTACTTTTTTCCCCTCCCGGAAAATAGTAACGTTACAGGTGTCACATCGTGACACCGACACCCGCAGCTCCTTCACGGCCGGTATTGGAGTACCGAACCTCACCGTTTCCGATTCATCATCACCCATTGCGTTAGTCAATTCAGAGTCCGTTGTAAGAATGCCAAAGTTGTTAGAAATTACAAAGATATCATCGATTTTAGTTTTAAGATTATTATTTGCCATATTATTCCCACGAGCATGAGACGAAGGGAGTCGACTCCCTGGGTGACGCTCATTCCAGGGAGCGGGATGGATACTGTGGGGTGCTCCAGGTGCCCCACAGGTTTTAACGACTTCGCTGTCGGGTGTTATAGACTTTTCCCTGTCGCGGGCCGGCCAATGAAGGCAAGCCCTTCGGTCCCCAGGACCACCACGTACCAACAGGTGCCACCAGTTGGATTGTTGCGAAGACCCCGGAGATTACGAAACGCGAGGAGGGGGGCTGGCCCTCCCCAACTCCGACGCTGGCATTCAAAAATTGACCGGGATCGACTTAAAGATGATGATGATAAAAAAATCTTACGCTTTTTCGATCAGGTCACCCAATTAGGTACATTGGTTAACACACACAGTACTGAAGACTGCGCCCATTAACCGATGCTCCACGGTGCACCAGCAAAGCCCAGTTTCCACTCCCACCCGGGCGGTCCCCGAGGGGGATAGGAAACTGCACCGCCAACGTGGAGGTTCCCCGACCTAGCACCCCAGGTTTTTTTTTTTTTTGTTTTCGCGGGGAATGCATTTACGCACCGTCATCCCTGCTGCGGGGGCAGCAGGGACGGTGTGTGGGGCTCCCGGCCCGTGAGAGAGGGCCGTCCTACCCACTAAACCCCGCGGTGTTCCGCCTCACCTTAAAACCGACTCGCAGGGTAGGCCTGAGGATAAATCACTGCGAGCCGGCAAGGGGCACCCCAGAACGGAGGGGTCCGTCTCGGGGCGGTCGATAAGCGACCACCCCGGAGCTCCGTAAGGAGCTGAAGAACTAGCCCGCACCTCCACCGCTCTCGAGCGCTCCTCTGTAAGCAGAGGAGGTGAGAGCGGCCGGTACGGGCGTGCGCAAAGAGTGGGCACCCCCTGGAACACAGAAAGGGTGCCCGTCGCCGAGTGGCCAGTTGGGCGGGGTCCCCCGACCTTCCGCCCACGGCCAGACACTATTCGGGGGCGCGCATGTAATGAGCACGACGACGCCCCCGAACCGGACGGCGGGGCGGGAGCGTCTGTCCCGTACGCTCCCGCACCCGCAACTCCTCACGTTTCGCCGCCATCACCTCGCTAGCAAACGAGGCGACGGCGGCCCAACACTGTTGGCTGCCGACCATGGCTTGCACCACAGCCGGCAGCAACAAATCAAGTCCGACAAGGCCCGTAAGGGCGATACGCGGCCCGTCCCACGCCGGGCACACGGCGAGTGTGTGCTCCGCCGTGTCCACGACGCCACTTGAGCAGTGGCGACACACGGGGTCCGGCTCCACCCCAGCCACCTCCACCAGGTACTTGGCGAATACGCCATGCCCTGTGAGGAGCTGACTGAGGTGAAATGTCGGCGCTCCGTGTGCCCTCTCCACCCAAGCCCGCAGGACGGGCCGGACAGCCCCCACGAGCCGGGGGCTAACTGAGGGGCCTACCAACCTCTCGGCCCACTTCCGGAAGAGATCGTCGCGAGCCGACTGTCTCCAGCGGTCGATCTCGTCCGGAAGGGGCCGTCCACCATTTCTACGCACCAGGGCGCTTTCCTCATAAACACTTTTGAGGACTCCAGCCTCGAGATCCCAAGGGAGGCTTCCTGCAATTAGGCACGCCGCCTCGTAGGAGACGGTGCAGTACGCTCGTGCCGCCCTCTGCGCAATCGACCGCTGCGGACGCCGCAGCAGCGGAATTGTCTTGGCGCAGAGGGCGTGCGCCCAGATGGGCGCTCCATACAACGCCTTTGAGCGCACTACACCGTCGTAGAGGCGACGGCATGCACTATTTGGGCCTCCCCGATTGGGGAGCAGCCTCGCCAGCCTTCCGGCGTACGACAATAACTTTGGCGACAGACGCCGGAAGTGCTCGACGAAGCCCCATCGGCTGTCGAGTACCAAACCAAGATACTTAATACTCGACCCGACAGCGATGGGGGTGCCGCTCACCACAATCTGACAATCTCGAGGTGGCCCTCGCCGAGGCCCGTGAAAGAAAACGGCCTCGGACTTTTCGAGGGCCACCTGGAGTCCTAGCGCCCTGATGCGGCTGACCACCTGGGCAACGCCCGCGGTGGCCAGGACTTTCGCCTCGCGAAAATCTGGGCCCCGCGCGGTAACTAGGGTATCGTCGGCGTAACAGAGGACGCCGACTCCCCGAAGAGTAGCACCGCGCAGGACCCAATCATATCCGATGTTCCACAGGAGCGGACCCAGAACCGACCCCTGTGGAACACCGCACGACATATTTGTGCGGACTACTCCCGACCGGGCCGGATAGGAGATGGCCCGGTCGACAAAGTAGTCCGCAAGAATGCGCCTGAGGTACCACGGGACATTGTGGTACCTCAGCGCCTCGGCGATGGTCTGCCAGGGGATGGTGTTGAAGGCGTTCGCGATGTCGAGTGACACCGCCAGCAACACCTCCCCCCGACCGACCGCCTCCTCGACGCTGTCCCTGAGCCGGGAAATGGCGTCCAGGGTCGACCTCCCGCGACGAAAACCGTACTGGCCGTCATTGAGATGCCCCTCCAGGTGCCCGACGAGACGCGCCGCGAGCACCCGCTCGAGCAGCTTGCTCATCTCGTCGAGCAATACGATGGGGCGGTAGGCCGACGGCGACTCGGCCGGGCGCCCGTGCTTCTTCAACAGCACGAGCCGCCCGGTTTTCCACTGTCGCGGGACCTTACCCGACGCCAAACACTCCGACAACAAGGACAGCGTCTCCTCCTCGAACGCCGGCATGACCAGGGCGATGACGCGCCCAGGGATGCCATCTGGACCGGGGGCGCGGTTCCTCAATTTGAGTTTGAGGACCGCCGCCCCGAGCTCGGCATCTGACACGGGCGGAATCATCGCCTCTGTGTCTGCCGGCGTCTGGCTTGGTGCCATCCGCGGTGGGACCCACTCTTCCCGCGCAGGGAAGAGGGAACTGACAACGTGGCCGACGAATGAGGGCTCGAGAGACTTTGTGAGGGGAGGCGCCCAGGGCCGGAGTTTGTCGCTCACGGCTTTGTTCGGGCGCCCCCATGGATCTTCATTTAGGGACTCGAGCCACTCCTTCCAGGCCGCCTCCTTGGCGGCCTTGATCGCCGAGCTGAGGGCAGCTCGGGCAGCCCGGTATGCGGCGAGTAGTTCTTCTTCTCGGGCAGGGTCACTGTTTCTTCGGGCGCGTTGGCGAGTGTACCTGCGCTGGGCTGCGTGACTTGAGGTTCGCCCAGCCAGCTCTTCATTCCACCAGTACACTCGCCGCCGCGGCTTGACAGACCCTGCCCTCTTCATGGCCGCATCGCAGACGCGAGTCAGGGCGCCGGAAAGCCGCCCAGCCCTCGCGTCCACGTCCGGGCTAACGTCGTCACCTGCGGCCCATCGCTCGACGATGGCCGCCTCCTTTGCCAGTTCCCGGTCCAGCGTCCGCAGACGCCACCGCGGACCTTCCTCAACCGAATGGCGGTCCCCGACCGCCGGGGTCTCCGAGCCGGCGTTGACGATGTCGAACCATATGTAGCGATGATCCGACATCGTCTCCACCCCCTCGATCACCCTTCAACCACGTGTGCGGCTAGCCAGGCCAGAACTGGCAAAGGACAGGTCGATTATACTACGACCCGTCCCCGTTCGCCGCACGAACGTGTGGACCGACCCTCGGTTGAGCAGCACCAAGCCGTTGGACACCGCCCATTCCTCGACCATCTCACCCCGGCTATCGGTTTCTGGAGATCCCCACGCCTGTGAGTGTGCGTTGAAATCTCCAGCTACCACCACCGGGGTGGGGTGCGCTTCTGCCAACAGAGCCCCGATCTCAATCAACCAACGCTCATACTCAGCGAGGCTTCTGTTGGGCGAGAAGTACACCCCGACTACTGCAACGTCTCCCAGCAGCGCGAGGACGCAACCGCGTCCCTGGAGCACCCTATCAAAAGCACCCCGCTGGGAGACGATAGCCACCAACTCGTCGCGGCTGCCAGCCCAGTTGTCGCGGGCGCGAACCGCGTACGGTTCGGCGACTATAGCCACAGTCGCCTGTAACTGTGCGACAGACTGAAGCAGCAGATCTTGGGCCGCCGCACAGTTACCGACGTTGGCCTGCAGTCCCATCTGCGCAGCGGCAGTTCCCGCCGCCGCGCAGATGGGGCAGTTAAATGCCATAGAGCAGCCGGCCGCCTTGTGGCCGGGCTGCCCACAACGAAAACACAGTGCGCTGCGATCTACACCCGCAGCGCACCGGGCTCCTACGTGCCCCACCTCCAGACAGCGGAAACACCGCTGCGGCCTGGCCTCCAAAAGAACCGCACGGACGCGGGACCAACCGATCGTGAGAGGGCGGCCATCTGTTAGTTTTTTGGCCGCCGCGATCGGGCACTTGACCCAAGCCGTGCCCTCCCTGCCTGCCTGGCGAACAACGTCGCCAACGACAACACTGGTGGTGGCGCACCCTCCTACGTCCGCCACCACCCGCGCAACTACTTCCTTTGTGGCCGCGTCGCCTAGACCGGAGATGCGCAGCTCCGCGCTCTTCTCCGGCCTGGCGACACGGACATCGTCGCCGAGGGCCACCCTCAGATGTTCGGCGAGGGTGTCAGCCTTTTGGCACCTTTCTGCGCCCGCCACTTCAAGGATGCGACCTCCGGTGGCCGCCGTGCGGAAACGAAGGCCCCCAATGCCGAGGCTCTTGATGTCAACCTTTTGCTCCGCCTCGGCTAGCTTGGAGGCGTACGTTACGCCCCTCTCAAGCGCGTCCCGCTGCAGGGTGATGACCACTGCAGCGGTACGCGGGGCGCGGAGTTTAGGGGCGCGCTTCCCCACGGCAGGCGCTTTGGCGGGCGCCGGTGCCGACTGCGTCGCTGTCGGTTTGGCCAACGGTGCCTTCTTTGGGCGCCCCGCCACCACATTCCACGCCTCGGTTAGAGGTTGAGGCGTGGGTGCGGGCTGCAGACGCTCCTGGCGCGTCGCCTCAGCCTCCCGGGCCGCAGCGCTCTTCTTTTTGCGCTTGCCGGCCTTCTTCTTTTTTCCCGAAGAGGGAGAGGGAGCCGGCGAAGCGGCTGAAGGAGCCACCGTCTCCTCCAACGAAGGGACGGAGACGAGGACAGAGGGACGCGCGGCGGCAGCGGCGCCAGCGGTCTGAAGGCGGGCGGCACCAGCGACAGCGCCGGAAGTGCCGGACAGTCGGGAGGGTGCTTTGCGAGCACCGACGGTGGAGCTTTCGCTGGCGCGGGCGGCGTTGCGAATATCCGCCTGCAGCGGCGGGCGCAATCGCGGCTCCGGGAGCAGGCGATCTCCGATGCCGTCGAAGCGCGCATCAAGGAGGAACAGAACCTCCTCGCGCGACATCGACGGCGGGGCACTCGCCCGCTTCTTTAAAATGTCAACCTCAGCCCGCAGGGCAGCTAGCTCGCGCTGCAGGCGGGCATTCTCTTCAGTTTCCGTGCGGGCCCGCAACTCCCGCACGTGCTCCATTATGGACCCTGCAGCGGACCTCAGGCCTTGAACACTTTGACCTTTTAGACGTGAGGACTTGTGGGCGATGGATCGGATCGCCTCCACCGCCTCCTCGACCGCCTTCTCCAGCTGCTCGGCCCTGAGGTCCGAAGCAGCGACTGATGGTGTCTCCACTGGAGCGGGAGACTGACGAAGGAAGGAGAGTCGCCTCTCCTCCCTCCTTCGGAGCTCCTCGGCGAGCTCCTCCTCAGCTTCGAGCTCTAGCTCCCGCTCTTTGGCCGCGTTTAATTCGGCCTTCGCCTTGGCGAGGCCCACGTATTGCCCCGTTGTTGGGGGGCGACCGCGGCCCCGCTTACCGGGCTGGCCCCGGGCAGAACCGGTGCCAGCCGACTCCTCACTGTCCCCCTCCGACCCCGAGTTCCGGCGCTTACGCCACAGCCGGGAAAGCGGGGAGGGGGAGGGACCAGGAGACACCTCTATCATCGAGACCACACTGCTGTCGGAATCCGACAGCAGCAGGTCTCCACATATTCTGCGCGGCGGTGTGTCGCACCGCGACATCGCCACTCGTAGTTCCTTTAGGCCTGGGATGGGAGTCCCGGGCCTAACTTCCTCAACAGCCTTAACGCTGTGCAATTCTAAGTCCATTTCCTTGCCATTTTCGTTGTTTTGTCCCCCACAAGGGGAGATGGTCGATCGTTTATTTTGAATTTTATATGCCATAATTATTCCCACGAGAATGAGACGATACAAAACGACTCCCTGGGTGACGCTCATTCCAGGGAGCGGGATGGATACTGTGGGGTGCTCCAGGTGCCCCACAGGTTTTAACGACTTCGCTGTCGGGTTTTAAAGACTTTTCCCTGTCGCGAGCCGGCCAATGAAGGCAAGCCCTTCGGCCCCCAGGACCACCGCGTACCAACTGGTGCCACCAGTTGGGTCGTTGCAGAGGCCTCAGGGGTTACGAAACGCGGGAAGGAGGGCTAGCCCTCCCCAACTCCGACGCTGGCACAGATGCCTGTAGGCCCCTGCGCGAGCAGAAGGCCTACGTGTCAACACCACAAAACTTCGCTACTACCTGCCATGACCGGGAGCGACACCAACGATGAGAGGCTTCAACCGGCCAGGCCGGGAGCAGACACAAAGGCCGTGGGCCTTGCAGGCCCACCATACCACGACCCCCTCGTGCAATGGGGTCACCTGCACGTCCACAAAACGGCAACAAGGAGCTTCAACCGGCCAAAGCCGGGAGAAACGACAACGAAGACGAAAATCGACAACGAAGCGCTACTACCGGCCAGGCCGGGAGCTTTCACCTTTTCGCAGGCCTTGCAGGCCTGCCACGCTGCGACCCCCACAACACGGGGTCGACTGTCGGGATATTGGTACATTGGTTAACACACACAGTACTGAAGACTGCGCCCATTAGCCGATGCTCCAGGGTGCACCAGCAAAGCCCAGTTTCCACTCCCACCCGGGCGGTCCCCGGGGGGGATAGGAAACTGAACCGCCAACGTGGAGGTTCCCCGACCTAGCACCCCGGTTAGGTTAGTTTTTTTTTTTTTTTTTTTTTTGTTTTCGCGGGGAATGCATTTACGCACCGTCATCCCTGCTGCGGGGGCAGCAGGGACGGTGTGTGGGGCTCCCGGCCCGTGAGAGAGGGCCGTCCTACCCACTAAACCCCGCGGTGTTCCGCCTCACCTTAAAACCGACTCGCAGGGTAGGCCTGAGGTTAAATCACTGCGAGCCGGCAAGGGGCACCCCAGAACGGAGGGGTCCGTCTCGGGGCGGTCGATAAGCGGCCACCCCGGAGCTCCCTAAGGAGCTGAAGAACTAGCCCGCACCTCCACCGCTCTCGAGCGCTCCTCTGTAAGCAGAGGAGGTGAGAGCGGCCGGTACGGGCGTGCGCAAAGAGTGGGCACCCCCTGGAACACAGAAAGGGTGCCCGTCGCCGAGTGGCCAGTTGGGCGGGGTCCCCCAACCTTCCGCCCACGGCCAGACACTATTCGGGGGCGCGCATGTAATGAGCACGACGACGCCCCCGAACCGGACGGCGGGGCGGGAGCGTCTGTCCCGTACGCTCCCGCACCCGCAACTCCTCACGTTTCGCCGCCATCACCTCGCTAGCAAACGAGGCGACGGCGGCCCAACACTGTTGGCTGCCGACCATGGCTTGCACCACAGCCGGCAGCGACAAATTTCCACCGACAAGGCCCGTAAGGGCGATACGCGGCCCGTCCCACGCCGGGCACACGGCGAGTGTGTGCTCCGCCGTGTCCACGACGCCACTTGAGCAGTGGCGACACACGGGGTCCGGCTCCACCCCAGCCACCTCCCACAGGTACTTGGCGAATACGCCATGGCCTGTGAGGAGCTGACTGAGGTGAAATGTCGGCGCCCCGTACACGGTTAGGTTAGGTTAGGTTAGGTTAGGTTAGGTTAGGTTAGGTGAAATGTCGGCGCTCCGTTTGCCCTCTCCACCCAAGCCCGCAGGACGGGCCGGACAGCCCCCACGAGCCGGGGGCTAACTGAGGGAGGTTAGGTTAGGTTAGGCTAGGTTAGGTTAGGTTAGGTTAGGTTTTTTTTTTTTTTTTTTTTTTGTTTTCGCGGGGAATGCATTTACGCACCGTCATCCCTGCTGCGGGGGTGGCAGGGACGGTGTGTGGGGCTCCCGGCCCGTGAGAGAGGGCCGTCCTACCCACTAAACCCCGCGGTGTTCCGCCTCACCCTAAAACCGACTCGCAGGGTAGGCCTGAGGTTAAATCACTGCGAGCCGGCAAGGGGCACCCCAAAACGGAGGGGTCCGTCTCGGGGCGGTCGATAAGCGACCACCCCGGAGCTCCCTAAGGAGCTGATGAACTAGCCCGCACCTCCACCGCTCTCGAGCGCTCCTCTGTAAGCAGAGGAGGTGAGAGCGGCCGGTACGGGCGTGCGCAAAAAGTGGGCACCCCCTGGAACACAGAAAGGGTGCCCGTCGCCAAGTGGCCAGTTGGGCGGGGTCCCCCGACCTTCCGCCATGGCTTGCACCACAGCCGGCAGCGACAAATTTATACCGACAAGGCCCGTAAGGGCGATACGCGGCCCGTCCCACGCCGGGCACACGGCGAGTGTGTGCTCCGCCGTGTCCACGACGCCACTTGAGCAGTGGCGACACACGGGGTCCGGCTCCACCCCAGCCACCTCCCACAGGTACTTGGCGAACACGCCATGCCCTGTGAGGAGCTGACTGAGGTGAAATGTCGGCGCTCCGTGTGCCCTCTCTACCCAAGCCCGCAGGACGGGCCGGACAGCCCCCACGAGCCGGGGGCTAACTGAGGGGCCTACCAACCTCTCGGCCCACTTCCGGAAGAGATCGTCGCGAGCCGACTGTCTCCAGCGGTCGATCTCGTCCGGGAGGGGCCGTCCACCGTTACTTCGCACCAGGGCGCTCTCTTCATACACCTTCTTTAGGACTCCAGCCTCGAGATCCCAGGGGAGACTTCCTGCAATTAGGCACGCCGCCTCGTAGGAGACGGTGCAGTACGCTCGTGCCGCCCTCTGCGCAATCGACCGCTGCGGACGCCGCAGCAGCGGGATTGTCTTGGCGCAGAGGGCGTGCGCCCAGATGGGCGCTCCATACAACGCCTTTGAGCGCACTACACCGTCGTAGAGGCGACGGCACGCACTATTTGGGCCTCCCCGATTGGGGAGCAGCCTCGCCAGCCTTCCGGCGTACGACAACAATTTAGGTGAAAGACGCCGGAAGTGCTCGACGAAGCCCCATCGACTGTCGAGTACCAAACCCAAATACTTTATACTCGACCCGACAGCGATGGGGGTGCCGCTCACCACAATCTGACAATCTCGAGGTGGCCCTCGCCGAGGCCCGTGGAAGAAAACGGCCTCGGACTTTTCGAGAGCCACCTGGAGTCCTAGCGCCCTGATGCGGCTGACCACCTGGGCAACGCCCGCGGTGGCCAGGACTTTCGCCTCGCGAAACTCAGGGCCCCGCGCGGTGACTAGGGTATCGTCGGCGTAGCAGAGGACGCCGACTCCCCGAAGAGTAGCACCGCGCAGGACCCAATCATATCCGATGTTCCACAGGAGTGGACCCAGAACCGACCCCTGTGGAACACCGCACGACATATTTGTGCGGACTACCCCCGACCGGGCCGGATAGGAGATGGCCCGGTCGACAAAGTAGTCCGCGAGAATGCGCCTGAGGTACCACGGGACATTGTGGTACCTCAGCGCCTCGGCGATGGTCTGCCAGGGGATGGTGTTGAAGGCGTTTGCGATGTCGAGCGACACCGCCAGCAACACCTCCCCCCGACCGACCGCCTCCTCGACGCTGTCCCTGAGCCGGGAAATGGCGTCCAGGGTCGACCTCCCGCGACGAAAACCGTACTGGCCGTCATTGAGATTGGGCCCCGCCCCCTCCAGGTGCCCGACGAGACGCGCCGCGAGCACCCGCTCGAGCAGCTTGCTCATCTCGTCGAGCAATACGATGGGGCGGTAGGCCGACGGCGACTCGGCCGGGCGCCCGTGCTTCTTCAACAGCACGAGACGCCCGGTTTTCCACTGTCGCGGGACCTTACCCGACGCCAAACACTCCGACAACAAGGACAGCGTCTCCTCCTCGAACACCGGCATGACCAGGGCGATGACGCGCCCAGGGATGCCATCTGGACCGGGGGCGCGGTTCCTCAATTTGAGTTTGAGGACCGCCGCCCCGAGCTCGGCATCTGACACGGGCGGAATCATCGCCTCTGTGTCTGCCGGCGTCTGGCTTGGTGCCATCCGCGGTGGGACCCACTCTTCCCGCGCAGGGAAGAGGGAACTGACAACGTGCCCGACGAATGAGGGCTCGAGAGATTTTGTGAGCGGAGGCGCCCAGGGCCGGAGTTTATCGCTCACGGCTTTGTACGGGCGCCCCCATGGATCTTCATTTAGGGACTCGAGCCACTCCTTCCAGGCCGCCTCCTTGGCGGCCTTGATCGCCGAGCTGAGGGCAGCTCGGGCAGCCCGGTATGCGGCGAGTAGTTCTTCTTCTCGGGCAGGGTCACTGTTTCTTCGGGCGCGTTGGCGAGTGTACCTGCGCTGGGCTGCGTGACTTGAGGTTCGCAGCCCAGCCAGCTCTTCATTCCACCAGTACACTCGCCGCCGCGGCTTGACAGACCCTGCCCTCTTCATGGCCGCATCGCAGACACGAGTCAGGGCGCCGGAAAGTCGCCCAGCCCTCGCGTCCACGTCCGGGCTAACGTCGCCCGCGGCCCATCGCTCGACGATGGCCGCCTCCTTTGCCAGTTCCCGGTCCAGCGTCCGCAGACGCCACCGCGGACCTTCCTCAACCGAACGGCGGTCCCCGACCGCCGGGGTCCCGGAGCCAGTGTCGACGATGTCGAACCATATGTAGCGATGGTCCGACAGCGTCTCCACCCCCTCGACCACTTTCCAACCACGCGTGCGGCTCGCCAGGCCAGAACTAGCGAAGGACAGGTCGACGATGGAACAACCTGTCCCCGTTGGCCGCACGAACGTGTGGATCGACCCTCGGTTGAGCAGCACCAAGCCATTCGACACCGCCCATTCCTCTACCAACTCACCCCGGCTATCGGTGGCTGGAGATCCCCACGCCTGTGAGTGTGCGTTGAAGTCTCCAGCCACCACCACCGGGGTGGGGTGTGCTTCTGCCACCAGAGCCCCGACCTCTATTAACCATTGTTCAAACTCGGCGAGGCTTCTGTTTGGCGAGAAGTACACCCCGATCACTGCAACGTCTCCCAGCAGCGCGAGGACGCAGCCGCGTCCTTGGGAAACACTTTTGAACGCGCCCTGCTGGGAGACGATAGCCACCGACTCGTCGCGGCTGCCAGCCCAGTCATCACGGGCACGAACCGCGTACGGTTCGGCGACTACTGCCATAGACGCCCGCCACTGTACGGCGGACTGGATCAGCAGGTCTTGGGCCGCCGCACAGTGGCGGACATTGGCCTGCAGGATCGAGATTGGCGCCATTTAATTTTGGGCGATGTCCATTTCCTCTTCGTTTGTCGTGGTGGGCGGGCGGGCCGCTTCCGGCACCACCTTACGCCCGGCTCCACCACGACGCCTCCTCTTCATCGATGCCGCCAAACAGGCCTTTGTGCCCAGGCGGTGCGCAGCGGCTCCTCCCGCCGCCGCGCAGACGGGACATTGGGGCTCCGCTGTGCAGCCAGCCGCTTTGTGACCGGGCTGGCCACAGCGGAAGCAAAGTGCGCTGCGATCGACTCCCGCAGCACACCGGGCCCCCACATGTCCGACCTCAAGGCAGCGGAAGCATCGCTGCGGCCTGGACTCCAATAGCACCGCGCGGACACGGCTCCATCCTATTGTCACGGGGCGGCCATCTGTGATCTTTTTGGCCGCCGCGACCGGGCACTTGACCCAGGCCGTGCCCTCCCGACCTGTTTGACGGACAATCCGACCAACAACAACGCTGGTGGTGGCGCACCCTCCTACGTCCGCCACCACCTGCGCTACGACCTCCTGTGTAGCCGCATCGCCGAGACCGGATATGCGCAGTTCCGCGCACTTCTCCGGTCGTGCGATGCGGACATCCTCTCCTAGAGCCGCTCTAAGTTGCTCTGCAAGGGCATCGGCTTTCTGGCATCTCTCTGCCCCTGCCACTTCGAGTATGCGACCTCCGGTGGCCGCCGTGCGGAACCGGAGGCCTCCGATGCCGAGGCTCTGTAGATTAACTTTTTGTTCCGCCTCGGCCAGTTTGGCGGCATAGGTCACGCCCTTATCGACCGCGCCCTTCTGCAGTGTTATCACTACAGCTGCAGTGCGAGGGGCGCGGAGTTTCGGGGCTCGCTTCCCCACGGCAGGCGCGTTAGCAGGCGCCGGTGCCGACTTCGTCGCTGGCGGTTTGGCAGCTGGCGCCTTCTTTGGGCGCCCAGCCACCACATTCCACGCCACGGTTAGAGGTTGAGGCGTGGGTGCGGGCTGCAGTCGCTCCTGACGCGCCGCCTCAGCTTCTCGTGCCGCAGCGCTCTTCTTTTTCCTCCCTTTCTTACTGCTCTTCCCCTGATGAACAGAGGGAAAAGCCGACGGAGAGGCTGCTGCAGGGGCTTCCGTCTCCTCCAACGAAGGGTTGGAGACGGTAGCAGAAGGACGCTTTTGGGTAACAGGACGCTTGGAGGCAGTGGTGCCAGAAGAACGACTGTTGGAAGCACCAGCGGTGCCAGGGCAGACGTCCGAAGAAACGGCGGGACGGGCAGCGACGGCGTTTGGGCCAACAGAGCGGCCGACGTTGGACTCCAGTCCAACAACAGTGGAGCGGGCGGCATTACGTGCGTCCGCCTGGAGAGGGGGGCGCAACCGTGGCTCTGGAAGTAGACGATCTCCTATGCCGTCGAAGCGCGCGTCCAGGAGAAACATTATCTCCTCGCGCGACATCGACGGCGGGGCGTTCGCCTGCTTTTTAAGCGCGTCTACCTCCGTCCGCAGGGCAGCCAGCTCTCGCTGCAGGCGGACGTTCTCCTCCGACTCGGTGCGGGATCGGAGTTCCCGCACATGCTCTAAGATAGAGCCGGCAGCCGACCTCAGGCCCTGGACGCTTTGGCCCTTGAGGCGGGAGGATTTGTGAGCGATAGAGCGAATCGCCTCCACCGCCTCCTCGACCGCCTTCTCCAGCTGCTCGGCCCTGAGGTCCGAAGTAGCGACAGATGGTGTTTCCACTGGAGCGGGAGACTGACGGAGGTAAAAGAGGCGCCTCTCATTCCTCCTTCGGAGCTCCTCAGCGAGTTCCTCCTCAGCTTGGAGCTCTAGCTCCCGCTCTTTGGCCTCAATGTATTCGGCCTTGGCCTTAGCTAGGCCGACGTATTGCCCCGTTGTAGGGGGGCGACCACGTCCACGTTTTACGGGTTGGCCCCGGATGTTATTAGGGCCAACCGACTCCTCACTGTCTCCCTCCGACCCAGAGTTCCGGCGCTTGCGCCACAGCCTAGAACTCTGAGGGGAAGACAGACCTGAGGTCACCTCAACCATAGATATAACGCTACTGTCGGAATCCGACAGCAGCAACTCTCCACATGCTCTGCGTGGCGGTGTGTCACACCGTGACATCGCCACTCGCAATTCCTTTAGGCCTGGGGCCGGAGTCCCAGGCCTAACATCCTCAACAGCCTTAACGTTGTGCAATTCCGAGTCCATTTCCGTGCCATTGTCGTTGGTTTGTCCCCCACAAGGGGAGAAGATCGATCGTTTTTTTATAGTTTTAATATCAAGAGCCATATTTGTTCCCACGATTATGAGACGAAGAGGGTCGACTCCCTGGGTGACGCTCATTCCAGGGAGCGGGATGGATACTGTGGGGTGCTCCAGGTGCCCCACAGGTTTTAACGACTTCGCTGTCGGGTGTTATAGACATTTCCCTGTCGCGGGCCGGCCAATGAAGGCAAGCCCTTCGGTCCCAAGGACCACCGCGTACCATCTGGTGCCACCAGCTGGATTGTTGCGAAGACCCTGGAGATTACGAAACGCGAGGAGGGGGGCTAGCCCTCCCCAACTCCGACGCTGGCACGAATGCCTGTAGGCCCCTGCGCGAGCAGACAGCCTACGCGTCCACACCACAAAACCTCGCTACTACCGGCCGGAACCGGGAGCGACACCAACGATGAAACGCTTCAACCGGCCAGGCCGGGAGCGGTCACAAATACCGTGGGCCTTGCAGGCCCACCATACCACGACCCCCTCGTGCAATGGGGTCAACTGCACGTTCATACAACGGCAACAGAGAGCTTCAACCGGCCGAAGCCGGGAGTGACGACAGCGAGAACGAAGGACGTAAACGAAGCGCTACTACCGGCCAGGCCGGGAGCTTACATCAATACGCAGGCCTTGAAGGTCTGCCACACCGCGACCCCCACAACATGGGGTCGACTGTCGGGATATTGGTACATTGGTTAACACACACAGTACTGAAGACAGCGCCCATTAACCGATGCTCCAGGGTGCACCAGCAAAGCCCAGTTTCCACTCCCACCCGGGCGGTCCCCGAGGGGGATAGGAAACTGCACCGCCAACGTGGAGGTTCCTAGAGACTTTGTGAGGGGGGGCGCCCAGGGCCGGAGTTTGTCGCTCACGGCTTTGTACGGGCGCCCCCACGGATCTTCATTTAGGCTCTCGAGCCATTCCTTCCAGGCCGCCTCCTTGGCGGCCTTGATCGCCGAGCTGAGGGCAGCTCGGGCAGCCCGGTATGCGGCGAGTAGTTCTTCTTCTCGGGCAGGGTCACTGTTTCTTCGGGCGCGTTGGCGAGTGTACCTGCGCTGGGCTGCGTGACTTGAGGTTCGCAGCCCAGCCAGCTCTTCATTCCACCAGTACACTCGCCGCCGCGGCTTGACAGACCCTGCCCTCTTCATGGCCGCATCGCAGACACGAGTCAGGGCGCCGGAAAGCCGCCCAGCCCTCGCGTCCACGTCCGGGCTAACGTCGCCCGCGGCCCATCGCTCGACGATGGCCGCCTCCTTTGCCAGTTCCCGGTCCAGCGTCCGCAGACGCCACCGCGGACCTTCCTCAACCGAACGGCGGTCCCCGACCGCCGGGATCCCGGAGCCGGTGTCGACGATGTCGAACCATATGTAGCGATGATCCGACATCGTCTCCACCCCCTCGATCACCCTCCAACCACGTGTGCGGCTAGCCAGGCCAGAACTGGCAAAGGACAGGTCGATTATACTACGACCCGTCCCCGTTCGCCGCACGAACGTGTGGACCGACCCTCGGTTGAGCATCACCAAGCCATTGGACACCGCCCATTCCTCGACCATCTCACCCCGGCTATCGGTTTCTGGAGATCCCCACGCCCGTGAGTGTGCGTTGAAATCTCCAGCTACCACCACCGGGGTGGGGTGCGCTTCTGCCAACAGAGCCCCGACCTCAATCAACCAACGCTCATACTCAGCGAGGCTTCTGTTGGGCGAGAAGTACACCCCGACTACTGCAACGTCTCCCAGCAGCGCGAGAACGCAACCGCGTCCCTGGAGCACACTATCAAAAGCACCCCGCTGGGAGACGACAGCCACCAACTCGTCGCGGCTGCCAGCCCAGTTATCGCGGGCGCGAACCGCGTACGGTTCGGCGACTATAGCCACAGTCGCCGGTAACTGTGCGACAGACTGAAGCAGCAGATCTTGGGCCGCCGCACAGTTACCGACGTTGGCCTGCAGTACCGAGATGGGAGCCATTTAGTTTTGGGCGATGTCCATCACCTCCTCTGTGTTGTGGGTGGGCTGACGCGTACGTCCAGCACCACCCCGACGCCTCCTCTTCATGGACGCCGCCAAGCAGGCTTTTGCGCCCAGGCGATGCGCAGCGGCAGTTCCCGCCGCCGCGCAGATGGGGCAGTTAAACGCCATAGAGCAGCCGGCCGCCTTGTGGCCGGGCTGCCCACAACGAAAACACAGTGCGCTGCGATCTACACCCGCAGCGCACCGGGCCCCTACGTGCCCCACCTCCAGACAGCGGAAACACCGCTGCGGCCTGGCCTCCAAAAGAACCGCACGGACGCGGGACCAACCGATCGTGAGAGGGCGGCCATCTGTTAGTTTTTTGGCCGCCGCGATCGGGCACTTGACCCAAGCCGTGCCCTCCCTGCCTGCCTGGCGAACAACGTCGCCAACGACAACACTGGTGGTGGCGCACCCTCCTACGTCCGCCACCACCCGCGCAACTACTTCCTTTGTGGCCGCGTCGCCTAGACCGGAGATGCGCAGCTCCGCGCACTTCTCCGGCCTGGCGACACGGACATCGTCGCCGAGGGCCACCCTCAGATGTTCGGCGAGGGTGTCAGCCTTTTGGCACCTTTCTGCGCCCGCCACTTCAAGGATGCGACCTCCGGTGGCCGCCGTGCGGAAACGAAGGCCCCCAATGCCGAGGCTCTTGATGTCAACCTTTTGCTCCGCCTCGGCTAGCTTGGAGGCGTATGTAACGCCCCTCTTTACCGCGTCCTGCTGCAGCGTTATCACCACTGCAGCGGTTCGCGGGGCGCGGAGTTTAGGGGCGCGCTTCCCCACGGCAGGCACGTTGGCGGGCGCCGGTGCAGACTTCGTCGCTGGCGGCTTTGCCGCCGGCGCCTTCTTTGGTCGCCCAGCCACCACGTTCCAGGCCTCGGTTAATGGCCGAGGGGTGGGCGGCGGTGGCAGGCACTCCTGGCGCGCCGCCTCAGCCTCTCTGGCTGCAGCGCTCTTCTTCTTGCGCTTGCCGGCTTTCTTCTTTTTTCCTGAAGAGGGGGAGGGAGCCGGTGAAGCGGCTGAAGGAGCCCCCGTCTCCTCCAACGAAGGGCTGGAGACGGGGACAGAGGGACGCGCGGCGGCAGCGGCGCCAGCGGTCTGAAAGCGGGCGGCACCAGCGACAACGCCAGAAGTGCCGGACAGTTGGGAGGGTGCTTTGCGAGCACCGACGGTGGAGCTTGCGGTGGCACGGGCGGCATTGCGAGCATCCGCCTGCAGCGGCGGGCGCAGTCGCGGCTCCGGGAGCAGGCGATCTCCTATGCCGTCGAAGCGCGCATCTAGGAGGAACAGAACCTCCTCGCGCGACATCGACGGCGGGGCGCTCGCTTGCTTCTTCAGCATTTCAATTTCATTTCGCTTGCAAACGAGGCAACGGCGGCCCAACACTGTTGGCTGCCGACCATGGCTTGCACCACAGCCGGCAGCGACAAATTTCCACCGACAAGGCCCGTAAGGGCGATACGCGGCCCGTCCCACGCCGGGCACACGGCGAGTGTGTGCTCCGCCGTGTCCACGGTTTTTTTTTTTTTTTTGTTTTCGCGGGGAATGCATTTACGCACCGTCATCCCTACTGCGGGGGCAGCAGGGACGGTGTGTGGGGCTCCCGGCCCGTGAGAGAGGGCCGTCCTACCCACTAAACCCCGCGGTGTTCCGCCTCACCTTAAAACCGACTCGCAGGGTAGGCCTGAGGTTAAATCACTGCGAGCCGGCAAGGGGCACCCCAGAACGGAGGGGTCCGTCTCGGGGCGGTCGATAAGCGACCACCCCGGAGCTCCCTAAGGAGCTGAAGAACTAGCCCGCACCTCCACCGCTCTCGAGCGCTCCTCTGTAAGCAGAGGAGGTGAGAGCGGCCGGTACGGGCGTGCGCAAAGAGTGGGCACCCCTGGAACACAGAAAGGGTGCCCGTCGCCGAGTGGCCAGTTGGGCGGGGTCCCCCGACCTTCCGCCCACGGCCAGACACTATTCGGAGGCGCGCATGTAATGAGCACGACGACGCCCCCGAACCGGACGGCGGGGCGGGAGCGTCTGTCCCGTACGCTCCCGCACCCGCAACTCCTCACGTTTCGCCGCCATCACCTCGCTAGCAAACGAGGCGACGGCGGCCCAACACTGTTGGCTGCCGACCATGGCTTGCACCACAGCCGGCAGCGACAAATCAACTCCGACAAGGCCCGTAAGGGCGATACGCGGCCCGTCCCACGCCGGGCACACGGCGAGTGTGTGCTCCGCCGTGTCCACGACGCCACTTGAGCAGTGGCGACACACGGGGTCCGGCTCCACCCCAGCCACCTCCCACAGGTACTTGGCGAATACGCCATGCCCTGTGAGGAGCTGACTGAGGTGAAACGTAGGCGCACCGTGTGCCCTCTCTACCCAAGCACGTAGGACGGGCCGGACAGCCCCCACGAGCCGGGGGCTAACTAAGGGGCCTACCAACCTCTCGGCCCACTTCCGGAAGAGATCGTCGCGAGCCGACTGTCTCCAGCGGTCGATCTCGTCCGGAAGGGGCCGTCCACCATTTCTACGCACCAGGGCGCTTTCCTCATAAACATTCTTGAGGACTCCAGCCTCGAGATCCCAGGGGAGACTTCCTGCAATTAGGCACGCCGCCTCGTAGGAGACGGTGCAGTACGCTCGTGCCGCCCTCTGCGCAATCGACCGCTGCGGACGCCGCAGCAGCGGGATTGTCTTGGCGCAGAGGGCGTGCGCCCAGATGGGCGCTCCATACAACGCCTTTGAGCGCACTACACCGTCGTAGAGGCGACGGCATGCACTATTTGGGCCTCCCCGATTGGGGAGCAGCCTCGCCAGCCTTCCGGCGTACGACAATAACTTTGGCGACAGACGCCGGAAGTGCTCGACGAAGCCCCATCGGCTGTCGAGTACCAAACCAAGATACTTAATACTCGACCCGACAGCGATGGGGGTGCCGCTCACCACAATCTGACAATCTCGAGGTGGCCCTCGCCGAGGCCCGTGAAAGAAAACGGCCTCGGACTTTTCGAGGGCCACCTGGAGTCCTAGCGCCGCCGTGTCCACGGTTAGGTTAGGTTAGGTTTTTTTTTTTTTTTTTTTTTTGTTTTCGCGGGGAATGCATTTACGCACCGTCATCCCTGCTGCGGGGGCAGCAGGGACGGTGTGTGGGGCTCCCGGCCCGTGAGAGAGGGCCGTCCTACCCACTAAACCCCGCGGTGTTCCGCCTCACCTTAAAACCGACTCGCAGGGTAGGCCTGAGGTTAAATCACTGCGAGCCGGCAAGGGGCACCCCAGAACGGAGGGGTCCGTCTCGGGGCGGTCGATAAGCGACCACCCCGGAGCTCCCTAAGGAGCTGAAGAACTGGCCCGCACCTCCACCGCTCTCGAGCGCTCCTCTGTAAGCAGAGGAGGTGAGAACGGCCGGTACGGGCGTGCGCAAGAATTGGGCACCCCCTGGAACACAGAAAGGGTGCCCGTCGCCAAGTGGCCAGTTGGGCGGGGTCCCCCGACCTTCCGCCCACGGCCAGACACTATTCGGGGGCGCGCAAGTATTGAGCACGTCGACGCCCCCGAACCGGACGGCGGGGCGGGAGCGTCTGTCCCGTACGCTCCCGCACCCGCAACTCCTCTCGTTTCGCCGCCATCACCTCGCTAGCAAACGAGGCGACGGCGGCCCAACACTGTTGGCTGCCGACCATAGGTTAGGTTAGGTTAGGTTAGGTTAGGTTAGGTTAGGTTAGGTTAGGTTAGGTTTTTTTTTTTTTTTTTTTTTTTTTTTTTTTTTTTTTTTTTTTTTATGTCGTGCCTAGCTACACCCCCGATGTTAACATTTCGGAGACTTTCCTACTATATAAGTCTTTCATTCCAGTTCTCACTTTTAGTCAAACTCTCATTCCGCATACCTTATCTTTCTTGCATTCAACCTTTCACTCAGTTTTCAGGTGGGATTCCTGCTATTCTCGCTTCTAATTTTTTATTTTTCTTTATTTCTTATAGCTATAGGTTAAATAAGTTCTTACACCGTGCCTTTCTTGTGCTTTGGCATTCTTTTTCTTATTTTCTATCTTATTATTACATATGCTTCTTATTTTTATTACTTGTATTTTTTTTATTTACTTATACTACTACTATATTACTATTAGTGATTATACATTTTCTAAGTGGGTTGTGGGTTTACATTTTTCTTATATTTATTTTACAATTTTACTATTTCTAATTTATACATTTAGTTTCAGTTTCTTATTTTACTATATACCTATACATATCTTACTTATTACCTATGATATATCTACCTACAACATAATTTTATATTATGTTGCTGTAATTTTCTTTCAGTCTGTTTTGTTTATTTTATTTACATATTTGCATATTTCTGTACAATAGTCTAATAGCTTGTTTCTTTCTTTCCCTGATATAATTTCTTTTAGGTTTGTCACTGTAACGCTACATCCTATCTCGTGCTCCAGATTATATCTTTGTCTTAGGAAGATTGGACATTCCGCCAGTAGGTGAGGAACTGTCTCCTCTGTGTCGGAGTCACAAGTACATGATGGGCTCTCCTTGCACTTGAATCGAGTCAAGTACTCTGAGAACCCACCATGCCCCGTCAGGACCTGTGTGGTGTGTCTGTTTGGTGTGAACTTCCTGATAATTCTGTACGCGTCTACCGCGCTAGGAAAGAAGAGCTTTGTGATCGAGGCGGTGTCGCCAGACTCGTACCGGCGGCCCCACTCGCCCAGCGTATCAGTACGAATACTGCGCTTGACGAATGAGACCGGACACAAGTCGTAATCCGGCGACCTCCTCGACCCCAAAGCTGCCTCCTTCGCCAGTTCGTCGGCCCTCTCGTTTCCCTCCAACCCCACGTGCGCCCTTACCCAGTGCAAAATTATAGTTTTGCCTGACAAAAAACCGCTTTTTATATTTTTTCTGGCTTCAACTGCTAGGGGATGGAGTGAACTGGGATTCACGACCGTCTGGAGAGCCGCGGTTGAGTCGCTGAACACGCCGAAAGTTGTCGCACTGTGTTTCAAAATCATCCTCGTTGCCTCGCATATGGCCAAAAGTTCTGCCTGGTAAACTGTGCAGTATGATGACAGACCTAGTTTCCGAGCTCTTATTTCGGTCCCATCTTTCCAAAATGAAAGTGCAGCTCCGACTTTATCTGCTATTTTGCTGCCATCGGTATAAATTTTGATCTCGAGATGTTCTAATTGATCCACCTGCTCATTGTTTTCCAGGTTGATGAACTTCAGGCTCATATGTTCGGCAGGATGAGGACTTTCCGCTGCAGAGGACATTCGCTCGATCTCCCTCCCGGCCATGCCTGGTATTGTCTCTCCCCTTCTCACTCTGTAAAGGAGCGCTGCCTCTTTGACTCTTAAGTCAAGAGGGAGTATACCCGACAATACCAAGGCCGAATTGAGGGAGACCGTGCGATATGCCTTACAGATTTTCTGTGCGAAGCTCCGCTGAATGAAATTCAGTCGCTTCTTGATGCCCAACTTCTCAACCGCCGGCGCCCACGCGCCAGCCGCGTACAAAATTACAGGTTCCACGGTCGCTGTGTAGATGGTGTGTATGACTTCTGGATGCAGACCCCAACTCGTTTTCGCCGCCCTGGTCAGCTGTTTGTGGATAGCTGTTACTCTCCGGCACACGTTCTCTACGTGTGCGTTGAACGTCAACTTGTTGTCGATGATGAGGCCTAGGATTTTAATTTCTCTTGACATGCCAATGTCGACCCCTCCCATGCTAAGCCGTGGTGTGTCATATTTCAGTTTATTTGTGATGACCATAGCATTGGTCTTATGTGGAGCAAATTTTAACTTGTTTCTGTCACCCCACGCCTTAACATGTTCGAGGGCGGCACTGGCCTGCCTCTCTATTTCCCCACCTGTGTCTCCACAAAACACGAGGACGACATCGTCTGCAAACGCCTGCGCATACTCGCCTCTCTTCTCCAGACTGTGCAACAGTGGATCCAGTAACAAATTCCATAAGATTGGTCCGCCGATAGAGCCCTGGACGCAGCCCTTTCTGGTTCTTATTGTGTGCTCCTTTCCAGCGTATCTCACATGCACTTGTCGGTCGCTCATGTAACTATTGAGCACTCTTCTAAGCCTTTCCGGACACTCCTCCTCTACCAGTCGCATTTTAATCGCCGGCCACCATGCGCTGTCGAAGGCGCCCTCTATATCCAGTGACACAACAGTCACGATTTTCTTACGTTCCAGGTTGTCCCGTATATGTTGGATCAGGGTACAGAGGGCGTCCTCGCAGCTCCTTTGCGACATAAATCCATATTGGTGGGGACTGATCCTCGAGTGAAGATGGTGTCGAAGTCTCGACATAATCATCTTTTCGAGGATCTTCCCCAGCACTGGAAGGAGGCCAATTGGTCTATACGATTTAGGCTGCGAATAGTTGTCTTTGCCCGGCTTACGTAACGCCACGACCGTCGCTTCTTTCCAGGTCTTCGGAAAGTAGTGCAATGTGAGGCACTTGTTAGCAAGATTGAGGAACAATTCCGGCTCATTTCTGATGGCGTGGCTGCAGATGTCTGCCGTGAAACCGTCGGCACCAGGTGCCTTCTTGGGGTTGAAGGATCGGACCGCTGTCTCGAGCTCTACAGGGGTGAACGGTGGGTCACACAGCTCCCCATATGGTCCACCAGCCACCACCTCCGATTCTTCTCTCAGACGTTTTTGTTCCGCCGTGTCCTCGCTCCCCAAGTCGTCCGGGTAGAATGTTTCAGCCAATAATTTGGCTGAGCCTTCCTCATCTAGCGCCACGCCATTCACCTCCAGGAGTACGTCCTCAGCTCTACCCGCGGTTCGTCCAATTACCCGATAGATCCCCTCCCACAACCCTTCTTTATCCTGCTTACAGCAGAACTCCTTCCAGGATTCGATCTGGGCTCTCTTTGCCGCCGTTTCATACCTTTCTTTGCACTCCAGGTACTCACTCACGACGCCGGCTCTGCGGACCGGCGCTGCGCATCTTATTCGCCGCCTCTTGGTGGTGACTTCTCGCTTCATTGCGGCTAGCTCTTCGGACCACCACGGGACCGACAGTTTTTGACTCTTAAGTTTTTTGGGGATGCTGCTGCTACACGCCTTAGCAATGATCTGGTTGAGCTCGTTTATAACTTCATCCATTTCTCCGCTTTCTGTGATGTTTTTAATCCTATTAATGGTTAAATTTCTGCTCACTTTGAGTTCAACCAGTTCTCTATGAAACTCCTCCCAGTTGGCCTTTCTCGTGTTATATTGGCGTGTAGTCCTTGCGATGTCAACTCCCCTAGACCTTTTGAGCTTAATGTCAAAAGTGATGCCATTGTGGTCCGAGCTTGTGAGGTTTGTTTCAACCTTCCAGTTCACCACCAAGTCTAGAGCGCTTGCCGTGCAGATAGTGACATCAACGTGGCTCTTGAACCTCGTTGTGCCCCTTATTGTATCAAAAGTAGGGGTGTTCCCCGTGTTGAGCACCTGGAGGCCCATCTCGTCTATCAACTGCTGCAGTTTCTTCCCTCGTGAGTTAACTTCCTCACTACCCCACCACGTGTTCCACGCATTCCCATCTCCCCCCATAATAATTTTTCCAAGCCCAGGTTTGGCTGCGATATTTTTTAATTTGGCCAAATATGGTTCAATTGGTCGATCCGGCTCGAGGTAAAATGAAACCAGAGTGATCTTCCAGTCGACAGTTTTTAGACCCACTACTACTATGTTGTTCGTAGTGAGGTCGGGGTATTGGGTCACATCTATATGTGGATCAAAGATCGCAATCGCTGCCTTGACCTTTTCTTCTTCTGTCGGGTTATTTTGGTAGACTCTGGTCCCCGGGTAACTCCTCATCACCCGAGCCGTATCCACCCAAGGCTCCTGGATCAGGACTGCCATTGCCTTGCGTTTTGTTGCTTCTATAAGCATTTCTTGTTGAGCCAGCTTCTTTTTTCTGAGATTTGTTTGGAACACGTGATAGGCGGAGTTCACTGCCTGGCTGCCCTTAGCAATATGCTACGGCTGACCTGGCCAGTGCCTCCCAGCGCCTTCGGACGGGACACTCTTGGCTGAAAGCGTTGTGCTCTGTGCGGTCAAGCCTCGCCCTCCTGCAGTTCTTGCATGATGGCGTTGCATTGACGACCCAGACATCACATTGCGCTTTCAAATGTGGTCCCCCACAGTGACAGCACGTCTCTTGAGTTTCGGTGCACACTCCCCTCACGTGTCCGTATGCCAGGCAGCGCGAGCATTGCACCAGTGGTGAATGATCTGCTACCCTAACCCGCTGTAGGTCCACGTGAAGGGTCCCGATCGCTGTCATTTTAGTCCATAGCTTCGGTGAGACCGTTAGGACCACGTGGTTGGTGTGGGGGTTCCTCGCCCTTTTTCTGAATTTGACTGTCATTCTTTTGTCCTCCTTGTTGAGTCCATCAAAGATATCCCTGTTTTGCTTTTTTATGGCCCCAAGCACTTCTTCATCTGTATTGATGCTCAATACATCTTTCAACATCACCATTGGGTCCTTATTTTTGATGTCCTCAACATGGAGTCGCTCCTTCTCCAGCCTTTTTCTAGCGCTGTCTCTGTCTGCTGCAGTTTGACAACCCAAGATAATCTTTCTGTCTTTAGCTTTCCTGACCTTTTCTATCTTGATCCACCCCTCCTTTGCATCCACTGCCTTCCTCACCCTTTCTAAAACCTGGTCTCCGGTTTCTTCCTCCTTATCCGATGTGATCATAATGGAGTGCAACGGCGGTTTTTGATGTTGCATTTTGGGTGGGTTGGCAACTACACAGGCATATGTTGGTTTTCTCTGCAGCTCTGTGTTAATTTGCAGCGCGGACTTTAGTTCTCGCATTTCATCTGCGTTTTTTGCGAGCAGTTCTGCATGTTCTTGCAGTTTTGCCGTTAGATTTTCCATCTCGGGCAGATGAATGGGTGTTGGGATGGGCGGATCAGTACGTGTCTCTACCTTTTCTCTGCCGGTCTCCATCTGCTTCACTAGTTCTACAAGTTTGTCTATCCACTGCGTGACATCCGTTTTAATTTCGGATCTTAAGTTCCTGGCTAGCCCGAGGGATGTTTTCGCCTTTTTGGCTATGTCCCTGGCTTCAGACGTTTTGTCAGGGTACAATTTCCCACATACGGGGCTATGCTCTATTGGCTGAGGTGTTTTAGCCTTTTTAGTCTTTTCTACCTCTGTTATTTTATCTGTATGCCTGGTGGTGGTTTTTGGCGGGCTATACTCCAATCGTTTAGTCGGCCGCAGTGGATCACCCGCTCGTTCGTGAGAAGTTGTCTTTGAAGTGCTGGCCTTACTCTCAAAGGTCTCTAAACTTCTCCTTACAATCGATTTTTTAGTAATTGTTTTCGATGGTGACGTGCGGGTGGGCTCCTCTTCTGAGCTTTTTGGCGGTGTCCTTTGTGAGACAAACATTGTATGGGGGTGTGCTATTCCTACTGTGAAGAAGTGTTGCTAGTGGGGTATGTATAGGGTACCCCAGGTAGCGTGTGTTTTCTGAAGAGTATGTAAAGGTACTCTATCAGATCGTGTGATGTGGTGTGTAATGTATGTAGCGTGGATATCAAGTGTGTGTATGTGTGTATTGTTTGTCCACGGCTGAGAGATGTGTGTGTGTATGAGCGCGTTGAGTAATGTATGTGTGAGTGTAGCTGTTTATGTGTCGTGCATGCACAGGTACTCTATCGTTCTCCGTTCAGCAGTCGTACCTATGGTAAGTAATAAGGTACTTATAACCTTATTTCTTACCTGTAGAGTCAATAGGGTTTTGGTCTATTTAAGTGATCAGTAGAAAGAAAATTACTAACAACGTCACAGTATTTGCTCTATCTAGAGCTATCTTATACTTATATCTAGTTCCTAGCTGTAGCCCAGCTACGTCTTACTCTAACAATTGAGGCCAATAAGCCTTGTCTTAAAAATAGTGTATAGAATGTATAAAGAACTAAAACTAATATTAAGGGTTTTTTCCCCGGTCTTATAATACTAAAACAACAATTCGTCACTCTGCCCGCTCTAGTAGTCTTCCCCGACTATTTTTCTGCCGAAAAAACCAGTTCCCTGGTGTAATTTTAACCGAAACAGTGATAATTTGGCCCCAAAACTCTACACGTTCAATGTAGAGCCGTGTAGAGTGGCCCAACAGGCAGCCCCCGCCAAGCCCTTTTCAACAAACCCAAACACGCCACCGCTAGTCCAAGGGGTTCCTGAGAAACAGAGCTTCAAAACTTTTCAAAATGGCCGCCAAAATTTTCAAAATCTCTGTTTCTCCCGAACCACTGGGCCGATTTTATTCGTGTTTGGGGTTATCTCCAAGTCCGCGACGAGACCTACCCGCTGATGGCCTTTTTGAAACAAAAAATTTTAAAAACCCCAAAACCCTTAAAAACCCCTTTCCCGGATGGGGCAGTGGCCGCCGAGACGCACAGAGCAAACCACACTCCTCTACGATGCCCCGTTTCAGAATTACAGACGATCAAAGCCTTTCAAGATGGCGGCTGAGCTGTCAAAGTCGAACTTTGATCGTCCGTATCTCCGGCCCCAGACGTCGCAGACCAGCCAAATTTGGGTTTGCTCTGGTCGTCCCGACCCCCTCTACCTCACCGAGTGCCTTTCGGCCCCCCAAAATTTTATGGCTTCAAAACTCCTGATTTTCAGGAGGCGGGCAGAATATCACCTCTTAAGGTCTATGCTGAAAACCACAGCTTCCTACACCTATTTGTTGCGGAGCTATGGGGTTTTGAAGTTTTCCAAAATGGCCGCCGAGCTGTCAAAACCGAACTTTGAACGAAGATATCTCGGCAACCACTTGTCCTAAAATGTTCGGACTTTCTTTAGCAGGCTTAGCGCCTCCTCGGGTACCTTTTTGAAGGGGTCTGGAGCTAAAATAAAATTTTCTCTCCAATCACCTCCAAACCCGTTTCAGGCGAAAGTCCTTTGCCCGAACCTTTTTACATCCAAAACCCCGAAGCTCTAAGCCCCCCCGTTGTCGAGCTATCGAACTCTGAAAATTTTAAAAACTAAAAACAAGATGGCGGAAAATTCAAAAATTTTTATACTAAGGGCTACAGGACCCAGCTTTGGGTCTCTAAATACTGATTTTGGGTCTCTGAGACCGATTTAACCTTAAAAAATATTTATTTCCTATTTATTTTGGATATATTTACAAAAAACATAAAAAATTCAACAGCTCGGTCGTGGTAGGCGCTAAAAATACACAAAAAACGTTAAAAAATAGGTTAAATTAAGGTCTATACGTAACTTAACTAAAATAAATTTTTCCTCAAATTCGGCTAAACAATTTTTTAAAATTACAAAAAATTTTTGTTTTTTAATTACAATGTCCACAAAAAATGTCCAAAAATTTTTCTTTTGTTTTCTACTTGTTCTGCTAATGAGCGCGCAAAAAATAGCAATTGCCGAATTTTGAATTTTCCCTTTGTTTGGAAGTTATATTGGTGCAAAGTTTATAACTTCTAATTAAAAATAATTAAGAACCACTGGTTTTAAAAATCTAATTTTTTCGGAAATATGCAGAGCTTGGTACCTTCTATAATCTTCCCAATTTTGAAGTGGCTGTGGTGACTCCTTGTCGTACCTCGTGCAGAAAAGCACGTGGTCGGAAAAACCCTTTCGGCTCTCTACCGGGAAAACTAACTGTTTTCCGGGAAAGCCGAAGCTGCCAGGTGGTGGGGGCCTATGAAACCCACACACAGACACTTTTTTCACGAAGATCGCTTCACTTTCCACTGATTTATTGGAGTTTTAGTGTGGTTTTTGCATACACTTAACCCCCAAAATTCACTGTTTTTCGCGAATAACTTTCGCTGCGAATTCGCGCGATCGAAGATCGAATTGCAGGCGTATGCAGCGCGGCGAGACGCAAAAAATGATATATAGCACTTTGATATAAGTCGCGAAAGACCCACTTTTTCGAATTTTCAAAAGTCGGAGCGGTACGAAAACGTGGTGGTTTGCTCAGAGGGTCGAGTGAGACTGGGTTAGGTTAGGTTAGGTTAGGTTAGGTTTTTTTTTTTTTGTTTTCGCGGGGAATGCATTTACGCACCGTCATCCCTGCTGCGGGGGTAGCAGGGACGGTGTGTGGGGCTCCCGGCCCGAGAGAGAGGGCCGTCCTACCCACTAAACCCCGCGGTGTTCCGCCTCACCTTAAAACCGACTCGCAGGGTAGGCCTGAGGTTAAATCACTGCGAGCCGGCAAGGGGCACCCCAGAACGGAGGGGTCCGTCTCGGGGCGGTCGATAAGCGACCACCCCGGAGCTCCCTAAGGAGCTGATGAACTAGCCCGCACCTCCACCGCTCTCGAGCGCTCCTCTGTAAGCAGAGGAGGTGAGAGCGGCCGGTACGGGCGTGCGCAAAAAAGTGGGCACCCCCTGGAACACAGAAAGGGTGCCCGTCGCCAAGTGGCCAGTTGGGCGGGGTCCCCCGACCTTCCGCCCACGGCCAGACACTATTCGGGGGCGCGCATGTAATTAGCACGTCGACGCCCCCGAACCGGACGGCGGGGCGGGAGCGTCTGTCCCGTACGCTCCCGCACCCGCAACTCCTCTCGTTTCGCCGCCATCACCTCGCTAGCAAACGAGGCGACGGCGGCCCAACACTGTTGGCTGCCGACCATGGCTTGCACCACAGCCGGCAGCGACAAATTTACACCGACAGGTTAGGTTAGGTTAGGTTAGGTTTTTTTTTTTTTTTTTTTTTTTTTGTTTTCGCGGGGAATGCATTTACGCACCGTCATCCCTGCTGCGGGGGCAGCAGGGACGGTGTGTGGGGCTCCCGGCCCGTGAGAGAGGGCCGTCCTACCCACTAAACCCCGCGGTGTTCCGCCTCACCTTAAAACCGACTCGCAGGGTAGGCCTGAGGATAAATCACTGCGAGCCGGCAAGGGGCACCCCAGAACGGAGGGGTCCGTCTCGGGGCGGTCGATAAGCGACCACCCCGGAGCTCCCTAAGGAGCTGATGAACTAGCCCGCACCTCCACCGCTCTCGAGCGCTCCTCTGTAAGCAGAGGAGGTGAGAGCGGCCGGTACGGGCGTGCGCAAAAAAGTGGGCACCCCCTGGAACACAGAAAGGGTGCCCGTCGCCAAGTGGCCAGTTGGGCGGGGTCCCCCGACCTTCCGCCCACGGCCAGACACTATTCGGGGGCGCGCATGTAATTAGCACGTCGACGCCCCCGAACCGGACGGCGGGGCGGGAGCGTCTGTCCCGTACGCTCCCGCACCCGCAACTCCTCTCGTTTCGCCGCCATCACCTCGCTAGCAAACGAGGCGACGGCGGCCCAACACTGTTGGCTGCCGACCATGGCTTGCACCACAGCCGGCAGCGACAAATTTACACCGACAAGGCCCGTAAGGGCGATACGCGGCCCGTCCCACGCCGGGCACACGGCGAGTGTGTGCTCCGCCGTGTCCACGACGCCACTTGAGCAGTGGCGACACACGGGGTCCGGCTCCACCCCAGCCACCTCCCACAGGTACTTGGCGAATACGCCATGCCCTGTGAGGAGCTGACTGAGGTGAAATGTCGGCGCTCCGTGTGCCCTCTCCACCCAAGCCCGCAGGACGGGCCGGACAGCCCCCACGAGCCGGGGGCTAACTGAGGGGCCTACCAACCTCTCGGCCCACTTCCGGAAGAGATCGTCGCGAGCCGACTGTCTCCAGCGGTCGATCTCGTCCGGAAGGGGCCGTCCACCGTTACTTCGCACCAGGGCGCTCTCCTCGTATACACTTTTGAGGACTCCAGCCTCGAGATCCCAGGGGAGACTTCCTGCAATTAGGCACGCCGCCTCGTAGGAGACGGTGCAGTACGCTCGTGCCGCCCTCTGCGCAATCGACCGCTGCGGACGCCGCAGCA
The DNA here is from genome assembly GCA_948477245.1 of Thumatha senex. Lineage (NCBI taxonomy): Eukaryota > Metazoa > Arthropoda > Insecta > Lepidoptera > Erebidae > Thumatha > Thumatha senex. The sequence goes on along the minus strand of OX419750.1, from coordinate 174,795 downwards.
GCGGGATTGTCTTGGCGCAGAGGGCGTGCGCCCAGATGGGCGCTCCATACAACGCCTTTGAGCGCACTACACTGTCGTAGAGGCGACGGCACGCACTATTTGGGCCTCCCCGATTGGGGAGCAGCCTCGCCAGCCTTCCGGCGTACGACAACAACTTTGGCGACAGACGCCGGAAGTGCTCGACGAAGCCCCATCGGCTGTCGAGTACCAAACCAAGATACTTAATACTCGACCCGACAGCGATGGGGGTGCCGCTCACCACAATCTGACAATCTCGAGGTGGCCCTCGCCGAGGCCCGTGAAAGAAAACGGCCTCGGACTTTTCGAGGGCCACCTGGAGTCCTAGCGCCCTGATGCGGCTGACCACCTGGGCAACGCCCGCGGTGGCCAGGACTTTCGCCTCGCGAAAATCTGGGCCCCGCGCGGTAACTAGGGTATCGTCGGCGTAACAAAGGACGCCGACTCCCCGAAGAGTAGCACCGCGCAGGACCCAATCGTATCCGATGTTCCACAGGAGCGGACCCAGAACCGACCCCTGTGGAACACCGCACGACATATTTGTGCGGACTACCCCCGACCGGGCCGGATAGGAGATGGCCCGGTCGACAAAGTAGTCCGCGAGAATGCGCCTGAGGTACCACGGGACATTGTGGTACCTCAGCGCCTCGGCGATGGTCTGCCAGGGGATGGTGTTGAAGGCGTTCGCGATGTCGAGCGACACCGCCAGCAACACCTCCCCCCGACCGACCGCCTCCTCAACGCTGTCCCGGAGCCGGGAAATGGCGTCCAGGGTCGACCTCCCGCGACGAAAACCGTACTGGCCGTCATTGAGATTGGGCCCCGCCCCCTCCAGGTGCCCGACGAGACGCGCCGCGAGCACCCGCTCGAGCAGCTTGCTCATCTCGTCGAGCAATACGATGGGGCGATAGGCCGACGGCGACTCGGCCGGGCGCCCGTGCTTCTTCAACAGCACGAGCCGCCCGGTTTTCCACTGTCGCGGGACCTTACCCGACGCCAAACACTCCGACAACAAAGACAGCGTCTCCTCCTCGAACGCCGGCATGACCAGGGCGATGACGCGCCCAGGGATGCCATCCGGACCGGGGGCGCGGTTCCTCGTTTTGAGTTTGAGGACCGCCGCCCCGAGCTCGGCATCTGACACGGGCGGAATCATCGCCTCTGTGACTGCCGGCGTCTGGCTTGGTGCCATCCGCGGTGGGACCCACTCTTCCCGCGCAGGAAAGAGGGAACTGACGACGTGGCCGACGAATGAGGGCTCGAGAGACTTGGTGAGGGGAGGCGCCCAGGGCCGGAGTTTGTCACTCACGGCTTTGTACGGGCGCCCCCACGGATCTTGATTGAGGCTCTCGAGCCATTCCTTCCAGGCCGCCTCCTTGGCGGCCTTGATCGCCGAGCTGAGGGCAGCTCGGGCAGCCCGGTATGCGGCGAGTAGTTCTTCTTCTCGGGCAGGGTCACTGTTTCTTCGGGCGCGTTGGCGAGTGTACCTGCGCTGGGCTGCGTGACTTGAGGTTCGCAGCCCAGCCAGCTCTTCATTCCACCAGTACACTCGCCGCCGCGGCTTGACAGACCCTGCCCTCTTCATGGCCGCATCGCAGACGCGAGTCAGGGCGCCGGAAAGCCGCCCAGCCCTCGCGTCCACGTCCGGGCTAACGTCGCCCGCGGCCCATCGCTCGACGATGGCCGCCTCCTTTGCCAGTTCCCGGTCCAGCGTCCGCAGACGCCACCGCGGACCTTCCTCAACCGAACGGCGGTCCCCGACCGCCGGGGTCCCGGAGCCGGTGTCGACGATGTCGAACCATATGTAGCGATGGTCCGACAGCGTCTCCACCCCCTCGACCACTTTCCAACCACGCGTGCGGCTCGCCAGGCCAGAACTGGCGAAGGACAGGTCAACGATGGAACAACCTGTCCCCGTTGGCCGCACGAACGTGTGGATCGACCCTCGGTTGAGCAGCACCAAGCCATTCGACACCGCCCATTCCTCTACCAACTCACCCCGGCTATCGGTGGCTGGAGATCCCCACGCCTGTGAGTGTGCGTTGAAGTCTCCAGCCACCACCACCGGGGTGGGGTGTGCTTCTGCCACCAGAGCCCCGACCTCTATTAACCATTGTTCAAACTCGGCGAGGCTTCTGTTTGGCGAGAAGTACACCCCGATCACTGCAACGTCTCCCAGCAGCGCGAGGACGCAGCCGCGTCCTTGGGAAACACTTTTGAACGCGCCCTGCTGGGAGACGATAGCCACCGACTCGTCGCGGCTGCCAGCCCAGTCATCACGGGCACGAACCGCGTACGGTTCGGCGACTACTGCCATAGACGCCCGCCACTGTACGGCGGACTGGATCAGCAGGTCTTGGGCCGCCGCACAGTGGCGGACATTGGCCTGCAGGATCGAGATTGGCGCCATTTAGTTCTGGGCGATGTCCATTCTCTCCTCCGTGTTGGTTTGAGTGGGCGAGCGCTTGCGCCCGGCACCACCACGACGTGTCCTTTTTTTGGACGCCGCCATGCAGGCCTTAACGCCTAAACGGTGCGCAGCAGGAGTTCCCGCCGCCGCGCAGATAGGGCAATTTGGCTCTTCAGAACAACCAGCAGCCTTATGGCCGGGCTGCCCGCAGCGGAAACAGAGTGCGCTGCGGTCAACACCCGCAGCGCACCGGGCCCCAACGTGCCCCACTTCCAGGCAACGGAAACACCGCTGCGGTCGAGCCTCCAAGAGAGCGACACGGACGCGGGACCATCCGATCGCAACTGGGCGGCCATCAGTTATAATCTTGGCCGCCGCGATCGGGCATTTTACCCACGCCGTGCCCTCGCGACCTGCTTGGCGAATGATTTCTCCGACAGTGATGCTGGTGGTGGTGCACCCTCCTACGTCCGCCACCACCTTCGCTATGGCCTCCTTAGTGGCCGCATCGCCAAGACCGGAGATGCGCAGTTCCGCGCACTTCTCCGGTCGTGCGATGCGGACATCTTCTCCCAGAGCCGCTTTGAGATGCTCTGCTAGAGCATCGGCTTTCTGGCATCTCTCTGCGCCCGCCACTTCAAGGATGCGGCCTCCGGTGGCCGCCGTACGGAACCGGAGGCCTCCGATGCCGAGGCTCTGTAAGTCGACTTTTTGTTCCGCCTCGGCCAGTTTGGCGGCATAGGTTACGCCCTTATCGACCGCGTCCTTCTGCAGTGTAATCACTACAGCTGCAGTGCGGGGGGCGCGGAGTTTCATGGCGTTCTTCTTAGCGCCTGCCTTTGTAGACGCCGGTGTCGTTTTCACAGCTGATTGCTTCGCCGTTGGCACTTTTTTGGGGCGCCCAGCCACCACATTCCACGCCTCGGTCAGAGGTTGAGGCGTGGGTGCAGGCTGCAGAAGCTCCTGGCGCGCTGCCTCGGCTTCTTGTGCCGCAGCGGTCTTCTTCTTTTTCTTAGTTCTTTTCTTCGGCACAGGGGCAGAAGATAAAGAAGTTGCGGGGAGAAGGGGAGCTTCCGTCTCCTCCAGCAATGGGCCAGAGACGGGAGCAGAAGAACGTGTCGCCAGTGAGGCACTAGTGACACCCGCTGAACAACGCTTGGGAGGTCCGGGGCGCGCAGCCTCAGAGACATTACCGGCAGAACGGCCAAGCGAGAGCGAAGACCCGGCAACGGAGCGGGCGGCATTACGGGCGTCTGCCTGAAGGGGGGGGCGCAGTCGCGGCTCTGGGAGCAAGCGGTCCCCAATGCCGTCGAAGCGCGCGTCCAGGAGGAACAGAATCTCCTCGCGCGACATCGACGGCGGGGCTCTCGCCTGCTTCTTTAATATTTCTATTTCTGCCCGCATGGCAGCCAGCTCCCGCTGCAGGCGGGCGGTTTCTTCAGAAACCGTGCGAGCACGTAGTTCCCGCACGTGTTCCATTATGCTACCTGCAGCGGACCTTAGGCCCTGTACACTTTGGCCCTTGAGGCGGGAGGATTTGTGGGCGATGCAGCGGATCGACTCCACCGCCTCCTCAACCGCCTTCTCTAGCTGCTCGGCTCTGAGATCCGCCGCAGCTGGTGGCTTCTTCTTCGCTTGCCTTTCTTCTTCTTCCGGAGTGGGAGACTGGCGAAGGAAGGAGAGACGTCTCTCCTCCCTCATTCGGAGCTCTTTCGCTAGCTCCTCCTCTGCCTGGAGCTCTAGCTCCCGCTCCTTGGCCTCGATGTACTCGGCCTTGGCCTTTGCTAGGCCGACGTACTGCCCAGTAGTAGGTGGGCGTCCTCGCCCACGTTTACCGGGTTGGCCCCGGACAGTGTTAGGGCCAACCGACTCCTCGCTATCCCCCTCCGACCCTGAGTTCCGGCGTTTACGCCACAGCCGGGAACTCAGAGGGGAAGGAAGACCCGAGGCCACATCCATCAACGAGCAAACGCTGCTGTCGGTATCCGACAGCTGCAGCTCTTTCCTCACGCTGCGCGGCGGTGTGTCGCACCGCGACACCGACACCCGCAGTTCCTTGAGGCCTGGAACCGGAGTTCCGGGCCTCACCTCTTCGACAGCCTCATCGTTTGTTAAGTCAAAGTCCATATTCAAGCCAGTATTGTTAGTTTGTCCCCCACAAGGGGAGAAGATCGATCGAATTTTATTATTTTCAAGTGCCATATTGAATCCCACGAGCATGAGACGATACAAAACGACTCCCTGGGTGACGCTCATTCCAGGGAGCGGGATGGATACTGTGGGGTGCTCCAGGTGCCCCACAGGTTTTAACGACTTCGCTGTCGGGTGTTATAGACTTTTCCCTGTCGCGGGCCGGCCAATGAAGGCAAGCCCTTCGGTCCCAAGGACCACCGCGTACCAACTGGTGCCACCAGCTGGATTGTTGCGAAGACCCTGGAGATTGCGAAACGCGAGGAGGGGGGCTAGCCCTCCCCAACTCCGACGCTGGCACAAATGCCTGTAGGCCCCTGCGCGAGCAGACAGCCTACGCGTCCACACCACAAAACCTCGCTACTACCGGCCGGAACCGGGAGCGACACCAACGATGAAACGCTTCAACCGGCCAGGCCGGGAGCGGTCACAAATGCCGTGGGCCTTGCAGGCCCACCATACCACGACCCCCTCGTGCAAAGGGGTCAACTTCACGTCCACACAACGTAAAGACAAACTTCTACCGGCCGAAACCGGGAGAGACGACAACGAAGGCGAAAATCGACAACGAAGCGCTACTACCGGCCAGGCCGGGAGCTTTCACCTTTTCGCAGGCCTTGCAGGCCTGCCACGCTGCGACCCCCACAACACGGGGTCGACTGTCGGGATATTGGTACATTGGTTAACACACACAGTACTGAAGACTGCGCCCATTAGCCGATGCTCCAGGGTGCACCAGCAAAGCCCAGTTTCCACTCCCACCCGGGCGGTCCCCGGGGAGGATAGGAAACTGAACCGCCAACGTGGAGGTTCCCCGACCTAGCACCCCAGGTTAGGTTAGGTTTTTTTTTTTTTTTTTTGTTTTCGCGGGGAATGCTTTTACGCACCGTCATCCCTGCTGCGGGGGCAGCAGGGACGGTGTGTGGGGCTCCCGGCCCGTGAGAGAGGGCCGTCCTACCCACTAAACCCCGCGGTGTTCCGCCTCACCTTAAAACCGACTCGCAGGGTAGGCCTGAGGTTAAATCACTGCGAGCCGGCAAGGGGCACCCCAGAACGGAGGGGTCCGTCTCGGGGCGGTCGATAAGCGACCACCCCGGAGCTCCCTAAGGAGCTGAAGAACTGGCCCGCACCTCCACCGCTCTCGAGCGCTCCTCTGTAAGCAGAGGAGGTGAGAGCGGCCGGTACGGGCGTGCGAAAAGAGTGGGCACCCCTGGAACACAGAAAGGGTGCCCGTCGCCGAGTGGCCAGTTGGGCGGGGTCCCCCGACCTTCCGCCCACTGCCAGACACTATTCGGGGGCGCGCATGTAATGAGCACGACGACGCCCCCGAACCGGACGGCGGGGCGGGAGCGTCTGTCCCGTACGCTCCCGCACCCGCAACTCCTCACGTTTCGCCGCCATCACCTCGCTAGCAAACGAGGCGACGGCGGCCCAACACTGTTGGCTGCCGACCATGGCTTGCACCACAGCCGGCAGCGACAAATCAACTCCGACAAGGCCCGTAAGGGCGATACGCGGCCCGTCCCACGCCGGGCACACGGCGAGTGTGTGCTCCGCCGTGTCCACGACGCCACTTGAGCAGTGGCGACACACGGGGTCCGGCTCCACCCCAGCCACCTCCCACAGGTACTTGGCGAATACGCCATGGCCTGTGAGGAGCTGACTGAGGTGAAATGTCGGCGCCCCGTGTGCCCTCTCCACCCAAGCCCGCAGGACGGGCCGGACAGCCCCCACGAGCCGGGGGCTAACTGAGGGGCCTACCAACCTCTCGGCCCACTTCCGGAAGAGATCGTCGCGAGCCGACTGTCTCCAGCGGTCGATCTCGTCCGGAAGGGGCCGTCCACCGTTACTTCGCACCAGGGCGCTCTCTTCATACACCTTTTTGAGGACTCCAGCCTCGAGATCCCAAGGGAGGCTTCCTGCAATCAGGCACGCCGCCTCGTAGGAGACGGTGCAGTACGCTCGTGCCGCCCTCTGCGCAATCGACCGCTGCGGACGCCGCAGCAGCGGGATTGTCTTGGCGCAGAGGGCGTGCGCCCAGATGGGCGCTCCATACAACGCCTTTGAGCGCACTACACCGTCGTAGAGGCGACGGCATGCACTATTTGGGCCTCCCCGATTGGGGAGCAGCCTCGCCAGCCTTCCGGCGTACGACAATAACTTTGGCGACAGACGCCGGAAGTGCTCGACGAAGCCCCATCGGCTGTCGAGTACCAAACCAAGATACTTAATACTCGACCCGACAGCGATGGGGGTGCCGCTCACCACAATCTGACAATCTCGAGGTGGCCCTCGCCGAGGCCCGTGAAAGAAAACGGCCTCGGACTTTTCGAGGGCCACCTGGAGTCCTAGCGCCCTGATGCGGCTGACCACCTGGGCAACGCCCGCGGTGGCCAGGACTTTCGCCTCGCGAAAATCTGGGCCCCGCGCGGTAACTAGGGTATCGTCGGCGTAACAGAGGACGCCGACTCCCCGAAGAGTAGCACCGCGCAGGACCCAATCATATCCGATGTTCCACAGGAGCGGACCCAGAACCGACCCCTGTGGAACACCGCACGACATATTTGTGCGGACTACTCCCGACCGGGCCGGATAGGAGATGGCCCGGTCGACAAAGTAGTCCGCAAGAATGCGCCTGAGGTACCACGGGACATTGTGGTACCTCAGCGCCTCGGCGATGGTCTGCCAGGGGATGGTGTTGAAGGCGTTCGCGATGTCGAGCGACACCGCCAGCAACACCTCCCCCCGACCGACCGCCTCCTCGACGCTGTCCCTGAGCCGGGAAATGGCGTCCAGGGTCGACCTCCCGCGACGAAAACCGTACTGGCCGTCATTGAGATTGGGCCCCGCCCCCTCCAGGTGCCCGACGAGACGCGCCGCGAGCACCCGCTCGAGCAGCTTGCTCATCTCGTCGAGCAGTACGATGGGGCGATAGGCCGACGGCGACTCGGCCGGGCGCCCGTGCTTCTTCAACAGCACGAGCCGCCCGGTTTTCCACTGTCGCGGGACCTTACCCGACGCCAAACACTCCGACAACAAAGACAGCGTCTCCTCCTCGAACGCCGGCATGACCAGGGCGATGACGCGCCCAGGGATGCCATCCGGACCGGGGGCGCGGTTCCTCGTTTTGAGTTTGAGGACCGCCGCCCCGAGCTCGGCATCTGACACGGGCGGAATCATCGCCTCTGTGTCTGCCGGCGTCTGGCTTGGTGCCATCCGCGGTGGGACCCACTCTTCCCGCTCAGGGAAGAGGGAACTGACAACGTGGCCGACGAATGAGGGCTCGAGAGACTTTGTGAGGGGAGGCGCCCAGGGCCGGAGTTTGTCGCTCACGGCTTTGTACGGGCGCCCCCACGGATCTTCGTTTAGGGTCTCGAGCCACTCCTTCCAGGCCGCCTCCTTGGCGGCCTTGATCGCCGAGCTGAGGGCAGCTCGGGCAGCCCGGTATGCGGCGAGTAGTTCTTCTTCTCGGGCAGGGTCACTGCTTCTTCGGGCGCGTTGGCGAGTGTACCTGCGCTGGGCTGCGTGACTTGAGGTTCGCAGCCCAGCCAGCTCTTCATTCCACCAGTACACTCGCCGCCGCGGCTTGACAGACCCTGCCCTCTTCATGGCCGCATCGCAGACGCGAGTCAGGGCGCCGGAAAGCCGCCCAGCCCTCGCGTCCACGTCCGGGCTAACGTCGTCACCTGCGGCCCATCGCTCGACGACGGCCGCCTCCTTTGCCAGTTCCCGGTCCAGCGTCCGCAGACGCCACCGCGGACCTTCCTCAACCGAACGGCGGTCCCCGACCGCCGGGGTCTCCGAGCCGGCGTTGACGATGTCGAACCATATGTAGCGATGATCCGACATCGTCTCCACCCCCTCGATCACCCTCCAACCACGTGTGCGGCTAGCCAGGCCAGAACTGGCAAAGGACAGGTCGATTATACTACGACCCGTCCCCGTTCGCCGCACGAACGTGTGGACCGACCCTCGGTTGAGCAGCACCAAGCCGTTGGACACCGCCCATTCCTCGACCATCTCACCCCGGCTATCGGTTTCTGGAGATCCCCACGCCTGTGAGTGTGCGTTGAAATCTCCAGCTACCACCACCGGGGTGGGGTGCGCTTCTGCCAACAGAGCCCCGACCTCAATCAACCAACGCTCATACTCAGCGAGGCTTCTGTTGGGCGAGAAGTAAACCCCGACTACTGCAACGTCTCCCAGCAGCGCGAGGACGCAACCGCGTCCCTGGAGCACCCTATCAAAAGCACCCCGCTGGGAGACGATAGCCACCAACTCGTCGCGGCTGCCAGCCCAGTTGTCGCGGGCGCGAACCGCGTACGGTTCGGCGACTATAGCCACAGTCGCCTGTAACTGTGCGACAGACTGAAGCAGCAGATCTTGAGCCGCCGCACAGTTACCGACGTTGGCCTGCAGTACCGAGATGGGAGCCATTTAGTTTTGGGCGATGTCCATCACCTCCTCTGAAACCTGGGTGGGCTGACGCGTACGTCCAGCACCACCCCGACGTCTCCTCTGCTTGGACGCCGCCAAGCAGGCTTTTGAGCCAAGCCGATGCGCAGCGGCAGCTCCCGCCGCCGCGCAGATGGGGCAGCTAAACGCCGCCGAGCAGCCGGCCGCCTTGTGACCGGACTGCCCACAACGGAAACAGAGTGCGCTGCGGTCCACTCCCGCAGCGCACCGGGCTCCTACGTGCCCCACCTCCAAGCAGCGGAAGCAGCGCTGCGGCCTGACTTCCAAAAGGACCGCACGAACGCGGGACCATCCGATCGTGAGAGGGCGGCCATCTGTGACTTTTTTGGCCGCCGCGATCGGGCACTTGACCCACGCCGTGCCCTCCCTGCCTGCCTGGCGAACAACGTCGCCAACAACGACACTGGTGGCGGCGCACCCTCCTACGTCCGCCACCACCCGCGCAACCACTTCCTTTGTGGCCGCGTCGCCTAGACCGGAGATGCGCAGCTCCGCGCACTTCTCCGGTCTGGCGACACGGACCTCCTCACCCAGAGCCGTCCTCAATTTCTCGGCGAGGGCGTCAGCCTTTTCGCACCTTTCGGCGCCTGCCACTTCCAAAATGCGGCCTCCAGTGGCCGCCGTACGGAAGCGTAAGCCTCCAATGCCGAGACCCTTGAGATCGACCTTCTGTTCGGCCTCGGCTAATTTGGAGGCGTATGTAACGCCCCTCTTTACCGCGTCCTGCTGCAGCGTTATCACCACTGCAGCGGTACGCGGGGCGCGGAGTTTAGGGGCGCGCTTTCCCACGGCAGGCGCTTTAGCGGGCGCCGGTGCCGACTGCGTCGCTGTCGGTTTGGCCAACGGCGCCTTCCTTTGCCGCCCCGCCACCACATTCCACGCCTCGGTTAGAGGTTGAGGCGTGGGTGCGGGCTGCAGACGCTTCTGGCGCGCCGCCTCAGCCTCTCGGGCCGCAGCGCTCTTCTTCTTGCGCTTGCCGGCTGTTTTATTTTTCCCCGAAGAGAGGGAGGGAGCCGGTGAAGCGGCTGAAGGAGCCTCCGTCTCCTCCAACGAAGGGCGGGAGACGGCAGAGGCGCCAGCGGTCTGAAGACGACGGGCGACACCAGCAGCAGTGCCAGAAGTTCCAGGTAGGGAACCCACCGATGAGCGAGCGGTTGCTCCAGTCTCAGGAGCCCCGACCGATACAGAAGCCCTGATGGAACGGGCGGCATTACGAGTATCCGCCTGCAGTGGCGGGCGCAGTCGCGGCTCTGGTAGCAGACGGTCTCCAATGCCGTCGAAGCGCGCGTCGAGGAGAAACAGGATTTCTTCGCGCGACATCGATGGCGGGGCGCTCGCCTGCTTTTTGAGTGTCTCCACTTCCGCCCGAAGAGCCGCCAGCTCGCGCTGTAGGCGGATATTTTCTTCTGATTCAGTGCGGGCTTGCAATTCCCGCACGTGTTCCAGAATTGCTCCAGCGGCGTTCCTCAGGCCCTGGACGCTCTGTCCTTTGAGGCGGGAGGATTTCTGGGCGATGGACTGAATGGTACCCACCGCCTCCTCAACCGCCTTTGTCAACTGTTCGGCCCTGAGTTCCGACTTCTTCTTTTCCGCTGGAGCGGGAGAATGGCGAAGAAAAGACATTCTTCTTTCCTCCCGTCGCCGGATGTCCAGGGCGAGCTCTTCTTCGGCCTGGAGCTCCAGCTCGCGCTCCTTGGCCATATTGTACTCGGCCTTGGCCTTGGCCAGGCCAACATACTGCCCTGTCGTCGGAGGGCGGCCGCGTCCTCGTTTACCAGGCTGTCCTCTCAACAGCCCAGAGCCAGACGAATCGTCAGTGTCGCTCTCATCCCCCGACCCAGTTGGGTTGCGGCGCTTGCGTTGCCACAACCGAGAGAGTGGGGTGGGGGAGGGGCGACTCTCCACTGTCACCATTGAAGTGACGCTGCTGTCAGACTCCGACAGCTCCAGATCTTTAATTTCACGGTGCGGTGCGGCGTCGCACCGCGACATCGCCACTCGCAATTCCTTTAGACCTAGGACCGGAGTCCCGGGCCTGACCTCCTCGACAGCCTTCACGTTATGCAGTTCTGATTCCTTTTCCATGCCATAGTTGTTTGTTTGTCCCCCACAAGGGGAGATGATCGATCGTTTTTTATTTTCAATTACAAGAGCCATATTTGTTCCCACGATTATGAGACGAAGAGAGTCGACTCCCTGGGTGACGCTCATTCCAGGGAGCGGGATAGATACTGTGGGGTGCTCCAAGTGCCCCACAGGTTTTGACGACTTCGCTGTCGGGTGTTATAGACTTTTCCCTGTCGCGGGCCGGCCAATGAAGGCAAGCCCTTCGGTCCCCAGGACCACCGCGTACCAACTGGTGCCACCAGTTGGATTGTTGCGAAGACCCCGGAGATTACGAAACGCGAGGAGGGGGGCTGGCCCTCCCCAACTCCGACGCTGGCACGAATGCCTGTAGGCGAGCAGACAGCCTACGCGTCCACACCACAAAACCTCGCTACTACCGGCCGTGGCCGGGAGCGACACCAACGATGTGATGCTTCTACCGGCCAGGCCGGGAGCGGTCACAAATATCGTAGGCCTTGCAGGCCAACCATACCACGACCCCCTCGTGCAATGGGGTCAGCTGCACGTCCACCCAACGGCAACAAAGAGCTTTAACCGGCCAAAGCCGGGAGAAACGACAACGGTGACGAAAATCGACAACGAAGCGCTACTACCGGCCAGGCCGGGAGCTTTCACCTTTTCGCAGGCCTTGCAGGCCTGCCACGCTGCGACCCCCACGACATGGGGTCGACTGTCGGGTTATTGGTACATTGGTTAACACACACAGTACTGAAGACTGCGCCCATTAGCCGATGCTCCAGGGTGCACCAGCAAAGCCCAGTTTCCACTCCCACCCGGGCGGTCCCCGGGGGGGATAGGAAACTGAACCGCCAACGTGGAGGTTCCCCGACCTAGCACCCCAGGTTAGGTTAGGTTAGGTTAGGTTAGGTTAGGTTAGGTTAGGTTAGGTTAGGTTAGGTTAGGTTAGGTTAGGTTAGGTTAGGTTAGGTTAGGTTTTTTTTTTTTTGTTTTCGCGGGGAATGCATTTACGCACCGTCATCCCTGCTGCGGGGGTAGCAGGGACGGTGTGTGGGGCTCCCGGCCCGAGAGAGAGGGCCGTCCTACCCACTAAACCCCGCGGTGTTCCGCCTCACCTTAAAACCGACTCGCAGGGTAGGCCTGAGGTTAAATCACTGCGAGCCGGCAAGGGGCACCCCAGAACGGAGGGGTCCGTCTCGGGGCGGTCGATAAGCGACCACCCCGGAGCTCCCTAAGGAGCTGATGAACTAGCCCGCACCTCCACCGCTCTCGAGCGCTCCTCTGTAAGCAGAGGAGGTGAGAGCGGCCGGTACGGGCGTGCGCAAAAAAGTGGGCACCCCCTGGAACACAGAAAGGGTGCCCGTCGCCAAGTGGCCAGTTGGGCGGGGTCCCCCGACCTTCCGCCCACGGCCAGACACTATTCGGGGGCGCGCATGTAATTAGCACGTCGACGCCCCCGAACCGGACGGCGGGGCGGGAGCGTCTGTCCCGTACGCTCCCGCACCCGCAACTCCTCTCGTTTCGCCGCCATCACCTCGCTAGCAAACGAGGCGACGGCGGCCCAACACTGTTGGCTGCCGACCATGGCTTGCACCACAGCCGGCAGCGACAAATTTACACCGACAAGGCCCGTAAGGGCGATACGCGGCCCGTCCCACGCCGGGCACACGGCGAGTGTGTGCTCCGCCGTGTCCACGACGCCACTTGAGCAGTGGCGACACACGGGGTCCGGCTCCACCCCAGCCACCTCCCACAGGTACTTGGCGAATACGCCATGCCCTGTGAGGAGCTGACTGAGGTGAAATGTCGGCGCTCCGTGTGCCCTCTCCACCCAAGCCCGCAGGACGGGCCGGACAGCCCCCACGAGCCGGGGGCTAACTGAGGGGCCTACCAACCTCTCGGCCCACTTCCGGAAGAGATCGTCGCGAGCCGACTGTCTCCAGCGGTCGATCTCGTCCGGAAGGGGCCGTCCACCGTTACTTCGCACCAGGGCGCTCTCCTCGTATACACTTTTGAGGACTCCAGCCTCGAGATCCCAGGGGAGACTTCCTGCAATTAGGCACGCCGCCTCGTAGGAGACGGTGCAGTACGCTCGTGCCGCCCTCTGCGCAATCGACCGCTGCGGACGCCGCAGCAGCGGGATTGTCTTGGCGCAGAGGGCGTGCGCCCAGATGGGCGCTCCATACAACGCCTTTGAGCGCACTACACCGTCGTAGAGGCGACGGCATGCACTATTTGGGCCTCCCCGATTGGGGAGCAGCCTCGCCAGCCTTCCGGCGTACGACAACAATTTAGGTGAAAGACGCCGGAAGTGCTCGACGAAGCCCCATCGGCTGTCGAGTACCAAACCCAGATACTTTATACTCGACCCGACAGCGATGGGGGTGCCGCTCACCACAGGTTAGGTTAGGTTAGGTTAGGTTAGGTTAGGTTAGGTTAGGTTAGGTTAGGTTAGGTTTTTTTTTTTTTTTTTTTTTTTTTCTTCTTACATCTCTGTCGTGGACAAAGCCTTTTTGCATTATATTATTAACAACAACTGTATTCTCAGCATTGGCCTCGATAGGCAACTTCTACTAATACAACTACTTTATATACTTATTAATCTATGGACTTATTCTTATGTTGCTATAGTTTTTCAACATCAATTACTACTTCTTAACATCTATTAACTTATTCCTGTGTTTCTAAAGTTCTTTCATTCCTACTATTCCTTTCATCCATTTCGAACCTTTCAGTCTATATTTCGATTTAACTTTAACTTATATATATCATCATCTTCCACTCCTCTCGCTCCTATGCCTCTCTCACTTTCATACTGGTCTATCATTCTTATGGGAAGGGAAGGAGCTATCCCTGTTTTTATTGATAGGGTTTTTATTTTTATGTTTCACATTTTTCTTTTAATTATATTTACCTACAATTACTTTTCCTTATAATATACGTGTATTTTTATATATCTATGATATCTACAAAATAACAATTACTGTTGCTTTAAATTTATATACCTATATATAGTTTTACTTATATTACTGCCTTATCTAGATTACATTTACTGTTAATTTACTTTTTACATTTTTATCTGGACGTGTTGTTTACATGTGGATTTTATTGTTGTAATCTTATATTATGAATAATATAGTTACAAAATACTTGTTTTGCCATTTCTTTTATTTACTATGGTTATAATTTTCGTAGCGTATTTTACAAATACGTCCCTGTGTTCCTTTATCAACAGTGGCAGGTTTGCTTGATCGATTTGAATACCCACTTCCGTCTCCAAATCAATTCGGTCCATCGCGTGAATGGGGCAGTCCAGCAGGAGGTGGACGACTGTCTCCTCGACGCCCGGTTCGCAGGCGCACGATGGGTCCCCCTTACACTTGAAGCGTGCCAAGTATCCGGAGAACCCACCGTGCCCCGTCAGCAACTGGGTCGTGGTGCCGGCGATCGTCATCTTGCGGACGATACTATACGCCGCCACTGCGCATGGGAGAAAAAGCTTCGTTACGGAGGCCGTCCCGCCCTCTCTGTATCTCTTGTTCCACTCGTCAAGCGTGCCCCGCCTAAGGGCACGCTTCACGAATGAGACAGGACACAGACCGTAGTCCGGTGCTCTCTTCAACGTCAGAGCCGCTTCCTTCGCGAGCTCATCGGCTCGTTCGTTACCCTCCAGCCCTGCGTGGGCCTTGACCCAGAATAAGGAAATTTCCTTACCCTGGACCAATCCGCGCTGAAGTGCGGCCCTGGCTTCCACTGCCAAGGGATGGAGGGCATGACGGTTGATTACCGTCAAGAGAGCGGCTCTGCTGTCGCTGAAGATACCAAACGTAGACGCGCTACGCCTGAGGACCTCACTGGCCGCTTTGCATAGCGCCAGGAGCTCGGCCTGGTAGACGGTGCAATGGGGCGCGAGAGCAAGTTTGAGGGCCTTAGTTTCGGTCCGGCTATTCCAAAACGATAGCGCGGCACCGACCCGGCCCTCAATCTTGCTCCCATCCGTGAAGATGCGCACCTCAAAGTGGTTTGCATCTTCCAGTTGCCCCTCGTCTACCAGGCTGGTGAACCCCAGGACCGCATGCTCCGCGGGGTGAGGAGACTCTATCGCCGGGGCCATTCGTTCGACCTCCCAGTCTCCCAGCCATGGCTGGCTCACTCCTCTCTTGGCCTCATATAATGAGGCCACCTCTCGAACTCTGAGGTCCAGAGGGAGCAAACCAGCCAGGACCAGCGCCGAGTTCAGAGAGACCGTACGGTAGGCCTTGCACAGCTTTTGGGCGAAACCGCGCTGTACCACGTTTAGCTGCTTTCGGACACCAAGCTTCTCCGCCGATGCGTGCCAAGCACTGGCAGCGTACAATATCGTCGGCTCCACGGCTGCGACGTAGATCGTCCGGATCACCTCGGGGTGTAATCCCCAGCTGATCCGGGCCATCCTCGCCAGCTTCCGATAGATGCCGATCGCCTTTCTGCATACGTTGGTGACATGTGTGTTGAATGTTAGTGCGCGGTCTATGGTGAGCCCTAGAATTTTGATTTCCTTGGACATGCCAATGTCTATCCCGCCCATGCTGAGGCGCGGGACATCGTACTTTAGCCTCCGCGTAATTACCATCGCACAGGTTTTGTGCGGTGCGAATTTCAGCTTGTTTCCGATGCCCCACTCCCGCACATGCTCGAGAGAGGCATTGGCGTGTCCCTCGATTTCAAGAGCCGAGTCCCCATCAAACACCAGCACCACATCGTCTGCGAACGCCTGCACATACACTCCCTTTCGCTCCAGACCTTTCAAAAGTGGATCCAAAAGCAGGTTCCACAGCAAGGGACCGCCGATCGACCCCTGGACGCACCCTTTGCCCGTGGAGCGGCTGCACTCCTCGCCTGCGTACCTAACCCTGACTCTCCTGTCGCTTAGGTAACTACCAATTACTCGTCTCAAATTTGCCGGGCATTTTTCCTCAACCAGTCTCACTCTAATAGCGGGCCACCAGGCGCTATCGAAGGCCCCCTCTATGTCCAGGGACACCATAGTGACAATCCTCTTGTCATGGAGTTTTGCCACTATGTGCCCCATAAGGTCATAGAGGGCGTCCTCGGTGCTTCTCTGGGGCATAAAACCGTACTGGCGAGTGGTTAGGTTAGGTTAGGTTAGGTTAGGTTAGGTTAGGTTAGGTTAGGTTAGGTTAGGTTAGGTTAGGTTAGGTTAGGTTAGGTTAGGTTAGGTTAGGTTAGGTTAGGTTAGGTTAGGTTAGGTTAGGTTAGGTTAGGTTAGGTTAGGTTAGGTTAGGTTAGGTTAGGTTAGGTTAGGTTAGGTTAGGTTAGGTTAGGTTAGGTTAGGTTTTTTTTTTTTTTTTTTTTTGTTTTCGCGGGGAATGCATTTACGCACCGTCATCCCTACTGCGGGGGCAGCAGGGACGGTGTGTGGGGCTCCCGGCCCGAGAGAGAGGGCCGTCCTACCCACTAAACCCCGCGGTGTTCCGCCTCACCTTAAAACCGACTCGCAGGGTAGGCCTGAGGTTAAATCACTGCGAGCCGGCAAGGGGCACCCCAGAACGGAGGGGTCCGTCTCGGGGCGGTCGATAAGCGACCACCCCCGAGGCTCCCTAAGGAGCTGAAGAACTAGCCCGCACCTCCACCGCTCTCGAGCGCTCCTCTGTAAGCAGAGGAGGTGAGAGCGGCCGGTACGGGCGTGCGCAAAAAAGTGGGCACCCCCTGGAACACAGAAAGGGTGCCCGTCGCCAAGTGGCCAGTTGGGCGGGGTCCCCCGACCTTCCGCCCACGGCCAGACACTATTCGGGGGCGCGCATGTAATCAGCACGTCGACGCCCCCGAACCGGACGGCGGGGCGGGAGCGTCTGTCCCGTACGCTCCCGCACCCGCAACTCCTCTCGTTTCGCCGCCATCACCTCGCTAGCAAACGAGGCGACGGCGGCCCAACACTGTTGGCTGCCGACCATGGCTTGCACCACAGCCGGCAGCGACAAATTTCCACCGACAAGGCCCGTAAGGGCGATACGCGGCCCGTCCCACGCCGGGCACACGGCGAGTGTGTGCTCCGCCGTGTCCACGACGCCACTTGAGCAGTGGCGACACACGGGGTCCGGCTCCACCCCAGCCACCTCCCACAGGTACTTGGCGAATACGCCATGCCCTGTGAGGAGCTGACTGAGGTGAAATGTCGGCGCTCCGTGTGCCCTCTCTACCCAAGCCCGCAGGACGGGCCGGACAGCCCCCACGAGCCAGGTTAGGTTAGGTTAGGTTAGGTTAGGTTAGGTTAGGTTTTTTTTTTTTTTTTGTTTTCGCGGGGAATGCCTTTACGCACCGTCATCCCTGTTGCGGGGGCAGCAGGGACGGTGTGTGGGGCTCCCGGCCCGTGAGAGAGGGCCGTCCTACCCACTAAACCCCGCGGTGTTCCGCCTCACCTTAAAACCGACTCGCAGGGTAGGCCTGAGGTTAAATCACTGCGAGCCGGCAAGGGGCACCCCAGAACGGAGGGGTCCGTCTCGGGGCGGTCGATAAGCGACCACCCCGGAGCTCCCTAAGGAGCTGAAGAACTAGCCCGCACCTCCACCGCTCTCGAGCGCTCCTCTGTAAGCAGAGGAGGTGAGAGCGGCCGGTACGGGCGTGCGCAAAAAGTGGGCACCCCCTGGAACACAGAAAGGGTGCCCGTCGCCAAGTGGCCAGTTGGGCGGGGTCCCCCGACCTTCCGCCCTCGGCCAGACACTATTCGGGGGCGCGCATGTAATGAGCACGACGACGCCCCCGAACCGGACGGCGGGGCGGGAGCGTCTGTCCCGTACGCTCCCGCACCCGCAGCTCCTCACGTTTCGCCGCCATCACCTCGCTAGCAAACGAGGCGACGGCGGCCCAACACTGTTGGCTGCCGACCATGGCTTGCACCACAGCCGGCAGCGACAAATCATTACCGACAAGGCCCGTGAGGGCGATACGCGGCCCGTCCCACGCCGTGCACACGGCGAGTGTGTGCTCCGCCGTGTCCACGACGCCACTCGGGCAGTGACGACACACGGGGTCCGGCTCCACCCCAGCCACCTCCCACAGGTACTTGGCGAATACGCCATGCCCTGTGAGGAGCTGACTGAGTTGGAACGTAGGCGCACCGTGTGCCCTCTCTACCCAAGCACGTAGGACGGGCCGGACAGCCCCCACGAGCCGGGGGCTAACTGAGGGGCCTACCAACCTCTCGGCCCACTTCCGGAAGAGATCGTCGCGAGCCGACTGTCTCCAGCGGTCGATCTCGTCCGGAAGGGGCCGTCCACCGTTACTTCGCACCAGGGCGCTCTCTTCATACACCTTCTTGAGGACTCCAGCCTCGAGATCCCAGGGGAGACTTCCTGCAATTAGGCACGCCGCCTCGTAGGAGACGGTGCAGTACGCTCGTGCCGCCCTCTGCGCAATCGACCGCTGCGGACGCCGCAGCAGCGGGATTGTCTTGGCGCAGAGGGCGTGCGCCCAGATGGGCGCTCCATACAACGCCTTTGAGCGCACTACACCGTCGTAGAGGCGACGGCATGCACTATTTGGGCCTCCCCGATTGGGGAGCAGCCTCGCCAGCCTTCCGGCGTACGACAACAATTTAGGCGACAGACGCCGGAAGTGCTCGACGAAGCCCCATCGGCTGTCGAGTACCAAACCAAGATACTTAATACTCGACCCGACAGCGATGGGGGTGCCGCTCACCACAATCTGACAATCTCGAGGGGGCCCTCGCCGAGGCCCGTGAAAGAAAACGGCCTCTGACTTTTCGAGGGCCACCTGGAGTCCTAGCGCCCTGATGCGGCTGACCACCTGGGCAACGCCCGCGGTGGCCAGGACTTTCGCCTCGCGAAAATCTGGGCCCCGCGCGGTGACTAGGGTATCGTCGGCGTAGCAGAGGACGCCGACTCCCCGAAGAGTAGCACCGCGCAGGACCCAATCATACCCGATGTTCCACAGGAGCGGACCCAGAACCGACCCCTGTGGAACACCGCACGACATATTTGTGCGGACTACCCCCGACCGGGCCGGATAGGAGATGGCCCGTTCGACAAAGTAGTCCGCAAGAATGCGCCTGAGGTACCACGGGACACTGTGGTACCTCAGCGCCTCGGCGATGGTCTGCCAGGGGATGGTGTTGAAGGCGTTCGCGATGTCGAGCGACACCGCCAGCAACACCTCCCCCCGACCGACCGCCTCCTCGACGCTATCCCTGAGCCGGGAAATGGCGTCCAGGGTCGACCTCCCGCGACGAAATCCGTATTGGCCGTCACTAAGATTGGGCCCCGCCCCCTCCAGGTGCCCGACAAGACGCGCCGCGAGCACCCGCTCAAGCAGCTTGCTCATCTCGTCGAGCAAGACGATGGGGCGGTAGGCCGACGGCGACTCGGCCGGGCGCCCGTGCTTCTTCAACAGCACGAGCCGCCCGGTTTTCCACTGTCGCGGGACCTTACCCGACGCCAAACACTCCGACAACAAGGATAGCGTCTCCTCCTCGAACGCCGGCATGACCAGGGCGATGACGCGCCCAGGGATGCCGTCTGGACCGGGGGCGCGGTTCCTCAATTTGAGTTTGAGGACCGCCGCCCCGAGCTCGGCATCTGACACGGGCGGAATCATCGCCTCTGTGTCTGCCGGCGTCTGGCTTGGTGCCATCCGCGGTGGGACCCACTCTTCCCGCGCAGGGAAGAGGGAACTGACAACGTGGCCGACGAATGAGGGCTCGAGAGACTTTGTGAGGGGAGGCGCCCAGGGCCGGAGTTTGTCGCTCACGGCTTTGTACGGGCGCCCCCATGGATCTTCATTTAGGGACTCGAGCCACTCCTTCCAGGCCGCCTCCTTGGCGGCCTTGATCGCCGAGCTGAGGGCAGCTCGGGCAGCCCGGTATGCGGCGAGTAGTTCTTCTTCTCGGGCAGGGTCACTGTTTCTTCGGGCGCGTTGGCGAGTGTACCTGCGCTGGGCTGCGTGACTTGAGGTTCGCAGCCCAGCCAGCTCTTCATTCCACCAGTACACTCGCCGCCGCGGCTTGACAGACCCTGCCCTCTTCATGGCCGCATCGCAGACGCGAGTCAGGGCGCCGGAAAGCCGCCCAGCCCTCGCGTCCACGTCCGGGCTAACGTCGTCACCTGCGGCCCATCGCTCGACGATGGCCGCCTCCTTTGCCAGTTCCCAGTCCAGCGTCCGCAGACGCCACCGCGGACCTTCCTCAACCGAACGGCGGTCCCCGACCGCCGGGGTCTCCGAGCCGGCGTTGACGATGTCGAACCATATGTAGCGATGATCCGACATCGTCTCCACCCCCTCGATCACCCTCCAACCACGTGTGCGGCTAGCCAGGCCAGAACTGGCAAAGGACAGGTCGATTATACTACGACCCGTCCCCGTTCGCCGCACGAACGTGTGGACCGACCCTCGGTTGAGCAGCACCAAGCCGTTGGACACCGCCCATTCCTCGACCATCTCACCCCGGCTATCGGTTTCTGGAGATCCCCACGCCTGTGAGTGTGCGTTGAAATCTCCAGCTACCACCACCGGGGTGGGGTGCGCTTCTGCCAACAGAGCCCCGACCTCAATCAACCAACGCTCATACTCAGCGAGGCTTCTGTTGGGCGAGAAGTACACCCCGACTACTGCAACGTCTCCCAGCAGCGCGAGGACGCAACCGCGTCCCTGGAGCACCCTATCAAAAGCACCCCGCTGGGAGACGATAGCCACCAACTCGTCGCGGCTGCCAGCCCAGTTATCGCGGGCGCGAACCGCGTACGGTTCGGCGACTATAGCCACAGTCGCCTGTAACTGTGCGACAGACTGAAGCAGCAGATCTTGGGCCGCCGCACAGTTACCGACGTTGGCCTGCAGTACCGAGATGGGA
The DNA here is from genome assembly GCA_948477245.1 of Thumatha senex. Lineage (NCBI taxonomy): Eukaryota > Metazoa > Arthropoda > Insecta > Lepidoptera > Erebidae > Thumatha > Thumatha senex. Next base: position 153,751 of record OX419750.1, on the reverse strand, counting down.
GCCATTTAATTTTGGGCGATGTCCATCACCTCCTCTAAAATCTGGGTAGGCTGACGCGTACGTCCAGCACCACCCCGACGCCTCCTCTGCTTGGACGCCGCCAAGCAGGTTTTTGAGCCAAGCCGATGCGCAGCGGCAGCTCCCGCCGCCGCGCAGATGGGGCAGCTAAACGCCGCCGAGCAGCCGGCCGCCCTGTGACCGGACTGCCCACAACGGAAACAGAGTGCGCTGCGGTCCACTCCCGCAGCGCACCGGGCTCCTACGTGCCCCACCTCCAAGCAGCGGAAGCAGCGCTGCGGCCTGACTTCCAAAAGGACCGCACGAACGCGGGACCATCCGATCGTGAGAGGGCGGCCATCTGTGACTTTTTTGGCCGCCGCGATCGGGCACTTGACCCACGCCGTGCCCTCCCTGCCTGCCTGGCGAACAACGTCGCCAACAACGACACTGGTGGTGGCGCAACCTCCTACGTCCGCCACCACCCGCGCAACATTTTCCTTCGTAGCCGCGTCGCCTAGACCTGAGATGCGCAGCTCCGCACACTTCTCCGGCCTGGCGACACGGACGTCCTCTCCCAGAGTAGTCTTCAACTGCTCCGCCAGAGCGTCAGCCTTCTGGCACCTTTCGGCGCCCGCCACCTCCAGGATTCTTCCTCCTGTCGCCGCCGTGCGGAACCTTAAGCCTCCGATGCCGAGACTGTTGAGATCTATTTTAGCCTCGGCCTCGGCAAGTTTTGAGGCGTAAGTGATGCCCTTCTCAGCCGCGCCCTGTTGCAGCGTGATCACTACTGCAGCGGTTCGAGGGGCGCGGAGTTTTGGGGCGGGTTTCTTCACGGCAGGCGCGCTGACGGGCGCTGGTGCCGACTTTGTTGCTGGCGGCTTGGCCACCGGCGCCTTCTTTGGGCGCCCAGCCACCACGTTCCAGGCCTCGGTTAGCGGCCGAGGAGTGGGTGGCGGTGGGTGGCGCTCCTGACGAGCTGTCTCAGCCTCTCGGGCCGCAGCGCTTTTCTTGTTACGTTTGCCGGATTTCTTCTTTTTGCCCGAAGATAAGGAGGAAGCCGGCGGAGCGGCTGAAGGAGCTCCCGTCTCCTCCAACGAAGGGCCGGAGACGGCAGCAGAAAGACAAGCGGAGTCAGAGGCGCCAGCAGTTCGAAGACTGGCGGCACCGGCAGCAGTGCCAGAAGTGCCGGGTTGAGAGCCGACCGATACTCGAGATGTCGGTACTCTAGTCCCAGTAGCACCAACGGTTGCGGAGCACCCGATAGAGCGGGCGGCATTTCGTGCATCCGCCTGCAGCGGCGGGCGCAGTCGCGGCTCCGGAAGCAGACGGTCTCCTATGCCGTCGAAGCGCGCGTCCAGGAGAAACATTATCTCCTCGCGCGACATCGACGGCGGGGCACTCGCCTGCCTCTTCAGGGTCTCTACTTCCGCCCGCAGTGCAGCCAGCTCACGCTGCAGACGGGCATTCTCCTCGGAATCCGTTCGAGCACGTAGTTCTCGTACGTGCTCCAAGATTGAGCCAGCAGCGGACCTCAGGCCCTGCACACTCTGACCCTTGAGGCGGGAGGATTTCTGGGCAATGGAGCGTATCGCTTCCACCGCCTCCTCAACCGCTTTCTCAAGCTGCTCGGCCCTGAGGTCCGACGCACCTACGGGAGCGGGAGACTGGCGAAGAAAAGAGAGTCGCCTCTCTTCTCTCCTTCGGAGCTCTTCTGCAAGCTCCTCCTCTGCCTGGAGCTCTAGCTCCCGCTCTTTTGCCGCCACATATTCGGCCTTTGCCTTGGCCAGGCCAACGTACTGCCCTGTAGTCGGTGGGCGGCCGCGTCCTCGTTTACCGGACTGTCCTCTTAACAGCCCAGAGCCAGACGAATCCGTGTCGCTCTCTTCCCCCGACCCAGTTGGGTTGCGGCGCTTGCGTTGCCACAACCGAGAGAGTGGGGTGGGGGATGGGCGACTCTCTACTGTCACCATTGACGTAACGCTGCTGTCAGACTCCGACAGCTGTAGCTCTTCAATTGCGCGGCGCGGTGTGGCGTCAAATCGTGACACCGACACCCGCAGCTCCTTCACGGCCGGTATCGGAGTACCGGACCTCGACGTTTCCATTTCATCTTTTGCCTTTGCGTCAGGCAGCTCAGAGTCCGTTGTTAGTATGCTAAAGTTGTTTGTTTGTCCCCCACAAGGGGAGATGGTCGATCGTTTATTATTAATTTCAAATGCCATAATTGTTCCCACGATTATGAGACGAAGAGAGTCGACTCCCTGGGTGACGCTCATTCCAGGGAGCGGGATTGATACTGTGGGGTGCTCCAGGTGCCCCACAGGTTTTGACGACTTCGCTGTCGGGTGTTATAGACTTTTCCCTGTCGCAGGCCGGCCAATGAAGGCAAGCCCTTCGGCCCCCAGGATCACCGCGTACCAACTGGTGCCACCAGTTGGGTCGTTGCAGAGGCCTCAGGGGTTACGAAACGCGGGAAGGAGGGCTAGCCCTCCCCAACTCCGACGCTGGCACGAGTACCTGTAGGCCCCTGCGCGAGCAGTAGGCCTACGCGTCCACACCACAAAGACTTCGCTACTACCGGCCGTGCCCGGGAGCGACACCAACGATGTGATGCTTCTACCGGCCAGGCCGGGAGCGGTCACAAATACCGTAGGCCTTGCAGGCCCACCATGCCACGACCCCCTCGTGCAATGGGGTCAACTGCACGTCTGCACAACGGCAACAAAGAGCTTCAACCGGCCGAAGCCGGGAGTAACGACTGCGAGAACGAGATACGAAAACGAAGCGCTACTACCGGCCAGGCCGGGAGCTTACATCATTACGCAGGCCTTGAAGGCCTGCCACACCGCGACCCCCACGACATGGGGTCGACTGTCGGGATATTGGTACATTGGTTAACACACACAGTACTGAAGACTGCGCCCATTAGCCGATGCTCCAGGGTGCACCAGCAAAGCCCAGTTTCCACTCCCACCCGGGCGGTCCCCGGGGGGGATAGGAAACTGAACCGCCAACGTGGAGGTTCCCCGACCTAGCACCCCAGGTTAGGTTAGGTTAGGTTAGGTTTTTTTTTTTTTGTTTTCGCGGGGAATGCCTTTACGCACCGTCATCCCTGTTGCGGGGGCAGCAGGGACGGTGTGTGGGGCTCCCGGCCCGTGAGAGAGGGCCGTCCTACCCACTAAACCCCGCGGTGTTCCGCCTCACCTTAAAACCGACTCGCAGGGTAGGCCTGAGGTTAAATCACTGCGAGCCGGCAAGGGGCACCCCAGAACGGAGGGGTCCGTCTCGGGGCGGTCGATAAGCGACCACCCCGGAGCTCCCTAAGGAGCTGAAGAACTAGCCCGCACCTCCACCGCTCTCGAGCGCTCCTCTGTAAGCAGAGGAGGTGAGAGCGGCCGGTACGGGCGTGCGCAAAAAGTGGGCACCCCCTGGAACACAGAAAGGGTGCCCGTCGCCAAGTGGCCAGTTGGGCGGGGTCCCCCGACCTTCCGCCCTCGGCCAGACACTATTCGGGGGCGCGCATGTATTGAGCACGTCGCCGCCCCCGAACAGGACGGCGGGGCGGGAGCGTCTGTCCCGTACGCTCCCGCACCCGCAGCTCCTCACGTTTCGCCGCCATCACCTCGCTAGCAAACGAGGCGACGGCGGCCCAACACTGTTGGCTGCCGACCATGGCTTGCACCACAGCCGGCAGCGACAAATCATTACCGACAAGGCCCGTGAGGGCGATACGCGGCCCGTCCCACGCCGTGCACACGGCGAGTGTGTGCTCCGCCGTGTCCACGACGCCACTCGGGCAGTGACGACACACGGGGTCCGGCTCCACCCCAGCCACCTCCCACAGGTACTTGGCGAATACGCCATGCCCTGTGAGGAGCTGACTGAGTTGGAACGTAGGCGCACCGTGTGCCCTCTCTACCCAAGCACGTAGGACGGGCCGGACAGCCCCCACGAGCCGGGGGCTAACTGAGGGGCCTACCAACCTCTCGGCCCACTTCCGGAAGAGATCGTCGCGAGCCGACTGTCTCCAGCGGTCGATCTCGTCCGGAAGGGGCCGTCCACCGTTACTTCGCACCAGGGCGCTCTCTTCATACACCTTCTTGAGGACTCCAGCCTCGAGATCCCAGGGGAGACTTCCTGCAATTAGGCACGCCGCCTCGTAGGAGACGGTGCAGTACGCTCGTGCCGCCCTCTGCGCAATCGACCGCTGCGGACGCCGCAGCAGCGGGATTGTCTTGGCGCAGAGGGCGTGCGCCCAGATGGGCGCTCCATACAACGCCTTTGAGCGCACTACACCGTCGTAGAGGCGACGGCATGCACTATTTGGGCCTCCCCGATTGGGGAGCAGCCTCGCCAGCCTTCCGGCGTACGACAACAATTTAGGCGACAGACGCCGGAAGTGCTCGACGAAGCCCCATCGGCTGTCGAGTACCAAACCAAGATACTTAATACTCGACCCGACAGCGATGGGGGTGCCGCTCACCACAATCTGACAATCTCGAGGGGGCCCTCGCCGAGGCCCGTGAAAGAAAACGGCCTCTGACTTTTCGAGGGCCACCTGGAGTCCTAGCGCCCTGATGCGGCTGACCACCTGGGCAACGCCCGCGGTGGCCAGGACTTTCGCCTCGCGAAAATCTGGGCCCCGCGCGGTGACTAGGGTATCGTCGGCGTAGCAGAGGACGCCGACTCCCCGAAGAGTAGCACCGCGCAGGACCCAATCATACCCGATGTTCCACAGGAGCGGACCCAGAACCGACCCCTGTGGAACACCGCACGACATATTTGTGCGGACTACCCCCGACCGGGCCGGATAGGAGATGGCCCGTTCGACAAAGTAGTCCGCAAGAATGCGCCTGAGGTACCACGGGACACTGTGGTACCTCAGCGCCTCGGCGATGGTCTGCCAGGGGATGGTGTTGAAGGCGTTCGCGATGTCGAGCGACACCGCTAGCAACACCTCCCCCCGACCGACCGCCTCCTCGACGCTATCCCTGAGCCGGGAAATGGCGTCCAGGGTCGACCTCCCGCGACGAAATCCGTATTGGCCGTCACTAAGATTGGGCCCCGCCCCCTCCAGGTGCCCGACAAGACGCGCCGCGAGCACCCGCTCAAGCAGCTTGCTCATCTCGTCGAGCAAGACGATGGGGCGGTAGGCCGACGGCGACTCGGCCGGGCGCCCGTGCTTCTTCAACAGCACGAGCCGCCCGGTTTTCCACTGTCGCGGGACCTTACCCGACGCCAAACACTCCGACAACAAGGATAGCGTCTCCTCCTCGAACGCCGGCATGACCAGGGCGATGACGCGCCCAGGGATGCCGTCTGGACCGGGGGCGCGGTTCCTCAATTTGAGTTTGAGGACCGCCGCCCCGAGCTCGGCATCTGACACGGGCGGAATCATCGCCTCTGTGTCTGCCGGCGTCTGGCTTGGTGCCATCCGCGGTGGGACCCACTCTTCCCGCGCAGGGAAGAGGGAACTGACAACGTGGCCGACGAATGAGGGCTCGAGAGACTTTGTGAGGGGAGGCGCCCAGGGCCGGAGTTTGTCGCTCACGGCTTTGTACGGGCGCCCCCATGGATCTTCATTTAGGGACTCGAGCCACTCCTTCCAGGCCGCCTCCTTGGCGGCCTTGATCGCCGAGCTGAGGGCAGCTCGGGCAGCCCGGTATGCGGCGAGTAGTTCTTCTTCTCGGGCAGGGTCACTGTTTCTTCGGGCGCGTTGGCGAGTGTACCTGCGCTGGGCTGCGTGACTTGAGGTTCGCAGCCCAGCCAGCTCTTCATTCCACCAGTACACTCGCCGCCGCGGCTTGACAGACCCTGCCCTCTTCATGGCCGCATCGCAGACGCGAGTCAGGGCGCCGGAAAGCCGCCCAGCCCTCGCGTCCACGTCCGGGCTAACGTCGTCACCTGCGGCCCATCGCTCGACGATGGCCGCCTCCTTTGCCAGTTCCCGGTCCAGCGTCCGCAGACGCCACCGCGGACCTTCCTCAACCGAACGGCGGTCCCCGACCGCCGGGGTCTCCGAGCCGGCGTTGACGATGTCGAACCATATGTAGCGATGATCCGACATCGTCTCCACCCCCTCGATCACCCTCCAACCACGTGTGCGGCTAGCCAGGCCAGAACTGGCAAAGGACAGGTCGATTATACTACGACCCGTCCCCGTTCGCCGCACGAACGTGTGGACCGACCCTCGGTTGAGCAGCACCAAGCCGTTGGACACCGCCCATTCCTCGACCATCTCACCCCGGCTATCGGTTTCTGGAGATCCCCACGCCTGTGAGTGTGCGTTGAAATCTCCAGCTACCACCACCGGGGTGGGGTGCGCTTCTGCCAACAGAGCCCCGACCTCAATCAACCAACGCTCATACTCAGCGAGGCTTCTGTTGGGCGAGAAGTACACCCCGACTACTGCAACGTCTCCCAGCAGCGCGAGGACGCAACCGCGTCCCTGGAGCACCCTATCAAAAGCACCCCGCTGGGAGACGATAGCCACCAACTCGTCGCGGCTGCCAGCCCAGTTATCGCGGGCGCGAACCGCGTACGGTTCGGCGACTATAGCCACAGTCGCCTGTAACTGTGCGACAGACTGAAGCAGCAGATCTTGGGCCGCCGCACAGTTACCGACGTTGGCCTGCAGTACCGAGATGGGAGCCATTTAATTTTGGGCGATGTCCATCACCTCCTCTAAAATCTGGGTAGGCTGACGCGTACGTCCAGCACCACCCCGACGCCTCCTCTGCTTGGACGCCGCCAAGCAGGTTTTTGAGCCAAGCCGATGCGCAGCGGCAGCTCCCGCCGCCGCGCAGATGGGGCAGCTAAACGCCGCCGAGCAGCCGGCCGCCCTGTGACCGGACTGCCCACAACGGAAACAGAGTGCGCTGCGGTCCACTCCCGCAGCGCACCGGGCTCCTACGTGCCCCACCTCCAAGCAGCGGAAGCAGCGCTGCGGCCTGACTTCCAAAAGGACCGCACGAACGCGGGACCATCCGATCGTGAGAGGGCGGCCATCTGTGACTTTTTTGGCCGCCGCAGGTTAGGTTAGGTTAGGTTAGGTTAGGTTAGGTTAGGTTAGGTTAGGTTAGGTTAGGTTAGGTTAGGTTAGGTTAGGTTAGGTTAGGTTTTTTTTTTTTTTTTTTTTTTTGTTTTCGCGGGGAATGCATTTACGCACCGTCATCCCTGCTGCGGGGGCAGCAGGGACGGTGTGTGGGGCTCCCGGCCCGTGAGAGAGGGCCGTCCTACCCACTAAACCCCGCGGTGTTCCGCCTCACCTTAAAACCGACTCGCAGGGTAGGCCTGAGGTTAAATCACTGCGAGCGGGTTAGGTTAGGTTAGGTTAGGTTAGGTTAGGTTAGGTTAGGTTAGGTTAGGTTAGGTTAGGTTAGGTTAGGTTAGGTTAGGTTTTTTTTTTTTTTTTTTTTTTTTTGTTTTCGCGGGGAATGCATTTACGCACCGTCATCCCTGCTGCGGGGGCAGCAGGGACGGTGTGTGGGGCTCCCGGCCCGAGAGAGAGGGCCGTCCTACCCACTAAACCCCGCGGTGTTCCGCCTCACCTTAAAACCGACTCGCAGGGTAGGCCTGAGGTTAAATCACTGCGAGCCGGCAAGGGGCACCCCAGAACGGAGGGGTCCGTCTCGGGGCGGTCGATAAGCGACCACCCCGGAGCTCCCTAAGGAGCTGAAGAACTAGCCCGCACCTCCACCGCTCTCGAGCGCTCCTCTGTAAGCAGAGGAGGTGAGAGCGGCCGGTACGGGCGTGCGCAAAAAGTGGGCACCCCCTGGAACACAGAAAGGGTGCCCGTCGCCAAGTGGCCAGTTGGGCGGGGTCCCCCGACCTTCCGCCCTCGGCCAGACACTATTCGGGGGCGCGCATGTATTGAGCACGTCGACGCCCCCGAACAGGACGGCGGGGCGGGAGCGTCTGTCCCGTACGCTCCCGCACCCGCAACTCCTCTCGTTTCGCCGCCATCACCTCGCTAGCAAACGAGGCGACGGCGGCCCAACACTGTTGGCTGCCGACCATGGCTTGCACCACAGCCGGCAGCGACAAATTTACACCGACAAGGCCCGTAAGGGCGATACGCGGCCCGTCCCACGCCGGGCACACGGCGAGTGTGTGCTCCGCCGTGTCCACGACGCCACTTGAGCAGTGACGACACACGGGGTCCGGCTCCACCCCAGCCACCTCCCACAGGTACTTGGCGAATACGCCATGCCCTGTGAGGAGCTGACTGAGGTGAAATGTCGGCGCTCCGTGTGCCCTCTCCACCCAAGCCCGCAGGACGGGCCGGACAGCCCCCACGAGCCGGGGGCTACCTGAGGGGCCTACCAACCTCTCGGCCCACTTCCGGAAGAGATCGTCGCGAGCCGAATGTCTCCAGCGGTCGATCTCGTCCGGAAGGGGCCGTCCACCATTTCTACGCACCAGGGCGCTTTCCTCATAAACACTTTTGAGGACTCCAGCCTCGAGATCCCAAGGGAGGCTTCCTGCAATTAGGCACGCCGCCTCGTAGGAGACGGTGCAGTACGCTCGTGCCGCCCTCTGCGCAATCGACCGCTGCGGACGCCGCAGCAGCGGAATTGTCTTGGCGCAGAGGGCGTGCGCCCAGATGGGCGCTCCATACAACGTCTTTGAGCGCACTACACCGTCGTAGAGGCGACGGCATGCACTATTTGGGCCTCCCCGATTGGGGAGCAGCCTCGCCAGCCTTCCGGCGTACGACAATAACTTTGGCGACAGACGCCGGAAGTGCTCGACGAAGCCCCATCGGCTGTCGAGTACCAAACCAAGATACTTAATACTCGACCCGACAGCGATGGTGGTGCCGCTCACCACAATCTGACAATCTCGAGGTGGCCCTCGCCGAGGCCCGTGAAAGAAAACGGCCTCGGACTTTTCGAGGGCCACCTGGAGTCCTAGCGCCCTGATGCGGCTGACCACCTGGGCAACGCCCGCGGTGGCCAGGACTTTCGCCTCGCGAAAATCTGGGCCCCGCGCGGTAACTAGGGTATCGTCGGCGTAACAGAGGACGCCGACTCCCCGAAGAGTAGCACCGCGCAGGACCCAATCATATCCGATGTTCCACAGGAGCGGACCCAGAACCGACCCCTGTGGAACACCGCACGACATATTTGTGCGGACTACTCCCGACCGGGCCGGATAGGAGATGGCCCGGTCGACAAAGTAGTCCGCAAGAATGCGCCTGAGGTACCACGGGACATTGTGGTACCTCAGCGCCTCGGCGATGGTCTGCCAGGGGATGGTGTTGAAGGCGTTCGCGATGTCGAGCGACACCGCCAGCAACACCTCCCCCCGACCGACCGCCTCCTCGACGCTGTCCCTGAGCCGGGAAATGGCGTCCAGGGTCGACCTCCCGCGACGAAAACCGTACTGGCCGTCATTGAGATTGGGCCCCGCCCCCTCCAGGTGCCCGACGAGACGCGCCGCGAGCACCCGCTCGAGCAGCTTGCTCATCTCGTCGAGCAATACGATGGGGCGGTAGGCCGACGGCGACTCGGCCGGGCGCCCGTGCTTCTTCAACAGCACGAGACGCCCGGTTTTCCACTGTCGCGGGACCTTACCCGACGCCACACACTCCGACAACAAAGACAGCGTCTCCTCCTCGAACGCCGGCATAACCAGGGCGATGACGCGCCCAGGAATGCCATCCGGACCGGGGGCGCGGTTCCTCGTTTTGAGTTTAAGGACCGCCGCCCCGAGCTCGGCGTCCGACACGGGCGGAATCATCGCCTCTGTGTCTGCCGGCGTCTGGCTTGGTGCCATCCGCGGTGGGACCCACTCTTCCCGCTCAGGGAAGAGGGAACTGACAACGTGGCCGACGAATGAGGGCTCGAGAGACTTTGTGAGGGGGGGCGCCCAGGGCCGGAGTTTGTCACTCACGGCTTTGTACGGGCGCCCCCACGGATCTTGATTGAGGCTCTCGAGCCATTCCTTCCAGGCCGCCTCCTTGGCGGCCTTGATCGCCGAGCTGAGGGCAGCTCGGGCAGCCCGGTATGCGGCGAGTAGTTCTTCTTCTCGGGCAGGGTCACTGTTTCTTCGGGCGCGTCGGCGAGTGTACCTGCGCTGGGATGCGTGACTTGAGGTTCGCAGCCCAGCCAGCTCTTCATTCCACCAGTACACTCGCCGCCGCGGCTTGACAGACCCTGCCCTCTTCATGGCCGCATCGCAGACGCGAGTCAGGGCGCCGGAAAGCCGCCCAGCCCTCGCGTCCACGTCCGGGCTAACGTCGCCCGCGGCCCATCGCTCGACGATGGCCGCCTCCTTTGCCAGTTCCCGGTCCAGCGTCCGCAGACGCCACCGCGGACCTTCCTCAACCGAACGGCGGTCCCCGACCGCCGGGGTCCCGGAGCCGGTGTCGACGATGTCGAACCATATGTAGCGATGGTCCGACAGCGTCTCCACCCCCTCGACCACTTTCCAACCACGCGTGCGGCTCGCCAGGCCAGAACTGGCGAAGGACAGGTCAACGATGGAACAACCTGTCCCCGTTGGCCGCACGAACGTGTGGATCGACCCTCGGTTGAGCAGCACCAAGCCATTCGACACCGCCCATTCCTCTACCAACTCACCCCGGCTATCGGTGGCTGGAGATCCCCACGCCTGTGAGTGTGCGTTGAAGTCTCCAGCCACCACCACCGGGGTGGGGTGTGCTTCTGCCACCAGAGCCCCGACCTCTATTAACCATTGTTCAAACTCGGCGAGGCTTCTGTTTGGCGAGAAGTACACCCCGATCACTGCAACGTCTCCCAGCAGCGCGAGGACGCAGCCGCGTCCTTGGGAAACACTTTTGAACGCGCCCTGCTGGGAGACGATAGCCACCGACTCGTCGCGGCTGCCAGCCCAGTCATCACGGGCACGAACCGCGTACGGTTCGGCGACTACTGCCATAGACGCCCGCCACTGTACGGCGGACTGGATCAGCAGGTCTTGGGCCGCCGCACAGTGGCGGACATTGGCCTGCAGGATCGAGATTGGCGCCATTTAGTTCTGGGCGATGTCCATTCTCTCCTCCGTGTTGGTTTGAGTGGGCGAGCGCTTGCGCCCGGCACCACCACGACGTGTCCTTTTTTTTGGACGCCGCCATGCAGGCCTTAACGCCTAAACGGTGCGCAGCAGGAGTTCCCGCCGCCGCGCAGATAGGGCAATTTGGCTCTTCAGAACAACCAGCAGCCTTATGGCCGGGCTGCCCGCAGCGGAAACAGAGTGCGCTGCGGTCAACACCCGCAGCGCACCGGGCCCCAACGTGCCCCACTTCCAGGCAACGGAAACACCGCTGCGGTCGAGCCTCCAAGAGAGCGACACGGACGCGGGACCATCCGATCGCAACTGGGCGGCCATCAGTTATAATCTTGGCCGCCGCGATCGGGCATTTTACCCACGCCGTGCCCTCGCGACCTGCTTGGCGAATGATTTCTCCGACAGTGATGCTGGTGGTGGCGCACCCTCCTACGTCCGCCACCACCTTCGCTATGGCCTCCTTAGTGGCCGCATCGCCAAGACCGGAGATGCGCAGTTCCGCGCACTTCTCCGGTCGTGCGATGCGGACATCTTCTCCCAGAGCCGCTTTGAGATGCTCTGCTAGAGCATCGGCTTTCTGGCATCTCTCTGCGCCCGCCACTTCAAGGATGCGGCCTCCGGTGGCCGCCGTACGGAACCGGAGGCCTCCGATGCCGAGGCTCTGTAGGTCGACTTTTTGTTCCGCCTCGGCCAGTTTGGCGGCATAGGTTACGCCCTTATCGACCGCGTCCTTCTGCAGTGTAATCACTACAGCTGCAGTGCGGGGGGCGCGGAGTTTCATGGCGTTCTTCTTAGCGCCTGCCTTTGTAGACGTCGGTGTCGTTTTCACAGCTGATTGCTTCGCCGTTGGCACTTTTTTGGGGCGCCCAGCCACCACATTCCACGCCTCGGTCAGAGGTTGAGGCGTGGGTGCAGGCTGCAGAAGCTCCTGGCGCGCTGCCTCGGCTTCTTGTGCCGCAGCGGTCTTCTTCTTTTTCTTAGTTCTTTTCTTCGGCACAGGGGCAGAAGATAAAGAAGTTGCGGGGAGAAGGGGAGCTTCCGTCTCCTCCAGCAATGGGCCAGAGACGGGAGCAGAAGAACGTGTCGCCAGTGAGGCACTAGTGACACCCGCTGAACAACGCTTGGGAGGTCCGGGGCGCGCAGCCTCAGAGACATTACCGGCAGAACGGCCAAGCGAGAGCGAAGACCCGGCAACGGAGCGGGCGGCATTACGGGCGTCTGCCTGAAGGGGGGGGCGCAGTCGCGGCTCTGGGAGCAAGCGGTCCCCAATGCCGTCGAAGCGCGCGTCCAGGAGGAACAGAATCTCCTCGCGCGACATCGACGGCGGGGCTCTCGCCTGCTTCTTTAATATTTCTATTTCTGCCCGCATGGCAGCCAGCTCCCGCTGCAGGCGGGCGGTTTCTTCAGAAACCGTGCGAGCACGTAGTTCCCGCACGTGTTCCATTATGCTACCTGCAGCGGACCTTAGGCCCTGTACACTTTGGCCCTTGAGGCGGGAGGATTTGTGGGCGATGCAGCGGATCGACTCCACCGCCTCCTCAACCGCCTTCTCTAGCTGCTCGGCTCTGAGATCCGCCGCAGCTGGTGGCTTCTTCTTCGCTTGCCTTTCTTCTTCTTCCGGAGTGGGAGACTGGCGAAGGAAGGAGAGACGTCTCTCCTCCCTCATTCGGAGCTCTTTCGCTAGCTCCTCCTCTGCCTGGAGCTCTAGCTCCCGCTCCTTGGCCTCGATGTACTCGGCCTTGGCCTTTGCTAGGCCGACGTACTGCCCGGTAGTAGGTGGGCGTCCTCGCCCACGTTTACCGGGTTGGCCCCGGACAGTGTTAGGGCCAACCGACTCCTCGCTATCCCCCTCCGACCCTGAGTTCCGGCGTTTACGCCACAGCCGGGAACTCAGAGGGGAAGGAAGACCCGAGGCCACATCCATCAACGAGCAGACGCTGCTGTCGGTATCCGACAGCTGCAGCTCTTTCCTCACGCTGCGCGGCGGTGTGTCGCACCGCGACACCGACACCCGCAGTTCCTTGAGGCCTGGAACCGGAGTTCCGGGCCTCACCTCTTCGACAGCCTCATCGTTTGTTAAGTCAAAGTCCATATTCAAGCCAGTATTGTTAGTTTGTCCCCCACAAGGGGAGAAGATCGATCGAATTTTATTATTTTCAAGTGCCATATTGAATCCCACGAGCATGAGACGATACAAAACGACTCCCTGGGTGACGCTCATTCCAGGGAGCGGGATGGATACTGTAGGGTGCTCCAGGTGCCCCACAGGTTTTAACGACTTCGCTGTCGGTTGTTATAGACTTTTCCCTGTCGCGGGCCGGCCAATGAAGGCAAGCCCTTCGGTCCCAAGGACCACCGCGTACCAACTGGTGCCACCAGCTGGATTGTTGCGAAGACCCTGGAGATTACGAAACGCGAGGAGGGGGGCTAGCCCTCCCCAACTCCGACGCTGGCACAAATGCCTGTAGGCCCCTGCGCGAGCAGACAGCCTACGCGTCCACACCACAAAACCTCGCTACTACCGGCCGGAACCGGGAGCGACACCAACGATGAAACGCTTCAACCGGCCAGGCCGGGAGCGGTCACAAATGCCGTGGGCCTTGCAGGCCCACCATACCACGACCCCCTCGTGCAATGGGGTCAACTTCACGTCCACACAACGTAAAGACAAGCTTCTACCGGCCGAAACCGGGAGAGACGACAACGAAGGCGAAAATCGACAACGAAGCGCTACTACCGGCCAGGCCGGGAGCTTTCACATTTTCGCAGGCCTTGCAGGCCTGCCACGCTGCGACCCCCACAACACGGGGTCGACTGTCGGGATATTGGTACATTGGTTAACACACACAGTACTGAAGACTGCGCCCATTAGCCGATGCTCCAGGGTGCACCAGCAAAGCCCAGTTTCCACTCCCACCCGGGCGGTCCCCGGGGGGGATAGGAAACTGAACCGCCAACGTGGAGGTTCCCCGACCTAGCACCCCAGGTTTTTTTTTTTTTTTGTTTTCGCGGGGAATGCATTTACGCACCGTCATCCCTACTGCGGGGGCAGCAGGGACGGTGTGTGGGGCTCCCGGCCCGTGAGAGAGGGCCGTCCTACCCACTAAACCCCGCGGTGTTCCGCCTCACCTTAAAACCGACTCGCAGGGTAGGCCTGAGGTTAAATCACTGCGAGCCGGCAAGGGGCACCCCAGAACGGAGGGGTCCGTCTCGGGGCGGTCGATAAGCGACCACCCCGGAGCTCCCTAAGGAGCTGAAGAACTAGCCCGCACCTCCACCGCTCTCGAGCGCTCCTCTGTAAGCAGAGGAGGTGAGAGCGGCCGGTACGGGCGTGCGCAAAGAGTGGGCACCCCTGGAACACAGAAAGGGTGCCCGTCGCCGAGTGGCCAGTTGGGCGGGGTCCCCCGACCTTCCGCCCACGGCCAGACACTATTCGGGGGCGCGCATGTAATGAGCACGACGACGCCCCCGAACCGGACGGCGGGGCGGGAGCGTCTGTCCCGTACGCTCCCGCACCCGCAACTCCTCACGTTTCGCCGCCATCACCTCGCTAGCAAACGAGGCGACGGCGGCCCAACACTGTTGGCTGCCGACCATGGCTTGCACCACAGCCGGCAGCGACAAATCAACTCCGACAAGGCCCGTAAGGGCGATACGCGGCCCGTCCCACGCCGGGCACACGGCGAGTGTGTGCTCCGCCGTGTCCACGACGCCACTTGAGCAGTGGCGACACACGGGGTCCGGCTCCACCCCAGCCACCTCCCACAGGTACTTGGCGAATACGCCATGCCCTGTGAGGAGCTGACTGAGGTGAAATGTCGGCGCTCCGTGTGCCCTCTCTACCCAAGCCCGCAGGACGGGCCGGACAGCCCCCACGAGCCGGGGGCTAACTGAGGGGCCTACCAACCTCTCGGCCCACTTCCGGAAGAGATCGTCGCGAGCCGACTGTCTCCAGCGGTCGATCTCGTCCGGGAGGGGCCGTCCACCGTTACTTCGCACCAGGGCGCTCTCTTCATACACCTTCTTGAGGACTCCAGCCTCGAGATCCCAGGGGAGACTTCCTGCAATTAGGCACGCCGCCTCGTAGGAGACGGTGCAGTACGCTCGTGCCGCCCTCTGCGCAATCGACCGCTGCGGACGCCGCAGCAGCGGGATTGTCTTGGCGCAGAGGGCGTGCGCCCAGATGGGCGCTCCATACAACGCCTTTGAGCGCACTACACCGTCGTAGAGGCGACGGCACGCACTATTTGGGCCTCCCCGATTGGGGAGCAGCCTCGCCAGCCTTCCGGCGTACGACAACAATTTAGGTGAAAGACGCCGGAAGTGCTCGACGAAGCCCCATCGACTGTCGAGTACCAAACCCAAATACTTTATACTCGACCCGACAGCGATGGGGGTGCCGCTCACCACAATCTGACAATCTCGAGGTGGCCCTCGCCGAGGCCCGTGAAAGAAAACGGCCTCGGACTTTTCGAGAGCCACCTGGAGTCCTAGCGCCCTGATGCGGCTGACCACCTGGGCAACGCCCGCTGTGGCCAGGACTTTCGCCTCGCGAAACTCAGGGCCCCGCGCGGTGACTAGGGTATCGTCGGCGTAGCAGAGGACGCCGACTCCCCGAAGAGTAGCACCGCGCAGGACCCAATCATATCCGATGTTCCACAGGAGTGGACCCAGAACCGACCCCTGTGGAACACCGCACGACATATTTGTGCGGACTACCCCCGACCGGGCCGGATAGGAGATGGCCCGGTCGACAAAGTAGTCCGCGAGAATGCGCCTGAGGTACCACGGGACATTGTGGTACCTCAGCGCCTCGGCGATGGTCTGCCAGGGGATGGTGTTGAAGGCGTTCGCGATGTCGAGCGACACCGCCAGCAACACCTCCCCCCGACCGACCGCCTCTTCGACGCTGTCCCTGAGCCGGGAGATGGCGTCCAGGGTCGACCTCCCGCGACGAAATCCGTACTGGCCGTCATTGAGATTGGGCCCCGCCCCCTCCAGGTGCCCGACGAGACGCGCCGCGAGCACCCGCTCGAGCAGCTTGCTCATCTCGTCGAGCAAGACGATGGGGCGGTAGGCCGACGGCGACTCGGCCGGGCGCCCGTGCTTCTTCAACAGCACGAGCCGCCCGGTTTTCCACTGTCGCGGGACCTTACCCGACGCCAAACACTCCGACAACAAAGACAGCGTCTCCTCCTCGAACGCCGGCATAACCAGGGCGATGACGCGCCCAGGAATGCCATCCGGACCGGGGGCGCGGTTCCTCGTTTTGAGTTTAAGGACCGCCGCCCCGAGCTCGGCATCCGACACGGGCGGAATCATCGCCTCTGTGTCTGCCGGCGTCTGGCTTGGTGCCATCCGCGGTGGGACCCACTCTTCCCGCGCAGGGAAGAGGGAACTGACAACGTGGCCGACGAATGAGGGCTCGAGAGACTTTGTGAGGGGAGGCGCCCAGGGCCGGAGTTTGTCGCTCACGGCTTTGTACGGGCGCCCCCACGGATCTTCGTTTAGGGTCTCGAGCCACTCCTTCCAGGCCGCCTCCTTGGCGGCCTTGATCGCCGAGCTGAGGGCAGCTCGGGCAGCCCGGTATGCGGCGAGTAGTTCTTCTTCTCGGGCAGGGTCACTGCTTCTTCGGGCGCGTTGGCGAGTGTACCTGCGCTGGGCTGCGTGACTTGAGGTTCGCAGCCCAGCCAGCTCTTCATTCCACCAGTACACTCGCCGCCGCGGCTTGACAGACCCTGCCCTCTTCATGGCCGCATCGCAGACGCGAGTCAGGGCGCCGGAAAGCCGCCCAGCCCTCGCGTCCACGTCCGGGCTAACGTCGTCACCTGCGGCCCATCGCTCGACGATGGCCGCCTCCTTTGCCAGTTCCCGGTCCAGCGTCCGCAGACGCCACCGCGGACCTTCCTCAACCGAACGGCGGTCCCCGACCGCCGGGGTCTCCGAGCCGGCGTCGACGATGTCGAACCATATGTAGCGATGATCCGACATCGTCTCCACCCCCTCGATCACCTTCCAACCACGTGTGCGGCTAGCCAGGCCAGAACTGGCAAAGGACAGGTCGATTATACTACGACCCGTCCCCGTTCGCCGCACGAAAGTGTGGACCGACCCTCGGTTGAGCAGCACCAAGCCGTTGGACACCGCCCATTCCTCGACCATCTCTCCCCGGCTATCGGTTTCTGGAGATCCCCACGCCCGTGAGTGTGCGTTGAAATCTCCAGCTACCACCACCGGGGTGGGGTGCGCTTCTGCCAACAGAGCCCCGACCTCAATCAACCACCGCTCATACTCAGCGAGGCTTCTGTTGGGCGAGAAGTACACCCCGACTACTGCAACGTCTCCCAGCAGCGCGAGGACGCAACCGCGTCCCTGGAGCACCCTATCAAAAGCACCCCGCTGGGAGACGATAGCCACCAACTCGTCGCGGCTGCCAGCCCAGTTGTCGCAGGCGCGGACCGCGTACGGTTCGGCGACTATAGCCATAGTCGCCTGTAACTGTGCGACGGACTGAAGCAGCAGATCTTGGGCCGCCGCACAGTTACCGACGTTGGCCTGCAGTACCGAGATGGGAGCCATTTAGTTTTGGGCGATGTCCATCACCTCCTCTGTGTTCTGGGTGGGCTGACGCGTGCGTCCAGCACCACCCCGACGCCTCCTCTTCATGGAAGCCGCCAGGCAGGCTTTTGCGCCCAGGCGATGCGCAGCGGCAGTTCCCGCCGCCGCGCAGATGGGGCAGTTAAACGCCATAGAGCAGCCGGCCGCCTTGTGGCCGGGCTGCCCACAACGAAAACACAGTGCGCTGCGATCCACACCCGCAGCGCACCGGGCTCCCACGTGCCCCACCTCCAGACAGCGGAAACACCGCTGCGGCCTGGCCTCCAAAAGAACCGCACGGACGCGGGACCAACCGATCGTGAGAGGGCGGCCATCTGTTAGTTTTTTGGCCGCCGCGATCGGGCACTTGACCCACGCCGTGCCCTCCCTGCCTGCCTGGCGAACAACGTCGCCAACGACAACACTGGTGGTGACGCACCCTCCTACGTCCGCCACCACCCGCGCAACAACTTCCTTTGTGGCCGCGTCGCCTAGACCGGAGATGCGCAGCTCCGCGCACTTCTCCGGCCTGGCGACACGGACCTCCTCACCCAGAGCCGTCCTCAATTTCTCTGCCAGGGCGTCAGCCTTTTGGCACCTTTCGGCACCCGCCACTTCCAAAATTCGACCTCCAGTGGCCGCCGTGCGGAAGCGCAAGCCCCCAATGCCGAGACCCTTCAGGTCCACCTTCTCTTCGGCCTCGGCTAACTTGGAGGCGTACGTTACGCCCCTCTCAAGCGCGTCCCGCTGCAGGGTGATGATCACTGCAGCGGTACGCGGTGCGCGGAGTTTCGGGGCGCGCTTCCCCACGGCAGGCGCACTTGTGGGCGCCGCTGTCTGCGGTTTGGCCTTCGGTGCCTTCTTTGGGCGCCCAGCCACCACATTCCAAGCCTCGGTTAGAGGTCGAGGCGTGGGTAGCACCCCAGGTTTTTTTTTTTTTTTTTTTTTTTTTTTTTTTTTTTTTTTTTTGTTTTCGCGGGGAATGCATTTACGCACCGTCATCCCTGCTGCGGGGGCAGCAGGGACGGTGTGTGGGGCTCCCGGCCCGAGAGAGAGGGCCGTCCTACCCACTAAACCCCGCGGTGTTCCGCCTCACCTTAAAACCGACTCGCAGGGTAGGCCTGAGGTTAAATCACTGCGAGCCGGCAAGGGGCACCCCAGAACGGAGGGGTCCGTCTCGGGGCGGTCGATAAGCGACCACCCCGGAGCTCCCTAAGGAGCTGAAGAACTAGCCCGCACCTCCACCGCTCTCGAGCGCTCCTCTGTAAGCAGAGGAGGTGAGAGCGGCCGGTACGGGCGTGCGCAAAAAAGTGGGCACCCTCTGGAACACAGAAAGGGTGCCCGTCGCCAAGTGGCCATTTGGGCGGGGTCCCCCGACCTTCCGCCCACGGCCAGACACTATTCGGGGGCGCGCATGTACTGAGCACGACGACGCCCCCGAACCGGACGGCGGGGCGGGAGCGTCTGTCCCGTACGCTCCCGCACCCGCAACTCCTCGCGTTTCGCCGCCATCACCTCGGAAGCAAACGAGGCGACGGCGGCCCAGCACTGTTGGCTGCCGACCATGGCTCGCACCACGGCCGGCAGCGACAAGTCGACACCAATAATGCCCGTGAGGGCGATACGCGGCCCGCCCCACGCCGCGCACACGGCGAGTGTGTGCTCCGCCGTGTCCACGACGCCACCTGAGCAGTGGCGACACACGGGGTCCGGCTCCACCCCAGCCACCTCCCACAGGTACTTGGCGAATACGCCATGGCCTGTGAGGAGCTGACTGAGGTGAAATGTCGGCGCTCCGTGTGCCCTCTCCACCCAAGCCCGCAGGACGGGCCGGACAGCCCCCACGAGCCGGGGGCTAACTGAGGGGCCTACCAACCTCTCGGCCCACTTCCGGAAGAGATCGTCGCGAGCCGACTGTCTCCAGCGGTCGATCTCGTCCGGAAGTGGCCGTCCGCCATTTCTACGCACCAGGGCGCTCTCCTCGTAAACACTCTTGAGGACTCCAGCCTCGAGATCCCAAGGGAGGCTTCCTGCAATTAGGCACGCCGCCTCGTAGGAGACGGTACAGTACGCTCGTGCCGCCCTCTGCGCAATCGACCGCTGCGGACGCTGCAGCAGCGGGATTGTCTTGGCGCAGAGGGCGTGCGCCCAGATGGGCGCTCCATACAACGCCTTTGAGCGCACTACACCGTCGTAGAGGCGACGGCATGTACTATTTGGGCCTCCCCGATTGGGGAGCAGCCTCGCTAGCCTTCCGGCGTACGACAATAACTTTGGCGACAGACGCCGGAAGTGCTCGACGAAGCCCCATCGGCTGTCGAGTACCAAACCAAGATACTTAATACTCGACCCGACAGCGATGGGGGTTAGCACCCCAGGTTTTTTTTTTTTTTTTTGTTTTCGCGGGGAATGCCTTTACGCACCGTCATCCCTGCTGCGGGGGCAGCAGGGACGGTGTGTGGGGCTCCCGGCCCGTGAGAGAGGGCCGTCCTACCCACTAAACCCCGCGGTGTTCCGCCTCACCTTAAAACCGACTCGCAGGGTAGGCCTGAGGTTAAATCACTGCGAGCCGGCAAGGGGCACCCCAGAACGGAGGGGTCCGTCTCGGGGCGGTCGATAAGCGACCACCCCGGAGCTCCCTAAGGAGCTGAAGACCTAGCCCGCACCTCCACCGCTCTCGAGCGCTCCTCTGTAAGCAGAGGAGGTGAGAGCGGCCGGTACGGGCGTGCGCAAAGTGTGGGCACCCCCTGGAACACAGAAAGGGGTGCCCGTCGCCGAGTGGCCAGTTGGGCGGGGTCCCCCGACCTTCCGCCCACGGCCAGACACTATTCGGGGGCGCGCATGTAATGAGCACGACGACGCCCCCGAACCGGACGGCGGGGCGGGAGCGTCTGTCCCGTACGCTCCCGCACCCGCAACTCCTCACGTTTCGCCGCCATCACCTCGCTAGCAAACGAGGCGACGGCGGCCCAACACTGTTGGCTGCCGACCATGGCTTGCACCACAGCCGGCAGCGACAAATTTCCACCGACAAGGCCCGTAAGGGCGATACGCGGCCCGTCCCACGCCGGGCACACGGCGAGTGTGTGCTCCGCCGTGTCCACGACGCCACTTGAGCAGTGGCGACACACGGGGTCCGGCTCCACCCCAGCCACCTCCCACAGGTACTTGGCGAATACGCCATGCCCTGTGAGGAGCTGACTGAGGTGAAATGTCGGCGCTCCGTGTGTCCTCTCCACCCAAGCCCGCAGGACGGGCCGGACAGCCCCCACGAGCCGGGGGCTAACTGAGGGGCCTACCAACCTCTCGGCCCACTTCCGGAAGAGATCGTCGCGAGCCGACTGTCTCCAGCGGTCGATCTCGTCCGGAAGGGGCCGTCCACCGTTACTTCGCACCAGGGCGCTCTCTTCATACACCTTTTTGAGGACTCCAGCCTCGAGATCCCAAGGGAGGCTTCCTGCAATTAGGCACGCCGCCTCGTAGGAGACGGTGCAGTACGCTCGTGCCGCCCTCTGCGCAATCGACCGCTGCGGACGCCGCAGCAGCGGAATTGTCTTGGCGCAGAGGGCGTGCGCCCAGATGGGCGCTCCATACAACGCCTTTGAGCGCACTACACCGTCGTAGAGGCGACGGCATGCACTATTTGGGCCTCCCCGATTGGGGAGCAGCCTCGCCAGCCCTCCGGCGTACGACAACAACTTTGGCGACAGACGCCGGAAGTGCTCGACGAAGCCCCATCGGCTGTCGAGTACCAAACCAAGATACTTAATACTCGACCCGACAGCGATGGGGGTGCCGCTCACCACAATCTGACAATCTCGAGGTGGCCCTCGCCGAGGCCCGTGAAAGAAAACGGCCTCGGACTTTTCGAGGGCCACCTGGAGTCCTAGCGCCCTGATGCGGCTGACCACCTGGGCAACACCCGCGGTGGCCAGGACTTTCGCCTCGCGAAAATCTGGGCCCCGCGCGGTGACTAGGGTATCGTCGGCGTAGCAGAGGACGCCGACTCCCCGAAGAGTAGCACCGCGCAGGACCCAATCATACCCGATGTTCCACAGGAGCGGACCCAGAACCGACCCCTGTGGAACACCGCACGACATATTTGTGCGGACTACCCCCGACCGGGCCGGATAGGAGATGGCCCGTTCGACAAAGTAGTCCGCAAGAATGCGCCTGAGGTACCACGGGACACTGTGGTACCTCAGCGCCTCGGCGATGGTCTGCCAGGGGATGGTGTTGAAGGCGTTCGCGATGTCGAGCGACACCGCCAGCAACACCTCCCCCCGACCGACCGCCTCCTCGACGCTATCCCTGAGCCGGGAAATGGCGTCCAGGGTCGACCTCCCGCGACGAAATCCGTATTGGCCGTCACTAAGATTGGGCCCCGCCCCCTCCAGGTGCCCGACGAGACGCGCCGCGAGCACCCGCTCGAGCAGCTTGCTCATCTCGTCAAGCAAGACGATGGGGCGGTAGGCCGACGGCGACTCGGCCGGGCGCCCGTGCTTCTTCAACAGCACGAGCCGCCCGGTTTTCCACTGTCGCGGGACCTTACCCGACGCCAAACACTCCGACAACAAGGACAGCGTCTCCTCCTCGAACGCCGGCATAACCAGGGCGATGACGCGCCCAGGGATGCCATCAGGACCGGGGGCGCGGTTCCTCGTTTTGAGTTTAAGGACCGCCGCCCCGAGCTCGGCATCCGACACGGGCGGAATCATCGCCTCTGTGTCTGCCGGCGTCTGGCTTGGTGCCATCCGCGGTGGGACCCACTCTTCCCGCTCAGGGAAGAGGGAACTGACGACGTGGCCGACGAATGAGGGCTCGAGAGACTTGGTGAGGGGGGGCGCCCAGGGCCGGAGTTTGTCACTCACGGCTTTGTACGGGCGCCCCCACGGATCTTGATTGAGGCTCTCGAGCCATTCCTTCCAGGCCGCCTCCTTGGCGGCCTTGATCGCCGAGCTGAGGGCAGCTCGGGCAGCCCGGTATGCGGCGAGTAGTTCTTCTTCTCGGGCAGGGTCACTGTTTCTTCGGGCGCGTTGGCGAGTGTACCTGCGCTGGGCTGCGTGACTTGAGGTTCGCAGCCCAGCCAGCTCTTCATTCCACCAGTACACTCGCCGCCGCGGCTTGACAGACCCTGCCCTCTTCATGGCCGCATCGCAGACACGAGTCAGGGCGCCGGAAAGCCGCCCAGCCCTCGCGTCCACGTCCGGGCTAACGTCGCCCGCGGCCCATCGCTCGACGATGGCCGCCTCCTTTGCCAGTTCCCGGTCCAGCGTCCGCAGACGCCACCGCGGACCTTCCTCAACCGAACGGCGGTCCCCGACCGCCGGGGTCCCGGAGCCGGTGTCGACGATGTCGAACCATATGTAGCGATGGTCCGACAGCGTCTCCACCCCCTCGACCACTTTCCAACCACGCGTGCGGCTCGCCAGGCCAGAACTGGCGAAGGACAGGTCAACGATGGAACAACCTGTCCCCGTTGGCCGCACGAACGTGTGGATCGACCCTCGGTTGAGCAGCACCAAGCCATTCGACACCGCCCATTCCTCTACCAACTCACCCCGGCTATCGGTGGCTGGAGATCCCCACGCCTGTGAGTGTGCGTTGAAGTCTCCAGCCACCACCACCGGGGTGGGGTGTGCTTCTGCCACCAGAGCCCCGACCTCTATTAACCATTGTTCAAACTCGGCGAGGCTTCTGTTTGGCGAGAAGTACACCCCGATCACTGCAACGTCTCCCAGCAGCGCGAGGACGCAGCCGCGTCCTTGGGAAACACTTTTGAACGCGCCCTGCTGGGAGACGATAGTCACCGACTCGTCGCGGCTGCCAGCCCAGTCATCACGGGCACGAACCGCGTACGGTTCGGCGACTACTGCCATAGACGCCCGCCACTGTACGGCGGACTGGATCAGCAGGTCTTGGGCCGCCGCACAGTGGCGGACATTGGCCTGCAGGATCGAGATTGGCGCCATTTAATTTTGGGCGATGTCCATTTCCTCTTCATTTGTCGTGGTGGGCGGGCGGGCCACTTCCGGCACCATCTTACGCCCGGCTCCACCACGACGCCTCCTCTTCATCGATGCCGCCAAACAGGCCTTTGTGCCCAGGCGGTGCGCAGCGGCTCCTCCCGCCGCCGCGCAGACGGGACATTGGGGCTCCGCTGTGCAGCCAGCCGCTTTGTGACCGGGCTGGCCACAGCGGAAGCAAAGTGCGCTGCGATCGACTCCCGCAGCACACCGGGCCCCCACATGTCCGACCTCAAGGCAGCGGAAGCATCGCTGCGGCCTGGACTCCAATAGCACCGCGCGGACACGGCTCCATCCTATTGTCACGGGGCGGCCATCTGTGATCTTTTTGGCCGCCGCGACCGGGCACTTGACCCAGGCCGTGCCCTCCCGACCTGTTTGACGGACAATCCGACCAACAACAACGCTGGTGGTGGCGCACCCTCCTACGTCCGCCACCGCCTGCGCTACGACCTCCTGTGTAGCCGCATCGCCGAGACCGGAGATGCGCAGTTCCGCGCACTTCTCCGGTCGTGCGATGCGGACATCCTCTCCTAGAGCCGCTCTAAGTTGCTCTGCAAGGGCATCGGCTTTCTGGCATCTCTCTGCCCCTGCCACTTCGAGTATGCGACCTCCGGTGGCCGCCGTGCGGAACCGGAGGCCTCCGATGCCGAGGCTCTGTAGATTAACTTTTTGTTCCGCCTCGGCCAGTTTGGCGGCATAGGTCACGCCCTTATCGACCGCGCCCTTCTGCAGTGTTATCACTACAGCTGCAGTGCGAGGGGCGCGGAGTTTCGGGGCTCGCTTCCCCACGGCAGGCGCGTTAGCAGGCGCCGGTGCCGACTTCGTCGCTGGCGGTTTGGCAGCTGGCGCCTTCTTTGGGCGCCCAGCCACCACATTCCACGCCACGGTTAGAGGTTGAGGCGTGGGTGCGGGCTGCAGTCGCTCCTGACGCGCCGCCTCAGCCTCCCGGGCCGCAGCGCTCTTCTTTTTGCGCTTGCCGGCCTTCTTCTTTTTTCCCGAAGAGGGAGAGGGAGCCGGCGAAGCGGCTGAAGGAGCCGCCGTCTTCTCCAACGAAGGGACGGAGACGAGGACAGAGGGACGCGCGGCGGCAGCGGCGCCAGCGGTCTGAAGGCGGGCGGCACCAGCGACAGCGCCAGAAGTGCCGGACAGTCGGGAGGGTGCTTTGCGAGCACCGACGGTGGAGCTTTCGGTGGCGCGGGCGGCGTTGCGAATATCCGCCTGCAGCGGCGGGCGCAATCGCGGCTCCGGGAGCAGGCGATCTCCGATGCCGTCGAAGCGCGCATCAAGGAGGAACAGAACCTCCTCGCGCGACATCGACGGCGGGGCACTCGCCTGCTTCTTCAAAATGTCAACCTCAGCCCGCAGGGCAGCTAGCTCGCGCTGCAGGCGGGCATTCTCTTCAGTTTCCGTGCGGGCCCGCAACTCCCGCACGTGCTCCATTATGGACCCTGCAGCGGACCTCAGGCCTTGAACACTTTGACCTTTTAGACGTGAGGACTTGTGGGCGATGGATCGGATCGCCTCCACCGCCTCCTCGACCGCCTTCTCCAGCTGCTCGGCCCTGAGGTTCGAAGCAGCGACTGATTGTGTCTCCACTGGAGCGGGAGACTGTCGAAGGAAGGAGAGTCGCCTCTCCTCCCTCCTTCGGAGCTCCTCGGCGAGCTCCTCCTCAGCTTCGAGCTCTAGCTCCCGCTCTTTGGCCGCGTTTAATTCGGCCTTCGCCTTGGCGAGGCCCACGTATTGCCCCGTTGTTGGGGGGCGACCGCGGCCCCGCTTACCGGGCTGGCCCCGGGCAGAACCGGTGCCAGCCGACTCCTCACTGTCCCCCTCCGACCCCGAGTTCCGGCGCTTACGCCACAGCCGGGAAAGCGGGGAGGGGGAGGGACCAGGAGACACCTCTATCATCGAGACCACACTGCTGTCGGAATCCGACAGCAGCAGGTCTCCACATATTCTGCGCGGCGGTGTGTCGCACCGCGACATCGCCACTCGTAGTTCCTTGAGGCCTGGAACCGGAGTTCCGGGCCTCACCTCTTCGACAGCCTCAACGTTTTGCAAGACAGAATCCATTTTCGCGCCATTGTCATTAGTTTGTCCCCCACAAGGGGAGAAGATCGATCGGTTTATTTTATTCATATTATTTGCCATATTATTCCCACGAGCATGAGACGATACAAAACGACTCCCTGGGTGACGCTCATTCCAGGGAGCGGGATGGATACTGTGGGGTGCTCCAGGTGCCCCACAGGTTTTAACGACTTCGCTGTCGGGTTTTAAAGACTTTTCCCTGTCGCGGGCCGGCCAATAAAGGCAAGCCCTTCGGCCCCCAGGACCACCGCGTACCAACTGGTGCCACCAGTTGGGTCGTTGCGAAGGCCTCAGGGGTTACGAAACGCGGGAAGGAGGGCTGGCCCTCCCCAACTCCGACGCTGGCACGAGTGCCTGTAGGCCCCTGCGCGAGCAGTAGGCCTACGCGTCCACACCACAAAGACTTCGCTACTA
Organism: Thumatha senex; assembly: GCA_948477245.1. Classification (NCBI taxonomy): domain Eukaryota; kingdom Metazoa; phylum Arthropoda; class Insecta; order Lepidoptera; family Erebidae; genus Thumatha; species Thumatha senex. Next base: position 127,589 of record OX419750.1, on the reverse strand, counting down.
CCGGCCGTGCCCGGGAGCGATACCAACGATGTGATGCTTCTACCGGCCAGGCCGGGAGCGGTCACAAATACCGTAGGCCTTGCAGGCCCACCATACCACGACCCCCTCGTGCAATGGGGTCAACTGCACGTCCGCACAACGGCAACAAAGAGCTTCAACCGGCCGAAGCCGGGAGTAACGACTGCGAGAACGAGATACGAAAACGAAGCGCTACTACCGGCCAGGCCGGGAGCTTACATCATTACGCAGGCCTTGAAGGCCTGCCACACCGCGACCCCCACGACATGGGGTCGACTGTCGGGATATTGGTACATTGGTTAACACACACAGTACTGAAGACTGCGCCCATTAGCCGATGCTCCAGGGTGCACCAGCAAAGCCCAGTTTCCACTCCCACCCGGGCGGTCCCCGGGGGGGATAGGAAACTGAACCGCCAACGTGGAGGTTCCCCGACCTAGCACCCCTAGCACCCCAGGTTTTTTTTTTTTTTTTTGTTTTCGCGGGGAATGCATTTACGCACCGTCATCCCTGCTGCGGGGGCAGCAGGGACGGTGTGTGGGGCTCCCGGCCCGAGAGAGAGGGCCGTCCTACCCACTAAACCCCGCGGTGTTCCGCCTCACCTTGAAACCGACTCGCAGGGTAGGCCTGAGGTTAAATCACTGCGAGCCGGCAAGGGGCACCCCAGAACGGAGGGGTCCGTCTCGGGGCGGTCGATAAGCGACCACCCCGGAGCTCCCTAAGGAGCTGAAGAACTAGCCCGCACCTCCACCGCTCTCGAGCGCTCCTCTGTAAGCAGAGGAGGTGAGAGCGGCCGGTACGGGCGTGCGCAAAGAGTGGGCACCCCCTGGAACACAGAAAGGGTGCCCGTCGCCGAGTGGCCAGTTGGGCGGGGTCCCCCGACCTTCCGCCCACGGCCAGACACTATTCGGGGGCGCGCATGTAATGAGCACGACGACGCCCCCGAACCGGACGGCGGGGCGGGAGCGTCTGTCCCGTACGCTCCCGCACCCGCAACTCCTCACGTTTCGCCGCCATCACCTCGCTAGCAAACGAGGCGACGGCGGCCCAACACTGTTGGCTGCCGACCATGGCTTGCACCACAGCCGGCAGCGACAAATCAAGTCCGACAAGGCCCGTAAGGGCGATACGCGGCCCGTCCCACGCCGGGCACACGGCGAGTGTGTGCTCCGCCGTGTCCACGACGCCACTTGAGCAGTGGCGACACACGGGGTCCGGCTCCACCCCAGCCACCTCCCACAGGTACTTGGCGAATACGCCATGCCCTGTGAGGAGCTGACTGAGGTGAAATGTCGGCGCTCCGTGTGCCCTCTCTACCCAAGCCCGCAGGACGGGCCGGACAGCCCCCACGAGCCGGGGGCTAACTGAGGGGCCTACCAACCTCTCGGCCCACTTCCGGAAGAGATCGTCGCGAGCCGACTGTCTCCAGCGGTCGATCTCGTCCGGAAGGGGCCGTCCACCGTTACTTCGCACCAGGGCGCTCTCCTCGTATACACTTTTGAGGACTCCAGCCTCGAGATCCCAGGGGAGACTTCCTGCAATTAGGCACGCCGCCTCGTAGGAGACGGTGCAGTACGCTCGTGCCGCCCTCTGCGCAATCGACCGCTGCGGACGCCGCAGCAGCGGGATTGTCTTGGCGCAGAGGGCGTGCGCCCAGATGGGCGCTCCATACAACGCCTTTGAGCGCACTACACCGTCGTAGAGGCGACGGCATGCACTATTTGGGCCTCCCCGATTGGGGAGCAGCCTCGCCAGCCTTCCGGCGTACAACAACAATTTAGGTGAAAGACGCCGGAAGTGCTCGACGAAGCCCCATCGGCTGTCGAGTACCAAACCAAGATACTTAATACTCGACCCGACAGCGATGGGGGTGCCGCTCACCACAATCTGACAATCTCGAGGTGGCCCTCGCCGAGGCCCGTGAAAGAAAACGGCCTCGGACTTTTCGAGGGCCACCTGGAGTCCTAGCGCCCTGATGCGGCTAACCACCTGGGCAACGCCCGCGGTGGCCAGGACTTTCGCCTCGCGAAAATCTGGGCCCCGCGCGGTAACTAGGGTATCGTCGGCGTAACAGAGGACGCCGACTCCCCGAAGAGTAGCACCGCGCAGGACCCAATCATATCCGATGTTCCACAGGAGCGGACCCAGAACCGACCCCTGTGGAACACCGCACGACATATTTGTGCGGACTACTCCCGACCGGGCCGGATAGGAGATGGCCCGGTCGACAAAGTAGTCCGCAAGAATGCGCCTGAGGTACCACGGGACATTGTGGTACCTCAGCGCCTCAGCGATGGTCTGCCAGGGGATGGTGTTGAAGGCGTTCGCGATGTCGAGCGACACCGCCAGCAACACCTCCCCCCGACCGACCGCCTCCTCAACGCTGTCCCGGAGCCGGGAAATGGCGTCCAGGGTCGACCTCCCGCGACGAAAACCGTACTGGCCGTCATTGAGATTGGGCCCCGCCCCCTCCAGGTGCCCGACGAGACGCGCCGCGAGCACCCGCTCGAGCAGCTTGCTCATCTCGTCGAGCAATACGATGGGGCGATAGGCCGACGGCGACTCGGCCGGGCGCCCGTGCTTCTTCAACAGCACGAGCCGCCCGGTTTTCCACTGTCGCGGGACCTTACCCGACGCCAAACACTCCGACAACAAAGACAGCGTCTCCTCCTCGAACGCCGGCATGACCAGGGCGATGACGCGCCCAGGGATGCCATCCGGACCGGGGGCGCGGTTCCTCGTTTTGAGTTTGAGGACCGCCGCCCCTAGCTCGGCATCTGACACGGGCGGAATCATCGCCTCTGTGTCTGCCGGCGTCTGGCTTGGTGCCATCCGCGGTGGGACCCACTCTTCCCGCGCAGGAAAGAGGGAACTGACGACGTGGCCGACGAATGAGGGCTCGAGAGACTTGGTGAGGGGAGGCGCCCAGGGCCGGAGTTTGTCACTCACGGCTTTGTACGGGCGCCCCCACGGATCTTGATTGAGGCTCTCGAGCCACTCCTTCCAGGCCGCCTCCTTGGCGGCCTTGATTGCCGAGCATAGGGCAGCTCGGGCAGCCCGGTATGCGGCGAGCAGCTCTTCTTCTTGGGCAGGATCGCTGTTTCTTCGACCGCGATGGCGAGTGTACCTACGCTGGGCTGCATGGCATGAAGTACGCAGCCCAGCCAACTCATCATTCCACCAATACACTCGCCTTCGCGGCCGAACAGGCCCCGCCCTCTTCATCGCCGCATCGCAGACGCGAGTCAGGGCGCCGGAAAGCCGCCCAGCCCTCGCGTCCACGTCCGGGCTAACGTCGCCCGCGGCCCATCGCTCGACGATGGCCGCCTCCTTCGCCAGCTCCCGGTCCAGCGTCTGCAGACGCCACCGCGGACCTTCCTCAACCGATCGGCGGTCCCCGACCGCCGGAGTCCCGGAGCCGGTGTCGACGATGTCGAACCATATGTAGCGATGATCCGACATCGTCTCCACCCCCTCGATCACCCTCCAACCACGTGTGCGGCTAGCCAGGCCAGAACTGGCAAAGGACAGGTCGATTATACTACGACCCGTCCCCGTTCGCCGCACGAACGTGTGGACCGACCCTCGGTTGAGCAGCACCAAGCCGTTGGACACCGCCCATTCCTCGACCATCTCTCCCCGGCTATCGGTTTCTGGAGATCCCCACGCCCGTGAGTGTGCGTTGAAATCTCCAGCTACCACCACCGGGGTGGGGTGCGCTTCTGCCAACAGAGCCCCGACCTCAATCAACCACCGCTCATACTCAGCGAGGCTTCTGTTGGGCGAGAAGTACACCCCGACTACTGCAACGTCTCCCAGCAGCGCGAGGACGCAACCGCGTCCCTGGAGCACCCTATCAAAAGCACCCCGCTGGGAGACGATAGCCACCAACTCGTCGCGGCTGCCAGCCCAGTTGTCGCGGGCGCGGACCGCGTACGGTTCGGCGACTATAGCCACAGTCGCCTGTAACTGTGCGACGGACTGAAGCAGCAGATCTTGGGCCGCCGCACAGTTACCGACGTTGGCCTGCAGTACCGAGATGGGAGCCATTTAGTTTTGGGCGATGTCCATCACCTCCTCTGTGTTCTGGGTGGGCTGACGCGTGCGTCCAGCACCACCCCGACGCCTCCTCTTCATGGACGCCGCCAGGCAGGCTTTTGCGCCCAGGCGATGCGCAGCGGCAGTTCCCGCCGCCGCGCAGATGGGGCAGTTAAACGCCATAGAGCAGCCGGCCGCCTTGTGGCCGGGCTGCCCACAACGAAAACACAGTGCGCTGCGATCCACACCCGCAGCGCACCGGGCTCCCACGTGCCCCACCTCCAGACAGCGGAAACACCGCTGCGGTCTGGCCTCCAAAAGAACCGCACGGACGCGGGACCAACCGATCGTGAGAGGGCGGCCATCTGTTAGTTTTTTGGCCGCCGCGATCGGGCACTTGACCCACGCCGTGCCCTCCCTGCCTGCCTGGCGAACAACGTCGCCAACGACAACACTGGTGGTGACGCACCCTCCTACGTCCGCCACCACCCGCGCAACAACTTCCTTTGTGGCCGCGTCGCCTAGACCGGAGATGCGCAGCTCCGCGCACTTCTCCGGCCTGGCGACACGGACCTCCTCACCCAGAGCCGTCCTCAATTTCTCTGCCAGGGCGTCAGCCTTTTGGCACCTTTCGGCACCCGCCACTTCCAAAATTCGACCTCCAGTGGCCGCCGTGCGGAAGCGCAAGCCCCCAATGCCGAGACCCTTCAGGTCCACCTTCTCTTCGGCCTCGGCTAACTTGGAGGCGTACGTTACGCCCCTCTCAAGCGCGTCCCGCTGCAGCGTGATGATCACTGCAGCGGTACGCGGGGCGCGGAGTTTAGGAGCGCGCTTTCTCACGGCAGGCGCTTTAGCGGGCGCCGGTGCCGACTGCGTCGCTGTCGGTTTGGCCAACGGCGCCTTCCTTTGCCGCCCCGCCACCACATTCCACGCCTCGGTTAGAGGTTGAGGCGTGGGTGCGGGCTGCAGACGCTCCTGGCGCGCCGCCTCAGCCTCTCGGGCCGCAGCGCTCTTCTTCTTGCGCTTGCCGGCTGTTTTATTTTTCCCCGAAGAGGGGGAGGGAGCCGGTGAAGCGGCTGAAGGAGCCTCCGTCTCCTCCAACGAAGGGCGGGAGACGGGGACAGAAGGACGCGCGGCGGCAGAGGCGCCAGCGGTCTGAAGACGACGGGCGACACCAGCGACAGCGCCAGAAGTGCCGGACAGTCGGGAGGGTGCTTTGCGAGCACCGACGGTGGAGCTTTCGGTGGCGCGGGCGGCGTTGCGAATATCCGCCTGCAGCGGCGGGCGCAATCGTGGCTCCGGGAGCAGGCGATCTCCGATGCCGTCGAAACGCGCATCCAGGAGGAACAGAACCTCCTCGCGCGACATCGACGGCGGGGCACTCGCCTGCTTCTTCAAAATTTCAACCTCCGCCCGCAGGGCAGCTAGCTCGCGCTGCAGGCGGGCATTCTCTTCAGTTTCCGTGCGGGCCCGCAACTCCCGCACGTGCTCCATTATGGATCCTGCAGCGGACCTCAGGCCTTGAACACTTTGACCCTTTAGACGTGAGGACTTGTGGGCGATGGATCGGATCGCCTCGACCGCCTCCTCGACCGCCTTTTCCAATTGCTCGGCCCTGAGGTCCGAAGCAGAAACTGACGATGTCTCCACTGGAGCGGGGGACTGGCGAAGGAAGGAGAGTCGCCTCTCCTCCCTCCTTCGGAGCTCCTCGGCGAGCTCCTCCTCCGCTTGGAGCTCTAGCTCCCGCTCCTTGGCCGCGTTCAATTCGGCCTTCGCCTTAGCGAGGCCAACATATTGCCCCGTTGTTGGGGGGCGACCGCGGCCTCGCTTACCAGGCTGGCCCCGGGCAGAACCGGTGCCAGCCGACTCCTCACTATCCCCTTCCGACCCTGAGTTCCGGCGTTTACGCCACAGCCGGGAACTCAGAGGGGAAGGAAGACCCGAGGCCACATCCATCAATGAGCAAACGCTGCTGTCGGTATCCGACAGCTGCAGCTCTTCCCTCACGCTGCGCGGCGGTGTGTCGCACCGCGACACCGACACCCGCAGTTCCTTGAGGCCTGGAACCGGAGTTCCGGGCCTCACCTCTTCGACAGCCTCAACGTTTTGCAAGACAGAATCCATTTTCGCGCCATTGTCATTAGTTTGTCCCCCACAAGGGGAGAAGATCGATCGGTTTACTTTATTCATATTATTTGCCATATTATTCCCACGAGCATGAGACGATACAAAACGACTCCCTGGGTGACGCTCATTCCAGGGAGCGGGATGGATACTGTGGGGTGCTCCAGGTGCCCCACAGGTTTTAACGACTTCGCTGTCGGGTTTTAAAGACTTTTCCCTGTCGCGGGCCGGCCAATAAAGGCAAGCCCTTCGGCCCCCAGGACCACCGCGTACCAACTGGTGCCACCAATTGGGTCGTTGCGGAGGCCTCAGGGGTTACGAAACGCGGGAAGGAGGGCTGGCCCTCCCCAACTCCGACGCTGGCACGAGTGCCTGTAGGCCCCTGCGCGAGCAGTAGGCCTACGCGTCCACACCACAAAGACTTCGCTACTACCGGCCGTGACCGGGAGCGACACAAACGACGCAACGCTACAACCGGCCAGGCCAGGAGCTGTCGAAAAAGACCGTGGGCCTTGCAGGCCCACCATACAACGACCCCCTCGTGCAATGGGGTCAACTGCACGTCCACACAACGGCAACACAGAGCTACAACCGGCCGAAGCCGGGAGTAACGACAACGAGAACGAAGGACGAAAACGAAGCGCCACTACCGGCCAGGCCGGGAGCTTTCACCAGTACGCAGGCCTTGCAGGCCTGCCACACTGCGACCCCCACGACATGGGGTCGACTGTCGGGATATTGGTACATTGGTTAACACACACAGTACTGAAGACTGCGCCCATTAGCCGATGCTCCAGGGTGCACCAGCAAAGCTCAGTTTCCACTCCCATCCGGGCGGTCCCCGGGGGGGATAGGAAACTGAACCGCCAACGTGGAGGTTCCCCGACCTAGCACCCCTAGCACCCCAGGTTAGGTTTTTTTTTTTTTTTTTTTTTTTTTTGTTTTCGCGGGGAATGCCTTTACGCACCGTCATCCCTGCTGCGGGGGCAGCAGGGACGGTGTGTGGGGCTCTCGGCCCGTGAGAGAGGGCCGTCCTACCCACTAAACCCCGCGGTGTTCCGCCTCACCTTAAAACCGACTCGCAGGGTAGGCCTGAGGTTAAATCACTGCGAGCCGGCAAGGGGCACCCCAGAACGGAGGGGTCCGTCTCGGGGCGGTCGATAAGCGACCACCCCGGAGCTCCCTAAGGAGCTGAAGACCTAGCCCGCACCTCCACCGCTCTCGAGCGCTCCTCTGTAAGCAGAGGAGGTGAGAGCGGCCGGTACGGGCGTGCGCAAAGTGTGGGCACCCCCTGGAACACAGAAAGGGTGCCCGTCGCCGAGTGGCCAGTTGGGCGGGGTCCCCCGACCTTCCGCCCACGGCCAGACACTATTCGGGGGCGCGCATGTAATGAGCACGACGACGCCCCCGAACCGGACGGCGGGGCGGGAGCGTCTGTCCCGTACGCTCCCGCACCCGCAACTCCTCACGTTTCGCCGCCATCACCTCGCTAGCAAACGAGGCGACGGCGGCCCAACACTGTTGGCTGCCGACCATGGCTTGCACCACAGCCGGCAGCGACAAATCAAGTCCGACAAGGCCCGTAAGAGCGATACGCGGCCCGTCCCACGCCGGGCACACGGCGAGTGTGTGCTCCGCCGTGTCCACGACGCCACTTGAGCAGTGGCGACACACGGGGTCCGGCTCCACCCCAGCCACCTCCCACAGGTACTTGGCGAATACGCCATGCCCTGTGAGGAGCTGACTGAGGTGAAATGTCGGCGCTCCGTGTGCCCTCTCCACCCAAGCCCGCAGGACGGGCCGGACAGCCCCCACGAGCCGGGGGCTAACTGAGGGGCCTACCAACCTCTCGGCCCACTTCCGGAAGAGATCGTCGCGAGCCGACTGTCTCCAGCGGTCGATCTCGTCCGGAAGGGGCCGTCCACCATTTCTACGCACCAGGGCGCTTTCCTCATAAACACTTTTGAGGACTCCAGCCTCGAGATCCCAAGGGAGGCTTCCTGCAATTAGGCACGCCGCCTCGTAGGAGACGGTGCAGTACGCTCGTGCCGCCCTCTGCGCAATCGACCGCTGCGGACGCCGCAGCAGCGGGATTGTCTTGGCGCAGAGGGCGTGCGCCCAGATGGGCGCTCCATACAACGCCTTTGAGCGCACTACACCGTCGTAGAGGCGACGGCATGCACTATTTGGGCCTCCCCGATTGGGGAGCAGCCTCGCCAGCCTTCCGGCGTACGACAACAACTTTGGCGACAGACGCCGGAAGTGCTCGACGAAGCCCCATCGGCTGTCGAGTACCAAACCAAGATACTTAATACTCGACCCGACAGCGATGGGGGTGCCGCTCACCACAATCTGACAATCTCGAGGTGGCCCTCGCCGAGGCCCGTGAAAGAAAACGGCCTCGGACTTTTCGAGGGCCACCTGGAGTCCTAGCGCCCTGATGCGGCTGACCACCTGGGCAACGCCCGCGGTGGCCAGGACTTTCGCCTCGCGAAAATCTGGGCCCCGCGCGGTGACTAGGGTATCGTCGGCGTAACAAAGGACGCCGACTCCCCGAAGAGTAGCACCGCGCAGGACCCAATCGTATCCGATGTTCCACAGGAGCGGACCCAGAACCGACCCCTGTGGAACACCGCACGACATATTTGTGCGGACTACCCCCGACCGGGCCGGATAGGAGATGGCTCGGTCGACAAAGTAGTCCGCGAGAATGCGCCTGAGGTACCACGGGACATTGTGGTACCTCAGCGCCTCGGCGATGGTCTGCCAGGGGATGGTGTTGAAGGCGTTCGCGATGTCGAGCGACACCGCCAGCAACACCTCCCCCCGACCGACCGCCTCCTCAACGCTGTCCCGGAGCCGGGAAATGGCGTCCAGGGTCGACCTCCCGCGACGAAAACCGTACTGGCCGTCATTGAGATTGGGCCCCGCCCCCTCCAGGTGCCCGACGAGACGCGCCGCGAGCACCCGCTCGAGCAGCTTGCTCATCTCGTCGAGCAATACGATGGGGCGATAGGCCGACGGCGACTCGGCCGGGCGCCCGTGCTTCTTCAACAGCACGAGCCGCCCGGTTTTCCACTGTCGCGGGACCTTACCCGACGCCAAACACTCCGACAACAAAGACAGCGTCTCCTCCTCGAACGCCGGCATGACCAGGGCGATGACGCGCCCAGGGATGCCATCCGGACCGGGGGCGCGGTTCCTCGTTTTGAGTTTGAGGACCGCCGCCCCGAGCTCGGCATCTGACACGGGCGGAATCATCGCCTCTGTGACTGCCGGCGTCTGGCTTGGTGCCATCCGCGGTGACCCCAGGTTAGGTTAGGTTTTTTTTTTTTTTTTTTTTTTTGTTTTCGCGGGGAATGCATTTACGCACCGTCATCCCTACTGCGGGGGCAGCAGGGACGGTGTGTGGGGCTCCCGGCCCGAGAGAGAGGGCCGTCCTACCCACTAAACCCCGCGGTGTTCCGCCTCACCTTAAAACCGACTCGCAGGGTAGGCCTGAGGTTAAATCACTGCGAGCCGGCAAGGGGCACCCCAGAACGGAGGGGTCCGTCTCGGGGCGGTCGATAAGCGACCACCCCGGAGCTCCCTAAGGAGCTGAAGAACTAGCCCGCACCTCCACCGCTCTCGAGCGCTCCTCTGTAAGCAGAGGAGGTGAGAGCGGCCGGTACGGGCGTGCGCAAAAAAGTGGGCACCCCCTGGAACACAGAAAGGGTGCCCGTCGCCAAGTGGCCAGTTGGGCGGGGTCCCCCGACCTTCCGCCCACGGCCAGACACTATTCGGGGGCGCGCATGTAATCAGCACGTCGACGCCCCCGAACCGGACGGCGGGGCGGGAGCGTCTGTCCCGTACGCTCCCGCACCCGCAACTCCTCACGTTTCGCCGCCATCACCTCGCTAGCAAACGAGGCGACGGCGGCCCAACACTGTTGGCTGCCGACCATGGCTTGCACCACAGCCGGCAGCGACAAATCAAGTCCGACAAGGCCCGTAAGAGCGATACGCGGCCCGTCCCACGCCGGGCACACGGCGAGTGTGTGCTCCGCCGTGTCCACGACGCCACTTGAGCAGTGGCGACACACGGGGTCCGGCTCCACCCCAGCCACCTCCCACAGGTACTTGGCGAATACGCCATGCCCTGTGAGGAGCTGACTGAGGTGAAATGTCGGCGCTCCGTGTGCCCTCTCCACCCAAGCCCGCAGGACGGGCCGGACAGCCCCCACGAGCCGGGGGCTAACTGAGGGGCCTACCAACCTCTCGGCCCACTTCCGGAAGAGATCGTCGCGAGCCGACTGTCTCCAGCGGTCGATCTCGTCCGGAAGGGGCCGTCCACCATTTCTACGCACCAGGGCGCTTTCCTCATAAACACTTTTGAGGACTCCAGCCTCGAGATCCCAAGGGAGGCTTCCTGCAATTAGGCACGCCGCCTCGTAGGAGACGGTGCAGTACGCTCGTGCCGCCCTCTGCGCAATCGACCGCTGCGGACGCCGCAGCAGCGGGATTGTCTTGGCGCAGAGGGCGTGCGCCCAGATGGGCGCTCCATACAACGCCTTTGAGCGCACTACACCGTCGTAGAGGCGACGGCATGCACTATTTGGGCCTCCCCGATTGGGGAGCAGCCTCGCCAGCCTTCCGGCGTACGACAACAACTTTGGCGACAGACGCCGGAAGTGCTCGACGAAGCCCCATCGGCTGTCGAGTACCAAACCAAGATACTTAATACTCGACCCGACAGCGATGGGGGTGCCGCTCACCACAATCTGACAATCTCGAGGTGGCCCTCGCCGAGGCCCGTGAAAGAAAACGGCCTCGGACTTTTCGAGGGCCACCTGGAGTCCTAGCGCCCTGATGCGGCTGACCACCTGGGCAACGCCCGCGGTGGCCAGGACTTTCGCCTCGCGAAAATCTGGGCCCCGCGCGGTGACTAGGGTATCGTCGGCGTAACAAAGGACGCCGACTCCCCGAAGAGTAGCACCGCGCAGGACCCAATCGTATCCGATGTTCCACAGGAGCGGACCCAGAACCGACCCCTGTGGAACACCGCACGACATATTTGTGCGGACTACCCCCGACCGGGCCGGATAGGAGATGGCTCGGTCGACAAAGTAGTCCGCGAGAATGCGCCTGAGGTACCACGGGACATTGTGGTACCTCAGCGCCTCGGCGATGGTCTGCCAGGGGATGGTGTTGAAGGCGTTCGCGATGTCGAGCGACACCGCCAGCAACACCTCCCCCCGACCGACCGCCTCCTCAACGCTGTCCCGGAGCCGGGAAATGGCGTCCAGGGTCGACCTCCCGCGACGAAAACCGTACTGGCCGTCATTGAGATTGGGCCCCGCCCCCTCCAGGTGCCCGACGAGACGCGCCGCGAGCACCCGCTCGAGCAGCTTGCTCATCTCGTCGAGCAATACGATGGGGCGATAGGCCGACGGCGACTCGGCCGGGCGCCCGTGCTTCTTCAACAGCACGAGCCGCCCGGTTTTCCACTGTCGCGGGACCTTACCCGACGCCAAACACTCCGACAACAAAGACAGCGTCTCCTCCTCGAACGCCGGCATGACCAGGGCGATGACGCGCCCAGGGATGCCATCCGGACCGGGGGCGCGGTTCCTCGTTTTGAGTTTGAGGACCGCCGCCCCGAGCTCGGCATCTGACACGGGCGGAATCATCGCCTCTGTGACTGCCGGCGTCTGGCTTGGTGCCATCCGCGGTGACCCCAGGTTAGGTTAGGTTAGGTTAGGTTAGGTTAGGTTAGGTTAGGTTAGGTTAGGTTAGGTTAGGTTAGGTTAGGTTTTTTTTTTTTTTTTTTTTTTTTTTTTTTTTTTTTTTTTTTTTTTTTATTACTAACACCTCCGATATAAGCTTTCGGAGCCTTTCTATGCTACTAGTTCATACCAGTTCTCGCGTTTATTCCTCTCGCACTTTCATTCTGCATACCTTATCTTTCTTTCACGCATCCATTCATTCATTTACAGGTGGGATACCTGCTATGCTGTACCTTTTTATTTATTTCTTAATACTATTGGGTAAATAATTTAGACATCTTATTTAATTATCTTAACTTCTCCAACAGGTTTTCATCAATTCTCTTCTTTTACACAATTTCTTATCCTAACTTAACTTTATTTACTACTTGGGATTTACATAGCTTTCCCTCTTATTTCCTATATTTCTACTAGTTTTACAGAGTATTTTTATAATATTAATTTGCTTTATACTTAGTGTATGCTTATTTTATAGTTTATACTTAGTTAATTAAGTTTCTATTTATACTATTTTAATACTTGTATTTATTACCTACGTATTACATTAATTCTTACTGGGTTGTGGTTTCCCGTTGTACATATTAAAACTATACTACTTATTTTGGCTTACATGGCTATACATATATTTTATTATTACTATTTTATTTATCCTTGTTTCTAATTTTTACTTATATTTATGTTACATACATCATAATCTCATATTATGTTGTTGTATTCATGTTTAATTATCTTTATTTCTTTCATTTACAATTTTACAGATTTCTATACTATATTCTAAAAATTTTTCTCTTTTGTTTTTGTCTGCCATGATTATACTAAAATTGCTAATTGTTATTCTTGTGTTTATACTATGTTCAGTATTGTACCGTTGCCTTGAGAAGACTGGACAATCTACCAACAAGTGGGGCACTGTCTCCTCCACATCCGGATCACAGGTGCACGATGGATTCACCTTGCGCTTGAAACGGGTCAAGTACTCGGAGAATCCACCGTGCCCCGTCAGAACCTGCGTTGTGTATCTGTTTGGTGTGTACTTCCGTATAATGCTATACGCCGCCACCGCGCTCGGGAAGAAGAGTCTTGTCACCGAGGCGGTACCGCCAGATGCGTACCTCCGGTTCCACTCGTCAAGCGAATCCTTTCGGATTTGCCGCTTGACGAATGAAGCCGGACAACGGTCATAGGCATGTGCCCGCCTCGATGTCAAGGCTGCCTCTTTTGCCAGTTGGTCGGCCCTCTCGTTCCCCTGCATCCCCGCGTGCGCTTTTATCCAAAACAAATTTACAATTTTGTTTTGCTGGAATAAATTCTGTAAGTTTTTCCTGGTTTCTACCGCTAGAGGATGCAGACAATCGAGATTCACGACCGTCTGGAGTGCCGCCGTTGAGTCGCTGTATATACCAAACGTAGTTGCTCTTTGTCCACCTATTTTCTTCGACGCTTCGCATATGGCCAGGAGTTCCGCCTGGTATACTGTACAATATGACGGCAAGCTAAGTTTGTGGGTCCTGGTTTCGGCCCCATCTTTCCAAATGGAGAGTGCGGCTCCGACCTTTCCCTCAATTTTGCTGCCGTCGGTGTAAATTTGTACCTCGCAGTATCCTGTAGCTTCAACCTGTTCTGCGGTCTCCAGGCTCATGAACTCCAGGTTCATATGCTGGGCTGGATGAGGTTTTTCCAAGAAGGATGTCATCCTTTCGATTTCTCTTCCCGGAAGATTTTGCAAGGGCTCACCTCTCCTCGCTTTATACAGCAAGGCTGCCTCTTTCACTCTCAAATCCAAGGGCAACAACCCCGCCAGGGTCAGTGCTGCGTTCAAAGAGACGGTCCTGTAGGCCTTACAGATTTTTTGAGCAAAGCTACGTTGTATGAAGCTTAGCTTCTTACGTATACACAGTTTCCCCACGGACGGCTCCCACGCGCTGGCCGCGTACAGCACTATCGGTTCAACTGTTGCGGTGTAGATTGTGTGTATAATCTCCGGATGAAGTCCCCAGCTTGCCTTCGCCGCCCTGGTCAGTTGCTTATACAGATTTTGGACCCTTATGCACACGTTATTCACGTGTGCATTGAAGGTCAATTTATGGTCGATGGTGAGGCCAAGAATCTTGATCTCGTTTGACATGCCAATGTCTATCCCCCCCATAGTCAGGCGCGGTGTGTCATACTGCAGTTTTCGCGTCAGTACCATCGCTTTGGTTTTATTTGGAGCAAACTTTAATTTATTCCTGACACCCCACGCCTGAACATAGTCGAGAGCGGCATTGGCACGTGATTCGATTCCCATTCCTGTATCTCCGTGAAAGACCAGGACGACGTCATCGGCAAAGGCTTGCACGTAGTCGCCCCTGTCCTCAAGGCCCTTAAGCAATGGATCCAACAGGAGATTCCAGAGGACTGGTCCGCCAATAGAGCCCTGGACGCAACCCTTTCTAGTTCTTTTGCTATATTCCTTCCCTGCATACCTTACTCGTACCCGTCGGTCCTCCAGGTAACTATTCAATATCCCTCTGAGTCCTTCCGGACATTTCTCCTCTGCTAGTCGCACTCGGATTGCGGGCCACCATGCGCTGTCGAAGGCGCCCTCTATATCTAAGGACACTAGTGTGATTATCTTCTTTTGACTCAACTTAGATCTAATGTGTTGAGTGAGGGTATAGAGGGCGTCCTCGCAGCTCCTCTGCGGCATAAAACCGTATTGATGGGTACTCATACTCGAGTGGAGATGGTGTCGAAGTCTCGACATTATCATCTTCTCGAGTATTTTCCCCATTACAGGAAGAAGTCCTATAGGTCTGTATGATTTAGGTTGCGAGTAGGTGTCCTTTCCCGGTTTCCGAAGCGCGACAACAGTCGCTTCCTTCCATGTCGTGGGGAAATGGCGAAATTTTAGGCATTTATTTGCAAGGGTAAGGAATAGCTCAGGCTCGTTTCTGATGGCGTGGTTACAGATGTCGGCCGTAAATCCATCTGCGCCGGGTGCCTTCTTTGGGTTAAATGACCGAGCTGCCTTTTCGAGTTCGACCATTGTGAACTGGGGGTCCTGCACTTCTTGGCATATTTCCCTGCTCAGTTTTCCAGCTCTCTCTCTCAGTCGTTTGTGGTCGTCGGTGTCATCAGCTTCGGAATCATCTGCGTAGAAGGTGTTGGCTAATAGTTGTGCCGATTCTTCCGTGTTTAGAACCACGCCATTCAGTTCCAGGGGTACGTCCTCGGCTCTCTTCGCGGTTCTCCCAATCACCCTGTAAATCCCTTCCCACATCCCTTCTCGGTCCTGCTTAGAGCAGAACTCCTTCCAACTCTTGATTTGGGCCTTTTTCGCCTCTTCTTCGTATTCCTCCTTGCTTTGCAGGTACTCACTCACGACCTTTGCTCTTCGCGCAGACGCCGCATAACGTATGCGGCGCCTCCTGGTGGTTACCTCCTTTTTCTTTCTGGCGAGTTCCTCGGACCACCATGGGATCGCAATCTTTTGGTCTAGTTTCTTTGTTGGAATAGAGCTAGCACAGGCAGTGGCGATCATCTTATTGATATTTTCCACCGCTTTGTCGATTTCTTCTTTACTTTGGATGTTTTCGATGTCTATCGTTTGCAAGGTGCTAGCTCTTAACTCGGTTAATTTGTTGTTAAACTTTTCCCAGTTTGCCTTTCGGGTGTTGTATTTCCTTGTTGTTCGGCGGATATTTGTTCCCCTGGCCCTCTTCAGTTTAACCTCAAACACGATCCCATTGTGATCCGAGCTCGTGAGGTTCTCTTCCACTCTCCACCCCTCTACTAGGTCTAGAATATTTGTGGAGCAAAAGGTGATGTCCACATGGCTGCGGAATCGTTGACCACCTCTGGTTAGGTTAGGTTAGGTTAGGTTAGGTTAGGTTAGGTTAGGTTAGGTTTTTTTTTTTTTTTTTTTTTTTTTTTTTTTTTTTTTTTTTTTGTTTTCGCGGGGAATGCATTTACGCACCGTCATCCCTGCTGCGGGGGCAGCAGGGACGGTGTGTGGGGCTCCCGGCCCGAGAGAGAGGGCCGTCCTACCCACTAAACCCCGCGGTGTTCCGCCTCACCTTAAAACCGACTCGCAGGGTAGGCCTGAGGTTAAATCACTGCGAGCCGGCAAGGGGCACCCCAGAACGGAGGGGTCCGTCTCGGGGCGGTCGATAAGCGACCACCCCGGAGCTCCCTAAGGAGCTGAAGAACTAGCCCGCACCTCCACCGCTCTCGAGCGCTCCTCTGTAAGCAGAGGAGGTGAGAGCGGCCGGTACGGACGTGCGCAAAGAGTGGGCACCCCCTGGAACACAGAAAGGGTGCCCGTCGCCGAGTGGCCAGTTGGGCGGGGTCCCCCGACCTTCCGCCCACGGCCAGACACTATTCGGGGGCGCGCATGTAATGAGCATGACGACGCCCCCGAACCGGACGGCGGGGCGGGAGCGTCTGTCCCGAACGCTCCCGCACCCGCAACTCCTCACGTTTCGCCGCCATCACCTCGCTAGCAAACGAGGCGACGGCGGCCCAACAATGTTGGCTGCCGACCATGGCATGCACCACAGCCGGCAGCGACAAATCAAGTCCAACAAGGCCCGTAAGGGCGATACGCGGCCCGTCCCACGCCGGGCACACGGCGAGTGTGTGCTCCGCCGTGTCCACGACGCCACTTGAGCAGTGGCGACACACGGGGTCCGGCTCCACCCCAGCCACCTCCCACAGGTACTTGGCGAATACGCCATGCCCTGTGAGGAGCTGACTGAGGTGAAATGTCGGCGCTCCGTGTGCCCTCTCCACCCAAGCCCGCAGGACGGGCCGGACAGCCCCCACGAGCCGGGGGCTAACTGAGGGGCCTACCAACCTCTCGGCCCACTTCCGGAAGAGATCGTCGCGAGCCGACTGTCTCCAGCGGTCGATCTCGTCCGGAAGGGGCCGTCCGCCATTTCTACGCACCAGGGCGCTCTCCTCGTAAACACTCTTGAGGACTCCAGCCTCGAGATCCCAAGGGAGGCTTCCTGCAATCAGGCACGCCGCCTCGTAGGAGACGGTGCAGTACGCTCGTGCCGCCCTCTGCGCAATCGACCGCTGCGGACGCCGCAGCAGCGGGATTGTCTTGGCGCAGAGGGCGTGCGCCCAGATGGGCGCTCCATACAACGCCTTTGAGCGCACTACACCGTCGTAGAGGCGGCGGCATGCACTATTTGGGCCTCCCCGATTGGGGAGCAGCCTCGCCAGCCTTCCGGCGTACGACAACAACTTTGGCGACAGACGCCGGAAGTGCTCGACGAAGCCCCATCGGCTGTCGAGTACCAAACCAAGATACTTAATACTCGACCCGACAGCGATGGGGGTGCCGCTCACCACAATCTGACAATCTCGAGGGGGCCCTCGCCGAGGCCCGTGAAAGAAAACGGCCTCTGACTTTTCGAGGGCCACCTGGAGTCCTAGCGCCCTGATGCGGCTGACCACCTGGGCAACGCCCGCGGTGGCCAGGACTTTCGCCTCGCGAAAATCTGGGCCCCGCGCGGTGACTAGGGTATCGTCGGCGTAACAGAGGACGCCGACTCCCCGAAGAGTAGCACCGCGCAGGACCCAATCATACCCGATGTTCCACAGGAGCGGACCCAGAACCGACCCCTGTGGAACACCGCACGACATATTTGTGCGGACTACCCCCGACCGGGCCGGATAGGAGATGGCCCGGTCGACAAAGTAGTCCGCGAGAATGCGCCTGAGGTACCACGGGACATTGTGGTACCTCAGCGCCTCGGCGATGGTCTGCCAGGGGATGGTGTTGAAGGCGTTCGCGATGTCGAGCGACACCGCCAGCAACACCTCCCCCCGACCGACCGCCTCTTCGACGCTGTCCTGGAGCCGGGAAATGGCGTCCAGGGTCGACCTCCCGCGACGAAATCCGTATTGGCCGTCACTAAGATTGGGCCCCGCCCCCTCCAGGTGCCCGACGAGACGCGCCGCGAGCACCCGCTCGAGCAGCTTGCTCATCTCGTCGAGCAATACGATGGGGCGGTAGGCCGACGGCGACTCGGCCGGGCGCCCGTGCTTCTTCAACAGCACGAGACGCCCGGTTTTCCACTGTCGCGGGACCTTACCCGACGCCACACACTCCGACAACAAAGACAGCGTCTCCTCCTCGAACGCCGGCATAACCAGAGCGATGACGCGCCCAGGAATGCCATCCGGACCGGGGGCGCGGTTCCTCGTTTTGAGTTTAAGGACCGCCGCCCCGAGCTCGGCATCCGACACGGGCGGAATCATCGCCTCTGTGTCTGCCGGCGTCTGGCTCGGTGCCATCCGCGGTGGGACCCACTCTTCCCGCGCAGGGAAGAGGGAACTGACAACGTGACCGACGAATGAGGGCTCGAGAGACTTTGTGAGGGGAGGCGCCCAGGGCCGGAGTTTGTCGCTCACGGCTTTGTACGGGCGCCCCCACGGATCTTCATTTAGGCTCTCGAGCCACTCCTTCCAGGCCGCCTCCTTGGCGGCCTTGATCGCCGAGCTGAGGGCAGCTCGGGCAGCCCGGTATGCGGCGAGCAGCTCTTCTTCTTGGGCAGGATCACTGTTTCCTCGACCGCGACAGCGAGTGTACCTACGCTGGGCTGCGTGGCATGAAGTACGCAGCCCAGCCAACTCATCATTCCACCAATACACTCGCTTTCGCGGCCGAACAGGCCCCGCCCTCTTCATCGCCGCATCGCAGACGCGAGTCAGGGCGCCGGAAAGCCGCCCAGCCCTCGCGTCCACGTCCGGGCTAACGTCGTCACCTGCGGCCCATCGCTCGACGATGGCCGCCTCCTTCGCCAGTTCCCGGTCCAGCGTCCGCAGACGCCACCGCGGACCTTCCTCAACCGAACGGCGGTCCCCGACCGCCGGGGTCTCCGAGCCGGCGTTGACGATGTCGAACCATATGTAGCGATGATCCGACATCGTCTCCACCCCCTCGATCACCCTCCAACCATGTGTGCGGCTAGCCAGGCCAGAACTGGCAAAGGACAGGTCGATTATACTACGACCCGTCCCCGTTCGCCGCACGAACGTGTGGACCGACCCTCGGTTGAGCAGCACCAAGCCATTGGACACCGCCCATTCCTCGACCATCTCACCCCGGCTATCGGTTTCTGGAGATCCCCACGCCCGTGAGTGTGCGTTGAAATCTCCAGCTACCACCACCGGGGTGGGGTGCGCTTCTGCCAACAGAGCCCCGACCTCAATTAACCAACGCTCATACTCAGCGAGGCTTCTGTTGGGCGAGAAGTACACCCCGACTACTGCAACGTCTCCCAGCAGCGCGAGGACGCAACCGCGTCCCTGGAGCACCCTATCAAAAGCACCCCGCTGGGAGACGACAGCCACCAACTCGTCGCGGCTGCTAGCCCAGTTGTCGCGGGCGCGAACCGCATACGGTTCGGCGACTATAGCCACAGTCGCCTGTAACTGTGCGACAGACTGAAGCAGCAGATCTTGGGCCGCCGCACAGTTACCGACGTTGGCCTGCAGTACCGAGATGGGAGCCATTTAGTTTTGGGCGATGTCCATCACCTCCTCTGTGTTCTGGATGGGCTGACGCGTACGTCCAGCACCACCCCGACGCCTCCTCTTCATGGACGCCGCCAGACAGGCTTTTGCGCCCAGGCGATGCGCAGCGGCAGTTCCCGCCGCCGCGCAGATGGGGCAGTTAAATGCCATAGAGCAGCCGGCCGCCTTGTGGCCGGGCTGCCCACAACGAAAACACAGTGCGCTGCGATCTACACCCGCAGCGCACCGGGCTCCTACGTGCCCCACCTCCAGACAGCGGAAACACCGCTGCGGCCTGGCCTCCAAAAGAACCGCACGGACGCGGGACCAACCGATCGTGAGAGGGCGGCCATCTGTTAGTTTTTTGGCCGCCGCGATCGGGCACTTGACCCAAGCCGTGCCCTCCCTGCCTGCCTGGCGAACAACGTCGCCAACGACAACACTGGTGGTGGCGCACCCTCCTACGTCCGCCACCACCCGCGCAACTACTTCCTTTGTGGCCGCGTCGCCTAGACCGGAGATGCGCAGCTCCGCGCACTTCTCCGGCCTGGCGACACGGACATCGTCGCCGAGGGCCACCCTCAGATGTTCGGCGAGGGTGTCAGCCTTTTGGCACCTTTCTGCGCCCGCCACTTCAAGGATGCGACCTCCGGTGGCCGCCGTGCGGAAACGAAGGCCCCCAATGCCGAGGCTCTTGATGTCAACCTTTTGCTCCGCCTCGGCTAGCTTGGAGGCGTATGTAACGCCCCTCTTTACCGCGTCCTGCTGCAGCGTTATCACCACTGCAGCGGTTCGCGGGGCGCGGAGTTTAGGGGCGCGCTTCCCCACGGCAGGCACGTTGGCGGGCGCCGGTGCAGACTTCGTCGCTGGCGGCTTTGCCGCCGGCGCCTTCTTTGGTCGCCCAGCCACCACGTTCCAGGCCTCGGTTAATGGCCGAGGGGTGGGTGGCGGTGGCAGGCGCTCCTGGCGCGCCGCCTCAGCCTCTCTGGCCGCAGCGCTCTTCTTCTTGCGCTTGCCGGCTTTCTTCTTTTTTCCTGAAGAGGGGGAGGGAGCCGGCGAAGCGGCTGAAGGAGCCCCCGTCTCCTCCAACGAAGGGCCGGAGACGGGGACAGAGGGACGCGCGGCGGCAGCGGCGCCAGCGGTCTGAATGCGGGCGGTACCAGCGACAACGCCAGAAGTGCCGGACAGTTGGGAGGGTGCTTTGCGAGCACCGACGGTGGAGCTTTCGGTGGCACGGGCGGCATTGCGAGCATCCGCCTGCAGCGGCGGGCGCAGTCGCGGCTCCGGGAGCAGGCGATCTCCTATGCCGTCGAAGCGCGCATCTAGGAGGAACAGAACCTCCTCGCGCGACATCGACGGCGGGGCGCTCGCTTGCTTCTTCAGCATTTCAATTTCCGCCCGCATAGCAGCTAGCTCACGCTGCAGACGGGCATTTTCTTCAGATACCGTGCGGGCACGCAATTCCCGCACGTATTCCACGATTGACGCAGCGGCGGACCTCAGGCCCTGCACGCTCTGCCCCTTAAGACGGGAGGACTTGTGGGCGATGGAGCGGATCGCCTCCACCGCCTCCTCGACCGCCTTTTCCAATTGCTCGGCCCTGAGGTCCGAAGCAGAAACTGACGATGTCTCCACTGGAGCGGGAGACTGACGAAGGAAGGAGAGTCGCCTCTCCTCCCTCCTTCGGAGCTCCTCGGCGAGCTCCTCCTCTGCTTGGAGCTCTAGCTCCCGCTCTTTGGCCGCGTTTAATTCGGCCTTCGCCTTGGCGAGGCCCACGTATTGCCCCGTTGTTGGGGGGCGACCGCGGCCCCGCTTACCGGGCTGGCCCCGGGCAGAACCGGTGCCAGCCGACTCCTCACTGTCCCCTTCTGACCCCGAGTTCCGGCGCTTACGCCACAGCCGGGAAAGCGGGGAGGGGGAGGGACCAGGAGACACCTCTATCATCGAGACCACACTGCTGTCGGAATCCGACAGCAGCAGGTCTCCACATACTCGGCGCGGCGGTGTGTCGCACCGCGACATCGCCACTCGCAATTCCTTTAGGCCTGGGATCGGAGTCCCGGGCCTAACCTCCTCAACAGCCTTAACGCTGTGCAATTCCAAGTCCATTTCCGTGCCATTTTCGTTGTTTTGTCCCCCACAAGGGGAGATGATCGATCGTTTTTTGTTTTTACATTCATAAGCCATAATTATTCCCACGATAAGGAGACGAAGAGAGTCGACTCCCTGGGTGACGCTCATTCCAGGGAGCGGGATTGATACTGTGGGGTGCTCCAGGTGCCCCACAGGTTTTGACGACTTCGCTGTCGGGTGTTATAGACTTTTCCCTGTCGCAGGCCGGCCAATGAAGGCAAGCCCTTCGGTCCCCAGGACCACCGCGTACCAACTGGTGCCACCAGTTGGATTGTTGCGAAGACCCCGGAGATTACGAAATGCGGGGAGGGGGGCTAGCCCTCCCCAACTCCGACGCTGGCACGAATGCCTGTAGGCCCCTGCGCGAGCAGACAGCCTACGCGTCCACACCACAAAACCTCGCTACTACCGGCCGTGGCCGGGAGCGACACCAACGATAAGATGCTTCTACCGGGCAGGCCGGGAACGGTCACAAATACCGTAGGCCTTGCAGGCCAACCATACCACGACCCCCTCGTGCAATGGGGTCAGCTGCACGTCCACCCAACGGCAACACAGAGCTGCAACCGGCCGAAGCCGGGAGTAACGACAACGAGAACGAAGGACGAAAACGAAGCGCTACTACCGGCCAGGCCGGGAGCTTTCACCATTTCGCAGGCCTTGCAGGCCTGCCACACTACGACCCCCACGACATGGGGTCGACTGTCGGGATATTGGTACATTGGTTAACACACACAGTACTGAAGACTGCGCCCATTAGCCGATGCTCCAGGGTGCACCAGCAAAGCCCAGTTTCCACTCCCACCCGGGCGGTCCCCGGGGGGGATAGGAAACTGAACCGCCAACGTGGAGGTTCCCCGACCTAGCACCCCAGGTTAGGTTAGGTTAGGTTAGGTTAGGTTAGGTTAGGTTTTTTTTTTTTTTTTTTTGTTTTCGCGGGGAATGCATTTACGCACCGTCATCCCTACTGCGGGGGCAGCAGGGACGGTGTGTGGGGCTCCCGGCCCGTGAGAGAGGGCCGTCCTACCCACTAAACCCCGCGGTGTTCCGCCTCACCTTAAAACCGACTCGCAGGGTAGGCCTGAGGTTAAATCACTGCGAGCCGGCAAGGGGCACCCCAGAACGGAGGGGTCCGTCTCGGGGCGGTCGATAAGCGACCACCCCGGAGCTCCCTAAGGAGCTGAAGAACTAGCCCGCACCTCCACCGCTCTCGAGCGCTCCTCTGTAAGCAGAGGAGGTGAGAGCGGCCGGTACGGGCGTGCGCAAAGAGTGGGCACCCCTGGAACACAGAAAGGGTGCCCGTCGCCGAGTGGCCAGTTGGGCGGGGTCCCCCGACCTTCCGCCCACGGCCAGACACTATTCGGGGGCGCGCATGTAATGAGCACGACGACGCCCCCGAACCGGACGGCGGGGCGGGAGCGTCTGTCCCGTACGCTCCCGCACCCGCAACTCCTCACGTTTCGCCGCCATCACCTCGCTAGCAAACGAGGCGACGGCGGCCCAACACTGTTGGCTGCCGACCATGGCTTGCACCACAGCCGGCAGCGACAAATCAACTCCGACAAGGCCCGTAAGGGCGATACGCGGCCCGTCCCACGCCGGGCACACGGCGAGTGTGTGCTCCGCCGTGTCCACGACGCCACTTGAGCAGTGGCGACACACGGGGTCCGGCTCCACCCCAGCCACCTCCCACAGGTACTTGGCGAATACGCCATGCCCTGTGAGGAGCTGACTGAGGTGAAATGTCGGCGCTCCGTGTGCCCTCTCTACCCAAGCCCGCAGGACGGGCCGGACAGCCCCCACGAGCCGGGGGCTAACTGAGGGGCCTACCAACCTCTCGGCCCACTTCCGGAAGAGATCGTCGCGAGCCGACTGTCTCCAGCGGTCGATCTCGTCCGGGAGGGGCCGTCCACCGTTACTTCGCACCAGGGCGCTCTCTTCATACACCTTCTTGAGGACTCCAGCCTCGAGATCCCAGGGGAGACTTCCTGCAATTAGGCACGCCGCCTCGTAGGAGACGGTGCAGTACGCTCGTGCCGCCCTCTGCGCAATCGACCGCTGCGGACGCCGCAGCAGCGGGATTGTCTTGGCGCAGAGGGCGTGCGCCCAGATGGGCGCTCCATACAACGCCTTTGAGCGCACTACACCGTCGTAGAGGCGACGGCACGCACTATTTGGGCCTCCCCGATTGGGGAGCAGCCTCGCCAGCCTTCCGGCGTACGACAACAATTTAGGTGAAAGACGCCGGAAGTGCTCGACGAAGCCCCATCGACTGTCGAGTACCAAACCCAAATACTTTATACTCGACCCGACAGCGATGGGGGTGCCGCTCACCACAATCTGACAATCTCGAGGTGGCCCTCGCCGAGGCCCGTGAAAGAAAACGGCCTCGGACTTTTCGAGAGCCACCTGGAGTCCTAGCGCCCTGATGCGGCTGACCACCTGGGCAACGCCCGCGGTGGCCAGGACTTTCGCCTCGCGAAACTCAGGGCCCCGCGCGGTGACTAGGGTATCGTCGGCGTAGCAGAGGACGCCGACTCCCCGAAGAGTAGCACCGCGCAGGACCCAATCATATCCGATGTTCCACAGGAGTGGACCCAGAACCGACCCCTGTGGAACACCGCACGACATATTTGTGCGGACTACCCCCGACCGGGCCGGATAGGAGATGGCCCGGTCGACAAAGTAGTCCGCGAGAATGCGCCTGAGGTACCACGGGACATTGTGGTACCTCAGCGCCTCGGCGATGGTCTGCGGGTTAGGTTAGGTTTTTTTTTTTTTTTTGTTTTCGCGGGGAATGCATTTACGCACCGTCATCCCTACTGCGGGGGCAGCAGGGACGGTGTGTGGGGCTCCCGGCCCGAGAGAGAGGGCCGTCCTACCCACTAAACCCCGCGGTGTTCCGCCTCACCTTAAAACCGACTCGCAGGGTAGGCCTGAGGTTAAATCACTGCGAGCCGGCAAGGGGCACCCCAGAACGGAGGGGTCCGTCTCGGGGCGGTCGATAAGCGACCACCCCGGAGCTCCCTAAGGAGCTGAAGAACTAGCCCGCACCTCCACCGCTCTCGAGCGCTCCTCTGTAAGCAGAGGAGGTGAGAGCGGCCGGTACGGGCGTGCGCAAAAAAGTGGGCACCCCCTGGAACACAGAAAGGGTGCCCGTCGCCAAGTAGCCAGTTGGGCGGGGTCCCCCGACCTTCCGCCCACGGCCAGACACTATTCGGGGGCGCGCATGTAATCAGCACGTCGACGCCCCCGAACCGGACGGCGGGGCGGGAGCGTCTGTCCCGTACGCTCCCGCACCCGCAACTCCTCTCGTTTCGCCGCCATCACCTCGCTAGCAAACGAGGCGACGGCGGCCCAACACTGTTGGCTGCCGACCATGGCTTGCACCACAGCCGGCAGCGACAAATTTACACCGACAAGGCCCGTAAGGGCGATACGCGGCCCGTCCCACGCCGGGCACACGGCGAGTGTGTGCTCCGCCGTGTCCACGACGCCACTTGAGCAGTGGCGACACACGGGGTCCGGCTCCACCCCAGCCACCTCCCACAGGTACTTGGCGAATACGCCATGCCCTGTGAGGAGCTGACTGAGGTGAAATGTCGGCGCTCCGTGTGCCCTCTCTACCCAAGCCCGCAGGACGGGCCGGACAGCCCCCACGAGCCGGGGGCTAACTGAGGGGCCTACCAACCTCTCGGCCCACTTCCGGAAGAGATCGTCGCGAGCCGACTGTCTCCAGCGGTCGATCTCGTCCGGAAGGGGCCGTCCACCATTTCTACGCACCAGGGCGCTTTCCTCATAAACACTTTTGAGGACTCCAGCCTCGAGATCCCAAGGGAGGCTTCCTGCAATTATGCACGCCGCCTCGTAGGAGACGGTGCAGTACGCTCGTGCCGCCCTCTGCGCAATCGACCGCTGCGGACGCCGCAGCAGCGGAATTGTCTTGGCGCAGAGGGCGTGCGCCCAGATGGGCGCTCCATACAACGCCTTTGAGCGCACTACACCGTCGTAGAGGCGACGGCATGCACTATTTGGGCCTCCCCGATTGGGGAGCAGCCTCGCCAGCCTTCCGGCGTACGACAATAACTTTGGCGACAAACGCCGGAAGTGCTCGACGAAGCCCCATCGGCTGTCGAGTACCAAACCAAGATACTTAATACTCGACCCGACAGCGATGGGGGTGCCGCTCACCACAATCTGACAATCTCGAGGTGGCCCTCGCCGAGGCCCGTGAAAGAAAACGGCCTCGGACTTTTCGAGGGCCACCTGGAGTCCTAGCGCCCTGATGCGGCTGACCACCTGGGCAACGCCCGCGGTGGCCAGGACTTTCGCCTCGCGAAAATCTGGGCCCCGCGCGGTAACTAGGGTATCGTCGGCGTAACAAAGGACGCCGACTCCCCGAAGAGTAGCACCGCGCAGGACCCAATCGTATCCGATGTTCCACAGGAGCGGACCCAGAACCGACCCCTGTGGAACACCGCACGACATATTTGTGCGGACTACCCCCGACCGGGCCGGATAGGAGATGGCCCGGTCGACAAAGTAGTCCGCGAGAATGCGCCTGAGGTACCACGGGACATTGTGGTACCTCAGCGCCTCGGCGATGGTCTGCCAGGGGATGGTGTTGAAGGCGTTCGCGATGTCGAGCGACACCGCCAGCAACACCTCCCCCCGACCGACCGCCTCCTCAACGCTGTCCCGGAGCCGGGAAATGGCGTCCAGGGTCGACCTCCCGCGACGAAAACCGTACTGGCCGTCATTGAGATTGGGCCCCGCCCCCTCCAGGTGCCCGACGAGACGCGCCGCGAGCACCCGCTCGAGCAGCTTGCTCATCTCGTCGAGCAATACGATGGGGCGATAGGCCGACGGCGACTCGGCCGGGCGCCCGTGCTTCTTCAACAGCACGAGCCGCCCGGTTTTCCACTGTCGCGGGACCTTACCCGACGCCAAACACTCCGACAACAAAGACAGCGTCTCCTCCTCGAACGCCGGCATGACCAGGGCGATGACGCGCCCAGGGATGCCATCCGGACCGGGGGCGCGGTTCCTCGTTTTGAGTTTGAGGACCGCCGCCCCGAGCTCGGCATCTGACACGGGCGGAATCATCGCCTCTGTGACTGCCGGCGTCTGGCTTGGTGCCATCCGCGGTGGGACCCACTCTTCCCGCGCAGGAAAGAGGGAACTGACGACGTGGCCGACGAATGAGGGCTCGAGAGACTTGGTGAGGGGAGGCGCCCAGGGCCGGAGTTTGTCACTCACGGCTTTGTACGGGCGCCCCCACGGATCTTGATTGAGGCTCTCGAGCCACTCCTTCCAGGCCGCCTCCTTGGCGGCCTTGATTGCCGAGCATAGGGCAGCTCGGGCAGCCCGGTATGCGGCGAGCAGCTCTTCTTCTTGGGCAGGATCGCTGTTTCTTCGACCGCGATGGCGAGTGTACCTACGCTGGGCTGCATGGCATGAAGTACGCAGCCCAGCCAACTCATCATTCCACCAATACACTCGCTTTCGCGGCCGAACAGGCCCCGCCCTCTTCATCGCCGCATCGCAGACGCGAGTCAGGGCGCCGGAAAGCCGCCCAGCCCTCGCGTCCACGTCCGGGCTAACGTCGCCCGCGGCCCATCGCTCGACGATGGCCGCCTCCTTCGCCAGTTCCCGGTCCAGCGTCTGCAGACGCCACCGCGGACCTTCCTCAACCGATCGGCGGTCCCCGACCGCCGGAGTCCCGGAGCCGGTGTCGACGATGTCGAACCATATGTAGCGATGATCCGACATCGTCTCCACCCCCTCAATCACCCTCCAACCACGTGTGCGGCTAGCCAGGCCAGAACTGGCAAAGGACAGGTCGATTATACTACGACCCGTCCCCGTTCGCCGCACGAAAGTGTGGACCGACCCTCGGTTGAGCAGCACCAAGCCGTTGGACACCGCCCATTCCTCGACCATCTCACCCCGGCTATCGGTTTCTGGAGATCCCCACGCCTGTGAGTGTGCGTTGAAATCTCCAGCTACCACCACCGGGGTGGGGTGCGCTTCTGCCAACAGAGCCCCGACCTCAATCAACCAACGCTCATACTCAGCGAGGCTTCTGTTGGGCGAGAAGTACACCCCGACTACTGCAACGTCTCCCAGCAGCGCGAGGACGCAACCGCGTCCCTGGAGCACCCTATCAAAAGCACCCCGCTGGGAGACGATAGCCACCAACTCGTCGCGGCTGCCAGCCCAGTTATCGCGGGCGCGAACCGCGTACGGTTCGGCGACTATAGCCACAGTCGCCTGTAACTGTGCGACGGACTGAAGCAGCAGATCTTGGGCCGCCGCACAGTTACCGACGTTGGCCTGCAGTACCGAGATGGGAGCCATTTAATTTTGGGCGATGTCCATCACCTCCTCTGTGTTCTGGGTGGGCTGACGCGTGCGTCTAGCACCACCCCGACGCCTCCTCTTCATGGACGCCGCCAGGCAGGCTTTTGCGCCCAGGCGATGCGCAGCGGCAGTTCCCGCCGCCGCGCAGATGGGGCAGTTAAACGCCATAGAGCAGCCGGCCGCCTTGTGGCCGGGCTGCCCACAACGAAAACACAGTGCGCTGCGATCTACACCCGCAGCGCACCGGGCTCCCACGTGCCCCACCTCCAGACAGCGGAAACACCGCTGCGGCCTGGCCTCCAAAAGAACCGCACGGACGCGGGACCAACCGATCGTGAGAGGGCGGCCATCTGTTAGTTTTTTGGCCGCCGCGATCGGGCACTTGACCCACGCCGTGCCCTCCCTGCCTGCCTGGCGAACAACGTCGCCAACGACAACACTGGTGGTGACGCACCCTCCTACGTCCGCCACCACCCGCGCAACAACTTCCTTTGTGGCCGCGTCGCCTAGACCGGAGATGCGCAGCTCCGCGCACTTCTCCGGCCTGGCGACACGGACCTCCTCACCCAGAGCCGTCCTCAATTTCTCTGCCAGGGCGTCAGCCTTTTGGCACCTTTCGGCACCCGCCACTTCCAAAATTCGACCTCCAGTGGCCGCCGTGCGGAAGCGCAAGCCCCCAATGCCGAGACCCTTCAGGTCCACCTTCTCTTCGGCCTCGGCTAACTTGGAGGCGTACGTTACGCCCCTCTCAAGCGCGTCCCGCTGCAGCGTGATGACCACTGCAGCGGTACGCGGGGCGCGGAGTTTAGGGGCGCGCTTCCCCACGGCAGGCGCTTTAGCGGGCGCCGGTGCCGACTGCGTCGCTGTCGGTTTGGCCAACGGCGCCTTCTTTGGGCGCCCCGCCACCACATTCCACGCCTCGGTTAGAGGTTGAGGCGTGGGTGCGGGCTGCAGACGCTCCTGGCGCGTCGCCTCAGCCTCCCGGGCCGCAGCGCTCTTCTTTTTGCGCTTGCCGGCCTTCTTCTTTTTTCCCGAAGAGGGAGAGGGAGCCGGCGAAGCGGCTGAAGGAGCCGCCGTCTCCTCCAACGAAGGGACGGAGACGAGGACAGAGGGACGCGCGGCGGCAGCGGCGCCAGCGGTCTGAAGGCGTGCGGCACCAGCGACAGCGCCAGAAGTGCCGGACAGTCGAGAGGGTGCTTTGCGAGCACCGACGGTGGAGCTTTCGGTGGCGCGGGCGGCGTTGCGAATATCCGCCTGCAGCGGCGGGCGCAATCGCGGCTCCGGGAGCAGGCGATCTCCGATGCCGTCGAAGCGCGCATCAAGGAGGAACAGAACCTCCTCGCGCGACATCGACGGCGGGGCACTCGCCTGCTTCTTCAAAATGTCAACCTCAGCCCGCAGAGCAGCTAGCTCGCGCTGCAGGCGGGCATTCTCTTCAGTTTCCGTGCGGGCCCGCAACTCCCGCACGTGCTCCATTATGGACCCTGCAGCGGACCTCAGGCCTTGAACACTTTGACCTTTTAGACGTGAGGACTTGTGGGCGATGGATCGGATCGCCTCCACCGCCTCCTCGACCGCCTTCTCCAGCTGCTCGGCCCTGAGGTCCGAAGCAGCGACTGATGGTGTCTCCACTGGAGCGGGAGACTGACGAAGGAAGGAGAGTCGCCTCTCCTCCCTCCTTCGGAGCTCCTCGGCGAGCTCCTCCTCAGCTTCGAGCTCTAGCTCCCGCTCTTTGGCCGCGTTTAATTCGGCCTTCGCCTTGGCGAGGCCCACGTATTGCCCCGTTGTTGGGGGGCGACCGCGGCCCCGCTTACCGGGCTGGCCCCGGGCAGAACCGGTGCCAGCCGACTCCTCACTGTCCCCCTCCGACCCCGAGTTCCGGCGCTTACGCCACAGCCGGGAAAGCGGGGAGGGGGAGGGACCAGGAGACACCTCTATCATCGAGACCACACTGCTGTCGGAATCCGACAGCAGCAGGTCTCCACATATTCTGCGCGGCGGTGTGTCGCACCGCGACATCGCCACTCGTAGTTCCTTTAGGCCTGGGATGGGAGTCCCGGGCCTAACTTCCTCAACAGCCTTAACGCTGTGCAATTCTAAGTCCATTTCCTTGCCAATTTCGTTGTTTTGTCCCCCACAAGGGGAGATGGT
The DNA here is from genome assembly GCA_948477245.1 of Thumatha senex. Classification (NCBI taxonomy): domain Eukaryota; kingdom Metazoa; phylum Arthropoda; class Insecta; order Lepidoptera; family Erebidae; genus Thumatha; species Thumatha senex. The sequence goes on along the minus strand of OX419750.1, from coordinate 97,489 downwards.
CGATCGTTTGTTTTGAATTTTATATGCCATAATTATTCCCACGAGAATGAGACGATACAGAACGACTCCCTGGGTGACGCTCATTCCAGGGAGCGGGATGGATACTGTGGGGTGCTCCAGGTGCCCCACAGGTTTTAACGACTTCGCTGTCGGGTTTTAAAGACTTTTCCCTGTCGCGAGCCGGCCAATGAAGGCAAGCCCTTCGGCCCCCAGGACCACCGCGTACCAACTGGTGCCACCAGTTGGGTCGTTGCAGAGGCCTCAGGGGTTACGAAACGCGGGAAGGAGGGCTAGCCCTCCCCAACTCCGACGCTGGCACAGATGCCTGTAGGCCCCTGCGCGAGCAGAAGGCCTACGCGTCCACACCACAAAACTTCGCTACTACCTGCCATGACCGGGAGCGACACCAACGATGAGAGGCTTCAACCGGCCAGGCCGGGAGCAGACACAAAGGCCGTGGGCCTTGCAGGCCCACCATACCACGACCCCCTCGTGCAATGGGGTCAACGGCAACACAGAGCTGCAACCGGCCGAAGCCGGGAGTAACGAAAACGAGAACGAAGGACGAAAACGAAGCGCTACTACCGGCCAGGCCGGGAGCTTTCACCAGTACGCAGGCCTTGCAGGCCTGCCACACTGCGACCCCCACGACATGGGGTCGACTGTCGGGATATTGGTACATTGGTTAACACACACAGTACTGAAGACTGCGCCCATTAGCCGATGCTCCAGGGTGCACCAGCAAAGCCCAGTTTCCACTCCCACCCGGGCGGTCCCCGGGGGGGATAGGAAACTGAACCGCCAACGTGGAGGTTCCCCGACCTAGCACCCCGGGTTAGGTTAGGTTAGGTTAGGTTAGGTTAGGTTAGGTTAGGTTAGGTTAGGTTAGGTTAGGTTAGGTTAGGTTAGGTTAGGTTTTTTTTTTTTTTTTTTTTTTTTTTTTTTTTTTTTTTTTTTTTTTTTTTTTTTTTTTTTTTTTTTTTTTTTTTTTTTTTTTTTTTTTTTTTTTTTTTTTTTTTTTTTGTTTTCGCGGGGAATGCATTTACGCACCGTCATCCCTACTGCGGGGGCAGCAGGGACGGTGTGTGGGGCTCCCGGCCCGTGAGAGAGGGCCGTCCTACCCACTAAACCCCGCGGTGTTCCGCCTCACCTTAAAACCGACTCGCAGGGTAGGCCTGAGGTTAAATCACTGCGAGCCGGCAAGGGGCACCCCAGAACGGAGGGGTCCGTCTCGGGGAGGTCGATAAGCGACCACCCCGGAGCTCCCTAAGGAGCTGAAGAACTAGCCCGCACCTCCACCGCTCTCGAGCGCTCCTCTGTAAGCAGAGGAGGTGAGAGCGGCCGGTACGGGCGTGCGCAAAGAGTGGGCACCCCTGGAACACAGAAAGGGGTGCCCGTCGCCGAGTGGCCAGTTGGGCGGGGTCCCCCGACCTTCCGCCCACGGCCAGACACTATTCGGGGGCGCGCATGTAATGAGCACGACTACGCCCCCGAACCGGACGGCGGGGCGGGAGCGTCTGTCCCGTACGCTCCCGCACCCGCAACTCCTCTCGTTTCGCCGCCATCACCTCGCTAGCAAACGAGGCGACGGCGGCCCAACACTGTTGGCTGCCGACCATGGCTTGCACCACAGCCGGCAGCGACAAATTTACACCGACAAGGCCCGTAAGGGCGATACGCGGCCCGTCCCACGCCGGGCACACGGCGAGTGTGTGCTCCGCCGTGTCCACGACGCCACTTGAGCAGTGGCGACACACGGGGTCCGGCTCCACCCCAGCCACCTCCCACAGGTACTTGGCGAATACGCCATGCCCTGTGAGGAGCTGACTGAGGTGAAATGTCGGCGCTCCGTGTGCCCTCTCCACCCAAGCCCGCAGGACGGGCCGGACAGCCCCCACGAGCCGGGGGCTAACTGAGGGGCCTACCAACCTCTCGGCCCACTTCCGGAAGAGATCGTCGCGAGCCGACTGTCTCCAGCGGTCGATCTCGTCCGGAAGGGGCCGTCCACCGTTACTTCGCACCAGGGCGCTCTCTTCATACACCTTTTTGAGGACTCCAGCCTCGAGATCCCAAGGGAGGCTTCCTGCAATCAGGCACGCCGCCTCGTAGGAGACGGTGCAGTACGCTCGTGCCGCCCTCTGCGCAATCGACCGCTGCGGACGCCGCAGCAGCGGGATTGTCTTGGCGCAGAGGGCGTGCGCCCAGATGGGCGCTCCATACAACGCCTTTGAGCGCACTACACCGTCGTAGAGGCGACGGCATGCACTATTTGGGCCTCCCCGATTGGGGAGCAGCCTCGCCAGCCTTCCGGCGTACGACAATAACTTTGGCGACAGACGCCGGAAGTGCTCGACGAAGCCCCATCGGCTGTCGAGTACCAAACCAAGATACTTAATACTCGACAGGTTAGGTTAGGTTAGGTTAGGTTAGGTTAGGTTAGGTTAGGTTAGGTTAGGTTAGGTTAGGTTAGGTTAGGTTAGGTTAGGTTAGGTTAGGTTAGGTTAGGTTAGGTTAGGTTAGGTTAGGTTTTTTTTTTTTTTGTTTTCGCGGGGAATGCATTTACGCACCGTCATCCCTACTGCGGGGGCAGCAGGGACGGTGTGTGGGGCTCCCGGCCCGTGAGAGAGGGCCGTCCTACCCACTAAACCCCGCGGTGTTCCGCCTCACCTTAAAACCGACTCGCAGGGTAGGCCTGAGGTTAAATCACTGCGAGCCGGCAAGGGGCACCCCAGAACGGAGGGGTCCGTCTCGGGGCGGTCGATAAGCGACCACCCCGGAGCTCCCTAAGGAGCTGAAGAACTAGCCCGCACCTCCACCGCTCTCGAGCGCTCCTCTGTAAGCAGAGGAGGTGAGAGCGGCCGGTACGGGCGTGCGCAAAAAAGTGGGCACCCCCTGGAACACAGAAAGGGTGCCCGTCGCCAAGTGGCCAGTTGGGCGGGGTCCCCCGACCTTCCGCCCACGGCCAGACACTATTCGGGGGCGCGCATGTAATTAGCACGTCGGCGCCCCCGAACCGGACGGCGGGGCGGGAGCGTCTGTCCCGTACGCTCCCGCACCCGCAACTCCTCTCGTTTCGCCGCCATCACCTCGCTAGCAAACGAGGCGACGGCGGCCCAACACTGTTGGCTGCCGACCATGGCTTGCACCACAGCCGGCAGCGACAAATTTACACCGACAAGGCCCGTAAGGGCGATACGCGGCCCGTCCCACGCCGGGCACACGGCGAGTGTGTGCTCCGCCGTGTCCACGACGCCACCTGAGCAGTGGCGACACACGGGGTCCGGCTCCACCCCAGCCACCTCCCACAGGTACTTGGCGAATACGCCATGCCCTGTGAGGAGCTGACTGAGGTGAAATGTCGGCGCTCCGTGTGCCCTCTCCACCCAAGCCCGCAGGACGGGCCGGACAGCCCCCACGAGCCGGGGGCTAACTGAGGGGCCTACCAACCTCTCGGCCCACTTCCGGAAGAGATCGTCGCGAGCCGACTGTCTCCAGCGGTCGATCTCGTCCGGAAGGGGCCGTCCACCGTTACTTCGCACCAGGGCGCTCTCCTCGTATACACTTTTGAGGACTCCAGCCTCGAGATCCCAGGGGAGACTTCCTGCAATTAGGCACGCCGCCTCGTAGGAGACGGTGCAGTACGCTCGTGCCGCCCTCTGCGCAATCGACCGCTGCGGACGCCGCAGCAGCGGGATTGTCTTGGCGCAGAGGGCGTGCGCCCAGATGGGCGCTCCATACAACGCCTTTGAGCGCACTACACCGTCGTAGAGGCGACGGCATGCACTATTTGGGCCTCCCCGATTGGGGAGCAGCCTCGCCAGCCTTCCGGCGTACGACAACAATTTAGGTGAAAGACGCCGGAAGTGCTCGACGAAGCCCCATCGGCTGTCGAGTACCAAACCCAGATACTTTATACTCGACCCGACAGCGATGGGGGTGCCGCTCACCACAATCTGACAATCTCGAGGTGGCCCTCGCCGAGGCCCGTGAAAGAAAACGGCCTCGGACTTTTCGAGGGCCACCTGGAGTCCTAGCGCCCTGATGCGGCTGACCACCTGGGCAACGCCCGCGGTGGCCAGGACTTTCGCCTCGCGAAAATCTGGGCCCCGCGCGGTAACTAGGGTATCGTCGGCGTAACAGAGGACGCCGACTCCCCGAAGAGTAGCACCGCGCAGGACCCAATTATATCCGATGTTCCACAGGAGCGGACCCAGAACCGACCCCTGTGGAACACCGCATGACATATTTGTGCGGACTACTCCCGACCGGGCCGGATAGGAGATGGCCCGGTCGACAAAGTAGTCCGCAAGAATGCGCCTGAGGTACCACGGGACATTGTGGTACCTCAGCGCCTCGGCGATGGTCTGCCAGGGGATGGTGTTGAAGGCGTTCGCGATGTCGAGCGACACCGCCAGCAACACCTCCCCCCGACCGACCGCCTCTTCGACGCTGTCCCGGAGCCGGGAAATGGCGTCCAGGGTCGACCTCCCGCGACGAAATCCGTATTGGCCGTCACTAAGATTGGGCCCCGCCCCCTCCAGGTGCCCGACGAGACGCACCGCGAGCACCCGCTCGAGCAGCTTGCTCATCTCGTCGAGCAAGACGATGGGGCGGTAGGCCGACGGCGACTCGGCCGGGCGCCCGTGCTTCTTCAACAGCACGAGCCGCCCGGTTTTCCACTGTCGCGGGACCTTACCCGACGCCAAACACTCCGACAACAAGGACAGCGTCTCCTCCTCGAACGCCGGCATGACCAGGACGATGACGCGCCCAGGGATGCCATCCGGACCGGGGGCGCGGTTCCTCAATTTGAGTTTGAGGACAGCCGCCCCGAGCTCGGCATCTGACACGGGCGGAATCATCGCCTCTGTGTCTGCCGGCGTTTGGCTCGGTGCCATCCGCGGTGGGACCCACTCTTCCCGCGCAGGGAAGAGGGAACTGACGACGTGGCCGACGAATGAGGGCTCAAGAGACTTGGTGAGGGGAGGCGCCCAGGGCCGGAGTTTGTCACTCACGGCTTTGTACGGGCGCCCCCACGGATCTTGATTGAGGCTCTCGAGCCACTCCTTCCAGGCCGCCTCCTTGGCAGCCTTGACTGCCGAGCATAGGGCAGCTCGGGCAGCCCGGTATGCGGCGAGCAGCTCTTCTTCTTGGGCAGGATCACTGTTTCTTCGGCCGCGATGGCGAGTGTACCTACGCTGGGCTGCGTGGCATGAAGTACGCAGCCCAGCCAACTCATCATTCCACCAATACACTCGCTTTCGCGGCCGAACAGGCCCCGCCCTCTTCATCGCCGCATCACAGACGCGAGTCAGGGCGCCGGAAAGCCGCCCAGCCCTCGCGTCCACGTCCGGGCCAACGTCGCCCGCGGCCCATCGCTCGACGATGGCCGCCTCCTTCGCCAGCTCCCGGTCCAGCGTCTGCAGACGCCACCGCGGACCGTCCTCAACCGATCGGCGGTCCTCGACCGCCAGGGTCCCGGAGCCGGTGTCGACGATGTCGAACCATATGTAGCGATGATCCGACATCGTCTCCACCCCCTCGATCACCCTCCAACCACGCGTGCGGCTCGCCAGGCCAGAACTGGCGAAGGACAGGTCAACTATAGAACAACCTGTCCCCGTTGGCCGCACGAACGTGTGGATCGACCCTCGGTTGAGCAGCACCAAGCCATTGGACACCGCCCATTCCTCTACCAACTCACCCCGGCTATCGGTGGCCGTAGATCCCCACACTTGTGAGTGAGCGTTGAAGTCTCCAGCCACAACCACCGGGGTGGGGTGCGCTTCTGCCACCAGAGCCCCGACCTCTATTAACCATTGTTCATACTCGGCGAGGCTTCTGTTTGGCGAGAAGTACACCCCGATCACTGCAACGTCTCCCAGCAGCGCGAGGACACAGCCGCGTCCTTGGGAAACACTTTTGAACGCGCCCTGCTGGGAGACGATAGCCACCGACTCGTCGCGGCTGCCAGCCCAGTCATCCCGGGCACGAACCGCGTACGGTTCGGCGACTACTGCCATAGACGCCCGCCACTGTACGACGGACTGGATCAGCAGGTCTTGGGCCACCGCACAGTGGCGGACATTGGCCTGCAGGATCGAGATTGGCGCCATTTAATTTTGGGCGATGTCCATTACCTCTTCGTTTGTCGTGGTGGGCGGGCAGGCCGCTTCCAGCACCACCTTACGCCCGGCTCCACCACGACGCCTCCTCTTTGTCGATGCCGCCAAACAGGCCTTTGTGCCCAGGCGGTGCGAAGCGGCACCTCCCGCCAGGTTAGGTTAGGTTAGGTTAGGTTTTTTTTTTTTTTTTTTTTTTTTTTTTTTTTTTTTTTTTTTTTTGTTTTCGCGGGGAATGCATTTACGCACCGTCATCCCTGCTGCGGGGGCAGCAGGGACGGTGTGTGGGGCTCCCGGCCCGTGAGAGAGGGCCGTCCTACCCACTAAACCCCGCGGTGTTCCGCCTCACCTTAAAACCGACTCGCAGGGTAGGCCTGAGGTTAAATCACTGCGAGCCGGCAAGGGGCACCCCAGAACGGAGGGGTCCGTCTCGGGGCGGTCGATAAGCGACCACCCCGGAGCTCCCTAAGGAGCTGAAGAACTAGCCCGCACCTCCACCGCTCTCGAGCGCTCCTCTGTAAGCAGAGGAGGTGAGAGCGGCCGGTACGGGCGTGCGCACAAAAGTGGGCACCCCCTGGAACACAGAAAGGGTGCCCGTCGCCAAGTGGCCAGATGGGCGGGGTCCCCCGACCTTCCGCCCACGGCCAGACACTATTCGGGGGCGCGCATGTAATCAGCACGTCGACGCCCCCGAACCGGACGGCGGGGCGGGAGCGTCTGTCCCGTACGCTCCCGCACCCGCAACTCCTCTCGTTTCGCCGCCATCACCTCGCTAGCAAACGAGGCGACGGCGGCCCAACACTGTTGGCTGCCGACCATGGCTTGCACCACAGCCGGCAGCGACAAATTTACACCGACAAGGCCCGTAAGGGCGATACGCGGCCCGTCCCACGCCGGGCACACGGCGAGTGTGTGCTCCGCCGTGTCCACGACGCCACTTGAGCAGTGGCGACACACGGGGTCCGGCTCCACCCCAGCCACCTCCCACAGGTACTTGGCGAATACGCCATGCCCTGTGAGGAGCTGACTGAGGTGAAATGTCGGCGCTCCGTGTGCCCTCTCCACCCAAGCCCGCAGGACGGGCCGGACAGCCCCCACGAGCCGGGGGCTAACTGAGGGGCCTACCAACCTCTCGGCCCACTTCCGGAAGAGATCGTCGCGAGCCGACTGTCTCCAGCGGTCGATCTCGTCCGGGAGGGGCCGTCCACCGTTACTTCGCACCAGGGCGCTCTCTTCATACACCTTCTTTAGGACTCCAGCCTCGAGATCCCAGGGGAGACTTCCTGCAATTAGGCACGCCGCCTCGTAGGAGACGGTGCAGTACGCTCGTGCCGCCCTCTGCGCAATCGACCGCTGCGGACGCCGCAGCAGCGGGATTGTCTTGGCGCAGAGGGCGTGCGCCCAGATGGGCGCTCCATACAACGCCTTTGAGCGCACTACACCGTCGTAGAGGCGACGGCACGCACTATTTGGGCCTCCCCGATTGGGGAGCAGCCTCGCCAGCCTTCCGGCGTACGACAACAATTTAGGTGAAAGACGCCGGAAGTGCTCGACGAAGCCCCATCGACTGTCGAGTACCAAACCCAAATACTTTATACTCGACCCGACAGCGATGGGGGTGCCGCTCACCACAATCTGACAATCTCGAGGTGGCCCTCGCCGAGGCCCGTGGAAGAAAACGGCCTCGGACTTTTCGAGAGCCACCTGGAGTCCTAGCGCCCTGATGCGGCTGACCACCTGGGCAACGCCCGCGGTGGCCAGGACTTTCGCCTCGCGAAAATCTGGGCCCCGCGCGGTGACTAGGGTATCGTCGGCGTAACAGAGGACGCCGACTCCCCGAAGAGTAGCACCGCGCAGGACCCAATCATATCCGATGTTCCACAGGAGCGGACCCAGAACCGACCCCTGTGGAACACCACAAGACATACCGGAGCGGACTACTCCCGACCGGGTCGGATAGGAGATGGCCCGGTCGACAAAGTAGTCCGCAAGAATGCGCCTGAGGTACCACGGGACATTGTGGTACCTCAGCGCCTCGGCGATGGTCTGCCAGGGGATGGTGTTGAAGGCGTTCGCGATGTCGAGCGACACCGCCAGCAACACCTCCCCCCGACCGACCGCCTCTTCGACGCTGTCCCTGAGCCGGGAAATGGCGTCCAGGGTCGACCTCCCGCGACGAAATCCGTACTGGCCGTCATTGAGATTGGGCCCCGCCCCGTCCAGGTGCCCGACGAGACGCGCCGCGAGCACCCGCTCGAGCAGCTTGCTCATCTCGTCGAGCAAGACGATGGGGCGGTAGGCCGACGGCGACTCGGCCGGGCGCCCGTGCTTCTTCAACAGCACGAGCCGCCCGGTTTTCCACTGTCGCGGGACCTTACCCGACGCCAAACACTCCGACAACAAAGACAGCGTCTCCTCCTCGAACGCCGGCATGACCAGGGCGATGACGCGCCCAGGAATGCCATCCGGACCGGGGGCGCGGTTCCTCGTTTTGAGTTTAAGGACCGCCGCCCCGAGCTCGGCATCCGACACGGGCGGAATCATCGCCTCTGTGTCTGCCGGCGTCTGGCTTGGTGCCATCCGCGGTGGGACCCACTCTTCCCGCGCAGGGAAGAGGGAACTGACAACGTGGCCGACGAATGAGGGCTCGAGAGACTTTGTGAGGGGAGGCGCCCAGGGCCGGAGTTTGTCGCTCACGGCTTTGTACGGGCGCCCCCACGGATCTTCGTTTAGGGTCTCGAGCCACTCCTTCCAGGCCGCCTCCTTGGCGGCCTTGATCGCCGAGCTGAGGGCAGCTCGGGCAGCCCGGTATGCGGCGAGTAGTTCTTCTTCTCGGGCAGGGTCACTGCTTCTTCGGGCGCGTTGGCGAGTGTACCTGCGCTGGGCTGCGTGACTTGAGGTTCGCAGCCCAGCCAGCTCTTCATTCCACCAGTACACTCGCCGCCGCGGCTTGACAGACCCTGCCCTCTTCATGGCCGCATCGCAGACGCGAGTCAGGGCGCCGGAAAGCCGCCCAGCCCTCGCGTCCACGTCCGGGCTAACGTCGTCACCTGCGGCCCATCGCTCGACGATGGCCGCCTCCTTTGCCAGTTCCCGGTCCAGCGTCCGCAGACGCCACCGCGGACCTTCCTCAACCGAACGGCGGTCCCCGACCGCCGGGGTCTCCGAGCCGGCGTCGACGATGTCGAACCATATGTAGCGATGATCCGACATCGTCTCCACCCCCTCGATCACCCTCCAACCACGCGTGCGGCTAGCCAGGCCAGAACTGGCAAAGGACAGGTCGATTATACTACGACCCGTCCCCGTTCGCCGCACGAACGTGTGGACCGACCCTCGGTTGAGCAGCACCAAGCCGTTGGACACCGCCCATTCCTCTACCAACTCACCCCGGCTATCGGTGGCCGTAGATCCCCACACTTGTGAGTGAGCGTTGAAGTCTCCAGCCACAACCACCGGGGTGGGGTGCGCTTCTGCCACCAGAGCCCCGACCTCTATTAACCATTGTTCATACTCGGCGAGGCTTCTGTTTGGCGAGAAGTACACCCCGATCACTGCAACGTCTCCCAGCAGCGCGAGGACACAGCCGCGTCCTTGGGAAACACTTTTGAACGCGCCCTGCTGGGAGACGATAGCCACCGACTCGTCGCGGCTGCCAGCCCAGTCATCCCGGGCACGAACCGCGTACGGTTCGGCGACTACTGCCATAGACGCCCGCCACTGTACGACGGACTGGATCAGCAGGTCTTGGGCCACCGCACAGTGGCGGACATTGGCCTGCAGGATCGAGATTGGCGCCATTTAATTTTGGGCGATGTCCATTACCTCTTCGTTTGTCGTGGTGGGCGGGCAGGCCGCTTCCAGCACCACCTTACGCCCGGCTCCACCACGACGCCTCCTCTTTGTCGATGCCGCCAAACAGGCCTTTGTGCCCAGGCGGTGCGAAGCGGCACCTCCCGCCAGGTTAGGTTAGGTTAGGTTAGGTTAGGTTTTTTTTTTTTTGTTTTCGCGGGGAATGCATTTACGCACCGTCATCCCTACTGCGGGGGCAGCAGGGACGGTGTGTGGGGCTCCCGGCCCGTGAGAGAGGGCCGTCCTACCCACTAAACCCCGCGGTGTTCCGCCTCACCTTAAAACCGACTCGCAGGGTAGGCCTGAGGTTAAATCACTGCGAGCCGGCAAGGGGCACCCCAGAACGGAGGGGTCCGTCTCGGGGCGGTCGATAAGCGACCACCCCGGAGCTCCCTAAGGAGCTGAAGAACTAGCCCGCACCTCCACCGCTCTCGAGCGCTCCTCTGTAAGCAGAGGAGGTGAGAGCGGCCGGTACGGGCGTGCGCAAAGAGTGGGCACCCCTGGAACACAGAAAGGGTGCCCGTCGCCGAGTGGCCAGTTGGGCGGGGTCCCCCGACCTTCCGCCCACGGCCAGACACTATTCGGGGGCGCGCATGTAATGAGCACGACGACGCCCCCGAACCGGACGGCGGGGCGGGAGCGTCTGTCCCGTACGCTCCCGCACCCGCAACTCCTCACGTTTCGCCGCCATCACCTCGCTAGCAAACGAGGCGACGGCGGCCCAACACTGTTGGCTGCCGACCATGGCTTGCACCACAGCCGGCAGCGACAAATCAACTCCGACAAGGCCCGTAAGGGCGATACGCGGCCCGTCCCACGCCGGGCACACGGCGAGTGTGTGCTCCGCCGTGTCCACGACGCCACTTGAGCAGTGGCGACACACGGGGTCCGGCTCCACCCCAGCCACCTCCCACAGGTACTTGGCGAATACGCCATGCCCTGTGAGGAGCTGACTGAGGTGAAATGTCGGCGCTCCGTGTGCCCTCTCTACCCAAGCCCGCAGGACGGGCCGGACAGCCCCCACGAGCCGGGGGCTAACTGAGGGGCCTACCAACCTCTCGGCCCACTTCCGGAAGAGATCGTCGCGAGCCGACTGTCTCCAGCGGTCGATCTCGTCCGGGAGGGGCCGTCCACCGTTACTTCGCACCAGGGCGCTCTCTTCATACACCTTCTTGAGGACTCCAGCCTCGAGATCCCAGGGGAGACTTCCTGCAATTAGGCACGCCGCCTCGTAGGAGACGGTGCAGTACGCTCGTGCCGCCCTCTGCGCAATCGACCGCTGCGGACGCCGCAGCAGCGGGATTGTCTTGGCGCAGAGGGCGTGCGCCCAGATGGGCGCTCCATACAACGCCTTTGAGCGCACTACACCGTCGTAGAGGCGACGGCACGCACTATTTGGGCCTCCCCGATTGGGGAGCAGCCTCGCCAGCCTTCCGGCGTACGACAACAATTTAGGTGAAAGACGCCGGAAGTGCTCGACGAAGCCCCATCGACTGTCGAGTACCAAACCCAAATACTTTATACTCGACCCGACAGCGATGGGGGTGCCGCTCACCACAATCTGACAATCTCGAGGTGGCCCTCGCCGAGGCCCGTGAAAGAAAACGGCCTCGGACTTTTCGAGAGCCACCTGGAGTCCTAGCGCCCTGATGCGGCTGACCACCTGGGCAACGCCCGCTGTGGCCAGGACTTTCGCCTCGCGAAACTCAGGGCCCCGCGCGGTGACTAGGGTATCGTCGGCGTAGCAGAGGACGCCGACTCCCCGAAGAGTAGCACCGCGCAGGACCCAATCATATCCGATGTTCCACAGGAGTGGACCCAGAACCGACCCCTGTGGAACACCGCACGACATATTTGTGCGGACTACCCCCGACCGGGCCGGATAGGAGATGGCCCGGTCGACAAAGTAGTCCGCGAGAATGCGCCTGAGGTACCACGGGACATTGTGGTACCTCAGCGCCTCGGCGATGGTCTGCCAGGGGATGGTGTTGAAGGCGTTCGCGATGTCGAGCGACACCGCCAGCAACACCTCCCCCCGACCGACCGCCTCTTCGACGCTGTCCCTGAGCCGGGAGATGGCGTCCAGGGTCGACCTCCCGCGACGAAATCCGTACTGGCCGTCATTGAGATTGGGCCCCGCCCCCTCCAGGTGCCCGACGAGACGCGCCGCGAGCACCCGCTCGAGCAGCTTGCTCATCTCGTCGAGCAAGACGATGGGGCGGTAGGCCGACGGCGACTCGGCCGGGCGCCCGTGCTTCTTCAACAGCACGAGCCGCCCGGTTTTCCACTGTCGCGGGACCTTACCCGACGCCAAACACTCCGACAACAAAGACAGCGTCTCCTCCTCGAACGCCGGCATAACCAGGGCGATGACGCGCCCAGGAATGCCATCCGGACCGGGGGCGCGGTTCCTCGTTTTGAGTTTAAGGACCGCCGCCCCGAGCTCGGCATCCGACACGGGCGGAATCATCGCCTCTGTGTCTGCCGGCGTCTGGCTTGGTGCCATCCGCGGTGGGACCCACTCTTCCCGCGCAGGGAAGAGGGAACTGACAACGTGGCCGACGAATGAGGGCTCGAGAGACTTTGTGAGGGGAGGCGCCCAGGGCCGGAGTTTGTCGCTCACGGCTTTGTACGGGCGCCCCCACGGATCTTCGTTTAGGGTCTCGAGCCACTCCTTCCAGGCCGCCTCCTTGGCGGCCTTGATCGCCGAGCTGAGGGCAGCTCGGGCAGCCCGGTATGCGGCGAGTAGTTCTTCTTCTCGGGCAGGGTCACTGCTTCTTCGGGCGCGTTGGCGAGTGTACCTGCGCTGGGCTGCGTGACTTGAGGTTCGCAGCCCAGCCAGCTCTTCATTCCACCAGTACACTCGCCGCCGCGGCTTGACAGACCCTGCCCTCTTCATGGCCGCATCGCAGACGCGAGTCAGGGCGCCGGAAAGCCGCCCAGCCCTCGCGTCCACGTCCGGGCTAACGTCGTCACCTGCGGCCCATCGCTCGACGATGGCCGCCTCCTTTGCCAGTTCCCGGTCCAGCGTCCGCAGACGCCACCGCGGACCTTCCTCAACCGAACGGCGGTCCCCGACCGCCGGGGTCTCCGAGCCGGCGTCGACGATGTCGAACCATATGTAGCGATGATCCGACATCGTCTCCACCCCCTCGATCACCTTCCAACCACGTGTGCGGCTAGCCAGGCCAGAACTGGCAAAGGACAGGTCGATTATACTACGACCCGTCCCCGTTCGCCGCACGAAAGTGTGGACCGACCCTCGGTTGAGCAGCACCAAGCCGTTGGACACCGCCCATTCCTCGACCATCTCTCCCCGGCTATCGGTTTCTGGAGATCCCCACGCCCGTGAGTGTGCGTTGAAATCTCCAGCTACCACCACCGGGGTGGGGTGCGCTTCTGCCAACAGAGCCCCGACCTCAATCAACCACCGCTCATACTCAGCGAGGCTTCTGTTGGGCGAGAAGTACACCCCGACTACTGCAACGTCTCCCAGCAGCGCGAGGACGCAACCGCGTCCCTGGAGCACCCTATCAAAAGCACCCCGCTGGGAGACGATAGCCACCAACTCGTCGCGGCTGCCAGCCCAGTTGTCGCAGGCGCGGACCGCGTACGGTTCGGCGACTATAGCCATAGTCGCCTGTAACTGTGCGACGGACTGAAGCAGCAGATCTTGGGCCGCCGCACAGTTACCGACGTTGGCCTGCAGTACCGAGATGGGAGCCATTTAGTTTTGGGCGATGTCCATCACCTCCTCTGTGTTCTGGGTGGGCTGACGCGTGCGTCCAGCACCACCCCGACGCCTCCTCTTCATGGAAGCCGCCAGGCAGGCTTTTGCGCCCAGGCGATGCGCAGCGGCAGTTCCCGCCGCCGCGCAGATGGGGCAGTTAAACGCCATAGAGCAGCCGGCCGCCTTGTGGCCGGGCTGCCCACAACGAAAACACAGTGCGCTGCGATCCACACCCGCAGCGCACCGGGCTCCCACGTGCCCCACCTCCAGACAGCGGAAACACCGCTGCGGCCTGGCCTCCAAAAGAACCGCACGGACGCGGGACCAACCGATCGTGAGAGGGCGGCCATCTGTTAGTTTTTTGGCCGCCGCGATCGGGCACTTGACCCACGCCGTGCCCTCCCTGCCTGCCTGGCGAACAACGTCGCCAACGACAACACTGGTGGTGACGCACCCTCCTACGTCCGCCACCACCCGCGCAACAACTTCCTTTGTGGCCGCGTCGCCTAGACCGGAGATGCGCAGCTCCGCGCACTTCTCCGGCCTGGCGACACGGACCTCCTCACCCAGAGCCGTCCTCAATTTCTCTGCCAGGGCGTCAGCCTTTTGGCACCTTTCGGCACCCGCCACTTCCAAAATTCGACCTCCAGTGGCCGCCGTGCGGAAGCGCAAGCCCCCAATGCCGAGACCCTTCAGGTCCACCTTCTCTTCGGCCTCGGCTAACTTGGAGGCGTACGTTACGCCCCTCTCAAGCGCGTCCCGCTGCAGGGTGATGATCACTGCAGCGGTACGCGGTGCGCGGAGTTTCGGGGCGCGCTTCCCCACGGCAGGCGCACTTGTGGGCGCCGCTGTCTGCGGTTTGGCCTTCGGTGCCTTCTTTGGGCGCCCAGCCACCACATTCCAAGCCTCGGTTAGAGGTCGAGGCGTGGGTGCCGGTGGTGGTCGCTCTTGACGCGCTGCCTCCGCTTCTTGCGCTGCAGCGCTCTTCCTCTTCTTTCCTTTGCTCTTCTTCTTCTTAGAGGAAGGACTCGGCGGATCTGCTGCGAGAGCTAGAGCTCCCGTCTCCTCCAACGAAGGGCCGGAGACGGGGGCAGGGAGACACGTGGCGGCAGCTGTGCCAGTGTTTCGAGGACGAGTGGCACGGGTAGCAATGCCGGCCTTGGGGCCCACCGACGTTTGAGGGGGCACTACGGGGCGCGCAGCCTCAGGAGGTCCGGCTTTTGTACCGGCAGAGCGGCAAATGGCTGCGTTATCTACAGTGGAGCGGGCGGCATTTCGGGCATCC